>OX438995.1:3920625-5227500 GCA_949316085.1 Hypercompe scribonia | reverse complement strand
GAACTGGCACGGACAAGGGGAATCCGACTGTCTAATTAAAACAAAGCATTGCGATGGCCCTCGCGGGTGTTGACGCAATGTGATTTCTGCCCAGTGCTCTGAATGTCAACGTGAAGAAATTCAAGCAAGCGCGGGTAAACGGCGGGAGTAACTATGACTCTCTTAACTCCTGGGCGCCAGTCGCCAAGATGCAGAAGCGCGAAATGTACGCGCAGCGTGGCACGTCTGACGATAGGCGCGTTTTCGCACGGACTCGGGGACAGCGGAGCGTGCTCCCGGCCGCGGGACCCGCGAACGTTAAACAGCACGCTGATCCGCGCTGGGCTAGCGATGATGAGCCTACTGCGTCCGGGGATGGTCACCCACCCCGAGTACGAGGGCACTAGCAAGAACAGCGCGGCGTAGGCGAGCAGGTGAGGGGCGTATTGAGTAGTGGTCTAACGGCCCATGAGATGAAGAGTAGTTGCTCAGGTACGACTGGCTCTGCCGATTCATGATGGTGGTAAGTGGACGGAGCTCGGAGCGTCGATACCTCAAGGGGTAAGAGTGGCTGAAAGGCCACGAAGACCAACTCCTATCCTTGGCCTGCTAGTGGCGCCGCTGCGATCGCTAACAAGGGGGGGGGGGGACAAGCACCTGTAATTACTGGCACAAATGCACCGCAACACCGTGAGGTATATAAAGTCGTCTCTTTGGTGCACGTCCCTAGCTAATAGTGGAGGCGCACGGTTTGGGTGTTGCACCGTTGGTGGTGCACCCCAAGCAGTCTCGATGGGGGAAGCCCGTAGTTCGGGTCGAACCAAGCCTAGCGACGCCTTAGGGGGAGACGTACGACAGTCGCGGGCGAAACTGGGGGAAGGGCTAGCACCCCGACCCCCTAAAACTTTAAACGCTAAAAACGATATGGAAAATATGCGTGACCCCGATCGCCCACAGGGGTCGGGGAGGGCGCGAATCCCCACTCCGGCCACTGGTGCCGCGGCTCAAGCGAGCGTAGTCGGCATGGTCTGGGCCTGTCCGGAGTGTGAGAGGCGTTTTACCACGAAAACTGGGTTGGGCGTGCACAAAAGGCGAGCCCACCCAGGAACGACCAACACTGACGCTGCCCCTGCGCAGCTGAAGCGACGGTGGCGTGAAGAGGAGGTGGCCTTGTTGGCTAAGACAGAAGCGAGTCTCTCGAAGGCCGGTGTTCAGTGCACCAACATCAAACTGCACGCGGAGCTGCCTCAATTAGGCAGAACTTTAGAGGCTATAAAGGGCAAGAGGAGGGGTTCAGAATACAAAGATCTTGTAAAAACATACATGGCGCTGGACACGGAGCGCACCCCTCCTCCACAGACGACAGAGATGCCCTGCCCGCTAAGCGCTGAACAACCGACCGTGGGAGATGAACGGACGTCGGAGCCCGAGGTACCCCTTCGAGGGACGCCGAGTAACGCTTCTGCGCAGCCCCTAGCCACCGAGACCGATGAACGAGTTATCTCGGAACTTCTTAGGAAGGCCGAGACGAGATGCTCGAGGTCAGTTACGGTGAGAGGGCGGCGTCAGAGGCAAAACCAAAAGGAAACGAGAGTGATTGCTCAAGCCAATCTGTCCTCCCGAAAGCGGCGCAGGATGGAGTACGCTAGGGTGCAGGAACTGTGGCGGAAGTGCCCCGGTCGCGCAGCTGCCGAAATCATTGACGGCCACACTCGGGTTGTTAAACATAGCCTCGAAGAGATGGAAGCCTATTGGCGTCCTATCATCGGGGCGGTGTCGGACGCCCCGGGTCCCACGCCGGAAGTTTTGCGTAAAGCGAAACACTCCGTATATCGTGGGGAGCTCGTCGATGTCTGGCGGCTAATGGCGCCCTTCTCTGTTGAGGAGGTCAAGGCGTCGCGAATAGACGGGCGCTCCGCTCCCGGTCCGGACGGGATCCTTCCCGGTGACTGGAATGCGGTTCCTGCAGAGACCCAGGCTGCTCTGTTCAACGCATGGCTTACACGAGGCGAGGCCCCGATGAGACTGAGGCGCAGCCGAACGGTATTTGTGCCAAAGGTCGAAGTGCCAAAGTGTCCGGGCGATTATCGACCGATTTCGATCGTGTCGGTGCCCGTACGACACATGCACTCGGCGTTGGCGCGAAGGCTGGAAAGCTGCTGCCCCCCCGATGTACGGCAGCGCGGATTTATCCGCGCGGACGGCACCCTGGAGAACTCCGGAGTGCTGGACGCGGTACTGGGGGACTGCAGGAAAAGACTGCGCGAGTGCCACGTTGCGGTGCTGGACTTTGCGAAGGCCTTCGACACAGTGTCCCACAAGACGCTGGTTGGGGTCCTTCGCGAGAGAGGCCTGCCCGAGGCATTTTGCAGTTACATTGCGAACCTGTACGATACGGCCGAGACCATCCTGGCCGTGGACGGTGTTCGCGGTGAGCCTGTCAGGATCGGTCAGGGGGTACGCCAAGGAGACCCGTTGTCCCCGCTCCTCTTTAACATCGCGATGGACATTATACTCGCCTCGCTGCCACACGAGGTCGGCTATAGGCTGGACACGGAGCGCGTTTCCGCACTGGCCTACGCTGACGACCTGGTCCTCCTTGCAGGATCGGTAGCGGGGATGCAGTCGTCCATCGATGCGGTGGTCGCGAGCGGAAGTATGATGGGGCTCTTTGTGAGCCATGCCAAGAGTGCCGTCTTGTCGATGGTGCCGGACGGAAAGCGCAAGAAGCTGCATTACCTAAGCGTCCCCACCTTCCGGGTGGGACGTCGCTGGGTGAAGCAAGTGGACTGCGTGGAACGTTGGCGCTATCTGGGAGTCGACTTCAAGGCGTCTGGATGCGTCACGTTAGAGCATGACATCAAAGAAGCCCTGAATAACATCTCAAGGGCTCCCCTGAAGCCGCAGCAACGGCTCGAAATCGTCAGGGTGCACCTGATTCCGAGGTTCCTGCACGGTCTCGTGCTAGGAACGATAACGGACGACAGGCTGCGTATGCTCGACGTGCAGATCCGGAGTGCAGTCCGTCTGTGGCTGAGGCTCCCTAAGGATGTCCCTGTTGGGTATTTCCATGCGGCAACCAAGGATGGCGGCCTTGCGGTGCCGTCCCTGCGGACCTGTGTGCCTGACCTCATTGTTAAGAGGTTCGGGCGCATGGAGTCCTCGGAATGGCCGGTTGCGAGAGCTGCCTCCAGATCGGACAAGATCCGACGGAAGCTGCTGTGGGCCAACAGGAGACTCCTTAAACTTACACGGGATGATCCGACCGCCGGAGAACGGACAACAGCTCGCTATTGGCGTGAGGCGCTGTATGCTTCGAATGACGGCTCCGAACTTCGGGAGACCTGTAACACCACCGCATCTACTAAGTGGATGCGAGAGCGAAGCGCCGAGATTACTGGCCGCGATTTCGTGCAATTTGTACACTGCCATATCAACGCGCTCCCGTCTAGGGTACGTAACTCTAGGGGGCGCCGGATCGATGAGCTGGCGTTGAACTGTCGCGCAGGTTGTGCGGTCAGGGAAACAACGGCCCATTGTATCCAGCAGTGTTACAGAACTCACGGCGGCCGTATTCTCCGTCACGACAAGGTGACTGATGTCATAAGTTCGGGGATGGCCGAAGTAGGATGGGCCGTGATAAGGGAGCCTAAGATCAGGACAGCTCTCGGCTTGCGTAAGCCCGATATAATTGCCGCTAAGGATAACGTAGGGGTGATTGTAGACACGCAAATCGTGTCTGGCAGACAATCGCTGGACGGGCTCCACAGAGAGAAGCGTAACAAATACGGGACTCATGTGGAGCTAGTCAGGCGTGTCGCCACTCTACTAGGACTTTCGGGTCCCGAGGATGTCGCCTCGACCTCCTGCACTCTATCCTGGCGCGGCGTGTGGAGCCCCGCGTCCTACCGGTCGCTAAGGCACATCGGGCTTGCGAAACCTTTGTTGGCGGCCATTCCACCTCTGGTCCTTAGAGGCTCTCATACAAATTGGACGCGATTCAACAGCATGACTTGACAGGGTTCGCTGAGCGGTGGCACCAGTGACACGGACACCTGTGTCTAGGGTTGCCTCCGAGCCCCGGCCCGCTCTCCCACACCTTTAGAGTATCTCCCAAAATTACTAACATCAGCGGGCCGTCGAACATCCCATCGGAGCAATGTGCAGTACGCCGGCGGTGGGGGGGACGGTGGGAACCTCGTCGGAACAATCCATGATGATTACGACCTAAGTCACTCTGGAGGCATGATGTACGTGCTGAGAAAATAGCCAAATGCCTCGTCATCTAATTAGTGACGCGCATGAATGGATTAACGAGATTCCCACTGTCCCTATCTACTTTAGGGACGCAAAATCACGATCTCCTCTGATTGCACTACGAAATATAGAGGGTGACCCAAAAGTAGACGATGTGCTGGAGGCAGTCCACGTCCAAAATTTTACGGGTGACCCAACATGGACACTAGAGAGGCTGAGGAGAGAGGCCAAACTGGCCTTCAAAAAGTCGCGCAAAGGCGGGAACAGAACGACGGTGGTGCTGGCTTGCTCCCCGGCACTCCGCACAGCCCTAGTGTCCAAGGAGAGGCTCTACGTAGGGTGGGAGTCAGTTGTGGTAGAGGACTACGCGGAGGTGACTTGCTGCCGCAAATGCCAACTCTATGGGCACCCCGAGAAGCTGTGCCGCGCCGCAGCAGTCACCTGCAGCAAGTGTGGCAAGGAGGGCCACAATAAAGACGAGTGCAAGGCGACGACGTCGTGCTGTGCCACCTGCACAAAATTTAGCCACCCTGAGGCGAACACGCACATAACGGCATCGCGTGACTGCCCGGCCCGGCAGAACGCTGAGCGTAGGCTCATCGCCACCACAAATTATGGCTTGTAGAGCCTCACTGACCATGGGTCAGATTAACTTGGGGGGGGGAGAGCTCGCCACCAAGGAGCTCCCAGCCTTATCACGGGACTTGGGGCTGGATGCTGTTCTTGTACAGGAACAGTATTCCGGACCCCCAAGCGATGCCACTAGCATCCTGCAGTGTGGCCCCCGTGCGCAAGCTGGCGTATACTTGCCGCGCCTTGACCTGCCCTGTGCTATTCTTTACCATCTGTCCACTACTCACTGTCTCGTCTGTTGTCTGGATGTGGGGGGCGAGGACATTTATGTCATTTCCTCCTACTTCAGGTACAGCGATGACATAGACCTACACCTGGACCAGCTGGGGCGGGTCCTAGACCACCTACGCGGCATGAAGGTGATTATCTGTGTAGACTCTAACGCCCATTCCCCTTTGTGGTTCTCGAACCCACGCCAGTACACCGGGAGAGGCCCCGACGTAACTCACCGTCGGGAGTCGATGGAGGCCTTCATTTTGGCGCGCGGTCTTCTGATCGCCAACACCGCTGGACAGCCCTACACCTTCAGCACCACAAACGGGGAATCAAACATCGACGTCACGCTCCACACGAGGAGCGTTAACATCACAGACTGGACGGTACACGCAGGAGCGAGTACCAGCGACCACCGGCTAATCACCTTCAGAGTGGCGAGCTCAGGCTCATTTGCTCCACGCGCAGAGCTGTCTGGAGGGACGCTAATGAGGTTCCGAGATCGTTGTGCAAACTGGAAACTCTTCGAGTCCAAAATCACTGAGCGAATGGCATACATTAAATGGAACAAGCCGGCGTCCGAGGTATGTAAGCAGTTTACTAGTATAATTGTATGTACGGCAAAAGACACTATTGGGGTGTCTCGTGATAGTAAGAAGGACAATGGTTATGAATGGTGGTCAGCAGAGGTAGATAAGTATAGAAGACAAAACATGCGCAAAAGAAGGGAGTGGCAAGGTACCCGACAACGGGGTGGGCCGAGTGAAATAATTGCGAGAGAGGCTTTTCATTCTGCTAGGCGTGCATATAGAGCGGCCATGGAGAGGGCGCAACTTAATTTCTTCCGAGAAACTGCAGAATCCGGTAACCAGGACCCCTGGGGTCTTGCGTACCGTGCCGCGTGCGGGAGGGTTCGCCCTCCACGCAATGTAATATGTGGGACTAAGTTCGCCCAAGGTTATGCTGGGAGTGTGCGCGAGGCCGCGCGCTGTCTAGTGCATAGTCTGTGTCCGGACGACGATTTGTCTAAGGACACCGGCTACCACCGGCAAGTGCGCTTTGCGGCTGCGTGCTCGCCTTCAGGTGAGGATGCCCCTTCTCCGTCAGGTCAGGATTTGGATAGTATAGTCAGGAAGTTACCCAACACTGCTCCGGGAATCGATGGTATCTCTGCGCGCATTATCAAGCATGTTTGGTGTGCTGCCGCTAGAGACTTCACTGAGGTGTTTGCTAGGTGCATAAAAGAGGGAATTTTCCCGGGCGTTTGGATGGAAGGCAGGTTGCTCGTCTTGCCGAAGGGCAACGACAAGCCGCTTGCCGACCCGAAAGCGTACCGCCCCATCACGTTGCTGCCGATCCTCGGTAAAATTTTGGAACGCGTAATGCTCTCGTGCGCCCCGCAAATCAGCAGGGGGCTGTCGGACTGCCAGCATGGTTTCACTCGGGGTCGGTCGACGGAGTCTGCGTTATTGCAGCTCCTGTCATCTGTGAGGAACAGCAAGTCGAGGTATGTTCAGGCTATCTTTCTAGACATCTCTGGAGCCTTCGACAACGCATGGTGGCCTATGATCTTGCTGAAAGCTAAGCGGGGGGGCTGCCCGCGTAACATCTATTCGATGCTCGCGGGCTACTTCGTCGATAGGCGTGTTGGCTTGTTCGTGGGCGATCATGTGGAGTGGAAGACAGCAACGATGGGTTGCCCGCAGGGATCGGTGTTGGGACCCACGCTCTGGAACATCTTGTTGGATGACCTGCTTCGGTTGCCGCTCCCCGGGGGGGTGACGACCGTGGCGTACGCCGATGACGTGACCATCCTGGTTGAGGCGGATTCCCGGGCGAGAGTAGAGGCCTCGGCCTCTACAGTTTTGAATCTCGTCGGTGAGTGGGGGAGCAGAAACCGCTTGGAGTTCTCATCCTCTAAGTCATCTACGATGACGATGAGGGGAAAACTCCAGCGTCCCCCCACCATCAGGTTCGGCGGCGAATCGATCCGGAGCGTCACGTCAACCACGGTCTTGGGGGTGGTAATCGACGCCAGTCTGTCGTTTGCCCAGCATGCGGCATCCATCGGGGAACGTGCGGCTAACTGCTTCGGCAAGATGTCGCGAGTGTCGGCGAACTCATGGGGGGTGAGGTATAGGGCTCTTCGTGTTCTGTACCGGGGCACGTACGTCGCTACGGTGACGTACGCTGCGGTATGCTGGTACGAGCGTGCGTCCCTACACGTTGTGCGGAGTGCGCTTCTGCGCACCCAGAGACCAGCCTTGGTCCTTCTGACCAAGGCTTACCGATCGACGAGCAGTTCCGCCCTCCCGGTATTGGCCGGTGTGCTTCCGGCGGACTTCGAGGTCATCCGTGCTGGCAGACTAGGTGAGGCTCGCACACAGAACGCGACCAGGGAGGAGCTAGCGGCGGTGAAACGCAGAGTGTGGGACCACGTTGTCGACGCCTGGCAAACCAGGTGGAACACCTCAGAGAAGGGGAGGGAATTGCATCGGTTTTTCCCGGACGTGGCGGTTAGACTCGGGGCAACCTTTGTCGAACCGGACTATGAAACGTCGCAAATTCTCACCGGACATGGCTGCTTTCGTAAAAGGTTGTATGACATGAAGCTAAGCGGAGTTAGCGAGTGCTACTGCGGCTTAGGCGTGGATGAGGATATGCATCATGTACTATGGTTTTGCCCACTATACGAGGAACAGAGGCATAAAATGTTGAACGGGATCGTACGACAAGAAGGCGGACCGGTGTACTACTCCGACTTGGTTTCCTCGGAGGCCAACTTTAGGCAGCTACGGGATTTCGCGCACGGGTGGCACAAAATTAGGAGCAAATTGGAGCGATGAGGAGATGAAGAGAACAGCGACCAACAACATCATCATTGGGCGCTAGGAGAGCGGAGGCGAAGTCGCTGTGCTGTGGTGTCAAGCCCCAGAAGGGGGAGAGTTCACAACAGATAAGGGACAGGACAAAAGATAAACAATTTGTAGGGAGTCAAGAAAGGCCACGCGTGAAACGAGCCCCGAGCAAGTAGCGCGTGCCCTCTCCCGTGATTCGGCCCGTTATAACCGCGAGGTTGGTAGGGCCATGGGAAGGTGGAGGGTATGTCCCTATCTACTTGCCGCGCCTTGACCTGCCCTGTGCTATTCTTTACCATCTGTCCACTACTCACTGTCTCGTCTGTTGTCTGGATGTGGGGGGCGAGGACATTTATGTCATTTCCTCCTACTTCAGGTACAGCGATGACATAGACCTACACCTGGACCAGCTGGGGCGGGTCCTAGACCACCTACGCGGCATGAAGGTGATTATCTGTGTAGACTCTAACGCCCATTCCCCTTTGTGGTTCTCGAATCCACGCCAGTACACCGGGAGAGGCCCCGACGTAACTCACCGTCGGGAGTCGATGGAGGCCTTCATTTTGGCGCGCGGTCTTCTGATCGCCAACACCGCTGGACAGCCCTACACCTTCAGCACCACAAACGGGGAATCAAACATCGACGTCACGCTCCACACGAGGAGCGTTAACATCACAGACTGGACGGTACACGCAGGAGCGAGTACCAGCGACCACCGGCTAATCACCTTCAGAGTGGCGAGCTCAGGCTCATTTGCTCCACGCGCAGAGCTGTCTGGAGGGACGCTAATGAGGTTCCGAGATCGTTGTGCAAACTGGAAACTCTTCGAGTCCAAAATCACTGAGCGAATGGCATACATTAAATGGAACAAGCCGGCGTCCGAGGTATGTAAGCAGTTTACTAGTATAATTGTATGTACGGCAAAAGACACTATTGGGGTGTCTCGTGATAGTAAGAAGGACAATGGTTATGAATGGTGGTCAGCAGAGGTAGATAAGTATAGAAGACAAAACATGCGCAAAAGAAGGGAGTGGCAAGGTACCCGACAACGGGGTGGGCCGAGTGAAATAATTGCGAGAGAGGCTTTTCATTCTGCTAGGCGTGCATATAGAGCGGCCATGGAGAGGGCGCAACTTAATTTCTTCCGAGAAACTGCAGAATCCGGTAACCAGGACCCCTGGGGTCTTGCGTACCGTGCCGCGTGCGGGAGGGTTCGCCCTCCACGCAATGTAATATGTGGGACTAAGTTCGCCCAAGGTTATGCTGGGAGTGTGCGCGAGGCCGCGCGCTGTCTAGTGCATAGTCTGTGTCCGGACGACGATTTGTCTAAGGACACCGGCTACCACCGGCAAGTGCGCTTTGCGGCTGCGTGCTCGCCTTCAGGTGAGGATGCCCCTTCTCCGTCAGGTCAGGATTTGGATAGTATAGTCAGGAAGTTACCCAACACTGCTCCGGGAATCGATGGTATCTCTGCGCGCATTATCAAGCATGTTTGGTGTGCTGCCGCTAGAGACTTCACTGAGGTGTTTGCTAGGTGCATAAAAGAGGGAATTTTCCCGGGCGTTTGGAAGGAAGGCAGGTTGCTCGTCTTGCCGAAGGGCAACGACAAGCCGCTTGCCGACCCGAAAGCGTACCGCCCCATCACGTTGCTGCCGATCCTCGGTAAAATTTTGGAACGCGTAATGCTCTCGTGCGCCCCGCAAATCAGCAGGGGGCTGTCGGACTGCCAGCATGGTTTCACTCGGGGTCGGTCGACGGAGTCTGCGTTATTGCAGCTCCTGTCATCTGTGAGGAACAGCAAGTCGAGGTATGTTCAGGCTATCTTTCTAGACATCTCTGGAGCCTTCGACAACGCATGGTGGCCTATGATCTTGCTGAAAGCTAAGCGGGGGGGCTGCCCGCGTAACATCTATTCGATGCTCGCGGGCTACTTCGTCGATAGGCGTGTTGGCTTGTTCGTGGGCGATCATGTGGAGTGGAAGACAGCAACGATGGGTTGCCCGCAGGGATCGGTGTTGGGACCCACGCTTTGGAACATCTTGTTGGATGACCTGCTTCGGTTGCCGCTCCCCGGGGGGGTGACGACCGTGGCGTACGCCGATGACGTGACCATCCTGGTTGAGGCGGATTCCCGGGCGAGAGTAGAAGCCTCGGCCTCTACAGTTTTGAATCTCGTCGGTGAGTGGGGGAGCAGAAACCGCTTGGAGTTCTCATCCTCTAAGTCATCTACGATGACGATGAGGGGAAAACTCCAGCGTCCCCCCACCATCAGGTTCGGCGGCGAATCGATCCGGAGCGTCACGTCAACCACGGTCTTGGGGGTGGTAATCGACGCCAGTCTGTCGTTTGCCCAGCATGCGGCATCCATCGGGGAACGTGCGGCTAACTGCTTCGGCAAGATGTCGCGAGTGTCGGCGAACTCATGGGGGGTGAGGTATAGGGCTCTTCGTGTTCTGTACCGGGGCACGTACGTCGCTACGGTGACGTACGCTGCGGTATGCTGGTACGAGCGTGCGTCCCTACACGTTGTGCGGAGTGCGCTTCTGCGCACCCAGAGACCAGCCTTGGTCCTTCTGACCAAGGCTTACCGATCGACGAGCAGTTCCGCCCTCCCGGTATTGGCCGGTGTGCTTCCGGCGGACTTCGAGGTCATCCGTGCTGGCAGACTAGGTGAGGCTCGCACACAGAACGCGACCAGGGAGGAGCTAGCGGCGGTGAAACGCAGAGTGTGGGACCACGTTGTCGACGCCTGGCAAACCAGGTGGAACACCTCAGAGAAGGGGAGGGAATTGCATCGGTTTTTCCCGGACGTGGCGGTTAGACTCGGGGCAACCTTTGTCGAACCGGACTATGAAACGTCGCAAATTCTCACCGGACATGGCTGCTTTCGTAAAAGGTTGTATGACATGAAGCTAAGCGGAGTTAGCGAGTGCTACTGCGGCTTAGGCGTGGATGAGGATATGCATCATGTACTATGGTTTTGCCCACTATACGAGGAACAGAGGCATAAAATGTTGAACGGGATCGTACGACAAGAAGGCGGACCGGTGTACTACTCCGACTTGGTTTCCTCGGAGGCCAACTTTAGGCAGCTACGGGATTTCGCGCACGGGTGGCACAAAATTAGGAGCAAATTGGAGCGATGAGGAGATGAAGAGAACAGCGACCAACAACATCATCATTGGGCGCTAGGAGAGCGGAGGCGAAGTCGCTGTGCTGTGGTGTCAAGCCCCAGAAGGGGGAGAGTTCACAACAGATAAGGGACAGGACAAAAGATAAACAATTTGTAGGGAGTCAAGAAAGGCCACGCGTGAAACGAGCCCCGAGCAAGTAGCGCGTGCCCTCTCCCGTGATTCGGCCCGTTATAACCGCGAGGTTGGTAGGGCCATGGGAAGGTGGAGGGTATGTCCCTATCTACTATCTAGCGAAACCACAGCCAAGGGAACGGGCTTGGGAGAATCAGCGGGGAAAGAAGACCCTGTTGAGCTTGACTCTAGTCTGGCATTGTAAGGAGACATGAGAGGTGTAGCATAAGTGGGAGATCGTTCGCGCGATCGTCGCTGAAAAACCACTACTTTCATTGTTTCATTACTTACTCGGTTGGGCGGAAGCGGTGCGCGGTCGATTATAATCGGCGGGCGCACGGTGTTTCGTTCCAAGCGTGCAGAGTGGCGACGTGGCGGCAACGCTCGTCGCCGTACAACTCCCGCGTGATCCGGTTCGAGGACACTGCCAGGCGGGTAGTTTGACTGGGGCGGTACATCTGTCAAAGAATAACGCAGGTGTCCTAAGGCCAGCTCAGCGAGGACAGAAACCTCGCGTGGAGCAAAAGGGCAAAAGCTGGCTTGATCCAGATGTTCAGTACGCATAGGGACTGCGAAAGCACGGCCTATCGATCCTTTAGTATAAAGAGTTTTTAGCAAGAGGTGCCAGAAAAGTTACCACAGGGATAACTGGCTTGTGGCAGCCAAGCGTTCATAGCGACGTTGCTTTTTGATCCTTCGATGTCGGCTCTTCCTATCATTGCGAAGCAAAATTCGCCAAGCGTTGGATTGTTCACCCATCAAAAGGGAACGTGAGCTGGGTTTAGACCGTCGTGAGACAGGTTAGTTTTACCCTACTGATGGCTTGTCGTTGCGATAGTAATACTGCTCAGTACGAGAGGAACCGCAGTTTCGGACATTTGGTTCATGCACTCGGCCGAGCGGCCGGTGGTGCGAAGCTACCATCCGCGGGATTATGCCTGAACGCCTCTAAGGCCGAAGCCAGCCTAGCCGAATCCGGCAAGGATATGCTCACTGTGGAGCCCCGAGAGTCGGGAGGCTCTAAACAATGTGACTTTACTAGTCGCGCTTCACAACCGTGAGGTGCGACGTCGAAGCCCATTTGGATCGCGGAGATCGATGCTGTCCGTTTAACGCGTGCATCACGGCTCCGAAGGTCCGAATCTACCTCAGTTCGATGTCGGGGCTCGGAATAGTCTGTAGACGACTTCCGTTCCTGGCGGGGTGTTGTGCTCGGTAGAGCAGCGTCGTGCTGCGATCTGTTGAGACTCAGCCCTACGCCAGGTGATTCGTCCGAGGACGATGACGTTTGTGTTGCGTTTAGTTGAGAGCGCGCGCGCTTCCTGTGTAAACGTTTTATTGTTATAATGATATATAAAACGTATATATTGGTATGCGATGCGGGACTTCGATTATTCACGAACGGCCTTTCGTACGTATGTATGTACGTTTGGGGGTGCGTGCGTGCACATGTTCTGTACGATACAAATATAAATTAATAACAGATCAGTGGACTTGTGTTTTTTTTTTTTTTTTTCGAATCGATTTAATACACGAACACCACCGGTTCATTTTCGATTATATTTCGCTTAACTTCATTTCGTTTATATATTTTGTTCGTTCGTTCGTTCGTTCGTTCGTTCGTTCGTTTATTTATTTATTTATTTATTTATTTATATTTTTAATAATTTATATAGGTATATTTTTATTTTTCTCAAAATCTTAACACCGGCTAACCGTTAACCGCGACATGGACGAGGACCTAGAAACGTTGTGCGTTCCGTGTACGTCCGTTTTGGACTAATTCACTATTTACTAAGACGATTCGCGTCTTTAATACACTAACCGAAGCGTAACAGAAACAGTGTACAGAACACGGTAACAGAGATATACTGTTCAAGCGCGTGTGTCGTGTATCGGGTGCGTTGCGATGCGATGTGAACACTCGGCGACGAGGCGCAAATCAACAAAACGTGTATATATATATATATATGTACGTACGTACGTATGTACGTATGTACGTATGTACGTATGTACGTATGTAAGTATGTACGTATATATGTATATATATAAGTATACATAGGTATATGTGTTTTACCGCGACAGGCATTGTACCGTCTCCAATAGTCGTACAATCGTATATGTAATCTTCGTCGTCGTCGTCGTCGTCCTCGTGCGTTGTCGTCTCGTGTCGTCCCGCGTCGGTCATCGCGCAGCAGCAGCAGAAACTCCCCCCCCCCCCCTCCCCCTTTCCCCCCTTCCTCCGATCTCCCCTTCCCCGCAACCAAGAAAAAAAAAACCAGTCGCGTGCACCGGTCGAACCCCAAAGCAAAATAATATATATATTATATAACATACATACATACATACATACATACATACATACATACATACATCTCGTTTTCTGTACTAAATACATAAACTTACATAATAACAGACGAACAAACTTAACTTAACGCATGTCACACTGGACTTGTGTTTTTTTTCGTATCGATTCAATACACGAACGCATGAAGAAAAAAAAGAAAAAAAAAATATATAAAAAAAAAAAAAAAAACCACAACCTACCTGTCGCGTCACGTGCACCGTTAAACCTGAAAGAGAAAATATCTTTTTTAATTTTTACAAACTAAACTTTAAACTTTGAATGTGCGTTCGTTCGACACCGATGGGATACATATGCGTTCGACACATACTCGTGTACGGTTCGGTTGACGACGACGATGTCCGGCGCGCGCGTCTCGACAACGACCAACTGCCAATATAATTAAGCGAACGAAACACAGAAGACCTGAACAAACAGCGCGAGAGTGAATGTGTTCAATTATATTATTTTATTTTTGTACTTTTTCGAGTGTTGTTTGTTTGTGTTTTTTGTGTGGGTGTTGTATATTTTTTGGTTTTTGGTGAGAGTGCGTTTCTTCGAGACGCGTCGTGCGACGATCGCCAATCCGTACACATGTATTATGAGAACGTTTGGTGGTTGATGGTGTTGACTTTTTTAAACTGTGTGGATCGACGGACCGTCACGTACGTGTGTGTCCGTGTTTTTAACTATATCGATCCTTATGAAATTGCTTTTGACCTTTTCTTAAAGTTGCGGGTCCGACTCTATAGATTCCGGGCGGAATCGTTTATGATCAAATCGTATGTGTCAAACGAATATATATGATTATTTTGTGAACTCGTCTCGGTGAGAACGTTCAACGATGGAGTTTACGTTATATTTATTAACGTTCAACTCTCAAATGCTATCGTGGAACGCGTTCGACGTCGTTTGAGATATAACCGTTCGAACGTGCCCGCGTTTAGCTAAAAACTTTTGTATATCCATACAGAGCTCGCCCGTTTGCAGTACGACGTGACACACGATCGTCGTCTCGCGGGTAATAAGAGTGTGAGAATGTTAAAGTGCACGGTGTGTGCGATGTGTGTGTGCGCGCGCGAGCGCGCGCCCCGTCGCCTCCGCGCGCTGGTACGTTTTCGCGTTCTATTTAGAAGCTCCCTGGTTGATCCTGCCAGTAGTTATATGCTTGTCTCAAAGATTAAGCCATGCATGTCTCAGTGCAAGCCGTATTAAGGCGATACCGCGAATGGCTCAATATATCAGTTTTGGTTCCTTAGATCTTACTCAGTTACTTGGATAACTGTGGTAATTCTAGAGCTAATACATGCAATCAGAACTCTGACCAGTGATGGGATGAGTGCTTTTATTAGATCAAAACCAATCGACGGAGGGCCTCGCGTCCGAAGTCGTTAATTTTGATGAATCTGGATAACTTTTGCCGATCGCATGGTCCAGTACCGGCGACGCATCTTTCAAATGTCTGCCTTATCAACTTTCGATGGTAGTTTCTGCGACTACCATGGTTGTCACGGGTAACGGGGAATCAGGGTTCGATTCCGGAGAGGGAGCCTGAGAAACGGCTACCACATCCAAGGAAGGCAGCAGGCGCGCAAATTACCCACTCCCGGCACGGGGAGGTAGTGACGAAAAATAACGATACGGGACTCTTACGAGGCCTCGTAATCGGAATGAGTACACTTTAAATATTTTAACGAGGAACAATTGGAGGGCAAGTCTGGTGCCAGCAGCCGCGGTAATTCCAGCTCCAATAGCGTATACTAAAATTGTTGCGGTTAAAAAGCTCGTAGTTGCATTTGTGCGCCGCGCTGTCGGTGCACCGCATCCGCGGTGATACTGACACGTCTGCGGAGCATATCGTCGGTGAGCCGGCGGTAATACGCCGGTTCAATATCAAAATCCTATCGCGGTGCTCTTCGGTGAGTGTCGAGGTGGGCCGACAATTTTACTTTGAACAAATTAGAGTGCTCAAAGCGGGCTCAAAATGCTGCTTGAATATTTCGTGCATGGAATAATAGAATATGATCTCGGTTCTATTTTGTTGGTTTTCAGAACTCCGAGGTAATGATTAATAGGGATAACTGGGGGCATTCGTATTGCGACGTTAGAGGTGAAATTCTTGGATCGTCGCAAGACGAACATCAGCGAAAGCATTTGCCAAAGGTGTTTTCATCAATCAAGAACGAAAGTTAGAGGTTCGAAGGCGATTAGATACCGCCCTAGTTCTAACCGTAAATATGTCATCTAGCGATCCGCCGACGTTACTACAATGGCTCGGCGGGCAGCTTCCGGGAAACCAAAGATTTTGGACTCCGGGGGGAGTATGGTTGCAAAGCTGAAACTTAAAGGAATTGACGGAAGGGCACCACCAGGAGTGGAGCCTGCGGCTTAATTTGACTCAACACGGGAAATCTCACCAGGCCCGGACACCGGAAGGATTGACAGATTAACAGCTCTTTCTTGATTCGGTGGGTGGTGGTGCATGGCCGTTCTTAGTTGGTGGAGCGATTTGTCTGGTTAATTCCGGTAACGAACGAGACTCTAGCCTGCTAAATAGGCGTCGTCATTTAGGTGTGCGTGGCCTCGTGTCGCGCAACTCACTGGCGACGTATTAAAATTCTTCTTAGAGGGACCGGCGGCTTCGAGCCGCACGAGATTGAGCAATAACAGGTCTGTGATGCCCTTAGATGTCCTGGGCCGCACGCGCGCTACACTGAAGGAATCAGCATGTTCTCCCTGGCCTAGAGGCCCGGGCAACCCGCTGAAACTCCTTCGTGCTGGGGATTGGGGTTTGCAATTATCCCCCATAAACGAGGAATTCCTAGTAAGCGCGAGTCATAAGCTCGCGTTGATTACGTCCCTGCCCTTTGTACACACCGCCCGTCGCTACTACCGATTGAATGATTTAGTGAGGTCTTCGGACCGACACGCGGTGGCTTCACGGCCGTCGGCGTTGCTGGGAAGTTGACCAAACTTGATCATTTAGAGGAAGTAAAAGTCGTAACAAGGTTTCCGTAGGGGAACCTGCGGAAGGATCATTAACGTAACGACGATTATGAACATTTTTTGTTTCGTAACGTTGCTATAATAATATCCCAAACAAAACTATAACTATATAGAGATCGACAAACTGGCGCACGCACCGCGCCGACCGACCTCTCGCTCCCTCGCCGTCTCGCGTCGTCTCGTGACGTTGTTCGTACGTCCGCTGTGCGCTCGACGCTGATCGTGTCGTTCTGCTGGCGGTGTTCGACTGCGTGTTATACGAGAGAGACGCGGGTGCGCGCGGGAGCGGCGGTTGGTTTAGCGTGCGAGAGCGTGTGTATGTTTGTCCTCTCGCGTCGCGTTCGATTGAACATAAATAATATTATGTACAATACGCGTTCGACGTAGACTGGTAAACAAATCCGCACCACGAGTCGAACTGCGAACGCGTTCGTCAATGAACACACTGAAAAGAGAAAAACGTTGCAATAACGATACGAACGAGTGCCCATCTTTCGTTAGATGCCCGTCACGATGTTATGTCGCGGTGTGACGGGTCGTGGCGTTTTCGTTTGTTGTTATTGTGATTTTCTCTTTTATTTTTTTTTTAATATTTACCCTTTTTTTTTTGTTTACAAAAAAAAAAAAATTAATTTATCATGTTGCTGTAACACGAAAATTATAAATGTAATCCATAATTGGGTGATGTTTAAAACTATTACCCTGGACGGTGGATCACTTGGCTCGCGGGTCGATGAAGAACGCAGTTAACTGCGCGTCATAGTGTGAACTGCAGGACACATTTGAACATCGACATTTCGAACGCACATTGCGGTCCGTGGAGACACATCTAAAGTGCAATCTTTCAATTTATTTTCGAAACTGCAAAACAACTACTATTTGCAAATTTACAATCGAAAGATGGAAAGAAAATTGCATGTGACTAGTGTGATTCTTAATCCTAACAATGGTCCTCTACAGCATGCCCAAAGTCGTGCCCGTCCCTCTATGTGTAGACTAGCTCAAACACTTCTATATTTCCCAAAGTGACTGACGCTATGTGTGCACTTATAAAAAATAAATAAGAAAAGTTGTCTTGCTTTGGAATGCAGCAGGCCAGTATTCTGGGATCATTTTTATTTTTAATACACTTTTATTAGCTCAATATGAATCTTTGTATCTGTATAACGGCATCTCAGAACGTAATTTTTACTTTTGGAACAGATGATATACATGTAATTAAACCAATACCGATACAGTTTCACTTTCTACAAAGTTACCATTGACCTTGAATTGTGCATCAACTCAACAACAGCACTCAGTTGCAGAAGGTCTTTGAAACAACATTTTTTTTATAGAGTGCAAGGTATCCCGCTGTATATTATTGTGCCACGCTCGAGTAAATCCCGGAATCCCCTCTTCGGCTCCTCTTCTATTACGTGCTCCGTTACGAAAAACTGACACCATGAAATCAGCTAGTCAATTTATATTTGAATTATGTACAAATCATTATTTTATTTTGTTTAAATAAAATGTATTGACCTAGATAACGTGTGATAACTGTCTTTCAAGGTATTAAATACCTTTTTTTTTCTATTATTAGTGTCATTTTCTCTACAAACATAGGATACCGTGAAGGATAACATTTTTAGAGAGATTTCAGCTCGCTACGCTTCTTATGCGTGTATTGCTTGGCTAAGAGAGGAGAGAACGCTCAACTCTTCCAAAATGAGCGCTTAACCTTGCTCTACGCACGCCAATTAGTGTATACCTATACCCGCGCCCGGTCTCACGGTCCGACATTTTAAAGATTGATTTTTTTTTTCGAAGATTTGATTTTTTTCGAGAAAACCTAGTATAAACTCATATGTTATTTAAAGTTTAGGATATTATTAATTAAATAGAACAATATTTTATTTATTTTTTGTATTTACTATTGTTTTACAGTCTTCAGAAACAGCCTTTGAAGAAAAACAGTAATTCTTATATACTACGTACATAAAGTTAACCAAAACTAAAATTCTTCCAACAAAAAACATAAAAATCTGCATTAATATTATAGATAATAAACATAAAAATAAAAAATTAAAATCGAATCATCTTTAGATTGATTAGTATAGCAATCAGAGCAAACCATAACCGTGTATTCCAAACAAAAGTATTTTTTGCAAGTAAGACAGTTGGAACGCGTTTTATGATATTTTTCGAGGAACAAAAGCTACAACGTCCTTGGCCGAGATTGTTAGCGGTACCTGATGATTCAGGACCATCTATTTTGAAAATTTCAGCACATCTCTGTCGTATGATTCTCGTCTTCTCAACTGTGCGTCAATGAGTTCATAAGACAATTTTTCAAGAAAAACTCTTTTTGCAACTTTATTGTCAGGATTATTTTGAAAGTAAATAATATATGAATTCATTGTTGATACATTCATTAGTCTATAAAAAAACCACCATAGGCCACTTATTAGTACCTCTAGCGACATTATAGGTTTCACACATTTTGTCAACGGTATCAACGCTTCCCTTCTAACATCAGTCTAATCTGCTCCTCGTTCATTATCATGCCGATAAACGAATCTATGAAACAGAAATAACTTATATGAATTCATAATAGTACTGAAATAAAATACTTTGAAATATAGGTTATATTATAATAAAAATATATTAAAATATTAAAAAAAATACATAATAAACAAATCTACAAATATCTAGAAATATCCTTATTTATAAATAAATGCAATCGACATTATATTTAAAAACTAATGAAATCGCTAAAATAAAAAAATATTGGGGTCTGTATACACTCATCACATCATCATGGGAGATTTCAATACAGACCTAACCCGCCCTACCTCACGTGCCTGCAAACTCCTTCAGATTGTTGAGTCGACCGGTATGCATGTTTTGCCTCTACAGCCAACTCATCATAACAGCCTGGGGGTGGACACTTGGTTAGATTTAATACTGGTGTCGGCCCCTATGCTTGTCCGTAACCATGGTCAACTTGAAGCGCCGGCATTCTCCAATCACGATCTAATCTTCCTCTCCTATGCCCTTAAACCACCTAAACCCCAACCAAGAGTTTTGCGCATGCGTTGTTTTGCTCGTATGGATCTGGACAAGCTACTTAGGGATGCTGCCTGTCTGAATTGGGATGCAGTAACGTCAGTTATAAGCATAGATGAGAAGCTTCATAACTTTAATCACATACTTCTCGCTCTATATGATAACCATGCACCCATCAAAAGTATTAAAGTAAAGAGGCAACCTGCTCCCTGGATGACGAAAGAGGTACTTTTGGCTATGCGACGAAGAGATGGAGCTTTTTTCAAATTCAGAAGGGACCGTACCGAGGCAAAGCGCACTTTATACAAAATCGCGAGGAATCGCTGCAACCAGATGATACGCAACGCCAAATGCCGACACATTTTTGACAACATCTCCCATTCTTCTCCCGCCAATATTTGGAGGTTCCTTGGAACTCTGGGTATTGGTAAGCAGCGGTCGGGTGGTCTGCAGGGGACGGTTGGTTTGGAGGATTTGAACCACCATTTTTCTCTATCTGCTCATTTGGATTCTCAAACCGAGTATCGCACTGTTGACTACCTGACAAGCTTAAATAGCCCTAACATAAATCCCTTCCGATTTTCTCCGGTTGCGTCGGGTGAGATCAAAAAGATCATATTCTCTATCAAATCCAACGCTGTTGGTTGTGATAAAATCAGCCGACGTATGATCGTAACAATTATTGACCACATTTTACCTATAATCGCCCATATCATAAACTACTCATTATATTCTGGAATTTTCCCATCACTGTGGCGCAAAGCTTGTGTCATCCCTTTACCTAAAAATCCAAATCCCACACACCCCAACCATTTCAGACCAATATCCGTCCTCCCTTTCCTCTCAAAGGTCCTAGAATCCTGTGTGCACAAACAGTTTTCTGAATTTGTCTACAAAAACAACCTATTGAGCCCGTTTCAATCGGGTTTCAGGCCTGGTCATAGCACTACTTCTGCTCTTCTTAAAGTGGTTGGTGATATCAAGGCAGGTATGCAAGACACTGAAGTTACTGTTTTGGTACTAATTGACTTCTCTAATGCCTTCAACACAGTCAATCACAATATACTCCTGTCTATCCTTTCCTATCTTGTGGTCTCACCTGAAGCACTGGATTGGTTCTCATCATATCTTCGGGGACGCCAGCAATCTGTTCATGTCGATGGATCTTCCTCGAGCTGGTGTGATCTCGATTCTGGTGTTCCTCAAGGCGGCATTCTTTCTCCTATATTATTTTCTGTGTATATTAACCTCCTGTCCCTGGAACTTCGTTGTGCGTATCATCTGTATGCCGACGACCTACAGCTCTATTCACAGAGCAAAGTGGAAGATATCTCGAGAGCAATACAAATGATCAACCACGATCTGGAAACAATCAACACGTGGTCTCAAAGGTTTGGTTTATCTGTGAACCCCACAAAATGTCAAGCTATCGTAGTGGGAAGTCACCGGTCGATGAACAGAGTAGACACTAAAACTCTCCCGGCTATTACTTTTAATGGGACTATCATACCTGTGAGTGGATCGGTGAAAGATTTAGGTTTACACCTCGATTGCACACTAACCTGGCGTGAACAAGTTGCAAAACAGTGCCGGAGGATTACTGGGACACTTCGGGCTCTAAATCGTCTGAGAAATTTCCTGCCCGTAAAAACCAAGACTATGCTTGTGCAAACTCTTATCTTCCCCTTAATCGACTATGGTGATGTGTGCTGCTACGACCTGAATGCAGATCTTCTCGATAAATTAGACCGTCTTCTTAATAACTGCATTCGATTTGTTTATAATCTCCGTAAATATGACCATGTATCCTCTTTCCGTTCGCAGCTCAATTGGCTACCAATTCGTCTACGCCGAAAATTACGCGCGCTCACTGTTCTATTCTCTTTACTTAATAACCCATCTTCGCCAACATATTTAAACTCTTATTTCCAACTCCTATGTAGCAATCACGACAGAAAGCTCCGGTCTTCTAAGAATCTTCTCCTTCGTTGCCCCTCCCATACATCTGAGTTTGTTGGCTCATCTTTCTTTGTGCAGTCCGTTCTTCTCTGGAATGAGCTTCCCCTCGAAGTCAGGATGGCTAGCAACGCTTTTACTTTCAAGAAAAAAGTGAAGCAGTATTTACTGAAACAGCTGGTAGAATCAACCAATACATGATTATCATCTTATTATTACTTGTTATGATATTTATTTGTGTATGTATGTATATAGACTTACATCAACTTAAGTATGTATTTGTATGTATTTATGTATTTGTATTAATTTTAGTATATGCAAGTTTGTATATGTCTACTTCTTCTTTTCAACATCTGAAACGCACCTACTTCCTATTTTCTCTGCATCACCCAAAGGTTGACTGGTAGAGAATGCCTTAGGCATTAAGTCCGCCTATGTACATAAAGTGCATGATGTATAAATAAATAAATAAATAAATAAATAAATTACTTACCAAAAATAGTAACACGTATAACCGCGCCGGTCTCTCGCACCGAATGACGCGTAGTTCACCCAAATGCGGCCCCCGCGCTAAGTCACACTTCACACCAATTTCAAGGTCGTCGTCGAATTAGGCAAGTACTAGAAAGCTTATTCAACTAGCTAGCATTCAAGTTTTCCCTTTCTATAAATAATTTCAAAAAATAATTCTGTCGGTCTCTCAGACACGCGCGGATGTAGGAAGGTTAAAGTCTTAACATCTCACAAATAGATACCATAATCAAACTATTGTCTTCACAAACCGATATAATATTAAAAAGACCTATCCAAAGATACCGCATCACACACATCATGGGGTTAGTGAATGTGAACAATGACATCCCCACTTCAGAAATACTAGACACCTTAAAAAAATTTTTTTCAAGATTTTGTTTTCGACTTTTTCGACGTGATTAGCGTCTATGTCAGGTTTCGTGTAAAATTACATGTTTCCAGAATGAACAGTCTTAACATTTTGAAGATACGATTTATCATTTTAGTTACGGCAAAATAAAAAAAGAAAAAGAGAACGACGATCGCTCTCCTACATAAACATCTATAACCAACCTTAGTAGTTGAAGTCACGCTCGATGACTCCTGCGACGATGATGATGAAGTGACGGCTCTGCTTCCTCCGTCTGAAAAGTTTTCAAATAATATGTTTAAGTTTCGTTTCTGCCTACGTCACACTTCGTCTTCAACGACAGTTGCACACGCTAGACTTGTCGGTTTAGCATGTGCAACTGTCGATGAAGAGGTATCGGATTCGATTCCCAGATCGGGTCGAAAGTGTTGTTGAGTCTTTCCTATAAGACAATCTTAACAACAGCCCCGATTGTGGAAGTTAGCGGTGTTTTTCACGGCCGTGCTTCGGAGAACACGTTGACCTGTAGATCCCGGTTGTCGTGAACATCTATGGCAAACGTTAATGAGAATTTAGTGCCATCAAATAAACTGACAATTAGTTCAACCTTCAGATTCAGTTCGCCCTCAGGGTTACGGAGGTCCGATGCCAGTCGCTCCGTGGAAAAACTGATATTCATATAAGACCAGTTGAACGAATAACCGATCCTAAATAATCTTGAGATTGATAAAAGGTAAGCAAATTTCATTTTCATGATCTGATGGAAAGTGACTACCGCTGACGACGGACTAATTATATAAAAGCAAAGGTACTTATAAGTCTAGAACTATTTATTATCATTAAAGTAATTATACAACGTAAATGACAGTGCACAATTACATAGACGAGAGAGCACCAACATCGCTTATAACTACAGACATGAGCGTCCAGCACTATTGCTATTATACTTAGTGTAGGCGACCATACTTTCAACGCGGACACCTGTAACTCGGGAGTCACAAACGCGCTCTCTCTCTTTGTCTAATAGGCCCGTTTTGACAATTATCTATGTTACAAAATTAGGGATGGAAACAAAAGTAAATTACGACTCGACTATCACACAATAATAACGAACAAAGCTCGGTTTCCCGGTACTTTAATTAATGTTATAAAGGAAAAGTTTGTGTGGATCACAAACTACTTGGATCTTAGGACTTGAACCAATTCAAGAGAGTATGAGTAATCCCATATGCTGCCAGCTTCTCCAAGAGGATGAAGTGCGAAACTCTGTCGAAGGCTTTGGAAAAATCAGTATAAATGACGTCCACTTCCTCTCCACAGTCCACAGCTTCTACCAACGTCTCAGCAAAGATCACAAGATTAGTGCAAGTAGATCTGGCTCTCACAAAGCCATGTTGAGAGTTACTCAAATATAGTGCCAAGTGGGATTGCATAAATGGGCATATCAGTGACTCAAACACTTAAACAGCACAATTAGTTAAAAATATTGGAGGAATACCATCTGGGCCAAGACCTTTTCGAGGATCTAGAGATTTAAGCTTATTTAAAATGGTCTCGCTCAATGACTGGAATTGTTAGAGGTTAACTGTTGTTTCTAATGTTATTTAAGTAATCTGAGCTTGAAATACTTTTTACTGTTTGACGAACGTTAAAAGAAGAATAAAAATGAGTAGCAAACATTTCGCAGATTTCAGCAGTAGAGAGCCTTTAGAGGTAGTTATGATATTATTAGTCATTGAGGGAGGAAAAGAACTAGTGCCGCCTCGTTTGCCTTTAATATAGCTCCAAAACCTTTTTGGATCCCTATTTATCTCTGTTTCTATATTTTCAATATAATTATTATAACAGTTGGTGGACATTTTAGAGCAACGTTACTGAGTAATTTAAGTTCTAACTTATCCATTGGATTTCCATTGACTTTGTAGCGTTTTCTTATCTTTTCTTTTTCTTTCAGTGCTTTTTTTAGGCTTTTGTCGAACCAAATAGGAAATTTCATTTTTGATACACTTTTAGTGGGTGTATTATAATAGTATTAATAATACCATCGACGACATTGTAAAATACACCGATCATATGATCAACATCTGTCAATCCTTTAAATTTATGCTGCCAGTCAACAGAACCTAACTGTGTGCGAATGTTATCATAGTTAAGTTTATAATAGTTAGGTTTGGGTGTGCTGTTCTTATAAGGAAGTCTGGCATCAGCAGTTGATTTAATGTGAATTTCAAAAGGGGGATGTAGACTATCCACAACACCTAAAGGGTTTGGAACAGCATGCACGCTGGTAAAAGGCAAGTTAGTAAGAACCAGATCCAGTATACGCCCAAAATTGTTAGTAATATCATTACGTTGCGTGTGTCCATTGATATGAGTAAAGTCAGTCATTTGGACTCGGCAACCTCAGCCATTCGGTGAACAGCAACGCAAGAACTGCCTCGGTCGAGTCGGCACATTCGTACTGATGCATGCCTCTCCCAAAAGTACATACTGCTTCGTGATGTATCGTAACAAGCCTTTTTTTAGTGCGTTAGCAACCTGATAGGCTAAACCCTCCTTGCGAAAATAATGTTACAACTAGAACTAAAAGTGCCTGAGGTAAGCGTGTTCAACCAAAGAAACCCTTTAGCCTCAAACATTATGACACTGACTGCCTCGCCTCTCTCAGGCGACTTTTACGAAACCAACGGGGTGAATAGGGATGATGGCCGTATTTTTAAACGAAACGTCATCAAACGTACTTACAGATGTTGTTAGGACACTCCTTTTCTTAGCGCAAAAGTAGGTCAGAGACGATAGATCTTGAGTTATTCCACTCTTGGACTCGTAGCCGTCCCGCTGAGAATTGCGCAGGACCTGTAAATAGCAATCATCATTTTGCTTTATTCCGTGGATTCACTAAATAATTTCGAAGAAAAGTGTAGCTTTCTATAAATTAATAACTTTTAATTGGTCTAATTTTTTTTTGTCGCCATATATAGAAGAACAAGTGAGCAGACGACCCACCTGACGGTAAGATACTACCATCGATAAACAAGTGTAATTCGGGAGTCACAAGTGCGTTGCGATCCTAGGATTCCCTGTGTCCTAGGACTGTCTGGCACGATTTATCGTAAATAGACGTCAATTACGTGATCCAAAGCATGTTAGATTGAATGTAGGTTATAAGATGCAGAGGAAGTCATCAAAAATAAAACAATTATTAATTTCTAGCACCTCATACTGTAATGTTTAAATTTGTGCCTAAACTTCATTTTTTACCTGAAAAATCTTTATTTATGAAAAGCAAATTAACGTAAACGTTAATTGGATGAATTCAGATCAAAATTGACCGTAATTTGTAAGTTGAAATAAAAAAACGTAACTCATAAATGTTAGTATTCGAAGACCGAGCTTTGCTCGCTATTGTCGTGTGACAGTCGATTCGCAATTTACCAACTTCTTTTGTATCGTACTTCGTAAAACGACATCAATTACGTGATCTGAAGCTTGCCAGACTGGATGCAGGTGGTTATAAGTTGCAGAGGAGGACACACGAGGTATCAAACAGTACTCGCAAGTCATCAAAAATAAAACTATTATTAATTTCTAGCACTTCAAACTCTAATGTTCACATTTGTGCCTAAACCTCATTTTTACCTGAAAGATCCTTATTTGTGAATAACAAATTAACGAAAAACGACCAGAATTGACCTTAGTTTGTAAGTTGAAAGAAAAAGAAATGTAACTTATAAATGTTAGTACCTGTAACCGAGCTTTGCTTTGTATTGTCGGGTGACAGTCGATTCGCAATTTACCAATTTCTTTTGTTACCATCCCTAATTTTGTCACGTAGATAAGTGTCACAACAGCCCTATTAGACAAACATTCTAGCTCTACATTTTTGAAAACAAAGTGTTTTAAACATGAAATCTAGCAAGATCGATTTATCGCCCCCGAAACCTCTAGCATACGAAATTTCATGAAAATCGCTGGAGCCGTTGCCGAGATTCAGATTATATATATATACATATATATTCAAGAAGTGCTCGTTTAAGGGTATTAGAACTGGCCAAGTTTCCGCGTCGGTGGGAGTATTAGTATAGATAACTTGACACATCTCTCACACGGTTGTATGATTATAAGTTAGGCAGTATAGTACAGTAATTAGAATATTGATAAACCATTCTAATTCTAACACGTGTAGATAAATTATATCACACGGTTAGTTGTCCTGGGTGGAAATCCAACTAACTGGGAATATCATCATCAACACCATCGACTGCTTTTAATAGTCCACTGCTGGACATAGGCTTAGGAGGTTTCGATTTATTATACCACGCTGACCAGGCGGGTTGGAATCATGTTTGTTTCAAGTTTACCTTCTCTTTACTGTGCTGTTGACCCGCCTAGTTTGGCCCCATAGTCAGCTCTTACTACATTCACGATACATTTATTCCGTAATGTGTATGTTAAACTTAACTTACTTGGCATAATATCCCCTATGTCCTTCGAAAAGAGGCAGAGAGCGTCTACAATATCATAAATAAAATGCGTTCCAGGTTTCCTATCGTCAGCCACGCTAATGTTTTCCTTGCGACTTCCAGTAGACCCTGTTTGACGATAATATTGAGACCCCGTACGTAGTGTGGGTATCATTATATCGTATCGTATGTTCATACCAGATACACATTTATACTTCTTCGATTTACGAAAAAGCTGTGGAAATTTGGAGCTTCGTATCTGTAACAAAGTTAATTGTTACTGCTTGTTACAGATATCAGTATGAAAGTACTATCATTTATGTTTTAAAATACAATATTTATTTATTTCGCTATCGTACACATGACACAACACAACACAACATGACAATTTATATTACATTAAAAATTTAACATTTCCGAACTCTACCTCCGTCTTACGAACGTTCGATCAGGTCACGTGTCCTGACGCGAGTTTAACATTTTTTACCCATCATAAAAAGTGCACAACGCCGCTAAAGAAGTTTTCACTTCAAAAAATCGAACTTAGGATGCATTGTAATAGACTTTTAGAAGACCCCAACCTAATTTGAGAAAAAAGGTTTTGAGAAAAAGTTTAAAAGCTTTAAAAATAAATAAAAAGTTAATAAGATTTCTGAGCATTTTCACAAACAGTGGACTGAAATAGATTATTCTACTATCATTATTATAAATTTAAATTACAATACGAGTACTGCAGGTAGGCACTATTCGTACCAAGAGGTCCACCCTTACGTGATCTCCCCAAGTATGTTACGATAATTAAATCAATGTTTAAAACAATAAACACTACATATTAATAAACCTAAAAAACCGATATTAAACAAAATGATACAGAATAAACGTTTTGTCTTTTTGAACAGATAAAGCGCGCGCATGCATATACATAGTGCACACACATACACACACACATATACATAATAATTCCCAAATTAACATTTCAAAAGTAAAATAATTATTTGTCATTTAAAATGGCTATATAAACGTACGGAGATCCAGTACTTGCCTACATGTTAGCCTGCCATAGTTCGAAACTCCTGACAGTTCAACTTTTACTGGTCAAGAAATAAAAGAATTTATCCAAAGCGATTGAAACTCTCCGGGTGATCTCTTTTTAACTTCGTTTTAAGCAGTTTAATATAAGTATATAGCACGCGTTGACTTCATATTTCAAGGTCGCCATTTTGAATTAGGAAAAGTTAAAAATAGTTTAAAAATCTTTAAAGCACTTGCAGAAAACGCTGTTTTTTTTGCTTTTTCAGCTTATGTATCCATTAAGTAGGTATGAGAAAGATGTGGATAATGGAAACATAGTAAAAAATTTGGATTTCAACCAAAAATCAATCTATCAGCATAAAAAATCATTTGTAGGTAGGTATATCCTAGTGAAAATCATGAAAAATTAAGTACATAAGACTCACTCACCAATATTTCTTGGTTTTTGTGTTCCCAAGCTTCAATATAATTACTCCACAACACCATATTTGATATCACATGAAAGCACGCGGTCCCATTGCGATTCGAATTTCGAATCTGTGAAAAACGAAGTTTTTATTATGTTCATTTATTTCGATAAATCGATGTCTTTTCATTTGTCGTTCGACACGATAAAGAAACAATAAGAACTTACATAAATTCTATTATTATATCTAATTTATATAACAAACACAACGTCTCCAACTTTCTAAGCTTGTTCGTATCGTATCAAAATAAAAATCAACAACGCGCAATCGTGTAGTGATGTGCAAGCTCTAGTATACCCATACACTTGACTATCATTACAATGCGAGTATCCATCGAAAGGATAAAACTCGAGTGAAGTTTCAGTACAATTAATTTTAAATTTCATTTTAACACTAGACAGTCACCTTGGTTTCACACGAATACTGTGTTACTTTTAAAATGTTTGACACAGTTCAGTACAGCTGGTATTTCTGCGCGTCACTTACCTAAACAACCTGCGTACAATTTTACTTGTTATTATTTCATTGACAACGCAATAACTTTAATTGTTATTGCTTCTCAAAGAGTAATCGTTTTAAACTTCACCGGTATTTACTGTATTTTTAAACTTCACCGGTATTTTTAAGACGCTGCTACCAAAAAATAATAAGGTAGGTACATTTAAATTTTCAACCTCCATTTTCCACATTTAGGAGTGAATTTTCAAAAACCTTTTGTTAGTCAACTAAGGAACATATTACGTGTAAAATGTCACGCTTATTAGTTGTGGAGTCTGTAAGTTTCTGCTTTATATTTGAATTACTATTAAGAATGGATGATGATCAAACATGTAAACTGCCACTTATAGAAACATCACGCTAATCAACAAGTAATAATTATCTTTGATTGATTTTTTCGTTGTCTTTTTTGGTTCGCTTTGCTTCGAGTGTCACTCACTCACCGTGTCAAGGGAGGGCTTCTGAAAGGCAATGTTGATGATGGCATGGCAAAATATTACTAGCCAGATGGGTTGGTATACGTTTAGTTTCAAGTTTTTCTTGTCTTTGCAGTATTGTTATCTTATTAGCACCGTTAGTTGGCTCTTACAACACACATGGGATCAATATGGATGGTAACACAACGTTTTTTATACTGTCATCCCACTGGACTAAGGTAACTATGGGTTATAAAACTTTGCATTGAAACGCTACAATACAAGGCTACTTTAGTGGTGTTCTCCAAGCTCTAAACAGGATTGAGATCTCGGCTAATATCAATTGAGTATTCTGAAACTTCACACTGGATGGAATAGATTTTTTTTCATATGAGATAAAAAATCCATTCAATTCAGTAAAAAAAACGGGTTGCACTCCGGGAGTGCCGGCAGAAGTGAAAACTTGAATATTAACTTTGTGCATGTTTGACGTCACGTGTCCTGAATCGAGTTTAATATTTTTTACCCATCACAAAAAGTGCACAACGCTATTAAAGAAGTTTTCTTTAAAAAAATTAGTCAAAAAAGTGCTATAGTCTTAACTCGTTTACTTTCATAACGAGTATACAAGTATCCAAATATTTTTAGTAGTCGATTAGGCACATCACTAGTGTAATAGTAGTGCATATATTTAAGTAGGTAAGTAGAAAAACTGATAGATGGATATTCAATTATCGTATTGTTTAATACAAATTCATACGATATAGTGTAAATTAGTCGTACATTTTAAAAGACTGTCAGATGTCGAGTTAGTTTGTTAAAATATTACTTTTTATGAAAATTATAACCCTGATCTTGACACATTATCGTCGGTCTTATTGTCACCATTTTAGTAATACTTTGTGAACTAGACTATATTAAACAGTATTTGTTACCATTGCCCAAAACAAACTGTCTGAAACACTATTTACACGTCGCTCAGGCCGATTACAATATAATTTGTAATATTGGAAGGTAGCTCCTTATCGCGGGCTGTTGAGTTTTAAGCTAGTGCTGGATATATAAGAGTAAAATCTTATTTATTACTCGAGTGGTAAATAAAGTCTTAACCCATGTAATATTTATATTTATTAGACATACGTTCTACTAATCTAATATACAAATATAAAGAGAGAACGAAGGAGACCGATAACTCGTCTCCCACATATAATATTTATCCGTACATGATGCCGTAATACACTGTAATATGTTTATTAAACCATCTCACAAAAACAGCATAATAAAAAGATATTATCATCGCTCAATTATTTTTAGACAACGTAACCTCAAAAACATCAAAAACTAAAAACATTTTTTTGTCGTGTATCCTAAATGAGCATACGAAAAGGACTTCGTTCCAAACCCGTGTCCAACAACACGTTTTTTCTTTATCACATTCTCTATTCACTCTTGCACGTTTTATATTGGCTATAATGTTAGTTCCATATAGCGTTATAGTAATTAAACTTATTATAAGAATATAATAACAAGAAGGCAACATTTTGATTCTGTAAGCTTGTTAGGTCTTGGGTGAGGCCTATGTCCAACAGTGGACGATTGAGATACTGGTAATGTTGGTGACAATGACTGCTGCTGACCTGTTGTTTTGCCATATAAATTATTTCTAAGATCGAGGTTGGTTGTGGAGGGGTTGAAATTAAGATTTATATGTATATTTGATGCCAAATCATAAAATAATTAAAAAAAGATACGTGTGGCAATCGAGGACTGCCGCAGTAAAGCTATTGCATAGCATTTTTTATCGACTTGTGCAAATATAATATTTCAGAGCAGTTCGTCTCGATCCCTGCGAACTTCGTACAGTCTACACGCATACGTCTAGTCGCACCCACACAAACGCCGTGCCGAACTCTGCCGAACTGAAACGACGTTAGACGATGCACGGCTTTCAACGCCGCACCACTGTGCCAGTTGGAGTGGGGGGTGTTAGGTTTATTTTCGTAACGGAATTCCTTGATTCGGTCGCCGCGCTTGAAGCTCGCGATGAAAGCTATGCCGTAGCTTAAAATCATTAAATCGCTCATGTGTCTGAGGAATTTGAGAGTAAACGCTGTCACAGAAGAATTTTATTTATAGATATGCACAATTTTTATTTATTCATGTACCACAATACGTGTAACGTAATATAATCGGCAACAAAGGAAGTAAGTAAACCACAATACACATCGTTTCAATATCAGTTGCCCAACAGTGGCGCGACTATTTCCGTCACTCGTCGTCATGCACCAGTTTGGCGTGTGTGTAGAGGGCCGGCCGCTGCTTGAAGTTGTCGCCGCAGTCCTCGCACATGTAGCTTCTCTGCTCAGAGTGAATCAGCTTGTGGCACCGTAGTGTTGTGATGAACTGAAATAAATAGCCAATACAGTGAACCAACCAGCGATTGACAGTAGTACAGCGAAAGTCATTTACGATGCAATAATTTTTCCTTTTTTTACTCAACTGCATCTACTCCCAAACTGAGCAGAGCCAGTACTATGGGTACAGATGTACTATGGGTATGGGTACAGACAACTGATATTAATATATACATAGTTTTTATACATATATGTACATATACATATTATACATATAAAACACTCGAATTCCGAAATAAATATTTGCAGATCAGGTAAACATTTTGTCCGACCCCGGAATCGAACCTTTGACCTCAAGCACAGCAGTCACGTACTCTACCACTGCGCCACCGAGGCAGCCAATGAATCAATTCATTTTGCAAGCTTAAAATAATACACACAATAAAATTGACATAATCTATATTAATCTTATAATCTGTAAGATATAGTGTGTACAGACGAAATAAATGAAAAAGTTTATCCGTTTAGGAGTTATGATGCCACAGACTGACTGATAACGGTCAAACTAATAACACCCCTGTTTTTGCGTCGGGGATTAAATACTAAATGTTATATTAAAGCTTAAGTGAACTTGAACCTTATGTGTATGGATATACTGACCTTATTGCATACGAGTATCTCGCAGTTGTATTGTGACGTGTGTAAACGGTAGAAGTAGTGCCTCGTCTAGTACACCTTGGACGCGAACTTGTTGTTGCACTCTGGAAACGGGAAGCAAATAAACACAAATACATTATTACCGGTAATCACAGGCAACGGTGATGGTATGATGATGATGGCAATAATATAAACATTTTCTAACATCAAACACACAGCGCCGACTAGTTTCAAACCAACCCAAGCTATGACAGTTAGATTGACTGATAGTACGAGTATACTATACACTATTTTTTTGGAAATACAAGTTTTATACATAGTCAGTATATAAAATCCTAACCAAATATTTGCAGGGCATCGGACCCGAGACCTAAGAACAGCAGTCGCACACGCTACCATTGCACCACTGAGATAGTGTTGTTCCCATTGACCTACGAGTTAGCACAGCACTAAACATTTATGTCACATATTTTACGGTAGGTATATTGTACGCACTATAGATATTGATTGTTAAGAAACAGGTGTTGTTTTCTTTTATGTTTTATCGGTGAAACTTATAAAAACTTATTACAACAATATTATTAGCCTCACCTTTTTCGTGGTGTGCGACAAGTGTGTCAAACATTTCTTCTGTCTTTCGATTGACACAAAGTCAAATTGTTCTAAAGTGATGCCGCAACTATAACAACAGTGTTATAAGTAGTTTATTTTGGCCAAACCACAGAACAGAGAATAAAGTAGAAATAAAGAAATAGCGCTTTTTTTTTGTAAGTCTTTACAGACCCTTACACTTCGGGCAAATGCAATGTAGGAGTGTTAGTTGAGCCAGAATTTTTAACGCTTTTGAACGTGATCGTTCGTGGTTTCGGCACTTTTGCAAATCTTTGAAACAATATAGGATGTATAGTCATTAAATCGTTTGGACGAATTAGCGTAGACTTACAATATTATTAATCGTTATGTATATGCCTAGGCCACAAAGAATCTCTTAGAATTACCATTGATCGCACTTCTTATGTTTATTGCTCTGGAGATCTTTTTAAGGGTTTTGGGAAATAAGTACTTCGCCAGCGCTCGCAACAGCGTTGATGTGCACACATCGAACTGTTGTCATTTTATTATATGTATAAATTATTACCATATACTTTACAAGGTATGCGACTTACATTATTTTGAAAATAAAGAAAGGGTTCTTAATGTAATTACAAACAAACAATAATAACTTACAAAATACAGACTAATAGACTGCACGGAGGACTTAATGGTTTAAGCGGTCACCTAGCCGTAGCCGCGCACAATGTTGAGGGTTCGATCCTCACATCCCAGTTTGTGTGATCTGCAAATTGTCGTTCTGAGTCTGGGTGTTCTTCGAGTCCGTCACATGTATGTATAAGAAAGTCCCCCGCGACGCAAGACAGTTCCTAATGATGGAATAGATAAACAAAATAACAATACGTACACACAAGCCACTGACAGATCCGGTGAGAGACTACGCTTGGCTGCCGCTGGACGTCGAAGCACGAGTATATGGAGTGTAGAATCGGGCCCTCTCCAATCCGCATTCGGAGATCGGGGTCACGGTCATTTTCTGAGTTTGTTACAGTATTTAAATTTCGGTGGAGGTTGGGTAACTAATGTTTCCTCATGGTTCACCCGAAGCAGTCACTAGGCTTGGGGAACATTGAACCGTGAGCTCCACCCATCCAGACTGCTTGGGCTGTCCTGTTCTTCACCACAAAGGGGAATGGGCGTTTGTGTCTACACAGATAATCACCCTCTTGCCGCGTAGGTGGTCTAGGACCCGCCCCAGCTGGTCCAGGTGTAGGTCTATGTCATCGCTGTACCTGAAGTAAGAGGCAATGACATAAATGTCCTCCCCCCCCCCACATCCAGACTACAGACGAGACAGTGAGTAGTGGACAGATGGTAAAGCACAGGGCAGGTCAAGGCGCGGCAAATATACGCCAGCTTGCGCACGGGGGCCACATTGCAAGATGCTAGCGGCATCGCTTGGGGGCCCGGAATACTGTTCCTGTACAAGAATAGCACCCGCGCCAAGTCCCGTGATAAGGCTGGGAGCTCCTTGGTGGCGAGCTCACCCCACCCCAAGATTTATTTGGCCCAATTTTGTTGGGGCACTACTGGCCATAGTTGGTGGCAGAGATCAGCGAGGCGTTTTGACGAGCAGGACAGTCCCTCAATGCGGTAACGTGCGTGTTAGCCTGTGAGTGCCCAAATTTGGTGCAGGTAGCGCAGTATGATGTGGACGATTTGCAGTCCTCCTGTTTGTGGCCCTCCTTGCCGCATTTGCTGCAGGTTGTTGTGGCGACGCGGCATAGCTTCTCTGGGTGCCCGTACAACTGGCACTTACGGCAGCACGTTACCTCGGCGTAGTCCTCTACAACCACTACTTCTTAACCGATGTATAACCTCTCTCTGGACACCAGCGCTGTACGGAGTGCTGGGGAGCACTCCAGCACTACCGTGCTCTTGTGGCCGCCTTTGCGGGACTATTTGAATGCCATTTTGGCCTCTTTCTTGAGCTTCTCTGGTGTCCACACTGGGTCGCCCAGGAAGTACTGCTCGTGGATGGCTACGAGGACTTCGATTTTGGGGTCGCCTTCCATATTTCGGAGGGCGACAAGGGGAGATAATTTATAGGGACGCCGGGATGGCCACCTTTATCTTTGCAGCCGCCTCCTAGGTAGCTGTCTTCAAGATTAGGCCCGAGTTGGCGACTCTTCTAAGCCCCACTATTTGAGCGCCCAGTTCCCGTGGCTGCACGCTCTTCTTCAGGGCCGCCTTGGTCTGCTCCGCCGTTTTCAGTTCACTACCCTCTGCTGGGTAAATAGCCAGAGTTGCAGCAGAGGGGGAGGTATGGTTAGGGGGGCAGGGGAGGCTTTGGGTGCCCTCTTGAGGACTGGCGGCTGGCGTAACTGACAGTCTGCCACCCTTCTGTGGCAGACTTTGGCGCCATCGCTGCAGCTGCTGCTGATGCCTCCACACGCGCACGCGCAGCTTCAGCCTCCGCTCTGGAGGCCCGTTCGCTCTACCGCATCACCACTTGGTCGAGCTCTGATGCCCGGGACTGTTGCCCGTCCACCATAATGCAGCAGTGTCCTACGATTTCAGTGATAAGCCGCAGGTGGTCATTAATGGCCCTCAGGTCAGCCTTGTTCAGTCTGGAGGCCTGTTCCCCAGCCACCGGTGCGATGGTCCTGCAGGCTGCCGATGCCTTGGACAGCAACTGCCGCGTCATGGCTCTTTGTAACGCACCGTCATCAAGCAGGCATTCTTCGTCCCCGGAGGAGCACGGGGAGCCTTACTCTGTAGTCGGCGTATGGACCGACGGGGAAGCAAGTTGGGAGCCGGCACCAGACATAAGCAAAAGCATCCGCGCCGTTCGGCGCTTTAGTTTCGACTCAGCAGTGGGGTCCGGCAACAGAATTATCTTGGATCGCGGGCGTCCTGCGTCCGTATCCTGGGTTGGAGCAGGAGAAAAGGTCGGCGTCGGTGGGTATGGCGGCACGTGACCCTGCCGCGGTGAGGCCGCTGCCGCTGCGACCACATACTCATAGGCCGCCTGGGCCATCTCCAGCACCTGGGGAGGAGTCCGAGCAAGTTCCCCCACAGACGCACGCGCTCCTGTTGGCGGGGTCCTCCTTACCCCGCCCCTCGGCCTAAAGGGGTCCATCATCCGGGGGGGCTCGGCTCATACTCCGGGTAAACGAGGAGGATTAGACGGAGCAAACACGATAAAATGCACAACACAAAAAGAAACCGATAAAAATAATGTCAAAGTTTTGTGTACGCAGAGTACCGATGCGATACACAAGACAGTACAGTATCTACAGCAATACACGAATACAATTAAGACTTAAACTAAGATATCGTCTATATCGATAAATTTTTGTGGTGTTTATAGGGAACTCATCCCCTAGCGACGGAGAGCCGCACACTGGCAACACCAGGCGCCAGCAGCCTCCACACACGCGCACGCGCACACAAACAAAAACAGAAACGTCACTGTCGCACGGTTTTGACAAACGTCACTAGTGTCACTGTCACTGTTGTCACTTAGCGCACAAAGTGTCCTGTCTCAAATGGTGCGGAACAAAATTCAAAATGCTACTACCGCTACCTCTTATGCGCGGGTGCCCAAGCGAGAGCAGGAGGGACCGAGTTTAAGAACTTGCAATCACAATTAAAATATTAAATGTGAAAACAAAATCACGGAGCGCACCTCGACACGTTCTCACGCGACGAAAGCGTACGGCGAAGGGCCTTCCGGCCAAAGTATACATTCTTCATTTACACTAGCGCTGTTCGTAGAGCGAGGCAGCATTCCAGCACTACAGTTTCTGCTTCCTGTACTTTCTTGACTTCTTAAACGTCACCTTACGCCAACGCTTTCTTAAGTGCTCTAGTATCTATATTGAGTCACCTACGTCATTTTGATTGTGCACTATCACGACCAAGTTCTTGTACTAGGAGTCACCCTCATGTAACATTACTACTATACCCTACGCTGTGGCGCATTGTGGGTTACCTCATGAGAAATGAGCAACAAAACTGACGTGAAAAATAAATAAAATTTGATGTCAATACTTAAGCTTAATTCGTTGGACATTTATGAACTTATGAGCAAGCGTACACAAACTAACATTACATTTTTATACATTTAGAACAGATCGTTTACAAGGTTATTCATTTCCATACAAACTTACGTCCCACTTTCCACCCCCTTAAAGAGTAATTGCTCGAATGAAAATCATCCTGTCTTTTCCCGAGACTCAAACTATCTCCATTCCTAATTTTATCTAAATCTACCCAACCGTTTAGGTGCAAAGAAATAATATACCTCATATAAATATTTGGTCTGATCTCGGGAATCGAACCCGAGCCTTTAGTGCTGGTTGTGGTCCAAAAAGACTACAAATTACGATAAAATAATCATAAACAGCCTTTAACAGAGTACTGCTGGGCATAGGTCTTTCCTTAGAAATGTACCATCTCCGGACGCTACAGGTTCATCATCGCTAGCCCCACCCGGATCGGCGTGCCGTTTAACGGGTCGCAGGGCCAGCAACCAGGCACGCATCCCGAGTACGTGCGAAGGCGCGTCAGTCACTTGACGCCCCACACGACATCGCTCCTGTGCGTCTTGACCACTGACGCACAGCACTTGGCTTGGGGCGTGTATTAAATTCACGGGAATAAGGGTAAGGAGGCCACCACTTTCGCAGTTGCCTGCCCACTACCAACTTTATAGACTTTTGCCATCCAGACTGCTAGGAATGTAAACATCCCAAGCCATGCACCTCCTGTTGGGATTGCACCTCACCAGGGACATGCGCCAAAGAGATGACTTTATATGCCGCACGACGCCGCAATGCGTGCTGAAATGTGTGCGTGTGTATGTGTATGTGAGTATGTGTGTGCGTGTATGGACGTGTTCGTGTGCATGTTACTGTAACTGGACATGTATGTATTTATGAGTATGGGTGAGCCGCACGCGTGTATCACGTTCTTTGTCTGAGTTCAACATTTCTAACCCTTCTTCGTTCCATTTCGTTTGTCTATGACTGTCATGCATCTTTCCCGAAGGTGTTGCTATGCTTGGTGCCCCCCAGTTTCCAAGAATTCCACTATCAAGACTGCTTAGGATAGAAGTATCCCAACCAGTGTGCCTCTTTTCTTATCTAAATGTAGGTAAAAATAAGTCTGTTCTGTCTCCCACACTACGGCCCGGTCGAGCTTTGATGCCCGAGTCCTCTGTCCGTCCACGAGAATGCAGCAGTGGCCGACTACCTCTGTGATGACCTGAAGCTGGTCATTGATGGCCTACAAGGTCAGCCTTGTTTAACCGCGACGCCTGACCACCCGCCACCGCTCACCGCTGCGATGCTCCTGCACGCTGCGGATGCTTTGGAGAGCAGTTGACGTGCAGTGGCCCGCTGCAGGTCGCTGTCCCCCATCACATACTCGTCGTCTCCCGACGAGAACGGAGACCCGTACTCCGTCGTTGGTGTGTGCACCGCTAGCGGAGCGAGTTGGGACCTAGCCTCACTATTCATTATGAGCTCCCAGACCGTGCGCTGCTTTGCCTCCGTCTTACCCAGAGGGTCCAGTGATAAGATCCGTTTCTCTCTCTAAGCTCTCCACAGACGCGCGCGCCCCTGTTGGCGGGGTCCTCCTGATCGCGCCTCTAGGCCGAAAGGGGTCCATCATCCATGAAGAGGAGGGGGGGAAGGTTGCCCCCCCTCCTCTTCAGAGTCACTGCTCATAGTATTACTAAACTCTAGTACTTAACTCTAGTACTTAACTTAAGTACAGACAGACACAAAAGTTAACAAGAACAAGAAAAAAAAACAATTTAAAGTTTTGTGTACGCAGAGTACCGATATACACTAGACATTACAAGATCTATAAGGATACACGAACACAAGCTAAACTAAGAGGTCGTCTATGTAGGCTCCCACAAAGTTGACAAATGTTTGTAATGTCCGTAAGGCACTCACCCTCTACCAATGGAGAGCCGCGCTCTAACAACCCCAGGCGCCTGCAGCCTCCACACACATGCATGCACACACAAAAACAAACAAACGTCACTGTCGCAAGTTTAGACAAACGTCAATTTCGTGTAATGTCACTGTCACTAATGTCACTTAGAGCACAAAGAGTCCTGTCTCACTTAGCGCGGTATAAAATTCAAGATGGCCGCTGCCTCAAATAGACAAATGCCCAAGAGAGAGCGCAGGAGGGACCGAGAAACTGGAGCTATGTGAATACAACTATCTTGGCAAAATATTTAAATTTCACGGAGCGCACCTCAACACATCTGCACGTGACGGAAGCGAACGGCGAAGTGGGCAAGGACATTAAAAAATAAACATGGAAAGCATTTGTATGAAATACGACGTACTCGTACGACAGAACAAAGTGTTGTTGAGAGTATTGGAGGAGGTCTTGCCGAAAAAATCGAGGTCTAAAAAAAGGTGATCACCTCCCGGCCAAAGTATACATTCTTCATTTACACTAGCGCTGTTCGTAGAGCAAGGCAGCATTCCAGCACCACGGTTTCTGCTTCCTGTACTTTCTTGACTTCTTAAACGTCACCTTACGCCAACGCTTTCTTAGGTTCTCTAGTATCTACATTGAGTCACCTACGTCATTTTGATTACGCACTATCACAATTAAGTCCTAGTACTAGGAGTCTCATGTGATATTGAGCCTCATGTGATATTACTATGGTACTGTACCCTACGCTGTGGCGCATTGTGGTTGACTTCATGAGAAATGAGCAACAAAACTATCGTAAAAAATAAATAAAATTTCATGTAAATACTTAAGTTTAATTCGTTGGACATTTATAAACTTATGAGCAAGCGTACACAAACTAACATTATATTTTTATGCATTTAGAATAGATCGTTTACAGGGTTATTCATTTCCATACAAACTGCCGTCCCTCTGAAATCCCTTTAACGGTTTAGTCATAAATCTAAGTATGGGCCGTGTGTGTCAGATAGGACGTGTTGTAAAGTCGTTTTTAAAAACATTTTTGTTTATAAAAACTGTACAGCAATTTTTTTTAGTGGAAACTTGCGTAATCTCTGAACCGACTGCGCCACTTAATAAAAATTATAAGCGTAACAGGCTCAATCGGTTTAAATTTACAGGCTGTCTGCCAGATAGGCAGCGGCCGTTCTGAATTGTTTCTGTTTGCATTCAAGCAATGGTTTACTTTGATTGTTTTTACGAAAGTTTCATTAAACACTGTTAAATTGAGCCGTTCGTTTTACAAACGTGTTCAGCGCAGCCAGTCTGTTATTGTCCATGGTTTTCTTGCAGTATCTGTTTTCTAGGTCTTGTTGCAATGTTAATGTAAGTCTCTTCTACATGGCCGATTTGGCAGTCACATCTAGTTAAATATAAACCAGAGCCTCGCCTGGATTTCCTCCTTTAGGAAGTGCTATTGATCTCTTATCTCCTGACTAGCTGTCGTTTCGAAGGTAGATTGTAAGCATCAGTAACTCAACGCATTTAGGAGAGAAATAAGTTCCAAGTTTCTGTCGTCGTGTAAGTCAGAAACCACACTTATTCTTGTTCTTGGATCTTCTAGTAATGTGTTGTGCAGATGTTTGATTGCATCTCGATATATTACTGAATGCGGAGCTCGCTTTTTATCTCCGCGTAATAAGCACGTCCAGAAAAGGCAGTATTTTATTCCGTTCTTACTCGACTGTGCATTGAATCTTCTGATGTACCGCGTGCAGTTGTCTGTTTAGGTCATTTATTTAGTTGACTACGACAAAAATGTCGTACAAGTATCTCCACCAGTATCGGACTTCCAATATCCCTGCTGTTAATGGTTTTTCTCTAAACATTTCATGAGAGTGTGACTACCAGCAACTACACAACTTCTAAGTATTACATCCTCTTGTAAAATACAATTGTCACAATTAATCATCAATCAACTTACACGAAAGAGCCGTTGTAAAAATAAACTTAAATACACGCAGTTCCCTTCAATGACAAGTTTCTGAAGATGAAGGTTGTTAGCGCAGCCATCCTGTTACTGTCCACGGTTTTCTTACAGTATCTGTTTTCTAGGTCCTGTTGCAATGTTAATGTGAATCTCTTCTATATGGCCAATTTGGTAATCAAATCCGATTAAGTATAAACCAGAGCATCGAGTGGATTTGTTCCTTTAGGGAGCGCATTTGATCTCTTAGCTTCTGGCTGCCTGAAATCGTTCGTTCGTTCGTTTGTTTTGAAGGGAGGAATAAGTTGTAGCATTCCGTCGTCGTGGCAATCAGAAACCACACTTACAATCCGGATCTTCTAGTAATGTGTTGTGCAGATGTTGGATTGCATCTCGATATATTACTGAATGCAGAGCTCGATTTATGAGTAAATTTAAACACATAGTATAAAGACTAACCCGAAGCTAATTTTCACTTTTAATGCCTTCTTCTCTGATCATTTTATGAGAATCCGACTGCAAGTGCCTAGGCCAGGACAAGCGTCTTCGTACTTCATCCTCTTGCAAAAATCAATTGTCTCCTATTCACACAAAAGAGCCGCTTTAAAAATAAACTTTAAACACATGCAGTTTCCTTCAATGACAAGTTTATGAAAATGGAGGTTGTCTCGACGATAACAATGATTGCCGAGTATTGTAACTATTTCTCCATTTTTCGAGAGACGAACTGTCGCGCATCTCTTTCATGACTTTATTTCGTACGTGTACGTGTACGTCGTGTTGACTTAATTATTGATAACACAAGGGAACAGTGGTTAGACAACAACACCGATGATCAATTATTTTTGTTGTACTACCCTCACTGATTACGGATTTTAGCATAAATATTTTATAACAGGTCTTGATACCCGCATAATCAGAAAGTTAATTACTCGTTTTAGTTTACTTGCTTGCATACATCTATTTATCAGTAACATTAAAATATTGCGAACTGTCGAAGTAAATTGTAGCAGTTAGGCTTCAACATATTATATAGACGTTTATCTTGTTCAAGTATGAAAAATAAACAACGAAGATCGTGTAGAATTTCACCAAATAAGTTTTGTTATGTGTGTGGATGTTACGTAGTGACGCAACTTAAAAATATTACTCAAGATGTGAAAGAAGCATACAGTTCGTATTTTGGATTTGGAATTGGAGATTTAAAAAAGCCTTGGACACCAAATATGTGCTGCATTACTTGTTATATCGGTCTTGTAAAGTGGCGAAATGGTAAACAAAAGAAATTGTCGTTTGCAGTTCCCATGTTATGGCGCGAGCCTTCAAATCATATTGATGACTGTTATTTTTGTCTGACCAATGTATCGGGATATTCTAAGAAAGACAAAAATAAAATACAATATCCCAATTTGCCGTCAGCTTCACGACCAATCCCTCATACAAAGGATATTTCCGAGCCATCCACTTCTTCATCATTGATACCTGGTAAAGAAGAAATATGTTTGTTTACAGAAGAAGATCTAAGCCCCGAAGATCCATCGTATGTGCCTCAAACAAGTGAACCTCATTTGATAAACCAAAGTGAATTGAACGATTTGGCCAAAGACTTAGGTCTATCAAAAGAAAAGGCTGAGTTATTGGGTTCTAGACTACAGCAATGGAGACTATTAGCAAGTGGAGTGACTGTGACGTCATTCAGAAAGCGTAATGAGCCTTTTAAAGCTTATTTTAAAATGGAAGGTTCTTTATGTGTGTGTTATGACGTATCTGGTCTGATGAATGAGCTAGATATTAACCATGATCCACATGAGTGGCGACTTTTTATAGATTCATCAAAATACAGTTTAAAAGCAGTTCTTTTGCACAATGGTAACAAAAAGCCGTCGATTCCAATAGCCCATTCTGTGTCGATGAAAGAAACTTACAATAGTATGGAATTAATTTTAAAGTCAATTAACTACAAAAAATACAACTGGGCTATCTGTGGAGACCTCAAAATCATTGCAATTCTTCTTGGATTGCAGGGTGGGTTTACAAAATATTGTTGTTTTTTGTGTTTGTGGGACAGTCGAGCAACAAAAGACCATTACATTAAAAAAAATTGGCCAGCAAGAAATACTTATATACCAGGAAGCGCTAATGTCAAATATACGCCACTTGTCGATCCAAAAAATGTTATTTTACCTCCTTTGCATATTAAGTTAGGGCTAATAAAAAATTTAGTCAAAGCCATGGACAAGAACGGCGAAGGATTTAAGTATTTAAAGAATATTTTTCCAAGCCTTAGTGATGCTAAGCTAAAAGAAGGAGTTTTTATAGGACCACAGATAAGGAAATTGATTAAAGATAGCGCATTTGCCCAAAAACTGAATGAAAATGAACTTAAAGCTTGGAATTGTTTCGTCGCCGTTGTGAAGAACTTTCTAGGCAATAAAAAAGCTGAAAATTACGAACAACTAGTACAGGACTTACTTCAGTCGTATCACGACTTAGGTTGCAGAATGTCTCTTAAGATTCATTTTTTGCATTCACATCTAGACTTTTTTCCTAGTAATCTTGGTGCAGTAAGCGATGAACAAGGTGAAAGGTTTCATCAAGACGTGAGAACAATCGAAATTAGGTACCAAGGACGATGGGATCCAGCTATGATGGGCGATTACTGTTGGTTCTTAAAAAAGGAAGATGCATCGCCGTACAAAAGGCAAAAAAAAAGTCATTAAGCACACTGGATGTTTATCAAGTAGGTCTAAATATTCTATGAGGTTGTAATATTTAAAAAAGACACTTATATGTAATAAAAATAAAATGTTTCGAATTGATATTAATTTTTAAATTGAAATTTTCGGGTTTTTTTTTCATTTTTTGATATATCATGATATTTGAAAAACAGGACCTGTTACAAAAAATCTATCATTACTTCTTATTTCTGTGAGGCATATTTAATCCAAAACATATATTTTTTTCCGTGTTGTCGACAAAACATGAAAATTTGTTCCCTTGTGTAATTAGAAGCAGCTTGGTTTGTGTATTTCGGAGTGTCCGTACATCATCAAGTATATATAAGTACATCGTCAAGTTTTGCGATTTGGGAGTATAAGGAGCGGCCCGAAGCTAATTTTTCTAGAGTTTTTATGATCTTATTATCTCCGCATAATAAGCACGTCCAGAAAAGGCAGTATTTCATTCCATTCTTGCGCGACTGTGCACTGAATCTTCTGATGTACCGTGTGCAGTGGTCTGTTCAAGTCATTTATTTAGTTGATTACGACAAAAATGTCGTACAAGTATCTCCACCAGTATCGGATTTTCATTATCGCTCTTTTAATGCCATTTTCTCTAAATATTTCTTGAGAGTGTGACTACAATGAACAACACAACATTCTCTTGTATAAAACAATTGTCTCCTATTCACATGAAAGAGCCTTTTTCAAAGTAAACTTTTAAACACATGCAGTTTCCTTCAATCTTTCGCCGGTAACAATGATTGCCGAGTATTGTAGTTATTTCTCCATTAGTCGAGAGATGAACTGTCGCGCATCTTAATAGATGCGCGACAGTTCGAACGACTTTTTATTTCGTACGTGTACGTGGTACAGACTTACTTATTGGCAATTCGAAGCAGATTGGTTTGTGTATTTTGAAGTGTCCGTATATTTTCGGTAGAGTAGAATGATGTGCCTTTCACTGTATTTGCAGTTCTCGGTTATTAGGTTCTTGTAAGTATTTTAAAAGTTTTTGGCGTTTAGGTTGTAACCAACTGACTACAGAGTGTGAGGTAGTGAGCTGGCAGACATTGCTGGACGTAGACCTCTCCTTAGAAAGGAGGTCTTAGTATACTACAGCACGCTAACCAAATGTGTTGATACAGGATTTAAATTAAGTTTTCCTTGTCTTCACAGTGTTATTGTCCTGCATAATTTGCTAACAATAACTAATGGGATAAATTGGGGTGGTGACATGTTGTATTGTCAATTCATTACGTCACGGAATAAGATCATCAAGATGGCTGTCTGGTCATCATTATTTTCAAAATTAAAACAGATACATTTTAGATCATTGGTTTTCTGCTCGAGCATGTCACATTTTGAGCTTTGCCAGTGTATGTTTTGTGCGTTAAGTTTCTTAGTTCTCTTTGTAACTTTAGTATCGTCTATATTTGAGAGAACGCATTTGACTCGTAGTTTTGAAGTGCGTTATTTAGGTGGCGGTCGTCGTCTTTGAACAGGGCAGTTTGTTGACTAGATACGGAGTCCTGTGACTATGTAGACTCAAACACGATGAGCGTAGCTGTCCGTTGTTGTATTGAAGATATCTCATGGCTTTGTTTCTTAAATACTTGAAATTTTTAGACACAAGAACGCAGGAACACAAACACTGTATGAAGAACATGAACAGTAACAAGTTGGTCATCTTTGAATACTTCTGTAAAACGGACACGGTTCGTTATTTCCTTATTCATAAGACAAATGGTGAGGTGAAGAATATATGTTAAACAATCGAAATAAACCAGGTTCGATTGACAGGGACCGTCCCCTGTCAGGCACACAACCTTGAAATTCACAACTCTTGAACCTGTTACGCTTACGTAACCTTTTGATTGGTATGTTTATTAGGCGTCTTATAAACACAATCGGGTCCGAATGCCATCGTCAAACAAGAGGAGCGAATATGCGGTCTATCCTTTATAACTATAAATACAATCAGCTGACCCTACAGGTAGTACACCAGAGAAATAACACGTGAAAGTTTAAAGAGTTGCCATATTTTACAGAATTTCAACTACTATAATGCTTGCACTCTCTCAATGTTTATGAAACACTTTTGAACGATATCCCACACAACGGGATAGGCGTGAGAATCACTGTTAATGTGATAATGTTTTTATATTGTCGGCGTAATTAATATTTACATCTGCGCCAGATTGTATCGTTATTAACAGTCTCTCAGCTTCAGGTAGATTGACTGACAGGATTATCTTGTGTTTGAAAGTGCTTGGAAATTTAATTTATAGCGAACAATATCCTAACTTCGTTTCGAGTCTCCTTCCTCGTTATAGTGCATGACTTAGAAAGCGAGAGGTCTGGGGACAACCATTCGTTTAGTCTTGAAACACACTTTACAATGTAAGGAAAAAACAAGTAAAATTTTGTACAAATTAAAATTAATTAAAACTACAATAATATAGTAAAATCTAAACAAAAATAAAATTCATTGACATTTTAAAAGGAAACTGCCAATAAACGGGTGCAATGAAATAAGTCCAAAGTGTAAAATAAAAGTAAATTTGTACATCAATTAGTTCATTCAAATCTTAAAAGTAAGTAATTGAAATACATCCACAGTGTAAACAAACATAAATGGAATAGAGTCCGTTTTTAATTTCTTTTATATGTGGTTAGTAAATGGTATATCTGAGTGTCATCTCGGCGACAGGTTGTAATCATTATGAAGTATTCCAACGAGGCTTTCGCCATGCCTCTACTGTTAGCTTACACATATTCCTTCAATAGGTCTTAAACCGCCTGATACTGTTAGTTCGGACGTGTGTGACCTAATGTCTTAAGGTGCAGTCTGGCCTCAGAGGCAATCCTCACCACAGGTAACCTGGACACTAGTAACACCACCCACCAAATTGGTATATTGTGCGGTTTTAGCTTGTCCATTCGTGCACGTATGAATTCGTGGATTCGTGGTTATCATAGAATGTAATATCTTGAACACTGTGCCACTGACCACTGACCGACCTTAGCACCGTGGCGGTCATGACTACGTTTTTCCCACAGAGTCCGGAGGAAGAATACGCTTAGCTGCCGGACGCTGGCGCTCCATTTCGATTTTTAGCGCAGTGTCCTCGGCGGACGAAGGCGAGAAGGTAGGAGTTTGAGGATACACTCGAATGCCGTGCGATGCCGCCGCGATCATGTAGTCAAAGGCAGCTTGGGAGAATTTTTAGTATTTGGGACAGGTCAGAATCTCGTCCCACCACATGCACCTCTATTGAGCTGTTGTCCGTTCTCCGGCGGTTAGATCTTCCCATGTGAGCTTAAGGAGTCTCCTGTTGGCCCACTGTAGCTTCCTTCGGATCTTATTAGATCTGGCGGCAGCTCTCGCCACTGGCCATCCCGAGGACTCCATGCACCCGAACCTCTTGATAATGAGGTCTGGCACACAAGTCTGCAGGGACGGGATCGCGAGGCCGCCATCCTTGGTCGGCGCGTGGAAATATCCAACAGGGACGTCCTTTAGGAGCCTAAGCCATTGACGGACTGCACTCCGGATCTGCACGTAGAGCATTCGCAGCCTATCATCCGTTATGGTCCCTAACACGAAACCGTGTAGGTACCTCGGAATCAGGTGCACCCTGACAAATTCGAGCCGCTGCTGCGGCTTCAGGGGAGCCCTTGAGATGTTATTCAGGGCTACTTTGATATCATGCTCTAACGTGACGCATCCAGACGCCTTAAAGTCGACTCCTAGATGGCGCCAACGTCCACGCAGTCTGCTTGCTTCACCCAGCGACGTCCCACCCTGAAGGTGGGCGCGCTTGGATAATGCAGCTTCTTGCGCTTTTCGTCCGGCACCATCGACAAAACGGCACTCTTTGCATGGCTCACGTAGAGTCCCATCATTCTTCCGTTCTCTACCACCTTGCCGATGGATGACCGCATCCTCACTATTGATCCCGCAAGCAGGACCAGGTCGTCGGCGTAGGCCAGTGCGGAAACGCGCTTCGTATCCAGCCTGTAGCCAACTTCCTGAGGCAGCGAGGTAAGTATCACGTCCATGGTGATGTTTAACAGGAGCGGGGACAATGGGTCTCCTTGGCGTACCGCCTGACCGATACTAACAAGTGCACTGTGAACACGGCCCTTTCTGACCTTCGGACACTTACGCGGAGGACTTCAACCAGTGCCTTGTGGGACACTGTGTCGAAGGCCTTCGTTAAATCCAGTACCGCAACATGGCATTCTCGCAGCCTTTTCCTGCAGTCCTCTAATACTACGTCCAGCACTCCGGTAATGTCCAGAGTACCGTCGACGCAGCTAAATCCGCGCAGTCGTGCGTCGGGGGGGTGGGGGCAGCTTTTCAGTCTTCGCGCCAACGCCGAGTGCATGTGTCTCAGGGGCACCGATACGATTGAGATCGGCCGGTAGTCCCCCGGACAACTAGGCACTTCGACTTTAGGCACAAAGACCCTACGGTTACAGTCGCATCGGGGCCTTGCCTCGTGTAAGCCACGCATTGAACAGAGCAGCCTGGGTCTCAGCGGGAACCGCATTCCAGTCTCCAGGATGAAACCCGTCGGGACCGGGACCGGGAGTGGAGCGCCCGTCAATTCGCGACGCCCTCACCTCCTCAACGGAGAAGAGCGCCATTAGCTGCCAGACATCGACGAACTCCCCACGATACACGGAGTGCTTCGCTTTCCACAAAGCCTCTGGAGTGGGACCCGGGGCGTCCGACAGAACCCCGATGATAGGATGCCAATTGGCTTCCATTTCCTCGAGGCTATGCCTAACAACCCGAGTGTGACCGTCGATGATTTCGGCAGCTGCGCGACCGGGGCACTGCCGCCACAGTTCAAAGAAGTTCAGTTCAAAAGGCAAAACGCTTCAGCGCCATCCAGTTTCAGGGCTGGTTGCTTCGGCAGGTGAGTCGTTGCACACTCCTTAGCGGATTCCGACTTCCATGGCCACCGTTCTGCTGTCATGAGCGACCAACGACTTTCATGGTATCCCATGAGGGGTTTTTAGGCGCCTTAACACTACGTTTGGTTCACAGCGTCAGTGTTGCTTACCAAAATTGGCCCACTTGGCACCGTCATCAGATCTCTTTTAATACACTCGCGAGATTTAGTACACTCTGGCCTCCGGTCTCGCACTCATCAACAATACACAACAGCACGGATACAGTCGCTTTAAGTTGGTCTTCTCTAGGGGGGTAGTACCGCCCCAGTCGAGCAGACCCGTTCGTGCTGAAATCAGCGTGGCTATATAAATTAAACTATTTTACTTCAAATCATTATATCGTTTTAAGCTGCAATTCTCATTGATACATTCCACTGAAGTATTGTCGGTACCAAATTGTCCAGTACGTCTCTATTGTTATATAAATTAATCACTTACCTCTCAACCGGAAACAGTTTAGACGGCCTGGTTACCTTAGAAGATCCGTGATAAAACGAACCACCCCACTGTTCATTGGAAGACCGCCTTTCTGAGATCATCTGGAAACCAAAACAAAACGTTCATCGAATTTAGGAGCAATAAGTTCCACTGTGACGACATCTGAAGTTTGTGCACCTACTGGTGTATTGGCAGTTCTATCTATGAGTGGTTACAGGAATTTGTGTACAGAAGCATAAAATATTATAACTAGAAGACCCTAATGATTCCGTATACACTTGCGTGTAGGTAGTTCATCGACTTCTAAAGTCTATTTTGGAATGTATAATACTTATACCAGTTCTTAGCAAGCCGTGGTGTCTATCTGTCCGTCCGTCTGCCTTACCTTAGAGGTTGTTAGGACTGCTAAAGTAACATTTTACAGGTGTTAGTATTATGGTTCGGTAAGTCTCGACAATCTGAAAATCTCACATCAATCACGAGACGGCTTACGATCAAAGACTTCAAGACGTCGCAGACTTCATATACTCATGTAATAAAGAAGTAAACTTTGTATGTTTGTATGTGCGGGGTAATCTCCGATAATGCTGAATAGATTTTGAACTGCTTACATTTATAAACTGTATAACATCACTCCACGACCAATAGAAGACGCAGGCAAAATTGCACGGTTCAATTAGTCTAGTATACGTAAAATAATAAACTGCTAAGACCTAACCACTGTTTAGATAGGCACTCAAAAGGCTTTTTAAATATTCCTATCCCAAGTGTGCAAAATGGGGGTTGGCAATTCATATAAAACTTCGTTATTTTTGGTCGCAGCGTCTTGAAACTCACAGTAAAGACTCTAGAAGAACAACTTACAAAACATTACAAATGTTTCAAATGTACCCTGAGATAAGGGTGCATGTTTGTATAAGGACCTATTTTTTCAACTTATCGATTTAATGCCTCGTATCCCTTACGAAATTTGACGTCGACCACAGCGCCGACCAAATGAGTTATAAATAAGTATTACGTACCTGTAGTTATTGACAATAAACTTAGTAGCAACGTTGTAGCTCCTCGGAGACTTGGTTCGGATTGCTGCGTGACCTCACTTCCACGGCAACTGAAAATATACAACATGTAACATTACTACTGTACCTTGCCATGCTACGCTGTGGCACATTGTGGTTCACTTCATGAGACAAAACATCAACAAAACTGACGCCAAAAATGAATAAAAACTCATGTCAATATTTAAGTTCATTTCTTTTCCCGAGACACGAGCTATCTCTATACCAAATTTCATATAAATCTGTCTAGCTGTTTAAGCGTAAAAAGGTAATCGAACTCATACTAATATTTAATCTGACCCGGGAATCGAACCCGAGCTTTCAGCACAGCAGCATCAGTAGACGTCATCTGGAATAGTAAGAAACTATATGTTATTAGATTAGTAGAATTTATGTATAATTAATACAAATATTTTATTGGTAGCTCTTATATAGTAAGCACCAGCTTAAAATGAAACCAGCCCACCCAAAGGTTGTTCTAAAGAAATTGCTTTGAGCAATAAGGCTACCTTTGTGTATCACAATTGCTGCTAGTTTTAGTTTTTTAGTGTACAAATAAAGTACTATCTATTTACCTACCACGTAGCAATTCAAGCTATCGCTGTCTACTGCTGAACGAAGGTTTCCCCCAAGTAGCGCCATCTATCCACGTGTAGAAGCTATTAACCGAACCTATTGCCCTGATGTTCATACTCGATGTTAAAATAACATTGTTAATATTAATTATCACTAATATTCACTCTTTACATTTTTCTTTGGGTATACACAATAATCTACTTTGGCGCCAAACACTAAGTTTCTGGGTCTACTAGAAGTGGTTTAGATTTATGATGAGTGAGTGAGTCAATCATAAAATGGCGGTTTTTTGACTTTAATATAAAAATCAATAACCGTTCTACCCAAATTATTACAAATTTAAACTCTACGAGTTAAGGGGGCTTTCATGAATGTGCCAAGTTTCATGTTTGTGGATTTAATAGTTAACGAGTAATAAAGAGCAAAAAGTAGCTCGAAACGGTGCGTACGTAAGACACACGGCACGTTGCCAGTTCCTTTGTATTAATTTCGGTCGACATGTCGCAGTACGAAACTCTTAAAATGATGTGACAGTGAAACATGTTTAAAAAAGACCCTAAGTCACGATAAAATAATCATCAGCAGCCTTTAACAGTGTGCTGCTGGGCATAGGTCTCTTCCCAGAAATGTAGCGTTGGTCTACTACACCACGTTGGTCAGAAGGGTTGATAGTGGGTTTGTTTTAAGGTTTCCTTCTCTTTGCAGTAATATTTTTCCGCGTGGTTTGCGTCCTTAGTCTGCTTACGACACCTATGGGATGAATTGAGGTGGTGACGGGGCAGTATGATGAGATAATAGTAAATTATTACTTACTCACCTATATTAACAAATCAATTGGCCTCCACTTGTGAATGTAAACATTGATACGCCATTTTAAAATCATCTACGTGAAAGTCAAATGTTTTTCACACGTGGCCGGCCGCATCCAAAATTGAACTAAAAATGTAAAAAATGTTAACAATTTCATGTGAAAATACCATTCCTTAATACCTACTCTGCTTTTGAATAAACTAAAACGAAAAGAAACAAAGTATTATGTGGTCAAAACCTTTCTCAATCAGCAAAATAAAGACAGTGGGAGACAGATATTTTTATTCAAGCAGTGGGTGGCTTAAATTTAATAAAAAATAACGTTAGAAATAAAGAAAAAATCAAGTGAAAATGACAAATACGAAATTGGAAAACACCACTCATTTAAACTAGATACGAAAGGTATAATAATTAAATGAAGTTAAGATACTATATAACTTCTTCAACACGCGAGGTCTCACATGAGTCACTTTCTGCCCTCCGTTACATGTCTTTGGCATGTTTAGTTGATAGATATCAAACTACCCTCACTCAACCCGTTTATGTTAATCCATCGAAGGTAACAATCCGTAGATGAAACCTCTTTAGATATAACCATAATTCGCTCACTTGTGTACAAGCTCTCATTACAAGATATTTAACTTTAATTTGTTTCTATTTCTGAAAGAATATTTCTATGATGTACCTCACCGTACCACATAATAGAATTACTTTGAATGAAGATCACTTACGCAAGATTGAACTAAATAACTCACTTAACAGCCACCATCTTAAGTGCTACGGCACATGAGTACATTATGGAAATATTCTTTTAGAAATCAAAATACGAAACAATCTTTAGGTACTTTTATTATTTGAAACACAAATAAAACACATTCCTCATTTGAATATCTTGCGCTTTCTACATTTAACCATGTGTTTTTATTCATTGAAAGGATTTCTTTCTATGTAATGTTAACCCTTAAATTGCCTTTATTCATAAAATTTAAACAAAAATTATATAGTTGACAAATTTGTTTACTTGAGTGAAGCGCTAATCTCAAGAACTGCCAGTCCGATTAAAAAAAAAATTGTGTTAGAAAGCCCAGTTATCGAGGCAGGCTATCCTTATTAATATTATACAAGTGAAAGCGTTTGTTTGAATGTTTGTCTGTCTTTCACGTCGCAACAGAGCGATATAATGGTACGATTTTATGTCAGGGGATAGTTACAAGACTAGATAGTAATATCAGCTACATTATACCCCGGTTCAACATCTCATTCTCATGAATAGATCCATTATGATGCGTATTAGAATCATTCCAAATTGTATGAATGCCGATAGATGGTGGTGTCAAATTTTTTCGCCCAATTACATACAGTACGTACTTTATAAAAAATATCCGCGGTTCTGATATGATAGCTTTATATTAAGTAACGTGCCTAGCCCCTTTACCGTTAAACTTTTTATTATTTTTCTAACTTTAAATACAGCTGATATTATGGCCAAGTAAATGTAGAAATCTGTACCAAACAGCAATGAGAAGTCATCACTACATACAAAGAAATATAATTTGTTTTTTAACTTGTATGTACTCGTGTATATGTACTCAGCTATGTATGTCCGGGTGGAGTCTTGAAACGCAATTTTGTAGCAGATACCTGCAACAGATTGAGATGAAATTTTGCACGTATGTGTATATGGCATGACAATTCAATATTATGGTGACAGGAACTTCATCTGATTATGGATCTGGAAGGTGACCATAGGAACTTTGCAATGAAACTATGCAATACTATTGAGTTTGGACTCATTTGATTCGTCTTGACGAGTACTTAGTCTTTAAATAGAGTCCAGGGTCTGATAATGGAGCAGAAGGTGGTCATAGGCAGTATGTATTAAAACGACACAATCATGTCGGATTTGGAATCGTTTGATTTCTTGACGAATGCTTTAGTCCTAAATCTTAAGCAGGGTTTGATAAAGCTGGAAGGTAGTCATGAGATCTCACTAATGAAACGACGTAACCGCCTCGAGTTTGGGCTCTTTTGATTCGTCTTGGTGAGTACTTTAGTCCTAGATAACATCCATATGCAAGCTCACCAATTTGGAAATAAACGTTTATTGTATTTGTTATAAACATAAATTCCATTGTGAATCAACTGAGAGTCTGTCCCACTAGAGCTAAAAAGTAATAATAAATAATAACAAAATGAAAGCAAGTGCAGTGTTTTTGCAACGATAGTGAATGCGACTGTTGTGCTTGAGGTTTCGGGTTCGATTCTCGGGTCGGACCAAATGTTTGTATGATCACCTCACCTGGTCGAAGAATCCTCCCTTCGTGTCAGAGGGACATGACACCCGTTCCTCCACAGTACAATCTGCAAATATATTTGTTTCGAAGTTTCGGTGTTTTCTATGTATAATATAGTATTTACAAAAAAAAAGTATATAAGTATTCTATCAGTCAGTTAAGTTATCATAGCACAAGCTCTGCTTAGTTTGAAACTAGATGACGTTGCTTGTCAAATGCCCGAAATATTTATTTATTTGTTTATATATGTATAACTCGTAAACAATCGCTCTCAAACGGGCGAAATAAACTCTTTCATGACCACTTATACCCACGTCAACTTATGACGTCATTACACCATTTATAAGATATACAAACCTTGTCGCAAGATTTACCTGTAGACATACAAGTAAGTTAAATAATTAGATCAAATTCATTCTAATTACAAAAAATAAACAAAGTAAATATGAGTACTCGATGTCAAGACAAGGTTTTGTATCATATTCAATGTTAAATGACATAAGTGGACGGTATAAGATGACAAGGGACGGCTCGTTTATGTGAAAAGTTTGATTTTAAAGAATTTAGTTTTATTTTATTTTGTTTCATAGTGAACTATACTCTACTAGCGTGGGCGCCGGGAGGAAAAGAAAGTACCCAGAAATAATACATATGATTTACTGGACCACACCAGCGCATGCGCAATGTTACCCGAGAGCCAGTACATACCTTCAAACAATTTGTTGCCTCGCGTCCAGCTGATCTCCTCGAGAAAGGTATCAATAAACTAAGACTGTGTTGGCCTTTGCCAATATTAATAACATGCATCGATTGTGTGGGTGATTACTTTAATAGATATAAAACATACAGAAAAAAAAATGTTAACTTATGTCATAAAAAATGACAATTTCGTTATTAAGGTCCTGATATAATTGTATACTTCTTATGTTGGTTAAATTATGTGTGAAAATAATTCTGGCGGCGCCCATGTCTATTAGTCAAGTCTTGCCATTTGATACCCATATTGAGGTAGTTATCTGCAATTTAGTAGTGGCGTCCATCTTGGATTCCCAATGATATAGAATGCACTAAATTGTATTGTCATGTGAACTAAAGGTATGTACCAAATGTCAAATCAATCTGTCAAACGTCAATAACTAGATCTGACCCAAACAAACAATCAGACAAACCGGGCAAGCTAAATAAAATCGTTTAATAAAACAACCCATTCATTGACAATTTAATAAAATTAGTTTAAAACCTTTGTAATTAAACCAAATCACCATTTACGTAAGGCACTAATCAGCGCCATCTAGTTGACGATTTGGTACTAATAAAATACAATGACGTAAGTTTTATCTTAAAAATAGAAATATAATACAGACACTTCACACAATAATTGTAATTTGCTGACAAAAAAGCAACAGCTGAAACTATGCCGTGACCCTTAAAAGCGGCCTCAGCGCTGAAGCCCAAAGATACCCCGCGAACGAAATCCATGTGTGTATGTTTGTTACTCTTTCATGAAAAAACTACTCGACGGATTTGGATGATACTTTACAGTAATATAGGTTATACATCGGAATGACACACACGTTACAATTTGTAATGGTTTTATGTAATTTAGGTCGTAATATAACGATACATGTCAATTAAGTCGGAAAACCATCTGGCCTCTAAGAGTTATCTTGGCGTACGCTGCCTAAACCATTGAACTTACACAAAGATGATGTACCGTAGGATTGTTTGTATGTTAAAAAAATATTTATTTAAAATGATCTTTTAAATAAATATTATAATCTGTATATATGTCGAGGTGAGAGTATAACAGATTAGTTGTTTATCTTGAAGAGTTATTTGTTCACATCAACAACCTTCTAACCGCCGCGAGTTGCTTCAGGAAAATGTACCCCTAGCGCTGGACGCTTCACTTGTAACAATATTACAAGAGATAAACGCTCATCATATTCTGAATGAAACTTTTGAAACTATTTTTCAACAAACACACCAAAGAAAAGTTTTTGTAACCAATTATATCCCAACAATAGAGTTACTATAGATATTACGATAGACAGTACAAAATGCCCACTTCGAACACGACATCACGTTACGTGAAAATTTGTTCACAAGCAGCTAAATTGGTTTAACCTGCTATACTAATTCAAATGTTTCATGAAGAAACAATCCTGATGACTTCACCATAAAATTACGAATATCAGGTGAAGTTCCTCATTCCTCATCGATGCAACCACAATCTACCACCGGGACGTACCGCTAGTAACTTATGACTAAAATAGCAATAACACTTAAAATTAAATTAAAAGTACATCAAAACGCTACGTAGCCAATTCCATTCAGTGTTGAAAAAATGACACTGAAGCCTTTCTCCACACGAGGGACTTCAGATTCCAGAAAACCTCTAGCATTACGAAAACCAGTCAGTGTTCGACAGGGTTACCCAAAGTGGTCTGAAGACATCGCCGAGAGGTCCAAAAAAAGTCTTCCACCTTCCGAACTCTTTCGGCTTTCTGCAGACCTTCCTAGCCGTAAGGCCATCTTGCGATCTATACGGTTCGGTACGACCGCCGTTCTACGGTCAGCTCAGCACTGACACGGACAACGGGAATGCGACTGTCTAATTAAAATAAGGCATTGCGATGGCCCTCCCGGGTGTTGACGCAATGTGATTTCTGCCCAATGCTCTGAATGTCAACGTGCAGAAATTCAAGCAAGCGCGGGTAAACAGCGGGAGTAACTATGACTCTCTTAACTCGGTTCGCCGGGGTGATGATGGGGAGGTCGCTGCGTAAGTGGTGACCTCCCCGTTGTTGCGCCGTCGGATTTAATACACGCCCCAGGCTACTCCTGGGCGCCGGTCGTCAAGATGCGCAGGCGCGAAATGTACGCGCAGGGTAGAGCGCCCCTAGCGGGTGCCACCCAGAGCTGCAGCGTGGCGCGTCTGACGATAGGCGTGTTTTCGCACGGCCTCGGGGACTGCGGAGCGTGCTCCCGGCCGCGGGACCCGCGAACGTTAAACAGCACGCCGATCTGCGCTGGGCTAGCGATGATGAGCCTACTGTGTCCGGAGATGGTCACCCACTCCGAGTACGAGGGCACTAGCAAGAACAGCGCGGCGTAGGTGGGCAGGTGAGGGGCGTATTGAGTAGTGGTCTAACGGCCCATGAGATGAAGAATAGTTGCTCAGGTACGGCTGGCTCTGCCGATTCATGACGGTGGTAAGTGGACGGAGCTCAGAGCGCCAGTACGTCAATGGGTAAGAGTGGCTGAGAAGTCACGAAGACCAACTCCCAACGCCTGCCAGTGGCGCCGCTGCGATCGCTAACAAGGGAGGAGGGGGACAAGCACCTGCAATTACTGGCACAAATGCACCGCAACACCGTGAGGTGTATAAAGTCGTCTGTTTGGTGCACGTCCCTAGCTAATAGTGGAGGCGCACGGCTTGGGTGTTGCATCGTTGGCGGTGCACCCCAAGCAGTCTCGATGGGGGAAGCCCGTAGTACGGGGTTCCCCAAGTCTAGCGACGCCCTAGGGGGAAACGTACGACGGTCGCGGGCGAAACTGGAGGAAGGGCTAGCACCCCGACCCCCTAAAAACCAAAGCCGCTTACAACCATATGAAAGATATGCGCGACCCCGATCGCCCACAGGGGTCGGGAGGGCGCGAATCCCCACTCCGGCTACTGGTGCCGCGGCTCAAGCGAGCGTAGTCGGCACGGTCTGGGCTTGTCCGGAATGTATGAGAGAGTTCACCACAAAAACCGGGTTGGGCGTGCACAAAAGGCGTGCCCACCCAGAAACGACCAATACTGACGTTGCCCCTGCGCAGTTGAAGCGTCGGTGGCGTGAAGAGGAGGTGGCCTTGCTGGCGAAGACGGAAGCGAGTCTCTCGAAGGCCGGTGTTCAGTGCACCAACATCAAATTGCATGCGGAGCTGTCCCAACTAGGCAAAACATTGGAGGCCATAAAGGGCAAGAGGAGAGGTTCAAAATACAAGGAATTAGTAAAAACTTACATGGCGCTGGACACCCCTTCCCCACAGACAACAAAGATGCCCAGCTCATTAAGCGCTGAACAACCGACCGGGGAAGATTAGCCGACGTCGGAGCCGGAGGTACCGCCTCGAGGAACGCCCAGTAACGCTCCTGCGCAGCCCTTAGCCACCGAGACCGATGAACGTGTTATCTCGGAACTTCTTAGGAAGGCCGAGACGAGATGCCCGAGGTCAGTTACGATGAGAGGAGGGCGGCGTCAGAGGCAAAGCAAAAAGGTATTGAGAGAGATTGCACAAGCCAACCTGTCCTTCCGAAAGCAGCGTAGGATGGAGTATGCTAGGGTGCAGGAACTGTGGCGGAAGTGCCCCGGTCGCGCAGCCACCGAAATCATCGACGGCCATACCCGGGTTGTCAGACATAGCCTTGAAGAAATGGAAGCCTATTGGCGTCCTATCATCGGGGCTGTGTCGGACGCCCCGGGTCCCACTCCGGAGGCTTTGCGTAAAGCGAAACACTTCGTGTACCGTGGGGAGCTTGTCAATGTCTGGCGGCTAATGGCGCCCGTCCGTTGAGGAGGTCAGGGCGTCGCAAATTGACGGGCGCTCCGCTTCCGGTCCGGACGGGATTCTTCCCGGAGACTGGAATGCGGTTCCTGCTGAGACCCAGGCTGCTCTGTTCAACGCGTGGCTTACACGAGGCGAGGCTCTGATGAGACTGAGGCGCAGCCGTACGGTATTTGTGCCAAAGGTCGAAGTGCCAAGGTGTCCGGGCGATTACCGGCCGGTTTGGATCGTGTCGGTGCCCCTAAGACACATGCACTCGGCGTTGGCGCGAAGGTTGGAAAGCTGCTGCCCCCCCGATGTACAGCAGCGTGGATCCATCCGCGCCGACGGCACCTTGGAGAATTCCGAAGTGCTGGACGCAGTACTGGGGGACTGCAAGAAAAGGCTACGTGAGTGCCATGTTGCAGCGCTGGACTTTGCGAAGGCATTCGACACAGTGTCCCACAAGGCGCCGAGCCCTGAATAACATCTCAAGGGCTCCCCTGAAACCGCAGTAGCGGCTCGAACTCGTCAGGGTGCACCTGATTCCGAGATTCTTGCACGGTCTCGTGTTAGGAACGATAACGGATGACAGGCTGCGAATGCTCGTCACGCAGATCCGGAGTACAGTCCGTCTATGGCTTAGGTTCCCAAAGGATGTCCCTGTTGGGTATTTATATGCGGCGACCAAGCATGGCAGCCTCGCAGTCCCGTCTCTGCGGACTTGTGTGCCGGACCTCATTGTTAAAAGGTTCGGGCGCATGGAGTCCTCGGAATGGCCGGTGGCGAGTGCTGCCGCCAGATCGGACAAGATCCGAAGGAAGCTGTTGTGGGTCAACAGGAGACTCCTTAAGCTCACACGGGACGATCCGACCGCCGGAGAACGGACAACAGCTCACTATTAGCGTGAGGCGCTGTACGCTTCGAATAACGGTTCCGAACTTCGGGAATCGTGTAATACCATCGCGTCCACGAAGTGTATGCGAGAGCGTAGCGCCGAGATTCCGGGCCGCGATTACCTGCAGTTTGTGCACTGCCACATCAACGCGCTCCCGTCTAGAGTGCGGAACTCTAGGGGGTGCCGGGGCGATGGGCTGAATCTGATGAATGGGAAAAAAAACCAAACTCCTTGTCACCTAAGTACTGACGCGCATCAACGGATGAACCATATTCCCACTGTCCCTATCTACCGTAGCGTACTTCGCCGTACGCTTTCGTTGCGTGAGGACGTGTCGAGGTGCGCTCCGTAAATATTTTATTTTAATTGTGCTATTTAAGTTTCGAAAAGTGCAAAAACTCGGTCCCTCCTGCTCTCGCTTGGGCATCAGCTCATAAGAGGCAGCGGCCATCTTTGATTTTGTACCGCGATAAGTGAGATAGAACTCAAGTGTCAATTGTGACAGTGACACTTACGAAAGTGACGTTTTTCATAACTTGCGACAGTGACGTTTGTGCTGTTTTTTGTGTGTGTGTGTGCGCGTGTGTGGAGGTTGCCGGCGCCTGGGGTTGCCAGTGCGCGGCTCTCCGTCACTAGGGGTGAGTACCCTGCAACACCACAGACTTCATCGATATAGACGATTTTTAGTCTAAGTTCAGTTTATATTCGTGTATTTACGTAGATACAGCAGCGTCTTATTTATCCTATCGGTGCCTTGAGTACACGAAACTTTTGAAAAAAAATTTTTTTTTTTTTTTACTTTACTGACCATTATTGTGTGCTTTGTTAACCTCCTCCGGTCACCCGGAGTATGAGCAGCGACTCCAAAGAGGGGGGGCAACACCCCCCCCGGATGATGGACCCATTCAGGCCAAGGGGCGCGATCAGGAGGACCCAGCCAACGGGGGCGCGCGCGTCTGTGGGGGGGCTCGCTCGGACCCCCCCCCAGGTGTTGGAAATTGCTCAGGCCGCCTTTGACCATGTGATCGCAGCTTCTGCAGCTTCACCGCAGCGGAGTGGCGTGCCCCCGTATCCACCGACGCCAATCTTCTTCCCCGCGCCTGTCCAGCATACGGTCGCGGGACGTCAACGACCAGCAGCGGCAAAGCGGATCCTGTCGCCGGATCCAGTTGTAGAAACGGAGGCTAAGCGCCGCACGGCCAGGGAGCTCGAGACTAGCTCCCTCCTCGCTCCGTCGGCGGCGCACACGCCAACTACAGAGTATGGGTCGCCGTTCACGTCTGGTGACGAAGACTTCGTATTGGGGGACAGCGACTTGGAGCAGGCCACTGCACGCCAGCTGCTTTCCAAGGCGTCCGCAGCGTGCAGGAGCATCGCGGCAGTGCCGGGGGGTCAGGCGTCGCGTCTGAATAAGGCTGATCTGGCGTCTATCAATGACCAGCTCCGGGTCATTACGGAAGTGGTTGGCCACTGCTGCATATTAGTGGACGGGCAGAGGACGCGAGCAACAGAACTCGATCGGGCAGTGACCAGGGAGACGGAACGTGCCTCCAGGGCGGAGGCCGAGGCCGCGAGGGCGCGCGCTGAAGCGTCCGCGGTCGCTGCGGCGGTTCCAAAGTCTGCCACAGAAGGGTGGCAGACCGTAAGCTATGCCAGGGCCCTTAAGAGGGCACCCAAAGCCCCCCACCTAACAATACCTCCCCCCTCTGCTGCAACCCTGGCTATCTACCCGGCCGAGGGTAGCGAACTAAAGACAGCAGAGCAGACAAAAGCGGCTCTAAACAAGAGTGTGCAGCCGCGTGAACTGGGCGCCCAGATAGTGGGGCTGAGACGCGTTGCCAACTCAGGCTTAATCCTGAAGACGGCGACTCAGGAGGCGGCCGCGAAGATTAAGGCGGCCATCCCGGCGTCCCTTCAAATAAGGGATGCAAAGTCGAGATCCCCTCTTGTCGCCCTTAGAAACATCGAGGGTGACCCTAAAGTGGGCGACGTACTAGAGGCTGTTTATATTCAGAATTATAAGGGCGACCCAGTATGGACACTAGAGAAGTTGAAGAAAGAGTCTAAACTGGCATTCAAGAAATCCCGCAAAGGCGGGAACAGGACTACGGTGGTGCTGGAATGCTCCCCAGCACTCCGTACTGCGCTAGTGTCCAAGGAGAGGCTCTACACCGGGTGGGAGGCAGTGGTGGTAGAGGACTACGCCGAGGTCACGTGTTGCCGCAAATGCCAGCTGTATGGGCACCCAGAGAAGCTGTGCCGCGCCGCTACTATAACCTGCAGCAAGTGTGGCAAGGAGGGTCACAACAGGGACGAATGCCAGGCAACAACATCATGCTGTGCTACTTGCAGCAAATTTGGCCACCCCCAGGCGAACACGCACACGACGGCATCGCGTGACTGCCCGGCTCGACAGAACGCTGAGCGCAGACTGATATCTACCACCAATTATGGACTGTAGAGCCTCACTGACCATGGGTCAGATCAACTTAGGGGGGGGAGAGCTCGCCACTAAGGAGCTCCCAGCCTTATGGCGGGACTTGGGGCTGGATGCTGTTCTTGTACAGGAGCAGTATTCCGGGCCCCCAAGCGATGCCACTAGCATTACGCAGTGTGGCCCCCGTGCGCAAGCTGGTGTTTACTTGCCGCGCCTTGACCTGCCCTGTGCTATTTTACACCATCTGTCCACTACTCACTGTCTCGTTTGTAGTCTAGATGTGGGGGGTGAGGACATTTATGTCATTTCCTCCTACTTCAGGTACAGCGATGATATAGATCTACATCTGGACCAGCTGGGGCGGGTCCTAGACCACCTACGCGGCTTGAGGGTGATTGCCTGTGCAGATACCAACGCCCATTCCCCTTTGTGGTTCTCGAATCCACGCCAGTACACCGGGAGAGGCCCCGACGTAACTCACCGTCGGGAGTCGATGGAGGCCTTCACTTTGGCACGCGGTCTTCTGATCGCCAACACCGCTGGACAGCCCTACACCTTCAGCACCACAAACGGGGAATCAAATATCGACGTCACGCTCCACACGAGGAGCGTTAACATCACAGACTGGACGGTACACGCAGGAGCGAGTACCAGCGACCACCGGCTAATCACCTTCAGAGTGGCGAGCTCAGGCTCATTTGCTCCACGCGCAGAGCTGTCTGGAGGGACGCTAACGAGGTTCCGAGATCGTTGTGCAAACTGGTAAATCTTCGAGTCCAAAATCACTGAGCGAATGGCATACATTAAATGGAACAAGCCGGCGTCCGAGGTATGTAAGCAGTTTACTAGTATAATCGTATGTACGGCAAGAGACACTATTGGGGTGTCTCGTGATAGTAAGAAGGACAATGGTTATGAATGGTGGTCAGCAGAGGTAGATAAGTATAGAAGACAAAACATGCGCAAAAGAAGGGAGTGGCAAGGTACCCGACAACGGGGTGGGCCGAGTGAAATAATTGCGAGAGAGGCTTTTCATTCTGCTAGGCGTGCATATAGAGCGGCCATGGAGAGGGCGCAACTTAATTTCTTCCGAGAAACTGTAGAATCCGGTAACCAGGACCCTTGGGGTCCTGCGTACCGTGCCGCGTGCGGGAGGGTTCGCCCTCCACGCAATGTAATATGTGGGACTAAGTTCGCCCAAGGTTATGCTGGGAGTGTACGCGAGGCCGCGCGCTGTCTAGTGCATAGTCTGTGTCCGGACGACGATTTGTCTAAGGACACCGGCTACCACCGGCAAGTGTGCTTTGCGGCTGCGTGCTCGCCTTCAGGTGAGGATGCCCCTTCTCCGTCAGGTCAGGATTTGGATAGTATAGTCAGGAAGTTACCCAACACTGCTCCGGGAATCGATGGTATCTCTGCGCGCATTATCAAGCACGTTTGGTGTGCTGCCGCTAGAGACTTCACTGAGGTGTTTGCTAGGTGCATAAAAGAGGGAATTTTCCCGGGCGTTTGGAAGGAAGGCAGGTTGCTCGTCTTGCCGAAGGGCAACGACAAGCCGCTTGCCGACCCGAAAGCGTACCGCCCCATCACGTTGCTGCCGATCCTTGGTAAAATTTTGGAACGCGTAATGCTCTCCTGCGCCCCGCAAATCAGCAGGGGGCTGTCGGACTGCCAGCATGGTTTCACTCGGGGTCGGTCGACGGAGTCTGCGTTATTGCAGCTCTTGTCATCTGTGAGGAACAGCAAGTCGAGGTATGTTCAGGCTATTTTTCTAGACATCTCTGGAGCCTTTGACAACGCATGGTGGCCTATGATCTTGCAGGGGGGGCTGCCCGCGTAACATATATTCGATGCTCGCGGGCTACTTCGTCGATAGGCGTGTTGGCTTGTTCGTGGGCGATCATGTGGAGTGGAAGACAGCAACGATGGGTTGCCCGCAGGGATCGGTGTTGGGACCCACGCTTTGGAACATCTTGTTGGATGACCTGCTTCGGTTGCCGCTCCCCGGGGGGTGACGACCGTGGCGTACGCCGATGACGTGACCATCCTGGTTGAGGCAGATTCCCGGGCGAGAGTAGAGGCCTCGGCCTCTACAGTTTTGAATCTCGTCGGTGAGTGTGGGAGCAGAAACCGCTTGGAGTTCTCATCCTCTAAGTCATCTACGATGACGATGAGGGGAAAACTCCAGCGTCCCCCCACCATCAGGTTCGGCGGCGAATCGATCCGGAGCGTCACGTCAACCACGGTCTTGGGGGTGGTAATCGACGCCAGTCTGTCGTTTGCCCAGCATGCGGCATCCATCGGGGAACGTGCGGCTAACTGCTTTGGCAAGATGTCGCGAGTGTCGGCGAACTCATGGGGGGTGAGGTATAGGGCTCTTCGTGTTCTGTACCAGGGCACGTACGTCGCTACGGTGACGTACGCTGCGGTATGCTGGTACGAGCGTGCGTCCCTACACGTTGTGCGGAGTGCGCTTCTGCGCACCCAGAGACCAGCCTTGGTCCTTCTGACCAAGGCTTACCGATCGACGAGCAGTTCCGCCCTCCCAGTACTGGCCGGTGTGCTTCCGGCGGACTTCGAGGTCATCCGTGCTGGCAGACTAGGTGAGGCTCGCACACAGAACGCGACCAGGGAGGAGCTAGCGGCGGTGAAACGCAGAGTGTGGGACCACGTTGTCGACGCCTGGCAAACCAGGTGGAACACCTCAGAGAAGGGGAGGGAATTGCATCGGTTTTTCCCGGACGTGGCGGTTAGACTCGGGGCAACCTTTGTCGAACCGGACTATGAAACGTCGCAAATTCTCACCGGACATGGCTGCTTTCGCAAAAGGTTGTATGACATGAAGCTAAGCGGAGTTAGCGAGTGCTACTGCGGCTTAGGCGTGGATGAGGATATGCATCATGTACTATGGTTTTGCCCACTATATGAGGAACAGAGGCATAAAATGTTGAACGGGATCGTACGACAAGAAGGCGGACCGGTGTACTACTCCGACTTGGTTTCCTCGGAGGCCAACTTCAGGCAGCTACGGGATTTCGCGCACGGGTGGCACAAGATCAGGAGCAAACTAGAGCGACAAAGAGTACAGAGTACAGCGACCAACAAGATCATCGGGCGTTAGGAGAGCGGAGGCGAAGTCGCTGTGCTGTGGCGTCAAGCCCCAGAAGGGGGAGAGTGTACATCGGATAGGGACAGGACAAGAGTTAAACAATTTGTAGGGAGTCAAGAAAGGCCACGCGTGAAACGAGCCCCGAGCAAGTAGCGCGTGCCCTCTCCCGTGATTCGGCCCGTTATAACCGCGAGGTTGGTAGGGCCATGGGAAGGTGGAGGGTATGTCCCTATCTACCGTACTTCGCCGTACGCTTCCGTTGAGTGTAGACGTGTCGAAGTGCGTGATTTATTTTCACTTTCAATATTTTAATTGTGTTTGCAATTTCTAAAACTCGGTCCCTCCTGCTCTCGCTTGGGCACTCGTCCATAAGAGGCAGTGGCCATTTTAAATTTTGTTCCGCGCGAGGTGAGACAGAACTCGTGGTGCGTGAAGTGACAGTTGTGATAGTGACACTTGTGACGTCTGTCAAAACTGCGACAGTGACGTTTTGCTAAGTGACGTTTGTGTGACAGTGACACTTTTGACGTTTGTCAAATATTGCGACAGTGACGTTTTGTTTTTGTGTGTGTGTGTGTGTGGAGGCTGCTGCACCTGGTGTTGCCAGTGCGCGGCTCTTTGTTGTTAGGGGTGAGTTCCCTACAACTCTAACATTTAAACATTTTAACAACTTTGTTCACCAACATTATTCGTGTTCGTGTATTTATAGTATTAGCGTACCGACCGGTTTATACGATCGGTACTGTGAGAACACAAACGCTTAATTTTTTTTTTTTTTTGTTATTTTTTTTTTTTTAACCGCCTGCACCTAGTAGGAGCATGAGCAGCGACTCCGAAGAGGGGGGACAACCCCCCCCCCCCCGGATAATGGACCCGTTCAGGCCAAGGAGAGCGGTCAGGAGGACCCCGCCGTCGGGGGCACGTGCGCTAGGGGGGGAGTCCGCCCGGACTCCACCCGAAATCCTGGCAAGGGCCCAAGCGGCCTACGACTATGTGGTGGCAGCAGCGTCACCTGGAGGTGTGCCGGCATTCCCGCCGACACCAACATTTTCTCCCGCGCCCGCCGAAGACAGGGAGGCATTGGCTGACGCAGGACGCCCACGCCCCTCAGCGGCGAAGCGCATACTGTCCCCGGACTCCCTTGGAGAGATGGAGCCTAAACGCCGCACGGCGCGAGACCTCCCTTTGACCGTTGGGTTAGGTTCCCTCCTCGCTACCCCGTCGGTACATACGCCGACTACTGAATATGGGTCACCGTGCACGTCAGGGGACGACGACTACCTGCTGAGGGACTGTGACCTTCAGCGGGCAACGACGCGCCAGCTCCTTTCGAGGGCGTCCGCAGCGTGTAGGAGCATCGCAGCTGTGGCAGGTGGGCAGGCCTCACGATTAAATAAGGCCGATCTGGGGGCCATCAACGACCAGCTCCGGCTCATTAGAGAAATCGTCGGTCACTGCTGCATACTGGTGGACGGCCAGAAATCACGCGCATCAGAGCTTGACCAGGCCGTGGCTCGGGAGGCGCAACGAGCATCCAGAGCCGAGGCTGAGGCCGACAGGGCGCGCGCTGAGGCAGAAGCAGCAGCAACAACAAAGTCTGCTACAGAAGGGTGGCAGACGGTGAACTACGCCAGGGCCCTAAAGAGGGCACCCAAAGCCCCCCCCCTGAACATACCTCCCCCATCCGCCGCAACACTGGCCATTTACCCGGCTGAGGGCAGCGAGTTAAAGTCGGCAGAGGAGACTAAGGCGGCTCTGAAGAAGAGCATACAGCCGCGGGAACTGGGCGCCCAGACAGTGGGGCTGCGACGAGTCGCCAACTCAGGACTCATCCTGAGGACAGCGACACAAGAGGCGGCGGCCAAAATAAAAGCGGCCATCCCAGCGTCCCTGCAAATTAGGGACGCAAAATCTAGATCTCCCCTTGTCGCCCTCCGAAACATGGAAGGTGACCCTAAGACAGAAGACGTCCTCGTGGCCATCCACGAGCAGAACTTTCTGGGCGACCCAGTGTGGACACTAGAGAAGCTCAAAACGGAGGCCAGAATGGCCTTCAAAAAGTCTCGAAAAGGCGGCAACAGAACCACGGTAGTGCTGGAATGCTCCCCGGCACTCCGTACAGCGCTGGTGTCCAGAGAGAGGCTCTACATCGGGTGGCAAGTAGTGGTGGTAGAGGACTACGCAGAAGTGACGTGCTGTCGTAAATGCCAGCTGTACGGGCACCCCGAGAAATTGTGCCGCGCCGCCACAACAACCTGCAGCAAATGCGGCAAGGAGGGCCACAAGCAGGAGGACTGCAAGTCGTCCACCTCCTGCTGCGCTACCTGCACCAAATTTGGGCACCCACAGGCGAACACGCACGTCACCGCACCGAGGGACTGCCCAGCTCGCCAAAACGCCAAGCGACGGCTGATCTCTGCCACAAATTATGGCCAGCAGAGCCTCACTGATCATAGGTCAAATTAATTTGGGGGGGGGGAGAGCTCGCCACCAAGGAGCTCCCAGCCTTATCACGGTTATTGGGGCTGAATGTTGTTCTTGTACAGGAACAGTATTCCGGGCCCCGAAGCGATGCCGCTAGCATCTTGCAGTGTGGGCCCCGTGCGCAAGCTGGTGTATATTTGAGTGAGAACATAAAACCAAACTTTTTTGTGCTTCGCTAGAAGGACCTCGCAAACAGGGGTGCGTGCGTCTGGGGGAAAACTTGCTCGAACTCACCCCCAGGTGCTGGAGATGGCCCAGGCGGCTTACGAGTATGTGGTCGCATCGGCAGCGGCTTCACCGCCGGCGCAGCGGGGCGGCGTGCCGCCATACCCACCGACGCCGACTGTTTCTCCTGCTCCAACCAGGAACATGGATGCAGGGCGCGCGCGACCAAAAAGAATTTTGTCGCCGGACCCACAGTAGAGTCAGAATCGAAGCGCCGAACGGCGCGGGAGCTGCTGCTTATGTCTGGCGCTAGCTCCCAACTTGCTCTCTCGTCGGTCCATACGCCGACCACAGAGTACGGTTCCCCGTGCACCTCGGGGAATGAAGAATTCCTGCTTGACGACGGTGCGCTACAACGAGCCACGACGCGCCAATTGCTTTCCAAAGCATCGGCAGCCTGTAGGACCATCGCAGCGGTGGCTGGGGGGCAGGCCTCCAGATTAAATAAGGCTGACCTGGGGGCCATTAATGATCAATTGCGGCTTATCACGGAAATCGTGGGGCACTGCTGCATTATGGTGGACGGGCAACAATCCCGGGCATCTGAGCTCGACCAAGCGGTGGTGCGGGAAAGCGAGTGGGCTTCCAGAGCGGAGGCCGAAGCTGCACACGCGCGGGCGCAGGCATCCGCAGCTGCAGCGCTGGCGCCAAAGTCTGCCACAGAAGGATGGCAGACTGATAGCTATGCCAGGGCCCTTAAGAGGGCACCCAAACCCCTCCCCCCTAACAATACCTCCCCCCTCTGCAGCAACTCTGGCTATCTATCCGGCTGAGGTTAGTGAATTCAAGACAGCAGAGCAGACAAAAACGGCCCTAAAGAAGAGCGTACAGCCGCGTGAACTGGCCGCCCAGATAGTGGGGCTAAGACGCGTTGCCAACTCAGGTTTGATCCTGAAGACGGCGATTCGGGAGGCGGTCGCGAAGATTAAGGCGGCTATCCCGGCGTTACTACAAATAAGGGATGCAAAATCCGATCCTTGTGCGATTCCATCTTGTCGCCCTTAGGAACATGAGGGAGGCTGTCCACATTCAGAACTACAAGGCCGACCCAATATGGACACGGGAGAAGCTAAAGAAAAAATCCAAACTGGTGTTTAAGAAATCCCGTAAAGGCGGGAACAGGACTACGGTGGTGCTGGAATGCTCCCCAGCACTCCTTATAGCGCTAGTGTTCAGGAAGAGGCTCTACGTTGGATGAGAGGCAGTGGTGGTAGAGGACTACGCGGAGGTGACGTGCTGCCGCAAATGCCAGTTATATGGGCACCCGGAGATGCTGTGTCGCGCTGCCACAACAACCTGCAGCAAGTGTGGCAAGGAGGGTCACAAAAGGGACGTCTGCCAGGCAACAACGTCGTGCTGTGCTACCTGCAGTAAATTTGGTCACTCCCAGGCAAACACGCACACGCATCACACATCGCGTGACTGCCCGGCTCGACAGAACGCTGAGCGTAGACTAATATCTACCACCAACTACGGACTGTAGAGCCTCACTGACCAGAGCGCTGACTGGTACAGTGTGTGCCGCGATGACGACTACCACCGGCAAGTACACTTGGCGACTGCGTTCTCGCCCTTAGGTGAGGATGTCCTTCGGACGGGACTTGCACATTATAGTCAGGAATTGACCTTACACTGCTCCGGGCACCGATAGTATCCGATAGTATCCGGTATCCTTTGGAGAAGACCCCTCAGATTAGGATGTTCGGCAAGTCCATCCCTTGGGCTAGGCAGGCATACTTAGGCATAACCCTTGACGACCGTCTATCCTTCGGTCCCCACATCAAGGCAGTCCGCAACCGGGCTGCCTTCGTGCTAGGACGTCTCCACAGTTTAATAAACGCGCGTTCGAAGTTAGACTTAAAAAATAAAATTAGATTATACACGGCATGCGTACGACGTATAATGACGTACGGTAGCGTAGTCTTCGCACACGTTAGGCCACACAGGATCCATAGGCTTCAAACATTACAGAATAAATTCATGCGCAAAGCTACGGGAGCACCGTGGTATGTACGCAACGTCGATCTTCACATCGACCTCAGATTGCCGACCATCAAGCAATTCATAAAACAGTGCTCTCTTAGCTACTTTGACTCTGCTCCGACTCACCCCAACCCTCTAGTGGTTGCGGCCGTGAATTACACACCCAGTACGATCTCCAAAATACGTCGACCCAAACACGCGTTAGGGGAACAAGACGACGACATTACGCTCGCTCAACGTAGAGCGAACGCAGCTAGGGAATCAAATTCGAACTGTCCGCGTTTTCGTCCCCGTCGTCGGGGGCGGAATACGCGCCGCGTAAACCGTTCACCAAACACGGGAGTAGGTCGCCCCAACGTATCAGTAACACCCCAAGCCGAGGTTCGTATCCCACAGGGGGTGCCCTTGGGCAATGTTACTTAACAAACGGCCGGTTGAGAGCCCTCAGCGCTCACCGTAAATTAATCCGGGTAAAGTTGTAGAGGCCATCCGAGGCCAACAGTTAAACGTCGTCACAAAAAAAAAAAAGCGTAAAATAGACAAGACTGTCTATTCGTGAATGGTGTAGTGTGCGCAAACCCACTCAACATCTATGTACGAGTATGTATCAACTATGTATGTACAACAGAAGTGACTAATAGACTCATTCATTGGCTGGTCGATGTACGCACAGCTGAAACTGCTGAATTTTTAAATTTTACACTAATATTTCTTGGGTAGATAGAAAGGATTTTTAAAATCGCCACCCCTAAGAGTGCAAAATAGAGGTTAAAAACTTATGTTAAACTATTTTCTTTGGTAGCAACGTTCGCCAAGTGACAGTAACGTTTGGTGTCGACCACCGCGCGAACGAAGGCGCATGCCGAAGCTAATGAGTGAAAAAACACAAAGAATGTCCGTCCATAGCGACCTCTGTGGTGTCGCGCTAGTACACGAACAATGTCGGCTACAGAATAACTATACATCAAGTCCTTACACAAGCCTACTACAGTTTCTTCACAAACATCTTGAACTTATTGTATCGATGCTGATGATGAACCGTTGTACTCTGTCCAGATCCGGGTTCTTCGACGCGTCGGTGCATAGAGTGAGTTATCCTTCCGAGTCTGAAAACAGAAAATTATTTATTTACAAAAATGAGTAGTTCTTCGTTATTCTCGTTAAAAGAACGGCTGGACCGATTTGAATCACTTTTGTACTGATATACTTGTGAACGTTTAACAGGTGGGAACATATGAAAAAACACAATGAGGGGATGAGGTCCAATAAACTCGGGTCTACGTAAATCATAGAACATTGTAGAAGCTTATTCTTACTTTTACGAGCATTAAATAAAACAGAAGTAGAAGTGAAAAAGCAAAAAAGCTAGAGAGGTTTTGTCATCGTTGTCTTCGCGGACACATTGTCACCCGACGCGTCAGTGACCGCTCGCTGATCAATCCAGAACATTATATTTTAACACATTACACAAACACGAACATTATATCGTCTGAAGATCTTCCTGCCTTCCAATACCAAAATTACTCTCACGCAGTCCTTAATAATCCCAATAATCGACTCTGATGATGTGTGTTATTACGACCTGAATGCAGACCCTAACAAACTAGACCGACTTCTCAATAACTGCATTCGATATATTTTTAATCTTCGAAAGTATGACCACGTGTCTGCTTCACGTTCCCAATTATAATGGTTACGTATTCGCCAGCGCCGCAACCTGCGACCACTAACTGCCCTATTTACATTTCTCAACTCACCGTTCTCACCTACATATGTTACTCCGTACCTCCGCTATCTATCCTCTAATCACGACAGAAACCTTCGCTCAGAAAATAATCTGCTTCTCGTATGTCCCTCTCACAACTCTGATTTCGTGAACTCTTCGTTCTTTGTTCAGACAATACTACTCTGGAATGCGCTCCCACTCGAAGTCAGGATGTCCACAAACCGTTTTACATTCAAAAAGAGATTGCAGAATCGTCTTATCGATAGTTGGCTCAGCTTACAGTCAAATTGTCACAATGTACGAATATAATCTAAATGGGTGCGTATGTGTATATTTATGTATATATGTGTATATTTATATGTGTATTTGTGACGTATGTATTGTATGTGATCATGTATGTATACGCACTCATGTATTGTATATTTTAATTGTCAATATAACCTCTGTGCACCTCCCTTACAATATTTCTAAACCACCCTAAGGTTACGGAACTGGAAGAGAATGCCTTGGGCATTAAGTCAGCCGATGTACAAAGTGCATAAAGTGTAAATAAATAAATAAATAAATATATTTATTTATTTATTTTTGTTCTGAGCTGAGAGATTCTTCGCACGCTATGGTGGCCTAGCAAAATACTTTTTCACGCGTTTCAATGCTTGGGGACGTAAAATTCATGACAGTAATCGTGGCATTGTGTTGCACACACCACGACAACTGTCACCCCCGCACCAATGGGCCTCTGATCTCGCACTCACCAACGAAACACGACAATACGGATGCTGTCGCTTTAAATTGGTCTTCTGTGAGAAGGTAGTACTTTGCTAGTACTCTGCCTGATGGAAAGCATGAAAGCATGAATAGAATCCAAGGGTTGTGGTCACCATACTCATTGCAAATGCAGACAATGCAGTATGGTGACCCACACTATGGCGGCCTCGTGAGATGCTTTTTCACACCTCGCTTGGGGACGTAAAAGGCATGACAGTCATCGTGACAGTGTAAGGCTTACACAGCTACCACGGTAACTGTCACCCCTGCATCAATGGGCTTGCGGTCTCGCACTCACCCACAAAACACGACAGCACGGATGCTGTTGCTTTAGGTTGATCTTCTGTGGGAGGATAGGACAGACTCAGAACAAAGATTTGTGGGTCATACGTTGTCCCGTGTAGGGATTGAACCCACAACATGACGAAGCGGCGTGACCGCTTAAACCATTCGTGTAGTCAACCTTTTCAGTAAAACTATAGTATTATGGTGACTTGTACAGACAATACAATAGCCCTGCATCAATAGGCCTCCGGTCAACAGCATCAAATGTACTTACGGATGTTATGAGAACACTGCTTTCCTCAGCACAAAGTAGGTGAGAGGCCGCAGATCTCAAGTTATTCCACTCTTGGTCTCGTAGCCGTCCTGCTGAGGGTTGCGCGCGTTGGACCTGTAAATAGTAATCATCGCTTTGCTTTATTCCGTGGATTCACTAAATAATTTTGAAGAAAATTCTATCTTTCTATCAACAACGAACTTTTCTAATATTCATTTCGTTTCTTTATACGATATATTTGAACTACCTCGGTGGCGCAGAGGTAGTGAATGCGACTGCTGTGCTCGAGGTCTCGGGTTCAATTCCCGGACCGGACCAAATGTTTGTATGATCTGCAAATATTTGTTACGAAGTTTGGGTGTTTTCTATGTATAATATGTATGTATTTACAAAAAAAAGTATGTAAGTATTATATCAGTCAGTCTAGTTATCATAGCACAAGCTCTGCTTAGTTTGAAACTAGATGACGTTGTGTGTCAAATATCCGATATATTTATTGATTTAAGGGGACAAGTGAGCAGACGGCTCACCTGATGGTAAGCCACCACCACCCATCGATGTGTGCTACTCGAGCCACAAGTGCGATGACGTCCTAGAAGTCTCTCCCTGTGTCTACTTAACGATGGTTTTGTGTGAGCTCGTGGTATCACCTCGGACCAGCAACACAATCCTACCGATGCATGTCTCTTCCACATACAAATGCTGCTTCACGATAAGTCGTACAAAGCTTTTTCTTGTTTCCTAATGCCTTAGCATCCTAGTGGTTAGTATTTCAGAATTTTGAGTCTATAAACATAACCGAGTAACTGACCCGCGCAACTTCATTAGCGTATTTTTAAAAAGAATGCTTTTTCTCTATTTTAACGCGGCCAGTTGTCCTGGATGGGGATCGAACTAAACAAGAAGTTCATCACCATCAACAGTCCACTGCTGGATATAAGGCCATAGGAGCTTTTAGCTTATTGTACCGCGCTGGCCAGACGGGTTGGTGTGAGGTTTGTTTCCAGTTTTTCTTCTTTTTGTGGTGCTGATAACCAACCTGTTTTGATCTCCCCCCCCTCCCTAATAGGTTGTTACGATACTTAAGAAATAAATAAGTATATTTACACTCGGTATTCTCAATCCGTTGCTACGTAGACGAAACAAAAGCACACTAATTAAAAAAAAATACTTTGTAAAGTCGATTTACTGACGATAGTTGAACGTGACGTCATATCACTGCACTTTATACTTGAAGAAAACATGTAAATGTATTATTGTATAGCAGCTGTCCACGCGGACGCATCGCTCACTCAAGTAGGAGAGAGACAGATGTCGAACGCTGCCGAACGCGGAGGCCAATTGTGCCTCTTTGTCGCTCGTTCCGCGCTCTCGCTTGCACTTCAAGCCTTAAATGGAACGCCTCAGAGGGAGGTAACGCCGCATGAGTCATGTTTTTTGGTGCGTGCAGCCGGCTCCATCGAATTATAAGACGTTGTCACGCGCGACGACGTTGTAACGTGTCAATTCGATTTCGAAGATTTCGAGGGTGACAAACATGAAAAAGTATTCTCTTTTCGAAGTTGGAGACTATATGAGTGTTGGAACACTTGGAACTATGTAATTCCACAATTAATATACTTGTTAGCCTGCATCGTCTAAACTAATCACTTTAATGTCGGCATAAAACACAAAAACAAATAAATTAATGGCTATGTCAAACTAAAGTAAATGAGCCTCCGTTTAAACGATTTAAGTTTCATCATTTAATTTAACAAAAGTGGTCAAGTGCGAGTCGGACTCGGCCATGACGGGTTTCGTAGCAGCTATTTATGACGTATTAATAATAACTACTTACTAGATCTCGTTCAAATCAATTTTCGATAGAAGTTTACGTTGTAAACTCCTTTCCTCAGCACAAAGTAGGTGAGAGGCCACAGATCTCAAGTTACTCCACTCTTGGTCTCGTTCCGTCCTGCTGAGGGTTGCGCGCGTTGGACCTGTAAATAGTAATCATCGCTTTGCTTTATTCCGTGGATTTTGAAGAAAAGGCTAGCTTTCTATCAACAATGAACTTTTCTAATATTCATTTCGTTTCTTTATAGGGCCATGTACATTAAATATTTCTTTAGTTTTATCATTCTCTTCTTTTAGAAGTTACAGCGGACACTTTAGCACTTTGAACATGTCTTTCACGCTACAAATAATGAATAACACTTTTGTTGGCAATTATAATAGAAAATACCATATATGTGTGTTATATTAAAATAGCTCCGTGTGAGTAGTTTCAACATCAAAAATTTGTACGCGTTCAAGAAAATAAGTGAAAAAGCGCAATCTTTCAATTTATTTTCGAAACTGCAAAACAACTACTATGTGCAAATTTACAATCGAAAGATGGAAAGAAAATTGCATGTGACTAGTATGATTCTTAATCCTAACAATGGTCCTCTACAGCATGCCCAAAGTCGTGTCCGTCCCTCTATGTGTAGACTAGCTCAAACACTTCTATATTTCTCAAAGTGACTGACGCTATGTGTGCACTTATAAAAAAATAAATAAGAAAAGTTGTCTTGCTTTGGAATGCAGCAGGCCAGTATTCTGGGATCATTTTTATTTTTAATACATTTTTATTAGCTCAATATGAATCTTTGTATCTGTATAACGGCATCTTAGAACGTAATTTTTACTTTTGGAACAGACGATATACATGTAATTAAACCAATACCGATACAGTTTCACTTTCTATAAAGTTACCGTTGACCTTGAATTGTGCATCAACTCAACAACAGCACTCAGTTGCAGAAGGTCTTTGAAACAACATTTTTTTTATAGAGTGCAAGGTATTGCAAGGTATCCCCCTGTATATTATTGTGCCGCGCTCGAGTAAATCCCGGAATCCCCTCTTCGGCTCCTCTTCTATTACGTGCTCCGTTACGAAAAACTGACACCATGAAATCAGCTAGTCAATTTTTATTTGAATTATGTACAAATCATTATTTTATTTTGTTTAAATAAAATGTATTGACCTAGATAACGTGTGATAACTGTCTTTCAAGGTATTAAATACCTTTTTTTTCTATTATTAGTGTCATTTTCTCTACAAACATAGGATACCGTGAAGGTTAACATTTTTAGAGAGATTTCAGCTCGCTACGCTTCATATGCGTGTATTGCTTGGCTAAGAGAGGAGAGAACGCTCAACTCTTCCAAAATGAGCGCTTAACCTTGCTCAATTAGTGTATACCTATACCCGCGCCCGGTCTCACGGTCCGACATTTTAAAGATTGATTTTTTTTTTGAAGCTTTGATTTTTTTCGAGAAAACCTAGTATAAACTCATATGTTATTTAAAGTTTAGGATATTATTAATTAAATAGAACAATATTTTATTTATTTTTTGTATTTACTATTGTTTTACAGTCTTCAGAAACAGCCTTTCAAAAAAACAGTAATTCTTATATACTACGTACATAAAGTTAACCAAAACTAAAATTCTTCCAAGAAAAAACATAAAAAATCTGCATTAATATTATAGATAATAAACATAAAAATTAAAAATTAAAATCGAATCATCTTTAGATTGATTAGTATAGCAATCAGAGCAAACCATAACAGCGTGTTCCAAACAAAAGTATTTTTCGCAAGTAAGACAGTTGGAACGCGTTTTATGATATTTTTCGAGGAACAAAAGCTACAACGTCCTTGGCCGAGATTGTTAGCGGTACCTGATGATTCAGGACCATCTATTTTGAAAATTTCAGCACATCTCTGTCGTATGATTCTCGTCTTCTCAACTGTGCGTCAATGAGTTCGTCAAACTATTGTCTTCACAAACCGATATAATATTTAAAAGACCTATCCAAAGATACCCCCTCATCACACATAATGGGGTTAGTGAATGTAAACAATGACATCCCCACTTCAGAAATACTAGACACCTTAAAAAAATTTTTTCAAGATTTTGTTTTCGACTTTTTCGACGTGATTAGCGTCTATGTCAGGTTTCGTGTAAAATTACATGTTTCCAGAATTAACAGTCTTAACATTTTGAAGATACGATTTGTCATTTTAGTTACGGCAAAATAAAAAAAGAAAAAGAGAACGACGATCGCTCTCCTACATAAACATCTATAACCAACCTTATTAGTTGAAGTCACGCTCGATGACTCCTGCGATGATGATGATGAAGTGACGGCTCTGCTTCCTCCGTCTGAAAAGTTTTCAAATAATATGTTTAAGTTTCGTTTCCGCCTACGTCACACTTCGTCTTCAACGACAGTTGCACACGCTAGACTTGTCGGTTTAGCATGTGCAACTGTCGATGAAGAGGTATCGGATTCGATTCCCAGATCGGGTCGAAAGTGTTGTTGAGTCTTTCCTATAAGACAATCTTAACAACAGCCCCGATTGTGGAAGTTAGCGGTGTTGTTCACGGTCGTGCTTCGGAGAACACGTTGACCTGTAGATCCCGGTTGTCGTGAACATCTATGGCAAACGTTAATGAGAATTCAGCGTCATCAAATAAACTGACAATTAGTTCAACCTTCAGATTCAGTTCGCCCTCAGGGTTACGGAGGTCCGATGCCAGTCGCTCCGTGAAAAAACTGGTATTCATATAAGACCGGTTGAACGAATAACCGATCCTAAATAATCTTGAGATTGATAAAAGGTAAGCAAATTTCATTTTCATGATCTGATGGAAAGTGACTACCGCTGACGACGGACTAATTATATAAAAGCAAAGGTACTTATAAGTCTAGAACTATTTATTATCATTAAAGTAATTAGACAATGTAAATGACAGTGCACAATTACATAGACGAGAAAGCACCAACATCGCTTATAACTACAGACATGAGCGTCCAGCACTATTGCTATTATACTTAGTGTAGGCGACCATACTTTCAACGCGGACACCTGTAACTCAGGAGTCACAAACGCGTTGCGAACTTCAAGGTAATTTCAATTCAAATACAAAAAGTAACAGAAATTAAAAAAAACACAAAGAGACGCTATAAAATTAATACACAAAAAATATAATCAAATATTTAATTAATAATATTTCATAACACCAGTGTCATCACCTGAGGGACCATTAAATAAATGAAAAACAGAACCAATTAACAGCTTGATGTGTTTGACTGTTTTCATTTAATTTTTGTTTAAATTTTTCAAATGTAAAATAAAAAGATTAAAAACACGATCTTATTTTCTGATTGGCTCTTCTGGTGATAAAATGATGTATTTTCAAAATGTCGGTCGCTATTAGATCTATACCTGAGACTAGAACAGTAGACTTGTGTTAAAAAAGTTTGCCCAAAATCTTAATATGGTGACATCTTGGGATTGGCTGAACTGATCTTGACCACGTATAACTAAGATCCATTGCTAAAGAGTCTGATTTGAAATTAAAAATGCACACACACAGAGAGAGAGATATAGCGGACACACTAATAACATCTCTCTTTGCGTCGGGTGTTAAAACGTCACAAAAACTCTACAAAGTTCACAACTTAATCTAATACGTTCAAACGAACAATACTTGTATTTATACAAATAATCTGAATCTCAGAAATAAGCGCAGGCTTTCGGGGGCGATAAATCAATCTAGCTAGGTTTCATTTTTAGAAAACTTTGTTTTATCCATTATTCAAGTAATAAAATGTATGTATGTATGTGTAATGGTAGCTAATACGTAAATTGCAATGTGCACCACAAACTACATAATACTATACAGTATAGTCCGTCTAACGGTTGCCTGGAAGAGATCGCAGACTGCGATAAGGCCACCCATTGTACTACTATTTTTTGTTTGTATCCTACATTGTACTCGTATGTTTCCTACTTATGGTGTGCAATAAAGAGTACCTATCTATCTATCTATCTAAAATGTTCTTCTAATAGAGACGTTTTGACACTCATCTGTGACAAAATTAGGGATGGGAACAAAAGAAGTTGGGAAATTGCGAATCGATTATTACACAATAATACCGAGCAAAGCTCGGTTCCAGGTTCTTTTAAAATTGTTATAAAGAAGAAAGTTTGTGTGGATCTATAAAAGCTTAACCAATTATCAACAGCCTTTAATAGTTCACTACTAGACACAGGCCTCTCCCTAGAAAGGAGACTTCAGCCTGCTATACCACATTCGCCGGACGTGTTCGTATATTTGTGTCAAGCTTTCCTTCTCTTCGCAGCAGTGGTGTCCTGCTTAGTTTGCTCTCTTAGGCGACTTTTACGAAACCCACAGGGTGAATAGGGATGATAGCCGTATTGGAACGAAGTTCCTTACGGCAGGCTTGAAGGGGATAGAGATTTTGCTGGGCGACCGAACTAAAAAAAATGTGATAGTAAAACCGTAAGAAAAAATCCGTGGAAAAAAGTGCGTGGAATAAAACCGTTAAATGAGACGTGCGCAGGCGCGAAAGCGCGTCATGTGTGTTACGCTTCATACTATCTATCACGCACTTAACATTCGTACTATTTTTACCTCTTTCTAACACATGACAATGCACATTAGACAAAACAGTAACATGTAAATTGTTTTCAAAAGTCTCATATTTCTAGATCTGGAACGCGATCTCTTAAATATGAATTCCGCTCAAAAGCGAACACAAGGAAGATATTTACATTTTTTTTGTAATATAACTGCATATGCGATTGTGGAAGCCAATGTTAGTAACAAAATGGGAGCAAAAACACCCGAAAAGATGAAATTGCGAAGTCAATCGTGAAAATGTGATGTGTGCGGTCGAAAATTCCTTAACCACAGAGCTTTAACATCGCATCGAAAATTCGTGCATAATTTTTTTTTATATAATTGCCAATCATCAAAACAATAATAAATATAGTAACAATGGCAAGTGAACCAACAAGTGACTTGAATGCAATTGACAGTGATAATAGTGGGAAATTATTTTGCAAATTGTGTCGATTCTACATTATTTTTATTCCAAACAGCATCAAACATACTCACGGATGTTGCTAGGACACTCCTTTTCGCAGCGCAAAAAAAGGTTAGATATGATAGATCTCATAGCCGTCCTATGCCACTCTTGGTCTCGTAGCCGTCCTGCTGGGAATTGCGCAGGACCTGTAAATAGCAATCATTATTTTGCTTTATTCCGTGGATTCATTAAATAATTTCGAAGAAAAGTGTAGCTTTCTATCAATTAATAACTTTTTACATGTCTAATTTCTTTCTACGGTGTATATAGAAGAACAAGTGAGCAGGCGGCCCGCCTGACGGTAAGTGGATATCGCCATCGATAAACAAGTGTAACTCGGGAGTCACAAGTGCGTTGCGGTTCTACGAGTCCCTAGAGTCCCTCTCTCTAGAGTCAGGGGAGAATGTATTGGTCTTGGTAACCTCAGCCATTCGGTGAACAGCAACGCAAGAACTACCTCGGTCGAGTCGGCACATTCGTACTGATGAATGCCTCTCCAATATATATATATATTGCTTCGTGATGTATCGTAACAAGCCTTTTTTTAATTTCTTAGTGCTTTAGCAACCTGGTAGGCTAAATCCTCCTTGCTAAAATAATGTTACAACTAGAACCAAAAGTGCCTAAGGTAAGCGTGTTTAACCAAAGAAACTCTTTAGCCTCAAACATTGCGGCACTCACTACCTGGTATGACTTATCGTAAATCAACATCAATTACGTGACCTGAAGCTTGCCAGACTGGATGCAGGTGGTTATAAGTTGCAGAGGAGGAAACACGAGATATCAAACAGTACTCGCAAGTCATCAAAAATAAAACTATTATTAAATTCTAGCACCCTAAAACTCTAATGTTTACATTTGTACCTAAACCTCATTTTTACCTGAAAAATCCTTATTTGTGAATAACAAATTAACGAAAATCGACCAGAATTGACCTTAGTTTGTAAGTTGAAAGAAAAAGAAATGTAACTTATAAATGTTAGTACCTGTAACGGAGCTTTGCTCGGTATTGTCGGGTGACAGTCGATTCGCAATTTACCAATTTCTTTTGTTACCATCCTTAATTTTGTCACGTAGATAAGTGTCAAAACGGGCCTGTTAGATAAAGATTGAAACAAGAAAACAACGTGTTCTAAACATGAAATCTAGCAAGATCCATTTATCGCTCCCGAAACCTCTAGCATACGAAATTTCATGGAAATTGCTGGAGCCGTTGCCGAGATTCAGATTACATATGTATACATATATATATTCAAGAAGTGCTCCTTTAAGAGTATTAGATACAGGCCAAGTTTTCGTGTCGGTGAGAGTATTAGTATAGATAACTTGACACATCTCTCACTTGATTGTATAATTATAAGTTAGGCAGTATAGTACAATGATTAGAATACTAATAAACCATTCAAATTTTAACACGTGTAGATGACTCTTATCACACAGCTAGTTGTCCTGGGTTGGAAGCCAACCAAATGAGAGTATCATCATCATCACCATGGACTGTCTTTAATAGTCCACTGTTGGACATAGGCTTAGGAGGTTTCGATTTAATATACCACGCTGACCAGGCGGGTTGGCATCAGGCTTGTTTCGAGTTTACCTTCTCTTTACTGTGCTGTTGACCCGCCTAGTTTGCACCCCTAGCCAGCTCTTACTACATTCACGATACATTTATTCTGTAATGTGTATGTTAAAATTGACTTACTTGACATAATATCCCCTATGTCCTTCGAGATGAGGCAGAGGGCGTCTACAATCACCATAAGTCGCTTTCAGTCCTCAGTTTCGCAAAGGGCCTCACCCTGTCAATGCGTTCCATGTTTCCTATCGTCGGCCACGCTAATGTTTTCATTACGAATTCCAATAGACCATAGACCTTAAGAAGACCCCAATCTAATTTGGGAAAAAAGGTTTTGAGAAAAAGTTTAAAAGCTTTAAAAAAAACAGTAGCAGTCGTGGGACTGCCGATAGAAGTGAAAACGGAACTATTAAGTTGAGAGTAATTAAAACTATATGCAAAAATTATATGAAATTTTTTATGTTTCATATATAATATTTTCATATATAATATATATAATATATAATATCATATATAATAATAATAAATTTCATATATAATATATAATATCATATTCTCCATAGCTATAGATATACTATTATCATTAGCATGTCGGTGACGCGAACCGAGGATTTTACCCTCTACCAAAACGCTCAACGCGCCCAAAGAAGTTTTCACTTCAATATATAAAAAGTTAGTTAGACTTCTGAGCATTTTCACAAACAGTGGACTGAAATAGATTATTCTACTATCATTATTATAAATTTAAATTACAATACGAGTACTGCAGGTAGGCACTGTTCGTACTAAGAGGTCCACCCTTACGTGATCTCCCCAAGTATGTTACGATAATTAAGTCAATGTTTAAAACAATAAACACTACATATTAATAAACCTAAAAAACCGATATTAAACAAAATGATACAGAATAAAAGTTTTGGTCTTTTTGAACAGATAAAGCGCGCGCATGCATATATATACATAGTGCACACACATACACACACACACACATATACATGATAATTCCCAAATTAACATTTCAAAAGTAAAATAATTATTTGTCATTTAAAATGGCTATATAAACGTACGGAGATCCAGTACTTGCCTACATGTTAGCCTGCCATAGTTCGAAACTCCTGACAGTTCAACTTTTACTGGTCAAGAAATAAAAGAATATATCCCAAGCGATTGAAACTCTCCGGGTGATCTCTTTTTAACTTCGTTTTAAGCAGTTTAATATAAGTATATAGCACGCGTTGACTTCATATTTCAAGGTCGCCATTTTGAATTGTGAAAAGTTTTTATAGTTTAAAAATCTTTAAAGCACTTGCAGAAAACCCTGTTTTTTTGCTTTTTCAGCTTATGTATCCATTAAGTAGGTATGACAAAGATGTGGATAACGGAAACATAGTAAAAAATTTGGATTTCAACCAAAAATCAATCTATCAGCATAAAATCATTTGTAGGTAGGTATATCCTAGTGAAAATCATGAAAAATTAAGTACATAAGACTCACTCACCAATATTTCTTGGTTTTTGTGTTCCCAAGCTTCAATATAATTACTCCACAACACCATATTTGATATCACATGAAAGCACGCGGTCCCATTGTGATTCGAATTTCGAATCTGTGAAAAACGAAGTTTTTATTAAGTTCATTTATTTCGATAAATCGATGAAACAATAAGAACTTACATTAATTTTATTATTATATCTAATTTATATAACAAACACAACATCTCCAACTTTCTAAGCTAGTTCGTATCGTATCAAAAATTCAAAATAAAAATCAACAACGCGCAATTGTGTAGTGATGTGCAAGCTCTAGTATACCCATACACTTGACTATCATTACAATGCGAGTATCCATCGAAAGGATAAAACTCGAGTGAAGTTTCAGTACAATTAATTTTAAATTTCAATTTAACACTAGACATTCACCTTGGTTTCACACGAATAGCGTGTAACTTTTAAAATGTTTGACACAATTCAGTACAGCTGGTATTTCTGCGCGTCACTCACAAACAACCTGCGTACAGTTTTACTTGTTATTATTTCATTGACAACGCAATAACTTTAATTGTTATTGCTTCTCAATGAGTAATCGTTTTAAACTTCACCGGTATTTACCGTATTTTTAAACTTCATCGGTATTTTTAAGACACTGCTACCAAAAAACAATAAGGTAGGTATCATTTAAATTTTCAACCTCCATTTTCCATTTTTAGTGGTGAATTTTCAAAAACCTTTTGTTAGTCAACTAAGAAACATATTACGTGTAAAATGTCACGCTTATAAGTTGTGGGTTGATCGATACGTCAGTGAAGGAGTCTGTAAGTTTCTGCTTTATATTTGAATTACTATTAAGAACGGATGATGATCAAACATGTAAACTGCCACTTATAGAAACATCACGCTAATCAACAAATAATAATTATCTTTAATTGATTTTTTTCGTTGTCTTTTTTGGTTCGCATTGCTTCGAGTGTCACTCACTCAACGTGTCAAGGGAGGGCTTCTGAAAGGCAATGTTGATGATGGCATGGCAAAACATTACTAGCCAGACGGGTTGGTATACGTTTAGTTTCAAGTTTTTCTTGTCTTTGCAGTATTGTTATCTTATTAGCACTGTTAGTTGGCTCTTACGATACACATGGGATCAATACGGATGGTAACACAACGTTTTTTTATACTGTCATCACACTGGGCTAAGGTAACTATTAGTTATAAAACTTTGCATTGAAACGTAACTCGAAAAGGTGTGACTTACTTTTTAAGATATTTACAAAATGATTACTTCTACCAACATTTGTCAAGCAACTATTTATAGCAATTAACATTTAGCACCCCTACGCTTTTTTTACGATGAAATTCACTTTTTCGCTAAACACACTCGTTAATTTACATTATTTGAAAATTATTTTTTACCTTTTATAAATATGTTTTTTAGTTTTCTTAAAACTATCATACCTACTATTTACTGATTTATGTCACTGATCTCCCAAACATTACTCAAAATAACGTCGACTTATTTGTTGAATACACAACACTTGTAGTGCAGTGTAAAAAAAGTGATACGTATGAGAGCAAAATAAACGTAAATCTATGGATAGGCAAGTTACTTCAATGTACATAGGTTCCAAGTGCATACAAAAAAAAAGATTTAAAAAAAACCAAACAGCATCTCCCTACCTACAAACACTTAAAAGCGGAAAATGAACTGAATTATTTATTTGTTTAAAAATGCACGACTTTATCTTATCACTTAAATCAAAAATTTACTTAGTTACTATAGTTTAGCAGTTCTCAATAAAATTCTAAATGTACATACGTACTTACAACGTGACAATTTTTGTCTTAATTTTTTACCTTTTAATTTAAATAAAATATTATTGCAATATAACATGTGCTAGGCATCTAAAATTAGTTTCAAGTCGCCACACAATATAAGATCTAAGTATGTACAGTAACATTTCAGCTAATAAACAATTATGATTCTACCGTCTGATGGAAAGCATGAGTAGAATATAAGAGTGGTGGTCACTATACTCAACGCGAATGCGTGTTGTCGAGCAGAGGAAGGGAAAAGATAAAACCTGTTAGAAGATTTAGTTTCCATGATAAAGGCGATAGAAAACTACTCCAGAGACGACATCTCTGCGCAACTGAAGAGGCTCATGGGCCTCGGTGGCTTTAGGGCTATCCAAAACGCAAACTGCTCGTCGCTGTAGCCGATCGAGAGCACCAAGTAAATACTGCGTGGATCCATCACAAGAGTGAGAACAATATATCACGCGGGAACGAAGCTGGGTCTCATAAAGGAGATAGATGTTCAGATGAAAAGAATCATCTCACTTTTGTCAGTACTACTAACTTAACTTCTACAAGGCTACTTTAGTGGTGTTCTCCAAGCTCTAAACAGGATTGAGATATCGGCTAATATCAATTGAGTGTTCTGAAACTTCATACTGGATGGAATAGATTTTTTTTCATATGAGATAAAAAATCCATTCCATTCAGTAAAGAAAAGTGCCGGGAGTGCCGGCAGAAGTGAAAACTTGAATATTAACTTTGTGCATGTTTGACGTCACGTGTCCTGAATCGAGTTTAATATTTTTCACCCATCACAAAAAGTGTACAACGCTATTAAAGAAGTTTTCTTTAAAAAAAATAAGTCAAAAAAGTGCTATAGTCTTAACTCGTTTACTTTTATAACGAGTATACAAGTATCCAAATATTTTCAGTAGTCGATTAGGCACATCACTAGTGAAACTTGGAAGAACGCGGTAATGGCTACATATATTACTTAGGTAGGTAGGTAGAAAAACTGATAGATTGATATTCAATTATCGTATTGTTTAGTACAAATACATACGATATAGTTTAAATTAGTCGTACATTTTAAATATTGTCAGATATCGAGTTAGTTTGTTAAAATATTACTTTTTATGAAAATTATAACCCTGATCTTGATACCTTATCGTCTGTCTTATTGTCACCATTTTGGTAATACTTTGTGAACTAGACTACCTATATTAAACAGTAATCGTTACCATTGTCCAACACAGACTGCCTGAAACACTATTTACACGTGGCTCAGGCCGATTACAATATAATTTGTAATATTGGAAGGTAGCTCCTTATTGCGGGCTGTTGAGTTTTAAGCCAGTGTTGGATACATAAGAATAAAACCTTATTTATTACTCGAGTGGTAAATAAAGTCTTTACCCATGTAGTATTTATATTTATTAGACATACGTTCTACTAATCTAATATACAAATATCAAGAGAGAATGAAGGAGACCGATAACTCGTCTCCACATATAATATTTATTTATTACTATATTATCTGTACATGATGCCATAATACAATGCGATATGTTTATTAAACCATCGCAGAAAAACAGCATAATAGAAAGATATTATCATCGCTCACTTATTTTTAGACAAGGTAACCTCAAAAACATCAAAAACTAGAAACATTTTTTTGATGTGTATCCTAAATGAGCATGTGAAAGGGACTTCGTTCCAAACCTGTGTCCAACAACGTTATTTTTCTTTCACATTCTCCATTCACACTTGCACGTTTTATATTGACTATAATGTTAGTTCCATATAGCCTTATAGTAATAAAACTTATAAGAATATAATAACAAGTAAACAACAATCCGATTCTGTATATTTGTTCATTATTCTACTGCAGTTGTTATGGAGAGCCAGGGCCGCGCCGCCCCTGTGTGCGAAGCGTGCGTTAGCCACAGTTTAAATTTGATAGTAAACGACGCTGCCAATCTCGATCATCATACGACTGGATTTTTTAGTATTATGCAAGAATTATATAAATATTTTTCCTCTTCTACTAAAAGGGGGTTATTAAAGAAATATGTCATAAATCTGACCTTAAAATCATTGCCTGAAACAAGGTGGTCAAGCAGAATAAATGCTATCAAACCGTTGTTTACAAATTTACCATAAATTTACGATACATTTTATGAAATATTAAATGGTGTATCATATGATCAGAACGCAAAATATGACGCTAAATGTCTTGCAGAAGAAATATTCTCCTTGCTCCTTTTCATTCATTTATTCATTAAATATATGGCATATAATATTGACAAAAGTAAATTGTGTGAGCAAAATACTGCCGTCCATGGATATGAATATGCAAGTTGCTTTAGATGCTTTAACGGAATTAAAGAAGATTTTGATAAAAATTAGAACCGACGCAAATTTCGAAGAAATTTTAAATGATGCCATGAAAACTGCTGAAAAATTAGATGTCGAGACTGAATTTAAGACTTCCAGATCCAGACCTCTAAGACGTCGTAAGACTCCAAAGAGTTTTGATTATGAACACGCAGACCACACTATAAATGATCCGAAAATAGCTTTTAAAATTAATGTATTCTTTTATATTCTGGGTCAAGCTTTGTCCTCCGTAGACGAAAGATTTATAAATAATTAATTAATTAAGATTTAATAAAGTTTATTGAATAATCACAAAGACGTATTTAACCTTTAACCAGTGATGTGACAAATTGAGAACACTGTAAGGGACATGTAGTCTCACAGGCTACTACTTTTAAAGTTAAATTTTGTCATAAAATTGCATTTTAATGATTTAAAATACGTTGATATTTATTTTGCTGGAATGTAATGAAACAAATATAAATGAATTCAATAAGTTTTTATAATTGCTTTAAGCACAAATGATAATTAATACCTACTTACACTTTTCAACCTTAATTGACATGAGATCCTTATTTTCACATATAAATACACCTTACATAAATAAAATGACAAATTTAACTCTTTTTATTAAAACTTGAACAATACAAAGATAAAAAAAACATAAAAGCTACTTCTGAAAATAAAACAAAAATTCTGACACGTATTTTATTTGGCATAAATCATTGGCAATTTTTACACAAGGGTCGAAAACATTGCAAACATATTGCAACACCCGACACATGTGTACACAGTCATTCTATGAAGTCTAGGCGGACAAATACTGCATGCTCTTCGTTTGCTTTGACTAGTTTCAGGACTTTGGACATCTTCTTCAACCATTTCGTCAGCCAGAACTCGTTTATCATCGTTTTGCCTTTCTGTGTCATCATCTGGATTATCGAATCGTAGACACAGTAACAAAATGACAAATCTATTTTCTGACATGCCACATCTAAATATTTCACAGCTTATACCATCTCTTGTAAATAAGTAACTTGTATTTTTAAAATTAAATAAATTCGATTTTCGTAATTCCGAAAGAGGCAAGGCATCATCAGAACAATCGGTGTTATCTCGTTCTCTAGCGATATGGTTCCCTTCATTGCTGCTATTCACTTCTGGAATGTTCTCCTCTAGACCTTCATCTTGGTCATTTTTACGTAACTGCAAAAGGTCGCAGTCGGAAACAAAGAACTTTTCAATATTACCTTTACTGTCTAATTGGTCTGAAGCTAGCAAGAGGGTATTGAATTCCTTTTCAAATGATGGACTATTTACTCGTACTACTTTCATTTTTGATGAAGTCGACGGTTGGAGTGACTACTGACCTGATGTTTCCTAGCGTTTTCTACCATTTTACACTAAAAACAAAAAAATGTTCAAAAAAATATTTGTATGGAAACTAGGGACATGTAGCCTCACAGGCTACAGTCAATTTTCAAATTAAAATTACGAACCTGTTACATAACCAACAGCACGTCTGCTCCCTTCTTTGGTCGTTTTGGCACTAAAACCTAAAACAAAAGCTACTGAGACGCTGGGTCGCAGCAAATGGGGGGAAGTCATCAATTCTAAGAATTTACCAAACACGCAACGCCTGTGAGACTACACGTCACTAGTTAAAGATTAATTTCTTAACTTGAACTAAGTGATGACCAAGAACAAAGTCAGTTAAGAATTAGCTGTTATTGTTTGCAGGAAAAACTTACAGCAAATGATTCATTGGACATTAACGGCGATGATTTGTGTGAAGAAATTATATCATGTCAATCTTTTTTCAAAAAATGAAATAATGATGTTGCGAAAATTCTTGAATTTATATATTTAAACAATTTGACAGCTGTATGCCCTAACATCACAATAGCATTACGAATTTTGATAACTATGCCAGTTATAAGGTCCATTTCTAAATTAAAACTAATAAAACAACCTGCGCTCAACAATGAGCCAGGAAAGATTAACAAATTTAGCTACAATATCCATAGAGGAAGCCATATTAGACCATATACACGAAACCATAGTGTATAGAGAGACGTGTACGTGTATACGAGTAGGGTATGTCTCTTTTCAACTTGAACGTTAACACTTTGAGAAAGAAAGATGTATAAATAACTGTAATGTATTTAATTAATCCAACTGCAGCACCTCTATTGACATAAAATGGAACTATTAAGTAAACTGATTTCAATTTTATTTAAATAATAATTACTTCTTAACATTTAAAAGTACAATTATTTTAGTGTAATTGTCGCGTTTAAATTTAGTTATTCCAAAATAGCACCATCTAGCGTAATATTAATGATTCAGTACCTTATTTATTAAATTTAAAATGTGACTTTATCACGCTTTGTAATAATATTGGCCTTACTTTATAGATGTCACTGTTCTAAAAAAATATTTTGTCCAAATATTGGAATTTACTCCAACGCACGACTGGTTGTGGGGGGGTTGAAATTAAAATTTATATGTATATTTGATGCCAAATCATAAAATAATTAAAAAAGATACGTGTGGCACTCGGAGACTGCCGCGGTAAAGCTATTGCATTGCATTTTTTATCAACTTATGCAATTATAATATTTCGGAACAGCTCGTCTCGATCCCTGCAAGCTTCATACAGTCTACATGCATACGTCTAGTCGCACGCACATAAACACCGTGCCGAAGTCTGCCGAACTGAAACGACGTTAGATGATGCGCAGCTTTCAACGCCGCACCACTGTGGCGGTCGGAGTGGGGGTGTTAGGTTTATTTATAATAATAATAATAATAAAGCCTTTTATTCGGATATTAGTTTTACAATTCTGTTTCCTTACACTACTACACTGTTATTTATATTATTTAATTAAACTTATTCACATATTTCGTGCTTCTTTAGTTTTTGTAGGTCCGTTTGCCAGTTGGCAAAGGCCTCCTCCAACCTGCTCCATTCTGGCATCTCTGTGGCCACTCTACTCTATGTTATGCCCGCAACATGTCTGATATCGTCATCCCATCTTTTTTGCTGTCTATCTCTTTTTCTTTTACCTAGTTTTCATCGTTTTTAAGTGTAAGTACATTGAGGGCTGCAACTTAAATTTTTGATTGTCTGTGTTTGTTTTTGTTTTCGCACTTTTTGTTTTCCTCTTTTGTTGGAGGGTTGTGGTCTTCATCCCCCACGAGGACCAGTCGGCTTGGGGGAGATTCTGTTATTTCTTTTGTTTGGTTTTCGTAATTTGGTTGGTTAATCCGTTTGTCGGTTGTTGATTGCTATTGTTTTTTATGTGTGAGGGTTTCAGTGAGAGAGTTTGATCGGGTTCTCATTAAATCGAAGACGTTATTCTTGGTCATTTTGATAGAATTCATGGTTTGTTGTTTTTTAGGATTAGTGGTTGGCGTCGACCGTGGTGAAATAGATAGCTCTCTTTTCCTCTTGTCGGTGTTGGGTCCCTTGACTACTAGTTTATCATATTTCAAAAAAGCAGCATTTCCCTTTTTCTTCTCCTCTAGTAGCTGTGGTATCAAAGCCTTTCTCTTTTCAATAACTTCCTTTGAATAGTCTTCCGATATATAAATTCCCTTTAGATTCTTTTTATTCTGCATAATTTGGTCTTTTTTCCACCCGTTTATAATAGACAGTAGCACAGGTCTAGGTTTGTTTTCAACTCTATTTTTTCCTAGGCGGAATACTCTGTTCATTTCATTTTCTTCCACCAATAGATTTAAATCTCTTTTAAAGGTCTCCTTAACGATGTGTATCAGCTCAAATGTTGTTTTTTCGCTCTCTTCTAATCCATAAATAACTATGTTGTTAGTTCTCTTTTCTTTTTTTAAATATTCAATCTCGTTCCCCAAGTTACAAATTTTTTGTTTCATTTTTTCATTTTCTTCTATCATAGGAGTTAGTTTTTCCTCCATTCGATCCATAATATTCTTAGTAAGAGATTCTTTCAGTTCCTTTGTCTGTTTTTGTATTTCCATCCTCATTTTATCGAATAATAATTGAAATTGTTCATCCATGTTGTCAAATGGAATGTGTAAAACGGAACGTAAATTTGAGTTGGTAGAAAATATTTATTAACAATGGCAGCATTCACGTTGTCAATGTCAACCTCGCCAGCTGATAGTTAACGTAATGTCTACTCAATTATTGTGAATGTACTATTGAGCTTCAGTTTTGATGGTTTGATCTTGGAGTATGCCAGGATTAATTCTTCTTCGTCTTCCAGTGTTGTTTCGCTGTTGTTTGTAGCACTGCAGTTTCCAAAGTGTTCGTGTAACTATTTTTATTCAGAGATTTATTGGCGTCGAATAGCACAGACCTGTTGACACTTCCACAACCGGAAACGGAATTCGGTTTATTTATGTTACGGTATTTCTTGCTTCACTCGCCGCGCTCGAAGCCCGCGATTAAAGTTATACAATAGCTTAAAACCCTAAAATCGTTCATATGTCTGAGGAATTTGAGTGCAAACGCTGTCACACAAGAATTTTATTTATAGATAGATAAATAGATTAGTATAATATGTATTTATTTAAAGATCATCAAAGATTAATCGAGTGAGCAACAACACGTCGTTTCATAATTTGTTGCCAGACAGAGGCACAACTTTTATTTATTCATTTACCACAATATGTGTTAACGTATAATCGGCAACGAAGGAAGTAAGTAAACCACAATACACATCGTTTTATTATCAGTTGCCCAACAGTGACGCAACTATTTCCGTCACTCGTCGTCATGAACCAGTTTGGCGTGTGTGTAGAGGGCCGGCCGCTGTTTGAAAGTGTCGCCGCAGTCCTCGCACATGTTGCTTCTCTGCTCAGAGTGAATCAGCTTGTGGCTCCGTGGTATTGTGATGAACTGAAATAAATAGACAATACAGTGAACCGACCAGCGATTGACAGTAGTACAGCGAAAGTCATTTACGATGCAATAATTTTTCCTTTTTTTACTCAACTGCATCTACTCCCAAACTAAGCAGAGCTTGTACTATGAGTATAGATGTACTATGGGTATGGGTACAGACAACTGATATTAAGATATACATAGTTTTTATACATATATGTACATATACATATTATACATGTGGCGGCTTCTACATTATAACACAAAGTAAATGTACGACGGCGCCATCTAGCGAAGATACATCGAACTACGAAGTATGAACGAAACGTATGAATGTAATGAACTACAATGCTACTGCTAATCTTGCATCGCGATATAGAGATTCGCGTGGCAATTAGCATATGTACAACACCTAACATTAACCGTTGGGCTGTGGCCCACCAGGCATGATCACTTCGCCTGGTCGGAGGATCCTCCCTTTGTGTCGGAGGGACATGACACACCTCCCTCCGCAATGGTGACCCCGACGTGATTGGAAGCAGCCTTCAAGTCAATAGCAGCAGCGTCACTCCCACAGCGATGATCAGTAATCAAGTCTCAACCAGCCAGCAACTTCGGCCTCAACAGGGATACCACATGCAGGACGCGCCCGCTTCAGCCTGGTTACCCTACGGCCTCATCAGCGTCTAGGCACAGCACACTGCACTTACGGTCCATGTAAGCAGAGCATTTTCTCTCCCGTTTACGCAGCAGCCAGCCACTAAGCAGCAACAGCCGCGACTCACTGGGGACTTCACCGCAGCACCGTACACCACATGCAATGCCGACTCACCGGGATCTGCATACTTCAGCCCCGACTCACTGGGGACTTCACCGCAGCGCCGCACACCACATGCAATGCCGACTCACCGGGATCTGCATACTTCAGCCCCGACTCACTGGGGACTTCATCGCAGCACCGCACACCACATGCAATGCCGACTCACCGGGATCTGCATACTTCAGCTCCGACTCACTGAAACTTGCGGCACTCAGTTCCGACTCACTGGAACTTGCGGCACTCAGTTCCGACTCACTGGAACTACACACTCCTGGCACTGGCACGCTCCATAACAGAGCATAGACAGCTGACTCATCAGTACATCGACCTCCGGTCTTGGAGGGGAGTGATGTGGCGGCTTCTACATTATAACACAAAGTAAATGTACGACGGCGCCATCTAGCGAAGATACATCGAACTACGAAGTATGAACGAAACGTATGAATGTAATGAACTACAATGCTACTACTAATCCTGCATCGCGATATAGAGATTCGCGTGGCAATTAGCATATGTACAACATCCCAACATCAACCGTTGGGCTTTGGCCCACCAGGCTTGATCACCTCGCCTGGTCGGAGGATCCTCCCTTTGTGTCGGAGGGACACATGCCACACGTCCCTTCACAATACATATAAAACACTCGAATTCCGAAATAAATATTTGCAGATCAGGTAAACATTTTGTCCGACCCCAGAGTCGAACCTTTGACCTCAAGCACAGCAGTCACGTACTCTACTACTGCGCCACCGAGGCAGCCAATGAATCAATTCATTTTGCACAATAAAATTGACGTAATCTATACTAATCTTATAATCTGTAAGATATAGTGTGTACAGATGAAATGAATGGAAAAGTTTATACGTTTAGGAGTTATGATGCCACAGACTGACTGATAATGGTCAAACTAACAACGCTCCTGTTTTTGCGTCGGGGATTAAATATTAAATGTTATATTAAAGCTTATGTGAACTTGAAACTTATATGTATGGATATACCGACCTTATTGCATACGGGTATGTCGCAGTTGTATTGTGACGTGTGTAAACGGTAGAAGTAGCGCCTCGTCTAGTACAGCTTGGACGCGAACTTGTTGTTGCACTCTGGAAACGAGAAGCAAATAAACACAAATATATTATTACCGGTAATCACAGGCAACGGTGATGGTATGATGATGATGATGACAATAATATAAACATTGTCTAACATCAAACACACAACGCCGACTAGTTTCAAACCAACCTAAGCTATGACAGTTAGATTGACTGATAGTACGAGTATACTATCCACTATTTTTCTGAAAATACAAGTTTTATACATAGTCAGTATATAAAATCCTAACCAAATATTTGCAGGTCATCGGGCCCGAGACCTAAGAACAGCAGTTGCACACGCTACCATCGCACCAACGAGATGGTGTTGTTCCCATTGACCTACGAGTTAGCACAGCACTAAACATTTATGTCACATATTTTACGGTAGGTATATTGTACGCACTATAGATATTGATTGTCAAGAAACAGGTGTATTTTCTTTTATGTTTTATCGGTGAAACTTATAAAAACTTATAACAACAATATTATTAGCCTCACCTTTTTCGTGGTGTGTGACAAGCGTGTCAAACATTTCTTCTGTCTTTCGATTGACACAAAGTCAAATTGTTCTAAAGTGATGCCGCAACTATAACAACAGTGTTATAAGTTATTTATTTTGGCCCGACCACAGAACATAGAATAAAGTAGAAATAAAGAAATAGCGCTTTTGGAGGATGCAATGTAGGAGTGTTAGTTGAGCCAGAATTTTTAACGCTTTTGAATGTGATCGTTCGTGGTTTCGGCACTTTTGCAAATCTTTGAAACAACATAGGATTTATAGTCATTAAATCGTTTGGACGAATTAGCGTAGACTTACAATATTATTAATCGTTATGTGTATGTCTAGGCCACAAAGAATCTCTTAGAATTACCACTAATCGCACTTCTAATGTTTATTGCTCTGGAGAACTTTTTAAGGGTTTTGGGAAATACTTCGCCAGCGCTCGCGACAGCGTTGATGTGTACACATCGAACTGTTGTCATTTTATTATATTTATAGATTATTACCGTATATGTTACAAGGTATATGCGACTTACATTATTTTGAAAACAAAGAAAAAGGTTCTTAATTTAATTACAAAATAACAATAATAACTTACAAAACACAGACTAATAGACTGCACGGAGGACTTAACGGTTTAAGCGGTCACCTAGCCGTAACCGCGCACAATGTTAGGAGTTCGATCCCCACATCCCAGTTTGTGTGATCTGCAAATTGTTGTTCAGAGTCTGGGTGTTCTTCGAGTCCGTCACATGTACACGTAAAAGAGTCGCCCGCGACGCAAGACAGTTCCTAGTGTTGGAATAAATAAATAAAATAACAATACGTACACACAAGCCACTGACAGGTCCGGTGAGAGACTACGCTTGGCTGCCGCTGGACGCCGAAGCACGAGTATGTGGAGTGCGGAATAGTGCCCTCTCCAATCCGCCATCGGAGATCGGGGTCACAGTCATTTTCTGAGTTTCTTACAGTATTTGAATTTCGGTGGAGGTTGGGTAAATAATGCTTCCTCATGGTTCGCCCGAAGGCGTCAATAGAATTGGGGAACATTGAACCGCGGGCACCATCCATCTAGACTGCTCGGGATGCAAATATCTCAAGCCATGCGCCTCCTGTTTCTCACCACCAATGACTCCCTACATACTGTTTATCTCTTTGTCCTGTCCCTATCCGTTGTCCACTCTCCCCCTTCTGGGGCTTAAAGTCAAATAACAGCGACTTCGCCTCCGCTCTTCTAACACCCTGCTAAGATGTTGTTAGCCGCTGTTATCATCGCTCCAATTTGCTCCTAATTTTGTGCCACCCGTGCGCGAAATCCCGTAGCTGCCTAAAGTTGGCCTCCGAGGAAACCAAGTCGGAGTAGTACACCGGTCCGCCTTCTTGTCGTACGATCCCGTTCAACATTTTATTCCTCTGTTCCTCATATAGTGGGCAAAACCATAGTACATGATGCATATCCTCATCCACGCCTAAGCCGCAGTAGCACTCGCTAACTCCGCTTAGCTTCATGTCATACAACCTTTTGCGAAAGCAACCATGTCCGGTGAGAATTTGCGACGTTTCATAGTCCGGTTCGACAAAGGTTGCCCCGAGTCTTACCGCCACGTCCGGGAAAAACCGATGCAATTCCCTCCCCTTCTCTGAGGTGTTCCACCTGGTTTGCCAGGCGTCGACAACGTGGTCCCACACTCTGCATTTCACCGCCGCTAGCTCCTCCCTGGTCGCGTTCTGTATGCGAGCCTCACCTAGTCTGCCAGCACGGATGACCTCGAAGTCCGCCGGAAGCACACCGGCCAGTACCGGGAGGGCGGAACTGCTCGTCGATCGGTAAGCCTTGGTCAGAAGGACCAAGGCTGGTCTCTGGGTGCGCAGAAGCGCACTCCGTACAACGTGTAGGGACGCACGCTCGTACCAGCATACCACAGCGTACATCACCGTAGCGACGTACGTGCCCTGGTACAGAACACGAAGAGCCTTATACCTCACCCCCCATGAGTTCGCCGACACTCGCGACATCTTGCCGAAGCAGTTAGCCGCACGTTCCCCGATGGATGCCGCATGCTGGGCAAACGACAGACTGGCGTCGATTACCACCCCCAAGACCGTGGTTGACGTGACGCTCCGGATCGATTCACCGCCGAACCTGATGGTGGGGGGACGCTGGAGTTTTCCCCTCATCGTCATCGTAGATGACTTAGAGGATGAGAACCCCAAGCGGTTTCTGCTCCCCCACTCACCGACGAGATTCAAAACTGTAGAGGCCGAGGCCTCTACTCTCGCCCGGGAATCCGCCTCAACCAGGATGGTCACGTCATCGGCGTACGCCACGGTCGTCACCCCCCCGGGGAGCGGCAACCGAAGCAGGTCATCCAACAAGATGTTCCAAAGCGTGGGTCCCAACACCGATCCCTGCGGGCAACCCATCGTTGCTGTCTTCCACTCCACATGATCGCCCACGAACAAGCCAACACGCCTATCGACGAAGTAGCCCGCGAGCATCGAATAGATGTTACGCGGGCAGCCCCCCCGCTTAGCTTTCAGCCAGATCATAGGCCACCATGCGTTGTCGAAGGCTCCAGAGATGTCTAGAAAAATAGCCTGAACATACCTCGACTTGCTGTTCCTCACAGATGACAAGAGCTGCAATAACGCAGACTCCGTCGACCGACCCCGAGTGAAACCATGCTGGCAGTCCGACAGCCCCCTGCTGAGTTGCGGGGCGCACGAGAGCATTACGCGTTCCAAAATTTTACCAAGGATCGGCAGCAACGTGATGGGGCGGTACGCTTTCGGGTCGGCAAGCGGCTTGTCGTTGCCCTTCGGCAAGACGAGCAACCTGCCTTCCTTCCAAACGCCCGGGAAAATTCCCTCTTTTATGCACCTAGCAAACACCTCAGTGAAGTCTCTAGCGGCAGCACACCAAACATGCTTGATAATGCGCGCAGAGATACCATCAATTCCCGGAGCAGTGTTGGGTAACTTCCTGACTATACTATCCAAATCCTGACCTGACGGAGAAGGGGCATCCTCACCTGAAGGCGAGCACGCAGCCGCAAAGCGCACTTGCCGGTGGTAGCCGGTGTCCTTAGACAAATCGTCGTCCGGACACAGACCATGCACTAGACAGCGCGCGGCCTCGCGCACACTCCCAGCATAACCTTGGGCGAACTTAGTCCCACATATTACATTGCGTGGAGGGCGAACCCTCCCGCACGCGGCACGGTACGCAAGACCCCAAGGGTCCTGGTTACCGGATTCTGCAGTTTCTCGGAAGAAATTAAGTTGCGCCCTCTCCATGGCCGCTCTATATGCACGCCTAGCAGAATGAAAAGCCTCTCTCGCAATTATTTCACTCGGCCCACCCCGTTGTCGGGTACCTTGCCACTCCCTTCTTTTGCGCATGTTTTGTCTTCTATACTTATCTACCTCTGCTGACCACCATTCATAACCATTGTCCTTCTTACTATCACGAGACACCCCAATAGTGTCTCTTGCCGTACATACGATTATACTAGTAAACTGCTTACATACCTCGGACGCCGGCTTGTTCCATTTAATGTATGCCATTCGCTCAGTGATTTTGGACTCGAAGAGTTTCCAGTTTGCACAACGATCTCGGAACCTCGTTAGCGTCCCTCCAGACAGCTTTGCGCGTGGAGCAAATAAGCCTGAGCTCGCCACTCTGAAGGTGATTAGCCGGTGGTCGCTGGTACTCGCTCCTGCGTGTACCGTCCAGTCTGTGATGTTAACGCTCCTCGTGTGGAGCGTGACGTCAATGTTTGATTCCCCATTTGTGGTGTTGAATGTGTAGGGCTGTCCGGCGGTGTTGGCGATCAATAATCCACGGGCCAGAACGAAGGCCTCCATGGATTCCCGACGGTGAGTGACGTCGGGACCTCTTCCTGTATATTGCCGCTGGTCGGAGAACCACAAAGGGGAATGGGCGTTAGTGTCTACACAGATAATCACCCTCATGCCGCGTAGGTGGTCTAGGACCCGTCCCAGCTGGTCCAGGTGTAGGTCTATGTCATCGCTGTACCTGAAGTAGGAGGAAATGACATAAATATCCTCGCCCCCCACATCCAGACAACAGACGAGACAGTGAGTAGTGGACAGATGGTAAAGAATAGCACAGGGCAGGTCAAGGCGCGGCAAATATACGCCAGCTTGCGCACGGGGGCCACACTGCAAAATGCTAGCGGCGTCGCTTGGGGGTCCGGAATACTGTTCCTGTACAAGAACAGCATCCAGCCCCAAGTCCCGTGATAAGGCTGGGAGCTCCTTGGTGGCGAGCTCACCCCCCCCAAGATTTAGTTGACCCATGGTCATGAAGGCTCTACTGGCCATAATTGGTGGCAGAGATCAGCCGTCGCTCTGCGTTTTGACGGGCAGGGCAGTCCCTCGATGCGGTAACGTGCGTGTTTGCCTGTGGGTGCCCAAATTTGGTGCATGTAGCGCAGCATGTTGTGGACGACTTGCAGTCCTCCTGCTTGTGGCCCTCCTTTCCGCATTTACTACAGGTCGTTGTGGCGGCGCGGCATAGCTTTTCCGGGTGCCCGTATAACTGGTACTTACGGCAGCACGTTACCTCGGCGTAATCCTCTACCACCACTACCTCCCAACCGATGAACAGTCTCTCCCTGGACACCAGCGCTGTACGGAGTGCTGGGGAGCACTCCAGCACTACTGTAGTCCTATTGCCGCCTTTGCGGGACTTCTTGAAGGCTATTCGTGCCTCTTTCCTGAGCTTCTCTGGTGTCCACACTGGGTCGCCCAGAAAGTTCTGCTCGTGGATGGCCACGAGGACGTCTTCTATCTTAGGGTCGCCTTCCATGTTTCGGAGGGCGACAAGGGGAGATCTAGATTTTGCGTCCCTAATTTGCAGGGACGCTGGGAAGGCCGCTTTTATTTTGGCCGCCGCCTCTTGTGTCGCCGTCCTCAGGATGAGTCCTGAGTTGGCGACTCGTCGCAGCCCCACTATCTGGGCGCCCAGTTCCCGCGGCTGTACGCTCTTCTTCAGAGCCGCCTTAGTCTCCTCTGCCGACTTCAACTCGCTGCCCTCAGCCGGGTAAATGACCAGTGTTGCGGCGGATGGGGGAGGTATGTTCAGGGGGGGGGCTTTGGGTGCCCTTTTTAGGGCCCTGGCGTAGTTCACCGTCTGCCACCCTTCTGTAGCAGACTTTGTTGTTGCTGCTGCTTCTGCCTCAGTGCGCGCCCTGTCGGCCTCAGCCTCGGCTCTGGATGCTCGTTGCGCCTCCCGAGCCACGGCCTGGTCAAGCTCCGATGCGCGTGATTTTTGGCCGTCCACCAGTATGCAGCAGTGACCGACGATTTCGGTGATGAGCCAGAGCTGGTCGTTGATGGCCCCCAGATCGGCTTTGTTCAATCGTGAGGCCTGCCCACCTGCCACGGCTGCGATGCTCCTACACGCTGCGGACGCCCTCGAAAGGAGCTGGCGCGTCGTTGCCCGCTGAAGGTCACAGTCCCTCAGCAGGTAGTCGTCATCCCCTGACGTGCACGGTGACCCATATTCTGTGGTTAGTGTGTGTATCAACGGGGGAGCGAGAAGAGGACCTATCCCACTGGTTGTAGGGAGGTCACGCGCCGTGCGGCGCTTGAGCTCCGTCTCCACGAGAGGGTCCGGAGACAAAATTCTTTTCGCGGCTGCTGGTCGTGGACGTCCTGCGTCGGCCAATGCCTCCCTGTCTTCGGCAGGCGCGGGAGAAAACGTTGGTGACGGCGGGAATGCCGGCACACCTCCAGGTGACGCTGCTGCCACCACGTAATCATAGGCCGCTTGGGCCCTTGCCAAGATTTCGGGCGGAGTCCGGGCGGACTCCCCCCCTAGCGCACGTGCCCCCGACGGCGGGGTCCTCCTGACCGCTCCCCTAGGCCTGAACGGGTCCATCATCCATCTTCGGAGTCGCTGCTCATACTCCGGGTAAACCGGGAGGGTTACGTGGAGCACACAAACAAAAACAGTCAAAAAAAAAAAAATAAAAAAAAAAAAATTTTTTTCAAAGTTTTGTGTACGTAGAGTACCGATAGGATAAATAACACTTAACAGTATCTGTAGAAATACACGAATGAACAAAACTTATACTAAGTAATCGTCTATGTCGATGAATGACTGTGGCGTTTATAGGGCACTCACCCCCTGGTGACGGAGAGCCGCGCACTGGCAACCCCAGGCGCCGGCAACCTCCACACACGCACACGCACACACTCAAAAACACAAACGTCACTGTCGCAATATTTTAGTAAACGTCAAAAGTGTCACTGTCACACAAATGTCACTTAGCAAAACGTCACTGTCGCGATTTTGACATACGTCACAAGTGTCACTATCACAGCTGTCACTTCACGCACCAAGCGCTCTGTCTCACCTCGCGCGGAACAAAATTTAAAATGGCCGCTGCCTCTTATGGGCGGGTGCGCAAGCGAGAGCAGGAGGGACCGAGTTTTAGAAATTGCAAACACAATTAAAAATATTAAGGTAGAAATAAAAAATCACGGAGCGCACTTCGACACGTCTGCACTCGATGAAAGCGTACGGCGAAGTCCGTACGGCGAGGACATACCCTCCACCTTCCCATGGCCCTACCAACCTCGCGGTTATAACGGGCCGAATCACGGGAGAGGGCACGCGCTACTTGCTCGGGGCTCGTTTCACGCGTGGCCTTTCTTGACTCCCTACAAATTGTTTAACTCTTGTCCTGTCCCTATCCGATGTACACTCTCCCCCTTCTGGGGCTTGACGCCACAGCACAGCGACTTCGCCTCCGCTCTCCTAACGCCCGATGATCTTGTTGGTCGCTGTACTCTTCATCGCTCTAGTTTGCTCCTGATCTTGTGCCACCCGTGCACGAAATCCCGTAGCTGCCTGAAGTTGGCCTCCGAGGAAACCAAGTCGGAGTAGTACACCGGTCCGCCTTCTTGTCGTACGATCCCGTTCAACATTTTATGCCTCTGTTCCTCATATAGTGGGCAAAACCATAGTACATGATGCATATCCTCATCCACGCCTAAGCCGCAGTAGCACTCGCTAACTCCGCTTAGCTTCATGTCATACAACCTTTTGCGAAAGCAGCCATGTCCGGTGAGGATTTGCGACGTTTCATAGTCCGGTTCGACAAAGGTTGCCCCGAGTCTAACCGCCACGTCCGGGAAAAACCGATGCAGTTCCCTCCCCTTCTCTGAGGTGTTCCACCTGGTTTGCCAGGCGTCGACAACGTGGTCCCACACTCTGCGTTTCACCGCCGCTAGCTCCTCCCTGGTCGCGTTCTGTGTGCGAGCCTCACCTAGTCTGCCAGCACGGATGACCTCGAAGTCCGCCGGAAGCACACCGGCCAGTACCGGGAGGGCGGAACTGCTCGTCGATCGGTAAGCCTTGGTCAGAAGGACCAAGGCTGGTCTCTGGGTGCGCAGAAGCGCACTCCGCACAACGTGTAGGGACGCACGCTCGTACCAGCATACCGCAGCGTACGTCACCGTAGCGACGTACGTGCCCTGGTACAGAACACGAAGAGCCTTATACCTCACCCCCCATGAGTTCGCCGACACTCGCGACATCTTGCCGAAGCAGTTAGCCGCACGTTCCCCGATGGATGCCGCATGCTGGGCAAACGACAGACTGGCGTCGATTACCACCCCCAAGACCGTGGTTGACGTGACGCTCCGGATCGATTCGCCGCCGAACCTGATGGTGGGGGGACGCTGGAGTTTTCCCCTCATCGTCATCGTAGATGACTTAGAGGATGAGAACTCCAGGCGGTTTCTGCTCCCCCACTCACCGACGAGATTCAAAACTGTAGAGGCCGAGGCCTCTACTCTCGCCCGGGAATCCGCCTCAACCAGGATGGTCACGTCATCGGCGTACGCCACGGTCGTCACCCCCCCGGGGAGCGGCAACCGAAGCAGGTCATCCAACAAGATGTTCCAAAGCGTGGGTCCCAACACCGATCCCTGCGGGCAACCCATCGTTGCTGTCTTCCACTCCACATGATCGCCCACGAACAAGCCAACACGCCTATCGACGAAGTAGCCCGCGAGCATCGAATAGATGTTACGCGGGCAGCCCCCCCGCTTAGCTTTCAGCAAGATCATAGGCCACCATGCGTTGTCGAAGGCTCCAGAGATGTCTAGAAAAATAGCCTGAACATACCTCGACTTGCTGTTCCTCACAGATGACAAGAGCCGCAATAACGCAGACTCCGTCGACCGACCCCGAGTGAAACCATGCTGGCAGTCCGACAGCCCCCTGCTGATTTGCGGGGCGCACGAGAGCATTACGCGTTCCAAAATTTTACCAAGGATCGGCAGCAACGTGATGGGGCGGTACGCTTTCGGGTCGACAAGCGGCTTGTCGTTGCCCTTCGGCAAGACGAGCAACCTGCCTTCCTTCCAAACGCCCGGGAAAATTCCCTCTTTTATGCACCTAGCAAACACCTCAGTGAAGTCTCTAGCGGCAGCACACCAAACGTGCTTGATAATGCGCGCAGAGATACCATCGATTCCTGGAACAGTGTTGGGTAACTTCCTGACTATACTATCCAAATCCTGACCTGACGGAGAAGGGGCATCCTCACCTGAAGGCGAGCACGCAGCCGCAAAGCGCACCTGCCGGTGGTAGCCGGTGTCCTTAGACAAATCGTCGTCCGGACACAGACACTAGCCAGCGCGCGGCCTCGCGCACACTCCCAGCATAACCTTGGGCGAACTTAGTCCCACTTATTACATTGCGTGGAGGGCAAACCCTCCCGCACGCGGCACGGTACGCAGGACCCCAAGGGTCCCGGTTACCGGATTCTGCAGTATCTCGGAAGAAATTAAGTTGCGCCCTCTCCATGGCCGCTCTATATGCACGCCTAGCAGAATAAAAAGCCTCCCTCGCAATTATTTCACTCGGCCCACCCCGTTGTCGGGTACCTTGCCACTCCCTTCTTTTGCGCATGTTTTATCTCCTATACTTATCTAGCTCTGCTGACCACCATTCATAACCGTTGTCCTTCTTACTATCACGAGACACCCCAATAGTGTCTCTTGCCGTATATACGATTATACTAGTAAACTGCTTACATACCTCGGACGCCGGCTTGTTCCATTTAATGTATGCCATTCGCTCAGTGATTTTGGACTCGAAGAGTTTCCAGTTTGCACAACGATCTCGGAACCTCATTAGCGTCCCTCCAGACAGCTCTGCGCGTGGAGCAAATGAGCCTGAGCTCGCCACTCTGAAGGTGATTAGCCGGTGGTCGCTGGTACTCGCTCCTGCGTGTACCGTCCAGTCTGTGATGTTAACGCTCCTCGTATGGAGCGTGACGTTGATGTTTGATTCCCCGTTTGTGGTGCTGAAGGTGTAGGGCTGTCCAGCGGTGTTGGCGATCAGAAGACCGCGTGCCAAAGTGAAGGCCTCCATCGACTCCCGACGGTGAGTTACGTCGGGGCCTCTCCCGGTGTACTGGCGTGGATTCGAGAACCACAAAGGGGAATGGGCGTTTGTGTCCACACAGATAATCACCCTCATGCCGCGTAGGTGGTCTAAGACCCGCCCCAGCTGGTCCAGGTGTAGGTCTATGTCATCGCTGTACCTGAAGTAGGAGGAAATGACATAAATGTCCTCGCCCCCCACATCCAGACAACAGACGAGACAGTGAGTAGTGGACAGATGGTAAAGAATAGCACAGGGCAGGTCAAGGCGCGGCAAATATACGCCAGCTTGCGCACGGGGGCCACACTGCAAAATGCTAGCGGCGTCGCTTGGGGGTCCGGAATACTGTTCCTGTACAAGAACAGCATCCAGCCCCAAGTCCCGTGATAAGGCTGGGAGCTCCTTGGTGGCGAGCTCTCCCCCCCCAAGTTAATCTGACCCATGGTCAGTGAGGCTCTACAAGCCATAATTTGTGGTGGCGATGAGCCTACGCTCAGCGTTCTGCCGGGCCGGGCAGTCACGCGATGCCGTCATGTGCGTGTTCGCCTCAGGGTGGCTAAATTTTGTGCAGGTGGCACAGCACGACGTCGTCGCCTTGCACTCGTCTTTATTGTGGCCCTCCTTGCCACACTTGCTGCAGGTGACTGTTGCGGCGCGACACAGCTTCTCGGGGTGCCCATAGAGTTGGCATTTGCGGCAGCAAGTCACCTCCGCGTAGTCCTCTACCACAACTGACTCCCACCCTACGTAGAGCCTCTCCTTGGACACTAGGGCTGTGCGGAGTGCCGGGGAGCATGCCAGTACCACCGTCGTCCTGTTCCCACCTTTGCGGGACTTTTTGAAGGCCAGTTTGGCTTCTCTCCTCAGCCTCTCTAGTGTCCATGTTGGGTCACCCGTAAAATTTTGAACGTGGACTGCCTCCAGCATTTCGTCTACTTTTGGGTCACCCTCAATGTTCCTAAGTGCGATCAGAGGGGATCGCGATTTTGCGTCCCTAATTTGTAGGGACGCCGGGATGGCCGCCTTTATTTTTGCAGCCGCCTCCTGGGTAGCCGTCTTCAGGATAATGCCAGAGTTGGCGACTCTTTTAAGACCCATTATCTGTGCGCCGAGTTCTCGTGGCTGCACGCTTTTCTTAAGGGCCGCCTTGGTCTCCTCCGCCGTCTTCAACTCACTCCCTTCTGCTGGGTAGATTGCCAAAGTTGCAGCAGAGGGGGCAGGTATGGTTAGGGGGGGGGCTTTGGGTGCCCTCTTGAGGGCCCTCGCGTAACTAACCGTCTGCCACCCTTCTGTGGCAGACGTTGGCGCCACAGCTGCAGCTGCCGATGCCTCGGCACGAGCGCGCGCACCTTCGGCTTCCGCCCTGAAGGCTCGTTCGGTTTCGCGTGCTACAGCCCGGTCGAGCTCTGTTGCCCGAGTCCTCTGCCCGTCGACTAAAATGCAGCAGTGGCCGACCACCTCCGTAATGACCCGGAGCTGGTCATTAATAGACGCCAGGTCAGCCTTGTTCAGCCGCGACGAATGACCTCCTGCCACTGCCGCGATGCTCCTGCACGCTGCGGACGCCTTGGAAAGCAGCTGGCGCGCAGTGGCCCGCTCCAAGTCGCTGTCCCCCAGTACGTAGTCTTCATCACCAGACGTGAACGGCGACCCATACTCTGTGGTTGGCGTGTGCGCCGCCGGCGGAGCGAGGAGGGAGCTAGTCTCGAGCTCCCTGGCCGTGCGGCGCTTAGCCTCCGTTTCTACAACTTGATCCGGCGACAGGATCCGCTTTGCCGCTGCTGGTAGTTGGCGTCCCGCGACCGTATGCTGGACAGGCGCGGGGGAAAAGGTTGGCGTCGGTGGATACGCCACTCCGCTGCGGTGAAGCTGCGGAAGCTGCGATCACACGGTCAAAGGCCGCCTGAGCCATTTCCAACACCTGGGGGGGGGTCCGAGCGAGCCCCCCCACAGACGCGCGCGCCTCCGTTGGCGGGGTCCTCCTGACCGTGCCCCTTGGCCTGAACGGGTCCATCATCCGGGGGGGGGGTTGCCCCCCCTCCCCCTCTTCGGAGTCGCTGCTCATACTCCGGGTGACCGGAGGAGGTTATTAAAGCACACACACAGTAATAGTCAAAAACAAAAAAAAATTTTTTTTTTTTTTTCGAAAAGATTCGTGTACTCAAGGCACCGATAGGATGAATAACGCAGTACAGTATCTGTAGAAATACACGAAAACAAACTGAACTTAAACTAAAAATCGTCTATATCGATGAAGTCTGTGTGTTGCAGGGTACTCACCCCCTAGTGACGGAGAGCCGCGCACTGGCAACCCCAGGCGCCGGCAACCTCCACACACGCGCACACACACACTCAAAAACACAAACGTCACTGTCGCAATATTTGACAACCGTCAAAAGTGTCACTGTCACACAAACGTCACTAAACAAAACGTCACTGTCGCGGTTTTGACAGACGTCACAAGTGTCACTGTCACTGCTGTCACTTGACGCACAAAGAGTCCTGTCTCAACTGGCGCGGAACAAAATCCAATATGGCCGCTGCCTCTTATGGGCGAGTGCCCAAGCGAGAGCAGGAGGGACCGAGTTTTGCAACTTGCAAACACAATTAAAATACTACGGTAGAAGTAAAAACTCACGGAGCGCACTTCGACACGTCTGCACTCGACGAAAGCGTACGGCGAGGACAGTAAAAAAATAAACATGGAAAACATTCGTAAGATATACGACATACGACAGAACACAGTGTTGTTGAAAGTGTTGGAAGAGGTCTTGCCGAAAAAATCGAGGTCTAAATAAAGGTGATCACCTCCCGGCCAAAGTATACATTCTTCATTTACACTAGCGCTGTTCGTAGAGCGAGGCAGCATTCCAGCACTACGGTTTCTGCTTCCTGTACTTTCTTGACTTATTAAACGTCACCTTACGCCAACGCTTTCTTAGGTTCTCTAGTATCTATATTGAGTCACCTACGTCATTTTGATTGTGTACTATCACGACCAAGTTCTTGTACTAAGAGTCACCCTCATGTAACATTACTACTGTACCCTACGCTGTGGCGCATTGTGGTCGACATCATGAGAAACAAGCAACAAAACTGACGTGAAAAATAAATAAAATTTCATGTCAATACTTAAGCTTAATTCGTTGGACATTTATGAACTTATGAGCAAGCGTACACAAACTAACATTACATCTTTATACATTTAGAACAGATCGTTTACAAGGTTATTCATTTCCATACAAACTTACGTCCCACTTTCCACCCCCTTAAAGAATAATTTCTCGAATGAAAATCATCCTTTCTTTTCCACAGACTCAAACTATCTCCATTCCTAATTTTATCTAAATCTACCCAATCGTTTAGGTGCAAAGAAATAATATACCTCATATAAATATTTGGTCTGATCTCGGGAATCGAACCCGAGCCTTTAGTGCTGGTTGTGGTCCAAAAAGACTACAAATTACGATAAAATAATCATAAACAGCCTTTAACAGAGTACTGCTGGGCATAGGTCTTTCCTTAGAAATGTACCATCTCCGGACGCTACAGGTTCATCATCGCTAGCCCCACCCGGATCGGCGTGCCGTTTAACGGGTTGCAGGGCCCGCAACCGGGAGCACGCATCCCGAGTACGTGCGAAGGCGCGTCAGTCACTTGACGCCCCACACGACATCGCTCCTGTGCGTCTTGACCACTGACGCACAGCACTTGGCTTGGGGCGTGTATTAAATTCACGGGAATAAGGGTAAGGAGGCCACCACTTTCGAAGTTGCCTGCCCACTACCAACTTTATAGACTTTTGCCATCCAGACTGCTAGGAATGTAAACATCTCAAGCCATGCACCTCCTGTTGGGATTGCACCTCACCAGGGACATGCGCCAAAGAGATGACTTTATATGCCGCATGACGCCGCAATGCGTGCTGAAATGTATGCGTGTGTATGTGTATGTGAGTATGTGTGTGCATGTATGGACGTGTGCGTGTGCATGTTACTGTAACTGCACATGTATGTATTTATGAGTATGGGTGAGCCGCACGCGTGTATCACGTTCTTTGTCTGAGTTCAACATTTCTAACCCTTCTTCGTTTCATTTCGTTTGTCTATGACTGGCATACATCTTTCCCGAAGGTGTTGCTATGCTTGGTGCCCCCCAGTTTCCAAGAATTCCACTATCAAGACTGCTTAGGATAGAAGTATCCCAACCAGTGTGCCTCTTTTCTTATCTAAATGTAGGTAAAAATAAGTCTGTTCTGTCTCCCACACTACGGCCCGGTCGAGCTTTGATGCCCGAGTCCTCTGTCCGTCCACGAGAATGCAGCAATGGCCGACTACCTCTGTGATGACCCGAAGCTGGTCATTGATGGCCGCCAGGTCAGCCTTGTTTAACCGCGACACCTGACCACCCGCCACCGCTCACCGCTGCGATGCTCCTGCACGCTGCGGATGCTTTGGAGAGCAGTTGACGTGCAGTGGCCCGCTGCAGGTCGCTGTCCCCCATCACATACTCGTCGTCTCCCGACGAGAACGGAGACCCGTACTCCGTCGTTGGTGTGTGCACCGCTAGCGGAGCGAGGTGGGAGCTAGCCTCACTATTCATTATGAGCTCCCAGACCGTGCGCTGCTTTGCCTCCGTCTCACCCAGAGGGACCGGTGATAAGATCCGTTTCTCTCTCTAAGCTCTCCACAGACGCGCGCGCCCCTGTTGGCGGGGTCCCATTCAAGATGGCCGCTGCCTCAAATAGACAAATACCCAAGAGAGAGCGCAGGAGGGACCGAGAAATTGGAGCTATGTGAATACAACTATCTTGGCAAAATATTTAAATTTCACGGAGCGCACCTCAACACATCTGCACGTGACGGAAGCGAACGGCGAAGTGGGCCAGCACATTAAAAAATAAACATGGAAAACATTTGTATGAAATACGACGTACTCGTACGACAGAACAAAGTGTTGTTGAGAGTATTGGAGGAGGTCTTGCCGAAAAAATCGAGGTCTAAATAAAGGTGATCACCTCCCGGCTAAAGTGTACATTCTTCATTTACACTAGCGCTGTTCGTAGAGCGAGGCAGCATTCCAGCACCACGGTTTCTGCTTCCTGTACTTTCTTGACTTCTTAAACGTCACCTTACGCCAACGCTTTCTTAGGTTCTCTAGTATCTACATTGAGTCACCTACGTCAGTTTGATTACGCACTATCACAATTAAGTCCTTGTACTAGGAGTCTCATGTGATATTGAGCCTCATGTGATATTACTATGGTACTGTACCCTACGCTGTGGCGCATTGTGGTCGACTTCATGAGAAATGAGCAACAAAACTATCGTAAAAATTAATAAAATTTCATGTAAATACTTAAGCTTAATTCGTTGGACATTTATAAACTTATGAGCAAGCGTACACAAACTAACATTATATTTTTATGCATTTAGAATAGATCGCTTACAGGGTTATTCATTTCCATACAAACTTCCGTCCCTCTGAAATCCCTTTAACGGTTTAGTCATAAGTCTAAGTATGGGCCGTGTGTGTCAGATAGGACGTGTAGTAAAGTCGTTTTTAAAAACATTTTTGTTTATAAAAACTGTACAGCATTTTTTTTAGTGGAAACTTGCGTAATCTCTGAACCGACTGCGCCACTTTATAAAAATTATAAGCGTAACAGGCTCAATCGGTTTAAATTTGCAGGCTGTCTGCCAGATAGGCAGCGGCCGTTCTGAATTGTTTCTGTTTGCATTCAAGCAATAGTTTACTTTGATTGTTTTTACGAAAGTTTCATTAAACACTATTAAATTGAGCCGTTCGTTTTACAAACGTGTTCAGCGCAGCCAGTCTGTTATTGTCCATGGTTTTCTTGCAGTATCTGTTTTTTAGGTCTTGTTGTAGTGTTAATGTGAGTCTCTTCTACATGGCCGATTTGGCAGTCACATCTAGTTAAATATAAACCAGAGCCTCGCCTGGATTTTCCCCTTTAGGGAGTGCTATTGACCTCTTATCTTCTGACTACCTGTCGTTTCGAAGGTGGATTGTAAGCGTCAGTAACTCAACGCATTTAGGAGAGAAATAAGTTCTAAGCTTCTGTCGTCGTGTCAGTCAGAAACCACACATATTCTTGGATCTTCTAGCAATGTGTTGTGCAGATGTTTGATTGCATCTCGATATATTACTGATTGCGGAGCTCGCTTTTTATCTCCGCGTAATAAGCACGTCCTTATTCCGTTCTTACTCGACTGTGCATCGAGTCTTCTGATGTACCATGTGCAGTTCTCTGTTTAGGTCATTTATTTAGTTGACTACGACAAAAATGTCGTACAAATATCTCCACCAGTATCGGACTTCCAATATCGCTGCTGTTAATGGTTTTTCTCTAAACATTTCATGAGAGTGTGACTACCAGCAACTACACAACTTCCACGTATTACATCCTCTTGTAAAATACAATTGTCACAATTAATCATCAATCAACTTACACGAAAGAGCCGTTGTCAAAATAAACTTAAATACACGCAGTTCCCTTCAATGACAAGTTTCTGAAGATGGAGGTTGTTAGCGCAGCCATCCTGTTTCTGTCCACGGTTTTCTTACAGTATCTGTTTTCTAGGTCCTGTTGCAATGTTAATGTGAATCTCTTCTATATGGCCAATTTGGTAATCAAATCCGATTAAGTATAAACCAGAGCATCGAGTGGATTTGTTCCTTTAGGGAGCGCATTTGATCTCTTAGCTTCTGGCTGCCTGAAATCGTTCGTTCGTTCGTTTGTTTTGAAGGGAGGAATAAGTTGTAGCATTCCGTCGTCGTGGCAATCAGAAACCACGCTTACAATCCGGATCTTCTAGTAATGTGTTGTGCAGATGTTGGATTGCATCTCGATATATTACTGAATGCAGAGCTCGATTTATGAGTAAATTTAAACACATAGTATAAAGAGTAACCCGAAGCTAATTTTCACTTTTAATGCCTTCTTCTCTGACCATTTTATGAGAATCCGACTGCAAGGGCCTAGGCCAGGACCAGCATCTTCGTACTTCATCCTCTTGCAAAAATCAATTGTCTCCTATTCACACAAAAGAGCCGCTTTAAAAATAAACTTTAAACACATGCAGTTTCCTTCAATGACAAGTTTATGAAAATGGAGGTTGTCTCGACGATAACAATGATTGCCGAGTATTGTAACTATTTCTCCATTAGTCGAGAGACGAACTGTCGCGCATCTCTTTCATGACTTTATTTCCGTACGTGTACGTGTACGTCGTGTTGACTTAATTATTGATAATTAGAAGCAGCTTGGTTTGTATATTTCGGAGTGTCCGTACATCATCAAGTATATATAAGTACAACGTCAAGTTTTGCGAAAATGTGACGACATTTGCGACTTGGGAGTATAAGGAGCGGTCCGAAGCTAATTTTCCTAAAGTTTTTTATGATCTTTTTATCTCCGCATAATAAGCACGTCCAGAAAAGGCAGTATTTCATTCCATTCTTACGTGACTGTGCACTGAATCTTCTGATGTACCGTGTGCAGTGGTCTGTTCAAGTCATTTATTTAGTTGATTACGACAAAAATGTCGTACAAGTATCTCCACCAGTATCGGATTTTAATAATCGCTCTTTTAATGCCATTTTCTCTAAATATTTCTTGAGAGTGTGACTACAATGAACAACACAACATCCTCTTGTATAAAACAATTGTCTCCTATTCACATGAAAGAGCCGTTTTCAAAGTAAACTTTTAAACACGTGCAGTTTCCTTCAATCTTTCGCCGGTAACAATGATTGCCGAGTATTGTAGCTATTTCTCCATAAGAGAGATGAACTGTCGCGCATCTATTACACGACTTTTTATTTCGTACGTGTACATGGTACAGACTTATTTATTGGCAATTCGAAGCAGATTGGTTTGTGTATTTTGAAGTGTCCGTATATTTTCGGTAGAGTAGAATGATGTGCCTTTCACTGTATTTGCAGTTCTCGGTTATTAGGTTCTTGTAAGTATTTTAAAAGTTTTTGGCGTTTAGGTTGTAACCAACTGACTACAGAGTGTGAGGTAGTGAGCTGGCAGACATTGCTGGACGTAGACCTCTCCTTAGAAAGGAGGTCTTAGTATACTACAGCACGCTAACCAAATGTGTTGATACAGGATTTGAATTAAGTTTTCCTTGTCGTCACAGTGTTATTGTCCTGCATAATTTGCTAACAATAACTAATGGGATAAATTGGGGTGGTGACATGTTGTATTGTCAATTCATTACGTCACGGAATAAGATCATCAAGATGGCTGTCTGGTCATCATTATTTTCAAAATTAAAACAGATACATTTTAGATCATTGGTTTTCTGCTCGAGCATGTCACATTTTGAGCTTTGCCAGTGTATGTTTTGTGCGTTAAGTTTCTTAGTTCTCTTTGTAACTTTAGTATCGTCTATATTTGAGAGAACGCATTTGACTCGTAGTTTTGAAGTGCGTTATTTAGGTGGCGGTCGTCGACTTTGAACAGGGCAGTTTGTTGACTAGATACGGAGTCCTGTGACTATGTAGACTCAAACACGATGAGCGTAGCTGTCCGTTGTTGTATTGAAGATATCTCATGGCTTTGTTTCTTAAATACTTGAAATTTTTAGACACAAGAACGCAGGAACACAAACACTGTATGAAGAACATGAACAGTAACAAGTTGGTCATCTTTGAATACTTCTGTAAAACGGACACGGTTCGTTATTTCCTTATTCATAAGACAAATGGTGAGGTGAAGAATATATGTTAAACAATCGAAATAAACCAGGTTCGATTGACAGGGACCGTCCCCTGTCAGGCACACAACCTTGAAATTCACAACTCTTGGACCTGTTACGCTTACGTAACCTTTTGATTGGTATGTTTATTAGGCGTCTTATAAACACAATCGGGTCCGAATGCTATCCTCAAACACCAGGAGCGATTATGCGGTCTATCCTTTATAACTATAAATACAATCACCTGACCCTACAGGTAGTACACCAGAGAAATAACACGTGAAATTTTAAAGTGTTTCTATATTTTACAGAATTTTAACTACTATAATGCTTGCGCTCTCTCAATGTTTTTGAAACACTTTTGAACGATATCCCACACAACGGGATAGGCGTGAGAATCACTGTTAATGTGATAATGTTTTCATATTGTCAGCGTAATTAATATTTACATCTGCGCCAGATTGTATCGTTATTAACAGTCTCTCAGCTTAAGGTAGATTGACTGACAGGATTAACTTGTGTTTGACAATGCTTGGGAATTTAATTTATAGCGAACAATATCCTAACTTCGTTTAAATTTAATTAAAACTACAATAATATAGTAAAATCTAAACAAAAATAAAATTCATTGACATTTTAAAAGGAAACTGCCAATAAACGGGTGCAATGAAATAAGTCCAAACTGTAAAATAAAAGTAAATTTGTACATCAATTAGTTCATTCAAATCTTAAAAGTAAGTAATTGAAATACATCCACAGTGTAAACAAACATAAATGGAATAGAGTCCGTTTTTAATTTCTTTTATATGTGGATAGTAAATGGTATATCTGAGTGTTATCTCAGCGAGAGGTTGTAATCATTATGAATTATTCCAACGAGGCTTCCGCCATGCCCCTTCTGTTGGCTTACACATATTCCTTCAATAGGTCTTAAACCGCCTGATACTGTTAGTTCGGACGTGTGTGACCTAATGTCTTAAGGTGCAGCCTGACCTCAAAGGCAATCCTCACCACAGGTAACCTGGACACTAGTAACACCACCCACCAAATTGGTATATCGTGCGGTTGTAGCTTGTCCATTCGTGCACGTATGGATTCGTGGATTCGTGGTTATCATAGAATATAATATCTTAAACACTGTGCCACTGACTACTGACCGACCTTAGCACCGTGGCGGTCATGACTACGTTTCTCCCACAGAGTCCGGAGGAAGAATACGCTTAGCTGCCGGACGCTGGCGCTCCATTTCGATTTTTAGCGCAATGTCCTCGGCGGACGAAGGCGAGAAGGTAGCAGTTTGAGGATACACTCGAATGCCGTGCGATACCGCCGCCATCATGTAGTCAAAGGCAGCTTGGGAGAATTTTTAGTATTTGGGACAGGTCAGAATCTCGTCCCACCACATGCATCTCTATTGAGCTGTTGTCCGTTCTCCGGCGGTTGGATCTTCCCATGTGAGCTTAAAGAGTCTCCTGTTGGCCCACTGTAACTTCCTTTGGATCTTATTAGATCTGACGGCAGCTCTCGCCACTGGCCATCTCGAGGACTCCATGCACCCGAACCTCTCGATAACATCCATCCATCTCGATATCCAACAGGGACGTCCTTTAGGAGCATAAGCCATTGACGGACTGCACTCCGGATCTGCACGTAGAGCATTCGTAGCCTATCATCCGTTATGGTCCCTAACACGAAACCGTGTAGGTACCTAAGAATCAGGTGCACCCTGACAAATTCGAGCCGCTGCTGCGGCTTCAGGGGTGCCCTTGAGGTTTTATTCAGGGCTATTTTGATATCATGCTCTAACGTGACGCATCCAGACGCCTTAAAGTCGACTCGCAGTCCGCTTGCTTCACCCAGCGACGTCTCACCCTGAAGGTGGGCGCGCTTGGATAATGCAGCTTCTTGCGCTTTCCGTCCGGCACCATCGACAAAACGGCACTCTTTGCATGGCTCACGTAGAGTCCCATCATTCTTCCGTTCTCTACCACCTTGCAGATGGATGACCGCATCCTCACTATCGATCCCGCAAGCAGGACCAGGTCGTCGGCGTAGGCCAGTGCGGAAACGCGCTTCGTATCCAGCCTGTAGCCAACTTCCTGAGGCAGCGAGGTGAGTATCACGTCCATCGCGATATTTAACAGGAGCGGGGACAATGGGTCTCCTTGGCGTACCGCCTGACCGATACTAACAAGTGCACTGTGAACACGGACCTTTCTGACCTTCGGACACTTCCGCGGAGGACCTCAACCAGTGTGTCGAAGGCCTTCGCGAAATCCAGTACCGCAACATGGCATTCTCGCAGCCTTTTCCTGCAATCCCCTAATACTACGTCCAGCACTCCGGAAATGTCCAGAGTGCCGTCGACGCAGCTAAATCCGCGCTTTCGTACGTCGGGGGGGTGGGGGCAGCTTTTCAGTCTTCGCGCCAACGCCGACAGGATTAAGGAGCACCGACACGATTGAGATCGGCCGGTAGTCCCCCGGACAACTAGGCACTTTGACTTTAGGCACAAAGACCCTACGGCTACAGTCGCATCTCATCTCGCGGTCTCAGCAGGAACCGCATTCCAGTCTCCGGGAAGAATCCCGTCGGGACCGGGACCAGGAGTGGAGCGCCCGTCGATTCGCGACGCCCTCACCTCCTCAACGGAGAAGAGCGCCATTAGCTGCCAGACATCGACGAACTCCCCACGATACACGGAGTGCTTCGCTTTCCACAAAGCCTCTGGAGTGGGACCCGGCGCGTCCGACACAACCCCGATGATAGGATGCCAATAGGCTTCCATTTCCTCGAGGTTATGCCTAACAACCCGAGTGTGGCCGTCGATGATTTCAGTAGCCGCGTCACAGTTCCTGTACCCTAGCATACTTCATCCTGGGCCGTTCTTAGGAGGACAGACTGGCTTGTGCAGTCACCTTCGTATTCCTTATTTTTTGCCTCTGACGCCGCCCTTTCACCGTAATTGACCTCGAGAACATCGCACATGCCCGTAACGGTAGTGTATAGGCAAAACGCTTCAGCGCCATCCATTTTCAGGGTTGGTTGCTTCGGCAGGTGAGTCGTTGCACACTCCGTAGCGGATTCCGACTTCCATGGCCACCGTCCTGCTGTCATGAGCGACCAATGCCTTTCATGGTGTCCGATGAGCGTTATTTAGGCGCCTTAACACTACGTTTGTATCATCCCACAGCGCCAGTTTGCTTACGAAAATTGGCCCCCTTGACACCATCATCAGATCGCGGCTTCAGTGCTGATGCCGAGATTTAATACACTCTGACTTCCGGTCTCGCACTCATCAACAATACTCAACAGCACGGATACTGTCGCTTTAAGTTGGTCTCCTCTAGGGGGGTAGTACCACCCCAGTCGAGCAGACCCGTTCGTGCTGACATCAGCGTGGCTATACTGCCTGATAAATTAAACTATTTTACTTTAAATCATTATATCGTTTTAAGCTGCAATTCTCATTGATACATTCCACTGAAGTATTGTCGATACCAAATTGTCCAGTACGTCTCTATTATTATATAAATTAATCACTTACCTCTCAACCGGAAACAGTTTAGACGGCCACCAGTTACCTTAGAAGATCCGTGATGAAACGAACCACCCCACTGTTCATTGGAAGACCGCCTTTCTGAGATCATCTGGAAACTAAAAGAAAACGTTTATCGAATTTAGGACCGATAAGTTCCACTGTGATGACAGCTGAAGTTTGTGCACCTACTGGTGTATTGGCAGTTCTATCTATGAGTGATTACAGGAGTTTGTGTACAGAAGCATAAAATATTACAACTAGAAAACCCTAATGATTCCGTATACACTTGCGAGTAGGTAGTTCATCGACTTCTAAAGTCTATTTTGGAATGTATAATACATATACCAGTTCTTAGCATGCGGTGGTGTCTATCTGTTCGTCCGTCCATGCTTAACTTAGAGGTTGTTAGGACTGTTAAAGTAACATTTCACACGTGTTAGTATTATGGTTTGGCAAATCTCGACAATCCGAGGACACGAGACGGCCTTCGATCAAATACTTCAAGACTTCTCAGAATAATAGTAGAATCTAGTTCATTTCTCGTGAAAACTATACTAATGTAATAAAGAGGTAAACTTTGTATGTTTGTATGTGCGAGGTAATGTCCGATAATGCTGATTAGACTTTGAACTGCTTACATTTATAGACTGTATAACATCACTCCACGACCAATAGAAGACGCAGGCAAAATTGTGCGGCTCAATTAGTCTAGTATACGTAAAATAAGAAACTGCCAAGACCTGTCCACTGGTTTAGATAGGCACTCAAAAACATTTTTAAATACTCCTCCCCTAAGTATGGAAAATGGGGGTTGGCAATTTATATAAAACTTCGTTATTTTTGGTCGCAGCGTCTTGAAACTCACAGTAAAGACTCTAGAAGAACAACTTACAACACGTTACAAGCGTTTCAAATGTACCCTTTCTTTTTTTTTTTTTTTTTTTTTTTTTTTTTTTTTTTTTTTTAACGTGTGGAAACCCCCTCGGACCGTCACCCCACCGGGGTTTACGGCGGGGTGGTGTGTCGGAATCGGACCGACTAAAACCACACGGTGTGCCACTCTGCGCCTGACATAGGAGGGACCGGGAACAGCTGTTATTACGACATCCGGATCCCTCCCAGCGCCTGCCCGCTAATGCAGGCACCATCTATGAGTAAACTCTCTATTTTAGGCGACGTACGGCACACGCGGACGTCGCCTCCTCGCGGCTGGCCATTGTAGCGGATGGAGGGGAAAACCCGTCCCGTCCACCCGCGGCCACACTCAAGGCGGCATGAGGCGCTGGTATGCGCGCCTCCGCCGCCCGGCTCGCCGGCGGCGAATTGGGTCCGAGTGGATATTGTCCTCCCGGGCCTTCTCCGCCGCCTCCTTCCGCGAAATTACGTCTTCGCAGAAGGTTGCGACCGCGGTAAAACAACTGTCGCTACCGACCATGGAGCGTATTACGGCCGGTAGCGAGAGATCTCCTCCAATAACTGGAAGGAAAAAGGAAGCTGGTCCTCCTCGCCGTCTACGCGGTGTCGCCGCCGACTACGGGTGTAGGACCTCCGGGCACGAGTACAGGCCGCGCGGAGGTCCGCCAACTCCTGGGACCACCAGTAAACCTCCTTCCGTGGAGGCCGACAACCTCGGATGCGGGGCATGGCCGCATCGCAGATCTGCGTAATCGCATCGCGGAAACGACCAGCCCCCATGTCGACCTCCTCGGTCGGAGCCTGCGGAGACAGCCAGGAGTAAATAATGGCTGCCTCCTCTAGTAGGTCCCTATTCAGTTTGGCTACAGCCCACCGCGGCAAGCGAGAAGAACGCCGCGCCGCGTGACCCCTACTGGGGTCCTGAGTCCGGGAGAGCTCGAATCGAATGTAGAGGTGATCCGAGAGCGTCTCAACCTCTTCCAGGACACACCAGTTCCTTACTCGTGCGGCGAGGGCAGGGGTAGCGAACGAAAGGTCCACTATCGACCCTCCCTGCTGTCGCACGCACGTGTTGGTGGAGCCCCTGTTCAGTAAACAGAGGCCCACCGAGGCCGCCCACTCCTCTACGGCCTCGCCCCTGGCGTCCGTCCTGGGGGAACCCCACGCAATGGACTTTGCGTTGAAGTCCCCCAGCACTAAGACGTGCCCAGACGTTAGACGCCGCATCGAGGTTTCCAAGTTGTTAAGGAAAACCTCGAAGTCGTTCAAACTCCGGTTGGGGGAGAAGTATACACCATATACAGTGATCCCCCCCCACTCGGCAGCAACATATCCAGTGCCCTTGTCTCTTAGCGACAAGGGCGGGGAATGAGCCGCCGTAGAGCCGACGACTGCCACGGAACCGTCCCGGTCACCCAACCAGTTTGGACGGGGAGGAACATAATAGGGCTCCGCGGCTACGGCAACACCGATCGACCACTGTGCCATAGTTTGCAGGAAAAGGTCCTGCGCCGCAGCACAGTGGTTCAGGTTCGTCTGGACTAGGAGGCTGGAGACTTGGTCCATTACTGGACTGTCTCTACAGCCTCCTCCATGGGCGACGATGTCGACGTGCGAACGGCATCGGAGGCAGCCTGGGCCGACTGGCTAGCCCCCAACGTTCGCCGAGAATCGCGAGGAGGTTTGCAGCCCCCCTGCCCAATCTGATGATTAGCGGGCTTGTTACCCGCCGCACAAGCTGGGCAGTGAGGGGCGGCAGAGCACTCTGCCGCCTTGTGCCCCGGTCGACCGCAGCGGAAGCATAGTCCACTGCAGTCAAAACAACTCACGCACTTGGCGCGTGTGTGTCCGGATGCTAGGCATTTGAAGCACCTCATCGGTCTTGCCGCCAGAACAGTGACTCTGGCATTCACAAAACCGACGAGGATCCTGCCTGCGTCGCCCAAAACTTTGGCCGACGCTACCGGACAGCTGATCCACACTGCGCCAAGCCCTCCAGGACCGGGGCGGATGGTGCCGACCCTGATGTTGTCCGCGTTGCAGCCCGTCTTCTCGCTAATTGCAACGCGGACATCCTCGGTCGTTACGGAGTCATCCAGGCCCGAAATGCGCAACTCTGCGCACTTGACAGGCCTGGCGATCTTCACACCATCCGTGGCTGCAAAAATTCCTCTCAGTTTCTCGGCGAACCTGTCCGCCGTCTTTGCACCTTCAGCCCCGGGGAACTCGAGGACTCGAGCTCCCGTCTGGGCAAGGCGCAACCTGACCCCTTCAGTCCCGAAATCAGTGGCGAGACTATCCCGGGCCTTCTTAAATAAGGCCGCATAGGACAGCCCGCCACTAGCCGCCTCCGGTGTTACGGTGACCACCACAGCCGCGCTTTTAGGCACCTGCAGCTTGCGCGGCTTTTTCGCAGTAGCCACCGCAACCGACGGCGACTGCGGGGTAGAGGCTGCTTTTTGAGCTGCCTTTTTACCCCGCTTTCGGGACTTAACCCCACCGACTACCTGCCAACCATCTTTGGATGGGGCAGATGTGGAGGGGGCAGATGTAGTGGTACCAGGTACACCCGTTGGAGTGGGGAGCGGAGGATATTCCGCTCCAGCCTTTACCATTTTCTTGGGCCCAGACTTCGGTGCAGCCGTCTTGGTTATTACCTTGGCCGCCTGTCGTGCCCTCGGAGTGGCCACAGGAGTAGTCGACACCGACGCCGCCGCCGCATAGGACACACGACCGCCCACAACGGGCAGAGATGTTGGTGCTGATGTGACCTTTGGCCTATGGGCCCCAAGCGGCGGCCGGACAATAGGGGCAGGAGGCAGTCTTGCCTCTAGGCCAGCGAGACGGCCGTCCATCATGCGCCACACAGCGTCTGTGATTTGGCGCATTTGGGCGTCAGCGATGGTACCAACATTGGGAGACGGAGTAGGCTGAGACGGGGACGAGGCCGGATCCTCTGCCGGACGATGCGCCCGGAATTGGGCGAACTGAGCGCTAAGCTCAGCCACTTGCCCCGTCAGGTGGTCGTTGGCTGCCTGGAGACGAGCCACGTCTCCGATGAGGGTCTCCACGACCCCCGCAATTGCGGAAGAGGAGTCCTTAAGGGCTCTCACAAAGGAGCCCTTAAGGTTACTCGACTTGGTGGCCACTTTGTGAATAATGGCCACCGCCGCGTTTGCTATCTCCTGCATGGAGGATGGTGTCTAGGGAACTGAGTCCCCCACCATCGGCTCCCTGACTTTCAGCAGGAGACCAGCAATCTCCTCCTCCGCTAGTGCTTCACCGTCCGCCCTAACTCGCCTATAGGCTTCCGCCTTACAAAAGACGGAGCCTGACGGGATCGAGACCGGGGTTCGTGATCTCCCTCTACGGCTGCTGGTGATTTTGGGAGGCAACATCTCCTGGGACGTGTCACTTTCCTTGTCCCTGGAGCGTCCGCGTTTCCTGCTGTCACACAGCTCCGTCTCCATTATGTCCAGTGCATCTGTCCTCGTACTGGAGTTACTGCCCGCGGTGGATTTGGAACGCAACCGTTCCGATGTTCTTCGGCTCCCAGCAGCCATTATGACTTCTGGGAGCCCCACCGAGATAGGCGCTCCAACCAATACTTCCTCCTCGTTGGAAGAGAAGTCGTCCGCTCTTGTACTTTTTCCCTTCCTGTTTTTCTTCTCCTTCTTTTCTATATTATGATTGTTTGTGTTTGTTAATTTTTCCATTTTTAAACCCACGAGATGGGGAGAACTAAATGTCGACCCGGGCAGAGATCCCCAATACCCGGGCAAGCGTAAATTTGTGCCCAACCGAGGGGTCCGCAGGTGCCCCGGCTGGGAGTGCGCTTGCGACTGAACTACCCATCAGCCATGCATCCCCTGGTCACGCACCAGAACACGGGATTCGGGGTAATTTTTTAGAGAGGTTTTCTTCCTCGCAGTCCGGGCGGCTAAGCCAAGACCCTCGTCCCCGATTGGAGTCGCGAGACTACAACTCGGGACTACGATATGTCGACGGCGGCAGGGAGACTATGTCTCCTGATGCCTGCACGGTGGCAGTGTAAGTGCACACCGAGCCCGTCCTACCTTTTCCACCGCTGAGCGGAGGAACTCCGACCCTAGAAAGGGTCCCACCATCGTGATTTTTTACCGAGGTTTTCCTCCTCATTGCTCCGAAGAGCGAAGAACCAACAGAGGATGCGACAGACACGCCCGCTCTGTTGGACCAAGTCTCAGCTGAATTGCCGGAGAAAATGGCTTCCTCTTCGTGCTAGAATATTAGCCGTTGGCAGTGATGAACACCATCGCCAACGTTACCAGGGTGCACCACGTGGAGGTTTTCTAGCCAAGCACCCCTTTCAAATGTACCCTGAGATAAGGGTGCACGTTTGTATAAGGAACTATTTTTCCAACTTATCGATTTAATGCCTCGTATCCCTTACGAAGTCTGACGTCGACCACAGCGCGGACAAAATTACTTACAAATAAGTATTACGTACCTGTAGTTATGGACAATAAACTAGTAGCAACGTTATAACTCCTCGGAGACTAGGTTCGGATTGCTGCGTGACTTCGGTTCCACGGCAACTGAAAATATACAACATGTAACATTACTACTGTACCCTGCCAAGATACGCTGTGGTACATTGTGGTCAACTTCATGAGAAATGAGCAACAAAACTGACGTGAAATATAAATAGGAATTCATGTCAGTATTTAAACTCAATTCGTTGGACATTTATGAACTCATGAGCAAGGGTACACAAGCTAACGTCACATATTTTTACATTTAGAATATATCGTTTAAAGGGTTATTCATTTCTATACAAACTTCATCCCACTTTCCACCCCCTTAAAGAGTAATTCTTCGAATGAAAACCATCCTGTCTTTTCCCGGGACTCAAGCTATCTCCATACCTAATTTCATCTAAATCTGTCTAGCTGTTTAAGCGTAAAGAGGTAATCGAACTCATACAAATAATTAATCTGACCTGGGAATCGATTCTCGGGTCGAAATATTTGTTCGGGTGCAAACCCGAGCTTTCAGCGCAGTAGCATTAATAGACGTCATCTTGAATAGTAAGAAACTATATTTTATCAGAGTAGTAGCATTTATGTATAACTAAAACAAATATTTCATTGGTAACTCCTATATACCTTTGCCACCACCCTTTGTACATCACAATTGTTGTTAGTTTTATAAGTGTATAATGTTTGTATTCCCTGGTGTACAAATAAAGTACTATCTATTTACCTACCACGTAGCTATCCACGTATAGAAGCTATTAACCGAACCTATTGCCCTGATGTTCATACTCGATGTTAAAATAACATTGTTGATATTAATTATCACTAATATTCACACTTTACATTTTTCTTTGGGTATACACAATAATCTACTTTGGCGCCAAACACTAAGTTTCTGGGTCTACTAGAAGTGGTTTAGATTTATGATGAGTGAGTGAGTCAATCATAAACTGGCGGTTTTTTGACTTTAATATTAAAATCAATAACCGTTCTAGCCAAATTATTATAAATTTAAACTCTACGAGTTAAGGGGGCTTTCATGAATGTGCCAAGTTTCATGTTTGTGGATTTAATAGTTAACGAGTAATAAAGGGCAAAAAGTAGCTCGAAACAGTGCGTACGTAAGACACACGGCACGTTGCCAGTTCTCTTTTATTAATTTGGGTGGACACGTCGCAGTACGAAACTCTTAAAATGATGTGACAGTGAAAAATGTTCAAAAAAGACCCTAAATCACAATAAAATAATCATCAGCAGCCTTTAACAGTGTGCTGCTGGGCATAGGTCTCTTCCCAGAAATGTAGCGTTGGTCTACTACACCACGTTGGTCAGAAGGGTTGATAGTGGGTTTGTTTTAAGGTTTCCTTCTCTTTGCAGTAATATTGTTCCGCGTGGTTTGCGTCCTTAGTCTGCTTACGACACCTATGGGATGAATTGAGGTGGTGACGGAGCAGTATGATGAGATAATAGTAAATTATTACTTGCTCACCTATATTAACAAATCAATTGGCCTCCACTTGTGAATGTAAACATTGATACGCCATTTTAAAATCATCTACGTGAAAGTCAAATGTTTTTCACACGTGGCCGGCCGCATCCAAAATTGAACTAAAAATGTAAAAAATGTTAACAATTTCATGTGAAAATACCATTCCTTAACACCTACTCTGCTTTTGAATAAACTAAAACGAAAAGAAACAAAGCATTATGTGGTCAAAACCTTTCTCAATCAGCAAAATAAAGACAGTGGGAGACAGGTATTTTTATTCAAGCAGTCGGTGGTTTAAATTTAATAAAAAAAATTCGTTAGAAATCAAAAAAAAATCAAGTGAAAATGACAAATAAGAAATTGGAAAACACCACTCATTTAAACTAGATACGAAAGGTATAATAATTAAATGAAGTTAAGATACTATATAACTTCTTCAACACACGAGGTCTCACATGAGTCACTTCCTGCCCTCCGTTACTTGTGTCATTGTCTTTGGCATGTTTAGTTGATAGATATCAAACTACCCTCAAACAACTCGTTTATGTTAATCCATCGAAGGTAATGGTCCTTAGATGAAACCTCTGTAGATATAACCATAATTCGCTCACTTGTGTACGAGCTCTCATTACAAGATATTTAACTTTAATTTGTTTCTATTTCTGAAAGAATATTTCTATGATGTACCTCACCGTACCACATAATAGAATTACTTTGAATGAAGATCACTTACGCAAGATTGAACTAAATAACTCACTTAACAGCCACCATCTTATGTGCTACGGCACATGAGTACATTATGGAAATATTCTTTTAGAAATCAAAATACGAAACAATCTTTAGGTACTTTTATTATTTGAAACACAAATAAAACACATTCCTCATTTGAATATCTTGCGCTTTCTACATTTAACCATGTGTTTTTATTCATTGAAAGGATTTCTTTCTATGTAATGTTAACCCTTAAATTGCCTTTATTCATAAAATTTAAACAAAAATTATATAGTTGACAAATTTGTTTACTTGAGTGAAGCGCTAATCTCAAGAACTGCCAGTCCGATTAAAAAAAAAATTGTGTTAGAAAGCCCAGTTATCGAGGCAGGCTATCCTTATTAATATTATACAAGTGAAAGCGTTTGTTTGAATGTTTGTCTGTCTTTCACGTCGCAACAGAGCGATATAATGGTACGATTTTATCTCAGGGGATAGTTACAAGACTAGATAGTAATATCAGCTACATTATACCCCGGTTCAACATCTCATTCTCATGAATAGATCCATTATGATGCGTATTAGAATCATTCCAAATTGTATGAATGCCGATGGTGGTGTCAAATTTTTTCGCCCAATTACATACAGTACGTACTTTATAAAAAATATCCGCGGTTCTGATATGATAGCTTTATATTAAGTAACGTGCCTAGCCCCTTTACCGTTAAACTTTTTATTATTTTTCTAACTTTAAATACAGCTGATATTATGGCTAAGTAAATGTAGAAATCTGTACCAAACAGCAATGAGAAGTCATCACTACATACAAAGAAATATAATTTGTTTTTTAACTTGTATGTACTCGTATATATGTACTCAGCTATGTATGTCCGGGTGGAGTCTTGAAACGCAATTTTGTAGGAGATACCTGCAACAGATTGAGATGAAATTTTGCACGTATGTGTATAGGGCATGACAATTCAATATTATGGTGACAGGAACTTCATCTGATTATGGATCTGGAAGGTGACCATAGGAACTTTGCAATGAAACTATGCAATACTATTGAGTTTGGACTCATTTGATTCGTCTTGACGAGTACTTTGTCTTTAAATAGAGTCCAGGGTCTGATAATGGAGCAGAAGGTGGTCATAGACAGTATGTATTAAAACGACACAATCATGTCGGATTTGGATTCGTTTCATTTCTTGACGAATGCTTTAGTCCTAAATCTTAAGCAGGGTTTGATGAAGCTGAAAGGTAGTCATGGGATCTCACTAATGAAACGACATAACCGCCTCGAGGTTGGGCTTGTTTGATTCGTCTTCATGAGAACTTTAGTCCTAGATAACATCCATATGCAAGCTCACCAATTTGGAAATAAACGTTTATTGTATTTGTTATAAACATAAATTCCATTGTGAATCAACTGAGAGTCTGTCCCACTAGAGCTAAAAAGTAAAAATAAATAATAACAAAATGAAAGAAAGTGCAGTATTCTTGCAACGGTAGCGAATGCGACCGCTGTTATTGAGGTCTCGGGTTCGATTCTCGGGTCGGACCAAATGTTTGTATGATCACCTCACCTGGTCGAAGAATCCTCGCTTCGTGTCAGAGGGACATGACACCCGTTCCTCCACAGTATAATCTGCAAATATATTTGTTTCGAAGTTTCGGTGTTTTCTATGTATAATATAGTATTTACAAAAAAAAAGTATATAAGTATTCTATCAGTCAGTCAAGTTATCATAGCACAAGCTCTGCTTAGTTTGAAACTAGACGGCGTTGTGTATCAAATGTCCGAAATATTTATATATTTGTTTATATATTTACAACTCGTAAATAATCGCTCTAAATCGGGCGAAATAAACTCTTTCATGACCACTTATACCCACGTCAACCTATGACGTCATTACACCATTTATACGATATAAAAACTTGTCGCGAGATTTAACTGTAAACGAGCAAGTAAGTTAAATAATTAGATCAAATTCGTTTTACTTACAAAAAATAAACGAAGTAAATATGAGTACTCGATGTCACGACAAGGTTTTGTATCATATTAAATGTTTAATGACATAAGTGGACGGTATAAGATGACAAGGGACAGCTCGTTTAAGTAAAAAGTTTGATTTTAAAGAATTTAGTTTTATTTTATTTTGTTTCATAGTGAACTATACTCTACTAGCGTGGGCGCCGGGAGGAAAAGAAAGTACCTAGAAATAATACATATGATTTACTGGACCACACCAGCGCATGCGCAATGTTACCCGAGAGCCAGTACATACCTTCAAACAATTTGTTGCCTCACGTCCAGCTGATCTCCTCGAGAAAGGTATCAATAAACTAAGACTGTGTTGGCCTTTGCCAATATTAACAACATGCATCGATTGTGTGGGTGATTACTTTAATAGATATAAAACATACAGAAAAAAAATACGTTAACCTTGTATCATAAAAAGTTACAATTTGGTTCGTTATTAAGGTCCTAGTATAATTGTATACTTCTTATATTCATAATAATTCTGGCGGCGCCCATGTCTCCTAGTCAAGTCCTTCCATTTGATACCCATATTGAGGTAGTTGTGATAAAAACATTGTTATCTACAATTTAGTAGCGGCGTCCATCTTGGATTCCCAATGATATAGAATGCATTAAATTGTATTGTCATGTGAACTAAACGTATGTACCACATGTCAAATCAATCTGTCAAACGTCAATAACTAGATCTGACGCAAACAAATAATCAGACAAACCGGGCAAGCTAAATAAAATCGTTTAATAAAACAACCCGTTCAATGACAATTTAATGAAATTAGTTTAAAACCTTTGTAATTAAACCAAATCACAATTTACGTTAGGCACTAATCAGCGCCATCTAGTTGACGATTTGGTACTAATAAAATACAATGACCTAAGTTTTATCTGAACTAACGTTATACAAGTAACAACACAAATAAAAACACAAATATAATACAGACACTTCACACAATAATTGTGATTTGCTGACACAAAAGCAACAGCTCAAACTATGCCGTGACCCTTAAAAGCGGCCTCAGCGCTGAAGCCCAAAGATACCTCGCGGACGAAATCCATGTTGTTTCAACTTGCTAGCAATCGTTTATGGAAAATAACTACCAATAATATATCTTACTAATATTATAAATGCGAAAGTTAGCGAGTGTGTATGTTTGTTCCTCTTTCATGAAAAAACTACTCGACGGATTTGGATGATACTTTACAGTAATATAGGTTATACATCGGAATAACACGTTACAATTTGTAATGGCTTTATGTAATTTTGGTCGTAATATAACGATACATGTCAATTAAGTAAAAAAAAATCTGGCCTCTGAGAGTTATCTTGGCGTACGCTACCTAAACCATTTATTACACAAACATGATGTCCGCAGGATTGTTTGTGTGTTAAAAAAATATTTATTTAAATTGATCTTCTACGAAACCTAATGTGGCAGACCAAATTCCAAGCGAGCGAAGCTGTAACTGTAACTATAAATGTCAATAACTGTAACACGTAACAGCCGCCGCAGTGCGTGTCGACGCTCGCCAAAAGTAGGGACCGAAGTGCGTCTGAACATTTAAATAAGTTGTGCGAGAGAGAGGTGAGAGTATAACAGATAAGTTGTTTATCTTGAAGAGTTATTTGTTCACATCAACAACCTTCTAACCGCCGCGAGTTCCTTCAGGAAAATGTACCCCTAGCGCTGGACGCTTCATTTGTAACAATATTACAAGAGATAAGAAACGCTCATCATATTCTGAATGAAACTTTTGAAATTATTTTTCAACAAACACACCAAAGAAAAGTTTTTGTAACCAATTATATCCCAACAATAGTTACTATAGATATTACGATAGACAGTACAAAATGCCCACTTCGATCACGACATCACGTTACGTGAAAATTTGTTCACAAGCAGCTTAATTGGTTAAACCTGCTATTTTTAAAAACGGTACATTCAGATTGTGTGACTTTTCCAATGTGTAAATGAAAAGAAAAGTAAAATGGTTTTATGAAAGTAATCAAATATACTTTTCCAACCGAACAAAACACTATGACACACACGCATACTATCAACTAATTCAAATGTTTCATCAAGAAACAATCCTGAAGACTTCACTATTAAATTACGAATATCAGGTGAAGTTCCCCTTCCTCATCGATGCAACTACAATCTACCACCGGGACGTACTGCTAGTAACTTATGACTAAAATAGCAATAACACTTAAAATTAAATTAAAAGTACATCAAAACGCTACGTAGCCAATTCCATTCAGTGTTGAAAAAATGACACTGAAGCCTTTCTCCACATGAGGGACTTCAGATTCCAGAAAACCCCTAGCATTACGAAAACCAGTCAGTGTCCGACAGGGTTACCCAAAGTGGTTTGAAGACATCGCCGAGAGGTCCAGAAAAAGTCTTCCACCTTCTGAACTCTTCCGGCTTTCTGCAGGCCTTCCTAGCCGTAAGGCCGTCTTGCGATCGATACGGTTCGGTACGACCGCCGTTCAACGGTCAGCTCAGCACTGACACGGACAACGGGAATGCGACTGTCTAATTAAAACAAAGCATTGCGATGGCCCTCGCGGGTGTTGACGCAATGTGATTTCTGCCCAGTGCTCTGAATGTCAACGTGAAGAAATTCAAGCAAGCGCGGGTAAACGGCGGGAGTAAATATGACTCTCCTAACTCGGTTCGCCGGGGTGATGGTGGGGGAGGTTGCTGCGTAAGTGGTGACCTCCCCGTCGTTGCGCCGTCGGATTTAATACACGCCCCAGGCTACTCCTGGGCGCCGGTCGTCATGATGCGCAGGCGCGAAATGTACGCGCAGGGTAGAGCGCCCCTAGCGGGTGCCACCCAGAGCTGCAGCGTGGCGCGTCTGACGATAGGCGTGTTTTCGCACGGCCTCGGGGACTGCGGAGCGTGCTCCCGGCCGCGGGACCCGCGAACGTTAAACAGCACGCCGATTCGCGCTGGGCTAGCGATTATGAGCCTACTGCCGTCCGGAGATGGTCACCCACTCCGAGTACGAGGGCACTAGCAAGAACAGCGCGGCGTAGGCGAGCAGGTAAGGGGCGTATTGAGTAGTGGTCTAACGGCCCATGAGATGAAGAGTAGTTGCTCAGGTACGACTGGCTCTGCCGATTCATCACGGTGGTAAGTGGACGGAGCTCAGAGCGTCAGGACCTCAACGGGTAAGAGTGGCCGAAAAGCCATGAAGACCAACTCCTATCCTTGGCCTGCCAGTGGCGCCGCTGCGATCGCTAACAAGGGAGGAGGAGGACAAGCACCTGTAATTACTGGCACAAATGCACCGCAACACCGTGAGGTGTATAAAGTCGTCTGTTTCGTGCACGTCCCTAGCTAATAGTGGAGGCGCACGGTTTGGGTGTTGCATCGTTGGTGGTGCACCCCAAGCAGTCTCGATGGGGGAAACCCGTAGTTCGGGAATCCCCAAGTCTAGCGACGCCCTAGGGGGAGACGTACGACGGTCGCGGGCGATACTAGTGGGAAGGGCTAGCACCTCGACCCCCTGAAAACATAAGCCGCTAAAAACGATAAGAATAATATGTGTGACCCCGATCGCCCCCATGAGGGCGACCCCATGGGGATTCGCCCCACTCCGGCTACTGGTGCCGCGGCTCAAGCGAGCGAAATCGGCACGGTCTGGGCTTGTCCGGAATGTGTGAGAGAGTTCACCACAAAGACCGGGTTGGGCGTGCACAAATGGCGTGCCCACCCAGAAACGACCAACACTGACGCTGCCCCTGCGCAGTTGAAGCGTCGGTGGCGTGAAGAGGAGGTGGCCTTGCTGGCGAAGACGGAAGCGAGTCTCTCGAAGGCCGGTGTTCAGTGCACCAACATCAAATTGCATGCGGAGCTGTCCCAACTAGGCAGAACATTGGAGGCCATAAAGGGCAAGAGGAGTGGTTCAGAATACAAGGAATTAGTGAAACTTACATGGCGCTGGACACGGAGCGCACCCCTTCCCCACAGACAACAGAGATGCCCAGCTCATTAAGCGCTGAACAACCGACCGGGGGAGATGAGCCGACGTCGGAGCCGGAGGTACCGCCTCGAAGAACGCCCAGTAACGTTCCTGCGCAGCCCTTAGCCACCGAGACCGATGAACGGGTTATCTCGGAACTTCTTAGGAAGGCCGAGACGAGATGCCCGAGGTCAGTTACGATGAGAGGAGAGCGCGGCGTTAGAGGCAAAGCAAAAAGGTATTGAGAGAGATTGCACAAGCCAACCTGTCCTCCCGAAAGCGGCGTAGGATGGAGTATGCTAGGGTGCAGGAACTGTGGCGGAAGTGCCCCGGTCGCGCAGCCACCGAAATCATTGACGGCCATACCCGGGTTGTCAGACATAGCCTTGAAGAAATGGAAGCCTATTGGCGTCCTATCATCGGGGCCGTGTCGGACGCCCCGGGTCCCACTCCGGAGGCTTTGCGTAAAGCGAAACACTCCGTGTACCGTGGGGAGCTCGTCGATGTCTGGCGGCTAATGGCGCCCTTCTCCGTTGAGGAGGTTAGGGCGTCGCGAATTGACGGGCGCTCCGCTTCCGGTCCGGACGGGATTCTTTCCGGAGACTGGAATGCGGTTCCTGCCGAGACCCAGGCTGCTCTGTTCAACGCGTGGCTTACACGAGGCGAGGCCCCGATGAGACTGAGGCGCAGCCGTACGGTATTTGTGCCAAAGGTCGAAGTGCCAAGGTGTCCGGGCGATTACCGGCCGCTTTCGATCGTGTCGGTGCCCCTAAGACACATGCACTCGGCGTTGGCGCGAAGGTTGGAAAGCTGCTGCTCCCCCGATGTACAGCAGCGCGGATCCATCCGCGCCAACGGCACCTTGGAGAATTCCGAAGTGCTGGACGCAGTGCTGGGGGACTGCAGAAAAGGCTACGTGAGTGCCATGTTGCAGCGCTGGACTTTGCGAAGGCCTTCGACACAGTGTCCCACAAGGCGCTGAGCCCTGAATAACATCTCAAGTGCTCCCCTGAAATCGCAGTAGCGGCTCGAACTCGTCAGGGCGCACCTGATTCCGAGGTTCTTGCACGGTCTCGTGTTAGGAACGATAACGGATGACAGGCTGCGAATGCTCGTCGTGCAGATCCGGAGTACAGTCCGTCTATGGCTTAGGCTCCCAAAGGATGTCCCTGTTGGGTATTTACATGCGGCGACCAAGGATGGCAGCCTCGCAGTCCCGTCCCTGCGGACTTGTGTGCCGGTCCTCATTGTTAAAAGGTTCGGGCGCATGGAGTCCTCGGAATGGCCGGTGGCGAGTGCTGCCGCCAGATCGGACAATATCCGAAGGAAGCTGCTGTGGGTCAACAGGAGACTCCTTAAGCTCACACGGGACGATCCGACCGCCGGAGAACGGACAACAGCTCACTATTAGCGTGAGGCGCTGTATGCTTCGAATAACGGTTCCGAACTTCGGGCATCGTGTAATACCACCGCGTCCACGAAGTGTATGCGAGAGCGAAGCGCCGAGATTCCGGGCCGCGATTACCTGCAGTTTGTGCACTGCCACATTAACGCGCTCCCGTCAAGAGTGCGGAACTCTAGGGGGTGCCGGGGCGATGGGCTGAATCCGATGAATGGGAAAAAAAAAACCAAACTCCATGTCACCTAATTACTGACGCGCATCAACGGATTAACTGCATTCCCACTGTCCCTATTTTCGCAAAAGGTTGTATGACATGAAGCTAAGCGGAGTTAGCGAGTGCTACTGCGGCTTAGGCGTGGATGAGGATATGCATCATGTACTATGGTTTTGCCCACTATACGAGGAACAGAGGCATAAAATGTTGAACGGGATCGTACGACAAGAAGGCGGACCGGTGTACTACTCCGACTTGGTTTCCTCGGAGGCCAACTTTAGGCAGCTACGGGATTTCGCGCACGGGTGGCACAAAATTAGGAGCAAATTGGAGCGATGAGGAGATGAAGAGAACAGCGACCAACAACATCATCATCGGGCGCTAGGAGAGCGGAGGCGAAGTCGCTGTGCTGTGGTGTCAAGCCCCAGAAGGGGGAGAGTGCACAACAGATAAGGGACAGGACAAAAGTTAAACAATTTGTAGGGAGTCAAGAAAGGCCACGCGTGAAACGAGCCCCGAGCAAGTAGCGCGTGCCCTCTCCCGTGATTCGGCCCGTTATAACCGCGAGGTTGGTAGGGCCATGGGAAGGTGGAGGGTATGTCCCTATTTTCGCCGTACGCTTCCGTTGAGTGTAGACGTGTCGAAGTGCGCTCCGTGATTTATTTTCGCTTTTAATATTTTTAATTGTGTTTGCAAGTTGCAAAACTCGGTCCCTCCTGCTCTCGCTTGGGCACTCGCCCATAAGAGGCAGCGGCCATATTGGATTTTGTTCCGCGCCAGTTGAGACAGGACTCTTTGTGCGTCAAGTGACAGCAGTGACAGTGACACTTGTGACGTCTGTCAAAACCGCGACAGTGACGTTTTGTTTAGTGACGTTTGTGTGACAGTGACACTTTTGACGTTTGTCAAATATTGCGACAGTGACGTTTGTGCTGTTTTTGTGTGTGTGTGTGCGCGTGTGTGGAGGTTGCCGGCGCCTGGGGTTGCCAGTGCGCGGCTCTCCGTCACTAGGGGGTGAGTACCCTGCAACACCACAGACTTCATCGATATAGACGATTTTTAGTTTAAGTTCAGTTTGTTTTCGTGTATTTCTACAGATACTGTACTGCGTTATTCATCCTATCGGTGCCTTGAGTACACGAATCTTTTCGAAAAAAAAAAAATTTTTTTTAATTCACAGAAGGGTGGCAGACGGTTAGTTACGCGAGGGCCCTCAAGAGGGCACCCAAAGCCCCCCCCCCTAACCATACCTGCCCCCTCTGCTGCAACTTTGGCAATCTACCCAGCAGAAGGGAGTGAGCTGAAGACGGCGGAGGAGACCAAGGCGGCCCTTAAGAAAAGCGTGCAGCCACGAGAACTCGGCGCACAGATAATGGGTCTTAAAAGAGTCGCCAACTCTGGCATTATCCTGAAGACGGCTACCCAGGAGGCGGCTGCAAAAATAAAGGCGGCCATCCCGGCGTCCCTACAAATTAGGGACGCAAAATCGCGATCCCCTCTGATCGCACTTAGGAACATTGAGGGTGACCCAAAAGTAGACGAAATGCTGGAGGCAGTCCATGTTCAAAATTTTACGGGTGACCCAACATGGACACTAGAGAGGCTGAGGAGAGAAGCCAAACTGGCCTTCAAAAAGTCCCGCAAAGGCGGGAACAGGACGACGGTGGTGCTGGCATGCTCCCCGGCACTCCGCACAGCCCTAGTGTCCAAGGAGAGGCTCTACGTAGGGTGGGAGTCAGTTGTGGTAGAGGACTACGCGGAGGTGACTTGCTGCCGCAAATGCCAACTCTATGGGCACCCTGAGAAGCTGTGTCGCGCCGCAACAGTCACCTGCAGCAAGTGTGGCAAGGAGGGCCACAATAAAGACGAGTGCAAGGCGACGACGTCGTGCTGTGCCACGTGCACAAAATTTAGCCACCCTGAGGCGAACACGCACATGACGGCATCGCGTGACTGCCCGGCCCGGCAGAACGCTGAGCGTAGGCTCATCGCCACCACAAATTATGGCTTGTAGAGCCTCACTGACCATGGGTCAGATTAACTTGGGGGGGGGAGAGCTCGCCACCAAGGAGCTCCCAGCCTTATCACGGGACTTGGGGCTGGATGCTGTTCTTGTACAGGAACAGTATTCCGGACCCCCAAGCGACGCCGCTAGCATTTTGCAGTGTGGCCCCCGTGCGCAAGCTGGCGTATATTTGCCGCGCCTCGACCTGCCCTGTGCTATTCTTTACCATCTGTCCACTACTCACTGTCTCGTCTGTTGTCTGAATGTGGGGGGCGAGGACATTTATGTCATTTCCTCCTACTTCAGGTACAGTGATGACATAGACCTACACCTGGACCAGCTGGGGCGGGTCTTAGACCACCTACGCGGCATGAGGGTGATTATCTGTGTAGACACAAACGCCCATTCCCCTTTGTGGTTCTCGAATCCACGCCAGTACACCGGGAGAGGCCCCGACGTAACTCACCGTCGGGAGTCGATGGAGGCCTTCACTTTGGCACGCGGTCTTCTGATCGCCAACACCGCTGGACAGCCCTACACCTTCAGCACCACAAACGGGGAATCAAATATCGACGTCACGCTCCATACGAGGAGCGTTAACATCACAGACTGGACGGTACACGCAGGAGCGAGTACCAGCGACCACCGGCTAATCACCTTCAGAGTGGCGAGCTCAGGCTCATTTGCTCCACGCGCAGAGCTGTCTGGAGGGACGCTAATGAGGTTCCTAGATCGTTGTGCAAACTGGAAACTCTTCGAGTCCAAAATCACTGAGCGAATGGCATACATTAAATGGAACAAGCCGGCGTCCGAGGTATGTAAGCAGTTTACTAGTATAATCGTATGTACGGCAAGAGACACTATTGGGGTGTCTCGTGATAGTAAGAAGGACAACGGTTATGAATGGTGGTCAGCAGAGCTAGATAAGTATAGGAGACAAAACATGCGCAAAAGAAGGGAGTGGCAAGGTACCCGACAACGGGGTGGGCCGAGTGAAATAATTGCGAGGGAGGCTTTTTATTCTGCTAGGCGTGCATATAGAGCGGCCATGGAGAGGGCGCAACTTAATTTCTTCCGAGAAACTGCAGAATCCGGTAACCGGGACCCTTGGGGTCTTGCGTACCGTGCCGCGTGCGGGAGGGTTCGCCCTCCACGCAATGTAATAAGTGGGACTAAGTTCGCCCAAGGTTATGCTGGGAGTGTGCGCGAGGCCGCGCGCTGTCTGGTGTATAGTCTGTGTCCGGACGACGATTTGTCTAAGGACACCGGCTACCACCGGCAGGTGCGCTTTGCGGCTGCGTGCTCGCCTTCAGGTGAGGATGCCCCTTCTCCGTCAGGTCAGTATTTGGATAGTATAGTCAGGAAGTTACCCAACACTGCTCCAGGAATCGATGGTATCTCTGCGCGCATTATCAAGCATGTTTGGTGTGCTGCCGCCAGAGACTTCACTGAGGTGTTTGCTAGGTGCATAAAAGAGGGAATTTTCCCGGGCGTTTGGAAGGAAGGCAGGCTGCTCGTCTTGCCGAAGGGCAACGACAAGCCGCTTGCCGACCCGAAAGCGTACCGCCCCATCACGTTGCTGCCGATCCTTGGTAAAATTTTGGAACGCGTAATGCTCTCGTGCGCCCCGCAAATCAGCAGGGGGCTGTCGGACTGCCAGCATGGTTTCACTCGGGGTCGGTCTACGGAGTCTGCGTTACTGCAGCTCCTATCATCTGTGCGGAACAGCAAGTCCAGGTACGTTCAGGCCATTTTCCTAGATATCTCTGGTGCCTTCGACAACGCATGGTGGCCTATAATCTTGCTGAAAGCTAAGCGGGGGGGCTGCCCGCGTAACATTTATTCGATGCTCGCGGGCTACTTCGTCGATAGGCGTGTTGGCTTGTTCGTGGGCGATCATGTGGAGTGGAAGACAGCAACGATGGGTTGCCCGCAGGGATCGGTGTTGGGACCCACGCTTTGGAACATCTTGTTGGATGACCTGCTTCGGTTGCCGCTCCCCGGGGGGGTGACGTCCGTGGCGTACGCCGATGACGTGACCATCCTGGTTGAGGCGGATTCCCGGGCGAGAGTAGAGGCCTCGGCCTCTACAGTTTTGAATCTCGTCGGTGAGTGGGGGAGCAGAAACCGCTTGGAGTTCTCATCCTCTAAGTCATCTACGATGACGGTGAGGGGAAAACTCCAGCGTCCCCCCACCATCAGGTTCGGCGGCGAATCGATCCGGAGCGTCACGTCAACCACGGTCTTGGGGGTGGTAATCGACGCCAGTCTGTCGTTTGCCCAGCATGCGGCATCCATCGGGGAACGTGCGGCTAACTGCTTCGGCAAGATGTCGCGAGTGTCGGCGAACTCATGGGGGGTGAGGTATAGGGCTCTTCGTGTTCTGTACCAGGGCACGTACGTCGCTACGGTGACGTACGCTGCGGTATGCTGGTACGAGCGTGCGTCCCTACACGTTGTGCGGAGTGCGCTTCTGCGCACCCAGAGACCAGCCTTGGTCCTTCTGACCAAGGCTTACCGATCGACGAGCAGTTCCGCCCACCCGGTACTGGCCGGTGTGCTTCCGGCGGACTTCGAGGTCATCCGTGCTGGCAGACTAGGTGAGGCTCGCACACAGAACGCGACCAGGGAGGAGCTAGCGGTGGTGAAACGCAGAGTGTGGGACCAAGTAGTCGACGCCTGGCAAACCAGGTGGAACACCTCAGAGAAGGGGAGGGAATTGCATCGGTTTTTCCCGGACGTGGCGGTTAGACTCGGGGCAACCTTTGTCGAACCGGACTATGAAACGTCGCAAATTCTCACCGGACATGGCTGCTTTCGCAAAAGGTTGTATGACATGAAGCTAAGCGGAGTTAGCGAGTGCTACTGCGGCTTAGGCGTGGATGAGGATATGCATCATGTACTATGGTTTTGCCCACTATACGAGGAACAGAGGCATAAAATGTTGAACGGGATCGTACGACAAGAAGGCGGACCGGTGTACTACTCCGACTTGGTTTCCTCGGAGGCCAACTTCAGGCAGCTACGGGATTTCGCGCACGGGTGGCACAAGATCAGGAGCAAACTAGAGCGATGAAGAGTACAGCGACCAACAACATCATCGGGCGTTAGGAGAGCGGAGGCGAAGTCGCTGTGCTGTGGCGTCAAGCCCCAGAAGGGGGAGAGTGTACATCGGATAGGGACAGGACAAGAGTTGAACAATTTGTAGGGAGTCAAGAAAGGCCACGCGTGAAACGAGCCCCGAGCAAGTAGCGCGTGCCCTCTCCCGTGATTCGGCCCGTTATAACCGCGAGGTTGGTAGGGCCATGGGAAGGTGGAGGGTATGTCCCTATCTACCTTCGCCGTACGCTTCCGTCGAGTGAAGACGTGTTGTAGTGCACTCCGCTATTTTTCTCATAATTTTTATTGTGTGAATTATATTTGTTAGTTTAAAACTCGGTCCCTCCTGATCTCGCTTGGGCACCCGTCCGTAAGAGGCAGCGGCCATCTTAAATTTTGTTCCGCGCGAGGTGAGACAGAACTCTTGGTGCGTGAAGTGATAGTTGTGATAGTGACACTTGTGACGTCTGTCAAAACCGCGACAGTGACGTTTTGTTTTATTAAGTGACATTTGTGACAGTGACACTATTGACGCCTGTCCAATCTGCGACAGTGACGTTGGGGGCACGTGCGCTAGGGGGGGTGTCCGCCCGGACTCCGCCCGAAATTCTAGCAAGGGCCCAAGCGGCCTATGACTACGTGGTGGCAGCAGCGTCACCTGGAGGTGTGCCGGCACTTCCGCCGACACCAACATTTTCTCCTGCGCCCGCCGAAGACAGGGAGGCATTGGCCGACGCAGGACGCCCACGCCCCTCAGCGGCGAAGTGCATACTGTCCCCGGACCCCCTTGGAGAGATGGAGCCTAAACGCCGCACGGCGCGAGACCTCCCTTTGACCGTTGGGTTAGGTTCCCTCCTCGCTCCCCCGTCGGTACATACGCCGACTACTGAATATGGGTCACCGTGCACGCCAGGGGACGACGACTACCTGCTGAGGGACTGTGACCTTCAGCGGGCAACGACGCGCCAGCTCCTTTTGGAGGGCGTCCGCAGCGTGTAGGAGCATCGCAGCTGTGGCAGGTGGGCAGGCCTCACGATTAAATAAGGCCGATCTGGGGGCCATCAACGACCAGCTCTGGCTCATTACAGAAATCGTCGGTCACTGCTGCATACTGGTGGACGGCCAGAAATCACGCGCATCGAAACTTGACCAGGCCGTGGCTCGGGAGGCGCGACGAGCATCCAGAGCCAAGGCTGAGGCCGAAAGGGCGCGCGCTGAGGCAGTAGCAGCAGTAACAACAAAGTCTGCCACAGAAGGGTGGCAGACGGTGAACTACGCCAGGGCCCTAAAGAGGGCACCCAAAGCCCCCCCCCTGAACATACCTCCCCCATCCGCCGCAACACTGGCCATTTACCCGGCTGAAGGCAGCGAGTTAAAGTCGGCAGAGGAGACTAAGGCGGCTCTGAAGAAGAGCGTACAGCCGCGGGAACTGGGCGCCCAGATAGTGGGGCTGCGACGAGTCGCCAACTCAGGACTCATCCTGAGGACAGCGACACAAGAGGCGGCGGCCAAAATAAAAGCGGCCATCCCAGCGTCCCTGCAAATTAGGGACGCAAAATCTAGATCTCCCCTTGTCGCCCTCCGAAACATGGAAGGCGACCTTAAGACAGAAGACGTCCTCGTGGCCATCCACGAGCAGAACTTTCTGGGCGACCCAGTGTGGACACTAGAGAAGCTCAAAAAGGAGGCCAGAATAGCCTTCAAAAAGTCTCGAAAAGGCGGCCACAGAACCACGGTAGTGCTGGAATGCTCCCCGGCACTCCGTACAGCGCTGGTGTCCAGAGAGAGGCTCTACATCGGGTGGGAAGTAGTGGTGGTAGAGGACTACGCAGAAGTGACGTGCTGTCGTAAATGCCAGCTGTACGGGCACCCCGAGAAATTGTGCCGCGCCGCCACAACAACCTGCAGCAAATGCGGCAAGGAGGGCCACAAGCAGGAGGACTGCAAGTCGTCCACCTCCTGCTGCGCTGCCTGCACCAAATTTGGGCACCCACAGACCAATACGCACATTACCGTATCGAGGAACTGCCCTGCTCGTCAAAACGCCGAGCGACGGCTAATCTCTGTCACCAACTATGGCCAGTAGAGCCTTACTGACCATGGGTCAGATAAATCTGGGGGGGTGAGCTCGCCACCAAGGAGCTCCCAGCCTTAACACGGGACTTGGGGTTGGATGCTGTTCGTGTACAGGAACAGTATTCCGGGCCCCCAAGCGATGCCGCTAGCATTGTGCAGTGTGGCCCCCGTGCGCAAGCTGGCGTATATTTGCCGCGCCTTGACCTGCCCTGTGCTATTCTTTATCATCTGTCCACTACTCACGGTCTCGTCTGTAGTATGGATGTTGAGGACATTTATGTCATTTCCTCCTACTTCAGGTACAGCGATGACATAGACCTACACCTGGACTAGCTGGGGCGGGTCGTAGACCACCCACGCGGCATGAGGGTGATTATCTATGTAGACACTAACACCTATTCCCCTTCGTGGTTCTCCGATCGACGTCAGTACACTCGGGTGCCTCCGTATCCACCGGCGCCAACCTTCTCTCCCACGCCTGTCCAGGATACGGACGCAGGACGTCAACGGCCAACAGCAGCAAAGCGGATCCTGTCACCGGATCCACTGGTTGAAACGGAGGTTAAGCGCCGCACTTAAGAGTGCAAAATAGAGGTTAAAAATTTATGTCAAACTTATTATCTTTGGTAACAACGTTCGCAAAGTGACTGTAAATACTGCGGAAGCTAATGAGTGCAAAAACACAAAGAATGTCCGTCCATAGCGACCTCTGTGGTGTCGCTTTAGTACATGAACAATGTCGGCTACAGAATAACTATACATTAAGTCCTTACATAAGCCTACCACAGTTTTTTTACAAACATCTTGAACTTATTGTATCGATGCTGATGATGAACCGTTGTACTCTGTCCAGATCCGGGTTCTTCGACGCGTCGGTGCATAGAGTGAGTTATCCTTCTGAGTCTGAAAACAGAAAATTATTCATTTACAAAAATGAGTAGTTCTTCGTTATTCTCGTTAAAAGAAGGGCTGGACCGATTTGATTCACTTTTGTACTGATATACTTGTGAAAGTTTAGCAGGTGGGCACATAAGAATAAACACAATGAGGGGATGAGGTCCAATAAACTCGGGTCTACGTAAATCATAGAACATTGTAGAAGCTCATTCTTACTTTTACGAGCATTAAATAAAACAGAAGTAGAAGTGAAAAAGCAAAAATGCTAGTGAGGTTTTGTCATCGTTGTCTTCGCGGACACATTGTCACCCGACGCGTCAGTGACCGCTCGCTGATCAATCCAGAACATTATATTTTAACACATTACACAAACACGAACATTATATCGTCTGAAGATCTTCCTGCCTTCCAATACCAAAATTACTCTCACGCAGTCCTTAATAATTACTTTGGACACAACATCTATTACTATGTCTCAATTATCAGATATACAAGAAGCACAGAACAACCTGGAAGAGAGCTTTTCGAAAAGGATGGCTCAGTTGGAGTCACAACTGCATTCTGGTAGTAACAGCAAAGAGACAGTTGCGAGAGTGTCAGAGGAATTCAGAACATTCCGGGAACTGATGTTTTCAATGTTGGGTCTTCTTCGGAGGCAAATTTCTGAGTGTGTTAAAGTAGTTGATGCCATGGAGACTCGTCATCGTCACAAATCACTCATCTTCTTAGGAGTACCCGAAGCTATCAAGGAAGACTGCACTACAACTCTTCTTGCAGTTATGAATGAGAGGATGGGACTACATGACATATCACGGCATAACATAAGGCACTGTCATCGCCTTGGAGCTCCCTCTAAGGAACATCGTCGCCCAATATTGGTGAGATTTTCTACCGCTGATATCAGATCTGACGTCTGGAAGTCCAAGACATCTCTTAAGGGTTCTGGCTACTCGGTGAGAGAGTTTCTAACCAAAATACGTCAGACTGCCTTTACCATGGCTCGACAACATTTCGGTATGTCGGCCTGTTGGACTCAAAACGGCAACATAGTTATCAAAGCGAGTGACAACAGCCGATATAAAATTACATCCACTGACGACTTGAAACCACTGCTAGTCAAATTTCCAAAGGGATCATCCAGGAGCAAGAGTGACTCCACTAATGCGAGCTCAGATAATGGTAACAAAAGTTCACGAAGACGCTAGTTGTATGTAGCATCATTGCTAGTCACCTTGCAGGTACAACGGTACTTTGATTTTGTTTATATGGTTTACATAATCACATCTGACGGTTAGTTTAGTGTATTGTACCTTCAACAATTACTAAAATAACTTTTCGTGCTTTTCTTATAATGTTTATAATTGTGTTGTGACAGTTAACGCACCTGTCAAATTGACAATTCGCCCTTTGCTCAGCGTTCACCACTCATAACGGGTGCGTTCCGTTTCTTACAATGTTACATTGGAACACAGAGCAGTGAACTATGTTTAGCATAACCATTTGTGCTCTTTAGATTTTTATTTTTGTTTCTTACTCTTTTTAAATTTTACTTTGATTCGTTTGTATAATTTATGGTGACGGGTAATTCTTACCTATTAGTATTTTAGTGATTATGTTTTACCTTTCGTTTTGTGATAGTCTTATTTTGTAAGCTGGCGGGTGGTGTAGAAATACGCATCAGTTTCGAGCAGGATATTTATAAATTGGGCTTATAAACATATAATTATATTATATCTGTATAAAATATTATTATTATTTATTTATTCGTGTAATATTTCTTACATCATATTGAAATTTAAAAATTTTATTTAATGTGTACTCGTTTGTAATGATGATGGATGATAATGATTTTTATTTTTCTGCAAATGACTCCACTGGAGATGAGAGCTTCAATTCCCTACCTGACACCTTGGGTGAACAATTACGTCTGTCATTTAATAATCAATCACGATCGTTATTAAATGTGTGTCATATTAATGCTCAAAGTGTCCCCAGTCACTTTAGTGAATTTACTGAAACTTTCTCTGACAATAATGTGCATGCCATCCTGATTTCGGAAACTTGGTTAAAGCCGCATCTTGTTTCCACCTCTTATTCACTCACTGGTTTCGTACTCATTCGAAACGACCGGCCTGAGCCGAGAAGGGGTGGTGGGGTTGCCATCTACCTACGTGGGTGTTTACCCTACAAAATCCTCGCCACTTCCTCTTCCGATCTTTCTTCCACTGCTGAATATCTTTTTCTTGAAGTCTGTGTCAAGGGATCTAACGTCTTACTAGGGGTCGTTTATTGTCCCCCCGCTGTTAATTACTTCTCCAGTCTGGAAACAGTTCTGAAATCTTTAGGGTCAGAATATACACACCACATCATTATGGGCGATTTTAATACTGATCTCCTAGCATCTTGTTCGCTCCGTACTCGTAATCTGCTCCATATCATCCAATCCACTAGCCTCCAAGTCCTCCCTCTTCAACCAACTCACCACAACATGGAGCACCAGGATACTTGGCTTGACCTAATGCTGACCTCTGCTCCAAACCTAGTCTATTCCCATGGTCAACATTCTGCTCCTGGATTTTCCCATCACGACTTAATTTTCCTCTCTTATATCTTAAAACCTCCTAAATCCCCTCCTAAAATTCTGCATATTCGTAATTTCAGACGAATGGACCTCGAAAGACTGTGTACAGATGCTTCTGCTTTAGACTGGACCAACTTGGCAACAGCTACAGACATAAATGATAAGGTCAGTATTTTTAATGACACAGTTCTGAAATTGTACGATAGACACGCACCTGTGAGGGGAGTAAAGTTGAAGCGCCCCCCTGCACCATGGATGACTGCGGCAATTCGAACAGCTATGAAACGCAGGGACCGTTTTTACAACAGATATAGGAGGAATCGCTGTGAGGAGAATTGGGATCTTTTTAAGACCGCTAGGAATCGGTGTAATCAGGTGATACGTAACGCCAAACGCCGCCACATAATTCAAAACTTAGAAATCTCTTCAACTTCCAATATGTGGAAGTTCCTTGGAACGCTGGGCATTGGAAAGCAGCAACGTCCTGAAGTTAAGACGACAATTGGTTTAGATGACATCAACGTTCACTTTTCAACCACACCTCAGATGGATCATCAAATCAAAAGTCAAACCTTGAGCTACATATCCAGTTTAACCCATCCTAACATCAATTCCTTTGATTTTTCTCCAGTATCTTCTGAGGACATCAAAAAGATTATCCTGTCCATTCGTTCCAATGCTGTAGGATGTGACGGCGTTAGCCGTTACATGATCGTTACTATCCTGGATCACATTCTGCCAGCAATATCTCACATCGTTAACTTTTCACTTGACTCTGCAACCTATCCCTCACTCTGGCGTAAGGCCTTCATTATCCCTCTACCTAAAAGACCTGACCCCTCGCTCCCGGAACACTTCCGACCCATTTCTATACTTCCCTTTCTTTCTAAAGTTCTTGAAGCCTGTGTTCATAAACAACTCTCGCACTTTGTTTATAAACATAATCTCCTTAGTCCGCTACAATCTGGCTTTCGACCCGGTCATAGCACAACCACTGCTCTCCTCAAAGTGACTGGTGATATTAAGGAAGGTATGGAGGACACCAAAGTCACAGTGCTGGCTTTGGTAGATTTCTCGAGTGCTTTCGATACTGTTTGTCATGAAGTCCTACTGGCCATCCTCTCCTATCTTATGATCTCCTCAGAAGTTCTGGAATGGTTCTCTTCCTATCTTCAGGGACGTCAACAGTGTGTTCACATTGATGACTTATCGTCGAGTTGGTGTGAGCTTCTCACCGGTGTCCCTCAAGGCGGTATATTATCTCCCTTATTATTTTCAATTTTTATTAATCTCGTAACCCAACACCTTCAGTGTGCGTATCACCTGTACGCTGATGACCTACAGATTTATACAATGGCTAGAGTTGAAAATATATCAGATGCCATCAAGAAAATCAACAAGGACTTAGAATCCATAAGAAGTTGGTCTACGAAATTTGGTTTGTCGGTAAATCCAACTAAGTGTCAAGTGATTGTCGTGGGGAGCAAACAAATGCACAGTAGGTTGGGCGTGGCGACTATCCCACCTGTTGTTTATGACAACCTGACTATACCTCTGAGTACAGTAGTAAAGAACCTGGGCCTATATATCGACTCGACACTTGATTGGCGTGCACAAGTTGCACACGTGAGCCAGAAAGTTACCTCGTGCCTCCGCGCTTTGTATCGTCTGAAAAATTTTCTCCCTATTAAAACCAAGGCTACACTTATGCAGTCCCTAATTATTCCCCTGATCGATTACGGTGATGTGTGCTATTTTGACCTGAATGCAGACCTCCTCAATAAACTAGATCGCCTTCTCAATAACTGCATTCGATTCGTTTACAATCTTCGCAAGTATGATCATGTGTCTGCTTTACGTTCCCAGCTACAATGGCTCCCAATTCGACAACGCCGTAGTTTACGTGCACTCACTTCTCTTTTTTCTTTCCTCAACTCTCCATCGCTACCTGAATACCTTGTTCCTCACTTTCGTCTCTTATGTTCCACCCATGATCGAAATCTTCGGTCAAAAAACAACATGCTTCTTCTATGCCCCCCTCACACCTCCAACTTTATCAATTCATCCTTCTTGGTGCAGTCAGTTCTTCTGTGGAATGCACTTCCCGCCAGTATCAGGATGGCCTCAAATCGCCTCACATTTAAGGCAAAAGTACGTGATCTACTTCGTAACAATTTGGTGGAATCGTCGTAACGATAGTACCCGAGTAAGCATTTATATGGAATATTGCATTAATTTTGTATACATGTATTATATGTTTATGTATTATATATGTATTGTTTATGTAAAATATTGTATTGTTAGTAACGTATGTCATGTCAACTTTTTTATTTTATCTCTGCACCTACCGCATCGTGTTTCTACATCAGCTGAAGGTTGACTGGGAGAGAATGCCCCATGGCATTAAGTCCGCCTTTGTACAACATGTGCATTAAGTATAAATAAATAAATAAATAAATAATCCCAATAATCGACTCTGATGATGTGTGTTATTACGACCTGAATGCAGACCCTAACAAACTAGACCGACTTCTCAATAACTGCATTCGATATATTTTTAGTCTTCGAAAGTATGACCACATGTCTGCTTCACGTTCCCAATTAAAATGGTTACCTATTCGCCAGCGCCGCAACCTGCGACCACTAACTGCCCTATTTACATTTCTCAACTCACCGTTCTCACCTACATATCTTACTCCGTTCCTCCGTTATCTATCCTCTAATCACGACAGAAACCTTCGCTCAGAAAATAATCTGCTTCTCGTATGTCCCTCTCACAACTCTGATTTCGTGAACTCTTCGTTCTTTGTTCAGACAATACTACTCTGGAATGCGCTCCCACTCGAAGTCAGGATGTCCACAAACCGTTTTACATTCAAAAAGAGATTGCAGAATCGTCTTATCGATAGTTGGCTCAGCTTACAGTCAAATTGTCACAATGTACGAATATAATCTAAATGGGTGCGTATGTGTATATTTATGTATATATGTGTATATTTATATGTGTATTTGTGACGTATGTATTGTATGTGATCATGTATGTATACGCACTCATGTATTGTATATTTTAATTGTCAATATAACCTCTGTGCACCTCCCTTACAATATTTCTAAACCACCCTAAGGTTACGGAACTGGAAGAGAATGCCTTGGGCATTAAGTCAGCCGATGTACAAAGTGCATAAAGTGTAAATAAATAAATAAATAAATATATTTATTTATTTATTTTTGTTCTGAGCTGAGAGATTCTTCGCACGCTATGGTGGCCTAGCAAAATACTTTTTCACGCGTTTCAATGCTTGGGGACGTAAAATTCATGACAGTAATCGTGGCATTGTGTTGCACACACCACGACAACTGTCACCCCCGCACCAATGGGCCTCTGATCTCGCACTCACCAACGAAACACGACAATACGGATGCTGTCGCTTTAAATTGGTCTTCTGTGAGAAGGTAGTACTCTGCTAGTACTCTGCCTGATGGAAAGCATGAAAGCATGAATAGAATCCAAGGGTTGTGGTCACCATACTCATTGCAAATGCAGACAATGCAGTATGGTGACCCACACTATGGCGGCCTCGTGAGATGCTTTTTCACACCTCGCTTGGGGACGTAAAAGGCATGACAGTCATCGTGACAGTGTAAGGCTTACACAGTTACCACGACAACTGTCACCCCTGCATCAATGGGCTTGCGGTCTCGCACTCACCAACAAAACACGACAGCACGGATGCTGTTGCTTTAGGTTGATCTTCTGTGGGAGGATAGGACAGACTCAGAACAAAGATTTGTGGGTCATACGTTGTCCCGTGTAGGGATTGAACCCACAACATGACGAAGCGGCGTGACCGCTTAAACCATTGGTGTAGTCAACCTTTTCAGTAAAACTGTAGCATTATGGTGACTCGTACAGACAATACAATAGCCCTGCATCAATAGGCCTCCGGTCAACAGCATCAAATGTACTTACGGATGTTATGGGAACACTCCTTTCCTCAGCACAAAGTGAGTGAGAGGCCGCAGATCTCAAGTTACTCCACTCTTGGTCTCGTAGCCGTCCTGCTGAGGGTTGCGCGCATTGGACCTGTAAATAGTAATCATCGCTTTGCTTTATTCCGTGGATTCACTAAATAATTTTGAAGAAAATTCTATCTTTCTATCAACAATGAACTTTTCTAAAATTCATTTCGTTTCTTTATAAGGCCATGTACATGAAATATTTTTTTAGTTTTATCATTCTCTTCTTTTAGAAGTTACAGCGGACACTTTAGCACTTTGAACGTGTCCTTCACGCTACAAATAATGAATAACATTTTTGTTGGCAATTATAATAGAAAATACCATATATGTGTGTTATATTGAAATAGCTCCGTGTAGTTTCTACATCAAAAATTTGTACGCGTTCAAGAAAATAAGTGAAAAAGTGCAATCTTACAATTTATTTTCGAAACTGCAAAACAACTACTATTTGCAAATTTACAATCGAAAGATGGAAAGAAAATTGCATGTGACTAGTGTGATTCTTAATCCTAACAATGGTCCTCTACAGCATGCCCAAAGTCGTGTCCGTCCCTCTATGTGTAGACTAGCTCAAACACTTCTATATTTCCCAAAGTGACTGACGCTATGTGTGCACTTATAAAAAATAAATAAGAAAAGTTGTCTTGCTTTGGAATGCAGCAGGCCAGTATTCTGGGATCATTTCTATTTTTAATACACTTTTATTAGCTCAATATGAATCTTTGTATCTGTATAACGGCATCTCAGAACGTAATTTATACTTTTGGAACGGACGATATACATGTAATTAAACCAATACCGATACAGTTTCACTTTCTACAAAGTTACCATTGACCTTGAATTGTGCATCAACTCAACAACAGCACTCAGTTGCAGAAGGTCTTTGAAACAACATTTTTTTTATAGAGTGCAAGGTATCCCGCTGTATATTATTGTGCCACGCTCGAGTAAATCCCGGAATCCCCTCTTCGGCTCCTCTTCTATTACGTGCTCCGTTACGAAAAACTGACACCATGAAATCAGCTAGTCAATTTTTATTTGAATTATGTACAAATCATTATTTTATGGTGTTAAATAAAATGTATTGACCAAGATAACGTGTGATAACTTTCTTTCAAGGTATTAAATACCTTTTTTTTCTATTATTAGTGTCATTTTCTCTACAAACATAGGATACCGTGAAGGATAACATTTTTAGAGAGATTTCAGCTCGCTACGCTTCTTATGCGTGTATTGCTTGGCTAAGAGAGGAGAGAACGCTCAACTCTTCCAAAATGAGCGCTTAACCTTGCTCTACTCACGCCAATTAGTGTATACCTATACCCGCGCCCGGTCTCACGGTCCGACATTTTAAAGATTTATTTTTTTTTCGAAGCTTTGATTTTTTTCGAGAAAACCTAGTATTAACTCATATGTTATTTAAAGTGTAGGATATTATTAATTAAATAGAACAATATTTTATTTATTTTTTGTATTTACTATTGTTTTACAGTCTTCAGAAACAGCCTTTCAAAAAAACAGTAATTCTTATATACGACGTACATAAAGTTAACCAAAACTAAAATTCTTCCAACAAAAAACATAAAAATCTGCATTAATATTATAGATAATAAACATAAAAATAAAAAATTAAAATCGAATCATCTTTAGATTGATTAGTATAGCAATCAGAGCAAACCATAACCGTGTATTCCAAACAAAAGTATTTTTTGCAAGTAAGACAGTTGGAACGCGTTTTATGATATTTTTCGAGGAACAAAAGCTACAACGTCCTTGGCCGAGATTGTTAGCGGTACCTGATGATTCAGGACCATCTATTTTGAAAATTTCAGCACATCTCTGTCGTATGATTCTCGTCTTCTCAACTGTGCGTCAATGAGTTCATAAGACAATTTTTCAAGAAAAACTCTTTTTGCAACTTTATTGTCAGGATTATTTTGAAAGTAAATAATATATGAATTCATTGTTGATACATTCATTAGTCTATAAAAAAACCACCATAGGCCACTTATTAGTACCTCTAGCGACATTATAGGTTTCACACATTTTGTCAACGGTATCAACGCTTCCCTTCTAACTTCAGTCTAATCTGCTCCTCGTTCATTATCATGCCGATAAACGAATCTATGAAACAGAAATAACTTATATGAATTCATAATAGTACTGAAATAAAATACTTTGAAATATAGGTTATATTATAATAAAAATATATTAAAATATTAAAAAAAATACATAATAAACAAATCTACAAATATCTAGAAATATCCTTATTTATAAATAAATGCAATCGACATTATATTTAAAAACTAATGAAATCGCTAAAATAAAAAAATATTACTTACCAAAAATAGTAACACGTATAACCGCGCCGGTCTCTCGCACCGAATGACGCGTAGTTCACTAAAATGCGGCCCCCGCGCTAAGTCACACTTCACACCAATTTCAAGGTCGTCGTCGAATTAGGCAAGTACTAGAAAGCTTATTCAACTAGCTAGCATTCAAGTTTTCCCTTTCTATAAATAATTTCAAAAAATAATTCTGTCGGTCTCTCAGACACGCGCGGATGTAGGAAGGTTAAAGTCTTAACATCTCACAAATAGATACCATAATCAAACTATTGTCTTCACAAACCGATATAATATTAAAAAGACCTATCCAAAGATACCGCATCACACACATCATGGGGTTAGTGAATGTGAACAATGACATCCCCACTTCAGAAATACTAGACACCTTAAAAAAATTTTTTTCAAGATTTTGTTTTCGACTTTTTCGACGTGATTAGCGTCTATGTCAGGTTTCGTGTAAAATTACATGTTTCCAGAATGAACAGTCTTAACATTTTGAAGATCCGATTTGTCATTTTAGTTACGGCAAAACAAAAAAATAAAAAGAGAACGACGATCGCTCTCCTACATAAACATCTATAACCAACCTTAGTAGTTGAAGTCACGCTCGATGACTCCTGCGACGATGATGATGAAGTGACGGCTCTGCTTCCTCCGTCTGAAAAGTTTTCAAATAATATGTTTAAGTTTCGTTTCTGCCTACGTCACACTTCGTCTTCAACGACAGTTGCACACGCTAGACTTGTCGGTTTAGCATGTGCAACTGTGGATGAAGAGGTATCGGATTCGATTCCCAGATCGGGTCGAAAGTGTTGTTGAGTCTTTCCTATAAGACAATCTTAACAACAGCCCCGATTGTGGAAGTTAGCGGTGTTTTTCACGGCCGTGCTTCGGAGAACACGTTGACCTGTAGATCCCGGTTGTCGTGAACATCTATGGCAAACGTTAATGAGAATTTAGTGCCATCAAATAAACTGACAATTAGTTCAACCTTCAGATTCAGTTCGCCCTCAGGGTTACGGAGGTCCGATGCCAGTCGCTCCGTGGAAAAACTGATATTCATATAAGACCAGTTGAACGAATAACCGATCCTAAATAATCTTGAGATTGATAAAAGGTAAGCAAATTTCATTTTCATGATCTGATGGAAAGTGACTACCGCTGACGACGGACTAATTATATAAAAGCAAAGGTACTTATAAGTCTAGAACTATTTATTATCATTAAAGTAATTATACAACGTAAATGACAGTGCACAATTACATAGACGAGAGAGCACCAACATCGCTTATAACTACAGACATGAGCGTCCAGCACTATTGCTATTATACTTAGTGTAGGCGACCATACTTTCAACGCGGACACCTGTAACTCGGGAGTCACAAACGCGCTCTCTCTCTTTGTCTAATAGGCCCGTTTTGACAATTATCTATGTTACAAAATTAGGGATGGAAACAAAAGTAAATTACGACTCGACTATCACACAATAATAACGAACAAAGCTCGGTTTCCCGGTACTTTAATTAATGTTATAAAGGAAAAGTTTGTGTGGATCACAAACTACTTGGATCTTAGGACTTGAACCAATTCAAGAGAGTATGAGTAATCCCATATGCTGCCAGCTTCTCCAAGAGGATGAAGTGCGAAACTCTGTCGAAGGCTTTGGAAAAATCAGTATAAATGACGTCCACTTCCTCTCCACAGTCCACAGCTTCTACCAACGTCTCAGCAAAGATCACAAGATTAGTGCAAGTAGATCTGGCTCTCACAAAGCCATGTTGAGAGTTACTCAAATATAGTGCCAAGTGGGATTGCATAAATGGGCATATCAGTGACTCAAACACTTAAACAGCACAATTAGTTAAAAATATTGGAGGAATACCATCTGGGCCAAGACCTTTTCGAGGATCTAGAGATTTAAGCTTATTTAAAATGGTCTCGCTCAATGACTGGAATTGTTAGAGGTTAACTGTTGTTTCTAATGTTATTTAAGTAATCTGAGCTTGAAATACTTTTTACTGTTTGACGAACGTTAAAAGAAGAATAAAAATGAGTAGCAAACATTTCGCAGATTTCAGCAGTAGAGAGCCTTTAGAGGTAGTTATGATATTATTAGTCATTGAGGGAGGAAAAGAACTAGTGCCGCCTCGTTTGCCTTTAATATAGCTCCAAAACCTTTTTGGATCCCTATTTATCTCTGTTTCTATATTTTCAATATAATTATTATAACAGTTGGTGGACATTTTAGAGCAACGTTACTGAGTAATTTAAGTTCTAACTTATCCATTGGATTTCCATTGACTTTGTAGCGTTTTCTTATCTTTTCTTTTTCTTTCAGTGCTTTTTTTAGGCTTTTGTCGAACCAAATAGGAAATTTCATTTTTGATACACTTTTAGTGGGTGTATTATAATAGTATTAATAATACCATCGACGACATTGTAAAATACACCGATCATATGATCAACATCTGTCAATCCTTTAAATTTATGCTGCCAGTCAACAGAACCTAACTGTGTGCGAATGTTATCATAGTTAAGTTTATAATAGTTAGGTTTGGGTGTGCTGTTCTTATAAGGAAGTCTGGCATCAGCAGTTGATTTAATGTGAATTTCAAAAGGGGGATGTAGACTATCCACAACACCTAAAGGGTTTGGAACAGCATGCACGCTGGTAAAAGGCAAGTTAGTAAGAACCAGATCCAGTATACGCCCAAAATTGTTAGTAATATCATTACGTTGCGTGTGTCCATTGATATGAGTAAAGTCAGTCATTTGGACTCGGCAACCTCAGCCATTCGGTGAACAGCAACGCAAGAACTGCCTCGGTCGAGTCGGCACATTCGTACTGATGCATGCCTCTCCCAAAAGTACATACTGCTTCGTGATGTATCGTAACAAGCCTTTTTTTAGTGCGTTAGCAACCTGATAGGCTAAACCCTCCTTGCGAAAATAATGTTACAACTAGAACTAAAAGTGCCTGAGGTAAGCGTGTTCAACCAAAGAAACCCTTTAGCCTCAAACATTATGACACTGACTGCCTCGCCTCTCTCAGGCGACTTTTACGAAACCAACGGGGTGAATAGGGATGATGGCCGTATTTTTAAACGAAACGTCATCAAACGTACTTACAGATGTTGTTAGGACACTCCTTTTCTTAGCGCAAAAGTAGGTCAGAGACGATAGATCTTGAGTTATTCCACTCTTGGACTCGTAGCCGTCCCGCTGAGAATTGCGCAGGACCTGTAAATAGCAATCATCATTTTGCTTTATTCCGTGGATTCACTAAATAATTTCGAAGAAAAGTGTAGCTTTCTATAAATTAATAACTTTTAATTGGTCTAATTTTTTTTTGTCGCCATATATAGAAGAACAAGTGAGCAGACGACCCACCTGACGGTAAGATACTACCATCGATAAACAAGTGTAATTCGGGAGTCACAAGTGCGTTGCGATCCTAGGATTCCCTGTGTCCTAGGACTGTCTGGCACGATTTATCGTAAATAGACGTCAATTACGTGATCCAAAGCATGTTAGATTGAATGTAGGTTATAAGATGCAGAGGAAGTCATCAAAAATAAAACAATTATTAATTTCTAGCACCTCATACTGTAATGTTTAAATTTGTGCCTAAACTTCATTTTTTACCTGAAAAATCTTTATTTATGAAAAGCAAATTAACGTAAACGTTAATTGGATGAATTCAGATCAAAATTGACCGTAATTTGTAAGTTGAAATAAAAAAACGTAACTCATAAATGTTAGTATTCGAAGACCGAGCTTTGCTCGCTATTGTCGTGTGACAGTCGATTCGCAATTTACCAACTTCTTTTGTATCGTACTTCGTAAAACGACATCAATTACGTGATCTGAAGCTTGCCAGACTGGATGCAGGTGGTTATAAGTTGCAGAGGAGGACACACGAGGTATCAAACAGTACTCGCAAGTCATCAAAAATAAAACTATTATTAATTTCTAGCACTTCAAACTCTAATGTTCACATTTGTGCCTAAACCTCATTTTTACCTGAAAGATCCTTATTTGTGAATAACAAATTAACGAAAAACGACCAGAATTGACCTTAGTTTGTAAGTTGAAAGAAAAAGAAATGTAACTTATAAATGTTAGTACCTGTAACCGAGCTTTGCTTTGTATTGTCGGGTGACAGTCGATTCGCAATTTACCAATTTCTTTTGTTACCATCCCTAATTTTGTCACGTAGATAAGTGTCACAACAGCCCTATTAGACAAACATTCTAGCTCTACATTTTTGAAAACAAAGTGTTTTAAACATGAAATCTAGCAAGATCGATTTATCGCCCCCGAAACCTCTAGCATACGAAATTTCATGAAAATCGCTGGAGCCGTTGCCGAGATTCAGATTATATATATATACATATATATTCAAGAAGTGCTCGTTTAAGGGTATTAGAACTGGCCAAGTTTCCGCGTCGGTGGGAGTATTAGTATAGATAACTTGACACATCTCTCACACGGTTGTATGATTATAAGTTAGGCAGTATAGTACAGTAATTAGAATATTGATAAACCATTCTAATTCTAACACGTGTAGATAAATTATATCACACGGTTAGTTGTCCTGGGTGGAAATCCAACTAACTGGGAATATCATCATCAACACCATCGACTGCTTTTAATAGTCCACTGCTGGACATAGGCTTAGGAGGTTTCGATTTATTATACCACGCTGACCAGGCGGGTTGGAATCATGTTTGTTTCAAGTTTACCTTCTCTTTACTGTGCTGTTGACCCGCCTAGTTTGGCCCCATAGTCAGCTCTTACTACATTCACGATACATTTATTCCGTAATGTGTATGTTAAACTTAACTTACTTGGCATAATATCCCCTATGTCCTTCGAAAAGAGGCAGAGAGCGTCTACAATATCATAAATAAAATGCGTTCCAGGTTTCCTATCGTCAGCCACGCTAATGTTTTCCTTGCGACTTCCAGTAGACCCTGTTTGACGATAATATTGAGACCCCGTACGTAGTGTGGGTATCATTATATCGTATCGTATGTTCATACCAGATACACATTTATACTTCTTCGATTTACGAAAAAGCTGTGGAAATTTGGAGCTTCGTATCTGTAACAAAGTTAATTGTTACTGCTTGTTACAGATATCAGTATGAAAGTACTATCATTTATGTTTTAAAATACAATATTTATTTATTTCGCTATCGTACACATGACACAACACAACACAACATGACAATTTATATTACATTAAAAATTTAACATTTCCGAACTCTACCTCCGTCTTACGAACGTTCGATCAGGTCACGTGTCCTGACGCGAGTTTAACATTTTTTACCCATCATAAAAAGTGCACAACGCCGCTAAAGAAGTTTTCACTTCAAAAAATCGAACTTAGGATGCATTGTAATAGACTTTTAGAAGACCCCAACCTAATTTGAGAAAAAAGGTTTTGAGAAAAAGTTTAAAAGCTTTAAAAATAAATAAAAAGTTAATAAGATTTCTGAGCATTTTCACAAACAGTGGACTGAAATAGATTATTCTACTATCATTATTATAAATTTAAATTACAATACGAGTACTGCAGGTAGGCACTATTCGTACCAAGAGGTCCACCCTTACGTGATCTCCCCAAGTATGTTACGATAATTAAATCAATGTTTAAAACAATAAACACTACATATTAATAAACCTAAAAAACCGATATTAAACAAAATGATACAGAATAAACGTTTTGTCTTTTTGAACAGATAAAGCGCGCGCATGCATATACATAGTGCACACACATACACACACACATATACATAATAATTCCCAAATTAACATTTCAAAAGTAAAATAATTATTTGTCATTTAAAATGGCTATATAAACGTACGGAGATCCAGTACTTGCCTACATGTTAGCCTGCCATAGTTCGAAACTCCTGACAGTTCAACTTTTACTGGTCAAGAAATAAAAGAATTTATCCAAAGCGATTGAAACTCTCCGGGTGATCTCTTTTTAACTTCGTTTTAAGCAGTTTAATATAAGTATATAGCACGCGTTGACTTCATATTTCAAGGTCGCCATTTTGAATTGTGAAAAGTTAAAAATCTTTGAAGCACTTGCAAAAAACGCTGTCTTTTTGCTTTTTCAGCTTATGTATCCATTAAGTAGGTATGACAAAGATGTGGATAATGGAAACATAGTAAAAAATTTGGATTTCAACCAAAAATCAATCTATCAGCATAAAAATCATTTGTAGGTAGGTATATCCTAGTGAAAATCATGAAAAATTAAGTACATAAGACTTACTCACCAATATTTCTTGGTTTTTGTGTTCCCAAGCTTCCATATAATTACTCCACAACACCATATTTGATATCACATGAAAGCACACGGTCCCATTGCGATTCGAATTTCGAATCTGTGAAAAACGAAGTTTTTATTAAGTTCATTTATTTCGATAAATCAATGTCTTGTCATTTGTTGTTCGACACGATAAAGAAACAATAAGAACTTACATTAATTCTACTATTATATCTAATTTATATAACAAACACAACGTCTCCAACTTTCTAAGCTTGTTCGTATCGTATCAAAATAAAAATCAACAACGCGCAATTGTGTAGTGATGTGCAAGCTCTAGTATACCCATACACTTGACTATCATTACAATGCGAGTATCCATCGAAAGGATAAAACTCGAGTGAAGTTTCAGTACAATTAATTTTAAATTTCATTTTAACACTAGACGTTCACCTTGGTTTCACACAAATAGCGAGTAACTTTTAAAATGTTTGACACAATTCAGTACAGCTGGTATTTTTGCGCGTCACTCACAAACAACCTGCGTACAATTTTACTTGTTTGAAGTGAAAACTTCTTTAGGCGCGTTGAGCGTTTTGGTAGAGGGTAAAATCCTCGGTTCGCGTCACCGACATGCTAATGATATTAGTATATCTATAGCTATGGAGAATATGATATTATATATTATATATAGCTATATATGAAACATAAAAAATTTCATATAATTTTTGCATATAGTTTTAATTACTCTCAACTTAATAGTTCCGTTTTCACTTCTATCGGCAGTCCCACGACTGCTACTGTTTTTATTATATATTATATATGATATTATATATTATATATAGCTAAATATGAAACATAAAAATTTCATATAATTTTTGCATATAGTTTTAATTACTCTCAACTTAATAGTTCCGTTTTCACTTCTATCGGCAGTCCCACGACTGCTACTGTTTTTATTATTTCATTGACAACGCAATAACTTTAATTGTTATTGCTTCTCAAAGAGTAATCGTTTTAAACTTCACCGGTATTTACCGTATTTTTAAACTTCATCGGTATTTTTAAGACGCTGCTACCAAAAAACAACAAAGTAGGTATCATTTAAATTTTCGACCTCCATTTTCCATTTTAAGTGGTGAATTTTCAAAAACCTTTTGTTAGTCAACTAAGAAACATATTACGTGTAAAATGTCACACTTATTAGTTGTGGGTTGATCGATACGTCAGTGAAGGAGTCTGTAAATTTCTGCTTTATATTTGAATTACTATTAAGAACGGATGATGATCAAACATGTAAACTGCCACTTATAGAAACATCACGCTAATCAACAAATAATAATTATCTTTGATTGATTTTTTTCGTTGTCTTTTTTGGTTCGCATTGCTTCGAGTGTCACTCACTCACCGTGTCAAGGGAGGGCTTCTGAAAGGCAATGTTGATGATGGCATGGTAAAACATTACTAGCCAGACGGGTTGGTATACGTTTAGTTTCAAGTTTTTCTTGTCTTTGCAGTATTGTTATCTTATTAGCACCGTTAGTTGGCTCTTACGACACACATGGGATCAATACGGATGGTAACACAACGTTTTTTTATACTGTCATCACACTGGGCTAAGGTAACTATTGGTTATAAAACTTTGCATTGAAACGTAACTCGAAAAGGTGTGACTTACTTTTTAAGATATTTACAAAATGATTACTTCTACCAACATTTGTCAAGCAAATATTTATAGCAATTAACATTTAGCACCCCTACGCTTTTTTGAAGTGAAAACTTCTTTAGGCGCGTTGAGCGTTTTGGTAGAGGGTAAAATCCTCAGTTCGCGTCACCGACATGCTAATGATAATAGTATATCTATAGCTATGGAGAATATGATATTAAATATTATATATGAAATTTATTGGAACGAAGTTTCTTACGGCAGGCTTGAAGGGGATAGGGATTTCGCTGCGGGACCGAACAGAAAAAAATGTGATAGTAAAACCGTAAGTGGAAAAAGTGCGTGGAATAAATCTGTGGAAAAAAGTGCGTGAAATAAAACCGTTAAATGAGACGTGCGCAGGCGCGAAAGCGCGTCATGTGTGCTATTTTATTATTTTAAGGAATTTATTATTATTATATATTATATATGATATTATATATTATATATAGCTATATATAAAACATAAAAAATTTCATATAATTGAAGTGAAAACTTCTTTAGGCGCGTTGAGCGTTTTGGTAGAGGGTAAAATCCTCGGTTCGCGTCACCGATATGCTAATGATAATAGTATATCTATAGCTATGGAGAATATGATATTATATATTATATATGAAATTTATTATTATTATATATTATATATGATATTATATATTATATATAGCTATATATGAAACATAAAAAATTTCATATAATTTTTGCATATAGTTTTAATTACTCTCAACTTAATAGTTCCGTTTTCACTTCTATCGGCAGTCCCACGACTGCTACTGTTTTTTTTTTTGCATATAGTTTTAATTACTCTCAACTTAATAGTTCCGTTTTCACTTCTATCGGCAGTCCCACAACTGCTACTGTTTTTTACGATGAAATTCACTTTTTCGCTAAACACACTCGTTAATTTACATTATTTGAAAATTATTGTTTTGCCTTTTATAAATGTTTTTTTTGGTTTTATTAAAACTATCATACCTACTATTTACTGATTTATGTCACTGATCTCCCAAACATTACTTACCATAACATTGACTTATTTGCTGAATACACAACTCTTGCAGTACAGTGTGAAAGCAGTGATACGTATGCGAATGAAATAAACGAATATCTATAGACAGACAAGTTACATTTACCTCAATGTAGATGCCAAGTGTTTACAAAAAAATAAACCAACTTAAAAAAACCAAACAGAATCTCCCTACCTAGAAACACTTAAAAGCGGCAAATAAACTGAATTATTTATTTTATCTAATCACTTAAATCAAAAGTTTGCTTAGTAACTATAATTTATCAAATCTCAATAAAATTCTAAATGTATATATACGTAATTACAATGTGACAATTTTTATCTTAATCTAATTAGCTAATAATTTAAATAAAATATTATTGCAATATAACATGTGCTAGGCACCTAAAATTTGTTTGAAGTTGCTACACAAAATAGGATCTAAATATGTACAGCAATATTTTAGCTGATGAATAATTATGATTCTACCATCTGATAGAAAGCATAAGTAGAAACCAAGAGTGGTGGTCACCATACTTATTGCGAATGCGTGTTGTCGAGCGGAGGAAGGGAAAAGGTGCAACCTGTCAGAAGATTTAGTCTCCATAATAAAGGCGACAGAGAACTGCTACAGAGGCGACATCTCTACGCAACTGAAGAGGCTCATGGGACTCGGTGGCTTTAGGGTTATCGAAAATGCGAACTGCTCGTCGCTGTAGCCGGTCGAGAGCACCGAGTAAATACTGCTTGGAGCCATCCCAAGAGTGAGAACAGTACTTCACGCAGGAGCGAAGGTGGGTCTGATAAAGAAGACACAGATGTTCAGATGAAAAGAACCATCTCACTTTAAACATAGTTCAGTCAAAAAATGCTAGTCTTAATTCAATTACTTTCATAACGAGTATACTTGTTATCCAAATATTTTAAATAGTCGATTAGGCACATCACTAGTAAAACTTGAAAGAAAGTGCAGTAATGGTTGTATATATATGATTTAGGTAGGTGAACAGAAAAAAATAAAGATCGATATTCAATTATCGTATTGATTCATACAAACAGATACGATATAAGTACAACTAGTTTAAATTACTCGTATATTTTAAAAGTAAGTCAGATGTAGTTTTTGTTAAATACTGTTCTTTTATGGAAGTTACAACCTCGGCCTTCATACCTACCCACTTACGAATTGTCACCATTTTGACAATACTTTATGAACTAGATTACAATAAACAATTATTGTTACCATGGCCCAACATAGACTTGAACCAGAATGTTAGTTCTATAAAACCCTTTAATAATAAACTTTATTATAAGAATATAATAACAAGAAGACAACATTCTGATTCTGTATCTGTGTGTGTATTTACTAAGACTGTTATGGAGAGCCTTGGGTGAGGCCCATGTTCAGCAGTTTACGTCTTGAGATGAAGGTGGTGATGATGACCCATTGTTTTGGCATATAAATTATATCCAAAATGGAGGTCAGTTGTAGAAGGATGAAAATTTAGTGTTATACATAATGCTAACTCATGAAATAGTTCTAAAAAAATCAGAGGCAGTAATGAGGACTGCTGACAGAAGTTAAAACTTGGAACTTGTATTTGCACAATAATAGCTACCTCGCCCGCTACAAAGCTTTTGATATCTCCGAGACTACGTACATCGCACACATTGCCCGCAGGCACGCGTGTCTTAGCTGAGCGTCCATACAGAGAGTGCCATGTACAACATGCTTTGTTTAATATACAGTGTACATATAGCGCGTTGAAAGCGTTCGGTGACGATTGCGCGGGTTCCATGATTTTTGTTCACCTAAAAAAATTGTGTGAGTAAACTTCAATATTTGGACAAAATATTTTTTAGAACAGTGACATCTATGAAGTAAGGCCAATATTATTACAGAGCGTGATAAACAGTCACATTTTAAATTTAATAAATAAAGTACTGAATCATTAATATTACGTTAGAAGACGCTATTTTTGAATAACTATCTAAATTTAAACGCGACCATTACACTAAAATAATTGGACCTTTTAAATCTTAATTATTATTTAAATAAAATTGAAATCAGTTTACTTAATAGTTCCATTTTATGTCAATAGAGGTGCTGCAGTTGGATTAATTAAATACATTACAGTTATTTATACATCTTTCTTTCTCTCTCATATTGTTAACGTTCGAGTTGAAAAGAGACATACTCTATACACGTGTGTTAGTGTATTAAACACTCACAACCAGTGCAGCCGCACCAAAAACGTAACTAGGTCATTCGTTCAGTAGATTTTACACCACACATTTTTATCATACCGGGCGCGTTATATCAAAACCGATTCTAAGGGATAACTCCAAAAGTGCTCAACGCGCTTAAAGAAGTTTGTTGCAAGCCATCTTTGTTATTTATAAAAAAAATATTTACGACTTGTTCTCAGACCCACCGAATATACAAAAAAAAAATCATAAAAATTGCTTATATGTCGGAGGAATTTCAGTACAAACGCTGTCACATAAGAGTTTTACTTATTGAAAAGTAAATAGGTGAGTATAATATGCATTTATTTAAAGATCATCAAAGATGGAATCGAGTGAGCAACAACACGTCGTTTCATAATTTGTTGCTAAACAGTGGAGCAACTTTTATTTGTTCATTTAGCAGAATATGTATTGACGTAATATAATCGACAAGGAAGGAAGTAAGTAAACCATAATACACAGCATTTTATTATTAGTTGTCCCACAGTGGCGCAACTATTTCCGTCGTACGTCTCTGTAAACCAGTTTGGCGTGTGTGTAGAAGGCTGGCGGCTGTTTGAAAGTGTCGCCGCATTCCTCGCACATCTAGGTTCCCTACTCAGAGTGAATCAGCTTGTGGTTCCGTAGTACTGTGATAAACTGAAATAAATAGACAATACAGTGAACCAGCCAGCGATTGGCAGTAGTACAACGAAAGTCATTTACGATGGATTTTTTTAAGCTACTGCATAGCTTTCATCGCGGGCTTCGAAGCGCGGCGATCGAATCGAAATATTCCGTAACGAAAATAAACCTAACACCCCCCACTCCGCCCGGCACGCACACAAACACCGTGTTGAAGTGTGTCGAACTAAAACATTAGACGGTGCCCGGCTCTCAACGCCGCACCACTGTGCTGGCCGGAGTGGCTGGGTGTTAGGTTTATTTTCATTTATTTCATTATTTTAGAAACATTCAGCAGTTGTATTAGTGGACGACCTTTTGGTGTCTACTCAGTTCGTGTATTCATACATTTACCGTAGTGACTGTATATCAGATCGGTACTGTGAGAACACAAACACTTAGTTTTTTTTTTGTTATTTTTGTTTTCTTCTCTTCTTTCTCTTCTTTTACACTACTATTTATATCACAAAATGAGCAGTGACTCAGATGAGAGGGGGCATCCCCCGGCCGGATGATTGACCCTTTTCGGCCTAGGGGCGCGATCAGGAGGACCCCGCCAACGGATGGTTCTATATTCCACCGACTCACGGATATTGAGAAGAAACTTGAAGAAGAAGTGCCAATGCCTTTCACCAAGCTCATCAAAGCAAATATAGGTGATGCTCAATCCGTAGACCAAAAACTCATTTCGTTCATCAGACAAGTATTGGCGTGCGTTTCTTACCCGGATTTGATCAGGACTGAATATTTCCCTCCAGATGTGAAACAGAGAGCCGCTGACATACTGAGCGGATGTGATGGAAACTCTGTTGGATCATACACTTCATCCTTGGGCATACACGCAGTTAGACAATCAGTTGCTACATATGTATATAGAAAAGAGAGATGGATGCGAAGCTGATTGGAATAATATATGCTTATCGCCTGGAGCTTCTGTCGCCATAAAGAGCTGTTTGAAACTATTCATCAACAACACAAATGGATAAAAATTCGTTGTTATGCTGCCTACACCTTATTTTCCTCTTTATCCTGCAACTCTAGCAGAATATGGATTAACTCGTGTCGAATATTATCTCGACGAGAGTAAAAACTGGGCTTTGACAATAAAGGAACTCGAAAGAGCACACAAAGAAGCCACTAAAACCTGTAAGATCAGAGTCTTAGTTGTAATCAATCCAGTAAACCCAACAGGGCAAGTATTGACCAGAGAAAACATTGAAGACATAATAAAATTCGCTTACAAGCATTCCTTGTTCATATTAACTTACTCTGTTGACACGAAATTACTCCTCTACACTACCCACCACCTAACAGCACATGTAATTTGATTATAACAACTAAAAAGAAAAAAATACTAGTGCAATAAAACGTATCAAATAATGATAGTGTAAACAGTAACATTAACACGCTACGTTATCCACTGATGTATTTCCGAACGCAACCCGTCATGCATACGTCACTCTATGAATCCATACCAATATTATGAAGCAGAAGAGTTTGTTTTGTTTATTTGAACGCGCTAATTTCAGGAACTACAGGTCGGTTTTGAAATTTTTTTTTTGTTTTGGATAGCCTATTTATCGAGGAAGGCTATAGACTATATATCATCACGCTAAGATCAATAGGAACGGAGCACCAATGAAGAATGTTTCAAAATCGGGAGACTTTGTTCCTATTGAGAGCTTCCGCTGTTTGCGCTGCGTAAACGGTTAACGTTTCGCATAAATCATGTATGACAGAATTGTTCCCTTACTCACCCATATAAACCAAGTCGTGGGTTAAAGTAAGCGGCAACCCAAAGTAACTATTCCACGCAGCGAAAGTTAGTGTCAAATGAGTTTAATGTGTTGTTGATGTTAAATAAACAATTAAAGGTAATTGACAAAGCCAAGTAGAAAAAAATGAAATAAGACTGTATTGTTTACCCGCCAGTTAGCCAATGAGTAACATTCAGAACAATGTTAACCAAACATTGATATTAACAATGTTGAGAAGGTGAATATGCCTGGTGTATTATATTTTGACCGGGCTTTTATTGTGCGGGCCAGGCGACTTATTCTCTTTGCTACTTCTTCCATGGGGCTCCACTGCATCAAGAGCTTTTGCGTGCTTTGATTTTACACCGGATGCCGGCAGCGACCTTAACAACAATTGTGCCGTCATTAGTCCAACATGCCCGGTTGCCGAAGTGATTCCGGGCCTTGGCAAATACTGTCTGCCTCGTTTCGGTGAATGAATTCACGGATCAAACGGCGGAACCCTTGAGTACACACAACATGTTGGGAACATCTTGTATTGTAGCATTAAGCTACATTCATATAAACAACCGTTACCGGTGCGCTGCGCATACTCACTGGTGGACGCGGTGCTGTTGCTAGGTGCCGCCTCACGCACCAGTCAGCCGTTAGCCCTCGAAGCGAATGCACGTTGTTTGGCTTGATACATTTACTCCGTGCTTACGCATACTATTTAAGCATATTTGTTATTGCTGTGAAACTATTTCTATTCCTTGGCTTAAGAAACTGGACTTACTTATCTTGCCTTCTGCTTCGCGCCTTATGTGTATTCCCTTCTGTGAATTAAATAAGTGTTAGCTAAATCTTAGTTTGTTATTTAATAAACTATAAACTTACCTATACGCAGCTAGGACTGCACACATACACACACCTACCTAGCTGCAGTTTATTAATTCTCGAAAGGTTCAGAACTCCTCAACAACTTTCCCAACCATGTCTTTTGAGGTACTTGTGCATTGAAGGTGTGACTCCAGTTCTGCTATTCTTTTGGTGAAGGACTCCTCAGAGATTTTTGAGCAGCTTCAATGTTCACCAACTGTGGCATATTTATTTATTTATTTATTTATTTATTTATACTTAATGCACATGTTGTACAAAGGCGGACTTAATGCCATGGGGCATTCTCTCCCAGTCAACCTTCAGCTGATGTAGAAACACGATGCGGTAGGTGCAGAGATAAAATAAAAAAGTTGACATGACATACGTTACTAACAATACAATATTTTACATAAACAATACATATATAATACATAAACATATAATACATGTATACAAAATTAATACAATATTCCATATAAATGCTTACTCGGGTACTATCGTTACGACGATTCCACCAAATTGTTACGAAGTAGATCACGTACTTTTGCCTTAAATGTGTGGCGATTTGAGGCCATCCTGATACCGGCGGGAAGTGCATTCCACAGAAGAACTGACTGCACCAAGAAGGATGAACTGATAAAGTTGGAGGTGTGAGGGGGGCATAGAAGAAGCATGTTGTTTTTTGACCGAAGATTTCGATCATGGGTGGAACATAAGAGACGAAAGTGAGGAACAAGGTATTCAGGTAGCGATGGAGAGTTGAGGAAAGAAAAAAGAGAAGTGAGTGCACGTAAACTACGGCGTTGTCGAATTGGGAGCCATTGTAGCTGGGAACGTAAAGCAGACACATGATCATACTTGCGAAGATTGTAAACGAATCGAATGCAGTTATTGAGAAGGCGATCTAGTTTATTGAGGAGGTCTGCATTCAGGTCAAAATAGCACACATCACCGTAATCGATCAGGGGAATAATTAGGGACTGCATAAGTGTAGCCTTGGTTTTAATAGGGAGAAAATTTTTCAGACGATACAAAGCGCGGAGGCACGAGGTAACTTTCTGGCTCACGTGTGCAACTTGTGCACGCCAATCAAGTGTCGAGTCGATATATAGGCCCAGGTTCTTTACTACTGTACTCAGAGGTATAGTCAGGTTGTCATAAACAACAGGTGGGATAGTCGCCACGCCCAACCTACTGTGCATTTGTTTGCTCCCCACGACAATCACTTGACACTTAGTTGGATTTACCGACAAACCAAATTTCGTAGACCAACTTCTTATGGATTCTAAGTCCTTGTTGATTTTCTTGATGGCATCTGATATATTTTCAACTCTAGCCATTGTATAAATCTGTAGGTCATCAGCGTACAGGTGATACGCACACTGAAGGTGTTGGGTTACGAGATTAATAAAAATTGAAAATAATAAGGGAGATAATATACCGCCTTGAGGGACACCGGTGAGAAGCTCACACCAACTCGACGATAAGTCATCAATGTGAACACACTGTTGACGTCCCTGAAGATAGGAAGAGAACCATTCCAGAACTTCTGAGGAGATCATAAGATAGGAGACCTGTGAGACACTGTGACTTTGGTGTCCTCCATACCTTCCCTAATATCGCCAGTCACTTTGAGGAGAGCAGTGGTTGTGCTATGACCGGGTCTAAAGCCAGATTGTAGCGGACTAAGGAGATTATGTTTATAAACAAAGTGCGAGAGTTGTTTATGAACACAGGCTTCAAGAACTTTAGAAAGAAAGGGAAGTATAGAAATGGGTCGGAAGTGTTCCGGGAGCGAGGGGTCAGGTCTCTTAGGTAGAGGGATAATGAAGGCCTTACGCCAGAGTGAGGGATAGGTTGCAGAGTCAAGTGAAAAGTTAACGATGTGAGATATTGCTGGCAGAATGTGATCCAGGATAGTAACGATCATGTAACGGCTAACGCCGTCACATCCTACAGCATTGGAACGAATGGACAGGATAATCTTTTTGATGTCCTCAGAAGATACTGGAGAAAAATCAAAGGAATTGATGTTAGGATGGGTTAAACTGGATATGTAGCTCAAGGTTTGACTTTTGATTTGATGATCCATCTGAGGTGTGGTTGAAAAGTGAACGTTGATGTCATCTAAACCAATTGTCGTCTTAACTTCAGGACGTTGCTGCTTTCCAATGCCCAGCGTTCCAAGGAACTTCCACATATTGGAAGTTGAAGAGATTTCTAAGTTTTGAATTATGTGGCGGCGTTTGGCGTTACGTATCACCTGATTACACCGATTCCTAGCGGTCTTAAAAAGATCCCAATTCTCCTCACAGCGATTCCTCCTATATCTGTTGTAAAAACGGTCCCTGCGTTTCATAGCTGTTCGAATTGCCGCAGTCATCCATGGTGCAGGGGGGCGCTTCAACTTTACTCCCCTCACAGGTGCGTGTCTATCGTACAATTTCAGAACTGTGTCATTAAAAATACTGACCTTATCATTTATGTCTGTAGCTGTTGCCAAGTTGGTCCAGTCTAAAGCAGAAGCATCTGTACACAGTCTTTCGAGGTCCATTCGTCTGAAATTACGAATATGCAGAATTTTGGGAGGGGATTTAGGAGGTTTTAAGATATAAGAGAGGAAAATTAAGTCGTGATGGGAAAATCCAGGAGCAGAATGTTGACCATGGGAGTAGACTAGGTTTGGAGCAGATGTCAGCATTAGGTCAAGCCAAGTATCCTGGTGCTCCATGTTGTGGTGAGTTGGTTGAAGAGGGAGGACATGGAGGCTAGTGGATTGGATGATATGGAGCAGATTACGAGTACGGAGCGAACAAGATGCTAGGAGATCAGTATTAAAATCGCCCATAATGATGTGGTGTGTATATTCTGACCCTAAAGATTCCAGAACTGTTTCCAGACTGGAGAAGTAATTAACAGCGGGGGGACAATAAATGACCCCTAGTAAGACGTTAGATCCCTTGACACAGACTTCAAGAAAAAGATATTCAGCAGTGGAAGAAAGATCGGAAGAGGAAGTGGCGAGGATTTTGTAGGGTAAACACCCACGTAGGTAGATGGCAACCCCACCACCCCTTCTCGGCTCAGGCCGATCGTTTCGAATGAGTACGAAACCAGTGAGTGAATAAGAGGTGGAAACAAGATGCGGCTTTAACCAAGTTTCCGAAATCAGGATGGCATGCACATTATTGTCAGAGAAAGTTTCAGTAAATTCACTAAAGTGACTGGGGACACTTTGAGCGTTAATATGACACACATTTAATAACGATCGTGATTGATTATTAAATGATAGACGTAATTGTTCACCCAAGGTGTCAGGTAGGGAATTGAAGCTCTCATCTCCAGTGGAGTCATTTGCAGAAAAATAAAAATCATTATCATCCATCATCATTACAAACGAGTACACATTAAACAAAATTTTTAAATTTCAATATGATGTAAGAAATATTACACGAATAAATAAATAATAATAATATTTTATACAGATATAATATAATTATATGTTTATAAGCCCAATTTATAAATACCCTGCTCGAAACTGATGCGTATTTCTACACCACCCGCCAGCTTACAAAATAAGACTATCACAAAACGAAAGGTAAAACATAATCACTAAAATACTAATAGGTAAGAATTACTCGTCACCATAAATTATACAAACGAATCAAAGTAAAATTTAAAAAGAGTAAGAAACAAAAATAAAAATCTAAAGAGCACAAATGGTTATGCTAAACATAGTTCACTGCTCTGTGTTCCAATGTAACATTGTAAGAAACGGAACGCACCCGTTATGAGTGGTGAACGCTGAGCAAAGGGCGAATTGTCGATTTGACAGGTGCGTTAACTGTCACAACACAATTATAAACATTATAAGAAAAGCACGAAAGTTATTTGAGTAATTGTTGAAGGTACAATACACTAAACTAACCGTCAGATGTGATTATGTAAACCATAAAAACAAAATCAAAGTACCGTTGTACCTGCAAGGTGACTAACAATGATGTTACATACAACTAGCGTCTTCGTGAACTTTTGTTACCATTATCTGAGCTCGCATTAGTGGAATCACTCTTGCTCCTGGATGATCCCTTTGGAAATTTGACTAGCAGTGGTTTCAAGTCGTCAGTGGATGTAATTTTATATCGGCTGTTGTCACTCGCTTTGATAACTATGTTGCCGTTTTGAGTCCAACAGGCCGACATACCGAAATGTTGTCGAGCCATGGTAAAGGCAGTCTGACGTATTTTGGTTAGAAACTCTCTCACCGAGTAGCCAGAACCCTTAAGAGATGTCTTGGACTTCCAGACGTCAGATCTGATATCAGCGGTAGAAAATCTCACCAATATTGGGCGACGATGTTCCTTAGAGGGAGCTCCAAGGCGATGACAGTGCCTTATGTTATGCCGTGATATGTCATGTAGTCCCATCCTCTCATTCATAACTGCAAGAAGAGTTGTAGTGCAGTCTTCCTTGATAGCTTCGGGTACTCCTAAGAAGATGAGTGATTTGTGACGATGACGAGTCTCCATGGCATCAACTACTTTAACACACTCAGAAATTTGCTTCCGAAGAAGACCCAACATTGAAAACATCAGTTCCCGGAATGTTCTGAATTCCTCTGACACTCTCGCAACTGTCTCTTTGCTGTTACTACCAGAATGCAGTTGTGACTCCAACTGAGCCATCCTTTTCGAAAAGCTCTCTTCCAGGTTGTTCTGTGCTTCTTGTATATCTGATAATTGAGACATAGTAATAGATGTTGTGTCCAAAGTGATAATTAAATTATTCCTTGTGAAATTATGTTTTATTGTGCTGGCAGGTGGATGGGCTACCGGTCTTAGATCATATAAACACTGTGCAGATCTACACTTTAATATACTTTTTATATGGAAATTATAAAGATTTACTAATTAAATTAATTAATATTTTATGAGATCTTCAATGCGTGTGTTGACTTTTTAACCACCTACCCGAAAAAAGTATATTGTAGTGTAGTGCTGGTAGGTGATGACTATAAATTGGCTAAGATGCACACATGAACTCCTACAAACAGGTGTAGTCCAATATCATGGTACATTAAACAAAACTTTGTAACAGTTTTTAGGATATGTAGATATTTTAAATTAAATACAATTAAGAGTAAATAATTTTACCATACATATCTAGAAGACTGGACCAAAATTGAAAAGTATTTTAGATTTGCCCTGATTCCTACACTAAACACTAACTGTATCCTATATTTGAAGTTTCTATGTCTGCTAGAAGTGCCTTAGACTTTGGTGATCGGTCAGTTAGTGAGTGGTGAGTGAATTCTTAAACTACTGGTTCAAATTGAATAAAATTTAAAATATATAGTGTTTATAAAATGCCTTCTTGGTTACTGAACATTCTGGCTTATAGTTTTATCTACAATGAAGTTATAGGGTGGTTGAAAATAGCCTAAGATGCTTCAAAATAGAATGGTACGGTAGTGCTGCTTTTTTGCTCGACTTGGCAGAGGCACTGTTGTGCCCCCAGATTTAATCATTTCAGTTTAACTATGTAAAAATATGTATTGCTTCGTGCTACTATGTGTTCTACTTTTTAGTTTACTGTTTGAAGTTGTTTGTTACGGTAATAATTAGTTTAATCCATAATTTCTGTTGATTTTGGAAATTAATTTTATAACTCTTTACACATTGCAGGGCTTCTCCGTCTTCTGATATTTACATTTTTTCAAGGCTCTTTGTTTTGTCACTAATTACTACAAACACATAACACATTACTAAGAGAGTCTGCAATATAAGAAATATTATATTATAACATTCAATTAAATCTATGTATATAATAAAAATAAGAACTCCATGTTTGTAAATAAGGAATGTAAAAAAAACCAAGAAAAGAGTACTTTAAGTACAAAATTTTAAAACAACAGTTTTAATTTAAGAATTTTTGTTAAGGTTTCTTTGAGCAGATGAATCTCAGACATAGTTTAAGAGATTTGAATTTAGATTTCTTGTTTGATTATGGTAAAGTTCACTTAACATTTAATGTTTGCTTTATTTCAATCAGTCGACAAATAAAAAAGTCATATCACTTTAAGGAATCACAGGTGGAGCTGCAGGAAAAGCTATACATACATATATTTGATCTCTACAATGGCATTGGTGGCAAGCTCTGGTTCCACAATTAAATTTTGGTATGGACCAGTACAGTAAGGTTGGCTACTTGAGCCAACACAGCACCTTCCAGAAGCTTCCTCATAATGTAGTATTCTATTAATTATTCACTATTATGATCTACAGCCTTTAATACTGCACTACTAGCCATATAGGCCTACCCCACATTGGCAACTCTTTAGTATGAAGGTAAAAATTTAATTTATTTTTTCTATATTTTAATGGAATTTACAACCAAGTAGTTATGTAAGTGAGTACTTAAATCAATAGATTATTAGATGCTAATTAATTAATATATGACATCATACCTTATGGAAAGGAGGTTCTACCAAGTTGTCCTTCTCATTGCAGTGATGTGGCCCTGCCTAGTTTGTTTCCTAAGTCGCCTCTTACGATACCTACATCACGGTTAAGATACAACAATAAACTAAAGTAAATGTGCTCCTCACATGGCAAAACCACAATAGAAAACAACTTTCATTTCTCTTAACAGAGAGAAGAATAATTACCTTTGTTTTTCGCTATGCACGTATTAGCACCGCAGCTGTGTTCGTACCGCACATTGTTTTGCAACGGTTCGCTCGAATTATCACACTTCTTACTATTAGCCCTTTTTTAGTGCCTCGTACTCGAGATGCTTGTGACAGCGAAAGACTGATCCAAATGATGCACTAAATGCCGTATCAACATTCTGCTAGACTTTTTCTTCATCTTGCCAAGTCGTGACATACCTATTTATTTTTATTTTCAATGAGTTATTCTATCTCCACAGTCGACAGAAATAGATCTAGTAATAGTATCTACTTAACTGAAATTAACGGTTCTTTAGAAAACATTTCACGAAAATTTCTATATACACATCCGACATAACATTTACAAAGAAAGCAAATGACATCTACTTTCCGTTTGACTCGAAACAAATCTGTAAATAATCATAATTTTTATTTATTATCTACCGTTATTTATCATCATCATCTATATATATAAAAGAAAGTGGTGTTAGTTACACCACTTATAACTCAAGACCGGCTGAACGGATTTAGCTGAAAATTGGTGGGGAGGTAGCTTAGAACCAGGAGATGGACATAGGATACTTTTTATCCCGTTCGACCGCGTTTAAGTAAAAAAAAATAATCTGCTAATTTATTGCCTCTAAGGCGGAACAGAGTTCGCGGGGTGAGCTAGTAATATAATAAAAGCATATTTGAGATCATTAAAAAACGAAAAGTATAAACGTTTAAACAAAAACTAACATACTGCTTCAGTTTACGAAAAAGGTTTCAAAACTCTATCATTTGTGTTGTTGTATGTACTCTAATATTATCAAACTGAAGAGTTTGTTTCTTTGTTTATAAATTTGTTTATTTGGTTAAACATGCTAATTTCAGAAAATATTACCTCTAGAACTATAATATCACCTCAGGAATCGGGCCAGTAGGGTCAGATTTGAAAAATTTTTCGCTGTCAGATAGTCCCTTTATCAAGAAAGGCTAGAAGCTATTTTATTATTACGATACGAACAGCTATATACCGGAGTAACTATGAGAAATTTTGCAGAAACGTGGTAAAATTATTCTTATTTAGAGCTTCTGTTGTGTACGCTGCATAAGTGATAAACTTTCAAGAATGTCTATCTTTTAAGGCTGGCTCACTACATTGTTTCTTGTGGAAAAAAAAATAACATCGCTAGCTCTGAGTAATAGGAGATGCAAACGAGTTTGCGTGAGGCAACGAGTCAAAATATAAGAAAGCGACGTTCACATACCGTTGGAGAGATGAACTTTTCAGTCGGTTAGTTCGTCCAGAAGTTTGATAGTGAAACAGAAAAAAAATCAGTAACTTTATCTGTCGTATAGTGTTATGTGGCAGTCAACTATTTAAAATTTTATAAGGAACTGGTGAAACTTGCACTAAAGAACGTCTGATGTTTGAATTTCAACAGATTTCTCTTAAATCTGTCACAACCTGCCCAATTGTTAATTAAGTTGTAGGTAGACTACTTAGTACTTGTCTGACAGATATATGTCGGTTTCACAAGCTTTGGATATACATAAATCTATACTAATGCTGATGATGATGTACTTCTGTATTTTTTCTATATTAAGAACCTGCCATAGTGGCTCTACTCTGCCTGGTGGAAAGCATGAATAGAATCCAAGAGTTGTGGTCACCATACTCATTGCAAATGCAGACAATGCAGTATGGTGACCCACACCATGGCAACCTTGTTAGATGCTTTTTCACACCCCGCTTAGGGACGTAAAAGGCATGACAGAGTCATTGTAACAGTGTAAGGCTTACACAGTTACCACGATAACTGTCACCCTTGCATCAATGTGCCTCCGGACTCGCACTCACTAACGAAATACGATAACACGGATGCTGGTGTGTTAGGTTGGTCTTCTGTGGGAGGGTAGTACTGCCCTGGCCGAACCGACCCGCTTATACTGAAATCAGCTTGGCTCTACTACTTAGTAAACTCGTAATCGATTCCAGCCACGGTGGATAATCTGCACGGAGAGCACCCAACTACGTAGCAGATAGTATAACGCACAAATGTCTGCACAAACTCAGGTGCATTCTCTGTTCCAAGCGCTGGACATGCCGTTGTTTCGGCGGTAAGATCCCTTATGGAGGATTGGCTTGAGAGGCATCATGGGACCCTCTCATACCGACTCACGCAGGTGATCACTGGAAAAGGACGTTTCAGAGATCACCTGTATCTGCTACATAAGGAACCAACGCCTGAGTGCCGTCACTGCGACGGCCGAACCGTGGACACAGCGCTCCACACGCTGGTAGAATGCCCGGCATGGGTGGAGCAGAGGCGTGACCTAATGGCGGCCATCGGAGTTTGAGCTCTCTCACTCAGTAACATGATTGCGGCCGTGATACGGAGTGAGAGCTTGCGTAAGAGATGTCGGAACGGCCAGGCCCGGGAACGGGCTAGGTACCGCAGAAGACTCAGGCGCCGGAGATCATTAGACGATCTCCGTCTTCTGGGTGACAGATGAGGCCATCTGTCTGCTGCATCTGACTGCGCGCACCCTTTCGGGGGGGCAGTAAAGAAACCTTATGGTATGTCGGATGTGTCGGGGTTCCAGGAATTTCCTTACTAGGATGCACCTGGTCCCCTGGCTAGTAGTACCTGCGACGGCGTGAGGGTATTGGTCGGTTTGAGTTCGACATAACCACCCTTCGGTGGTATCCGTGGGGACTTCCGTACAGTACAAAAAAAGAGGTGCATTTTCTGTTGCCTAACTGACACAATTCAATGGGATGGTTATTATGGATTACGGACACGACCGAAGAGAGAGCAGGCGCAGGGCCGACAACTATACGTGTTCTCCTAGGCACGGGGGTAAGATTCCAACTTCCAAATTCCAAGCTGCTACTAACTACTATAGCTTTAACCCACGGCTCCACACTCGTGTATGTCGATTATCGTGGTAAATAATAGCCTATACATACCTTATACTGATTGTACAAACTTTATTACTGTAAAGTGTCATCTAAATTGGTACAGTGATTTGACTCACACACTTTCGCATTTAAAGTTTAAAAAAATACTAATAATTTTGTCGATTATGGCTTAGTTACATCAATCTGTACAACGTCATCTATCGGAAACCAGTGGAATTTCTTTTAAAGTCTATCGACTGATTTTACACTGCAAGCAATCAGGTGAAAAACCCTGAAAGCGCCATCTATTAAACATAGAACTTTGAGTGATTGAAATATGAATAGAAATCATGTTGTAAATGTAGTAAAATCGGAACAAAATTATTTCGTAAGAGAAGCTCCGTTGCGTACACTACGTGAATAGTTAAAGTTTCACAAAAATCATGTATAACAATACTGTTCCCTTTTATAAAAATATATTGAACGTTCCAACGACCACTTTGGCTCGCTACAAACGAATTTTTAACCTTGAATAGTTTTAAAAGAGTTTAACGAGCATTAACATAGATGGATCTGTATTGAAAATAGTGTCTTTGATTTTATAAAATAAAAATATAATTAAAAAAAAACAAACCAAAATCAAAAGATTGGTTTTATATCTCGTATGTACCGCACCTGACCCTGCCTAAGATATAAATAAGACAAGGACATTTCGTCATTTCATATTATAAACATTGCACGTAAATGGTTTCTGCGGCCTATACCCACTCAGCTACGATAGTATGACTTTTGAATTCGGTATGTATTCTACAACTGATACTACCGCAAGTATTGCGACGAGCTTTCGTATCATACAAATTATGTACAGTCAATCGGGGTAACTTTGATTTACAGGGTAACTTTGACAGTCAAATCACAAAGTTTTTATTTATTCTTTACGTTGGCAATATTTCATGCATAACATTAAAATTATCCAATTCGCAACGCTAACAAACTTCGTAAAGGAACTCTTAAAAAAAAAAAAGAAGCTGTCAAATAACTTTTATGTCAAAAACTATCTTAAAATTGCCGCGAGAAACTGTGTGTTTTTTTCAGTGGTTAACTTTTAAGATTATTCCAGAATTTGGCTCATATCAAGGTACGTAAAAAACGAATTGTAACCTTTAGTATGTCTAATTTGTAGTAAACAAGTCTGTTTTGTTGTTTTCACATTCCATCTTTATAAAATTTACGAAAACAAAGAGTAAGTCATATTTAGTGACAACTTCGGGTAACTTTGACAGTGTCAATGTTACCCTGTCTTTTTTGCGATCTACCATTTTTAATCCGGGTAACTTTGCCATAGAGTGTAACGTCGAAATAATACATAGGTTAGCAGATATACTTGTATCTACTTGACAATGACAAATATATTTGAAACATACAATACATTGATGACTTTTTGTACTCATATTTCAGCCAAAAACACGATGCCTCGAAAGAAGATAGCTCCAGAGCCTGGCACCCGCAGGTATGGCTCAAAATCCAATTACACCTTGAAAGTTTTAGAAGAATGTATAGAAAAGGTTAGATCTGGTACACTTAGTGCCTACGCTGCTGCCAAACAATATAAAATACCAATTAACACGATAAAAAATAAAATAAAAAATAAACATATAGAAAAAGTAGGGAGGCCCACAGCTTTAAGTGGAGAAGAAGAAAACATTATAAAAGAGCATGTCATGGCTTTGGCAGATTCAGGGATACCAATAGGCATTAATGATGTTACACATATAATACAAAGATATTTGAATTCTGCAAACAGAAAAGTTAAGGTTTTTAAAAATAACTGTCCAGGCTGGGAATGGGGTAAACTCTTTTTAGATAGACATCATGATTTGAAGGCAACATTGGGACATAATATTAGTAGAAGTCGGGCTCAGGTTAATGAGGACAAAATCAATAAATTCTTCGATAACCTTGAATCAGAAATTCAAGGTGTCCCACCTGAGAACATCTATAATTTCGATGAAACAGGGTTCCACGACGATCCTAAAAAGAAAAAAATGCTATTTAGCCGAGAATGTCGTAATCCTGAGGTGATCCGGAACACTACGAAATCCTGTTATACAGCAGTCTTTTGTGGAAATGCTGCAGGAGAAATGCTTCCCCCTTATTTCATTTTTAAAGCCAAAAACGCTTGGTCGGACTGGCTAGTTGGAGCTCCGCCTGGATCTCGAATGACTGTGACTAAAAGTGGCTGGATTGATCTTGAGAGTTTTGACGACTGGTTTAAGTATCATTTTCTTGCATTCGCTATAAAAAAAGAAGGAAAAAAAATACTAACATGTGACAATTTGAGCTCCCACATCTCAGTAAACACATTGAGGATATGCCAGGAGAATAACATTAAGTTTGTGTGCCTAGTACCAAACTCGACCCACCTTCTTCAACCTCTCGACGTGGGTTATTTCAGCTCTCTCAAAGCTAACTGGAGAAACGTCCTACTTAAATGGAGAGAGACCACACGAGGCAGAAAAACTGTTGCTTTGCCAAAGAACTGTTTTACGGCACTTGTCAAAAAGACTCTTAATTTAGGAGCTCCACAGTGTAAAGCTAACATTGAGGCAGGTTTTAGAGTAACGGGTATTTATCCCTTAAACCGCCAAGAGGTGTTGCAGCGTCTTCCAGAATATGCCAAAGCAAAAGTCGATTTACAAACTGCTAAGGAATCTTTAGGTGAGAGTTTCAAGAGCTATCTGGCGGAATTGCGTGAAAATGATTTAGGAACTAAAAGCCAAAGAAAATTTCAAATGCCCGTTATTGCTGGGAAGAGCGTGTCAGTGGAGGAAGTTGAGCAGTTCTATAAGAATAAAGCTGATAAAGCCAAGAGTACGGATCCAAAGCAGCCTACCGACACAAACAGTTCAGTAGATCCTAAGAAAGCAGTAAAAAGGGGTCGTCCTCAAGGCTCAAAAAATAAGAAGATGAAAAGTCAAGACAAATATAATCAAGATCAAAAAGAGATTGTGGAAGGAAAGATGAAGAATTCAGGATCCAAAACAAACGAACAACAGGAAAAAGAAACCAGTGATGGAAGAATTATATGTAGGAAGAACCTGGATAATGTAAACGAATGTTATGACATAGAAAATATAATCAACCAACCGTCAACCTCAAAACAAATAAACATTTCGATGGGAATAGAATCAAATGTGGGCAAATCTCTAGAATTCGAAGCAATGGATTTAGATATAGGAGGTGAAGTTGTAATTGATGAATATCTAATTGTAAACGAGGCTGAAGAAGAGCTGAACGGCGGATCAGAATGCGCCGAAAAGATGAAATCTGTATCAGTGAGCAATACGAACCTAGCTACAATCCCGCCTGGGACTACTGTTGTCTATAGAAATGAAGGAAGTTTGTTCCCAGGGAAAGTCGTATCGTCCTTTCCCCCATATTATGAAATTGCGGCTATGACCAGATCACTAGGTGGCGGGTGGAGGTGGCCAAATAAAAAAGAGATGGTCAAAATTAAGTTTGACGACATTGTATCAACTGTAGATACAGGCAAAATCAAAATCAAATCTGTTGGAGTTTATCATTTGGAAGATGACTTGCTCTTTATGGAATGGGGCGAATAGACTCTAAAGCAGGCTGCTTTAGAGTCTTATATGTTTAGCTTTTAAGAGATACAGTTGATTTTGTTAAATATAAAAAGCTATTTCTTAAGTTAAGAGCATGTTTAAAAAAAAATCTTATTTTGATTTTAGTTGTGTTACCAAAGAGATTAAATAAAGATAGAGCTACAATTTTATGGTTTTATTGGCTTGTCTATGACTCCGTTGCTCTAGCATTTGTTAAAAAATGAAACTAATGTTACCCAGAAGCTATAACATGTATAAAAGTTATGATTCCTGTAACAAATTTCATCTGTGTCAAAGTTACCCATATGGGGATGGTAACTTTGACACACAACAAAATTGGCAGTTTTTGATATAACTTCATGATTATTAAATGCGATAAATAATTTAAAAGCATACAAGTCACCTGAGGTCACATATTATGTAAATTCTTCTGTCTCTATTTTAAAAAAAAATTAAGTTAGCTAAAAAAATATAGCGATGATCTGTCAAAGTTACCCCGATTGACTGTACATTATAAGTTGATAACAAAAGTTTTCAAGAAAAAGCTAATTTCATTTTCTTTAGCGCATATAAATAAAAGCTGTTTTTTGTGGTTTTTAATGTATTTTCAATTTTAGTTATCGTGGGACAGGTTTCTTAGTATCTCCATCATGGAATTGACATTTATAAGAAATGGACCCATCTATTTTCCTAAAGCTGATGGGTTTACATTCGTACTTACATACATACATATCTACTCATCAAGACGAATCGAAAAAGTCCAAACTCGAGGTGGTTACGTCGTTTTATTATTGAGAACCTATGATCACCTTCCAGTTTCATCATTAAAGTCTGACCACATAACTGAAACCATTCAAGATTAAACTAATCGTCGAGTAACCAAATAAGCCCAAATTTTATGCGAATGTGTCGTTTTCATACAAACTTCTTATGGCCACCTTCAAGTCCATTATCAGACACTGTATACCATCTAAAATCAAAGTACTCGTCATGAGGAATCAAAAAAGTCCTAACTCGATGAGCTTGCGTCATTTCATTACTGATATCTGCGGCTACGGCCATCATCCAGCTCCGTCATAGGATCCTGCTCAATGCAATGTCATAATAATAAACATTACATTGTCACGTAATATTTATATACATACGTGTAAAATTTCACCTCAAAGGGTTGAAGACTCTGCTTCAAAATTAAGTTACAATATTTCAACCGAATAAACATAGTTACATGGATACATTGCAAGATAAATAAAAATCTTTTAATAAAAAAACGGCATTCAAAACAATCGAAATTCGACCGCCATCTTAGTGACCTAGGTATGAGTGAAATTGATGAAACGAAATAACCGAATTAATAATAAATGTATTTGACTTCAAATTTTTAATCTTTTTTAAATAATTAGTAATGTTTGATAAAATAGCAGCATATTCTCTTTTTTAATTATTTAATTGTCTAATTTATGTAACTATTGCATTTCTTGTATAATTCAGACGTTTGGCAATATTTATTGGATTGCTATTAGATTTTACGGTCAAATAGTAAAACGAAATATATTTTTTAATGGAATCATAATTTTCTTGCTCAGTTTTATACATATTTACATAATTATTAACAAAGGGTGAAAAAAGAGTAGTAAGTAGGCCCCTTAAAAATATAATAATGAAACGGAAATAAAAAAATATGCATTTACGTAAGTACCGATAGGTCACGACATCATAGACAAGAAATGCATAATAAATGACAAATAATTTGGATAAGTGTCTTTTTAGTAGTAAAAATAGTTTAGTAGTAGTACTAATTATTTCTACCAAACAGTAAACACGATTTTATATAACGATATAATATGTAAACAAACCAACCGCCCGGCTTCGCACGGGAGCAATATTTGTTTGTGTAACTTTTCTTTACTTGTTTGTGTAATTAATTTTGCACGGCCAGCGGCAGTGACAGCACAGTAATGTTACAGGCTTATTGTCTTTATTTCGTAAATGTTCTGTATTTGCTGTGAAATTGAAAATGCTACTACTGCATATAGCAAAATTTCATATTAACATCCAACCCTCATTTTGGAACGGAACGGAATGTTTTAAAACCTTACTTCGTGCACACCTATATTGCGCTAGGAACGCTCTGCAAAATTTCATGCTTCTAGACCCAGCGGCGGTTTTAATTATCCGTTGATCAACCAGTCAATAGGTCAGTCTGCCAGTTTTTTGTTTTACAGATGACTAGCGACCCAACTAGATTTAAGCGTACAAGAATAAAAGCGACTTCATTTTATGGTGTGTAAAGAAGATGTATGTATGTACACAACTGATCATCCACCCCAGTTTTGCAAGGGTGCAATATGAAAAAAATCTTATATACTAGTGTAATTTAGCGTGAAGCAAATACAAATTTACATAATAAAACATTCCACGCCTCCCAGCCCTACTGCCACCCGGTATGGACGCACGACAGCCGCTCTGCTGTCGCACTTCAGGGCTTTGTTATCTTAATATAAACTATTCGTTTTAATTGTATGCTGTAAACAATAATTTTGATCTACGTTAACACATGATGTGTTCAATATATTTAATTAGATAAAAAATAATACTGTATTGTTTAAAATAGCTTCTAAAAGAATTCTTCGTCCTCTCTTCTAACATTGTTTTATGTGAAAGTTTGTGAGAACGTACGAGTAGAAGTAGGAATTCCACTGAACGAAATTGAATATTTAGCACAAATAACTCATAGCCGTAATTAACATTTGGGGTCTCTTTTCTTCGGTATTCCTACGGCAAATTGCTGACAATAAAAATATAAATAAAAATAATAGCTGAACTACGTTTATTTTATGCCTGTTGGTTGGGGTAATATGTAAATAATTCTGGATGTCGTAATCACAGCTGTTCCCGGACCTCTCCTATATCAGGCGCAGAGTGGCACACCGTGTGATTTTAGTCGGTCCGATTTCGACACACCACCCCGCCGATCTGTATTTGGTATGCAATTATCTGGTTCAAAAATTAGTATTCTAGAGACATCTAGCTGAAGGTAAATTTACAAATAAATAAGCCCAAAGGAAAATTTCACTTCCTTTCTCAAGTCTGTATCCACGAAAGGGAATATTCGACCCTAAGACTTATTTATCTTTAGTGTAAGTGCCTGAAACTGTTGCTTTTTCATTGGCTAATGTGCTAGAATCATGGGTATCATAAAACAAAGTTGTCCCGCCTCTAGCTCCCTGAGGACGGTCACGCGATTATATTTGCCCGCAATTCTTTCATGAATAGCCTCGTGCCGCCTGTATCTATGTTCAGAAAGCTCAAGATTCTTCACAACACTTAGACCGATCGACTTACACTGATTATTTTTATTCTCTTAAGAGAAAGCCGGACTTAAGTCCAGCTTTGTTATTCTTGGCACAACTATTGTTGTGACTATCATTTTCTGTCCTGGAAAAAAAATATACGTACGTGCTCATAATCCCACTTCTTTGAACAGCGATTCAAACTACTCGTACCGAATTACGAGCATTTTTAATATCTTTTGTATAGATTCTAAGAGCTTTATCGGTTCGTATGTCGCGTGATTCACTATTGATTTTTTTTAACAAATGATGACATTTTTTTGAATAATACTGTAATACGCATTCTGTTTGAGAAGTCAGGAGGCATGAGGATAGACAAGATTATGTTATGTGATATATTGTTAATTTTTTAATTTTATAAATGTTGTTACAATCCTCTTCGTGCCAAAGTAAAGCAAGTGAGTGTGAATGTATATTTTATACTATACTAGTAACTCTAATTGTCAAAATATATTTTACAATTAAGGTTAACGTCTAGATTAAGGATTTTTGTGAGTGGTGTCCATATTCATGAACGACCTACTTCTGTTTATAGTTTCATCCTGACACAATTTTTCAATAAACTCCAGTTACACACAAGTGTCAATCACTAAACCCTTGTGTTATCGGAACACTAAATCCCGAACTAACCAATTGAATCTTAGTAATTAATCAAACCTGAAAGCGCAATAAAATACATATTAGAATTTTTTTTTTTTACTTATGTCCAACTATAGTTCCTAACCCGACGGGAACGTCCTACTAATATTATAAATGTGAAAGTTTGTGAGTATGGATGTTTGTTACTTTTTCACAAAAAAACTACTGGACGAATTTGGAGGAAACTTTACAGTAATATAGGTTACACATCGGAATAACATATAGGCTACAATTTGTAATGATTTTATGTAATTTTGGTCGTAATATAACGACATATGTCAATTAAGTGGGGAAAAAATCAGTCCTCTGGGAGTTATCTTGGCGTACCTACACTGCCTAAACCATTGAAGTTACACAAAAATGATGTACCGAAGGATTATTTGTCTATTAAAATATATATATATATATATATATATTTAAAACGATCTGTTACGAAACTTAATGTGGTAGACAAAATTCCACGCGAGCGAAGACGCGGGCAAAAGCTAGTAAATAATAATATCCTTTATAAGACAATTTAATTCTGTATAACTGTACATAGAAACTTAAACACTTACATTTTTTTTTATTTATATAATTTTTTCCTTATACGCTAAATAAAAAGTAATTTTGCAAGAAAATAAGTCTATGTTCCACAGAAATGAAAAGTTTTGTTTAATTTCTGTTAAACTTTATATAAAGCTAAGCAAGTTATATACCTATATGGGATGGGAGCCACGACAAAAATCTGTATAAATTTATATTACCGAATTACCCACTCTACCAATTACATTTTGTCAATTGACAATGCGAGTAACCAATTCACATGCATTGTCATTTATGTAAGAATTAATCGCTTAAATAAAGTTTCAATATTTACTACTACAACAGTGGAAGTTACAAAAACATAACAAAACAAAACAACATCTGTGTCCGTTTACATAATTAATTTTAATTACCTTCCCTTTAAATCTGGTAACATTGTTTTCTACGATTTATGGTAGTTAGTCAGTAACGCTTTTAAAAAGTCATTTGAATCTTCCATTCCATTTGCCACTTGCTCGTGTCGTTTTGCAGTTTCGCAGTTGGTACATTGCTAAAAACGGTTTTCAACATTAATTTTAAAGTGATTAATTGTATTTGGTCCATTTTTCTTCAGCATCATGATCAGCAAATTAAGATTGGTAAGTAGAAATTATAAAATAAACTACAAATGTCTTCTATGTAGGTTTTTTATTAATTTGATTTTAAAACTTTCATTGTTATAGAATGTATAACTCATATGCCGATTCCGTTATTACAGTTGTATATATTATGTGGGCATAGTATGTAAGTTGTTTGTAAGTATGTAATGTATAGTAATAATGTATTGAAAGTGGAAATAGCCGCCATTATTCTATAAAGCAAGTAATTAAGCGTGTGTGTAAATGTTTCAGACTTTTATTTATTCCTTGTCGATATTATTTAAATCATAGCTAGAATGGTTGATCACAATTTAATAAGACTCATCGCTTCGTTATAACGGACAGTGTAGGTACATGTTGAAATATCGCCATTATTGCACGTACCAAATTATTGTGCGCGTGTAGGTAGGTATATTGTAGTTTAGTAAAATTCTGTTTAACTCGTTCTAATATTTAATAAAACGAAATAAGAAAGCAGCTAGTGAATAAAACTAATCGTTCGCTATGATAAAAAGTGTAATTCTGAAGCTTTTTTATTTAGCCGCAAACTACATACCTACTACCTAAATAAACTGTTGAACATGTTAATATTACGATCTTTATAAAGTGCCTCCACAAAAGATTTTAAAAATATGTAAAAACAACTGCTGGACATGGGTTTTCCTCAAGGTTCTCCACAACATCGGGTCCAACGCCGCCCGCATCGAACGGTTTCCCGCGATCTTCACCTTGTGGGGGCCTACCAACATGCAGCGTGCGACGTGCCCCGCCCTTCGCCACTTAAGTTTAGCAATTTTATGTGCAATATCGTATCGGTGACCTTGGCCTATGTCCAGTAGTGGACGTCTTTCGGTTGAGATGATGGTGAAATACAACTAAATATTCAGTGACTTATAATATTCGCGCCATTTTAATCGAGCATGTTATAAGTAGGTACAGCAGGTAAGGATATTCATTATGTTAAGCCCGACTATTATATGTTTGTGTATTTAGAATTTCGCGACTTTTACACGAACACACGTGTTTTTAAACAGCGAGACTAATCTATATATATAAAAGAAAGTGGTGTTAGTTACACCACTTATAACTCAAGAACGGCTGAACGGATTTAGCTGAAAATTGGTGGGGAGGTAGTTTAGAACCAGGAGACGGACATAGGATACTTTTTATCCCGTTTGACCGCGTTTCAGCACAAAATCGAAAATCTGCTTATTTATTGCCTCTAAGGCGAAACAGAGTTCGCGGGGTAAGCTAGTGAATATATATTTGTAAAGGGTTATATACAAGTAATATATTGTACACTCGTAGCTAGGAGCTTGTAATTCAATAGCTCTCGAATTTCATTTTAGATGAAAAGTGGCGGGATGTCTGGCAGATGTGAATTGTTGTTTCCACGCATTTATGTCAATTTAAACATGCGCCGCGTCGCCTCAAAGCACGTTCTACATATTAAATATTTACGTTAATTAATAATATGTTTTATATATTTTTTTGTTTTTTTTTTTCGATTCGAAATATAAATTAGTAATAGGCTAGATGACACCTTAGTTAAATTAGTTACTTTTTATCATCTATCAAAACGACAATTTTGTATGAAAAATGTACTAAATACGTTTGACGTCACTGTTTTAGACCACTCAAAACAATATAGGTATTTCATTGTATATTTGATTTAAATTCGTAATAGTAATAAAAAGCTATTTTATTTGATATTTGTTGTAATGAAGTTGATATTGGTATTTATTTATGATACAGTCATCTACCCCACTCGTAATTGTTGGTGTAAATAAGACAAAGGTGATTTGTTATTTCATATTACAAACGTTCTTTGTTAACGGTTTTGGTAGACTATCACTCACAAACTAGTGAAACACATTTAACTGTCATAAGTAGTTTTCCATTGAAATTTGTTGTACGAGTATATGCAACTGCCGTGAGTTTTGAAGTTACACGTTTTTTGGCACGCTGAGGAAAAACGGTAAGAGTGTGTGTTTGGTTCTTCTCGTAGATCCCTTTGGAAGGAGTCTCGGGGTGACTTTACCAGGTCTACGACCTGTCGAAGTGGTCCACCGCGCCACCTGCGACTACAGGCGGGTCACTTGGTTGGGCCCTTGGGCCTGTTGGTATATTCCTATGGTATACCCTGGTGTCAGTCGACGACCAGCATGTTAGCTGCGCCTGGATCTCGTTCTGTGTTCCCTCTTGTGCTTAGCGAGGTCGAGCTCCAGGGGGTGGGGACCCCGAGGAACGCCCGGTGTTGGGGATAGTCCGGTAGGGATTGGTACAGAGACGAGGTCACGAAATACTGACACGATGAAATTATCTAGTCAACATTTTAGTTTTTTATTATTAATTACGTAAAAGTAATTATTTTATGATAATTAAATAAAGTTAATCTAACTAGATAGATAGTGCATTGTAATAAAGCCTTTTTTCTATTATTACTGTCATTTTCTCTACAAACAGGACAGCGCTAAAGATAAACTTTTTAGAAAGATTTTTATCTCGTTACGCCAAAGAGGTTATAACGTGCATGAGTATATAAGTACACAAATACTACGATTTGGCCGTAAAACGCTGTTTTTTTCTTAATGGCGAGCGTAAGCTTTATTATTTAAAAAGATAACTCCCGCGTATGGAATATTGTCCGTGTCAGGGAAGACTATAGAAGCACATAAGATGATCCCAAAGAATACCCAGACCAAACAATTTGTGAATCAAGTGTTGTCTCATGTGGGGTTCGGACCCACCGCTTGAACCACTACACCATTCTTGCAGTCAATAGTATTAGTTTACGAGTTAGTTGAAATAACTAAACACCTGTCTTATAAAATTTTTACTAATCTCTTTTGTATTGTAACATAAAGCGTAAAGAATGATTTTTAGAAAGGGTCGTGGTACTCCGCTCTATTTGGTCCACAGATAACATCCTAATAAGAACCGCCATGTTAAAAATTTGTTTCCATTCGGCGGCGGCGTCACAAAATATTGACGTGTACACGAAATGCGCGGGACGTGACAAATGCGCTGTGATTGGATACCTCACGGACATCGGACCATAGTGATGCCCGCACGCAGTTAGAACGTTGATCTGGATAATTTATAATTTAATGGTATATTTTTTAACATTTGTAAATAAATACACTTAAATAGCAATTTAAAGTAATAATAACCTTTCATTGAAGTATTTTTTTTTTGAATTAGAAATAATTTTAACGTGTAACATTCGCGTAATTTTTAGAATATCATGTTTCCCTCAACCAACTCATATTCAAAATACATGCGAAATTCCCTACTAAAACTATTATAGCAAGTATAAAGTAGATGTGTCGGCATCCAACAGCAGCCTACTGCGGTTATTCATAAAACGACCATAAAAAAATGACGATTAAGAAAATATCTTTGCTTCAATAAAAAAAAAATCAAAAGATGTCCGAACCATATCGACTTTGAATCCAACACTATTGTTACACGTGCAGCATTAGATAAAGACAAATATTGTAATTTGCATAATGAGTGAAAGAGACAATTAAAAAAGACATCGACTGTTTAATTATTAATACTTTAAACACAATAAAAATAGGATATATTTTTGATAACTGGATGTCTTAGCTGACTCGTCACCATTTTACGTCACATATTACCTCGGCGTGCCTATGGGTCACAAACTTAGTCTATACTGATGTCGTGATTCTTAGCGTAACTTCAATTGCTAGCTACAGCATATATGTGCCACTGCCGATCAAAAGGTCTCGGGTTCGATTCCCGGGTAGGGCTTATGTTTATCTGATTATAGAAATGCTTGATATCAGCTCGGCGTTTGGAAGTTGGAGCCTTAACCCCCTACGCGTGGTGAGCACGTAAAGATGTCGATCCTGCGCGTGATATCTCGTTCGTGTCGGATGGCCATGCCATAGGATTGTGAGAGCGAGAGGAACAGAAAGTGCACTTGTGTTTGCGCACACACTTGTACTGCGCAATATGTTCTGCGCAGTTGGCATGGCAGGTCTCTGTTGAAACTGGCCGCCGTGACCGAAATGGCTAGGAGAACATTGTGTTGCGCACAGCTGTGGCCCTGTGTGCGAAATCTATTAGGGGATAATCTGTGTTTTTTTCATGACGTGATGATATATAGCCTAAAGCCTCGTTAACTGTGCTATCTGAAAACGAAAAAGAAATGAAATCGGACCAGTAGTTCTTCATATTATCGCGTTCAACAAAACAAACAAACACTAGCTTTATCATTCTGGTATAGATAGGAAATGCGAAAAACCTTTTTTAAAAAAATAAATTCAATATCAATATATTGATGCCTGTCTGTAATTAAAAAGAACTATTTTCTCTAGTGCTTACAGATAACTCTTTACATCGTACTGAAACATAAACTAGCTCTTTTAAATTTTTGTCTATCTGTTTGTCCGGGCTTATCTCCGGAACTGCTAAGCCGATTTTAATATGTCAGGCTATTTTTTATTCCGGATTCCTCGCGGGATCGGGATTTACGCAGCAAAACCCACGTCTTCAAAGAACGAAGTCGCAGGCACAGCTAGTATACGATAATATATGAAATACACTCTACAAGTACAACTAACATTAAAAGTATGACAGTATGTGAGGACGGGTGTTTGTTACTCTTTCACGCAAAAACTACCAAACGCTTTTAGATGAAACTTTAATCTTATAGCTTGTATACAAGATTTTACAATTTATTAAGATTTTGTGTAATTTACCCATAATATAGTGTGTGTGTGTTATATATGCCTATAATATAACACGTGGTGTCGGATTAAAAATATAGTATCACCACCCCGATCATTCCTTGATGTCGTAGGCGACTAAGGGAGCAAGCTTCGCAAGACATCACTGCAAAGAGAAGGCAAACTTGAAACAAACCGTACACCAAGCCACGTGACCAGCGTGGTAAAGTAGGCCGAAACCTGCTCGTTAAGGCGAGGCCTATGTCTAGTAGTGGACTTTTAAAGTTTGATTGCACGGTTGGCCTAGCTGTTTATGTAAGTGGTCGCCACGCCTCTCGTTACTGCGCCGAGTGTTGTGGGTTCATACCCCACATGGGACAACACTTTTTGTGATCCATAAATTGTTGTTCTGAGTCTGGGTGTTCTTTGTGTCCCTTTCTTGTATGTTTGTAAAGTCGCCCGCGTCACAGGAATTATTCCTAGTGCGGACGTTCTTTTCTTTAAAAAAAATGCTGTTGATGATGATAGCTATAACTAGTATAAAGTAATTGAAAAAAAAATCTTTCGTTTGAGAATAAGCTTCGCGAGTGCTGTCTATACCTTTAAAATTTCAAGATAATACTATACCGTGGCATTGCTTGTCTTAATTAATCTATATAAATAAACAAAATTTAATTCACCTCTAAACCACTGCGCTGGTTTTAAAATAACCTTTGACATGCAGATAATTGATCCTTGTGGAAGGACGTAGGTTACTGTTTACCGTGACAATTGACAATCAGGCGGGTGGAGTCGCGGGCAACAGCTAGTCGAATATATGGTTAAAAATATTGAGCGATATATAGGGGGCAGACGCGTCTCTGTGGTCTTGTTGATTAGCGTATGTTACTACTGACCGTAGAGTACTCGATTCGATTCTCGAGTGGGGTAGTGTTATTGGGTTTTGCCGTATTTTGAGTCACAGAGTCTGGAATGTAAACTCTAATAAACACTAGGCAAAACACAAAAATGCCTTGTAAATATTAGTTATTGGCTCGACACGCACTTGACCGGTTTTTATAATTTATCATGAGATGAATATCGTGTACCTTTATAAATTTCCGTTTAAATATAATAGCCAAGGAACTCTTCCTGCTCCAGGCCCGACACACGCTTGATCGTAACAATGACTTATTAAGAATGATGTCGAAAGAGCCAACTGAAGATTCCCCTTTACCAACCCGTCTGGCCAGCATTGTATTGAAAGCCAAAACCTCCATGCTAAAGACAGACCTATGTACAGCGGTGGACTATCAAACGCCATGGATGTGATGCAATCATTTATTTGTTTCAGCTCGAAATGATGGAGAGGAATCCCGGTGAAGACGGGGAGCCCTTGAGACGCGAGGATCACCTGAGTACAGACGATTTTATAACGCACCTGCAAAGCCCTACCACGGGGAGAAGGCTGATAGTATCTAAAATATTTCTAGACGAGGAGACGACCGTCTTCGAAGTAAAAGTGGTGTCGAAGCACATAGCTGAAGAGGATGTCTACGACGGTATGTTTGAAATAATCTACTCGAGTTTATTTATTTATTAGCTGACCCACACAACCTCGTGCATCTCCTGTTGTTGCCCGTAGCGTGACGTTGTACAGCGTGAACAAATTTGTTTATAATAAAACAGTTATAGTTTTTTTAACGTTTGGCAACGGGTTTGCGGCTGGGTGGTGTGTCGGAATCGGACCGACTAAAACCACACGGTGTGCCACTCTACACCTGAGAGAGGAGGGATCCAGGAACAGCTGTTATTACGACATCTTTATCCCTCCTAGCGCCTGCCCGGGTACCACGGGCACTATCGTCGAATAAAACTCTCTATTTAGGCGACTTACAGCACACACACACACACAGACGTCACCACCTAGAGGCTGGTCTCAAAAAAAAAAAACTGTTATAGTGAGCCAATCTTATAAGAAAGACATTTGTCGCGGACCTTTTTATTAAATTTCTTAAAAGGAAACAGGTCTTTACAGTGCATTATTTTTGTGAAACTAGCCATTTACGTAGCGCATACAATGCAAACTCTCAAACAGAATAATTTTCCTCCGTTTTCGCAACATTTTTCATTGACACTTCGCTCTTTTTGGTCGTAGCGTTATGATATACAACCATAGCCTTCCTTGCTAACTGTTATGTAATATTAAAATAATTTATCAATGAATTATTATCATTTTTTTATTTCTTTTTGTAAGATTTGCGCGCGTTTAAACAAACATCAACTCTTCATTTTTATAATATTAATATAGCTTAATAATTTCCATTTCCGTTATAAATAGAAGTAGGTGATACGAAATTCAACAAGTCATTTTAGTTTTATATAAAAATGAGTCAAAAATGTTAATTTAATTACATATAATTTATATAATAATGATATCAGATTCTTAATTTTGTGTGACTTTAAATACATATAGAGATCCTATGTGATTAAGGATAATTTGTTGTTATCATGAACGCTATGTGATACTCTTTTTGAAAATCTTCATAAGTACTTCAACGTCCACGTCTGTCATGTTCGCCTGTCCGAAACACACTGACGACACTCGCAAGCGTGCGCACGGCATTCAAGTGTTTGTAAGACCTTGGAGTTTGTGGAGGTTTGCCAATCCAAGGCAAGGGTCCGTGTCCTCTATTTCATGCTATGAGTGTCGTAAGAGCCGACTAAGGAGCAAACTACACACAGCAGGTACATGGAGAAAGAAAACGACACAAACCCTACACCGTTCGAGAGTTCGGTTGGAATGCATTAAGCAGCTCTTGCATTGCTTTTTCCTGAATTTCTTTTTTTTTCCTTCTCTCTTTTAAAAAGACAACGCTCGCACTGGAAGTAAATCCTGTGTCGCGGGCGAGTTTCACAAACATACAAAAAACGTACGCATAGTACGCCCAGACTGAACAACAATTTATGGATCACACAGTGTTGTTCCATGTGGGGTTTGAACGCACGACACTCAGCGCAGTAGAGAGCGGCGTGGCGACCGCTTAAACCACTGCACTGGGCTAATCGTGCAGTCAGTGTCTGAACGTGTGAATTATATGGAGTCCAAATCCTCTCTGTATTGTTGATGTAATGAGATAAAGCGGTCCGTCTGCTCGCTTGCCAGAAAAAAAAACATTAGAATAACTTTTTCACAAACAAATTCCTCGACTATAATAACATACATATATAACAAAATGCGACTGTACGGATGACAGAGGTTTAAGCAGTCGTTCTTCTGAGTTTGGGTGTTCTTTGTGTCCATTTCTTGTATGTTTGTAAAATCTCAACGACACAGGATATGTGTCCTAACGTGAGGGTTGTATTTTTGGAAAAAAAAAAGTATAGGTAAATTAATGTCGGTATATTGTTGTATTTCAGAGACAGAGGTGATCAATTGTCACGTGTGCGACACAGTCGTTCCGAGGGCGTACTTCAGGGAGCACGCTCAGAGCATCATACACCAGAATAAGAAGAAAATGAGTACAATTTTCGTAAGCAGTCTGTTCAGTGATGACAAACTACTTTGGAGTAATAGGAACAATTACCCGTGTGACTTTCATTACTGTTCGCCCTGTATGACGCTGGTTCCTAACGATCAGACATCGATACACGGTTTGTCTGTGGAACATTACAAATCTATCGACAAAGAGACCGCTTTAAAAGCATTCGTCAAAAACTTTATTGACGAAGAACAGCAACAGTCGGAGTCAGTCTGCGAGAGTCCTGACAATATTCTGTTCTACGAAGTGGATGATGATTCAACGTCTAACAGTCGCCAGCCTGATATTGCAGATTTAGGGTCGAACGTTCATGTGCCTCAACCAATAGATTCAGCGTTAAACGATCTTCAGCCTGAAGAAATAACTGCAGGGTTTAACAGTAATCAGCTGGAAGATGTACTAGCTGTGCTTGAACATGACAGAGCTAAAGAGAGAGAACTGAATCTTCTTACACAACCATCTACTTCTACATGTAATATAGAACAAACGTATAATGTGCTTGCTCACGCGAGCGTTTCAATCGAAATCCAAGAGTTTAAGCTATACGCTAAGACAATGAATGAGAAATATATGATTAATGTTTGCGAGTGGATTGACGTGAACGATCCTCAGCACCTGGTGCTGGCGGCACCGAACGGCAACATACTGAAGACCACCGTGGATATCTTCCACAGCTTTCGAAAGAGCTCCTCCGAAGTGTTGTGTCAGGTGTGCGACAAGATGATCGCGCTCGATGAAAAGAGATTGCACATCGAAGATGAGAAACACGCTCGTTTAATCTCTCATCCCATAGACGAAATGTTTCGCCGTAAGGTACTTTTAGTTTTTACAAGCTTTTTATGTCTTATCTTAATTTTAAGTGTTTCGCTGTCATCTATCGATCTAAGATATAATGGACGTCGGCACTACTGATGGTTAGTTAGTTAGAACTACTTGGTGAGCTTCGTAAATTGTACGGGCAGGGTAACACTGTCCCATATTGTAAGTAACGCCTCGCGCGGAAATGTAACAGTGCAGGCGTATTCATAGATGGGAGATATTGTTCAGCTGTATCTTAAGAGATAGTATTCAGCTTACAGATTCAGTTTTTCATTTTATAATAACTATGTTAAATTTAGTCTCTCGGTTCATAAAATCCTTATTAATATTATAAATGCGAGTGTGTTTGTTTGTTTGTATGTTTGTCTTTTTTTCACACCGCAACGAAACAATTTTTTGTAATGATTCTTGTGTCTGAAGATAATTAGTAGGCTAATAGGTTACTTTTTACCTCTGGAAACCATCTTATTCCCACCGGAAGAAGGTCCATTTAAATTTTATACATCCGATAGATGGCGCTATTAATTTTATTTCTCTGATTACATACAGTACAAAATATTTAATTAGTCTTTACAAAAAATTTTGAAGGGTTTCTCTGATGTAGGTATGTGTGTATATTGAACAGACATAACTAAACTGTTTATTGATAATTTTTTTTTGGCTTTAAATATCATAAATGCGAATGGTAAGGATATATGAATGTGTGACAAATTTAGATAGACTTTTAAAGTAACATAGTTTATACATCAGAATAACATATAGAGGTTACTATTTATCGCGAAAAACGAAACATACACGAGTGGAGCCGAGCCATCTGTGAAAGCTAGAGTTGGTGTGGTATGTGTATGTGTATGTATACCTGTGTGCGCGCGTACGTAATATTATTTAGTCTCGAATTTTAATGAGAAGCTAATTTTATTATTTGAGGTACACATATCAATAATAACACTTTTAATTTTATATATATATATATTGAAATATATTGATGATATGTTGCAGATCAGCGATGTGTGGCGTCACGACTTGGTGGGCAACAAGAACTATTTAGCTACACCTGAACACTTTTCAACACTGACTGACGACAATCCACCCTCAGTAAACGAAGCACCCTCCGTCAATCAAGGATCTATTGTCGAATGTGAAATTTGCGACATAAAGTTACATAAAAATAACTTTGTCGAGCATATCCAGGGTAAAAACCATAAAAAACAACAACAGAAGATTCAAAAAGAGACGAAAAGTTCAACCCAGGCACGACAAGACCAACAGGGGTCAGCCAGCTCAGCCAGCAGCACTCGACAACACGTCGACGATAGAAACGGCCCGATGGACGCCGACGCATTTATGGTGTACTTCAAGAAGATGCTTTCAAATTATAATTTGAAATACGAAATGCCGATCGCCAGGAACGGAGGTCTCGTCATTGTCACGCCGAATGGTTTTGAAATGACTGTAAACGTGGAAAACTTCCACGGATACAAGCCAACAAAGACCAGCTTGTATTGTCAACTGTGTGAGATGATTATATCTACTGACACGAGAGTACACAGCGAAACTCGTATCCATATGAACAATATTACACAAAGCATAGACGAACACTTCACTCGAAAGGTAAGACTCATGGATGAAGCGAGACAAGTAAAAGGGACGTTGCCTCCCCGTTGAAGCTTTGTTGACTGCGCGGATGGCATAGTCGCTTAAGCAGTCAGCGCTAAGTGTTTGTGGATACAAATCCTACATGGGACGATCGGTTACATACAAACAAACATACAGGTGAGCTAATTAAAGCTCTAGTTTTAAAAAGTCGCGCCCAGAATAAAGGGGAGACGGTTATATACTGCCTTTATCAGTGACAAGTTACGACGAAAATGCGTAAGAGCAGTTTTCTTAGCTTCACCTGTTGTATGTTTGTGTGTGTTTGTAAGCGTGTTTTTTTAGTTTTTTGATACTTTATTTAATACAAATTTTTGTTTGCATCTCCACCCGCGTTTATGTAGGTTATCGCGGTCAACTGACTAAAATAAAGCACACTAATGTTTAGTAAAATTTAATAAAGGAAAACCGTATCCACGGGTGTCATGTCTCTTCTACACAAAGGGAGGATCCTCAGACCCCAGGGGAGGTGATCACACCTGGCGGACCACGGCCAATGGGTTGATGTTGGGATGTTTTATATATGCTAATCACCGCGAGTTTCTATATCGCGATTCAGGAGCAGTCGCGAGTTGCTCCGTAGTGCCGTAGGTCTTCGGTAGATGGCGCTGTAATGTCTTTTCGTTTGCGCTTTATGTGGAAATCGCCGTAAGCCGATTACACTGATCTCAAGAACAACTATTTGAAACTGAAAAGTCACAGTAATATCACGCTTCTATCAAAAACAAAAAACAGACCTGAGTAGCGCATGTCAGCTTTTTTTAATATATGTTTAATTGTTTATGTTACTCTGTGCACGCGTAATTTACGAATAATTCTCAGGTTTCTAACTAAAACATTTATTTTCAGATAAACATGATGTCTCACTGTGTGCTGTGCAATATAATGGTCTCTGATGGCGCGGAGCACGCGGCCACTGACCGTATACATTACTCGTACATGAAAACCGGCGTCTTCTATGTTAAGCAAATCGAACTTTCTGGAAGGAAACGAAAGCTGACTCACTGTGACGTGTGCGATATTTACTTGACGCCAAACACTTACCAAGAACACCTCAAGGGTCAACGGCACCTGAAGACCATCAGGGAATATTGTGGCCGTGACCAAAGCGAGACTCCTTCAAATATGATCTTTTGCAGCGTTTGCACGAGAAGTATACATTGCAACAGTTTCCAAGAACATTGCAAAGGCAAGAGGCACGCTGCGATGGCCAAGAAGACCGCGCGAACATCGCAAACCGAACCCGCCGGTCAACGGGACGTAGCTCACTGCTCACAGACTACAGTGAACCAGGCCGAAACAAACTTTCTGGAATATTTGAAGACGATGATTGCCAAATACAAATTGAACTGTGCACTCCCCGTCGTAGAAGACGATCGTGTGGTGATCACCACTCCTAAAGGTAGAAAAGAGAGGTTCACAATTGAAGTGTTCCACAGCTACAAGCAAGCGGAGAGCTCGGTGGTATGCCAAGTGTGCCGAATGAATGTACTGTCTAAAGACACGAGAGCTCACAGTTTGACCAGACTGCATGTTGTCAACATTCTACAACCCGTTGATGATAACTTTTCTCGAAAGGTATATTTTAAAAACTATTTTTTTTGCTGGTCTTTAGTAGTAATAAGATATCCTAATAAACACGGCGACCAACACCTTAAGACGCTCACGTCAGACGGCTAGATCAAGGATCTCCGATACAGAAGGATCTCTTTGAAGCCAAAACTACTGGTTACTTGGTTTCTGTGCCTGAAGTCTATGATCTGCTATTTTTTAAATATGTGTTTTTTAATGTACTAATTTTATAGGAAAGTTACAATATTTCAGTCATCTGACACACAATGCCATTTAGTTTCAAACTACACCAGTCCAGTATGTAATATAAGTTCTGGATTAGCGACCGCGTACTGGCAACGCATCTTTGGTAGTAGTACCCCTCACAAGGTGGTCCGACGACCTGGTGAAGGTCGCTGGAAGCTTTTAATTTTTCTATATTAAGAGCCTGCCAAAGTGACACTCTACTCTGCCCAATGGAAAACATGATTAGAATTCAAGAGTTGTGGTCACCATTCTCATTGCAAATGCAGACAATGCAGTATGGTGACCCACACAATGGCGGCCTCGTGAGATGCTTTTTCACGCCCCGATTGGGGATGTAAAAGGCATGACAATCAATGTGACAGTGTAAGGCTTACAGTTACTACGGTAACTGTGACCCCTGCATCAATGGACCTCCGCGGTCTCACACTCACCAATGAAACACGCGAGCACGGATGCTATCGCTTTAGGTTGGTCTTCTGTGGGAGGATAGTGCTGCTCCGGTCCAGCCGGTCCGCTCGTGCTGAAATCAGCGTGGCTCTACTACCTAGTAGATGCTCGATGCGGCCGGCACGGGACCGGCTGTTGTGGAGAACCTTGAGGGAGGTTGATGTAATATAAACCTGTCGCGGTACAGAACCTCGAGGCCCTCGCATTCCTATACTCAGTAAAAACTCAACAACACTTTTCTGGCCCGACTCGGGATTCGAACCCAAGACCTCTTGATCGACAGTCGCATACACTAACCGCTAGATCATCAGAATAGTCTTAGAATACTACATATTATATGTAATGTAAAGCGGTATATTTTTAGTTAGTCTTTTACACTTAATTTGATCTATTTTTGTTGACAAATGAAAATCATATCGGCTAACCTTAACGAGACTGCCGCAGACAATGTAAGAGATTTTATCATTCTTTATAGAAACATACAGTTAGGATTTTTTTTGACGATCTCACTCCAAACCTGCGAAGTTTATAAGGTCCAAGTAGCTAGTATTTGATCTCTTACAGTAAATTAAAGGGCAGAGAATGTTCTATCTAGTACCTGTGGTTAACATAGATTATAGCTAAACTCCACATGGGACAACACTTTGTGTGATCCACAAATTGTTGTTCCGAATCTGAGTGTTCTTTGTGTCCGTATCTTGTGTTTTTGAAGTCCCCGCGGCACAGAATTCGTTCCTAATGCGAGAGTTTTCTCTTAAAATGAGATTTATAATTTTATCTTGTTTCAGATCAATAAATTGTGGAATCACTGTCTCATTTGCAATATCACAGTTTTGAATAGCTTCGACCACGCATCCTACAGTCCTAAACATAAAAAAATCTGTGAATCCGACACACGCCGACGAGCCGAGGGTGGCGATGGCAACGCTGAGAAAATGTTTTGTAACGACATCTATGAATAGTGTGCTTGCATGAAAACGTTGATTACAAATACCAAGATGGGACGGCAGTAATTAAAAGTCATTTTTAAAGTTGAAACTGTGATTTAAAAGTTAAGGAAACGATAAAGAAGAAAACAAATGTAAACGATTAAGTCGGCGAGAGAATAATCGGTTACACAGTATTGTGTATTCTTGGTCTCTAATCTTTGTGCGATGCTTCGAAGCGTCTGCAATAATCGTATACCAAACACTGTCCACAGGAATGTGCCTTGTGTAGTGTGATAGTGGGTATATATGTATCGACATATATTATACTAAGTTTGCTCCTGGTTCGAGCGTTTACAAATATGTAAAACTTTTTAGGAGTTGTTACACTTGTGCCGTGTGTGTGACATATTGTTTAAACCTATCAAATAATCATGTAACATCGTTTTTTACCTAATGAACCTACTTTTAAATAAATTATAGTTGACACAACACGTTTTAATAGTAAATCGAACTAAATGGTTAACATACAATTTTAAATTTGTTAATAATTTTATTGCTGGCAATGATTCTGTTTTGTTGCAAAATACTTTTATCAATTGATTTTTTGTGGATTTGTTTTATTTGATTTGATCGATTCAACTCGATAGACTACATATGTCGTCGCAATATTGCATGCACGTTTTATTTAGTTGACAAATAAATTATTGTTTTTTATATCAAACCTTTATATTGGAATAAGAAATCAAACCAGTACAAGGTACAAAGCCACGCTTTTTTATTTTCTTTCGATGATTGAACGATATCGGTTCGGCTTATTGTTTAAGCTTGTTTATAAGTTTATTAAAACTATAATTTGTTTTTACTTTTTACTTTAAATGAGTGTTTTATTTTAAGTTTTTAAACCAAATATATGTTATTTTTATTGTAAGAGCCTGCCCTGCACTCTGCCTGATGGAAGGCATGAATAGAATTCCAAGAGTTGTGGTCTCCACACTCATTGCAAATGCAGACAATGCAGTATGGTGACCGATATTATTGCGGTCTAGCGAGATGCTTTTTCACACCTCACTTGGGGACGTAAAAGGCGTGACAATCATCGTGGCATTGTATTACAATAGTACACACCACGACAACTGTCACCCCTGCACCAATGGGCCTCCGATCTCGCACTCGCCAACGAAACACGACAATACGGATGCTGTCGCTTTAAATTGGTCTACTGTGAGAAGGTATCTGGGCGAAACTTGGCTAATCGGTGATAGTTTGATTTTTTTACAGTGGAATTTTATTTACCAATCGGATAATTAGATACTATGTACCTACTAGGCCTAAGGTTATAACATTGGCTTACCTACTCGATATCTAGAAAAAATTGAAATACTAAATTGCCCATATACCTACCTAAATCCTATATAATTATGTACAATATAAAATAAGTTAATTCAGTGATACTAGGTGTATTGTGTGACATAAGGTTGGTTAAGATGTGATAGACAAAGAATCAGTAAATAAAAGTCTTAAATATAATCAACATAGGTGTGATTTAATTAGCAAATAGTGTATCTCTATGATTATTGCACAAATGGCTTTGGTTTGTAGGTTATTGTGTTTAGGAACATAAACAACATTTAAGTACTTAACTTTAAACATTACAAGTAGATATCAGATAAAACTACAATTAATCACAAAGTTCACAAATTGAACATAAAAAATTGAGAATCTTTAACATTTTGACACTCAACATGGTGCTAAATTTTACAAAATGGGCTCTGGATACACTCTCTTACATTTGTAGGTAAGTTGAATGTCTTGTGCAAATGTATTTTGACAAGTAGGTACCACAGGTATTTGATGTGTGTGGAATTTGGAATTTGCAACAAATTATCAAAGGGTGCTTTGAACAGCCTGGCTGTGGTTTATTAGATCCTAATTGTGGTTGGGCATTCATTGTGAAATAAAGAAGTTAGGCAGCATCTCTTGTGGCTGGTAGGACTCTATTCAGACTAACTTTCAGGTGTTCTTAAGCTTAGATTATAACGTTTCTTGAAACAAGACCACAAATACCAGCCCGCATATTGCTTTGAAGATCGAGAAAAAGTATGTTTAATTCCTGCGTTTTCAGCCAATCGATATGCTACAATACAAACCTGCATTACAGTCAATCCAAAACCAATTTCCTGCATTTTATTGATATAATTCGACAGCCTAATTTCTATTTCAGATGGTAAGACATAAGGTTTACCACGTTTCAACTGAGAAGTTGAAGTAGGGTTATGGTGATAGTGGCTGCAATAGGCTTTCGAGGTGCTCCATGACATTGAAAATTTTTTTGCCGTTTTATACATTGTACTCCCACTGTTTAAGACTCCCATTACAGCTGCTTTAATACTTGAGGCAATGTAAGACTTTTTCATTTTCGAAGACACCTTCTTTTTGGTTGCAAACTGTTTTGCTTCTATAAACCAATAGGTTATGTTAGAAAATAAAGATATTTGGCTGTTAGTCTGGAATATTCAAAATAACCTTATAATTCACACAACATTATTTAAATAAATTCATGAAATGTACTACACTGGACTATTGTGTGATGCACAAATATGTTAAACACAGAAAAACACAAAATTTTTTTGCGCACCTAACTTAAGGATTAAATTACAATAAAAATTAAATTTCTTTTTCGGGATTTCGGTTTTGTTTTTTTTTCCATTTTACCTATAAATCCAAGATAATTCAATATTTATCCCGCCAGATCTATTGACAAGTTGGTAATGGAGAGACTATACCATGGAATAGGCGATGGGAGGCGACTTTTTAATTTCTGTCAGTGTTCGCATACACTGTAGGTCAACGTCTACACGTTAAGATTACCACCATCCATTGAGCATGAGTTCAAACTGTAGGTCTATGTAGTAACTTCATTATGAAGAACGAATAAACTCTGTCACTGATTTACTCTTATATCAGATGATTTTCAGATCCTGTCGACACAGGACACGTTCGTAGTGCAGGAGTAGACTATCCAATACCTTTAAACGAGTAATTGGGTAGATTACTGTATCGGAAATAAATACCAATGTCCACTTCATTAAAACTAATATCGCGAAACATCTCGGAAAATAGAATTAACATAGCTTGTTATTATTGTTACGAATTTCAATCAAATAAGTATACAGTGAAATAAATTGTTCAATTGTGTAGTCTAAAACAGTGACGTCACAATTTGGTATTTAGTACATTTTTCATACAAAATTATCGTTTTGACATATATAAAAAGTAACTAATTTGACCAAGGTGTCATCTATCCTATATAGGTAGTAGGTACCTGGAAACCGAGCTTTGCTCTGGATTTTTGGAAAGTTGTTTTGAAATAAACACGCACAAAACAACGTTTCATAAAAATGAAACCTAGCTAGCCAAATTATTGTTTTTGATAATTATATAACATTTTATTACTTACAACTAAACAAGAATGAAATTTGTTTATTCGTTTAGACGCGCAAATATGTATTCATACTAGTTCTAGTTGAAAATACGCTGGACAACCCATTTATCGAGCGAGGGGCGTTACGACAGCAAAACTGTTACTTAGAGGTACGTGAGGGTTTCAATGATACGAATAAACGACGATATAAACGAATTTTTAACCTTGAATAGTTTTAAAAGAGTTTAACGAGCATTAACATAGATGGATCTGTATTGAAAATAGTGTCTTTGATTTTATAAAATAAAAATATAATTAAAAAAAAAACAAACCAAAATCAAAAGATTGGTTTTATATCTCGTATGTACCGCACCTGACCCTGCCTAAGATATAAATAAGACAAGGACATTTCGTCATTTCATATTATAAACATTGCACGTAAATGGTTTCTGCGGCCTATACCCACTCAGCTACGATAGTATGACTTTTGAATTCGGTATGTATTCTACAACTGATACTACCGCAAGTATTGCGACGAGCTTTCGTATCATACAAATTATGTACATTATAAGTTGATAACAAAAGTTTTCAAGAAAAAGCTAATTTCATTTTCTTTAGCGCATATAAATAAAAGCTGTTTTTTGTGGTTTTTAATGTATTTTCAATTTTAGTTATCGTGGGACAGGTTTCTTAGTATCTCCATCATGGAATTGACATTTATAAGAAATGGACCCATCTATTTTCCTAAAGTTGATGGGTTTACATTCGTACTTACATACATACATATCTACTCATCAAGACGAATCGAAAAAGTCCAAACTCGAGGTGGTTACGTCGTTTTATTATTGAGAACCTATGATCACCTTCCAGTTTCATCATTAAAGTCTGACCACATAACTGAAACCATTCAAGATTAAACTAATCGTCGAGTAACCAAATAAGCCCAAATTTTATGCGAATGTGTCGTTTTCATACAAACTTCTTATGGCCACCTTCAAGTCCATTATCAGACACTGTATACCATCTAAAATCAAAGTACTCGTCATGAGGAATCAAAAAAGTCCTAACTCGATGAGCTTGCGTCATTTCATTACTGATATCTGCGGCTACGGCCATCATCCAGCTCCGTCATAGGATCCTGCTCAATGCAATGTCATAATAATAAACATTACATTGTCACGTAATATTTATATACATACGTGTAAAATTTCACCTCAAAGGGTTGAAGACTCTGCTTCAAAATTAAGTTACAATATTTCAACCGAATAAACATAGTTACATGGATACATTGCAAGATAAATAAAAATCTTTTAATAAAAAAACGGCATTCAAAACAATCGAAATTCGACCGCCATCTTAGTGACCTAGGTATGAGTGAAATTGATGAAACGAAATAACCGAATTAATAATAAATGTATTTGACTTTTAATCTTTTTTAAATAATTAGTAATGTTTGATAAAATAGCAGCATATTCTCTTTTTTAATTATTTAATTGTCTAATTTATGTAACTATTGCATTTCTTGTATAATTCAGACGTTTGGCAATATTTATTAGATTGCTATTAGATTTTACGGTCAAATAGTAAAACGAAATATATTTTTTAATGGAATCATAATTTTCTTGCTCAGTTTTATATATATTTACATAATTATTAACAAAGGGCGAAAAAAGAGTAGTAAGTAGGTCCCTTTAAAAATAACATAATGAAACGGAAATAAAAAAATATGCATTTACGTAAGTACCGATAGGTCACGACATCATAGACAAGAAAAGTATAATAAATGACAAATTATTTGGATAAGTGTCTTTTTAGTAGTAAAAATAGTTTAGTAGTAGTACTAATTATTTCTACCAAACAGTAAACACGATTTTATATAACGATATAACATGTAAACAAACCAACCGCCCGGCTTCGCACGGGAGCAATATTTGTTTGTGTAACTTTTCTTTACTTGTTTGTGTAATTAATTTTGCACGGCCAGCGGCAGTGACAGCACAGTAATGTTACAGGCTTATTGTCTTTATTTCGTAAATGTTCTGTATTTGCTGTGAAATTGAAAATGCTACTACTGCATATAGCGAAATTTCATATTAACATCCAACCCTCATTTTGGAACGGAACGGAATGTTTTAAAACCTTACTTCGTGCACACCTATATTGCGCTAGGAACGCTCTGCAAAATTTCATGCTTCTAGACCCAGCGGCGGTTTTAATTATCCGTTGATCAACCAGTCAATAGGTCAGTCTGCCAGTTTTTTGTTTTACAGATGACTAGCGACCCAACTAGATTTAAGCGTACAAGAATAAAAGCGACTTCATTTTATGGTGTGTAAAGAAGATGTATGTATGTACATAACTGATCATCCACCCCAGTTTTGCAAGGGTGCAATATGAAAAAAATCTTATATACTAGTGTAATTTAGCGTGAAGCAAATACCAATTTACGTAATAAAACATTCCACGCCTCCCAGCCCTACTGCCACCCGGTATGGACGCACGACAGCCGCTCTGCTGTCGCACTTCAGGGCTTTGTTATCTTAACATAAACTATTCGTTTTAATTGTATGCTGTAAACAATAATTTTGATCTACGTTAACACATGATGTGTTCAATATATTTAATTAGATAAAAAATAATACCGTATTGTTTAAAATAGCTTCTAAAAGAATTCTTCGTCCTCTCTTCTAACATTGTTTTATGTGAAAGTTTGTGAGAATGTACGAGTAGAAGTAGGAATTCCACTGAACGAAATTGGATATTTAGCACAAATAACTCATAGCCGTAATTAACATTTGGGGTCTCTTTTCTTCGGTATTCCTACGGCAAATTGCTGACAATAAAAATATAAATAAAAATAATAGCTGAACTACGTTTATTTTATGCCTGTTGGTTGGGGTAATATGTAAATAATTCTGGATGTCGTAATCACAGCTGTTCCCGGACCTCTCCTATATCAGGCGCAGAGTGGCACACCGTGTGATTTTAGTCGGTCCGATTTCGACACACCACCCCGCCGATCTGCATTTGGTATGCAATTATCTGGTTCAAAAATTAGTATTCTAGAGACATCTAGCTGAAGGTAAATTTACAAATAAATAAGCCCAAAGGAAAATTTCACTTCCTTTCTCAAGTCTGTATCCACGAAAGGGAATATTCGACCCTAAGACTTATTTATCTTTAGTGTAAGTGCCTGAAACTGTTGCTTTTTCATTGGCTAATGTGCTAGAATCATGGGTATCATAAAACAAAGTTGTCCCGCCTCTAGCTCCCTGAGGACGGTCACGCGATTATATTTGCCCGCAATTCTTTCATGAATAGCCTCGTGCCGCCTGTATCTCTCGAATAGACTAGCGTTCGACATCATCGCCCCGCTCGAACCGACCCACTATCCGCACAACGTGTCTCACCGACCCGACATTCTGGACGTGGCGCTCCTAAAGAACATAAACCTACGTTTGTGTTCAGTAGAGGTGCTTCACGAGTTAACTTCAGACCACAGACCTGTGGTCGAGGAGTTCGCACCCAGACTGGGTCCCATCGACACAGGTCATCGTACCCCCACTAGACGAATCACGGACTGGAGGCGCCTCGGGACCAAACTCGAGGCAACCTCGTCCGAGCATCTAGACAGGATACCCGACCATATAATCAGCAAAGAGGACACCGTGACGGCGATCGACTCCCTCACAGCACACGTGCAATCGTTAATTAACGAATGCACTCGGGAGGCACCGGCGACGAACGATCGCCGCTGGGACCTACCCGATGACGTACGTGAGCTGCTGAGGCGGAAGAACGCCGCCGTACGAGCCTACGACAGATATCCATGCGAAGCCAACCGGATCAGGTTACGACGCTTAGAAAGAGCGGTCAAGTCGCGCATCGATCAAATGCGCCAAGACAGGTGGGATAGAACACTACAAGACCTCGAACCTACCCACCTTGCCTTCTGGCAACTATCCCGCTCCCTTAAGAGAGACACCGTCACCTGTATGCCTCCTCTAAGCAGACCTAACATTCCACCGGCATTCGACGATATCGAAAAGGCAGAGTGCCTGGCCGAGAGTCTAGAGAATCAGTGCACGCCCAGCGTAATACACTGCGACTCGGACCAAATAGCCGAAGTTGATTCGGAAGTAGAGCGCCTAATAACCTCACTTCCTACAGCAACATCAACGCCGACGGGAACGACAGACGAACAAGACCTAGACACGGTCACCCCCGAAGAAGTCGAAACGATCGTCAAGGGCCTACACGCTCGCAAGGCGCCCGGTTCGGACGGTATCACAAACAGGGTTATAAAACTCTTTCCGGAGAGGCTACTGGTCCTGCTGACGTTCATCTTCAACGCAGCACTCAAAAACAACATCTTTCCACAACAGTGGAAAGAAGCCGTTGTTATTGGGATACCCAAACCTGGCAAACCAAAGTCCGAACCGACCAGTTATAGACCGATCAGTCTGCTTAAAGGATTAGGCAAGCTATACGAGCGTCTAATCTACAATAGGCTGAAAGCGTATGCCGATGCTAATCTTCTCGTCCCCCACGAGCAATTCGGTTTCCGAACCGAACACTCGTGCGTCCACCAAGTCCACCGCATCGTTGAATACACCAGCGATCGGCTTCAACGCAACCTATTTACAGGAATCCTCTTCTTCGACGTAGCGAAAGCTTTCGACAAAGTGTGGCACAACGGCTTATTATTTAAGCTGGCCACCATGGGAGTGCCACACGGACTCGTGCTCATCATACGAGACTACTTGTCGAATCGAAGCTTCCGCTACCGAGTAGAAGGGTCACTGTCCTCCACTCACCCCATACGAGCCGGTGTCCCACAAGGGTCCGTGCTCTCCCCCCTACTCTTCACGCTGTATACCAGCGACATTCCGAAGCATCGACATGTGCAGACGGCACTATTCGCAGACGACACGGCTATCTACTGCTCAGGAATGAACCCCTCGACAGTAGCCAAAAAACTCCAGACCGCAGCCAACGCACTGGGCGTTTGGTTCCGGAAATGGAGGATAGAGGTCAACCCCGAGAAAAGCTAGGCGGTGCTGTTTCACAGAAGACAGCTAAGCTTGTATCCTTTGGAGAAGACCCCTCAGATTAGGATGTTCGGCAAGTCTATCCCTTGGGCTAGGCAGGCCAAATACCTAGGCATAACCCTTGACGACCGTCTAACCTTCGGCCCCCACATCAAGGCAGTCCGCAACCGGGCTGCCTTCGTGCTAGGACGTCTCCACAACTTACTAAACGCGCGTTCGAAATTAGACTTGAAAAACAAAGTTAGGTTATACACGTCATGCGTACGTCCTATAATGACGTACGGTAGCGTAGTATTCGCACACGTTAGGCCACACAGGATCCATAGGCTTCAAACACTACAGAATAGATTCATGCGCAAAGCTACGGGAGCACCGTGGTATGTACGCAACGTCGATCTCCACATCGACCTCAGATTGCCGACCATCAAGCAATTCATAAAACAGTGCTCCCTTAGCTACTTTGACTCTGCTCCGACTCACCCCAACCCTCTAGTGGTTGCGGCCGTAGAATACACACCAAGTAGGATTTCGAAGATACGACGACCCAGACACGCGTTAGAGGAACCAGATGACGAGATCACGCTCGCTCAACGTAGAGCGGACACAGCTAGGCAATCTAGGAATAGGAACCGTCCGCGTTTTCGTCCCCGTCGTCGGGGGCGGAATACGCGCCGCGTAAATCATATACAAATCATGGGAGTAGGTCGCCCCAACGTAGCAGCAACACCCCAAGCCGAGGTTCGTATCCCACAGGGGGTGCCCTTGGGCTATGTTGCTTAACAAATGACCGGTTGAAAGCCCTCAGCGCTCACCGTAATGCCCGTGTAAAGTTGTAGAGGCCATCCCAGGCCAACAGCTAGGGCACTATCAAAAAAAAAAAAAAAAAATATCTATGTTCAGAAAGCTCAAGATTCTTCACAACACTTAGACCGATCGACTTACACTGATTATTTTTATTCTCTTAAGAGAAAGCCGGACTTAAGTCCAGCTTTGTTATTCTTGGCACAACTATTGTTGTGACTATCATTTTCTGTCCTGGAAAAAAAAATATACGTACGTGCTCATAATCCCACTTCTTTGAACAGCGATTCAAACTACTCGTACCGAATTACGAGCATTTTTAATATCTTTTGTATAGATTCTAAGAGCTTTATCGGTTCGTATGTCGCGTGATTCACTATTGATTTTTTTTAACAAATGATGACATTTTTTTGAATAATACTGTAATACGCATTCTGTTTGAGAAGTCAGGAGGCATGAGGATAGACAAGATTATGTTATGTGATATATTGTTAATTTTTTAATTTTATAAATGTTGTTACAATCCTCTTCGTGCCAAAGTAAAGCAAGTGAGTGTGAATGTATATTTTATACTATACTAGTAACTCTAATTGTCAAAATATATTTTACAATTAAGGTTAACGTCTAGATTAAGGATTTTTGTGAGTGGTGTCCATATTCATGAACGACCTACTTCTGTTTATAGTTTCATCCTGACACAATTTTTCAATAAACTCCAGTTACACACAAGTGTCCCTCACTAAACCCTTGTGTTATCGGAACACTAAATTCCGAACTAACCAATTGAATCTTAGTAATTAATCAAACCTGAAAGCGCAATAAAATACATATTAGAATTTTTTTTTTTACTTATGTCCAACTATAGTTCCTAACCCGACGGGAGCGTCCTACTAATATTATAAATGTGAAAGTTTGTGAGTATGGATGTTTGTTACTTTTTCACAAAAAAAGTACTGGACGAATTTGGAGGAAACTTTACAGTAATATAGGTTACACATCGGAATAACATATAGGCTACAATTTGTAATGATTTTATGTAATTTTGGTCGTAATATAACGACATATGTCAATTAAGTGGGGAAAAAATCAGTCCTCTGGGAGTTATCTTGGCGTACCTACACTGCCTAAACCATTGAAGTTACACAAAAATGATGTACCGAAGGATTATTTGTCTATTAAAATATATATATATATATATATATTTAAAACGATCTGTTACGAAACTTAATGTGGTAGACAAAATTCCACGCGAGCGAAGACGCGGGCAAAAGCTAGTAAATAATAATATCCTTTATAAGACAATTTAATTCTGTATAACTGTACATAGAAACTTAAACACTTACATTTTTTTTTATTTCTATAATTTTTTCCTTATACGCTAAATAAAAAGTAATTTTGCAAGAAAATAAGTCTACGTTCCACAGAAATGAAAAGTTTTGTTTAATTTCTGTTAAACTTTATATAAAGCTAAGCAAGTTATATACCTATATGGGAGCCACGACAAAAATCTGTATAAATTTATATTAGCGAATTACCCACTCTACCAATTACATTTTGTCAATTGACAATGCGAGTAACCAATTCACATGCATTGTCATTTATGTAAGAATTAATCGCTTAATAAAGTTTCAATATTTATACTACAACAGTGGAAGTTACAAAAACATAACAAAACAAAACAACATCTGTGTCCGTTTACATAATTAATTTTAATTACCTTCCCTTTAAATCTGGTAACATTGTTTTCTACGATTTATGGTAGTTAGTCAGTAACGCTTTTAAAAAGTCATTTGAATCTTCCATTTGCCACTTGCTCGTGTCGTTTTGTAGTTTCGCAGTTGGTACATTGCTAAAAACGGTTTTCAACATTAATTTTAAAGTGATTAATTGTATTTGGTCCATTTTTCTTCAGCATCATGATCAGCAAATTAAGATTGGTAAGTAGAAATTATAAAATAAACTACAAATGTCTTCTATGTAGGTTTTTTATTAATTTGATTTTAAAACTTTCATTGTTATAGAATGTATAACTCATATTCCGATTCCGTTATTACAGTTGTATATATTATGTGGGCATAGTATGTAAGTTGTTTGTAAGTATGTAATGTATAGTAATAATGTATTGAAAGTGGAAATAGCCGCCATTATTCTATAAAGCAAGTAATTACGCGTGTGTGTAAATGTTTCAGACTTTTATTTATTTCTTGCCGATATTATTTAAATCATAGCTAGAATGGTTGATCACAATTTAATAAGACTCATCGCTTCGTTATAACGGACAGTGTAGGTACATGTTGAAATACCGCCATTATTGCACGTACCAAATTATTGTGCGCGTGTAGGTAGGTATATTGTAGTTTAGTAAAATTCTGTTTGACTCGTTCTAATATTTAATAAAACGAAATAAGAAAGCAGCTAGTGAATAAAACTAATCGTTCGCTATGATAAAAAGTGTAATTCTGAAGCTTTTTTATTTAGCGGCAAACTACATACCTACTACCTAAATAAACTGTTGAACATGTTAATATTACGATCTTTATAAAGTGCCTCCACAAAAGATTTTAAAAATATGTAAAAACAACTGCTGGACATGGGTTTTCCTCAAGGTTCTCCACAACATCGGGTCCAACGCCGCCCGCATCGAACGGTTTCCCGCGATCTTCACCTTGTGGGGGCCTACCAACATGCAGCGTGCGACGTGCCCCGCCCTTCGCCACTTAAGTTTAGCAATTTTATGTGCAATATCGTATCGGTGACCTTGGCCTATGTCCAGTAGTGGACGTCTTTCGGTTGAGATGATGGTGAAATACAACTAAATATTCAGTGACTTATAATATTCGCGCCATTTTAATCGAGCATGTTATAAGTAGGTACAGCAGGTAAGGATATTCATTATGTTAAGCCCGACTATTATATGTTTGTGTATTTAGAATTTCGCGACTTTTACACGAACACAAGTGTTTTTAAACAGCATCTACCAAAACGACAATTTTGTATGAAAAATGTACTAAATACGTTTGACGTCACTGTTTTAGACCACTCAAAACAATATAGGTACTTCATTGTATATTTGATTTAAATTCGTAATGGTAATAAAAAGCTATTTTAGTTGCCTGTATTTTTCGAGATGTTTTGTGATATTTGTTGTAATGAAGTTGATATTGGTATTTATTTACGATACAGTCATCTACCCCACTCGTAATTGTTGGTGTAAATAAGACAAAGGTGATTTGTTATTTCATATTACAAACGTTCTTTGTTAACGGTTTTGGTAGACTATCACTCACAAACTAGTGAAACACATTTAACTGTCATAAGTAGTTTTCCATTGAAATTTGTTGTATATGCAACTGCCGTGAGTTTTGAAGTTACACGTTTTTTGGCACGCTGAGGAAAAACGGTAAGAGTGTGTGTTTGGTTCTTCTCGTATAGACCCCTTTGGAAGGAGTCTCGGGGTGACTTTACCAGGTCTACGACCTGTCGAAGTGGTCCACCGCGCCACCTGCGACTACAGGCGGGTCACTTGGTTGGGCCCTTGGGCCTGTTGGTATATCCGGGTGTCAGTCGACGACCAGCATGTTAGCTGCGCCTGGATCTCGTTCTGTGTTCCCTCTTGTGCTTAGCGAGGTCGAGCTCAAGGGGGTGGGGACCCCGAGGAACGCCCGGTGTTGGGGATAGTCCGGTAGGGATTGGTACAGAGACGAGGTCACGAAATACCGACACGATGAAATTATCTAGTCAACATTTTAGTTTTTTATTATTAATTACGTAAAAGTAATTATTTTATGATATATGATAAATAAAGTTAATCTAACTAGATAGATAGTGCATTGTAATAAAGCCTTTTTTCTATGATTACTGTCATTTTCTCTACAAACAGGACAGCGCTAAAGATAAACTTTTTAGAAAGATTTTTATCTCGTTACGCCAAAGAGGTTAGTTATAACGTGCATGAGTATATACATAAGTACAAATACTACGATTTGGCCGTAAAACGCTGTTTTTTTCTTAATGGCGAGCGTAAGCTTTATTATTTAAAAAGATAACTCCCGCGTATGGAATATTGTCCGTGTCACGGAAGACTATAGAAGCACATAAGATGATCTCAAAGAATACCCAGACCAAACAATTCGTGAATCAAGTGTTGTCTTATGTGGGGTTCGAACCCACCGCTTAAACCACTACACCATTCTTGCAGTCAATAGTATTAGTTTACGAGTTAGTTGAAATAACTAAACACCTGTCTTATAAAATTTTTACTAATCTCTTTTGTATTGTAACATAAAGCGTAAAGAATGGTTTTTAGAAAGGGTCGTAGTACTCCGCTCTATTTGGTCCACAGATAACATCCTAATAAGAACCGCCATGTTAAAAATTTGTTTCCATTCGGCGGCGGCGTCACAAAATATTGACGTGTACACGAAATGCGCGGGACGTGACAAATGCGCTGTGATTGGATACCTCACGGACATCGGACCATAGTGATGCCCGCACGCAGTTAGAACGTTGATCTGGATAATTTATAATTTAATGGTATATTTTTTAACATTTGTAAATAAATACACTTAAATAGCAATTTAAAGTAATAATAATCTTTCATTGAAGTTAATTTTTTTGAATTAGAAATAATTTTAACGTGTAACATTCGCGTAATTTTTAGAATATCATGTTTCCCTCAACCAACTCATATTCAAAATACATGCGAAATTCCCTACTAAAACTATTATAGCAAGTATAAAGTAGATGTGTCGGCATCCAACAGCAGCCTACTGCGGTTATTCATAAAACGACCATAAAAAATGACGATTAAGAAAATATCTTTGCTTCAATAAAAAAAAAAATCAAAAGTTGTCCGAACCATATCGACTTTGAATCCAACACTATTGTTACACGTGCAGCATTAGATAAAGACAATTAAAAAAGACATCGACTGTTTAATTATTAATACTTTAAACACAATAAAAATAGGATATATTTTTGATAACTGGATGTCTTAGCTGACTCGTCACCATTTTACGTCACATATTACCTCGGCGTGCCTATGGGTCACAAACTTAGTCTATACTGATGTCGTGATTCTTAGCGTAACTTCAATTGCTAGCTACAGCATATATGTATGTGCCACTGCCGATCAAAAGGTCTCGGGTTCGATTCCCGGGTAGGGCTTATGTTTATCTGATTATAGAAATGCTTGATATCAGCTTGGCGTTTGGAAGTTGGAGCCTTAACCCCCTACGGGTGGTGAGCACGTAAAGATGTCGATCCTGCGCGTGATATCTCGTTCGTGTCGGATAGCCATGCCATAGGATTGTGAGAGCGAGAGGAACAGAAAGTGCACTTGTGTTTGCGCACACACTTGTACACTATAATATGTTCTGCGCAGTTGGCATGGCAGGTCTCTGTTGAAACTGGCCGCCGTGACCGAAATGGCTAGGAGAACATTGTGTTGCGCACAGCTGTGGCCCTGTGTGCGAAATCTATTAGGGGATAATCTGTGTTTTTTTCATGACGTGATGATAATTTACATTTAAGAGTTCGCGTTCGAGATCTAGAAATATGAGACTTTGGAATCAATTTACATGTTACTGTTTTGTCTAATGTGCATTGTCATGTGTTAGAAAGAGGTAGAAATAGTACGAATGTTAAGTACGTGATAGATAGTATGAAACGTAGCACACATGACGCGCTTTCGCGCCTAAAGCCTCGTTAACTGTGCTATCTGAAAACAAAAAGAAATGAAATCGGACCAGTAGTTCTTCATATTATCGCGTTCAACAAAACAAACAAACACTAGCTTTATCATTCTGGTATAGATAGGAAAGGATAGATAGGAAATGCGAAAAACCTTTTTTAATAAAAAATGAATGGTGTCGTGGGACACCAGGTAGGAACGAAGTTCTTTCGGATATTGTAGAATCGACACAATTTACAAAATAATTTCCCACTATTATCACTGTCAATTGCATTCAAGTCACTTGTTGGTTCACTTGCCATTGTTACTATATTTATCATTGTTTTGATGATTAGAGAATTTTCGATGCGATGTTAAAGCTCTGTGGTTAAGGAATTTTCGACCGCACACATCACATTTACACGATTGACTCCGCAATTTCATCTTTTCGGGTGCTTTTGCTCCCATTTTGTAACTAGCATTGGCTTCCACAATCGCATATGCAGTTATATTACAAAAAAAATGTAAATATCTTCCTTGTGTACGCTTTTGGGCGGAATTCACATTTAAGAGTTCGCGTTCGAGATCTAGAAATATGAGACTTTGGAATCAATTTACATGTTACTGTTTTGTCTAATGTGCATTGTCATGTGTTAGAAAGAGGTAGAAATAGTACGAATGTTAAGTACGTGATAGATAGTATGAAACGTAGCACACATGACGCGCTTTCGCGCCTGCGCACGTCTCATTTAACGGTTTTATTCCACGCACTTTTTTCCACAGATTTATTCCACGCACTTTTTCCACGGTTTTTTTTCTTACGGTTTTACTATCACATTTTTTTCAGTTCGGTCCCGCAGCGAAATCCCTATCCCCTCCAAGCCTGCCGTAAGGAACTTCGTTCCAATAAATTCAATATCAATATATTGATGCCTGTCTGTAATTAAAAAGAACTATTTTCTCTAGTGCTTACAGATAACTCTTTACATCGTACTGAAACATAAACTAGCTCTTTTAAATTTTTGTCTATCTGTTTGTCCGGGCTTATCTCCGGAACTGCTAAGCCGATTTTAATATGTCAGGCTATTTTTTATTCCGGATTCCTCGCGGGATCGGGATTTACGCAGCAAAAACCACGTCTTCAAAGTAAAAATTCAAATTTTACGCGAACGAAGTCGCAGGCACAGCTAGTATTCGATAATATATGAAATACACTCTACAAGTACAACTAACATTAAAAGTATGACAGTATGTGAGGACGGGTGTTTGTTACTCTTTCACGCAAAAACTACCAAACGCTTTTAGATGAAACTTTAATCTTATAGCTTGTATACAAGATTTTACAATTTATTAAGATTTTGTGTAATTTACCCATAATATAGTGTGTGTGTGTGTGTGTGTTTTATATATGCCCATAATATAACACGTGGTGACGGATTAAAAATATAGTATCACCACCCCGATCATTCCTTGATGTCGTAGGCGACTAAGTAAGCAAGCTTCGCATGACATCACTACAAAAAGAGAAGGCAAACTTGAAACAAACCGTATACCAAGCCACGTGACCAGCGTGGTAAAGTAGGCCGAAACCTGCTCGTTAAGGAGAGGCCTATGTCTAGTAGTGGACTTTTAAAGTTTGATTGCACGGTTGGCCTAGCTGTTTATGTAAGCGGTCGCCACGCCTCTCGTTACTGCGCCGAGTGTTGTGGGTTCATACCCCACATGGGACAACACTTTTTGTGATCCATAAATTGTTGTTCTGAGTCTGGGGGGTGTTCTTTGTGTCCCTTTCTTGTATGTTTGTAAAGTCTTCCGCGACACAGGATTTATTCCTAGTGCGTACGTTCTTTTCTTTAAAAAAAAATCTGTTGATGCTGATAGCTATAACTTATATAAAGTAATTGAAAAAAAATCTTTCGTTTGAGAATAAGCTTCACGAGTGCTGTCTAAACCTTTAGAATTTCAGGATAATACTGGCGGGGGCAGACGCGTCTCTGTGGTGTTGTCGATTAGCGTATGCTACTACTGACCGTAGAGTACTCGATTCAACTCTCGAGTGGGGTAATGTTATTGGGTTTTGCCATATTTTGAGCCACAGAGTCTAGAATGTAGACTCTAACAAACACTAGGCAAAACACAAAAATGCCTTCTAAATATTAGTTATTGGCTCGACACGCACTTGACCGGTTTTTATAATTTATCATGAGATAAATATCGTGTACCTTTATAAATTTCCGTTTAAATATATAGCTAAGGAACTCTTCCTGCTCCAGGCCCGACACACGCTTGATCGTAACAATGACTAATTAACAATGATGTCGAAAGAGCCAAACTGAAGGTTCCCCTTTACCAACCCGTCTGGCCAGCCAGCATTGTATTGAAAGCCAAAACCTCCATGCTAAAGACAGACCTATGTACAGCGGTGGACTATCAAACGCCATGGATGTTATGCAATCATTTATTTATTTCAGCTGGAAATGATGGAGAGGAATCCCGGTGAAGACGGGGAGCCCTTGAGACGCGAGGATCACCTGAGTACAGACGATTTTATAACGCACCTGCAAAGCCCTACCATGGGGAGAAGGCTGATAGTCTCTAAAATATTTCTAGACGAGGAGACGACCGTCTTCGAAGTAAAAGTGGTGTCGAAGCACATAGCTGAAGAGGATGTCTACGACGGTATGTTTGAAATAATCTACTCGAGTTTATTTATTTATTAGCTGACCCACACAACCTCGTGCATCTCCTGTTGTTGCCCGTAGCGTGACGTTGTACAGCGTGCACAAATTTGTTTATAATAAAACAGTTATAGGTTTTTTAACGTTTGGCAACGGGTTTGCGGCTGGGTGGTGTGTCGGAATCGGACCAACTACAACCACACGGTGTGCCACTCTACACCTGAGAGAGGAGGGATCCAGGAACAGCTGTTATTACGACATCTTTATCCCTCCTAGCGCCTGCCCGGGTACCACGGGCACTATCGTCGAATAAAACTCTCTATTTAGGCGACTTACAGCACACACAGACGTCACCACCTAGAGGCTGGTCTCAAAAAAAAAAACTGTTATAGTGAGCCACTCTTATAAGAAAGACATTTGTCGCGGACCTTTTTATTAAATTTCTTAAAAGGAAACAGGTCTTTACAGTGCATTATTTTTGTGAAACTAGCCATTTACGTAGCGCATACAATGCAAACTCTCAAACAGAATAATTTTCCTCCGTTTTCGCAACATTTTTCATTGACACTTCGCTCTTTTTGGTCGTAGCGTTATGATATACAACCATAGCCTTCCTTGCTAACTGTTATGTAATATTAAAATAATTTATCAATGAATTATTATCATTTTTTTATTTCTTTTTGTAAGATTTGTGCGCGTTCAAACAAACATCAACTCTTCATTTTTATAATATTAATATAGCTTAATAATTTCCATTTCCGTTATAAATAGAAGTAGGTGATCCGAAATTCAACAAGTCATTTTAGTTTTATATAAAAATGAGTCAAAAATGTTAATTTAATTACATATAATTTATATAATAATGATATCAGATTCCTAATTTTGTGTGACTTTAAATACATGTAGAGATCCTATATAATTAAGGATAATTTGTTGTTATCATGAACGCTATGTGATACTCTTTTTGAAGATCCTCATAAGTACTTCAACGTCCATGTCTGTCATGTTCGCCTGTCCGAAACACACTGACGACACTCGCAAGCGTGCTCACGGCATTCAAGTGTTTGTAAGACCTTGGAGTTTGTGGAGGTTTACCAATCCAAGGCAAGGGTCCGTGTCCTCTATTTCATGCTATGAGTGTCGTAAGAGCCGACTAAGGAGCAAACTACACACAGGTACATGGAGAAAGAAAACGACACAAACCCTACACCGTTCGAGAGTTCGGTTGGAATGCATTAAGCAGCTCTTGCATTGCTTTTTCCTGAATTTCTTTTTTTTTCCTTGGGGCCGTTCAAGTATTACGTAAGCAGATTTATTGCAATTATTTACCCCCTCATCCCCCTTGTCAGCAAAAGTAAGCAGAGCTCTTACCCCCTCCCCCCATGCTTACGTAAACATTTGTCAATTAATGTATTGTTTTTTTAATTTTATAATGTTATAATTATAATTTGAAAAATAAGAAAATAGATTTAGGATAGAGATTATATTTTACTGAAACGGTATTCAACATAGAGTAAAGGACAAAAATATTATATCTTACTAACATAACAAACTTATTTTAAATTTTTGGTACATATATTAAATTCAAATTAACAGTCTTCAGTCCATGAAACCCGAATCCATGATTCTAAGTTTTCGATGACATTGGATTGCTTTGATTGCTGCTCAGTGTTGTGAGTCTGCTCGCTTTCATCCGATTTTGGAATGTCTACGTCATTCTCATCGAGCCATTCAACATCATGGTGCTCTAAATTTTGAATAATGCACATCAGTTCATTAGCACGACGAGCAGCGACTCTTACAGGTCTAACTTTCCTATCAGTGTGCGTGTTTACTTTCTTATGGATCTTTTCGATGTGACGATTTAGTGACATGACGGAAGCATGATAAAGACCACACGTTTTGCATGTTCGACTTGATAGCCTCAATTGTACCGTCGGACAAAAATAATCGTATGGCATTTGCAGGAAATCTTTGAGTGAAGCACTTAAGCGTAGAGCTAAATTGACTGGAAGATTAAGAAATTGCCCTCCTTCATCTAAAACCAAGTCATCAACTGTTTGTTTTACTTTTACAGGTGGTGGAAGAAACCTGTTGTCTAGTAATCTAAATAGTCCACTTCTTGGACGACAGCATTCTGTATTTCTACATTTTACAATTTGGAGCAAGTATTGGCTTTCACGCACATGTTCTGAATACCATTTAATGTCTGGAAAATCAGGAAGATCTTGTTCACCTGCCCCAACATATTTTGCATTAACATTATAGCCATCAATTTCCATTGAACTCCATACTTCAGCTAATACTTTTCCTGCAAATTCGAAATTAGATCTTTCTAAATGTTCATCAATTGTAACGCCACGTTCATCCAAATGAGACCCAAAATGGTCATGAGGCAATATTAAACCAGCCAGTTCCCGACTAAGAGGAGCCATTCTGCGCTCTACTCTGTTATACGCACTTCTTCCGGGAGCATTGGTAGCTAAAAACAATGCATCGAGATCATGTCGCTTAAAGTGTTGTATAGCAAACCCTATGACTTTTTGATAACGCGGATTTTCATCTGGCCCTCCATCAACCGTCATGATTACCACTGGTTTTACTAGTCCATGGTCAGTTTTAGCTAATGGTCGAAAATCTTCAAGTTCGAGAAGCGTCTCGAAATCCTGAGCATGAGTATTAGCAGTAGATGAACTATGCTTTCCACTTCGAATAGCGATGTATGTTGGTCCAGAATATCCAACGGCTTGCGGTTGTCCTAGCATATTGGAAGTGATTTTGATACCAGCATAAACAGATGGTATTAATTTATGACGCTCAGCGATTACCCAATCGTGATCAGGCAATTTGATTCTATATTCCATGTGCATTAGAAGAGGTGCTTGCTTATTTGCCGCAGTTACGCCAATAGGGACTCGAGCTTTATCATCTTGAGATATGAAAAATACTTGATCTGGTCCTAGTATGGATGCTATGTACTCTAAATAATGGATTGATGTTTCAGCGAACTTGCTATCTAAGTGGCTCTTGTGGTGATCAGTTTGAGCCCGAATGAGCTTAACAGGGACTGTCGATACATGTCTTCGTCCCTCTGCAGAATTAGATTTTCTGGGAATCAAACGAAGATATGTCCCACTGCGACTAATGTCAAATCCCATTTTACGTAATTCTTGTGTGAGTTCATCAAGAGTTTTTACGCTGCGAATTGATTCCGTTCGTCTTCTATCATCTGCTGCACTTCCAAATAAAGCTATATCCGCGATTGTTTTCAATAGTAAAGGTTGATTGCTTTCAAGATTAGGACGTCCCACTGAATCCCTCAGAGATAGTCTTTTTTTCATTTCTGGATTTTCATGACAAATATCTTCTAACTTTCTTTTCATACCATCCCTGTGTTTCTTCTGGGCAACTGCGTTTTGAACCTTCCTGTTTAAAGACTGTTTTGCTGTTTTTATTTCCTCGCGCAACTTAATGATCTGTTTATCAACTTCAGCACGGATTGACATAGTATCTCTGGCAGAATACAAAACATTCAAATTTTTTTCGAGTAGAGCAATCTTATTTTTCATAGCCTCCTGAGAAGGTTTTGGTCTCTGTTTATCTGTATTTTTATTAATTTCGCATTGCTGTTGTGATTCATTACCGGTTTTTATTTTATCTTCTTCCTGTTTTTTAATATTTGAAGCTGGCTGTGTAATTTGTGTTTTTTCTGCAGGTTTACAGGTTGCCTAAAAATAAAAACTTTCTATGGGTTCTGCTAAAGATTCTCTTATTAAGCTACATAAATACAAAGTATGGCAATAAATATGGTAAATACAAAACCCTATGGCTTTAAATCTAATATCTTTAAACGAGCAAATCGTTCCGGTCACAAAATACAGGATGTTATAGTCTATTCAAGTAGGTATTTAAAAGAATATAAACAATCTTGATATGTCTTTTTATTGAAATATGCAATTATAAAATCAGATATCTGTAAAGGTGCGTACAGACATCGCGAGGCTTGCGCCGCGAATGGTTCGTCTCGAATACATCAACCTGAGGCATGCTACGGCACATGTATACGTGCGAACCATTCGCGGCGCACGCCTCACGATGTTTGTACGCACCTTTATGTACTTACAGAAAAGCAATTTTTTAATATTGGTTGAGTTTTTAAATGAATCACAACAGATTTTACACAGTTTACAATTTTAAACCACATATTTCAATAAAAAGACATATAAAGATTGTTTACATTCTGTTAAATACCTATTTGAATAGAGTATAGTTTTCTGTAGGTATATATATATATATATATGTATAAAACTGGCATCCTGTATTTTGTGACCAATTGACGGAATCAATTATAAGAAATAAATCTATATAATGAATATTACCTCTATACTTTAAGATAGGCCATAATATTTTCTAATTAGCAAAGAGAAACTTTTTGGCGATTTCTAATATTTCTAGTAGGTACTCATAGGTACCTAAAATGATTTCGTCACTCACCTTAGAAAAAAAATGTAGTAAATTGGATTTATTCTTAGTCGCTGCTTGCAATTCTCCTTCGATTCTCTTAGATACAATAATATCTAGTTCCTTGTCGGATTTTGCTTGTAATTTATAATTTCGCCACACTTCGTTAACTAACTTTTGTACATTTTGTACTTTCGTACTTGTATGAGATTTTTTAAAACTTTCAAACAATTTTTGGTATAACTTAGATTTGTCTATTTGAAATGACATCTTATTTAAACATTAAACTTTGGATAATGGAATGAATGGTAACACAAATGTTAACTTGCTTTACATGCTTGCATGCATGCTTGCTTTGCATGCTTGCTTGGATGACAGAGGTTTAAGCAGTCGTTCTTCTGAGTTTGGGTGTTCTTTGTGTCCATTTCTTGTATGTTTGTAAAATCTCAACGACACAGGATATGTGTCCTAACGTGAGGGTTGTATTTTTGGAAAAAAAAAAGTATAGGTAAATTAATGTCGGTATATTGTTGTATTTCAGAGACAGAGGTGATCAATTGTCACGTGTGCGACACAGTCGTTCCGAGGGCGTACTTCAGGGAGCACGCTCAGAGCATCATACACCAGAATAAGAAGAAAATGAGTACAATTTTCGTAAGCAGTCTGTTCAGTGATGACAAACTACTTTGGAGTAATAGGAACAATTACCCGTGTGACTTTCATTACTGTTCGCCCTGTATGACGCTGGTTCCTAACGATCAGACATCGATACACGGTTTGTCTGTGGAACATTACAAATCTATCGACAAAGAGACCGCTTTAAAAGCATTCGTCAAAAACTTTATTGACGAAGAACAGCAACAGTCGGAGTCAGTCTGCGAGAGTCCTGACAATATTCTGTTCTACGAAGTGGATGATGATTCAACGTCTAACAGTCGCCAGCCTGATATTGCAGATTTAGGGTCGAACGTTCATGTGCCTCAACCAATAGATTCAGCGTTAAACGATCTTCAGCCTGAAGAAATAACTGCAGGGTTTAACAGTAATCAGCTGGAAGATGTACTAGCTGTGCTTGAACATGACAGAGCTAAAGAGAGAGAACTGAATCTTCTTACACAACCATCTACTTCTACATGTAATATAGAACAAACGTATAATGTGCTTGCTCACGCGAGCGTTTCAATCGAAATCCAAGAGTTTAAGCTATACGCTAAGACAATGAATGAGAAATATATGATTAATGTTTGCGAGTGGATTGACGTGAACGATCCTCAGCACCTGGTGCTGGCGGCACCGAACGGCAACATACTGAAGACCACCGTGGATATCTTCCACAGCTTTCGAAAGAGCTCCTCCGAAGTGTTGTGTCAGGTGTGCGACAAGATGATCGCGCTCGATGAAAAGAGATTGCACATCGAAGATGAGAAACACGCTCGTTTAATCTCTCATCCCATAGACGAAATGTTTCGCCGTAAGGTACTTTTAGTTTTTACAAGCTTTTTATGTCTTATCTTAATTTTAAGTGTTTCGCTGTCATCTATCGATCTAAGATATAATGGACGTCGGCACTACTGATGGTTAGTTAGTTAGAACTACTTGGTGAGCTTCGTAAATTGTACGGGCAGGGTAACACTGTCCCATATTGTAAGTAACGCCTCGCGCGGAAATGTAACAGTGCAGGCGTATTCATAGATGGGAGATATTGTTCAGCTGTATCTTAAGAGATAGTATTCAGCTTACAGATTCAGTTTTTCATTTTATAATAACTATGTTAAATTTAGTCTCTCGGTTCATAAAATCCTTATTAATATTATAAATGCGAGTGTGTTTGTTTGTTTGTATGCTTGTCTTTTTTTACACCGCAACGAAACAATTTTTTGTAATGATTTTTGTGTCTGAAGATAACTAGCAGGCTAAAGAGTGATATAGGTTACTTTTTACTTCTGGAAAACATCTTATTCCCACCGGAAGAAGGTCCATTTAAATTTTATACATCCGATAGATGGCGCTATTAATTTTATTCGTCTGATTACATACAGTACAAAATATTTAATTAGACTTTACAAAAAATACTGAAGGGTTTCTCTGATGTAGGTATGTGTGTATATTGAACAGACATAACTAAACTGTTTATTGATAATTTTTTTTAGCTTTAAATATCATAAATGCGAATGGTAAGGATATATGAATGTGTGACAAATTTAGATAGACTTTTAAAGTATGTAACATAGTTTATACATCAGAATAACATATAGAGGTTACTATTTATCGCGACAAACGAAACATACACGGGTGGAGCCATCTGTGAAAGAGCTAGAGTTGGTGTGGTATGTGTATGTGTATGTAGACCTGTGTGCGCGCGTACGTAATATTATTTAGTCTCGAATTTTAATGAGAAGCTAATTTTATTATTTGAGGTACACATATCCATAACAACACTTTTAATTTTATATATATATTGAAATATATTGATGATATGTTGCAGATCAGCGATGTGTGGCGTCACGACTTGGTGGGCAACAAGAACTATTTAGCTACACCTGAACACTTTTCAACACTGACTGACGACAATCCACCCTCAGTAAACGAAGCACCCTCCGTCAATCAAGGATCTATTGTCGAATGTGAAATTTGCGACATAAAGTTACATAAAAATAACTTTGTCGAGCATATCCAGGGTAAAAACCATAAAAAACAACAACAGAAGATTCAAAAAGAGACGAAAAGTTCAACCCAGCCACGACAAGACCAACAGGGGTCAGCCAGCTCAGCCAGCAGCACTCGACAACACGTCGACGATAGAAACGGCCCGATGGACGCCGACGCATTTATGGTGTACTTCAAGAAGATGCTTTCAAATTATAATTTGAAATACGAAATGCCGATCGCCAGGAACGGAGGTCTCGTCATTGTCACGCCGAATGGTTTTGAAATGACTGTAAACGTGGAAAACTTCCACGGATACAAGCCAACAAAGACCAGCTTGTATTGTCAACTGTGTGAGATGATTATATCTACTGACACGAGAGTACACAGCGAAACTCGTATCCATATGAACAATATTACACAAAGCATAGACGAACACTTCACTCGAAAGGTAAGACTCATGGATGAAGCGAGACAAGTAAAAGGGACGTTGCCTCCCCGTTGAAGCTTTGTTGACTGCGCGGATGGCATAGTCGCTTAAGCAGTCAGCGCTAAGTGTTTGTGGATACAAATCCTACATGGGACGATCGGTTACATACAAACAAACATACAGGTGAGCTAATTAAAGCTCTAGTTTTAAAAAGTCGCGCCCAGAATAAAGGGGAGACGGTTATATACTGCCTTTATCAGTGACAAGTTACGACGAAAATGCGTAAGAGCAGTTTTCTTAGCTTCACCTGTTGTATGTTTGTGTGTGTTTGTAAGCGTGTTTTTTTAGTTTTTTGATACTTTATTTAATACAAATTTTTGTTTGCATCTCCACCCGCGTTTATGTAGGTTATCGCGGTCAACTGACTAAAATAAAGCACACTAATGTTTAGTAAAATTTAATAAAGGAAAACCGTATCCACGGGTGTCATGTCTCTTCTACACAAAGGGAGGATCCTCAGACCCCAGGGGAGGTGATCACACCTGGCGGACCACGGCCAATGGGTTGATGTTGGGATGTTTTATATATGCTAATCACCGCGAGTTTCTATATCGCGATTCAGGAGCAGTCGCGAGTTGCTCCGTAGTGCCGTAGGTCTTCGGTAGATGGCGCTGTAATGTCTTTTCGTTTGCGCTTTATGTGGAAATCGCCGTAAGCCGATTACACTGATCTCAAGAACAACTATTTGAAACTGAAAAGTCACAGTAATATCACGCTTCTATCAAAAACAAAAAACAGACCTGAGTAGCGCATGTCAGCTTTTTTTAATATATGTTTAATTGTTTATGTTACTCTGTGCACGCGTAATTTACGAATAATTCTCAGGTTTCTAACTAAAACATTTATTTTCAGATAAACATGATGTCTCACTGTGTGCTGTGCAATATAATGGTCTCTGATGGCGCGGAGCACGCGGCCACTGACCGTATACATTACTCGTACATGAAAACCGGCGTCTTCTATGTTAAGCAAATCGAACTTTCTGGAAGGAAACGAAAGCTGACTCACTGTGACGTGTGCGATATTTACTTGACGCCAAACACTTACCAAGAACACCTCAAGGGTCAACGGCACCTGAAGACCATCAGGGAATATTGTGGCCGTGACCAAAGCGAGACTCCTTCAAATATGATCTTTTGCAGCGTTTGCACGAGAAGTATACATTGCAACAGTTTCCAAGAACATTGCAAAGGCAAGAGGCACGCTGCGATGGCCAAGAAGACCGCGCGAACATCGCAAACCGAACCCGCCGGTCAACGGGACGTAGCTCACTGCTCACAGACTACAGTGAACCAGGCCGAAACAAACTTTCTGGAATATTTGAAGACGATGATTGCCAAATACAAATTGAACTGTGCACTCCCCGTCGTAGAAGACGATCGTGTGGTGATCACCACTCCTAAAGGTAGAAAAGAGAGGTTCACAATTGAAGTGTTCCACAGCTACAAGCAAGCGGAGAGCTCGGTGGTATGCCAAGTGTGCCGAATGAATGTACTGTCTAAAGACACGAGAGCTCACAGTTTGACCAGACTGCATGTTGTCAACATTCTACAACCCGTTGATGATAACTTTTCTCGAAAGGTATATTTTAAAAACTATTTTTTTTGCTGGTCTTTAGTAGTAATAAGATATCCTAATAAACACGGCGACCAACACCTTAAGACGCTCACGTCAGACGGCTAGATCAAGGATCTCCGATACAGAAGGATCTCTTTGAAGCCAAAACTACTGGTTACTTGGTTTCTGTGCCTGAAGTCTATGATCTGCTATTTTTTAAATATGTGTTTTTTAATGTACTAATTTTATAGGAAAGTTACAATATTTCAGTCATCTGACACACAATGCCATTTAGTTTCAAACTACACCAGTCCAGTATGTAATATAAGTTCTGGATTAGCGACCGCGTACTGGCAACGCATCTTTGGTAGTAGTACCCCTCACAAGGTGGTCCGACGACCTGGTGAAGGTCGCTGGAAGCTTTTAATTTTTCTATATTAAGAGCCTGCCAAAGTGACACTCTACTCTGCCCAATGGAAAACATGATTAGAATTCAAGAGTTGTGGTCACCATTCTCATTGCAAATGCAGACAATGCAGTATGGTGACCCACACAATGGCGGCCTCGTGAGATGCTTTTTCACGCCCCGATTGGGGATGTAAAAGGCATGACAATCAATGTGACAGTGTAAGGCTTACAGTTACTACGGTAACTGTGACCCCTGCATCAATGGACCTCCGCGGTCTCACACTCACCAATGAAACACGCGAGCACGGATGCTATCGCTTTAGGTTGGTCTTCTGTGGGAGGATAGTGCTGCTCCGGTCCAGCCGGTCCGCTCGTGCTGAAATCAGCGTGGCTCTACTACCTAGTAGATGCTCGATGCGGCCGGCACGGGACCGGCTGTTGTGGAGAACCTTGAGGGAGGTTGATGTAATATAAACCTGTCGCGGTACAGAACCTCGAGGCCCTCGCATTCCTATACTCAGTAAAAACTCAACAACACTTTTCTGGCCCGACTCGGGATTCGAACCCAAGACCTCTTGATCGACAGTCGCATACACTAACCGCTAGATCATCAGAATAGTCTTAGAATACTACATATTATATGTAATGTAAAGCGGTATATTTTTAGTTAGTCTTTTACACTTAATTTGATCTATTTTTGTTGACAAATGAAAATCATATCGGCTAACCTTAACGAGACTGCCGCAGACAATGTAAGAGATTTTATCATTCTTTATAGAAACATACAGTTAGGATTTTTTTTGACGATCTCACTCCAAACCTGCGAAGTTTATAAGGTCCAAGTAGCTAGTATTTGATCTCTTACAGTAAATTAAAGGGCAGAGAATGTTCTATCTAGTACCTGTGGTTAACATAGATTATAGCTAAACTCCACATGGGACAACACTTTGTGTGATCCACAAATTGTTGTTCCGAATCTGAGTGTTCTTTGTGTCCGTATCTTGTGTTTTTGAAGTCCCCGCGGCACAGAATTCGTTCCTAATGCGAGAGTTTTCTCTTTAAATGAGATTTATAATTTTATCTTGTTTCAGATCAATAAATTGTGGAATCACTGTCTCATTTGCAATATCACAGTTTTGAATAGCTTCGACCACGCATCCTACAGTCCTAAACATAAAAAAATCTGTGAATCCGACACACGCCGACGAGCCGAGGGTGGCGATGGCAACGCTGAGAAAATGTTTTGTAACGACATCTATGAATAGTGTGCTTGCATGAAAACGTTGATTACAAATACCAAGATGGGACGGCAGTAATTAAAAGTCATTTTTAAAGTTGAAACTGTGATTTAAAAGTTAAGGAAACGATAAAGAAGAAAACAAATGTAAACGATTAAGTCGGCGAGAGAATAATCGGTTACACAGTATTGTGTATTCTTGGTCTCTAATCTTTGTGCGATGCTTCGAAGCGTCTGCAATAATCGTATACCAAACACTGTCCACAGGAATGTGCCTTGTGTAGTGTGATAGTGGGTATATATGTATCGACATATATTATACTAAGTTTGCTCCTGGTTCGAGCGTTTACAAATATGTAAAACTTTTTAGGAGTTGTTACACTTGTGCCGTGTGTGTGACATATTGTTTAAACCTATCAAATAATCATGTAACATCGTTTTTTACCTAATGAACCTACTTTTAAATAAATTATAGTTGACACAACACGTTTTAATAGTAAATCGAACTAAATGGTTAACATACAATTTTAAATTTGTTAATAATTTTATTGCTGGCAATGATTCTGTTTTGTTGCAAAATACTTTTATCAATTGATTTTTTGTGGATTTGTTTTATTTGATTTGATCGATTCAACTCGATAGACTACATATGTCGTCGCAATATTGCATGCACGTTTTATTTAGTTGACAAATAAATTATTGTTTTTTATATCAAACCTTTATATTGGAATAAGAAATCAAACCAGTACAAGGTACAAAGCCACGCTTTTTTATTTTCTTTCGATGATTGAACGATATCGGTTCGGCTTATTGTTTAAGCTTGTTTATAAGTTTATTAAAACTATAATTTGTTTTTACTTTTTACTTTAAATGAGTGTTTTATTTTAAGTTTTTAAACCAAATATATGTTATTTTTATTGTAAGAGCCTGCCCTGCACTCTGCCTGATGGAAGGCATGAATAGAATTCCAAGAGTTGTGGTCTCCACACTCATTGCAAATGCAGACAATGCAGTATGGTGACCGATATTATTGCGGTCTAGCGAGATGCTTTTTCACACCTCACTTGGGGACGTAAAAGGCGTGACAATCATCGTGGCATTGTATTACAATAGTACACACCACGACAACTGTCACCCCTGCACCAATGGGCCTCCGATCTCGCACTCGCCAACGAAACACGACAATACGGATGCTGTCGCTTTAAATTGGTCTACTGTGAGAAGGTATCTGGGCGAAACTTGGCTAATCGGTGATAGTTTGATTTTTTTACAGTGGAATTTTATTTACCAATCGGATAATTAGATACTATGTACCTACTAGGCCTAAGGTTATAACATTGGCTTACCTACTCGATATCTAGAAAAAATTGAAATACTAAATTGCCCATATACCTAAATCCTATATAATTATGTACAATATAAAATAAGTTAATTCAGTGATACTAGGTTTATTGTGTGACATAAGGTTGGTTAAGATGTGATAGACAAAGAATCAGTAAATAAAAGTCTTAAATATAATCAACATAGGTGTGATTTAATTAGCAAATAGTGTATCTCTATGATTATTGCACAAATGGCTTTGGTTTGTAGGTTATTGTGTTTAGGAACATAAACAACATTTAAGTACTTAACTTTAAATATTACAAGTGGATATCAGATAAAACTACAATTAATCACAAAGTTCACAAATTGAACATAAAAAATTGAGAATCTTTAACATTTTGACACTCAACATGGTGCTAAATTTTACAAAATGGGCTCTGGATACACTCTCTTACATTTGTAGGTAAGTTGAATGTCTTGTTCAAATGTATTTTGACAAGTAGGTAGGTACCACAGGTATTTGAGTCCTCCTCAACTCTTGGAGTAATAATAGATTGATGTGTGTGGGGTGCATAAACATTGCCTTTTTTGGATTTAGGTAGCGCCCTCTAGGAATTTGCAACAAATTATCAAAGGGTGCTTTGAACAGCCTGGCTGTGGTTTATTAGATCCTGATTGTGGTTGGGCATTCATTGTGAAATAAAGAAGTTAGGCAGCATCTCTTGTGGCTGATAGGACTCTATTCAGACTAACTTTCAGGTGTTCTTAAGCTTAGATTGTAACGTTTTTTGAAACAAGACCACAAATACCAGCCCGCATATTGCTTTGATCGAGAAAAAGTATGTTTAATTCCTGCGTTTTCAGCCAATCGATATGCTACAATACAAACCTGCATTACAGTCAATCCAAAACCAATTTCCTGCATTTTATTGATATAATTCAACAGCTTAATTTCTATTTCAGATGGTAAGACATAAGGTTTACCACGTTTCAACTGAGAAGTTGAAGTAGGGTTATGGTGATAGTGGCTGCAATAGGCTTTCGAGGTGCTCCATGACATTGAGAATTTTTTTGCTGTTTTATACATTGTACTCCCATTGTTTAAGACTCCCATTACAGCTGCTTTAATACTTGAGGCAATGTAAGACTTTTTCATTTTCGAAGACACCTTCTTTTTGGTTGCAAACTGTTTTGCTTCTATAAACCAATAGGTTATGTTAGAAAATAAAGATATTTGGCTTTTAGTCTGGAATATTCAAAATAACCTTATAATTCACACAACATCATTTAAATAAATTCATGAAATGTACTACACTGGACTATTGTGTGATGCACAAATATGTTAAACACAGAAAAACACAAAATTTTTTTGCGCACCTAACTTAAGGATTAAATTACAATAAAAATTTAATTTCTTTTTCGGGATTTCGGTTTTGTTTTTTTTTTCCATTTTACCTATAAATCCAAGATAATTCAATATTTATCCCGCCAGATCTATTGACAAGTTGGTAATGGAGAGACTATACCATGGAATAGGCGATGGGAGGCGACTTTTTAATTTCTGTCAGTGTTCGCATACACTGTAGGTCAACGTCTACACGTTAAGATTACCACCATCCATTGAGCATGAGTTCAAACTGTAGGTCTATGTAGTAACTTCATTATGAAGAACGAATAAACTCTGTCACGGATTTACTCTTATATCACCGATTAGCCAAGTTTTGGCCTACTGAGTCGGTATTGTGTCCGTTTCACGTATGATTTTCAGATCCTGTCGACACAGGACACGTTCGTAATGCAGGAGTAGACTATCCAATACCTTTAAACGAGTAATTGGGTAGATTACTGTATCGGAAATAAATACCAATGTCCACTTCATTAAAACTAATATCGCGAAACATCTCGGAAAATAGAATTAACATAGCTTTTTATTATTGTTTCGAATTTCAATCAAATAAGTAGGTATACAGTGAAATAAATTGTTCAATTGTGTAGTATAAAACAGTGACGTCACAATTTGGTATTTAGTACATTTTTCATACAAAATTATCGTTTTGACATATATAAAAAGTAGGTAACTAATTTGACTAAGGTGTCATCTATCCTATATAGGTAGTACCTACCTGGAAACCGAGCTTTGCTCTGGATTTTTGGAAAGTTGTTTTGAAATAAACACGCACAAAACAACGTTTCATAAAAATGAAACCTAGCTAGCCAAATTATTGTTTTTGATAATTACCTATATAACATTTTATTACTTACAACTAAACAAGAATGAAATTTGTTTATTCGTTTAGACGCGCAAATATGTAGGTATTCATACTAGTTCTAGTTGAAAATACGCTGGACAACCCATTTATCGAGCGATGGGCGTTACGACAGCAAAACTGTTACTTAGAGGTACGTGAGGGTTTCAATGATACGGATAATTAGAGCCTCCCATCGATGTGAGGCCACGGGTGGATGCCGGGGATGTTTTTTTTCTTACGTCAATATATATAACGCCATCTATCGGAAACCGGTGGAATTTCTTTTAAAGTCTATCGACTGATTTCACACTGCAAGCCATCAGGTGAAAAACCCTGAAAGCGCCATCTATCGGTACAGATAAAACTTGAGTGATTGAAATATGAATAGTAATCATGTTTTGCCGCAATAAAAAGTAGCCTATATCACTCTCCATCCTTCTAACTGTCTCTAGTAAATAGTAAATGTAGTAAAATCGGGGCAAAATTATTTCGTAAGAGAAGCTCCGTTGCGTGCACTACGTAAATAGTTAAAGTTTCACAAAAATCATTTATAACAATATTGTTCCCTTTTATAAAAATATATTGAACGTTCCAACGACCACTTTGGCTCGCTACAAACGAATTTTTAACCTTGAATAGTTTTAAAAGAGTTTAACGAGCATTAACATAGATGGATCTGTATTGAAAATAGTGTCTTTGATTTTACAAAATAAAAATATAATTAAAAAAAAACAAACCAAAATCAAAAGATTGGTTTTATATCTCGTATGTACCGCACCTGATCCTGCCTAAGATATAAATAAGACAAGGACATTTCGTCATTTCATATTATAAACATTGCACGTAAATAAATGGTTTCTGCGGCCTATACCCACTCACCTACGATAGTTTGACTTTTGAATTCGGTATGTATTCTACAACTGATACTACCGCAAGTATTGCGACGAGCTTTCGTATCATACAAATTATGTACATTATAAGTTGATAACAAAAGTTTTCAAGAAAAAGTTAATTTCATTTTCTTTAGCGCATATAAATAAAAGCTGTTTTTTGTGGTTTTTAATGTATTTTCAATTTTAGTTATCGTGGGACAGGTTTCTTAGTATCTCCATCATGGAATTGACATTTATAAGAAATGGACCCATCTATTTTCCTAAAGCTGATGGGTTTACATTCGTACTTACATACATAGGTACATATCTACTCATCAAGACGAATCGAAAAAGTCCAAACTCGAGGTGGTTACGTCGTTTTACTATTGAGAACCTATGATCACCTTCCAGTTTCATCATTAAAGTCTGACTGACCACATAACTGAAACCATTCAAGATTAAACTAATCGTCGAGTAACCAAATAAGCCCAAATTTCATGCGAATGTGTCGTTTTCATACAAACTTCTTATGGCCACCTTCAAGTCCATTATCAGACACTGTATACCATCTTAAATCAAAGTACCTACTCGTCATGAGGAATCAAAAAAGTCCTAACTCGATGAGCTTGCGTCATTTCATTACTGATATCTTACGGCCATCATCCAGCTCCGTCATAGGATCAGGCTCAATGCAATGTCATAATAATAAACATTACATTATCACGTAATATATACATACGTGTAAAATTTCACCTCAAAGGGTTGAAGACTCTGCTTCAAAATGAAGTTACAATATTTCAACCGAATAAACATTGTTACATAGATACATTGCAAGTTAAATAAAAATCTTTTAATAAAAAAACGGCATTCAAAACAATCGAAATTCGACCGCCATCTTAGTGACCTAGGTATGAGTAAAATTGATGAAACGAAATAACCGAATTAATAATAAGTGTATTTGACTTCAAATTTTTAATCTTTTTTAAATAATTAGTAATGTTTGATAAAATAGCAGCATATTCTCTTTTTTAATTATTTAATTGTCTAATTTATGTAACTATTGCATTTCTTGTATTATTCAGACGTTTGGCAATATTTATTAGATTGCTATTAGATTTTACGGTCAAATAGTAAAACGAAATATATTTTTTAATGGAATCATAATTTTCTTGCTCAGTTTTATACATATTTACATAATTATTAACAAAGGGCGAAAAAAGAGTAGTAAGTAGGTCCCTTTAAAAATAACGTAATCAAACGGAAATAAAAATATGCATTTACGTAAGTACCGATAGGTAGATACACGACATCAAGGACGAATAATTTGGATAAGTGTCTTTTTAGTACTAAAAATACTTACTAATTATTTCTACCAAACATTAAACACGATTTTATATAACGATATAATATGTAAAGAGAGAGAGAGAGCACTTCAGAGCTTTGTTATCTTATAAACTATGCGTTTTAATTGCATGCTATAAACAATAATTTTGATCTACGTTAACACATGATGTGTCTAATATATTTAATTAGATAAAAAAATAATACTGTATTGTTTAAAATAGCTTCTAAAAGAATTCTTCGTCTTTTCTTCTAACATTGTTTTATGTGAAAGTTTGTGAGAATTTACGAGTAGAAGTTGGAATTCCACTGAACGAAATCGGATATTTAGCACAAATAACTCATAGCCGTAATTAACATTTGGGGTATTTTTTCTTTGGTATTCCTACGGCAAATTGCTGACAATAAAAATATAAATAAAAATGAATGGTGTCGTGGGACACCAGGTAGAAACGAAGTTCCTTCGGATAATGTGGAATCGACACAATTTGCAAAAAAAATCGTGCTCAATTTTATGTAGGTTTTCTTGATTTTTCTCTTAAATTTTGCTGATTAGTTTTTATTTAAGTACAAGAAAGTATTTACGAAATTCAGTATTTTAGGAAATAAAATAATAAATTCCTTAAAATAATAAAATAGCACACATGACGCGCTTTCGCGCCTGCGCACGTCTCATTTAACGGTTTTATTCCACGCACTTTTTTCCACAGATTTATTCCACGCACTTTTTCCACTTACGGTTTTACTATCACATTTTTTTCAGTTCGGTCCCGCAGCGAAATCCCTATCCCCTCCAAGCCTGCCGTAAGGAACTTCGTTCCAATAGCTGAACTACGTTTATTTTATGCCTGTTGGTTGGGGTAATATGTAAATAATTCTGGATGTCGTAATCACAGCTGTTCCCGGACCTCTCCTATATCAGGCGCAGAGTGGCACACCGTGTGATTTTAGTCGGTCCGATTTCGACACACCACCCCGCCGATCTGTATTTGGTATGTAATTATCTGGTTCAAAAATTAGTATTCTGGAGACATCTAGCTGAAGGTAAATTTACAAATAAATAAGCCCAAAGGAAAATTTCACTTCTTTCTCAAGTCTGTATCCACGAAAGGGAATATTCGACCCTAAGACTTATTTATCTTTAGTGTAAGTGCCTGAAACTGTTGCTTTTTCATTGGCTAATGTGCTAGAATCATGGGTATCATAAAACAAAGTTGTCCCGCCTCTAGCTCCCTGAGGACGGTCACGCGATTATATTTGCCCGCAATTCTTTCATGAATAGCCTCGTGCCGCCTGTATCTATGTTCAGAAAGCTCAAGATTCTTCACAACACTTAGACCGATCGACTTACACTGATTATTTTTATTCTCTTAAGAGAAAGCCGGACTTAAGTCCAGCTTTGTTATTCTTGGCACAACTATTGTTGTGACTATCATTTTCTGTCCTGGAAAGAAAAATATACGTACGTGCTCATAATCCCACTTCTTTGAACAGCGACTCAAATTACTCGTACCGAATTACGAGCATTTTTAATATCTTTTGTATAGATTCTAAGAGCTTTATCGGTTCGTATGTCGCGTGATTCACTATTGATTTTGTTTTAACAAATGATGACATTTTTTTGAATAACTGTAATACGCATTCTGTTTGAGAAGTCAGGAGGCATGAGGATAGACAAGATTATGTTATGTGATATATTGTTAATTTTTTAATTTTATAAATGTTGTTACAATCCTCTTCGTGCCAAAGTAAAGCAAGTGAGTGTGAATGTATATTTTATACTATACTAGTAACTCTAATTGTCAAAATATATTTTACAATTAAGGTTAACGTCTAGATTAAGGATTTTTGTGAGTGGTGTCCATATTCATGAACGACCTACTTCTGTTTATAGACACACACATCCGTACACAATTTTTCAATAAACTCCAGTTACACACAAGTGTCCCTCACTAAACCCTTGTGTTATCGGAACACTAAATCCCGAACTAACCAATTGAATCTTAGTAATTAATCAAACCTGAAAGCGCAATAAAATACATATTAGAATTTTTTTTTTTACTTATGTCCAACTATAGTTCCTAACGCGACGGGAACGTCCTAATAATATTATAAATGTGAAAGTTTGTGAGTATGGATGTTTGTTACTTTTTCACAAAAAAACTACTGGACGAATTTGGAGGAAACTGTACAGTAATATAGGTTACACATCGGAATAACATATAGGCTACAATTTGTAATGATTTTATGTAATTTTGGTCGTAATATAACGACATATGTCAATTAAGTGGGGAAAAAATCAGTCCTCTGGGAGTTATCTTGGCGTACGTACACTGCCTAAACCATTAAAGTTACACAAAAATGATGTACCGAAGGATTATTTGTCTATTAAAATATATATATATATATATATATTTAAAACGATCTGTTACGAAACTTAATGTGGTAGACAAAATTCCACGCGAGCGAAGACGCGGGCAAAAGCTAGTAAATAATAATATCCTTTATAAGACAATTTAATTCTGTATAACTGTACATAGAAACTTAAACACTTACATTTTTTTTTTATTTATATAATTTTTCCCTTATACGCTAAATAAAAAGTAATTTTGCAAGAAAATAAGTCTATGTTCCACAGAAATGAAAAGTTTTGTTTAATTTCTGTTAAACTTTATATAAAGCTAAGCAAGTTATATACCTATATGGGATGGGAGCCACGACAAAAATCTGTATAAATTTATATTACCGAATTACCCACTCTACCAATTACATTTTGTCAATTGACAATGCGAGTAATCAATTCACATGCATTGTCATTTATGTAAGAATTAATCGCTTAAATAAAGTTTCAATATTTATACTACAACAGTGGAAGTTACAAAAACATAACAAAACAAAACAACATCTGTGTCTGTTTACATAATTAATTTTAATTACCTTCCCTTTAAATCTGGTAACATTGTTTTCTACGATTTATGATAGTTAGTCAGTAACGCTTTTAAAAAGTCATTTGAATCTTCCATTCCATTTGCCACTTGCTCGTGTCGTTTTGCAGTTTCGCAGTTGGTACATTGCTAAAAACGGTTTTCAACATTAATTTTAAAGTGATTAATTGTATTTGGTCCATTTTTCTTCAGCATCATGATCAGCAAATTAAGATTGGTAAGTAGAAATTATAAAATAAACTACAAATGTCTTCTATGTAGGTTTTTTATTAATTTGATTTTAAAACTTTCATTGTTATAGAATGTATAACTCATATTCCGATTCCGTTATTACAGTTGTATATATTATGTGGGCATAGTATGTAAGTTGTTTGTAAGTATGTAATGTATAGTAATAATGTATTGAAAGTGGAAATAGCCGCCATTATTCTATAAAGCAAGTAATTACGCGTGTGTGTAAATGTTTCAGACTTTTATTTATTTCTTGTCGATATTATTTAAATCATAGCTAGAATGGTTGATCACAATTTAATAAGACTCATCGCTTCGTTATAACGGACAGTGTAGGTACATGTTGAAATTGCGCCGCCATTATTGCACGTACCAAATTATTGTGCGCGTGTAGGTAGGTATATTGTAGTTTAGTAAAATTCTGTTTGACTCGTTCTAATATTTAATAAAACGTTTAATAAGAAAGCAGCTAGTGAATAAAACTAATCGTTCGCTATGATAAAAAGTGTAATTCTGAAGCTTTTTTATTTAGCGGCAAACTACATACCTACTACCTAAATAAACTGTTGAACATGTTAATATTACGATCTTTATAAAGTGCCTCCACAAAAGATTTTAAAAATATGTAAAAACAACTGCTGGACATGGGTTTTCCTCAAGGTTCTCCACAACATCGGGTCCAACGCCGCCCGCATCGAACGGTTTCCCGCGATCTTCACCTTGTGGGGGCCTACCAACATGCAGCGTGCGACGTGCCCCGCCCTTCGCCACTTAAGTTTAGCAATTTTATATGCAATATCGTATCGGTGACCTTGGCCTATGTCCAGTAGTGGACGTCTTTCGGTTGAGATGATGGTGAAATACAACTAAATATTCAGTGAGTTATAATATTCGCGCCATTTTAATCGAGCATGTTATAAGTAGGTACAGCAGGTAAGGATATTCATTATGTTAAGCCCGACTATTATATGTTTGTGTATTTAGAATTTCGCGACTTTTACACGAACACACGTGTTTTTAAACAGCGAGACTAATGAATATATATTTGTAAAGGGTTATATACAAGTAATATATTGTACACTCGTAGCTAGGAGCTTGTAATTCAATAGCTCTCAAATTTCATTTTAGATGAAAAGTGGCGGGATGTCTGGCAGATGTAAATTGTTGTTTCCACGCATTTATGTCAATTTAAACATGCGCCGCGTCGCCTCAAAGCACGTTCGACATATTAAATATTTACGTTAATTAATAATATGTTTTAAATATTTTTTTGTTTTTTTTTTTCGATTCGAAATATAAATTAGTAATAGGCTAGATGACACCTTAGTTAAATTAGTTACTTTTTATCATCTATCAAAACGACAATTTTGTATGAAAAATGTACTAAATACGTTTGACGTCACTGTTTTAGACCACTCAAAACAATATAGGTATTTCATTGTATATTTGATTTAAATTCGTAATAGTAATAAAAAGCTATTTTATTTGATATTTGTTGTAATGAAGTTGATATTGGTATTTATTTACGATACAGTCATCTACCCCACTCGTAATTGTTGGTGTAAATAAGACAAAGGTGATTTGTTATTTCATATTACAAACGTTCTTTGTTAACGGTTTTGGTAGACTATCACTCACAAACTAGTGAAACACATTTAACTGTCATAAGTAGTTTTCCATTGAAATTTGTTGTACGAGTATATGCAACTGCCGTGAGTTTTGAAGTTACACGTTTTTTGGCACGCTGAGGAAAAACGGTAAGAGTGTGTGTTTGGTTCTTCTCGTAGATCCCTTTGGAAGGAGTCTCGGGGTGACTTTACCAGGTCTACGACCTGTCGAAGTGGTCCACCGCGCCACCTGCGACTACAGGCGGGTCACTTGGTTGGGCCCTTGGGCCTGTTGGTATATTCCTATGGTATACCCTGGTGTCAGTCGACGACCAGCATGTTAGCTGCGCCTGGATCTCGTTCTGTGTTCCCTCTTGTGCTTAGCGAGGTCGAACTCCAGGGGGTGGGGACCCCGAGAAACGCCCGGTGTTGGGGATAGTCCGGTAGGGATTGGTACAGAGACGAGGTCACGAAATACCGACACGATGAAATGATCTAGTCAACATTTTAGTTTTTTATTATTAATTACGTAAAAGTAATTATTTTATGATATTTAAATAAAGTTAATCTAACTAGATAGATAGTGTATTGTAATAAAGCCTTTTTTCTATTATTACTGTCATTTTCTCTACAAACAGGACAGCGCTAAAGATAAACTTTTTAGAAAGATTTTTATCTCGTTACGCCGAAGAGGTTATAACGTGCATGAGTATATAAGTACAAATACTACGATTTGGCCGTAAAACGCTGTTTTTTTCTTAATGGCGAGCGTAAGCTTTATTATTTAAAAAGATAACTCCCGCGTATGGAATATTGTCCGTGTCACGGAAGACTATAGAAGCACATAAGATGATCTCAAAGAATACCCAGACCAAACAATTTGTGAATCAAGTGTTGTCTCATGTGGGGTTCGGACCCACCGCTTGAACCACTACACCATTCTTGCAGTCAATAGGGTTAGTTTACGAGTTAGTTGAAATAACTAAACACCTGTCTTATAAAATTTTTACTAATCTCTTTTGTATTGTAACATAAAGCGTAAAGAATGATTTTTAGAAAGGGTCGTGGTACTCCGCTCTATTTGGTCCACAGATAACATCCTAATAAGAACCGCCATGTTAAAAATTTGTTTCCATTCGGCGGCGGCGTCACAAAATATTGAGACGTGTACACGAAATGCGCGGGACGTGACAAATGCGCTGTGATTGGATACCTCACGGACATCGGACCATAGTGATGCCCGCACGCAGTTAGAACGTTGATCTGGATAATTTATAATTTAATGGTATATTTTTTAACATTTGTAAATAAATACACTTAAATAGCAATTTAAAGTAATAATAACCTTTCATTGAAGTTAATTTTTTTGAATTAGAAATCATTTTAACGTGTAACATTCGCGTAATTTTTAGAATATCATGTTTCCCTCAACCAACTCATATTCAAAATACATGCGAAATTCCCTACTAAAACTATTATAGCAAGTATAAAGTAGATGTGTCGGCATCCAACAGCAGCCTACTGCGGTTATTCATAAAACGACCATAAAAAATGACGATTAAGAAAATATCTTTGCTTCGATAAAAAAAAAAATCAAAAGATGTCCGAACCATATCGACTTTGAATCCAACACTATTGTTACACGTGCAGCATTAGATAAAGACAAATATTGTAATTTGCATAATGAGTGAAAGAGACAATTAAAAAAGACATCGACTGTTTAATTATTAATACTTTAAACACAATAAAAATAGGCTATATTTTTGATAACTGGATGTCTTAGCTGACTCGTCACCATTTTACGTCACATATTACCTCGGCGTGCCTATGGGTCACAAACTTAGTCTATACTGATGTCGTGATTCTTAGCGTAACTTCAATTGCTAGCTACAGCATATATGTGCCGCTGCCGATCAAAAGGTCTCGGGTTCGATTCCCGTGTAGGGCTTATGTTTATCTGATTATAGAAATGCTTGATATCAGCCTGGAGTTTGGAAGTCGGAGCCTTAACCCCCTACGCGTGGTGAGCACGTAAAGATGTCGATCCTGCGCGTGATATCTCGTTCGTGTCGGATAGCCATGCCATAGGATTGTGAGAGCGAGAGGAACAGAAAGTGCACTTGTGTTTGCGCACACACTTGTACACTATAATATGTTCTGCGCAGTTGGCATGGCAGGTCTCTGTTGAAACTGGCCGCCGTGACCGAAATGGCTAGGAGAACATTGTGTTGCGCACAGCTGTGCCCCTGTGTGCGAAATCTATTAGGGGATAATCTGTGTTTTTTTCATGACGTGATGATATATAGCCTAAAGCCTCGTTAACTGTGCTATCTGAAAACGAAAAAGATATGAAATCGGACCAGTAGTTCTTCATATTATCGCGTTCAACAAAACAAACAAACACTAGCTTTATCATTCTGGTATAGATAGGAAATGCGAAAAACCTTTTTTAAAAAAATAAATTCAATATCAATATATTGATGCCTATCTGTAATTAAAAAGAACTATTTTCTCTAGTGCTTACAGATAACTCTTTACATCGTACTGAAACATAAACTAGCTGTTTTAAATTTTTGTCTATCTGTTTGTCCGGGCTTATCTCCGGAACTGCTAAGCCGATTTTAATATGTCAGGCTATTTTTTATTCCGGATTCCTCGCGGGATCGGGATTTACGCAGCAAAACCCACGTCTTCAAAGTAAAAATTCAAATTTTACGCGAACGAAGTCGGAGGCACAGCTAGTATTCGATAATATATGAAATACACTCTACAAGTACAACTAACATTAAAAGTATGACAGTATGTGAGGACGGGTGTTTGTTACTCTTTCACGCAAAAACTACCAAACGCTTTTAGATGAAACTTTTATCTTATAGCTTGTATACAAGATTTTACAATTTATTAAGATTTTGTGTAATTTACCCATAATATAGTGTGTGGGTGTGTGTGTGTGTGTGTGGGTGTGTGTGTGTGTGTGTGTGTGTGGGTGTGTGTGTGTGTGGGTGTGCGTGTGCGTGTGTGCGTGAGCGTGTGTGCGTGTGCGTGTGTGTGCATGCCCATAATATAACACGTGGTGACGGATTAAAAATATAGTATCACCACCCCGATCATTCCTTGATGTCGTAGGCGACTAAGGGAGCAAGCTTCGCAAGACATCACTACAAAGAGAAGGCAAACTTGAAACAAACCGTACACCAAGCCACGTGACCAGCGTGGTAAAGTAGGCCGAAACCTGCTCGTTAAGGCGAGGCCTATGTCTAGTAGTGGACTTTTAAAGTTTGATTGCACGGTTGGCCTAGCTGTTTATGTAAGTGGTCGCCACGCCTCTCGTTACTGCGCCGAGTGTTGTGGGTTCATACCCCACATGGGACAACACTTTTTGTGATCCATAAATTGTTGTTCTGAGTCTGGGTGTTCTTTGTGTCCCTTTCTTGTATGTTTGTAAAGTCGCCCGCGTCACAGGAATTATTCCTAGTGCGGACGTTCTTTTCTTTAAAAAAAATGCTGTTGATGATGATAGCTATAACTAGTATAAAGTAATTGAAAAAAAAATCTTTCGTTTGAGAATAAGCTTCGCGAGTGCTGTCTATACCTTTAAAATTTCAAGATAATAATATACCGTGGCATTGCTTGTCTTAATTAATCTATATAAATAAACAAAATTTAATTCACCTCTAAACCACTGCGCTGGTTTTAAAATAACCTTTGACATGCAGATAATTGATCCTTGTGGAAGGACGTAGGTTACTGTTTACCGTGACAATTGACAATCAGGCGGGTGGAGTCGCGGGCAGCAGCTAGTCGAATATATGGTTAAAAATATTGAGCGATATATAGGGGGCAGACGCGTCTCTGTGGTCTTGTTGATTAGCGTATGTTACTACTGACCGTAGAGTACTCGATTCGATTCTCGAGTGGGGTAGTGTTATTGGGTTTTGCCGTATTTTGAGTCACAGAGTCTGGAATGTAAACTCTAATAAACACTAGGCAAAACACAACGCTCCAGGCCCGACACACGCTTGATCGTAACAATGACTTATTAAGAATGATGTCGAAAGAGCCAACTGAAGATTCCCCTTTACCAACCCGTCTGGCCAGCATTGTATTGAAAGCCAAAACCTCCATGCTAAAGACAGACCTATGTGTACAGCGGTGGACTATCAAACGCCATGGATGTGATGCAATCATTTATTTATTTCAGCTCGAAATGATGGAGAGGAATCCCGGTGAAGACGGGGAGCCCTTGAGACGCGAGGATCACCTGAGTACAGACGATTTTATAACGCACCTGCAAAGCCCTACCACGGGGAGAAGGCTGATAGTCTCTAAAATATTTCTAGACGAGGAGACGACCGTCTTCGAAGTAAAAGTGGTGTCGAAGCACATAGCTGAAGAGGATGTCTACGACGGTATGTTTGAAATAATCTACTCGAGTTTATTTATTTATTAGCTGACCCACACAACCTCGTGCATCTCCTGTTGTTGCCCGTAGCGCGACGTTGTACAGCGTGAACAAATTTGTTTATCATAAAACAGTTATAGTTTTTTAACGTTTGGCAACGGGTTTGCGGCTGGATGGTGTGTCGGAATCGGACCGATTAAAACCACACGGTGTGCCACTCTACACCTGAGAGAGGAGGGATCCAGGAACAGCTGTTATTACGACATCTTTATCCCTCCTAGCGCCTGCCCGGGTACCACGGGCACTATCGTCGAATAAAACTCTCTATTTAGGCGACTTACAGCACACACAGACGTCACCACCTAGAGGCTGGTCTCAAAAAAAAAAAAAACTGTTATAGTGAGCCAATCTTATAAGAAAGACATTTGTCGCGGACCTTTTTATTAAATTTCTTAAAAGGAAACAGGTCTTTACAGTGCATTATTTTTGTGAAACTAGCCATTTACGCATTAGCGCATACAATGCAAACTCTCAAACAGAATAATTTTCCTCCGTTTTCGCAACATTTTTCATTGACACTTCGCTCTTTTTGGTCGTAGCGTGATGATATACAACCATAGCCTTCCTTGCTAACTGTTATGTAATATTAAAATAATTTATCAATGAATTATTATCATTTTTTTATTTCTTTTTGTAAGATTTGCGCGCGTTCAAACAAACATCAACTCTTCATTTTTATAATATTAATATAGCTTAATAATTTCCATTTCCGTTATAAATAGAAGTAGGTGATCCGAAATTCAACAAGTCATTTTAGTTTTATATAAAAATGAGTCAAAAATGTTAATTTAATTACATATAATTTATATAATAATGATATCAGATTCCTAATTTTGTGTGACTTTAAATACATATAGAGATCCTATGTGATTAAGGATAATTTGTTGTTATCATGAACGCTATGTGATACTCTTTTTGAAGATCTTCATAAGTACTTCAACGTCCACGTCTGTCATGTTCACCTGTCCGAAACACACTGACGACACTCGCAAGCGTGCGCACGGCATTCAAGTGTTTGTAAGACCTTGGAGTTTGTGGAGGTTTGCCAATCCAAGGCAAGGGTCCGTGTCCTCTATTTCATGCTATGAGTGTCGTAAGAGCCGACTAAGGAGCAAACTACACACAGCAGGTACATGGAGAAAGAAAACGACACAAACCCTACACCGTTCGAGAGTTCGGTTGGAATGCATTAAGCAGCTCTTGCATTGCTTTTTCCTGAATTTCTTTTTTTTTCCTTCTCTCTTTTAAAAAGACAACGCTCGCACTGGAAGTAAATCCTGTGTCGCGGGCGAGTTTCACAAACATACAAAAAACGTACGCATAGTACGCCCAGACTGAACAACAATTTATGGATCACACAGTGTTGTTCCATGTGGGGTTTGAACGCACGACACTCAGCGCAGTAGAGAGCGGCGTGGCGACCGCTTAAACCACTGCACTGGGCTAATCGTGCAGTCAGTGTCTGAACGTGTGAATTATATGGAGTCCAAATCCTCTCTGTATTGTTGATGTAATGAGATAAAGCGGTCCGTCTGCTCGCTTGCCAGAAAAAAAAACATTAGAATAACTTTTTCACAAACAAATTCCTCGACTATAATAACATACATATATAACAAAATGCGACTGTACGGATGACAGAGGTTTAAGCAGTCGTTCTTCTGAGTTTGGGTGTTCTTTGTGTCCATTTCTTGTATGTTTGTAAAATCTCAACGACACAGGATATGTGTCCTAACGTGAGGGTTGTATTTTTGGAAAAAAAAAAGTATAGGTAAATTAATGTCGGTATATTGTTGTATTTCAGAGACAGAGGTGATCAATTGTCACGTGTGCGACACAGTCGTTCCGAGGGCGTACTTCAGGGAGCACGCTCAGAGCATCATACACCAGAATAAGAAGAAAATGAGTACAATTTTCGTAAGCAGTCTGTTCAGTGATGACAAACTACTTTGGAGTAATAGGAACAATTACCCGTGTGACTTTCATTACTGTTCGCCCTGTATGACGCTGGTTCCTAACGATCAGACATCGATACACGGTTTGTCTGTGGAACATTACAAATCTATCGACAAAGAGACCGCTTTAAAAGCATTCGTCAAAAACTTTATTGACGAAGAACAGCAACAGTCGGAGTCAGTCTGCGAGAGTCCTGACAATATTCTGTTCTACGAAGTGGATGATGATTCAACGTCTAACAGTCGCCAGCCTGATATTGCAGATCGAATTAGGGTCGAACGTTCATGTGCCTCAACCAATAGATTCAGCGTTAAACGATCTTCAGCCTGAAGAAATAACTGCAGGGTTTAACAGTAATCAGCTGGAAGATGTACTAGCTGTGCTTGAACATGACAGAGCTAAAGAGAGAGAACTGAATCTTCTTACACAACCATCTACTTCTACATGTAATATAGAACAAACGTATAATGTGCTTGCTCACGCGAGCGTTTCAATCGAAATCCAAGAGTTTAAGCTATACGCTAAGACAATGAATGAGAAATATATGATTAATGTTTGCGAGTGGATTGACGTGAACGATCCTCAGCACCTGGTGCTGGCGGCACCGAACGGCAACATACTGAAGACCACCGTGGATATCTTCCACAGCTTTCGAAAGAGCTCCTCCGAAGTGTTGTGTCAGGTGTGCGACAAGATGATCGCGCTCGATGAAAAGAGATTGCACATCGAAGATGAGAAACACGCTCGTTTAATCTCTCATCCCATAGACGAAATGTTTCGCCGTAAGGTACTTTTAGTTTTTACAAGCTTTTTATGTCTTATCTTAATTTTAAGTGTTTCGCTGTCATCTATCGATCTAAGATATAATGGACGTCGGCACTACTGATGGTTAGTTAGTTAGAACTACTTGGTGAGCTTCGTAAATTGTACGGGCAGGGTAACACTGTCCCATATTGTAAGTAACGCCTCGCGCGGAAATGTAACAGTGCAGGCGTATTCATAGATGGGAGATATTGTTCAGCTGTATCTTAAGAGATAGTATTCAGCTTACAGATTCAGTTTTTCATTTTATAATAACTATGTTAAATTTAGTCTCTCGGTTCATAAAATCCTTATTAATATTATAAATGCGAGTGTGTTTGTTTGTTTGTATGTTTGTCTTTTTTTCACACCGCAACGAAACAATTTTTTGTAATGATTCTTGTGTCTGAAGATAATTAGTAGGCTAATAGGTTACTTTTTACCTCTGGAAACCATCTTATTCCCACCGGAAGAAGGTCCATTTAAATTTTATACATCCGATAGATGGCGCTATTAATTTTATTTCTCTGATTACATACAGTACAAAATATTTAATTAGTCTTTACAAAAAATTTTGAAGGGTTTCTCTGATGTAAGTATGTGTGTATATTGAACAGACATAACTAAACTGTTTATTGATAATTTTTTTTTGGCTTTAAATATCATAAATGCGAATGGTAAGGATATATGAATGTGTGACAAATTTAGATAGACTTTTAAAGTAACATAGTTTATACATCAGAATAACATATAGAGGTTACTATTTATCGCGAAAAACGAAACATACACGAGTGGAGCCGAGCCATCTGTGAAAGCTAGAGTTGGTGTGGTATGTGTATGTGTATGTATACCTGTGTGCGCGCGTACGTAATATTATTTAGTCTCGAATTTTAATGAGAAGCTAATTTTATTATTTGAGGTACACATATCAATAATAACACTTTTAATTTTATATATATATATATTGAAATATATTGATGATATGTTGCAGATCAGCGATGTGTGGCGTCACGACTTGGTGGGCAACAAGAACTATTTAGCTACACCTGAACACTTTTCAACACTGACTGACGACAATCCACCCTCAGTAAACGAAGCACCCTCCGTCAATCAAGGATCTATTGTCGAATGTGAAATTTGCGACATAAAGTTACATAAAAATAACTTTGTCGAGCATATCCAGGGTAAAAACCATAAAAAACAACAACAGAAGATTCAAAAAGAGACGAAAAGTTCAACCCAGGCACGACAAGACCAACAGGGGTCAGCCAGCTCAGCCAGCAGCACTCGACAACACGTCGACGATAGAAACGGCCCGATGGACGCCGACGCATTTATGGTGTACTTCAAGAAGATGCTTTCAAATTATAATTTGAAATACGAAATGCCGATCGCCAGGAACGGAGGTCTCGTCATTGTCACGCCGAATGGTTTTGAAATGACTGTAAACGTGGAAAACTTCCACGGATACAAGCCAACAAAGACCAGCTTGTATTGTCAACTGTGTGAGATGATTATATCTACTGACACGAGAGTACACAGCGAAACTCGTATCCATATGAACAATATTACACAAAGCATAGACGAACACTTCACTCGAAAGGTAAGACTCATGGATGAAGCGAGACAAGTAAAAGGGACGTTGCCTCCCCGTTGAAGCTTTGTTGACTGCGCGGATGGCATAGTCGCTTAAGCAGTCAGCGCTAAGTGTTTGTGGATACAAATCCTACATGGGACGATCGGTTACATACAAACAAACATACAGGTGAGCTAATTAAAGCTCTAGTTTTAAAAAGTCGCGCCCAGAATAAAGGGGAGACGGTTATATACTGCCTTTATCAGTGACAAGTTACGACGAAAATGCGTAAGAGCAGTTTTCTTAGCTTCACCTGTTGTATGTTTGTGTGTGTTTGTAAGCGTGTTTTTTTAGTTTTTTGATACTTTATTTAATACAAATTTTTGTTTGCATCTCCACCCGCGTTTATGTAGGTTATCGCGGTCAACTGACTAAAATAAAGCACACTAATGTTTAGTAAAATTTAATAAAGGAAAACCGTATCCACGGGTGTCATGTCTCTTCTACACAAAGGGAGGATCCTCAGACCCCAGGGGAGGTGATCACACCTGGCGGACCACGGCCAATGGGTTGATGTTGGGATGTTTTATATATGCTAATCACCGCGAGTTTCTATATCGCGATTCAGGAGCAGTCGCGAGTTGCTCCGTAGTGCCGTAGGTCTTCGGTAGATGGCGCTGTAATGTCTTTTCGTTTGCGCTTTATGTGGAAATCGCCGTAAGCCGATTACACTGATCTCAAGAACAACTATTTGAAACTGAAAAGTCACAGTAATATCACGCTTCTATCAAAAACAAAAAACAGACCTGAGTAGCGCGTGTCAGCTTTTTTTAATATATGTTTAATTGTTTATGTTACTCTGTGCACGCGTAATTTACGAATAATTCTCAGGTTTCTAACTAAAACATTTATTTTCAGATAAACATGATGTCTCACTGTGTGCTGTGCAATATAATGGTCTCTGATGGCGCGGAGCACGCGGCCACTGACCGTATACATTACTCGTACATGAAAACCGGCGTCTTCTATGTTAAGCAAATCGAACTTTCTGGAAGGAAACGAAAGCTGACTCACTGTGACGTGTGCGATATTTACTTGACGCCAAACACTTACCAAGAACACCTCAAGGGTCAACGGCACCTGAAGACCATCAGGGAATATTGTGGCCGTGACCAAAGCGAGACTCCTTCAAATATGATCTTTTGCAGCGTTTGCACGAGAAGTATACATTGCAACAGTTTCCAAGAACATTGCAAAGGCAAGAGGCACGCTGCGATGGCCAAGAAGACCGCGCGAACATCGCAAACCGAACCCGCCGGTCAACGGGACGTAGCTCACTGCTCACAGACTACAGTGAACCAGGCCGAAACAAACTTTCTGGAATATTTGAAGACGATGATTGCCAAATACAAATTGAACTGTGCACTCCCCGTCGTAGAAGACGATCGTGTGGTGATCACCACTCCTAAAGGTAGAAAAGAGAGGTTCACAATTGAAGTGTTCCACAGCTACAAGCAAGCGGAGAGCTCGGTGGTATGCCAAGTGTGCCGAATGAATGTACTGTCTAAAGACACGAGAGCTCACAGTTTGACCAGACTGCATGTTGTCAACATTCTACAACCCGTTGATGATAACTTTTCTCGAAAGGTATATTTTAAAAACTATTTTTTTTGCTGGTCTTTAGTAGTAATAAGATATCCTAATAAACACGGCGACCAACACCTTAAGACGCTCACGTCAGACGGCTAGATCAAGGATCTCCGATACAGAAGGATCTCTTTGAAGCCAAAACTACTGGTTACTTGGTTTCTGTGCCTGAAGTCTATGATCTGCTATTTTTTAAATATGTGTTTTTTAATGTACTAATTTTATAGGAAAGTTACAATATTTCAGTCATCTGACACACAATGCCATTTAGTTTCAAACTACACCAGTCCAGTATGTAATATAAGTTCTGGATTAGCGACCGCGTACTGGCAACGCATCTTTGGTAGTAGTACCCCTCACAAGGTGGTCCGACGACCTGGTGAAGGTCGCTGGAAGCTTTTAATTTTTCTATATTAAGAGCCTGCCAAAGTGACACTCTACTCTGCCCAATGGAAAACATGATTAGAATTCAAGAGTTGTGGTCACCATTCTCATTGCAAATGCAGACAATGCAGTATGGTGACCCACACAATGGCGGCCTCGTGAGATGCTTTTTCACGCCCCGATTGGGGATGTAAAAGGCATGACAATCAATGTGACAGTGTAAGGCTTACAGTTACTACGGTAACTGTGACCCCTGCATCAATGGACCTCCGCGGTCTCACACTCACCAATGAAACACGCGAGCACGGATGCTATCGCTTTAGGTTGGTCTTCTGTGGGAGGATAGTGCTGCTCCGGTCCAGCCGGTCCGCTCGTGCTGAAATCAGCGTGGCTCTACTACCTAGTAGATGCTCGATGCGGCCGGCACGGGACCGGCTGTTGTGGAGAACCTTGAGGGAGGTTGATGTAATATAAACCTGTCGCGGTACAGAACCTCGAGGCCCTCGCATTCCTATACTCAGTAAAAACTCAACAACACTTTTCTGGCCCGACTCGGGATTCGAACCCAAGACCTCTTGATCGACAGTCGCATACACTAACCGCTAGATCATCAGAATAGTCTTAGAATACTACATATTATATGTAATGTAAAGCGGTATATTTTTAGTTAGTCTTTTACACTTAATTTGATCTATTTTTGTTGACAAATGAAAATCATATCGGCTAACCTTAACGAGACTGCCGCAGACAATGTAAGAGATTTTATCATTCTTTATAGAAACATACAGTTAGGATTTTTTTTGACGATCTCACTCCAAACCTGCGAAGTTTATAAGGTCCAAGTAGCTAGTATTTGATCTCTTACAGTAAATTAAAGGGCAGAGAATGTTCTATCTAGTACCTGTGGTTAACATAGATTATAGCTAAACTCCACATGGGACAACACTTTGTGTGATCCACAAATTGTTGTTCCGAATCTGAGTGTTCTTTGTGTCCGTATCTTGTGTTTTTGAAGTCCCCGCGGCACAGAATTCGTTCCTAATGCGAGAGTTTTCTCTTAAAATGAGATTTATAATTTTATCTTGTTTCAGATCAATAAATTGTGGAATCACTGTCTCATTTGCAATATCACAGTTTTGAATAGCTTCGACCACGCATCCTACAGTCCTAAACATAAAAAAATCTGTGAATCCGACACACGCCGACGAGCCGAGGGTGGCGATGGCAACGCTGAGAAAATGTTTTGTAACGACATCTATGAATAGTGTGCTTGCATGAAAACGTTGATTACAAATACCAAGATGGGACGGCAGTAATTAAAAGTCATTTTTAAAGTTGAAACTGTGATTTAAAAGTTAAGGAAACGATAAAGAAGAAAACAAATGTAAACGATTAAGTCGGCGAGAGAATAATCGGTTACACAGTATTGTGTATTCTTGGTCTCTAATCTTTGTGCGATGCTTCGAAGCGTCTGCAATAATCGTATACCAAACACTGTCCACAGGAATGTGCCTTGTGTAGTGTGATAGTGGGTATATATGTATCGACATATATTATACTAAGTTTGCTCCTGGTTCGAGCGTTTACAAATATGTAAAACTTTTTAGGAGTTGTTACACTTGTGCCGTGTGTGTGACATATTGTTTAAACCTATCAAATAATCATGTAACATCGTTTTTTACCTAATGAACCTACTTTTAAATAAATTATAGTTGACACAACACGTTTTAATAGTAAATCGAACTAAATGGTTAACATACAATTTTAAATTTGTTAATAATTTTATTGCTGGCAATGATTCTGTTTTGTTGCAAAATACTTTTATCAATTGATTTTTTGTGGATTTGTTTTATTTGATTTGATCGATTCAACTCGATAGACTACATATGTCGTCGCAATATTGCATGCACGTTTTATTTAGTTGACAAATAAATTATTGTTTTTTATATCAAACCTTTATATTGGAATAAGAAATCAAACCAGTACAAGGTACAAAGCCACGCTTTTTTATTTTCTTTCGATGATTGAACGATATCGGTTCGGCTTATTGTTTAAGCTTGTTTATAAGTTTATTAAAACTATAATTTGTTTTTACTTTTTACTTTAAATGAGTGTTTTATTTTAAGTTTTTAAACCAAATATATGTTATTTTTATTGTAAGAGCCTGCCCTGCACTCTGCCTGATGGAAGGCATGAATAGAATTCCAAGAGTTGTGGTCTCCACACTCATTGCAAATGCAGACAATGCAGTATGGTGACCGATATTATTGCGGTCTAGCGAGATGCTTTTTCACACCTCACTTGGGGACGTAAAAGGCGTGACAATCATCGTGGCATTGTATTACAATAGTACACACCACGACAACTGTCACCCCTGCACCAATGGGCCTCCGATCTCGCACTCGCCAACGAAACACGACAATACGGATGCTGTCGCTTTAAATTGGTCTACTGTGAGAAGGTATCTGGGCGAAACTTGGCTAATCGGTGATAGTTTGATTTTTTTACAGTGGAATTTTATTTACCAATCGGATAATTAGATACTATGTACCTACTAGGCCTAAGGTTATAACATTGGCTTACCTACTCGATATCTAGAAAAAATTGAAATACTAAATTGCCCATATACCTAAATCCTATATAATTATGTACAATATAAAATAAGTTAATTCAGTGATACTAGGTTTATTGTGTGACATAAGGTTGGTTAAGATGTGATAGACAAAGAATCAGTAAATAAAAGTCTTAAATATAATCAACATAGGTGTGATTTAATTAGCAAATAGTGTATCTCTATGATTATTGCACAAATGGCTTTGGTTTGTAGGTTATTGTGTTTAGGAACATAAACAACATTTAAGTACTTAACTTTAAATATTACAAGTGGATATCAGATAAAACTACAATTAATCACAAAGTTCACAAATTGAACATAAAAAATTGAGAATCTTTAACATTTTGACACTCAACATGGTGCTAAATTTTACAAAATGGGCTCTGGATACACTCTCTTACATTTGTAGGTAAGTTGAATGTCTTGTTCAAATGTATTTTGACAAGTAGGTAGGTACCACAGGTATTTGAGTCCTCCTCAACTCTTGGAGTAATAATAGATTGATGTGTGTGGGGTGCATAAACATTGCCTTTTTTGGATTTAGGTAGCGCCCTCTAGGAATTTGCAACAAATTATCAAAGGGTGCTTTGAACAGCCTGGCTGTGGTTTATTAGATCCTGATTGTGGTTGGGCATTCATCAGCCTATCTGTCACCCAATCGGCAACTACTCGAGAGCGACCTCCGAGCGCTGCTAGAACTGAGCGACGCCGTGATAATCGGCGGCGACCTTAACGCCAAGAACACCATTTGGAACTGTCACCAGTCCAACGCCAAAGGCAGAGCCCTGGAGTCGCTCTCGAATAGACTAGCGTTCGACATCATCGCCCCGCTCGAACCGACCCACTATCCGCACAACGTGTCTCACCGACCCGACATTCTGGACGTGGCACTCCTGAAGAACATAAACCTACGTTTGTGTTCAGTAGAGGTGCTTCACGAGTTGACTTCAGACCACAGACCTGTGGTCGTGGAGTTCGCACCCAGACTGGGTCCCATCGACACAGGTCATCGTACCCCCACTAGACGAACCACGGACTGGAGGCGCCTCGGGACAAAACTCGAGGCAACCTCGTCCGTGCATCTAGATAGGATACCCGACCACATAAATAGCCAAGAGGACACCACGATGGCGATCGACAACCTCACAGCTCACGTGCAATCGTTAATTAACGAATGCACTCAGGAGGCACCGGCGACGAACGATCGCCGCTGGGACCTACCCGATGACGTACGTGAGCTGCTGAGGCGGAAGAACGCCGCCGTACGAGCCTACGACAGATATCCATGCGACGCCAACAGGATCAGGTTACGACGCTTAGAAAGAGCGGTCAAGTCACGCATCGACCAAATGCGCCAAGACAGGTGGGATAGGACACTACAAGACCTTGAACCTACCCACCATGCCTTCTGGCAACTATCCCGCTCGCTTAAGAGAGACACCGTCACCGTTATGCCTCCTCTAAGCAGACCTAACCTTCCACCGGCATTCGACGATATCGAAAAGGCAGAGTGCCTGGCCGAGAGTCTAGAGAATCAGTGCACGCCCAGCGTAATACACTGCGACTCGGACCAAATAGCCGAAGTTGATTCGGAAGTAGAGCGCCTAATAACCTCACTTCCTACATCAACATCAACATCAACGCCGACGGGAACGACGACAGATGAACATGACCTAGACACGGTCACCCCCGAAGAAGTCGAAACGATCGTCAAGGGCCTACACGCTCGCAAGGCGCCCGGTTCGGACGGTATCACAAACAGGGTGTTAAAACTCTTTCCGGAGAGGCTACTGGTCCTGCTGACGTTCATCTTCAACGCAGCACTCAAAAACAACATCTTTCCACAACAGTGGAAAGAAGCCGTTGTTATTGGGATACCCAAACCTGGCAAACCGAAGTCCGAACCGACCAGTTATAGACCGATCAGTCTGCTTAACGGATTAGGCAAGCTATACGAGCGTCTAATCTACAGTAGGCTGAAAGCGTATGCCGATGCTAATCTTCTCGTCCCCCACGAGCAATTCGGGTTCCGAACCGAACACTCGTGCGTCCACCAAGTTCACCGCATCGTTGAATACACCAGCGATCGGCTTCAACGCAACCTGTTCACAGGAATCCTCTTCTTCGACGTAGCGAAAGCTTTCGACAAAGTGTGGCACAACGGCTTATTATTTAAGCTACTCACCATGGGAGTGCCACACGGACTCGTGCTCATCATACGAGACTACTTGTCGAATCGAAGCTTCCGCTACCGAGTAGAAGGGTCAATGTCCTCCACTCACCCCATTCGAGCCGGTGTCCCACAAGGGTCCGTGCTCTCCCCCCTACTCTTCACGCTGTATACTAGCGACATTCCGAAGCATCGGTATGTGCAGACGGCACTATTCGCAGACGACACGGCTATCTACTGCTCGGGGGTGAACCCCTCGACAGTAGCCAAGAAACTCCAGACCGCAGCCAACGCACTGGGCGTTTGGTTCCGGAAATGGAGGATCGAGGTCAACCCCGAGAAAAGCCAGGCGGTGCTGTTTCACAGAAGACAGCTAAGCTTGTATCCTTTGGAGAAGACCCCTCAGATTAGGATGTTCGGCAAGTCTATCCCTTGGACTAGGCAGGCCAAATACCTAGGCATAACCCTTGACGACCGTCTATCCTTCGGCCCCCACATCAAGGCAGTCCGCAACCGGGCAGCCTTCGTGCTAGGACGTTTACACAGTTTAATTAACGCGCGTTCGAAATTAAACTTAAAAAACAAAGTCCGATTATACACTGCATGCATACGTCCTATAATGACGTACGGCAGCGTGGTATTCGCACATGTAAGGCCACACAGGATCCATAGGCTTCAAACACTACAGAATAGGTTCATGCGCTCAGCTACGGGAGCACCGTGGTATGTACGCAACGTCGATCTTCACATCGACCTCAGATTGCCGACCATCAAGCAATTCATTAAACAGTGCTCCCTTAGCTACTTTGACTCTGCTCCGACTCACCCCAACCCTCTAGTGGTTGCGGCGGTAAATTACACACCGAGCGAAATATCTAAGATACGTCGACCCAAACACGCGTTAGGGGAGCTAGACGACGAAATTACACGCGCTCAACGCAGAGCGAACACACTAGGTGCGAACCGTCCGCGTTTTCGTCCCCGCCGGCGGGGGCGGAACACGGGCCGCGTAAACCGACAACAAAACATGGGAGTAGGCCGCCCCAGTGTTTCAGCAACACCCCAAGCCGAGGTTCGTACCCCGCAGGGGGTGCCCTTGGGCAATGTTGTTTAATAAAGGCCGGTTGAGAGCCCTCAGCGCTCACCGTAACCAAACCGGGTAAAGTTGTAGAGGCCGTCTGAGGCCAACAGCTAAAAATCACTACAAAAAAAAAAAAAAAAAAAAAAAAAAAAAAATTGGGCATTCATTGTGAAATAAAGAAGTTAGGCAGCATCTCTTGTGGCTGATAGGACTCTATTCAGACTAACTTTCAGGTGTTCTTAAGCTTAGATTATAACGTTTTTTGAAACAAGACCACAAATACCAGCCCGCATATTGCTTTGATCGAGAAAAAGTATGTTTAATTCCTGCGTTTTCAGCCAATCGATATGCTACAATACAAACCTGCATTACAGTCAATCCAAAACCAATTTCCTGCATTTTATTGATATAATTCAACAGCTTAATTTCTATTTCAGATGGTAAGACATAAGGTTTACCACGTTTCAACTGAGAAGTTGAAGTAGGGTTATGGTGATAGTGGCTGCAATAGGCTTTCGAGGTGCTCCATGACATTGAGAATTTTTTTGCTGTTTTATACATTGTACTCCCATTGTTTAAGACTCCCATTACAGCTGCTTTAATACTTGAGGCAATGTAAGACTTTTTCATTTTCGAAGACACCTTCTTTTTGGTTGCAAACTGTTTTGCTTCTATAAACCAATAGGTTATGTTAGAAAATAAAGATATTTGGCTTTTAGTCTGGAATATTCAAAATAACCTTATAATTCACACAACATCATTTAAATAAATTCATGAAATGTACTACACTGGACTATTGTGTGATGCACAAATATGTTAAACACAGAAAAACACAAAATTTTTTTGCGCACCTAACTTAAGGATTAAATTACAATAAAAATTTAATTTCTTTTTCGGGATTTCGGTTTTGTTTTTTTTTTCCATTTTACCTATAAATCAAACGGGCCGCGTAAACCGTCAACAAAACATGGGAGTAGGCCGCCCCAGTGTTTCAGCAACACCCCAAGCCGAGGTTCGTACCCCGCAGGGGGTGCCCTTGGGCAATGTTGTTTAATAAAGGCCGGTTGAGAGCCCTCTGCGCTCACCGTAACTAAACCGGGTAAAGTTGTAGAGGCCGTCTGAGGCCAACAGCTAAAAATCATCACAAAAAAAAAAAAAAAAAAAAAAAAAAAAAAAAAAAAAAAAAAAATGGCGAAGGGCGGGGCACGTCGCACGCTGCATGTTGGTAGGCCCCCACAAGGTGAAGATCGCGGGAAACCGTTCGATGCGGGCGGCGTTGGACCCGATGTTGTGGAGAACCTTGAGGAAAACCCATGTCCAGCAGTTGTTTTTACATATTTTTAAAATCTTTTGTGGAGGCACTTTATAAAGATCGTAATATTAACATGTTCAACAGTTTATTTAGGTAGTAGGTATGTAGTTTGCCGCTAAATAAAAAAGCTTCAGAATTACACTTTTTATCATAGCGAACGATTAGTTTTATTCACTAGCTGCTTTCTTATTTCGTTTTATTAAATATTAGAACGAGTCAAACAGAATTTTACTAAACTACAATATACCTACCTACACGCGCACAATAATTTGGTACGTGCAATAATGGCGGCGCAATTTCAACATGTACCTACACTGTCCGTTATAACGAAGCGATGAGTCTTATTAAATTGTGATCAACCATTCTAGCTATGATTTAAATAATATCGACAAGAAATAAATAAAAGTCTGAAACATTTACACACACGCGTAATTACTTGCTTTATAGAATAATGGCGGCTATTTCCACTTTCAATACATTATTACTATACATTACATACTTACAAACAACTTACATACTATGCCCACATAATATATACAACTGTAATAACGGAATCGGAATATGAGTTATACATTCTATAACAATGAAAGTTTTAAAATCAAATTAATAAAAAACCTACATAGAAGACATTTGTAGTTTATTTTATAATTTCTACTTACCAATCTTAATTTGCTGATCATGATGCTGAAGAAAAATGGACCAAATACAATTAATCACTTTAAAATTAATGTTGAAAACCGTTTTTAGCAATGTACCAACTGCGAAACTGCAAAACGACACGAGCAAGTGGCAAATGGAATGGAAGATTCAAATGACTTTTTAAAAGCGTTACTGACTAACTACCATAAATCGTAGAAAACAATGTTACCAGATTTAAAGGGAAGGTAATTAAAATTAATTATGTAAACGGACACAGATGTTGTTTTGTTTTGTTATGTTTTTGTAACTTCCACTGTTGTAGTATAAATATTGAAACTTTATTTAAGCGATTAATTCTTACATAAATGACAATGCATGTGAATTGATTACTCGCATTGTCAATTGACAAAATGTAATTGGTAGAGTGGGTAATTCGGTAATATAAATTTATACAGATTTTTGTCGTGGCTCCCATCCCATATAGGTATATAACTTGCTTAGCTTTATATAAAGTTTAACAGAAATTAAACAAAACTTTTCATTTCTGTGGAACATAGACTTATTTTCTTGCAAAATTACTTTTTATTTAGCGTATAAGGGAAAAATTATATAAATAAAAAAAAAATGTAAGTGTTTAAGTTTCTATGTACAGTTATACAGAATTAAATTGTCTTATAAAGGATATTATTATTTACTAGCTTTTGCCCGCGTCTTCGCTCGCGTGGAATTTTGTCTACCACATTAAGTTTCGTAACAGATCGTTTTAAATATATATATATATATATATATATTTTAATAGACAAATAATCCTTCGGTACATCATTTTTGTGTAACTTTAATGGTTTAGGCAGTGTACGTACGCCAAGATAACTCCCAGAGGACTGATTTTTTCCCCACTTAATTGACATATGTCGTTATATTACGACCAAAATTACATAAAATCATTACAAATTGTAGCCTATATGTTATTCCGATGTGTAACCTATATTACTGTACAGTTTCCTCCAAATTCGTCCAGTAGTTTTTTTGTGAAAAAGTAACAAACATCCATACTCACAAACTTTCACATTTATAATATTATTAGGACGTTCCCGTCGCGTTAGGAACTATAGTTGGACATAAGTAAAAAAAAAAATTCTAATATGTATTTTATTGCGCTTTCAGGTTTGATTAATTACTAAGATTCAATTGGTTAGTTCGGGATTTAGTGTTCCGATAACACAAGGGTTTAGTGAGGGACACTTGTGTGTAACTGGAGTTTATTGAAAAATTGTGTACGGATGTGTGTGTCTATAAACAGAAGTAGGTCGTTCATGAATATGGACACCACTCACAAAAATCCTTAATCTAGACGTTAACCTTAATTGTAAAATATATTTTGACAATTAGAGTTACTAGTATAGTATAAAATATACATTCACACTCACTTGCTTTACTTTGGCACGAAGAGGATTGTAACAACATTTATAAAATTAAAAAATTAACAATATATCACATAACATAATCTTGTCTATCCTCATGCCTCCTGACTTCTCAAACAGAATGCGTATTACAGTTATTCAAAAAAATGTCATCATTTGTTAAAACAAAATCAATAGTGAATCACGCGACATACGAACCGATAAAGCTCTTAGAATCTATACAAAAGATATTAAAAATGCTCGTAATTCGGTACGAGTAATTTGAGTCGCTGTTCAAAGAAGTGGGATTATGAGCACGTACGTATATTTTTCTTTCCAGGACAGAAAATGATAGTCACAACAATAGTTGTGCCAAGAATAACAAAGCTGGACTTAAGTCCGGCTTTCTCTTAAGAGAATAAAAATAATCAGTGTAAGTCGATCGGTCTAAGTGTTGTGAAGAATCTTGAGCTTTCTGAACATAGATACAGGCGGCACGAGGCTATTCATGAAAGAATTGCGGGCAAATATAATCGCGTGACCGTCCTCAGGGAGCTAGAGGCGGGACAACTTTGTTTTATGATACCCATGATTCTAGCACATTAGCCAATGAAAAAGCAACAGTTTCAGGCACTTACACTAAAGATAAATAAGTCTTAGGGTCGAATATTCCCTTTCGTGGATACAGACTTGAGAAAGAAGTGAAATTTTCCTTTGGGCTTATTTATTTGTAAATTTACCTTCAGCTAGATGTCTCCAGAATACTAATTTTTGAACCAGATAATTACATACCAAATACAGATCGGCGGGGTGGTGTGTCGAAATCGGACCGACTAAAATCACACGGTGTGCCACTCTGCGCCTGATATAGGAGAGGTCCGGGAACAGCTGTGATTACGACATCCAGAATTATTTACATATTACCCCAACCAACAGGCATAAAATAAACGTAGTTCAGCTATTGGAACGAAGTTCCTTACGGCAGGCTTGGAGGGGATAGGGATTTCGCTGCGGGACCGAACTGAAAAAAATGTGATAGTAAAACCGTAAGTGGAAAAAGTGCGTGGAATAAATCTGTGGAAAAAAGTGCGTGGAATAAAACCGTTAAATGAGACGTGCGCAGGCGCGAAAGCGCGTCATGTGTGCTATTTTATTATTTTAAGGAATTTATTATTTTATTTCCTAAAATACTGAATTTCGTAAATACTTTCTTGTACTTAAATAAAAACTAATCAGCAAAATTTAAGAGAAAAATCAAGAAAACCTACATAAAATTGAGCACGATTTTTTTTGCAAATTGTGTCGATTCCACATTATCCGAAGGAACTTCGTTTCTACCTGGTGTCCCACGACACCATTCATTTTTATTTATATTTTTATTGTCAGCAATTTGCCGTAGGAATACCAAAGAAAAAATACCCCAAATGTTAATTACGGCTATGAGTTATTTGTGCTAAATATCCGATTTCGTTCAGTGGAATTCCAACTTCTACTCGTAAATTCTCACAAACTTTCACATAAAACAATGTTAGAAGAAAAGACGAAGAATTCTTTTAGAAGCTATTTTAAACAATACAGTATTATTTTTTTATCTAATTAAATATATTAGACACATCATGTGTTAACGTAGATCAAAATTATTGTTTATAGCATGCAATTAAAACGCATAGTTTATAAGATAACAAAGCTCTGAAGTGCTCTCTCTCTCTCTTTACATATTATATCGTTATATAAAATCGTGTTTAATGTTTGGTAGAAATAATTAGTAAGTATTTTTAGTACTAAAAAGACACTTATCCAAATTATTCGTCCTTGATGTCGTGTATCTACCTATCGGTACTTACGTAAATGCATATTTTTATTTCCGTTTGATTACGTTATTTTTAAAGGGACCTACTTACTACTCTTTTTTCGCCCTTTGTTAATAATTATGTAAATATGTATAAAACTGAGCAAGAAAATTATGATTCCATTAAAAAATATATTTCGTTTTACTATTTGACCGTAAAATCTAATAGCAATCTAATAAATATTGCCAAACGTCTGAATAATACAAGAAATGCAATAGTTACATAAATTAGACAATTAAATAATTAAAAAAGAGAATATGCTGCTATTTTATCAAACATTACTAATTATTTAAAAAAGATTAAAAATTTGAAGTCAAATACACTTATTATTAATTCGGTTATTTCGTTTCATCAATTTTACTCATACCTAGGTCACTAAGATGGCGGTCGAATTTCGATTGTTTTGAATGCCGTTTTTTTATTAAAAGATTTTTATTTAACTTGCAATGTATCTATGTAACAATGTTTATTCGGTTGAAATATTGTAACTTCATTTTGAAGCAGAGTCTTCAACCCTTTGAGGTGAAATTTTACACGTATGTATATATTACGTGATAATGTAATGTTTATTATTATGACATTGCATTGAGCCTGATCCTATGACGGAGCTGGATGATGGCCGTAAGATATCAGTAATGAAATGACGCAAGCTCATCGAGTTAGGACTTTTTTGATTCCTCATGACGAGTAGGTACTTTGATTTAAGATGGTATACAGTGTCTGATAATGGACTTGAAGGTGGCCATAAGAAGTTTGTATGAAAACGACACATTCGCATGAAATTTGGGCTTATTTGGTTACTCGACGATTAGTTTAATCTTGAATGGTTTCAGTTATGTGGTCAGTCAGACTTTAATGATGAAACTGGAAGGTGATCATAGGTTCTCAATAGTAAAACGACGTAACCACCTCGAGTTTGGACTTTTTCGATTCGTCTTGATGAGTAGATATGTACCTATGTATGTAAGTACGAATGTAAACCCATCAGCTTTAGGAAAATAGATGGGTCCATTTCTTATAAATGTCAATTCCATGATGGAGATACTAAGAAACCTGTCCCACGATAACTAAAATTGAAAATACATTAAAAACCACAAAAAACAGCTTTTATTTATATGCGCTAAAGAAAATGAAATTAACTTTTTCTTGAAAACTTTTGTTATCAACTTATAATGTACATAATTTGTATGATACGAAAGCTCGTCGCAATACTTGCGGTAGTATCAGTTGTAGAATACATACCGAATTCAAAAGTCAAACTATCGTAGGTGAGTGGGTATAGGCCGCAGAAACCATTTATTTACGTGCAATGTTTATAATATGAAATGACGAAATGTCCTTGTCTTATTTATATCTTAGGCAGGATCAGGTGCGGTACATACGAGATATAAAACCAATCTTTTGATTTTGGTTTGTTTTTTTTTAATTATATTTTTATTTTGTAAAATCAAAGACACTATTTTCAATACAGATCCATCTATGTTAATGCTCGTTAAACTCTTTTAAAACTATTCAAGGTTAAAAATTCGTTTGTAGCGAGCCAAAGTGGTCGTTGGAACGTTCAATATATTTTTATAAAAGGGAACAATATTGTTATAAATGATTTTTGTGAAACTTTAACTATTTACGTAGTGCACGCAACGGAGCTTCTCTTACGAAATAATTTTGCCCCGATTTTACTACATTTACTATTTACTAGAGACAGTTAGAAGGATGGAGAGTGATATAGGCTACTTTTTATTGCGGCAAAACATGATTACTATTCATATTTCAATCACTCAAGTTTTATCTGTACCGATAGATGGCGCTTTCAGGGTTTTTCACCTGATGGCTTGCAGTGTGAAATCAGTCGATAGACTTTAAAAGAAATTCCACCGGTTTCCGATAGATGGCGTTATATATATTGACGTAAGAAAAAAAACATCCCCGGCATCCACCCGTGGCCTCACATCGATGGGAGGCTCTAATTATCCGTATCATTGAAACCCTCACGTACCTCTAAGTAACAGTTTTGCTGTCGTAACGCCCATCGCTCGATAAATGGGTTGTCCAGCGTATTTTCAACTAGAACTAGTATGAATACCTACATATTTGCGCGTCTAAACGAATAAACAAATTTCATTCTTGTTTAGTTGTAAGTAATAAAATGTTATATAGGTAATTATCAAAAACAATAATTTGGCTAGCTAGGTTTCATTTTTATGAAACGTTGTTTTGTGCGTGTTTATTTCAAAACAACTTTCCAAAAATCCAGAGCAAAGCTCGGTTTCCAGGTAGGTACTACCTATATAGGATAGATGACACCTTAGTCAAATTAGTTACCTACTTTTTATATATGTCAAAACGATAATTTTGTATGAAAAATGTACTAAATACCAAATTGTGACGTCACTGTTTTATACTACACAATTGAACAATTTATTTCACTGTATACCTACTTATTTGATTGAAATTCGAAACAATAATAAAAAGCTATGTTAATTCTATTTTCCGAGATGTTTCGCGATATTAGTTTTAATGAAGTGGACATTGGTATTTATTTCCGATACAGTAATCTACCCAATTACTCGTTTAAAGGTATTGGATAGTCTACTCCTGCATTACGAACGTGTCCTGTGTCGACAGGATCTGAAAATCATACGTGAAACGGACACAATACCGACTCAGTAGGCCAAAACTTGGCTAATCGGTGATATAAGAGTAAATCCGTGACAGAGTTTATTCGTTCTTCATAATGAAGTTACTACATAGACCTACAGTTTGAACTCATGCTCAATGGATGGTGGTAATCTTAACGTGTAGACGTTGACCTACAGTGTATGCGAACACTGACAGAAATTAAAAAGTCGCCTCCCATCGCCTATTCCATGGTATAGTCTCTCCATTACCAACTTGTCAATAGATCTGGCGGGATAAATATTGAATTATCTTGGATTTATAGGTAAAATGGAAAAAAAAAACAAAACCGAAATCCCGAAAAAGAAATTAAATTTTTATTGTAATTTAATCCTTAAGTTAGGTGCGCAAAAAAATTTTGTGTTTTTCTGTGTTTAACATATTTGTGCATCACACAATAGTCCAGTGTAGTACATTTCATGAATTTATTTAAATGATGTTGTGTGAATTATAAGGTTATTTTGAATATTCCAGACTAAAAGCCAAATATCTTTATTTTCTAACATAACCTATTGGTTTATAGAAGCAAAACAGTTTGCAACCAAAAAGAAGGTGTCTTCGAAAATGAAAAAGTCTTACATTGCCTCAAGTATTAAAGCAGCTGTAATGGGAGTCTTAAACAATGGGAGTACAATGTATAAAACAGCAAAAAAATTCTCAATGTCATGGAGCACCTCGAAAGCCTATTGCAGCCACTATCACCATAACCCTACTTCAACTTCTCAGTTGAAACGTGGTAAACCTTATGTCTTACCATCTGAAATAGAAATTAAGCTGTTGAATTATATCAATAAAATGCAGGAAATTGGTTTTGGATTGACTGTAATGCAGGTTTGTATTGTAGCATATCGATTGGCTGAAAACGCAGGAATTAAACATACTTTTTCTCGATCAAAGCAATATGCGGGCTGGTATTTGTGGTCTTGTTTCAAAAAACGTTATAATCTAAGCTTAAGAACACCTGAAAGTTAGTCTGAATAGAGTCCTATCAGCCACAAGAGATGCTGCCTAACTTCTTTATTTCACAATGAATGCCCAACCACAATCAGGATCTAATAAACCACAGCCAGGCTGTTCAAAGCACCCTTTGATAATTTGTTGCAAATTCCTAGAGGGCGCTACCTAAATCCAAAAAAGGCAATGTTTATGCACCCCACACACATCAATCTATTATTACTCCAAGAGTTGAGGAGGACTCAAATACCTGTGGTACCTACCTACTTGTCAAAATACATTTGAACAAGACATTCAACTTACCTACAAATGTAAGAGAGTGTATCCAGAGCCCATTTTATAAAATTTAGCACCATGTTGAGTGTCAAAATGTTAAAGATTCTCAATTTTTTATGTTCAATTTGTGAACTTTGTGATTAATTGTAGTTTTATCTGATATCCACTTGTAATATTTAAAGTTAAGTACTTAAATGTTGTTTATGTTCCTAAACACAATAACCTACAAACCAAAGCCATTTGTGCAATAATCATAGAGATACACTATTTGCTAATTAAATCACACCTATGTTGATTATATTTAAGACTTTTATTTACTGATTCTTTGTCTATCACATCTTAACCAACCTTATGTCACACAATAAACCTAGTATCACTGAATTAACTTATTTTATATTGTACATAATTATATAGGATTTAGGTATATGGGCAATTTAGTATTTCAATTTTTTCTAGATATCGAGTAGGTAAGCCAATGTTATAACCTTAGGCCTAGTAGGTACATAGTATCTAATTATCCGATTGGTAAATAAAATTCCACTGTAAAAAAATCAAACTATCACCGATTAGCCAAGTTTCGCCCAGATACCTTCTCACAGTAGACCAATTTAAAGCGACAGCATCCGTATTGTCGTGTTTCGTTGGCGAGTGCGAGATCGGAGGCCCATTGGTGCAGGGGTGACAGTTGTCGTGGTGTGTACTATTGTAATACAATGCCACGATGATTGTCACGCCTTTTACGTCCCCAAGTGAGGTGTGAAAAAGCATCTCGCTAGACCGCAATAATATCGGTCACCATACTGCATTGTCTGCATTTGCAATGAGTGTGGAGACCACAACTCTTGGAATTCTATTCATGCCTTCCATCAGGCAGAGTGCAGGGCAGGCTCTTACAATAAAAATAACATATATTTGGTTTAAAAACTTAAAATAAAACACTCATTTAAAGTAAAAAGTAAAAACAAATTATAGTTTTAATAAACTTATAAACAAGCTTAAACAATAAGCCGAACCGATATCGTTCAATCATCGAAAGAAAATAAAAAAGCGTGGCTTTGTACCTTGTACTGGTTTGATTTCTTATTCCAATATAAAGGTTTGATATAAAAAACAATAATTTATTTGTCAACTAAATAAAACGTGCATGCAATATTGCGACGACATATGTAGTCTATCGAGTTGAATCGATCAAATCAAATAAAACAAATCCACAAAAAATCAATTGATAAAAGTATTTTGCAACAAAACAGAATCATTGCCAGCAATAAAATTATTAACAAATTTAAAATTGTATGTTAACCATTTAGTTCGATTTACTATTAAAACGTGTTGTGTCAACTATAATTTATTTAAAAGTAGGTTCATTAGGTAAAAAACGATGTTACATGATTATTTGATAGGTTTAAACAATATGTCACACACACGGCACAAGTGTAACAACTCCTAAAAAGTTTTACATATTTGTAAACGCTCGAACCAGGAGCAAACTTAGTATAATATATGTCGATACATATATACCCACTATCACACTACACAAGGCACATTCCTGTGGACAGTGTTTGGTATACGATTATTGCAGACGCTTCGAAGCATCGCACAAAGATTAGAGACCAAGAATACACAATACTGTGTAACCGATTATTCTCTCGCCGACTTAATCGTTTACATTTGTTTTCTTCTTTATCGTTTCCTTAACTTTTAAATCACGGTTTCAACTTTAAAAATGACTTTTAATTACTGCCGTCCCATCTTGGTATTTGTAATCAACGTTTTCATGCAAGCACACTATTCATAGATGTCGTTACAAAACATTTTCTCAGCGTTGCCATCGCCACCCTCGGCTCGTCGGCGTGTGTCGGATTCACAGATTTTTTTATGTTTAGGACTGTAGGATGCGTGGTCGAAGCTATTCAAAACTGTGATATTGCAAATGAGACAGTGATTCCACAATTTATTGATCTGAAACAAGATAAAATTATAAATCTCATTTAAAGAGAAAACTCTCGCATTAGGAACGAATTCTGTGCCGCGGGGACTTCAAAAACACAAGATACGGACACAAAGAACACTCAGATTCGGAACAACAATTTGTGGATCACACAAAGTGTTGTCCCATGTGGAGTTTAGCTATAATCTATGTTAACCACAGGTACTAGATAGAACATTCTCTGCCCTTTAATTTACTGTAAGAGATCAAATACTAGCTACTTGGACCTTATAAACTTCGCAGGTTTGGAGTGAGATCGTCAAAAAAAATCCTAACTGTATGTTTCTATAAAGAATGATAAAATCTCTTACATTGTCTGCGGCAGTCTCGTTAAGGTTAGCCGATATGATTTTCATTTGTCAACAAAAATAGATCAAATTAAGTGTAAAAGACTAACTAAAAATATACCGCTTTACATTACATATAATATGTAGTATTCTAAGACTATTCTGATGATCTAGCGGTTAGTGTATGCGACTGTCGATCAAGAGGTCTTGGGTTCGAATCCCGAGTCGGGCCAGAAAAGTGTTGTTGAGTTTTTACTGAGTATAGGAATGCGAGGGCCTCGAGGTTCTGTACCGCGACAGGTTTATATTACATCAACCTCCCTCAAGGTTCTCCACAACAGCCGGTCCCGTGCCGGCCGCATCGAGCATCTACTAGGTAGTAGAGCCACGCTGATTTCAGCACGAGCGGACCGGCTGGACCGGAGCAGCACTATCCTCCCACAGAAGACCAACCTAAAGCGATAGCATCCGTGCTCGCGTGTTTCATTGGTGAGTGTGAGACCGCGGAGGTCCATTGATGCAGGGGTCACAGTTACCGTAGTAACTGTAAGCCTTACACTGTCACATTGATTGTCATGCCTTTTACATCCCCAATCGGGGCGTGAAAAAGCATCTCACGAGGCCGCCATTGTGTGGGTCACCATACTGCATTGTCTGCATTTGCAATGAGAATGGTGACCACAACTCTTGAATTCTAATCATGTTTTCCATTGGGCAGAGTAGAGTGTCACTTTGGCAGGCTCTTAATATAGAAAAATTAAAAGCTTCCAGCGACCTTCACCAGGTCGTCGGACCACCTTGTGAGGGGTACTACTACCAAAGATGCGTTGCCAGTACGCGGTCGCTAATCCAGAACTTATATTACATACTGGACTGGTGTAGTTTGAAACTAAATGGCATTGTGTGTCAGATGACTGAAATATTGTAACTTTCCTATAAAATTAGTACATTAAAAAACACATATTTAAAAAATAGCAGATCATAGACTTCAGGCACAGAAACCAAGTAACCAGTAGTTTTGGCTTCAAAGAGATCCTTCTGTATCGGAGATCCTTGATCTAGCCGTCTGACGTGAGCGTCTTAAGGTGTTGGTCGCCGTGTTTATTAGGATATCTTATTACTACTAAAGACCAGCAAAAAAAATAGTTTTTAAAATATACCTTTCGAGAAAAGTTATCATCAACGGGTTGTAGAATGTTGACAACATGCAGTCTGGTCAAACTGTGAGCTCTCGTGTCTTTAGACAGTACATTCATTCGGCACACTTGGCATACCACCGAGCTCTCCGCTTGCTTGTAGCTGTGGAACACTTCAATTGTGAACCTCTCTTTTCTACCTTTAGGAGTGGTGATCACCACACGATCGTCTTCTACGACGGGGAGTGCACAGTTCAATTTGTATTTGGCAATCATCGTCTTCAAATATTCCAGAAAGTTTGTTTCGGCCTGGTTCACTGTAGTCTGTGAGCAGTGAGCTACGTCCCGTTGACCGGCGGGTTCGGTTTGCGATGTTCGCGCGGTCTTCTTGGCCATCGCAGCGTGCCTCTTGCCTTTGCAATGTTCTTGGAAACTGTTGCAATGTATACTTCTCGTGCAAACGCTGCAAAAGATCATATTTGAAGGAGTCTCGCTTTGGTCACGGCCACAATATTCCCTGATGGTCTTCAGGTGCCGTTGACCCTTGAGGTGTTCTTGGTAAGTGTTTGGCGTCAAGTAAATATCGCACACGTCACAGTGAGTCAGCTTTCGTTTCCTTCCAGAAAGTTCGATTTGCTTAACATAGAAGACGCCGGTTTTCATGTACGAGTAATGTATACGGTCAGTGGCCGCGTGCTCCGCGCCATCAGAGACCATTATATTGCACAGCACACAGTGAGACATCATGTTTATCTGAAAATAAATGTTTTAGTTAGAAACCTGAGAATTATTCGTAAATTACGCGTGCACAGAGTAACATAAACAATTAAACATATATTAAAAAAAGCTGACACGCGCTACTCAGGTCTGTTTTTTGTTTTTGATAGAAGCGTGATATTACTGTGACTTTTCAGTTTCAAATAGTTGTTCTTGAGATCAGTGTAATCGGCTTACGGCGATTTCCACATAAAGCGCAAACGAAAAGACATTACAGCGCCATCTACCGAAGACCTACGGCACTACGGAGCAACTCGCGACTGCTCCTGAATCGCGATATAGAAACTCGCGGTGATTAGCATATATAAAACATCCCAACATCAACCCATTGGCCGTGGTCCGCCAGGTGTGATCACCTCCCCTGGGGTCTGAGGATCCTCCCTTTGTGTAGAAGAGACATGACACCCGTGGATACGGTTTTCCTTTATTAAATTTTACTAAACATTAGTGTGCTTTATTTTAGTCAGTTGACCGCGATAACCTACATAAACGCGGGTGGAGATGCAAACAAAAATTTGTATTAAATAAAGTATCAAAAAACTAAAAAAACACGCTTACAAACACACACAAACATACAACAGGTGAAGCTAAGAAAACTGCTCTTACGCATTTTCGTCGTAACTTGTCACTGATAAAGGCAGTATATAACCGTCTCCCCTTTATTCTGGGCGCGACTTTTTAAAACTAGAGCTTTAATTAGCTCACCTGTATGTTTGTTTGTATGTAACCGATCGTCCCATGTAGGATTTGTATCCACAAACACTTAGCGCTGACTGCTTAAGCGACTATGCCATCCGCGCAGTCAACAAAGCTTCAACGGGGAGGCAACGTCCCTTTTACTTGTCTCGCTTCATCCATGAGTCTTACCTTTCGAGTGAAGTGTTCGTCTATGCTTTGTGTAATATTGTTCATATGGATACGAGTTTCGCTGTGTACTCTCGTGTCAGTAGATATAATCATCTCACACAGTTGACAATACAAGCTGGTCTTTGTTGGCTTGTATCCGTGGAAGTTTTCCACGTTTACAGTCATTTCAAAACCATTCGGCGTGACAATGACGAGACCTCCGTTCCTGGCGATCGGCATTTCGTATTTCAAATTATAATTTGAAAGCATCTTCTTGAAGTACACCATAAATGCGTCGGCGTCCATCGGGCCGTTTCTATCGTCGACGTGTTGTCGAGTGCTGCTGGCTGAGCTGGCTGACCCCTGTTGGTCTTGTCGTGCCTGGGTTGAACTTTTCGTCTCTTTTTGAATCTTCTGTTGTTGTTTTTTATGGTTTTTACCCTGGATATGCTCGACAAAGTTATTTTTATGTAACTTTATGTCGCAAATTTCACATTCGACAATAGATCCTTGATTGACGGAGGGTGCTTCGTTTACTGAGGGTGGATTGTCGTCAGTCAGTGTTGAAAAGTGTTCAGGTGTAGCTAAATAGTTCTTGTTGCCCACCAAGTCGTGACGCCACACATCGCTGATCTGCAACATATCATCAATATATTTCAATATATATATATATAAAATTAAAAGTGTTATTATTGATATGTGTACCTCAAATAATAAAATTAGCTTCTCATTAAAATTCGAGACTAAATAATATTACGTACGCGCGCACACAGGTATACATACACATACACATACCACACCAACTCTAGCTTTCACAGATGGCTCGGCTCCACTCGTGTATGTTTCGTTTTTCGCGATAAATAGTAACCTCTATATGTTATTCTGATGTATAAACTATGTTACTTTAAAAGTCTATCTAAATTTGTCACACATTCATATATCCTTACCATTCGCATTTATGATATTTAAAGCCAAAAAAAAATTATCAATAAACAGTTTAGTTATGTCTGTTCAATATACACACATACTTACATCAGAGAAACCCTTCAAAATTTTTTGTAAAGACTAATTAAATATTTTGTACTGTATGTAATCAGAGAAATAAAATTAATAGCGCCATCTATCGGATGTATAAAATTTAAATGGACCTTCTTCCGGTGGGAATAAGATGGTTTCCAGAGGTAAAAAGTAACCTATTAGCCTACTAATTATCTTCAGACACAAGAATCATTACAAAAAATTGTTTCGTTGCGGTGTGAAAAAAAGACAAACATACAAACAAACAAACACACTCGCATTTATAATATTAATAAGGATTTTATGAACCGAGAGACTAAATTTAACATAGTTATTATAAAATGAAAAACTGAATCTGTAAGCTGAATACTATCTCTTAAGATACAGCTGAACAATATCTCCCATCTATGAATACGCCTGCACTGTTACATTTCCGCGCGAGGCGTTACTTACAATATGGGACAGTGTTACCCTGCCCGTACAATTTACGAAGCTCACCAAGTAGTTCTAACTAACTAACCATCAGTAGTGCCGACGTCCATTATATCTTAGATCGATAGATGACAGCGAAACACTTAAAATTAAGATAAGACATAAAAAGCTTGTAAAAACTAAAAGTACCTTACGGCGAAACATTTCGTCTATGGGATGAGAGATTAAACGAGCGTGTTTCTCATCTTCGATGTGCAATCTCTTTTCATCGAGCGCGATCATCTTGTCGCACACCTGACACAACACTTCGGAGGAGCTCTTTCGAAAGCTGTGGAAGATATCCACGGTGGTCTTCAGTATGTTGCCGTTCGGTGCCGCCAGCACCAGGTGCTGAGGATCGTTCACGTCAATCCACTCGCAAACATTAATCATATATTTCTCATGATGATGATGATGGATTTCGATTGAAACGCTCGCGTGAGCAAGCACATTATACGTTTGTTCTATATTACATGTAGAAGTAGATGGTTGTGTAAGAAGATTCAGTTCTCTCTCTTTAGCTCTGTCATGTTCAAGCACAGCTAGTACATCTTCCAGCTGATTACTGTTAAACCCTGCAGTTATTTCTTCAGGCTGAAGATCGTTTAACGCTGAATCTATTGGTTGAGGCACATGAACGTTCGACCCTAAATCTGCAATATCAGGCTGGCGACTGTTAGACGTTGAATCATCATCCACTTCGTAGAACAGAATATTGTCAGGACTCTCGCAGACTGACTCCGACTGTTGCTGTTCTTCGTCAATAAAGTTTTTGACGAATGCTTTTAAAGCGGTCTCTTTGTCGATAGATTTGTAATGTTCCACAGACAAACCGTGTATCGATGTCTGATCGTTAGGAACCAGCGTCATACAGGGCGAACAGTAATGAAAGTCACACGGGTAATTGTTCCTATTACTCCAAAGTAGTTTGTCATCACTGAACAGACTGCTTACGAAAATTGTACTCATTTTCTTCTTATTCTGGTGTATGATGCTCTGAGCGTGCTCCCTGAAGTACGCCCTCGGAACGACTGTGTCGCACACGTGACAATTGATCACCTCTGTCTCTGAAATACAACAATATACCGACATTAATTTACCTATACTTTTTTTTTTCCAAAAATACAACCCTCACGTTAGGACACATATCCTGTGTCGTTGAGATTTTACAAACATACAAGAAATGGACACAAAGAACACCCAAACTCAGAAGAACGACTGCTTAAACCTCTGTCATCCGTACAGTCGCATTTTGTTATATATGTATGTTATTATAGTCGAGGAATTTGTTTGTGAAAAAGTTATTCTAATGTTTTTTTTTCTGGCAAGCGAGCAGACGGACCGCTTTATCTCATTACATCAACAATACAGAGAGGATTTGGACTCCATATAATTCACACGTTCAGACACTGACTGCACGATTAGCCCAGTGCAGTGGTTTAAGCGGTCGCCACGCCGCTCTCTACTGCGCTGAGTGTCGTGCGTTCAAACCCCACATGGAACAACACTGTGTGATCCATAAATTGTTGTTCAGTCTGGGCGTACTATGCGTACGTTTTTTGTATGTTTGTGAAACTCGCCCGCGACACAGGATTTACTTCCAGTGCGAGCGTTGTCTTTTTAAAAGAGAGAAGGAAAAAAAAAGAAATTCAGGAAAAAGCAATGCAAGAGCTGCTTAATGCATTCCAACCGAACTCTCGAACGGTGTAGGGTTTGTGTCGTTTTCTTTCTCCATGTACCTGCTGTGTGTAGTTTGCTCCTTAGTCGGCTCTTACGACACTCATAGCATGAAATAGAGGACACGGACCCTTGTCTTGGATTGGCAAACCTCCACAAACTCCAAGGTCTTACAAACACTTGAATGCCGTGCGCACGCTTGCAAGTGTCGTAAGTGTGTTTCGGACAGGTGAACATGACAGACGTGGACGTTGAAGTACTTATGAAGATCTTCAAAAAGAGTATCACATAGCGTTCATGATAACAACAAATTATCCTTAATCACATAGGATCTCTATATGTATTTAAAGTCACACAAAATTAGGAATCTGATATCATTATTATATAAATTATATGTAATTAAATTAACATTTTTGACTCATTTTTATATAAAACTAAAATGACTTGTTGAATTTCGGATCACCTACTTCTATTTATAACGGAAATGGAAATTATTAAGCTATATTAATATTATAAAAATGAAGAGTTGATGTTTGTTTGAACGCGCGCAAATCTTACAAAAAGAAATAAAAAAATGATAATAATTCATTGATAAATTATTTTAATATTACATAACAGTTAGCAAGGAAGGCTATGGTTGTATATCATCACGCTACGACCAAAAAGAGCGAAGTGTCAATGAAAAATGTTGCGAAAACGGAGGAAAATTATTCTGTTTGAGAGTTTGCATTGTATGCGCTAATGCGTAAATGGCTAGTTTCACAAAAATAATGCACTGTAAAGACCTGTTTCCTTTTAAGAAATTTAATAAAAAGGTCCGCGACAAATGTCTTTCTTATAAGATTGGCTCACTATAACAGTTTTTTTTTTTTTTGAGACCTGCCTCTAGGTGGTGACGTCTGTGTGTGCTGTAAGTCGCCTAAATAGAGAGTTTTATTCGACGATAGTGCCCGTGGTACCCGGGCAGGCGCTAGGAGGGATAAAGATGTCGTAATAACAGCTGTTCCTGGATCCCTCCTCTCTCAGGTGTAGAGTGGCACACCGTGTGGTTTTAATCGGTCCGATTCCGACACACCATCCAGCCGCAAACCCGTTGCCAAACGTTAAAAAACTATAACTGTTTTATGATAAACAAATTTGTTCACGCTGTACAACGTCGCGCTACGGGCAACAACAGGAGATGCACGAGGTTGTGTGGGTCAGCTAATAAATAAATAAACTCGAGTAGATTATTTCAAACATACCGTCGTAGACATCCTCTTCAGCTATGTGCTTCGACACCACTTTTACTTCGAAGACGGTCGTCTCCTCGTCTAGAAATATTTTAGAGACTATCAGCCTTCTCCCCGTGGTAGGGCTTTGCAGGTGCGTTATAAAATCGTCTGTACTCAGGTGATCCTCGCGTCTCAAGGGCTCCCCGTCTTCACCGGGATTCCTCTCCATCATTTCGAGCTGAAATAAATAAATGATTGCATCACATCCATGGCGTTTGATAGTCCACCGCTGTACACATAGGTCTGTCTTTAGCATGGAGGTTTTGGCTCTCAATACAATGCTGGCCAGACGGGTTGGTAAAGGGGAATCTTCAGTTGGCTCTTTCGACATCATTCTTAATAAGTCATTGTTACGATCAAGCGTGTGTCGGGCCTGGAGCGTTGTGTTTTGCCTAGTGTTTATTAGAGTTTACATTCCAGACTCTGTGACTCAAAATACGGCAAAACCCAATAACACTACCCCACTCGAGAATCGAATCGAGTACTCTACGGTCAGTAGTAACATACGCTAATCAACAAGACCACAGAGACGCGTCTGCCCCCTATATATCGCTCAATATTTTTAACCATATATTCGACTAGCTGCTGCCCGCGACTCCACCCGCCTGATTGTCAATTGTCACGGTAAACAGTAACCTACGTCCTTCCACAAGGATCAATTATCTGCATGTCAAAGGTTATTTTAAAACCAGCGCAGTGGTTTAGAGGTGAATTAAATTTTGTTTATTTATATAGATTAATTAAGACAAGCAATGCCACGGTATATTATTATCTTGAAATTTTAAAGGTATAGACAGCACTCGCGAAGCTTATTCTCAAACGAAAGATTTTTTTTTCAATTACTTTATACTAGTTATAGCTATCATCATCAACAGCATTTTTTTTAAAGAAAAGAACGTCCGCACTAGGAATAATTCCTGTGACGCGGGCGACTTTACAAACATACAAGAAAGGGACACAAAGAACACCCAGACTCAGAACAACAATTTATGGATCACAAAAAGTGTTGTCCCATGTGGGGTATGAACCCACAACACTCGGCGCAGTAACGAGAGGCGTGGCGACCACTTACATAAACAGCTAGGCCAACCGTGCAATCAAACTTTAAAAGTCCACTACTAGACATAGGCCTCGCCTTAACGAGCAGGTTTCGGCCTACTTTACCACGCTGGTCACGTGGCTTGGTGTACGGTTTGTTTCAAGTTTGCCTTCTCTTTGTAGTGATGTCTTGCGAAGCTTGCTCCCTTAGTCGCCTACGACATCAAGGAATGATCGGGGTGGTGATACTATATTTTTAATCCGTCACCACGTGTTATATTATGGGCATGCACACACACGCACACGCACACACGCTCACGCACACACGCACACGCACACCCACACACACACACACCCACACACACACACACACACACACACCCACACACACACACACACACCCACACACTATATTATGGGTAAATTACACAAAATCTTAATAAATTGTAAAATCTTGTATACAAGCTATAAGATAAAAGTTTCATCTAAAAGCGTTTGGTAGTTTTTGCGTGAAAGAGTAACAAACACCCGTCCTCACATACTGTCATACTTTTAATGTTAGTTGTACTTGTAGAGTGTATTTCATATATTATCGAATACTAGCTGTGCCTCCGACTTCGTTCGCGTAAAATTTGAATTTTTACTTTGAAGACGTGGGTTTTGCTGCGTAAATCCCGATCCCGCGAGGAATCCGGAATAAAAAATAGCCTGACATATTAAAATCGGCTTAGCAGTTCCGGAGATAAGCCCGGACAAACAGATAGACAAAAATTTAAAACAGCTAGTTTATGTTTCAGTACGATGTAAAGAGTTATCTGTAAGCACTAGAGAAAATAGTTCTTTTTAATTACAGATAGGCATCAATATATTGATATTGAATTTATTTTTTTAAAAAAGGTTTTTCGCATTTCCTATCTATACCAGAATGATAAAGCTAGTGTTTGTTTGTTTTGTTGAACGCGATAATATGAAGAACTACTGGTCCGATTTCATATCTTTTTCGTTTTCAGATAGCACAGTTAACGAGGCTTTAGGCTATATATCATCACGTCATGAAAAAAACACAGATTATCCCCTAATAGATTTCGCACACAGGGGCACAGCTGTGCGCAACACAATGTTCTCCTAGCCATTTCGGTCACGGCGGCCAGTTTCAACAGAGACCTGCCATGCCAACTGCGCAGAACATATTATAGTGTACAAGTGTGTGCGCAAACACAAGTGCACTTTCTGTTCCTCTCGCTCTCACAATCCTATGGCATGGCTATCCGACACGAACGAGATATCACGCGCAGGATCGACATCTTTACGTGCTCACCACGCGTAGGGGGTTAAGGCTCCGACTTCCAAACTCCAGGCTGATATCAAGCATTTCTATAATCAGATAAACATAAGCCCTACACGGGAATCGAACCCGAGACCTTTTGATCGGCAGCGGCACATATATGCTGTAGCTAGCAATTGAAGTTACGCTAAGAATCACGACATCAGTATAGACTAAGTTTGTGACCCATAGGCACGCCGAGGTAATATGTGACGTAAAATGGTGACGAGTCAGCTAAGACATCCAGTTATCAAAAATATAGCCTATTTTTATTGTGTTTAAAGTATTAATAATTAAACAGTCGATGTCTTTTTTAATTGTCTCTTTCACTCATTATGCAAATTACAATATTTGTCTTTATCTAATGCTGCACGTGTAACAATAGTGTTGGATTCAAAGTCGATATGGTTCGGACATCTTTTGATTTTTTTTTTTATCGAAGCAAAGATATTTTCTTAATCGTCATTTTTTATGGTCGTTTTATGAATAACCGCAGTAGGCTGCTGTTGGATGCCGACACATCTACTTTATACTTGCTATAATAGTTTTAGTAGGGAATTTCGCATGTATTTTGAATATGAGTTGGTTGAGGGAAACATGATATTCTAAAAATTACGCGAATGTTACACGTTAAAATGATTTCTAATTCAAAAAAATTAACTTCAATGAAAGGTTATTATTACTTTAAATTGCTATTTAAGTGTATTTATTTACAAATGTTAAAAAATATACCATTAAATTATAAATTATCCAGATCAACGTTCTAACTGCGTGCGGGCATCACTATGGTCCGATGTCCGTGAGGTATCCAATCACAGCGCATTTGTCACGTCCCGCGCATTTCGTGTACACGTCTCAATATTTTGTGACGCCGCCGCCGAATGGAAACAAATTTTTAACATGGCGGTTCTTATTAGGATGTTATCTGTGGACCAAATAGAGCGGAGTACCACGACCCTTTCTAAAAATCATTCTTTACGCTTTATGTTACAATACAAAAGAGATTAGTAAAAATTTTATAAGACAGGTGTTTAGTTATTTCAACTAACTCGTAAACTAACCCTATTGACTGCAAGAATGGTGTAGTGGTTCAAGCGGTGGGTCCGAACCCCACATGAGACAACACTTGATTCACAAATTGTTTGGTCTGGGTATTCTTTGAGATCATCTTATGTGCTTCTATAGTCTTCCGTGACACGGACAATATTCCATACGCGGGAGTTATCTTTTTAAATAATAAAGCTTACGCTCGCCATTAAGAAAAAAACAGCGTTTTACGGCCAAATCGTAGTATTTGTACTTATATACTCATGCACGTTATAACCTCTTCGGCGTAACGAGATAAAAATCTTTCTAAAAAGTTTATCTTTAGCGCTGTCCTGTTTGTAGAGAAAATGACAGTAATAATAGAAAAAAGGCTTTATTACAATACACTATCTATCTAGTTAGATTAACTTTATTTAAATATCATAAAATAATTACTTTTACGTAATTAATAATAAAAAACTAAAATGTTGACTAGATCATTTCATCGTGTCGGTATTTCGTGACCTCGTCTCTGTACCAATCCCTACCGGACTATCCCCAACACCGGGCGTTTCTCGGGGTCCCCACCCCCTGGAGTTCGACCTCGCTAAGCACAAGAGGGAACACAGAACGAGATCCAGGCGCAGCTAACATGCTGGTCGTCGACTGACACCAGGGTATACCATAGGAATATACCAACAGGCCCAAGGGCCCAACCAAGTGACCCGCCTGTAGTCGCAGGTGGCGCGGTGGACCACTTCGACAGGTCGTAGACCTGGTAAAGTCACCCCGAGACTCCTTCCAAAGGGATCTACGAGAAGAACCAAACACACACTCTTACCGTTTTTCCTCAGCGTGCCAAAAAACGTGTAACTTCAAAACTCACGGCAGTTGCATATACTCGTACAACAAATTTCAATGGAAAACTACTTATGACAGTTAAATGTGTTTCACTAGTTTGTGAGTGATAGTCTACCAAAACCGTTAACAAAGAACGTTTGTAATATGAAATAACAAATCACCTTTGTCTTATTTACACCAACAATTACGAGTGGGGTAGATGACTGTATCGTAAATAAATACCAATATCAACTTCATTACAACAAATATCAAATAAAATAGCTTTTTATTACTATTACGAATTTAAATCAAATATACAATGAAATACCTATATTGTTTTGAGTGGTCTAAAACAGTGACGTCAAACGTATTTAGTACATTTTTCATACAAAATTGTCGTTTTGATAGATGATAAAAAGTAACTAATTTAACTAAGGTGTCATCTAGCCTATTACTAATTTATATTTCGAATCGAAAAAAAAAAACAAAAAAATATTTAAAACATATTATTAATTAACGTAAATATTTAATATGTCGAACGTGCTTTGAGGCGACGCGGCGCATGTTTAAATTGACATAAATGCGTGGAAACAACAATTTACATCTGCCAGACATCCCGCCACTTTTCATCTAAAATGAAATTTGAGAGCTATTGAATTACAAGCTCCTAGCTACGAGTGTACAATATATTACTTGTATATAACCCTTTACAAATATATATTCATTAGTCTCGCTGTTTAAAAACACGTGTGTTCGTGTAAAAGTCGCGAAATTCTAAATACACAAACATATAATAGTCGGGCTTAACATAATGAATATCCTTACCTGCTGTACCTACTTATAACATGCTCGATTAAAATGGCGCGAATATTATAACTCACTGAATATTTAGTTGTATTTCACCATCATCTCAACCGAAAGACGTCCACTACTGGACATAGGCCAAGGTCACCGATACGATATTGCATATAAAATTGCTAAACTTAAGTGGCGAAGGGCGGGGCACGTCGCACGCTGCATGTTGGTAGGCCCCCACAAGGTGAAGATCGCGGGAAACCGTTCGATGCGGGCGGCGTTGGACCCGATGTTGTGGAGAACCTTGAGGAAAACCCATGTCCAGCAGTTGTTTTTACATATTTTTAAAATCTTTTGTGGAGGCACTTTATAAAGATCGTAATATTAACATGTTCAACAGTTTATTTAGGTAGTAGGTATGTAGTTTGCCGCTAAATAAAAAAGCTTCAGAATTACACTTTTTATCATAGCGAACGATTAGTTTTATTCACTAGCTGCTTTCTTATTTCGTTTTATTAAATATTAGAACGAGTCAAACAGAATTTTACTAAACTACAATATACCTACCTACACGCGCACAATAATTTGGTACGTGCAATAATGGCGGCGCAATTTCAACATGTACCTACACTGTCCGTTATAACGAAGCGATGAGTCTTATTAAATTGTGATCAACCATTCTAGCTATGATTTAAATAATATCGACAAGAAATAAATAAAAGTCTGAAACATTTACACACACGCGTAATTACTTGCTTTATAGAATAATGGCGGCTATTTCCACTTTCAATACATTATTACTATACATTACATACTTACAAACAACTTACATACTATGCCCACATAATACCTAGTCTTGCCATAAATATTGTAATAAAGAAAAAAGAAAATTGTTAACTGCAAATAACATTTATTACTTTTACAGTGTGTCAGTTTAATACATAAATATAAAACAATTAAAAATATAAAAAGCTTATTCGAAGTGGTCTCCATTGGCTGCAATACAGTCCTTTAAACGATGAGGCCAGTTATCAATAGAAGCACGCACTCTTTCCATGGGAAAATTCTTCACTGCCAATCGTATAGATTGTTTTAGGGACTCCAAATTATCATGGCGTTTAGAGCAAGCTGTACTCTCTAAAACTGACCACAAATCATAATCCAGCGGATTAAGATCGGGACTAGACGACGGCCAGTCTTCAGCTCTGATGAAGTCCGAAACGTTCGATTCCAACCAAGACTGCGTGGACCGAGCTTTATGACCCGGCGCCGAGTCTTGCTGGAAGGACCATACTTGGTTATTGAACATGGTGATGTTAAGGGGCTTAACTACCTTCTCAAGAATGGTATCTTGATACACTTGTGCCGATGTTTTGATACCTTTTTCACAAAAATATGGCTCAGTCACTCCTTCATAGCTAACACCCCACCAAACCATCACTGAAGTCGGATAATGTCCACGTTGCACTCTGTCGACTAATTGGGAAGCTTCCTTAGAGCTTTGAGCATAAATACGGTCATTTTGTTTGTTAAAATGTTGCTCAATTGTAAAAATTTTCTCATCCGTAAACAAAATTTTTCTGTGACCTCCCTTTGCGTACCGCTTCAGTAGTTGTTTCGATTTTACCACCCTATTCTTCTTTAAATTATCAGTTAAGAAATGGCCAGTGCGTCTCTTATAGGCTGCAAGTCCTAAGTCATCTTTTAAAATACGCGACATGGTTCTAGGTGCTATCTTCATTTCCCGAGATAAAATCTTTTGCTTTCGGACAGGATTTCTTCGAATTCTTTCCCTTACTGCTTTGACCACCTTTTTCGTACGAACACTACGTGGACGGCCAGATCTTTTTCTGTCACAAACAGAGGAGGTCTCATTGTACCTATTAATAGCCCGGTACACAAACATTTTACTAATACCAAGTGTATGGAGAGTTTTAAAAATTGCATTTGGCTCCATACCTACTTTGTGTAATGCTATCACACCGATTCGGTTCTCTTTATCACCCCACACCATTTTAATATCGCAAAATATTTTACAATGTATTGGCGCCAAAATGAGAAAACACAATGAACAATCGTATAAAAATGACAGATTCGAAATTCAAATGTAATATTTTTTTATAATTAAGTGTAACAGTATTTATGGCCAGACTAAGTATATACAACTGTAATAACGGAATCGGAATATGAGTTATACATTCTATAACAATGAAAGTTTTAAAATCAAATTAATAAAAAACCTACATAGAAGACATTTGTAGTTTATTTTATAATTTCTACTTACCAATCTTAATTTGCTGATCATGATGCTGAAGAAAAATGGACCAAATACAATTAATCACTTTAAAATTAATGTTGAAAACCGTTTTTAGCAATGTACCAACTGCGAAACTGCAAAACGACACGAGCAAGTGGCAAATGGAATGGAAGATTCAAATGACTTTTTAAAAGCGTTACTGACTAACTACCATAAATCGTAGAAAACAATGTTACCAGATTTAAAGGGAAGGTAATTAAAATTAATTATGTAAACAGACACAGATGTTGTTTTGTTTTGTTATGTTTTTGTAACTTCCACTGTTGTAGTATAAATATTGAAACTTTATTTAAGCGATTAATTCTTACATAAATGACAATGCATGTGAATTGATTACTCGCATTGTCAATTGACAAAATGTAATTGGTAGAGTGGGTAATTCGGTAATATAAATTTATACAGATTTTTGTCGTGGCTCCCATCCCATATAGGTATATAACTTGCTTAGCTTTATATAAAGTTTAACAGAAATTAAACAAAACTTTTCATTTCTGTGGAACATAGACTTATTTTCTTGCAAAATTACTTTTTATTTAGCGTATAAGGGAAAAATTATATAAATAAAAAAAAAATGTAAGTGTTTAAGTTTCTATGTACAGTTATACAGAATTAAATTGTCTTATAAAGGATATTATTATTTACTAGCTTTTGCCCGCGTCTTCGCTCGCGTGGAATTTTGTCTACCACATTAAGTTTCGTAACAGATCGTTTTAAATATATATATATATATATATATTTTAATAGACAAATAATCCTTCGGTACATCATTTTTGTGTAACTTTAATGGTTTAGGCAGTGTACGTACGCCAAGATAACTCCCAGAGGACTGATTTTTTCCCCACTTAATTGACATATGTCGTTATATTACGACCAAAATTACATAAAATCATTACAAATTGTAGCCTATATGTTATTCCGATGTGTAACCTATATTACTGTACAGTTTCCTCCAAATTCGTCCAGTAGTTTTTTTGTGAAAAAGTAACAAACATCCATACTCACAAACTTTCACATTTATAATATTATTAGGACGTTCCCGTCGCGTTAGGAACTATAGTTGGACATAAGTAAAAAAAAAAATTCTAATATGTATTTTATTGCGCTTTCAGGTTTGATTAATTACTAAGATTCAATTGGTTAGTTCGGGATTTAGTGTTCCGATAACACAAGGGTTTAGTGAGGGACACTTGTGTGTAACTGGAGTTTATTGAAAAATTGTGTACGGATGTGTGTGTCTATAAACAGAAGTAGGTCGTTCATGAATATGGACACCACTCACAAAAATCCTTAATCTAGACGTTAACCTTAATTGTAAAATATATTTTGACAATTAGAGTTACTAGTATAGTATAAAATATACATTCACACTCACTTGCTTTACTTTGGCACGAAGAGGATTGTAACAACATTTATAAAATTAAAAAATTAACAATATATCACATAACATAATCTTGTCTATCCTCATGCCTCCTGACTTCTCAAACAGAATGCGTATTACAGTTATTCAAAAAAATGTCATCATTTGTTAAAACAAAATCAATAGTGAATCACGCGACATACGAACCGATAAAGCTCTTAGAATCTATACAAAAGATATTAAAAATGCTCGTAATTCGGTACGAGTAATTTGAGTCGCTGTTCAAAGAAGTGGGATTATGAGCACGTACGTATATTTTTCTTTCCAGGACAGAAAATGATAGTCACAACAATAGTTGTGCCAAGAATAACAAAGCTGGACTTAAGTCCGGCTTTCTCTTAAGAGAATAAAAATAATCAGTGTAAGTCGATCGGTCTAAGTGTTGTGAAGAATCTTGAGCTTTCTGAACATAGATACAGGCGGCACGAGGCTATTCATGAAAGAATTGCGGGCAAATATAATCGCGTGACCGTCCTCAGGGAGCTAGAGGCGGGACAACTTTGTTTTATGATACCCATGATTCTAGCACATTAGCCAATGAAAAAGCAACAGTTTCAGGCACTTACACTAAAGATAAATAAGTCTTAGGGTCGAATATTCCCTTTCGTGGATACAGACTTGAGAAAGAAGTGAAATTTTCCTTTGGGCTTATTTATTTGTAAATTTACCTTCATCTAGATGTCTCCAGAATACTAATTTTTGAACCAGATAATTACATACCAAATACAGATCGGCGGGGTGGTGTGTCGAAATCGGACCGACTAAAATCACACGGTGTGCCACTCTGCGCCTGATATAGGAGAGGTCCGGGAACAGCTGTGATTACGACATCCAGAATTATTTACATATTACCCCAACCAACAGGCATAAAATAAACGTAGTTCAGCTATTGGAACGAAGTTCCTTACGGCAGGCTTGGAGGGGATAGGGATTTCGCTGCGGGACCGAACTGAAAAAAATGTGATAGTAAAACCGTAAGTGGAAAAAGTGCGTGGAATAAATCTGTGGAAAAAAGTGCGTGGAATAAAACCGTTAAATGAGACGTGCGCAGGCGCGAAAGCGCGTCATGTGTGCTATTTTATTATTTTAAGGAATTTATTATTTTATTTCCTAAAATACTGAATTTCGTAAATACTTTCTTGTACTTAAATAAAAACTAATCAGCAAAATTTAAGAGAAAAATCAAGAAAACCTACATAAAATTGAGCACGATTTTTTTTGCAAATTGTGTCGATTCCACATTATCCGAAGGAACTTCGTTTCTACCTGGTGTCCCACGACACCATTCATTTTTATTTATATTTTTATTGTCAGCAATTTGCCGTAGGAATACCAAAGAAAAAATACCCCAAATGTTAATTACGGCTATGAGTTATTTGTGCTAAATATCCGATTTCGTTCAGTGGAATTCCAACTTCTACTCGTAAATTCTCACAAACTTTCACATAAAACAATGTTAGAAGAAAAGACGAAGAATTCTTTTAGAAGCTATTTTAAACAATACAGTATTATTTTTTTATCTAATTAAATATATTAGACACATCATGTGTTAACGTAGATCAAAATTATTGTTTATAGCATGCAATTAAAACGCATAGTTTATAAGATAACAAAGCTCTGAAGTGCTCTCTCTCTCTCTTTACATATTATATCGTTATATAAAATCGTGTTTAATGTTTGGTAGAAATAATTAGTAAGTATTTTTAGTACTAAAAAGACACTTATCCAAATTATTCGTCCTTGATGTCGTGTATCTACCTATCGGTACTTACGTAAATGCATATTTTTATTTCCGTTTGATTACGTTATTTTTAAAGGGACCTACTTACTACTCTTTTTTCGCCCTTTGTTAATAATTATGTAAATATGTATAAAACTGAGCAAGAAAATTATGATTCCATTAAAAAATATATTTCGTTTTACTATTTGACCGTAAAATCTAATAGCAATCTAATAAATATTGCCAAACGTCTGAATAATACAAGAAATGCAATAGTTACATAAATTAGACAATTAAATAATTAAAAAAGAGAATATGCTGCTATTTTATCAAACATTACTAATTATTTAAAAAAGATTAAAAATTTGAAGTCAAATACACTTATTATTAATTCGGTTATTTCGTTTCATCAATTTTACTCATACCTAGGTCACTAAGATGGCGGTCGAATTTCGATTGTTTTGAATGCCGTTTTTTTATTAAAAGATTTTTATTTAACTTGCAATGTATCTATGTAACAATGTTTATTCGGTTGAAATATTGTAACTTCATTTTGAAGCAGAGTCTTCAACCCTTTGAGGTGAAATTTTACACGTATGTATATATTACGTGATAATGTAATGTTTATTATTATGACATTGCATTGAGCCTGATCCTATGACGGAGCTGGATGATGGCCGTAAGATATCAGTAATGAAATGACGCAAGCTCATCGAGTTAGGACTTTTTTGATTCCTCATGACGAGTAGGTACTTTGATTTAAGATGGTATACAGTGTCTGATAATGGACTTGAAGGTGGCCATAAGAAGTTTGTATGAAAACGACACATTCGCATGAAATTTGGGCTTATTTGGTTACTCGACGATTAGTTTAATCTTGAATGGTTTCAGTTATGTGGTCAGTCAGACTTTAATGATGAAACTGGAAGGTGATCATAGGTTCTCAATAGTAAAACGACGTAACCACCTCGAGTTTGGACTTTTTCGATTCGTCTTGATGAGTAGATATGTACCTATGTATGTAAGTACGAATGTAAACCCATCAGCTTTAGGAAAATAGATGGGTCCATTTCTTATAAATGTCAATTCCATGATGGAGATACTAAGAAACCTGTCCCACGATAACTAAAATTGAAAATACATTAAAAACCACAAAAAACAGCTTTTATTTATATGCGCTAAAGAAAATGAAATTAACTTTTTCTTGAAAACTTTTGTTATCAACTTATAATGTACATAATTTGTATGATACGAAAGCTCGTCGCAATACTTGCGGTAGTATCAGTTGTAGAATACATACCGAATTCAAAAGTCAAACTATCGTAGGTGAGTGGGTATAGGCCGCAGAAACCATTTATTTACGTGCAATGTTTATAATATGAAATGACGAAATGTCCTTGTCTTATTTATATCTTAGGCAGGATCAGGTGCGGTACATACGAGATATAAAACCAATCTTTTGATTTTGGTTTGTTTTTTTTTAATTATATTTTTATTTTGTAAAATCAAAGACACTATTTTCAATACAGATCCATCTATGTTAATGCTCGTTAAACTCTTTTAAAACTATTCAAGGTTAAAAATTCGTTTGTAGCGAGCCAAAGTGGTCGTTGGAACGTTCAATATATTTTTATAAAAGGGAACAATATTGTTATAAATGATTTTTGTGAAACTTTAACTATTTACGTAGTGCACGCAACGGAGCTTCTCTTACGAAATAATTTTGCCCCGATTTTACTACATTTACTATTTACTAGAGACAGTTAGAAGGATGGAGAGTGATATAGGCTACTTTTTATTGCGGCAAAACATGATTACTATTCATATTTCAATCACTCAAGTTTTATCTGTACCGATAGATGGCGCTTTCAGGGTTTTTCACCTGATGGCTTGCAGTGTGAAATCAGTCGATAGACTTTAAAAGAAATTCCACCGGTTTCCGATAGATGGCGTTATATATATTGACGTAAGAAAAAAAACATCCCCGGCATCCACCCGTGGCCTCACATCGATGGGAGGCTCTAATTATCCGTATCATTGAAACCCTCACGTACCTCTAAGTAACAGTTTTGCTGTCGTAACGCCCATCGCTCGATAAATGGGTTGTCCAGCGTATTTTCAACTAGAACTAGTATGAATACCTACATATTTGCGCGTCTAAACGAATAAACAAATTTCATTCTTGTTTAGTTGTAAGTAATAAAATGTTATATAGGTAATTATCAAAAACAATAATTTGGCTAGCTAGGTTTCATTTTTATGAAACGTTGTTTTGTGCGTGTTTATTTCAAAACAACTTTCCAAAAATCCAGAGCAAAGCTCGGTTTCCAGGTAGGTACTACCTATATAGGATAGATGACACCTTAGTCAAATTAGTTACCTACTTTTTATATATGTCAAAACGATAATTTTGTATGAAAAATGTACTAAATACCAAATTGTGACGTCACTGTTTTATACTACACAATTGAACAATTTATTTCACTGTATACCTACTTATTTGATTGAAATTCGAAACAATAATAAAAAGCTATGTTAATTCTATTTTCCGAGATGTTTCGCGATATTAGTTTTAATGAAGTGGACATTGGTATTTATTTCCGATACAGTAATCTACCCAATTACTCGTTTAAAGGTATTGGATAGTCTACTCCTGCATTACGAACGTGTCCTGTGTCGACAGGATCTGAAAATCATACGTGAAACGGACACAATACCGACTCAGTAGGCCAAAACTTGGCTAATCGGTGATATAAGAGTAAATCCGTGACAGAGTTTATTCGTTCTTCATAATGAAGTTACTACATAGACCTACAGTTTGAACTCATGCTCAATGGATGGTGGTAATCTTAACGTGTAGACGTTGACCTACAGTGTATGCGAACACTGACAGAAATTAAAAAGTCGCCTCCCATCGCCTATTCCATGGTATAGTCTCTCCATTACCAACTTGTCAATAGATCTGGCGGGATAAATATTGAATTATCTTGGATTTATAGGTAAAATGGAAAAAAAAAACAAAACCGAAATCCCGAAAAAGAAATTAAATTTTTATTGTAATTTAATCCTTAAGTTAGGTGCGCAAAAAAATTTTGTGTTTTTCTGTGTTTAACATATTTGTGCATCACACAATAGTCCAGTGTAGTACATTTCATGAATTTATTTAAATGATGTTGTGTGAATTATAAGGTTATTTTGAATATTCCAGACTAAAAGCCAAATATCTTTATTTTCTAACATAACCTATTGGTTTATAGAAGCAAAACAGTTTGCAACCAAAAAGAAGGTGTCTTCGAAAATGAAAAAGTCTTACATTGCCTCAAGTATTAAAGCAGCTGTAATGGGAGTCTTAAACAATGGGAGTACAATGTATAAAACAGCAAAAAAATTCTCAATGTCATGGAGCACCTCGAAAGCCTATTGCAGCCACTATCACCATAACCCTACTTCAACTTCTCAGTTGAAACGTGGTAAACCTTATGTCTTACCATCTGAAATAGAAATTAAGCTGTTGAATTATATCAATAAAATGCAGGAAATTGGTTTTGGATTGACTGTAATGCAGGTTTGTATTGTAGCATATCGATTGGCTGAAAACGCAGGAATTAAACATACTTTTTCTCGATCAAAGCAATATGCGGGCTGGTATTTGTGGTCTTGTTTCAAAAAACGTTATAATCTAAGCTTAAGAACACCTGAAAGTTAGTCTGAATAGAGTCCTATCAGCCACAAGAGATGCTGCCTAACTTCTTTATTTCACAATGAATGCCCAACCACAATCAGGATCTAATAAACCACAGCCAGGCTGTTCAAAGCACCCTTTGATAATTTGTTGCAAATTCCTAGAGGGCGCTACCTAAATCCAAAAAAGGCAATGTTTATGCACCCCACACACATCAATCTATTATTACTCCAAGAGTTGAGGAGGACTCAAATACCTGTGGTACCTACCTACTTGTCAAAATACATTTGAACAAGACATTCAACTTACCTACAAATGTAAGAGAGTGTATCCAGAGCCCATTTTGTAAAATTTAGCACCATGTTGAGTGTCAAAATGTTAAAGATTCTCAATTTTTTATGTTCAATTTGTGAACTTTGTGATTAATTGTAGTTTTATCTGATATCCACTTGTAATATTTAAAGTTAAGTACTTAAATGTTGTTTATGTTCCTAAACACAATAACCTACAAACCAAAGCCATTTGTGCAATAATCATAGAGATACACTATTTGCTAATTAAATCACACCTATGTTGATTATATTTAAGACTTTTATTTACTGATTCTTTGTCTATCACATCTTAACCAACCTTATGTCACACAATAAACCTAGTATCACTGAATTAACTTATTTTATATTGTACATAATTATATAGGATTTAGGTATATGGGCAATTTAGTATTTCAATTTTTTCTAGATATCGAGTAGGTAAGCCAATGTTATAACCTTAGGCCTAGTAGGTACATAGTATCTAATTATCCGATTGGTAAATAAAATTCCACTGTAAAAAAATCAAACTATCACCGATTAGCCAAGTTTCGCCCAGATACCTTCTCACAGTAGACCAATTTAAAGCGACAGCATCCGTATTGTCGTGTTTCGTTGGCGAGTGCGAGATCGGAGGCCCATTGGTGCAGGGGTGACAGTTGTCGTGGTGTGTACTATTGTAATACAATGCCACGATGATTGTCACGCCTTTTACGTCCCCAAGTGAGGTGTGAAAAAGCATCTCGCTAGACCGCAATAATATCGGTCACCATACTGCATTGTCTGCATTTGCAATGAGTGTGGAGACCACAACTCTTGGAATTCTATTCATGCCTTCCATCAGGCAGAGTGCAGGGCAGGCTCTTACAATAAAAATAACATATATTTGGTTTAAAAACTTAAAATAAAACACTCATTTAAAGTAAAAAGTAAAAACAAATTATAGTTTTAATAAACTTATAAACAAGCTTAAACAATAAGCCGAACCGATATCGTTCAATCATCGAAAGAAAATAAAAAAGCGTGGCTTTGTACCTTGTACTGGTTTGATTTCTTATTCCAATATAAAGGTTTGATATAAAAAACAATAATTTATTTGTCAACTAAATAAAACGTGCATGCAATATTGCGACGACATATGTAGTCTATCGAGTTGAATCGATCAAATCAAATAAAACAAATCCACAAAAAATCAATTGATAAAAGTATTTTGCAACAAAACAGAATCATTGCCAGCAATAAAATTATTAACAAATTTAAAATTGTATGTTAACCATTTAGTTCGATTTACTATTAAAACGTGTTGTGTCAACTATAATTTATTTAAAAGTAGGTTCATTAGGTAAAAAACGATGTTACATGATTATTTGATAGGTTTAAACAATATGTCACACACACGGCACAAGTGTAACAACTCCTAAAAAGTTTTACATATTTGTAAACGCTCGAACCAGGAGCAAACTTAGTATAATATATGTCGATACATATATACCCACTATCACACTACACAAGGCACATTCCTGTGGACAGTGTTTGGTATACGATTATTGCAGACGCTTCGAAGCATCGCACAAAGATTAGAGACCAAGAATACACAATACTGTGTAACCGATTATTCTCTCGCCGACTTAATCGTTTACATTTGTTTTCTTCTTTATCGTTTCCTTAACTTTTAAATCACAGTTTCAACTTTAAAAATGACTTTTAATTACTGCCGTCCCATCTTGGTATTTGTAATCAACGTTTTCATGCAAGCACACTATTCATAGATGTCGTTACAAAACATTTTCTCAGCGTTGCCATCGCCACCCTCGGCTCGTCGGCGTGTGTCGGATTCACAGATTTTTTTATGTTTAGGACTGTAGGATGCGTGGTCGAAGCTATTCAAAACTGTGATATTGCAAATGAGACAGTGATTCCACAATTTATTGATCTGAAACAAGATAAAATTATAAATCTCATTTAAAGAGAAAACTCTCGCATTAGGAACGAATTCTGTGCCGCGGGGACTTCAAAAACACAAGATACGGACACAAAGAACACTCAGATTCGGAACAACAATTTGTGGATCACACAAAGTGTTGTCCCATGTGGAGTTTAGCTATAATCTATGTTAACCACAGGTACTAGATAGAACATTCTCTGCCCTTTAATTTACTGTAAGAGATCAAATACTAGCTACTTGGACCTTATAAACTTCGCAGGTTTGGAGTGAGATCGTCAAAAAAAATCCTAACTGTATGTTTCTATAAAGAATGATAAAATCTCTTACATTGTCTGCGGCAGTCTCGTTAAGGTTAGCCGATATGATTTTCATTTGTCAACAAAAATAGATCAAATTAAGTGTAAAAGACTAACTAAAAATATACCGCTTTACATTACATATAATATGTAGTATTCTAAGACTATTCTGATGATCTAGCGGTTAGTGTATGCGACTGTCGATCAAGAGGTCTTGGGTTCGAATCCCGAGTCGGGCCAGAAAAGTGTTGTTGAGTTTTTACTGAGTATAGGAATGCGAGGGCCTCGAGGTTCTGTACCGCGACAGGTTTATATTACATCAACCTCCCTCAAGGTTCTCCACAACAGCCGGTCCCGTGCCGGCCGCATCGAGCATCTACTAGGTAGTAGAGCCACGCTGATTTCAGCACGAGCGGACCGGCTGGACCGGAGCAGCACTATCCTCCCACAGAAGACCAACCTAAAGCGATAGCATCCGTGCTCGCGTGTTTCATTGGTGAGTGTGAGACCGCGGAGGTCCATTGATGCAGGGGTCACAGTTACCGTAGTAACTGTAAGCCTTACACTGTCACATTGATTGTCATGCCTTTTACATCCCCAATCGGGGCGTGAAAAAGCATCTCACGAGGCCGCCATTGTGTGGGTCACCATACTGCATTGTCTGCATTTGCAATGAGAATGGTGACCACAACTCTTGAATTCTAATCATGTTTTCCATTGGGCAGAGTAGAGTGTCACTTTGGCAGGCTCTTAATATAGAAAAATTAAAAGCTTCCAGCGACCTTCACCAGGTCGTCGGACCACCTTGTGAGGGGTACTACTACCAAAGATGCGTTGCCAGTACGCGGTCGCTAATCCAGAACTTATATTACATACTGGACTGGTGTAGTTTGAAACTAAATGGCATTGTGTGTCAGATGACTGAAATATTGTAACTTTCCTATAAAATTAGTACATTAAAAAACACATATTTAAAAAATAGCAGATCATAGACTTCAGGCACAGAAACCAAGTAACCAGTAGTTTTGGCTTCAAAGAGATCCTTCTGTATCGGAGATCCTTGATCTAGCCGTCTGACGTGAGCGTCTTAAGGTGTTGGTCGCCGTGTTTATTAGGATATCTTATTACTACTAAAGACCAGCAAAAAAAATAGTTTTTAAAATATACCTTTCGAGAAAAGTTATCATCAACGGGTTGTAGAATGTTGACAACATGCAGTCTGGTCAAACTGTGAGCTCTCGTGTCTTTAGACAGTACATTCATTCGGCACACTTGGCATACCACCGAGCTCTCCGCTTGCTTGTAGCTGTGGAACACTTCAATTGTGAACCTCTCTTTTCTACCTTTAGGAGTGGTGATCACCACACGATCGTCTTCTACGACGGGGAGTGCACAGTTCAATTTGTATTTGGCAATCATCGTCTTCAAATATTCCAGAAAGTTTGTTTCGGCCTGGTTCACTGTAGTCTGTGAGCAGTGAGCTACGTCCCGTTGACCGGCGGGTTCGGTTTGCGATGTTCGCGCGGTCTTCTTGGCCATCGCAGCGTGCCTCTTGCCTTTGCAATGTTCTTGGAAACTGTTGCAATGTATACTTCTCGTGCAAACGCTGCAAAAGATCATATTTGAAGGAGTCTCGCTTTGGTCACGGCCACAATATTCCCTGATGGTCTTCAGGTGCCGTTGACCCTTGAGGTGTTCTTGGTAAGTGTTTGGCGTCAAGTAAATATCGCACACGTCACAGTGAGTCAGCTTTCGTTTCCTTCCAGAAAGTTCGATTTGCTTAACATAGAAGACGCCGGTTTTCATGTACGAGTAATGTATACGGTCAGTGGCCGCGTGCTCCGCGCCATCAGAGACCATTATATTGCACAGCACACAGTGAGACATCATGTTTATCTGAAAATAAATGTTTTAGTTAGAAACCTGAGAATTATTCGTAAATTACGCGTGCACAGAGTAACATAAACAATTAAACATATATTAAAAAAAGCTGACACGCGCTACTCAGGTCTGTTTTTTGTTTTTGATAGAAGCGTGATATTACTGTGACTTTTCAGTTTCAAATAGTTGTTCTTGAGATCAGTGTAATCGGCTTACGGCGATTTCCACATAAAGCGCAAACGAAAAGACATTACAGCGCCATCTACCGAAGACCTACGGCACTACGGAGCAACTCGCGACTGCTCCTGAATCGCGATATAGAAACTCGCGGTGATTAGCATATATAAAACATCCCAACATCAACCCATTGGCCGTGGTCCGCCAGGTGTGATCACCTCCCCTGGGGTCTGAGGATCCTCCCTTTGTGTAGAAGAGACATGACACCCGTGGATACGGTTTTCCTTTATTAAATTTTACTAAACATTAGTGTGCTTTATTTTAGTCAGTTGACCGCGATAACCTACATAAACGCGGGTGGAGATGCAAACAAAAATTTGTATTAAATAAAGTATCAAAAAACTAAAAAAACACGCTTACAAACACACACAAACATACAACAGGTGAAGCTAAGAAAACTGCTCTTACGCATTTTCGTCGTAACTTGTCACTGATAAAGGCAGTATATAACCGTCTCCCCTTTATTCTGGGCGCGACTTTTTAAAACTAGAGCTTTAATTAGCTCACCTGTATGTTTGTTTGTATGTAACCGATCGTCCCATGTAGGATTTGTATCCACAAACACTTAGCGCTGACTGCTTAAGCGACTATGCCATCCGCGCAGTCAACAAAGCTTCAACGGGGAGGCAACGTCCCTTTTACTTGTCTCGCTTCATCCATGAGTCTTACCTTTCGAGTGAAGTGTTCGTCTATGCTTTGTGTAATATTGTTCATATGGATACGAGTTTCGCTGTGTACTCTCGTGTCAGTAGATATAATCATCTCACACAGTTGACAATACAAGCTGGTCTTTGTTGGCTTGTATCCGTGGAAGTTTTCCACGTTTACAGTCATTTCAAAACCATTCGGCGTGACAATGACGAGACCTCCGTTCCTGGCGATCGGCATTTCGTATTTCAAATTATAATTTGAAAGCATCTTCTTGAAGTACACCATAAATGCGTCGGCGTCCATCGGGCCGTTTCTATCGTCGACGTGTTGTCGAGTGCTGCTGGCTGAGCTGGCTGACCCCTGTTGGTCTTGTCGTGCCTGGGTTGAACTTTTCGTCTCTTTTTGAATCTTCTGTTGTTGTTTTTTATGGTTTTTACCCTGGATATGCTCGACAAAGTTATTTTTATGTAACTTTATGTCGCAAATTTCACATTCGACAATAGATCCTTGATTGACGGAGGGTGCTTCGTTTACTGAGGGTGGATTGTCGTCAGTCAGTGTTGAAAAGTGTTCAGGTGTAGCTAAATAGTTCTTGTTGCCCACCAAGTCGTGACGCCACACATCGCTGATCTGCAACATATCATCAATATATTTCAATATATATATATATAAAATTAAAAGTGTTATTATTGATATGTGTACCTCAAATAATAAAATTAGCTTCTCATTAAAATTCGAGACTAAATAATATTACGTACGCGCGCACACAGGTATACATACACATACACATACCACACCAACTCTAGCTTTCACAGATGGCTCGGCTCCACTCGTGTATGTTTCGTTTTTCGCGATAAATAGTAACCTCTATATGTTATTCTGATGTATAAACTATGTTACTTTAAAAGTCTATCTAAATTTGTCACACATTCATATATCCTTACCATTCGCATTTATGATATTTAAAGCCAAAAAAAAATTATCAATAAACAGTTTAGTTATGTCTGTTCAATATACACACATACTTACATCAGAGAAACCCTTCAAAATTTTTTGTAAAGACTAATTAAATATTTTGTACTGTATGTAATCAGAGAAATAAAATTAATAGCGCCATCTATCGGATGTATAAAATTTAAATGGACCTTCTTCCGGTGGGAATAAGATGGTTTCCAGAGGTAAAAAGTAACCTATTAGCCTACTAATTATCTTCAGACACAAGAATCATTACAAAAAATTGTTTCGTTGCGGTGTGAAAAAAAGACAAACATACAAACAAACAAACACACTCGCATTTATAATATTAATAAGGATTTTATGAACCGAGAGACTAAATTTAACATAGTTATTATAAAATGAAAAACTGAATCTGTAAGCTGAATACTATCTCTTAAGATACAGCTGAACAATATCTCCCATCTATGAATACGCCTGCACTGTTACATTTCCGCGCGAGGCGTTACTTACAATATGGGACAGTGTTACCCTGCCCGTACAATTTACGAAGCTCACCAAGTAGTTCTAACTAACTAACCATCAGTAGTGCCGACGTCCATTATATCTTAGATCGATAGATGACAGCGAAACACTTAAAATTAAGATAAGACATAAAAAGCTTGTAAAAACTAAAAGTACCTTACGGCGAAACATTTCGTCTATGGGATGAGAGATTAAACGAGCGTGTTTCTCATCTTCGATGTGCAATCTCTTTTCATCGAGCGCGATCATCTTGTCGCACACCTGACACAACACTTCGGAGGAGCTCTTTCGAAAGCTGTGGAAGATATCCACGGTGGTCTTCAGTATGTTGCCGTTCGGTGCCGCCAGCACCAGGTGCTGAGGATCGTTCACGTCAATCCACTCGCAAACATTAATCATATATTTCTCATTCATTGTCTTAGCGTATAGCTTAAACTCTTGGATTTCGATTGAAACGCTCGCGTGAGCAAGCACATTATACGTTTGTTCTATATTACATGTAGAAGTAGATGGTTGTGTAAGAAGATTCAGTTCTCTCTCTTTAGCTCTGTCATGTTCAAGCACAGCTAGTACATCTTCCAGCTGATTACTGTTAAACCCTGCAGTTATTTCTTCAGGCTGAAGATCGTTTAACGCTGAATCTATTGGTTGAGGCACATGAACGTTCGACCCTAATTCGATCTGCAATATCAGGCTGGCGACTGTTAGACGTTGAATCATCATCCACTTCGTAGAACAGAATATTGTCAGGACTCTCGCAGACTGACTCCGACTGTTGCTGTTCTTCGTCAATAAAGTTTTTGACGAATGCTTTTAAAGCGGTCTCTTTGTCGATAGATTTGTAATGTTCCACAGACAAACCGTGTATCGATGTCTGATCGTTAGGAACCAGCGTCATACAGGGCGAACAGTAATGAAAGTCACACGGGTAATTGTTCCTATTACTCCAAAGTAGTTTGTCATCACTGAACAGACTGCTTACGAAAATTGTACTCATTTTCTTCTTATTCTGGTGTATGATGCTCTGAGCGTGCTCCCTGAAGTACGCCCTCGGAACGACTGTGTCGCACACGTGACAATTGATCACCTCTGTCTCTGAAATACAACAATATACCGACATTAATTTACCTATACTTTTTTTTTTCCAAAAATACAACCCTCACGTTAGGACACATATCCTGTGTCGTTGAGATTTTACAAACATACAAGAAATGGACACAAAGAACACCCAAACTCAGAAGAACGACTGCTTAAACCTCTGTCATCCGTACAGTCGCATTTTGTTATATATGTATGTTATTATAGTCGAGGAATTTGTTTGTGAAAAAGTTATTCTAATGTTTTTTTTTCTGGCAAGCGAGCAGACGGACCGCTTTATCTCATTACATCAACAATACAGAGAGGATTTGGACTCCATATAATTCACACGTTCAGACACTGACTGCACGATTAGCCCAGTGCAGTGGTTTAAGCGGTCGCCACGCCGCTCTCTACTGCGCTGAGTGTCGTGCGTTCAAACCCCACATGGAACAACACTGTGTGATCCATAAATTGTTGTTCAGTCTGGGCGTACTATGCGTACGTTTTTTGTATGTTTGTGAAACTCGCCCGCGACACAGGATTTACTTCCAGTGCGAGCGTTGTCTTTTTAAAAGAGAGAAGGAAAAAAAAAGAAATTCAGGAAAAAGCAATGCAAGAGCTGCTTAATGCATTCCAACCGAACTCTCGAACGGTGTAGGGTTTGTGTCGTTTTCTTTCTCCATGTACCTGCTGTGTGTAGTTTGCTCCTTAGTCGGCTCTTACGACACTCATAGCATGAAATAGAGGACACGGACCCTTGCCTTGGATTGGCAAACCTCCACAAACTCCAAGGTCTTACAAACACTTGAATGCCGTGCGCACGCTTGCGAGTGTCGTCAGTGTGTTTCGGACAGGTGAACATGACAGACGTGGACGTTGAAGTACTTATGAAGATCTTCAAAAAGAGTATCACATAGCGTTCATGATAACAACAAATTATCCTTAATCACATAGGATCTCTATATGTATTTAAAGTCACACAAAATTAGGAATCTGATATCATTATTATATAAATTATATGTAATTAAATTAACATTTTTGACTCATTTTTATATAAAACTAAAATGACTTGTTGAATTTCGGATCACCTACTTCTATTTATAACGGAAATGGAAATTATTAAGCTATATTAATATTATAAAAATGAAGAGTTGATGTTTGTTTGAACGCGCGCAAATCTTACAAAAAGAAATAAAAAAATGATAATAATTCATTGATAAATTATTTTAATATTACATAACAGTTAGCAAGGAAGGCTATGGTTGTATATCATCACGCTACGACCAAAAAGAGCGAAGTGTCAATGAAAAATGTTGCGAAAACGGAGGAAAATTATTCTGTTTGAGAGTTTGCATTGTATGCGCTAATGCGTAAATGGCTAGTTTCACAAAAATAATGCACTGTAAAGACCTGTTTCCTTTTAAGAAATTTAATAAAAAGGTCCGCGACAAATGTCTTTCTTATAAGATTGGCTCACTATAACAGTTTTTTTTTTTTTTGAGACCAGCCTCTAGGTGGTGACGTCTGTGTGTGCTGTAAGTCGCCTAAATAGAGAGTTTTATTCGACGATAGTGCCCGTGGTACCCGGGCAGGCGCTAGGAGGGATAAAGATGTCGTAATAACAGCTGTTCCTGGATCCCTCCTCTCTCAGGTGTAGAGTGGCACACCGTGTGGTTTTAATCGGTCCGATTCCGACACACCATCCAGCCGCAAACCCGTTGCCAAACGTTAAAAAACTATAACTGTTTTATGATAAACAAATTTGTTCACGCTGTACAACGTCGCGCTACGGGCAACAACAGGAGATGCACGAGGTTGTGTGGGTCAGCTAATAAATAAATAAACTCGAGTAGATTATTTCAAACATACCGTCGTAGACATCCTCTTCAGCTATGTGCTTCGACACCACTTTTACTTCGAAGACGGTCGTCTCCTCGTCTAGAAATATTTTAGAGACTATCAGCCTTCTCCCCGTGGTAGGGCTTTGCAGGTGCGTTATAAAATCGTCTGTACTCAGGTGATCCTCGCGTCTCAAGGGCTCCCCGTCTTCACCGGGATTCCTCTCCATCATTTCGAGCTGAAATAAATAAATGATTGCATCACATCCATGGCGTTTGATAGTCCACCGCTGTACACATAGGTCTGTCTTTAGCATGGAGGTTTTGGCTTTCAATACAATGCTGGCCAGACGGGTTGGTAAAGGGGAATCTTCAGTTGGCTCTTTCGACATCATTCTTAATAAGTCATTGTTACGATCAAGCGTGTGTCGGGCCTGGAGCGTTGTGTTTTGCCTAGTGTTTATTAGAGTTTACATTCCAGACTCTGTGACTCAAAATACGGCAAAACCCAATAACACTACCCCACTCGAGAATCGAATCGAGTACTCTACGGTCAGTAGTAACATACGCTAATCAACAAGACCACAGAGACGCGTCTGCCCCCTATATATCGCTCAATATTTTTAACCATATATTCGACTAGCTGCTGCCCGCGACTCCACCCGCCTGATTGTCAATTGTCACGGTAAACAGTAACCTACGTCCTTCCACAAGGATCAATTATCTGCATGTCAAAGGTTATTTTAAAACCAGCGCAGTGGTTTAGAGGTGAATTAAATTTTGTTTATTTATATAGATTAATTAAGACAAGCAATGCCACGGTATATTATTATCTTGAAATTTTAAAGGTATAGACAGCACTCGCGAAGCTTATTCTCAAACGAAAGATTTTTTTTTCAATTACTTTATACTAGTTATAGCTATCATCATCAACAGCATTTTTTTTAAAGAAAAGAACGTCCGCACTAGGAATAATTCCTGTGACGCGGGCGACTTTACAAACATACAAGAAAGGGACACAAAGAACACCCAGACTCAGAACAACAATTTATGGATCACAAAAAGTGTTGTCCCATGTGGGGTATGAACCCACAACACTCGGCGCAGTAACGAGAGGCGTGGCGACCACTTACATAAACAGCTAGGCCAACCGTGCAATCAAACTTTAAAAGTCCACTACTAGACATAGGCCTCGCCTTAACGAGCAGGTTTCGGCCTACTTTACCACGCTGGTCACGTGGCTTGGTGTACGGTTTGTTTCAAGTTTGCCTTCTCTTTGTAGTGATGTCTTGCGAAGCTTGCTCCCTTAGTCGCCTACGACATCAAGGAATGATCGGGGTGGTGATACTATATTTTTAATCCGTCACCACGTGTTATATTATGGGCATGCACACACACGCACACGCACACACGCTCACGCACACACGCACACGCACACCCACACACACACACACCCACACACACACACACACACACACACCCACACACACACACACACACCCACACACTATATTATGGGTAAATTACACAAAATCTTAATAAATTGTAAAATCTTGTATACAAGCTATAAGATAAAAGTTTCATCTAAAAGCGTTTGGTAGTTTTTGCGTGAAAGAGTAACAAACACCCGTCCTCACATACTGTCATACTTTTAATGTTAGTTGTACTTGTAGAGTGTATTTCATATATTATCGAATACTAGCTGTGCCTCCGACTTCGTTCGCGTAAAATTTGAATTTTTACTTTGAAGACGTGGGTTTTGCTGCGTAAATCCCGATCCCGCGAGGAATCCGGAATAAAAAATAGCCTGACATATTAAAATCGGCTTAGCAGTTCCGGAGATAAGCCCGGACAAACAGATAGACAAAAATTTAAAACAGCTAGTTTATGTTTCAGTACGATGTAAAGAGTTATCTGTAAGCACTAGAGAAAATAGTTCTTTTTAATTACAGATAGGCATCAATATATTGATATTGAATTTATTTTTTTAAAAAAGGTTTTTCGCATTTCCTATCTATACCAGAATGATAAAGCTAGTGTTTGTTTGTTTTGTTGAACGCGATAATATGAAGAACTACTGGTCCGATTTCATATCTTTTTCGTTTTCAGATAGCACAGTTAACGAGGCTTTAGGCTATATATCATCACGTCATGAAAAAAACACAGATTATCCCCTAATAGATTTCGCACACAGGGGCACAGCTGTGCGCAACACAATGTTCTCCTAGCCATTTCGGTCACGGCGGCCAGTTTCAACAGAGACCTGCCATGCCAACTGCGCAGAACATATTATAGTGTACAAGTGTGTGCGCAAACACAAGTGCACTTTCTGTTCCTCTCGCTCTCACAATCCTATGGCATGGCTATCCGACACGAACGAGATATCACGCGCAGGATCGACATCTTTACGTGCTCACCACGCGTAGGGGGTTAAGGCTCCGACTTCCAAACTCCAGGCTGATATCAAGCATTTCTATAATCAGATAAACATAAGCCCTACACGGGAATCGAACCCGAGACCTTTTGATCGGCAGCGGCACATATATGCTGTAGCTAGCAATTGAAGTTACGCTAAGAATCACGACATCAGTATAGACTAAGTTTGTGACCCATAGGCACGCCGAGGTAATATGTGACGTAAAATGGTGACGAGTCAGCTAAGACATCCAGTTATCAAAAATATAGCCTATTTTTATTGTGTTTAAAGTATTAATAATTAAACAGTCGATGTCTTTTTTAATTGTCTCTTTCACTCATTATGCAAATTACAATATTTGTCTTTATCTAATGCTGCACGTGTAACAATAGTGTTGGATTCAAAGTCGATATGGTTCGGACATCTTTTGATTTTTTTTTTTATCGAAGCAAAGATATTTTCTTAATCGTCATTTTTTATGGTCGTTTTATGAATAACCGCAGTAGGCTGCTGTTGGATGCCGACACATCTACTTTATACTTGCTATAATAGTTTTAGTAGGGAATTTCGCATGTATTTTGAATATGAGTTGGTTGAGGGAAACATGATATTCTAAAAATTACGCGAATGTTACACGTTAAAATGATTTCTAATTCAAAAAAATTAACTTCAATGAAAGGTTATTATTACTTTAAATTGCTATTTAAGTGTATTTATTTACAAATGTTAAAAAATATACCATTAAATTATAAATTATCCAGATCAACGTTCTAACTGCGTGCGGGCATCACTATGGTCCGATGTCCGTGAGGTATCCAATCACAGCGCATTTGTCACGTCCCGCGCATTTCGTGTACACGTCTCAATATTTTGTGACGCCGCCGCCGAATGGAAACAAATTTTTAACATGGCGGTTCTTATTAGGATGTTATCTGTGGACCAAATAGAGCGGAGTACCACGACCCTTTCTAAAAATCATTCTTTACGCTTTATGTTACAATACAAAAGAGATTAGTAAAAATTTTATAAGACAGGTGTTTAGTTATTTCAACTAACTCGTAAACTAACCCTATTGACTGCAAGAATGGTGTAGTGGTTCAAGCGGTGGGTCCGAACCCCACATGAGACAACACTTGATTCACAAATTGTTTGGTCTGGGTATTCTTTGAGATCATCTTATGTGCTTCTATAGTCTTCCGTGACACGGACAATATTCCATACGCGGGAGTTATCTTTTTAAATAATAAAGCTTACGCTCGCCATTAAGAAAAAAACAGCGTTTTACGGCCAAATCGTAGTATTTGTACTTATATACTCATGCACGTTATAACCTCTTCGGCGTAACGAGATAAAAATCTTTCTAAAAAGTTTATCTTTAGCGCTGTCCTGTTTGTAGAGAAAATGACAGTAATAATAGAAAAAAGGCTTTATTACAATACACTATCTATCTAGTTAGATTAACTTTATTTAAATATCATAAAATAATTACTTTTACGTAATTAATAATAAAAAACTAAAATGTTGACTAGATCATTTCATCGTGTCGGTATTTCGTGACCTCGTCTCTGTACCAATCCCTACCGGACTATCCCCAACACCGGGCGTTTCTCGGGGTCCCCACCCCCTGGAGTTCGACCTCGCTAAGCACAAGAGGGAACACAGAACGAGATCCAGGCGCAGCTAACATGCTGGTCGTCGACTGACACCAGGGTATACCATAGGAATATACCAACAGGCCCAAGGGCCCAACCAAGTGACCCGCCTGTAGTCGCAGGTGGCGCGGTGGACCACTTCGACAGGTCGTAGACCTGGTAAAGTCACCCCGAGACTCCTTCCAAAGGGATCTACGAGAAGAACCAAACACACACTCTTACCGTTTTTCCTCAGCGTGCCAAAAAACGTGTAACTTCAAAACTCACGGCAGTTGCATATACTCGTACAACAAATTTCAATGGAAAACTACTTATGACAGTTAAATGTGTTTCACTAGTTTGTGAGTGATAGTCTACCAAAACCGTTAACAAAGAACGTTTGTAATATGAAATAACAAATCACCTTTGTCTTATTTACACCAACAATTACGAGTGGGGTAGATGACTGTATCGTAAATAAATACCAATATCAACTTCATTACAACAAATATCAAATAAAATAGCTTTTTATTACTATTACGAATTTAAATCAAATATACAATGAAATACCTATATTGTTTTGAGTGGTCTAAAACAGTGACGTCAAACGTATTTAGTACATTTTTCATACAAAATTGTCGTTTTGATAGATGATAAAAAGTAACTAATTTAACTAAGGTGTCATCTAGCCTATTACTAATTTATATTTCGAATCGAAAAAAAAAAACAAAAAAATATTTAAAACATATTATTAATTAACGTAAATATTTAATATGTCGAACGTGCTTTGAGGCGACGCGGCGCATGTTTAAATTGACATAAATGCGTGGAAACAACAATTTACATCTGCCAGACATCCCGCCACTTTTCATCTAAAATGAAATTTGAGAGCTATTGAATTACAAGCTCCTAGCTACGAGTGTACAATATATTACTTGTATATAACCCTTTACAAATATATATTCATTAGTCTCGCTGTTTAAAAACACGTGTGTTCGTGTAAAAGTCGCGAAATTCTAAATACACAAACATATAATAGTCGGGCTTAACATAATGAATATCCTTACCTGCTGTACCTACTTATAACATGCTCGATTAAAATGGCGCGAATATTATAACTCACTGAATATTTAGTTGTATTTCACCATCATCTCAACCGAAAGACGTCCACTACTGGACATAGGCCAAGGTCACCGATACGATATTGCATATAAAATTGCTAAACTTAAGTGGCGAAGGGCGGGGCACGTCGCACGCTGCATGTTGGTAGGCCCCCACAAGGTGAAGATCGCGGGAAACCGTTCGATGCGGGCGGCGTTGGACCCGATGTTGTGGAGAACCTTGAGGAAAACCCATGTCCAGCAGTTGTTTTTACATATTTTTAAAATCTTTTGTGGAGGCACTTTATAAAGATCGTAATATTAACATGTTCAACAGTTTATTTAGGTAGTAGGTATGTAGTTTGCCGCTAAATAAAAAAGCTTCAGAATTACACTTTTTATCATAGCGAACGATTAGTTTTATTCACTAGCTGCTTTCTTATTAAACGTTTTATTAAATATTAGAACGAGTCAAACAGAATTTTACTAAACTACAATATACCTACCTACACGCGCACAATAATTTGGTACGTGCAATAATGGCGGCGCAATTTCAACATGTACCTACACTGTCCGTTATAACGAAGCGATGAGTCTTATTAAATTGTGATCAACCATTCTAGCTATGATTTAAATAATATCGACAAGAAATAAATAAAAGTCTGAAACATTTACACACACGCGTAATTACTTGCTTTATAGAATAATGGCGGCTATTTCCACTTTCAATACATTATTACTATACATTACATACTTACAAACAACTTACATACTATGCCCACATAATATATACAACTGTAATAACGGAATCGGAATATGAGTTATACATTCTATAACAATGAAAGTTTTAAAATCAAATTAATAAAAAACCTACATAGAAGACATTTGTAGTTTATTTTATAATTTCTACTTACCAATCTTAATTTGCTGATCATGATGCTGAAGAAAAATGGACCAAATACAATTAATCACTTTAAAATTAATGTTGAAAACCGTTTTTAGCAATGTACCAACTGCGAAACTGCAAAACGACACGAGCAAGTGGCAAATGGAATGGAAGATTCAAATGACTTTTTAAAAGCGTTACTGACTAACTATCATAAATCGTAGAAAACAATGTTACCAGATTTAAAGGGAAGGTAATTAAAATTAATTATGTAAACAGACACAGATGTTGTTTTGTTTTGTTATGTTTTTGTAACTTCCACTGTTGTAGTATAAATATTGAAACTTTATTTAAGCGATTAATTCTTACATAAATGACAATGCATGTGAATTGATTACTCGCATTGTCAATTGACAAAATGTAATTGGTAGAGTGGGTAATTCGGTAATATAAATTTATACAGATTTTTGTCGTGGCTCCCATCCCATATAGGTATATAACTTGCTTAGCTTTATATAAAGTTTAACAGAAATTAAACAAAACTTTTCATTTCTGTGGAACATAGACTTATTTTCTTGCAAAATTACTTTTTATTTAGCGTATAAGGGAAAAATTATATAAATAAAAAAAAAATGTAAGTGTTTAAGTTTCTATGTACAGTTATACAGAATTAAATTGTCTTATAAAGGATATTATTATTTACTAGCTTTTGCCCGCGTCTTCGCTCGCGTGGAATTTTGTCTACCACATTAAGTTTCGTAACAGATCGTTTTAAATATATATATATATATATATATTTTAATAGACAAATAATCCTTCGGTACATCATTTTTGTGTAACTTTAATGGTTTAGGCAGTGTACGTACGCCAAGATAACTCCCAGAGGACTGATTTTTTCCCCACTTAATTGACATATGTCGTTATATTACGACCAAAATTACATAAAATCATTACAAATTGTAGCCTATATGTTATTCCGATGTGTAACCTATATTACTGTACAGTTTCCTCCAAATTCGTCCAGTAGTTTTTTTGTGAAAAAGTAACAAACATCCATACTCACAAACTTTCACATTTATAATATTATTAGGACGTTCCCGTCGCGTTAGGAACTATAGTTGGACATAAGTAAAAAAAAAAATTCTAATATGTATTTTATTGCGCTTTCAGGTTTGATTAATTACTAAGATTCAATTGGTTAGTTCGGGATTTAGTGTTCCGATAACACAAGGGTTTAGTGAGGGACACTTGTGTGTAACTGGAGTTTATTGAAAAATTGTGTACGGATGTGTGTGTCTATAAACAGAAGTAGGTCGTTCATGAATATGGACACCACTCACAAAAATCCTTAATCTAGACGTTAACCTTAATTGTAAAATATATTTTGACAATTAGAGTTACTAGTATAGTATAAAATATACATTCACACTCACTTGCTTTACTTTGGCACGAAGAGGATTGTAACAACATTTATAAAATTAAAAAATTAACAATATATCACATAACATAATCTTGTCTATCCTCATGCCTCCTGACTTCTCAAACAGAATGCGTATTACAGTTATTCAAAAAAATGTCATCATTTGTTAAAACAAAATCAATAGTGAATCACGCGACATACGAACCGATAAAGCTCTTAGAATCTATACAAAAGATATTAAAAATGCTCGTAATTCGGTACGAGTAATTTGAGTCGCTGTTCAAAGAAGTGGGATTATGAGCACGTACGTATATTTTTCTTTCCAGGACAGAAAATGATAGTCACAACAATAGTTGTGCCAAGAATAACAAAGCTGGACTTAAGTCCGGCTTTCTCTTAAGAGAATAAAAATAATCAGTGTAAGTCGATCGGTCTAAGTGTTGTGAAGAATCTTGAGCTTTCTGAACATAGATACAGGCGGCACGAGGCTATTCATGAAAGAATTGCGGGCAAATATAATCGCGTGACCGTCCTCAGGGAGCTAGAGGCGGGACAACTTTGTTTTATGATACCCATGATTCTAGCACATTAGCCAATGAAAAAGCAACAGTTTCAGGCACTTACACTAAAGATAAATAAGTCTTAGGGTCGAATATTCCCTTTCGTGGATACAGACTTGAGAAAGAAGTGAAATTTTCCTTTGGGCTTATTTATTTGTAAATTTACCTTCAGCTAGATGTCTCCAGAATACTAATTTTTGAACCAGATAATTACATACCAAATACAGATCGGCGGGGTGGTGTGTCGAAATCGGACCGACTAAAATCACACGGTGTGCCACTCTGCGCCTGATATAGGAGAGGTCCGGGAACAGCTGTGATTACGACATCCAGAATTATTTACATATTACCCCAACCAACAGGCATAAAATAAACGTAGTTCAGCTATTGGAACGAAGTTCCTTACGGCAGGCTTGGAGGGGATAGGGATTTCGCTGCGGGACCGAACTGAAAAAAATGTGATAGTAAAACCGTAAGTGGAAAAAGTGCGTGGAATAAATCTGTGGAAAAAAGTGCGTGGAATAAAACCGTTAAATGAGACGTGCGCAGGCGCGAAAGCGCGTCATGTGTGCTATTTTATTATTTTAAGGAATTTATTATTTTATTTCCTAAAATACTGAATTTCGTAAATACTTTCTTGTACTTAAATAAAAACTAATCAGCAAAATTTAAGAGAAAAATCAAGAAAACCTACATAAAATTGAGCACGATTTTTTTTGCAAATTGTGTCGATTCCACATTATCCGAAGGAACTTCGTTTCTACCTGGTGTCCCACGACACCATTCATTTTTATTTATATTTTTATTGTCAGCAATTTGCCGTAGGAATACCAAAGAAAAAATACCCCAAATGTTAATTACGGCTATGAGTTATTTGTGCTAAATATCCGATTTCGTTCAGTGGAATTCCAACTTCTACTCGTAAATTCTCACAAACTTTCACATAAAACAATGTTAGAAGAAAAGACGAAGAATTCTTTTAGAAGCTATTTTAAACAATACAGTATTATTTTTTTATCTAATTAAATATATTAGACACATCATGTGTTAACGTAGATCAAAATTATTGTTTATAGCATGCAATTAAAACGCATAGTTTATAAGATAACAAAGCTCTGAAGTGCTCTCTCTCTCTCTTTACATATTATATCGTTATATAAAATCGTGTTTAATGTTTGGTAGAAATAATTAGTAAGTATTTTTAGTACTAAAAAGACACTTATCCAAATTATTCGTCCTTGATGTCGTGTATCTACCTATCGGTACTTACGTAAATGCATATTTTTATTTCCGTTTGATTACGTTATTTTTAAAGGGACCTACTTACTACTCTTTTTTCGCCCTTTGTTAATAATTATGTAAATATGTATAAAACTGAGCAAGAAAATTATGATTCCATTAAAAAATATATTTCGTTTTACTATTTGACCGTAAAATCTAATAGCAATCTAATAAATATTGCCAAACGTCTGAATAATACAAGAAATGCAATAGTTACATAAATTAGACAATTAAATAATTAAAAAAGAGAATATGCTGCTATTTTATCAAACATTACTAATTATTTAAAAAAGATTAAAAATTTGAAGTCAAATACACTTATTATTAATTCGGTTATTTCGTTTCATCAATTTTACTCATACCTAGGTCACTAAGATGGCGGTCGAATTTCGATTGTTTTGAATGCCGTTTTTTTATTAAAAGATTTTTATTTAACTTGCAATGTATCTATGTAACAATGTTTATTCGGTTGAAATATTGTAACTTCATTTTGAAGCAGAGTCTTCAACCCTTTGAGGTGAAATTTTACACGTATGTATATATTACGTGATAATGTAATGTTTATTATTATGACATTGCATTGAGCCTGATCCTATGACGGAGCTGGATGATGGCCGTAAGATATCAGTAATGAAATGACGCAAGCTCATCGAGTTAGGACTTTTTTGATTCCTCATGACGAGTAGGTACTTTGATTTAAGATGGTATACAGTGTCTGATAATGGACTTGAAGGTGGCCATAAGAAGTTTGTATGAAAACGACACATTCGCATGAAATTTGGGCTTATTTGGTTACTCGACGATTAGTTTAATCTTGAATGGTTTCAGTTATGTGGTCAGTCAGACTTTAATGATGAAACTGGAAGGTGATCATAGGTTCTCAATAGTAAAACGACGTAACCACCTCGAGTTTGGACTTTTTCGATTCGTCTTGATGAGTAGATATGTACCTATGTATGTAAGTACGAATGTAAACCCATCAGCTTTAGGAAAATAGATGGGTCCATTTCTTATAAATGTCAATTCCATGATGGAGATACTAAGAAACCTGTCCCACGATAACTAAAATTGAAAATACATTAAAAACCACAAAAAACAGCTTTTATTTATATGCGCTAAAGAAAATGAAATTAACTTTTTCTTGAAAACTTTTGTTATCAACTTATAATGTACATAATTTGTATGATACGAAAGCTCGTCGCAATACTTGCGGTAGTATCAGTTGTAGAATACATACCGAATTCAAAAGTCAAACTATCGTAGGTGAGTGGGTATAGGCCGCAGAAACCATTTATTTACGTGCAATGTTTATAATATGAAATGACGAAATGTCCTTGTCTTATTTATATCTTAGGCAGGATCAGGTGCGGTACATACGAGATATAAAACCAATCTTTTGATTTTGGTTTGTTTTTTTTTAATTATATTTTTATTTTGTAAAATCAAAGACACTATTTTCAATACAGATCCATCTATGTTAATGCTCGTTAAACTCTTTTAAAACTATTCAAGGTTAAAAATTCGTTTGTAGCGAGCCAAAGTGGTCGTTGGAACGTTCAATATATTTTTATAAAAGGGAACAATATTGTTATAAATGATTTTTGTGAAACTTTAACTATTTACGTAGTGCACGCAACGGAGCTTCTCTTACGAAATAATTTTGCCCCGATTTTACTACATTTACTATTTACTAGAGACAGTTAGAAGGATGGAGAGTGATATAGGCTACTTTTTATTGCGGCAAAACATGATTACTATTCATATTTCAATCACTCAAGTTTTATCTGTACCGATAGATGGCGCTTTCAGGGTTTTTCACCTGATGGCTTGCAGTGTGAAATCAGTCGATAGACTTTAAAAGAAATTCCACCGGTTTCCGATAGATGGCGTTATATATATTGACGTAAGAAAAAAAACATCCCCGGCATCCACCCGTGGCCTCACATCGATGGGAGGCTCTAATTATCCGTATCATTGAAACCCTCACGTACCTCTAAGTAACAGTTTTGCTGTCGTAACGCCCATCGCTCGATAAATGGGTTGTCCAGCGTATTTTCAACTAGAACTAGTATGAATACCTACATATTTGCGCGTCTAAACGAATAAACAAATTTCATTCTTGTTTAGTTGTAAGTAATAAAATGTTATATAGGTAATTATCAAAAACAATAATTTGGCTAGCTAGGTTTCATTTTTATGAAACGTTGTTTTGTGCGTGTTTATTTCAAAACAACTTTCCAAAAATCCAGAGCAAAGCTCGGTTTCCAGGTAGGTACTACCTATATAGGATAGATGACACCTTAGTCAAATTAGTTACCTACTTTTTATATATGTCAAAACGATAATTTTGTATGAAAAATGTACTAAATACCAAATTGTGACGTCACTGTTTTATACTACACAATTGAACAATTTATTTCACTGTATACCTACTTATTTGATTGAAATTCGAAACAATAATAAAAAGCTATGTTAATTCTATTTTCCGAGATGTTTCGCGATATTAGTTTTAATGAAGTGGACATTGGTATTTATTTCCGATACAGTAATCTACCCAATTACTCGTTTAAAGGTATTGGATAGTCTACTCCTGCATTACGAACGTGTCCTGTGTCGACAGGATCTGAAAATCATACGTGAAACGGACACAATACCGACTCAGTAGGCCAAAACTTGGCTAATCGGTGATATAAGAGTAAATCCGTGACAGAGTTTATTCGTTCTTCATAATGAAGTTACTACATAGACCTACAGTTTGAACTCATGCTCAATGGATGGTGGTAATCTTAACGTGTAGACGTTGACCTACAGTGTATGCGAACACTGACAGAAATTAAAAAGTCGCCTCCCATCGCCTATTCCATGGTATAGTCTCTCCATTACCAACTTGTCAATAGATCTGGCGGGATAAATATTGAATTATCTTGGATTTATAGGTAAAATGGAAAAAAAAAACAAAACCGAAATCCCGAAAAAGAAATTAAATTTTTATTGTAATTTAATCCTTAAGTTAGGTGCGCAAAAAAATTTTGTGTTTTTCTGTGTTTAACATATTTGTGCATCACACAATAGTCCAGTGTAGTACATTTCATGAATTTATTTAAATGATGTTGTGTGAATTATAAGGTTATTTTGAATATTCCAGACTAAAAGCCAAATATCTTTATTTTCTAACATAACCTATTGGTTTATAGAAGCAAAACAGTTTGCAACCAAAAAGAAGGTGTCTTCGAAAATGAAAAAGTCTTACATTGCCTCAAGTATTAAAGCAGCTGTAATGGGAGTCTTAAACAATGGGAGTACAATGTATAAAACAGCAAAAAAATTCTCAATGTCATGGAGCACCTCGAAAGCCTATTGCAGCCACTATCACCATAACCCTACTTCAACTTCTCAGTTGAAACGTGGTAAACCTTATGTCTTACCATCTGAAATAGAAATTAAGCTGTTGAATTATATCAATAAAATGCAGGAAATTGGTTTTGGATTGACTGTAATGCAGGTTTGTATTGTAGCATATCGATTGGCTGAAAACGCAGGAATTAAACATACTTTTTCTCGATCAAAGCAATATGCGGGCTGGTATTTGTGGTCTTGTTTCAAAAAACGTTACAATCTAAGCTTAAGAACACCTGAAAGTTAGTCTGAATAGAGTCCTATCAGCCACAAGAGATGCTGCCTAACTTCTTTATTTCACAATGAATGCCCAACCACAATCAGGATCTAATAAACCACAGCCAGGCTGTTCAAAGCACCCTTTGATAATTTGTTGCAAATTCCTAGAGGGCGCTACCTAAATCCAAAAAAGGCAATGTTTATGCACCCCACACACATCAATCTATTATTACTCCAAGAGTTGAGGAGGACTCAAATACCTGTGGTACCTACCTACTTGTCAAAATACATTTGAACAAGACATTCAACTTACCTACAAATGTAAGAGAGTGTATCCAGAGCCCATTTTGTAAAATTTAGCACCATGTTGAGTGTCAAAATGTTAAAGATTCTCAATTTTTTATGTTCAATTTGTGAACTTTGTGATTAATTGTAGTTTTATCTGATATCCACTTGTAATATTTAAAGTTAAGTACTTAAATGTTGTTTATGTTCCTAAACACAATAACCTACAAACCAAAGCCATTTGTGCAATAATCATAGAGATACACTATTTGCTAATTAAATCACACCTATGTTGATTATATTTAAGACTTTTATTTACTGATTCTTTGTCTATCACATCTTAACCAACCTTATGTCACACAATAAACCTAGTATCACTGAATTAACTTATTTTATATTGTACATAATTATATAGGATTTAGGTATATGGGCAATTTAGTATTTCAATTTTTTCTAGATATCGAGTAGGTAAGCCAATGTTATAACCTTAGGCCTAGTAGGTACATAGTATCTAATTATCCGATTGGTAAATAAAATTCCACTGTAAAAAAATCAAACTATCACCGATTAGCCAAGTTTCGCCCAGATACCTTCTCACAGTAGACCAATTTAAAGCGACAGCATCCGTATTGTCGTGTTTCGTTGGCGAGTGCGAGATCGGAGGCCCATTGGTGCAGGGGTGACAGTTGTCGTGGTGTGTACTATTGTAATACAATGCCACGATGATTGTCACGCCTTTTACGTCCCCAAGTGAGGTGTGAAAAAGCATCTCGCTAGACCGCAATAATATCGGTCACCATACTGCATTGTCTGCATTTGCAATGAGTGTGGAGACCACAACTCTTGGAATTCTATTCATGCCTTCCATCAGGCAGAGTGCAGGGCAGGCTCTTACAATAAAAATAACATATATTTGGTTTAAAAACTTAAAATAAAACACTCATTTAAAGTAAAAAGTAAAAACAAATTATAGTTTTAATAAACTTATAAACAAGCTTAAACAATAAGCCGAACCGATATCGTTCAATCATCGAAAGAAAATAAAAAAGCGTGGCTTTGTACCTTGTACTGGTTTGATTTCTTATTCCAATATAAAGGTTTGATATAAAAAACAATAATTTATTTGTCAACTAAATAAAACGTGCATGCAATATTGCGACGACATATGTAGTCTATCGAGTTGAATCGATCAAATCAAATAAAACAAATCCACAAAAAATCAATTGATAAAAGTATTTTGCAACAAAACAGAATCATTGCCAGCAATAAAATTATTAACAAATTTAAAATTGTATGTTAACCATTTAGTTCGATTTACTATTAAAACGTGTTGTGTCAACTATAATTTATTTAAAAGTAGGTTCATTAGGTAAAAAACGATGTTACATGATTATTTGATAGGTTTAAACAATATGTCACACACACGGCACAAGTGTAACAACTCCTAAAAAGTTTTACATATTTGTAAACGCTCGAACCAGGAGCAAACTTAGTATAATATATGTCGATACATATATACCCACTATCACACTACACAAGGCACATTCCTGTGGACAGTGTTTGGTATACGATTATTGCAGACGCTTCGAAGCATCGCACAAAGATTAGAGACCAAGAATACACAATACTGTGTAACCGATTATTCTCTCGCCGACTTAATCGTTTACATTTGTTTTCTTCTTTATCGTTTCCTTAACTTTTAAATCACAGTTTCAACTTTAAAAATGACTTTTAATTACTGCCGTCCCATCTTGGTATTTGTAATCAACGTTTTCATGCAAGCACACTATTCATAGATGTCGTTACAAAACATTTTCTCAGCGTTGCCATCGCCACCCTCGGCTCGTCGGCGTGTGTCGGATTCACAGATTTTTTTATGTTTAGGACTGTAGGATGCGTGGTCGAAGCTATTCAAAACTGTGATATTGCAAATGAGACAGTGATTCCACAATTTATTGATCTGAAACAAGATAAAATTATAAATCTCATTTTAAGAGAAAACTCTCGCATTAGGAACGAATTCTGTGCCGCGGGGACTTCAAAAACACAAGATACGGACACAAAGAACACTCAGATTCGGAACAACAATTTGTGGATCACACAAAGTGTTGTCCCATGTGGAGTTTAGCTATAATCTATGTTAACCACAGGTACTAGATAGAACATTCTCTGCCCTTTAATTTACTGTAAGAGATCAAATACTAGCTACTTGGACCTTATAAACTTCGCAGGTTTGGAGTGAGATCGTCAAAAAAAATCCTAACTGTATGTTTCTATAAAGAATGATAAAATCTCTTACATTGTCTGCGGCAGTCTCGTTAAGGTTAGCCGATATGATTTTCATTTGTCAACAAAAATAGATCAAATTAAGTGTAAAAGACTAACTAAAAATATACCGCTTTACATTACATATAATATGTAGTATTCTAAGACTATTCTGATGATCTAGCGGTTAGTGTATGCGACTGTCGATCAAGAGGTCTTGGGTTCGAATCCCGAGTCGGGCCAGAAAAGTGTTGTTGAGTTTTTACTGAGTATAGGAATGCGAGGGCCTCGAGGTTCTGTACCGCGACAGGTTTATATTACATCAACCTCCCTCAAGGTTCTCCACAACAGCCGGTCCCGTGCCGGCCGCATCGAGCATCTACTAGGTAGTAGAGCCACGCTGATTTCAGCACGAGCGGACCGGCTGGACCGGAGCAGCACTATCCTCCCACAGAAGACCAACCTAAAGCGATAGCATCCGTGCTCGCGTGTTTCATTGGTGAGTGTGAGACCGCGGAGGTCCATTGATGCAGGGGTCACAGTTACCGTAGTAACTGTAAGCCTTACACTGTCACATTGATTGTCATGCCTTTTACATCCCCAATCGGGGCGTGAAAAAGCATCTCACGAGGCCGCCATTGTGTGGGTCACCATACTGCATTGTCTGCATTTGCAATGAGAATGGTGACCACAACTCTTGAATTCTAATCATGTTTTCCATTGGGCAGAGTAGAGTGTCACTTTGGCAGGCTCTTAATATAGAAAAATTAAAAGCTTCCAGCGACCTTCACCAGGTCGTCGGACCACCTTGTGAGGGGTACTACTACCAAAGATGCGTTGCCAGTACGCGGTCGCTAATCCAGAACTTATATTACATACTGGACTGGTGTAGTTTGAAACTAAATGGCATTGTGTGTCAGATGACTGAAATATTGTAACTTTCCTATAAAATTAGTACATTAAAAAACACATATTTAAAAAATAGCAGATCATAGACTTCAGGCACAGAAACCAAGTAACCAGTAGTTTTGGCTTCAAAGAGATCCTTCTGTATCGGAGATCCTTGATCTAGCCGTCTGACGTGAGCGTCTTAAGGTGTTGGTCGCCGTGTTTATTAGGATATCTTATTACTACTAAAGACCAGCAAAAAAAATAGTTTTTAAAATATACCTTTCGAGAAAAGTTATCATCAACGGGTTGTAGAATGTTGACAACATGCAGTCTGGTCAAACTGTGAGCTCTCGTGTCTTTAGACAGTACATTCATTCGGCACACTTGGCATACCACCGAGCTCTCCGCTTGCTTGTAGCTGTGGAACACTTCAATTGTGAACCTCTCTTTTCTACCTTTAGGAGTGGTGATCACCACACGATCGTCTTCTACGACGGGGAGTGCACAGTTCAATTTGTATTTGGCAATCATCGTCTTCAAATATTCCAGAAAGTTTGTTTCGGCCTGGTTCACTGTAGTCTGTGAGCAGTGAGCTACGTCCCGTTGACCGGCGGGTTCGGTTTGCGATGTTCGCGCGGTCTTCTTGGCCATCGCAGCGTGCCTCTTGCCTTTGCAATGTTCTTGGAAACTGTTGCAATGTATACTTCTCGTGCAAACGCTGCAAAAGATCATATTTGAAGGAGTCTCGCTTTGGTCACGGCCACAATATTCCCTGATGGTCTTCAGGTGCCGTTGACCCTTGAGGTGTTCTTGGTAAGTGTTTGGCGTCAAGTAAATATCGCACACGTCACAGTGAGTCAGCTTTCGTTTCCTTCCAGAAAGTTCGATTTGCTTAACATAGAAGACGCCGGTTTTCATGTACGAGTAATGTATACGGTCAGTGGCCGCGTGCTCCGCGCCATCAGAGACCATTATATTGCACAGCACACAGTGAGACATCATGTTTATCTGAAAATAAATGTTTTAGTTAGAAACCTGAGAATTATTCGTAAATTACGCGTGCACAGAGTAACATAAACAATTAAACATATATTAAAAAAAGCTGACACGCGCTACTCAGGTCTGTTTTTTGTTTTTGATAGAAGCGTGATATTACTGTGACTTTTCAGTTTCAAATAGTTGTTCTTGAGATCAGTGTAATCGGCTTACGGCGATTTCCACATAAAGCGCAAACGAAAAGACATTACAGCGCCATCTACCGAAGACCTACGGCACTACGGAGCAACTCGCGACTGCTCCTGAATCGCGATATAGAAACTCGCGGTGATTAGCATATATAAAACATCCCAACATCAACCCATTGGCCGTGGTCCGCCAGGTGTGATCACCTCCCCTGGGGTCTGAGGATCCTCCCTTTGTGTAGAAGAGACATGACACCCGTGGATACGGTTTTCCTTTATTAAATTTTACTAAACATTAGTGTGCTTTATTTTAGTCAGTTGACCGCGATAACCTACATAAACGCGGGTGGAGATGCAAACAAAAATTTGTATTAAATAAAGTATCAAAAAACTAAAAAAACACGCTTACAAACACACACAAACATACAACAGGTGAAGCTAAGAAAACTGCTCTTACGCATTTTCGTCGTAACTTGTCACTGATAAAGGCAGTATATAACCGTCTCCCCTTTATTCTGGGCGCGACTTTTTAAAACTAGAGCTTTAATTAGCTCACCTGTATGTTTGTTTGTATGTAACCGATCGTCCCATGTAGGATTTGTATCCACAAACACTTAGCGCTGACTGCTTAAGCGACTATGCCATCCGCGCAGTCAACAAAGCTTCAACGGGGAGGCAACGTCCCTTTTACTTGTCTCGCTTCATCCATGAGTCTTACCTTTCGAGTGAAGTGTTCGTCTATGCTTTGTGTAATATTGTTCATATGGATACGAGTTTCGCTGTGTACTCTCGTGTCAGTAGATATAATCATCTCACACAGTTGACAATACAAGCTGGTCTTTGTTGGCTTGTATCCGTGGAAGTTTTCCACGTTTACAGTCATTTCAAAACCATTCGGCGTGACAATGACGAGACCTCCGTTCCTGGCGATCGGCATTTCGTATTTCAAATTATAATTTGAAAGCATCTTCTTGAAGTACACCATAAATGCGTCGGCGTCCATCGGGCCGTTTCTATCGTCGACGTGTTGTCGAGTGCTGCTGGCTGAGCTGGCTGACCCCTGTTGGTCTTGTCGTGCCTGGGTTGAACTTTTCGTCTCTTTTTGAATCTTCTGTTGTTGTTTTTTATGGTTTTTACCCTGGATATGCTCGACAAAGTTATTTTTATGTAACTTTATGTCGCAAATTTCACATTCGACAATAGATCCTTGATTGACGGAGGGTGCTTCGTTTACTGAGGGTGGATTGTCGTCAGTCAGTGTTGAAAAGTGTTCAGGTGTAGCTAAATAGTTCTTGTTGCCCACCAAGTCGTGACGCCACACATCGCTGATCTGCAACATATCATCAATATATTTCAATATATATATATATAAAATTAAAAGTGTTATTATTGATATGTGTACCTCAAATAATAAAATTAGCTTCTCATTAAAATTCGAGACTAAATAATATTACGTACGCGCGCACACAGGTATACATACACATACACATACCACACCAACTCTAGCTTTCACAGATGGCTCGGCTCCACTCGTGTATGTTTCGTTTTTCGCGATAAATAGTAACCTCTATATGTTATTCTGATGTATAAACTATGTTACTTTAAAAGTCTATCTAAATTTGTCACACATTCATATATCCTTACCATTCGCATTTATGATATTTAAAGCCAAAAAAAAATTATCAATAAACAGTTTAGTTATGTCTGTTCAATATACACACATACTTACATCAGAGAAACCCTTCAAAATTTTTTGTAAAGACTAATTAAATATTTTGTACTGTATGTAATCAGAGAAATAAAATTAATAGCGCCATCTATCGGATGTATAAAATTTAAATGGACCTTCTTCCGGTGGGAATAAGATGGTTTCCAGAGGTAAAAAGTAACCTATTAGCCTACTAATTATCTTCAGACACAAGAATCATTACAAAAAATTGTTTCGTTGCGGTGTGAAAAAAAGACAAACATACAAACAAACAAACACACTCGCATTTATAATATTAATAAGGATTTTATGAACCGAGAGACTAAATTTAACATAGTTATTATAAAATGAAAAACTGAATCTGTAAGCTGAATACTATCTCTTAAGATACAGCTGAACAATATCTCCCATCTATGAATACGCCTGCACTGTTACATTTCCGCGCGAGGCGTTACTTACAATATGGGACAGTGTTACCCTGCCCGTACAATTTACGAAGCTCACCAAGTAGTTCTAACTAACTAACCATCAGTAGTGCCGACGTCCATTATATCTTAGATCGATAGATGACAGCGAAACACTTAAAATTAAGATAAGACATAAAAAGCTTGTAAAAACTAAAAGTACCTTACGGCGAAACATTTCGTCTATGGGATGAGAGATTAAACGAGCGTGTTTCTCATCTTCGATGTGCAATCTCTTTTCATCGAGCGCGATCATCTTGTCGCACACCTGACACAACACTTCGGAGGAGCTCTTTCGAAAGCTGTGGAAGATATCCACGGTGGTCTTCAGTATGTTGCCGTTCGGTGCCGCCAGCACCAGGTGCTGAGGATCGTTCACGTCAATCCACTCGCAAACATTAATCATATATTTCTCATTCATTGTCTTAGCGTATAGCTTAAACTCTTGGATTTCGATTGAAACGCTCGCGTGAGCAAGCACATTATACGTTTGTTCTATATTACATGTAGAAGTAGATGGTTGTGTAAGAAGATTCAGTTCTCTCTCTTTAGCTCTGTCATGTTCAAGCACAGCTAGTACATCTTCCAGCTGATTACTGTTAAACCCTGCAGTTATTTCTTCAGGCTGAAGATCGTTTAACGCTGAATCTATTGGTTGAGGCACATGAACGTTCGACCCTAATTCGATCTGCAATATCAGGCTGGCGACTGTTAGACGTTGAATCATCATCCACTTCGTAGAACAGAATATTGTCAGGACTCTCGCAGACTGACTCCGACTGTTGCTGTTCTTCGTCAATAAAGTTTTTGACGAATGCTTTTAAAGCGGTCTCTTTGTCGATAGATTTGTAATGTTCCACAGACAAACCGTGTATCGATGTCTGATCGTTAGGAACCAGCGTCATACAGGGCGAACAGTAATGAAAGTCACACGGGTAATTGTTCCTATTACTCCAAAGTAGTTTGTCATCACTGAACAGACTGCTTACGAAAATTGTACTCATTTTCTTCTTATTCTGGTGTATGATGCTCTGAGCGTGCTCCCTGAAGTACGCCCTCGGAACGACTGTGTCGCACACGTGACAATTGATCACCTCTGTCTCTGAAATACAACAATATACCGACATTAATTTACCTATACTTTTTTTTTTCCAAAAATACAACCCTCACGTTAGGACACATATCCTGTGTCGTTGAGATTTTACAAACATACAAGAAATGGACACAAAGAACACCCAAACTCAGAAGAACGACTGCTTAAACCTCTGTCATCCGTACAGTCGCATTTTGTTATATATGTATGTTATTATAGTCGAGGAATTTGTTTGTGAAAAAGTTATTCTAATGTTTTTTTTTCTGGCAAGCGAGCAGACGGACCGCTTTATCTCATTACATCAACAATACAGAGAGGATTTGGACTCCATATAATTCACACGTTCAGACACTGACTGCACGATTAGCCCAGTGCAGTGGTTTAAGCGGTCGCCACGCCGCTCTCTACTGCGCTGAGTGTCGTGCGTTCAAACCCCACATGGAACAACACTGTGTGATCCATAAATTGTTGTTCAGTCTGGGCGTACTATGCGTACGTTTTTTGTATGTTTGTGAAACTCGCCCGCGACACAGGATTTACTTCCAGTGCGAGCGTTGTCTTTTTAAAAGAGAGAAGGAAAAAAAAAGAAATTCAGGAAAAAGCAATGCAAGAGCTGCTTAATGCATTCCAACCGAACTCTCGAACGGTGTAGGGTTTGTGTCGTTTTCTTTCTCCATGTACCTGCTGTGTGTAGTTTGCTCCTTAGTCGGCTCTTACGACACTCATAGCATGAAATAGAGGACACGGACCCTTGCCTTGGATTGGCAAACCTCCACAAACTCCAAGGTCTTACAAACACTTGAATGCCGTGCGCACGCTTGCGAGTGTCGTCAGTGTGTTTCGGACAGGTGAACATGACAGACGTGGACGTTGAAGTACTTATGAAGATCTTCAAAAAGAGTATCACATAGCGTTCATGATAACAACAAATTATCCTTAATCACATAGGATCTCTATATGTATTTAAAGTCACACAAAATTAGGAATCTGATATCATTATTATATAAATTATATGTAATTAAATTAACATTTTTGACTCATTTTTATATAAAACTAAAATGACTTGTTGAATTTCGGATCACCTACTTCTATTTATAACGGAAATGGAAATTATTAAGCTATATTAATATTATAAAAATGAAGAGTTGATGTTTGTTTGAACGCGCGCAAATCTTACAAAAAGAAATAAAAAAATGATAATAATTCATTGATAAATTATTTTAATATTACATAACAGTTAGCAAGGAAGGCTATGGTTGTATATCATCACGCTACGACCAAAAAGAGCGAAGTGTCAATGAAAAATGTTGCGAAAACGGAGGAAAATTATTCTGTTTGAGAGTTTGCATTGTATGCGCTAATGCGTAAATGGCTAGTTTCACAAAAATAATGCACTGTAAAGACCTGTTTCCTTTTAAGAAATTTAATAAAAAGGTCCGCGACAAATGTCTTTCTTATAAGATTGGCTCACTATAACAGTTTTTTTTTTTTTTGAGACCAGCCTCTAGGTGGTGACGTCTGTGTGTGCTGTAAGTCGCCTAAATAGAGAGTTTTATTCGACGATAGTGCCCGTGGTACCCGGGCAGGCGCTAGGAGGGATAAAGATGTCGTAATAACAGCTGTTCCTGGATCCCTCCTCTCTCAGGTGTAGAGTGGCACACCGTGTGGTTTTAATCGGTCCGATTCCGACACACCATCCAGCCGCAAACCCGTTGCCAAACGTTAAAAAACTATAACTGTTTTATGATAAACAAATTTGTTCACGCTGTACAACGTCGCGCTACGGGCAACAACAGGAGATGCACGAGGTTGTGTGGGTCAGCTAATAAATAAATAAACTCGAGTAGATTATTTCAAACATACCGTCGTAGACATCCTCTTCAGCTATGTGCTTCGACACCACTTTTACTTCGAAGACGGTCGTCTCCTCGTCTAGAAATATTTTAGAGACTATCAGCCTTCTCCCCGTGGTAGGGCTTTGCAGGTGCGTTATAAAATCGTCTGTACTCAGGTGATCCTCGCGTCTCAAGGGCTCCCCGTCTTCACCGGGATTCCTCTCCATCATTTCGAGCTGAAATAAATAAATGATTGCATCACATCCATGGCGTTTGATAGTCCACCGCTGTACACATAGGTCTGTCTTTAGCATGGAGGTTTTGGCTTTCAATACAATGCTGGCCAGACGGGTTGGTAAAGGGGAATCTTCAGTTGGCTCTTTCGACATCATTCTTAATAAGTCATTGTTACGATCAAGCGTGTGTCGGGCCTGGAGCGTTGTGTTTTGCCTAGTGTTTATTAGAGTTTACATTCCAGACTCTGTGACTCAAAATACGGCAAAACCCAATAACACTACCCCACTCGAGAATCGAATCGAGTACTCTACGGTCAGTAGTAACATACGCTAATCAACAAGACCACAGAGACGCGTCTGCCCCCTATATATCGCTCAATATTTTTAACCATATATTCGACTAGCTGCTGCCCGCGACTCCACCCGCCTGATTGTCAATTGTCACGGTAAACAGTAACCTACGTCCTTCCACAAGGATCAATTATCTGCATGTCAAAGGTTATTTTAAAACCAGCGCAGTGGTTTAGAGGTGAATTAAATTTTGTTTATTTATATAGATTAATTAAGACAAGCAATGCCACGGTATATTATTATCTTGAAATTTTAAAGGTATAGACAGCACTCGCGAAGCTTATTCTCAAACGAAAGATTTTTTTTTCAATTACTTTATACTAGTTATAGCTATCATCATCAACAGCATTTTTTTTAAAGAAAAGAACGTCCGCACTAGGAATAATTCCTGTGACGCGGGCGACTTTACAAACATACAAGAAAGGGACACAAAGAACACCCAGACTCAGAACAACAATTTATGGATCACAAAAAGTGTTGTCCCATGTGGGGTATGAACCCACAACACTCGGCGCAGTAACGAGAGGCGTGGCGACCACTTACATAAACAGCTAGGCCAACCGTGCAATCAAACTTTAAAAGTCCACTACTAGACATAGGCCTCGCCTTAACGAGCAGGTTTCGGCCTACTTTACCACGCTGGTCACGTGGCTTGGTGTACGGTTTGTTTCAAGTTTGCCTTCTCTTTGTAGTGATGTCTTGCGAAGCTTGCTCCCTTAGTCGCCTACGACATCAAGGAATGATCGGGGTGGTGATACTATATTTTTAATCCGTCACCACGTGTTATATTATGGGCATGCACACACACGCACACGCACACACGCTCACGCACACACGCACACGCACACCCACACACACACACACCCACACACACACACACACACACACACACCACACACACACACACACACCCACACACTATATTATGGGTAAATTACACAAAATCTTAATAAATTGTAAAATCTTGTATACAAGCTATAAGATAAAAGTTTCATCTAAAAGCGTTTGGTAGTTTTTGCGTGAAAGAGTAACAAACACCCGTCCTCACATACTGTCATACTTTTAATGTTAGTTGTACTTGTAGAGTGTATTTCATATATTATCGAATACTAGCTGTGCCTCCGACTTCGTTCGCGTAAAATTTGAATTTTTACTTTGAAGACGTGGGTTTTGCTGCGTAAATCCCGATCCCGCGAGGAATCCGGAATAAAAAATAGCCTGACATATTAAAATCGGCTTAGCAGTTCCGGAGATAAGCCCGGACAAACAGATAGACAAAAATTTAAAACAGCTAGTTTATGTTTCAGTACGATGTAAAGAGTTATCTGTAAGCACTAGAGAAAATAGTTCTTTTTAATTACAGATAGGCATCAATATATTGATATTGAATTTATTTTTTTAAAAAAGGTTTTTCGCATTTCCTATCTATACCAGAATGATAAAGCTAGTGTTTGTTTGTTTTGTTGAACGCGATAATATGAAGAACTACTGGTCCGATTTCATATCTTTTTCGTTTTCAGATAGCACAGTTAACGAGGCTTTAGGCTATATATCATCACGTCATGAAAAAAACACAGATTATCCCCTAATAGATTTCGCACACAGGGGCACAGCTGTGCGCAACACAATGTTCTCCTAGCCATTTCGGTCACGGCGGCCAGTTTCAACAGAGACCTGCCATGCCAACTGCGCAGAACATATTATAGTGTACAAGTGTGTGCGCAAACACAAGTGCACTTTCTGTTCCTCTCGCTCTCACAATCCTATGGCATGGCTATCCGACACGAACGAGATATCACGCGCAGGATCGACATCTTTACGTGCTCACCACGCGTAGGGGGTTAAGGCTCCGACTTCCAAACTCCAGGCTGATATCAAGCATTTCTATAATCAGATAAACATAAGCCCTACACGGGAATCGAACCCGAGACCTTTTGATCGGCAGCGGCACATATATGCTGTAGCTAGCAATTGAAGTTACGCTAAGAATCACGACATCAGTATAGACTAAGTTTGTGACCCATAGGCACGCCGAGGTAATATGTGACGTAAAATGGTGACGAGTCAGCTAAGACATCCAGTTATCAAAAATATAGCCTATTTTTATTGTGTTTAAAGTATTAATAATTAAACAGTCGATGTCTTTTTTAATTGTCTCTTTCACTCATTATGCAAATTACAATATTTGTCTTTATCTAATGCTGCACGTGTAACAATAGTGTTGGATTCAAAGTCGATATGGTTCGGACATCTTTTGATTTTTTTTTTTATCGAAGCAAAGATATTTTCTTAATCGTCATTTTTTATGGTCGTTTTATGAATAACCGCAGTAGGCTGCTGTTGGATGCCGACACATCTACTTTATACTTGCTATAATAGTTTTAGTAGGGAATTTCGCATGTATTTTGAATATGAGTTGGTTGAGGGAAACATGATATTCTAAAAATTACGCGAATGTTACACGTTAAAATGATTTCTAATTCAAAAAAATTAACTTCAATGAAAGGTTATTATTACTTTAAATTGCTATTTAAGTGTATTTATTTACAAATGTTAAAAAATATACCATTAAATTATAAATTATCCAGATCAACGTTCTAACTGCGTGCGGGCATCACTATGGTCCGATGTCCGTGAGGTATCCAATCACAGCGCATTTGTCACGTCCCGCGCATTTCGTGTACACGTCTCAATATTTTGTGACGCCGCCGCCGAATGGAAACAAATTTTTAACATGGCGGTTCTTATTAGGATGTTATCTGTGGACCAAATAGAGCGGAGTACCACGACCCTTTCTAAAAATCATTCTTTACGCTTTATGTTACAATACAAAAGAGATTAGTAAAAATTTTATAAGACAGGTGTTTAGTTATTTCAACTAACTCGTAAACTAACCCTATTGACTGCAAGAATGGTGTAGTGGTTCAAGCGGTGGGTCCGAACCCCACATGAGACAACACTTGATTCACAAATTGTTTGGTCTGGGTATTCTTTGAGATCATCTTATGTGCTTCTATAGTCTTCCGTGACACGGACAATATTCCATACGCGGGAGTTATCTTTTTAAATAATAAAGCTTACGCTCGCCATTAAGAAAAAAACAGCGTTTTACGGCCAAATCGTAGTATTTGTACTTATATACTCATGCACGTTATAACCTCTTCGGCGTAACGAGATAAAAATCTTTCTAAAAAGTTTATCTTTAGCGCTGTCCTGTTTGTAGAGAAAATGACAGTAATAATAGAAAAAAGGCTTTATTACAATACACTATCTATCTAGTTAGATTAACTTTATTTAAATATCATAAAATAATTACTTTTACGTAATTAATAATAAAAAACTAAAATGTTGACTAGATCATTTCATCGTGTCGGTATTTCGTGACCTCGTCTCTGTACCAATCCCTACCGGACTATCCCCAACACCGGGCGTTTCTCGGGGTCCCCACCCCCTGGAGTTCGACCTCGCTAAGCACAAGAGGGAACACAGAACGAGATCCAGGCGCAGCTAACATGCTGGTCGTCGACTGACACCAGGGTATACCATAGGAATATACCAACAGGCCCAAGGGCCCAACCAAGTGACCCGCCTGTAGTCGCAGGTGGCGCGGTGGACCACTTCGACAGGTCGTAGACCTGGTAAAGTCACCCCGAGACTCCTTCCAAAGGGATCTACGAGAAGAACCAAACACACACTCTTACCGTTTTTCCTCAGCGTGCCAAAAAACGTGTAACTTCAAAACTCACGGCAGTTGCATATACTCGTACAACAAATTTCAATGGAAAACTACTTATGACAGTTAAATGTGTTTCACTAGTTTGTGAGTGATAGTCTACCAAAACCGTTAACAAAGAACGTTTGTAATATGAAATAACAAATCACCTTTGTCTTATTTACACCAACAATTACGAGTGGGGTAGATGACTGTATCGTAAATAAATACCAATATCAACTTCATTACAACAAATATCAAATAAAATAGCTTTTTATTACTATTACGAATTTAAATCAAATATACAATGAAATACCTATATTGTTTTGAGTGGTCTAAAACAGTGACGTCAAACGTATTTAGTACATTTTTCATACAAAATTGTCGTTTTGATAGATGATAAAAAGTAACTAATTTAACTAAGGTGTCATCTAGCCTATTACTAATTTATATTTCGAATCGAAAAAAAAAAACAAAAAAATATTTAAAACATATTATTAATTAACGTAAATATTTAATATGTCGAACGTGCTTTGAGGCGACGCGGCGCATGTTTAAATTGACATAAATGCGTGGAAACAACAATTTACATCTGCCAGACATCCCGCCACTTTTCATCTAAAATGAAATTTGAGAGCTATTGAATTACAAGCTCCTAGCTACGAGTGTACAATATATTACTTGTATATAACCCTTTACAAATATATATTCATTAGTCTCGCTGTTTAAAAACACGTGTGTTCGTGTAAAAGTCGCGAAATTCTAAATACACAAACATATAATAGTCGGGCTTAACATAATGAATATCCTTACCTGCTGTACCTACTTATAACATGCTCGATTAAAATGGCGCGAATATTATAACTCACTGAATATTTAGTTGTATTTCACCATCATCTCAACCGAAAGACGTCCACTACTGGACATAGGCCAAGGTCACCGATACGATATTGCATATAAAATTGCTAAACTTAAGTGGCGAAGGGCGGGGCACGTCGCACGCTGCATGTTGGTAGGCCCCCACAAGGTGAAGATCGCGGGAAACCGTTCGATGCGGGCGGCGTTGGACCCGATGTTGTGGAGAACCTTGAGGAAAACCCATGTCCAGCAGTTGTTTTTACATATTTTTAAAATCTTTTGTGGAGGCACTTTATAAAGATCGTAATATTAACATGTTCAACAGTTTATTTAGGTAGTAGGTATGTAGTTTGCCGCTAAATAAAAAAGCTTCAGAATTACACTTTTTATCATAGCGAACGATTAGTTTTATTCACTAGCTGCTTTCTTATTTCGTTTTATTAAATATTAGAACGAGTCAAACAGAATTTTACTAAACTACAATATACCTACCTACACGCGCACAATAATTTGGTACGTGCAATAATGGCGGCGCAATTTCAACATGTACCTACACTGTCCGTTATAACGAAGCGATGAGTCTTATTAAATTGTGATCAACCATTCTAGCTATGATTTAAATAATATCGACAAGAAATAAATAAAAGTCTGAAACATTTACACACACGCGTAATTACTTGCTTTATAGAATAATGGCGGCTATTTCCACTTTCAATACATTATTACTATACATTACATACTTACAAACAACTTACATACTATGCCCACATAATATATACAACTGTAATAACGGAATCGGAATATGAGTTATACATTCTATAACAATGAAAGTTTTAAAATCAAATTAATAAAAAACCTACATAGAAGACATTTGTAGTTTATTTTATAATTTCTACTTACCAATCTTAATTTGCTGATCATGATGCTGAAGAAAAATGGACCAAATACAATTAATCACTTTAAAATTAATGTTGAAAACCGTTTTTAGCAATGTACCAACTGCGAAACTGCAAAACGACACGAGCAAGTGGCAAATGGAATGGAAGATTCAAATGACTTTTTAAAAGCGTTACTGACTAACTACCATAAATCGTAGAAAACAATGTTACCAGATTTAAAGGGAAGGTAATTAAAATTAATTATGTAAACGGACACAGATGTTGTTTTGTTTTGTTATGTTTTTGTAACTTCCACTGTTGTAGTATAAATATTGAAACTTTATTTAAGCGATTAATTCTTACATAAATGACAATGCATGTGAATTGATTACTCGCATTGTCAATTGACAAAATGTAATTGGTAGAGTGGGTAATTCGGTAATATAAATTTATACAGATTTTTGTCGTGGCTACCATCCCATATAGGTATATAACTTGCTTAGCTTTATATAAAGTTTAACAGAAATTAAACAAAACTTTTCATTTCTGTGGAACATAGACTTATTTTCTTGCAAAATTACTTTTTATTTAGCGTATAAGGGAAAAATTATATAAATAAAAAAAAAATGTAAGTGTTTAAGTTTCTATGTACAGTTATACAGAATTAAATTGTCTTATAAAGGATATTATTATTTACTAGCTTTTGCCCGCGTCTTCGCTCGCGTGGAATTTTGTCTACCACATTAAGTTTCGTAACAGATCGTTTTAAATATATATATATATATATATATTTTAATAGACAAATAATCCTTCGGTACATCATTTTTGTGTAACTTTAATGGTTTAGGCAGTGTACGTACGCCAAGATAACTCCCAGAGGACTGATTTTTTCCCCACTTAATTGACATATGTCGTTATATTACGACCAAAATTACATAAAATCATTACAAATTGTAGCCTATATGTTATTCCGATGTGTAACCTATATTACTGTACAGTTTCCTCCAAATTCGTCCAGTAGTTTTTTTGTGAAAAAGTAACAAACATCCATACTCACAAACTTTCACATTTATAATATTATTAGGACGTTCCCGTCGCGTTAGGAACTATAGTTGGACATAAGTAAAAAAAAAAATTCTAATATGTATTTTATTGCGCTTTCAGGTTTGATTAATTACTAAGATTCAATTGGTTAGTTCGGGATTTAGTGTTCCGATAACACAAGGGTTTAGTGAGGGACACTTGTGTGTAACTGGAGTTTATTGAAAAATTGTGTACGGATGTGTGTGTCTATAAACAGAAGTAGGTCGTTCATGAATATGGACACCACTCACAAAAATCCTTAATCTAGACGTTAACCTTAATTGTAAAATATATTTTGACAATTAGAGTTACTAGTATAGTATAAAATATACATTCACACTCACTTGCTTTACTTTGGCACGAAGAGGATTGTAACAACATTTATAAAATTAAAAAATTAACAATATATCACATAACATAATCTTGTCTATCCTCATGCCTCCTGACTTCTCAAACAGAATGCGTATTACAGTTATTCAAAAAAATGTCATCATTTGTTAAAACAAAATCAATAGTGAATCACGCGACATACGAACCGATAAAGCTCTTAGAATCTATACAAAAGATATTAAAAATGCTCGTAATTCGGTACGAGTAATTTGAGTCGCTGTTCAAAGAAGTGGGATTATGAGCACGTACGTATATTTTTCTTTCCAGGACAGAAAATGATAGTCACAACAATAGTTGTGCCAAGAATAACAAAGCTGGACTTAAGTCCGGCTTTCTCTTAAGAGAATAAAAATAATCAGTGTAAGTCGATCGGTCTAAGTGTTGTGAAGAATCTTGAGCTTTCTGAACATAGATACAGGCGGCACGAGGCTATTCATGAAAGAATTGCGGGCAAATATAATCGCGTGACCGTCCTCAGGGAGCTAGAGGCGGGACAACTTTGTTTTATGATACCCATGATTCTAGCACATTAGCCAATGAAAAAGCAACAGTTTCAGGCACTTACACTAAAGATAAATAAGTCTTAGGGTCGAATATTCCCTTTCGTGGATACAGACTTGAGAAAGAAGTGAAATTTTCCTTTGGGCTTATTTATTTGTAAATTTACCTTCAGCTAGATGTCTCCAGAATACTAATTTTTGAACCAGATAATTACATACCAAATACAGATCGGCGGGGTGGTGTGTCGAAATCGGACCGACTAAAATCACACGGTGTGCCACTCTGCGCCTGATATAGGAGAGGTCCGGGAACAGCTGTGATTACGACATCCAGAATTATTTACATATTACCCCAACCAACAGGCATAAAATAAACGTAGTTCAGCTATTGGAACGAAGTTCCTTACGGCAGGCTTGGAGGGGATAGGGATTTCGCTGCGGGACCGAACTGAAAAAAATGTGATAGTAAAACCGTAAGTGGAAAAAGTGCGTGGAATAAATCTGTGGAAAAAAGTGCGTGGAATAAAACCGTTAAATGAGACGTGCGCAGGCGCGAAAGCGCGTCATGTGTGCTATTTTATTATTTTAAGGAATTTATTATTTTATTTCCTAAAATACTGAATTTCGTAAATACTTTCTTGTACTTAAATAAAAACTAATCAGCAAAATTTAAGAGAAAAATCAAGAAAACCTACATAAAATTGAGCACGATTTTTTTTGCAAATTGTGTCGATTCCACATTATCCGAAGGAACTTCGTTTCTACCTGGTGTCCCACGACACCATTCATTTTTATTTATATTTTTATTGTCAGCAATTTGCCGTAGGAATACCAAAGAAAAAATACCCCAAATGTTAATTACGGCTATGAGTTATTTGTGCTAAATATCCGATTTCGTTCAGTGGAATTCCAACTTCTACTCGTAAATTCTCACAAACTTTCACATAAAACAATGTTAGAAGAAAAGACGAAGAATTCTTTTAGAAGCTATTTTAAACAATACAGTATTATTTTTTTATCTAATTAAATATATTAGACACATCATGTGTTAACGTAGATCAAAATTATTGTTTATAGCATGCAATTAAAACGCATAGTTTATAAGATAACAAAGCTCTGAAGTGCTCTCTCTCTCTCTTTACATATTATATCGTTATATAAAATCGTGTTTAATGTTTGGTAGAAATAATTAGTAAGTATTTTTAGTACTAAAAAGACACTTATCCAAATTATTCGTCCTTGATGTCGTGTATCTACCTATCGGTACTTACGTAAATGCATATTTTTATTTCCGTTTGATTACGTTATTTTTAAAGGGACCTACTTACTACTCTTTTTTCGCCCTTTGTTAATAATTATGTAAATATGTATAAAACTGAGCAAGAAAATTATGATTCCATTAAAAAATATATTTCGTTTTACTATTTGACCGTAAAATCTAATAGCAATCTAATAAATATTGCCAAACGTCTGAATAATACAAGAAATGCAATAGTTACATAAATTAGACAATTAAATAATTAAAAAAGAGAATATGCTGCTATTTTATCAAACATTACTAATTATTTAAAAAAGATTAAAAATTTGAAGTCAAATACACTTATTATTAATTCGGTTATTTCGTTTCATCAATTTTACTCATACCTAGGTCACTAAGATGGCGGTCGAATTTCGATTGTTTTGAATGCCGTTTTTTTATTAAAAGATTTTTATTTAACTTGCAATGTATCTATGTAACAATGTTTATTCGGTTGAAATATTGTAACTTCATTTTGAAGCAGAGTCTTCAACCCTTTGAGGTGAAATTTTACACGTATGTATATATTACGTGATAATGTAATGTTTATTATTATGACATTGCATTGAGCCTGATCCTATGACGGAGCTGGATGATGGCCGTAAGATATCAGTAATGAAATGACGCAAGCTCATCGAGTTAGGACTTTTTTGATTCCTCATGACGAGTAGGTACTTTGATTTAAGATGGTATACAGTGTCTGATAATGGACTTGAAGGTGGCCATAAGAAGTTTGTATGAAAACGACACATTCGCATGAAATTTGGGCTTATTTGGTTACTCGACGATTAGTTTAATCTTGAATGGTTTCAGTTATGTGGTCAGTCAGACTTTAATGATGAAACTGGAAGGTGATCATAGGTTCTCAATAGTAAAACGACGTAACCACCTCGAGTTTGGACTTTTTCGATTCGTCTTGATGAGTAGATATGTACCTATGTATGTAAGTACGAATGTAAACCCATCAGCTTTAGGAAAATAGATGGGTCCATTTCTTATAAATGTCAATTCCATGATGGAGATACTAAGAAACCTGTCCCACGATAACTAAAATTGAAAATACATTAAAAACCACAAAAAACAGCTTTTATTTATATGCGCTAAAGAAAATGAAATTAACTTTTTCTTGAAAACTTTTGTTATCAACTTATAATGTACATAATTTGTATGATACGAAAGCTCGTCGCAATACTTGCGGTAGTATCAGTTGTAGAATACATACCGAATTCAAAAGTCAAACTATCGTAGGTGAGTGGGTATAGGCCGCAGAAACCATTTATTTACGTGCAATGTTTATAATATGAAATGACGAAATGTCCTTGTCTTATTTATATCTTAGGCAGGATCAGGTGCGGTACATACGAGATATAAAACCAATCTTTTGATTTTGGTTTGTTTTTTTTTAATTATATTTTTATTTTGTAAAATCAAAGACACTATTTTCAATACAGATCCATCTATGTTAATGCTCGTTAAACTCTTTTAAAACTATTCAAGGTTAAAAATTCGTTTGTAGCGAGCCAAAGTGGTCGTTGGAACGTTCAATATATTTTTATAAAAGGGAACAATATTGTTATAAATGATTTTTGTGAAACTTTAACTATTTACGTAGTGCACGCAACGGAGCTTCTCTTACGAAATAATTTTGCCCCGATTTTACTACATTTACTATTTACTAGAGACAGTTAGAAGGATGGAGAGTGATATAGGCTACTTTTTATTGCGGCAAAACATGATTACTATTCATATTTCAATCACTCAAGTTTTATCTGTACCGATAGATGGCGCTTTCAGGGTTTTTCACCTGATGGCTTGCAGTGTGAAATCAGTCGATAGACTTTAAAAGAAATTCCACCGGTTTCCGATAGATGGCGTTATATATATTGACGTAAGAAAAAAAACATCCCCGGCATCCACCCGTGGCCTCACATCGATGGGAGGCTCTAATTATCCGTATCATTGAAACCCTCACGTACCTCTAAGTAACAGTTTTGCTGTCGTAACGCCCATCGCTCGATAAATGGGTTGTCCAGCGTATTTTCAACTAGAACTAGTATGAATACCTACATATTTGCGCGTCTAAACGAATAAACAAATTTCATTCTTGTTTAGTTGTAAGTAATAAAATGTTATATAGGTAATTATCAAAAACAATAATTTGGCTAGCTAGGTTTCATTTTTATGAAACGTTGTTTTGTGCGTGTTTATTTCAAAACAACTTTCCAAAAATCCAGAGCAAAGCTCGGTTTCCAGGTAGGTACTACCTATATAGGATAGATGACACCTTAGTCAAATTAGTTACCTACTTTTTATATATGTCAAAACGATAATTTTGTATGAAAAATGTACTAAATACCAAATTGTGACGTCACTGTTTTATACTACACAATTGAACAATTTATTTCACTGTATACCTACTTATTTGATTGAAATTCGAAACAATAATAAAAAGCTATGTTAATTCTATTTTCCGAGATGTTTCGCGATATTAGTTTTAATGAAGTGGACATTGGTATTTATTTCCGATACAGTAATCTACCCAATTACTCGTTTAAAGGTATTGGATAGTCTACTCCTGCATTACGAACGTGTCCTGTGTCGACAGGATCTGAAAATCATACGTGAAACGGACACAATACCGACTCAGTAGGCCAAAACTTGGCTAATCGGTGATATAAGAGTAAATCCGTGACAGAGTTTATTCGTTCTTCATAATGAAGTTACTACATAGACCTACAGTTTGAACTCATGCTCAATGGATGGTGGTAATCTTAACGTGTAGACGTTGACCTACAGTGTATGCGAACACTGACAGAAATTAAAAAGTCGCCTCCCATCGCCTATTCCATGGTATAGTCTCTCCATTACCAACTTGTCAATAGATCTGGCGGGATAAATATTGAATTATCTTGGATTTATAGGTAAAATGGAAAAAAAAAACAAAACCGAAATCCCGAAAAAGAAATTAAATTTTTATTGTAATTTAATCCTTAAGTTAGGTGCGCAAAAAAATTTTGTGTTTTTCTGTGTTTAACATATTTGTGCATCACACAATAGTCCAGTGTAGTACATTTCATGAATTTATTTAAATGATGTTGTGTGAATTATAAGGTTATTTTGAATATTCCAGACTAAAAGCCAAATATCTTTATTTTCTAACATAACCTATTGGTTTATAGAAGCAAAACAGTTTGCAACCAAAAAGAAGGTGTCTTCGAAAATGAAAAAGTCTTACATTGCCTCAAGTATTAAAGCAGCTGTAATGGGAGTCTTAAACAATGGGAGTACAATGTATAAAACAGCAAAAAAATTCTCAATGTCATGGAGCACCTCGAAAGCCTATTGCATAACCCTACTTCAACTTCTCAGTTGAAACGTGGTAAACCTTATGTCTTACCATCTGAAATAGAAATTAAGCTGTTGAATTATATCAATAAAATGCAGGAAATTGGTTTTGGATTGACTGTAATGCAGGTTTGTATTGTAGCATATCGATTGGCTGAAAACGCAGGAATTAAACATACTTTTTCTCGATCAAAGCAATATGCGGGCTGGTATTTGTGGTCTTGTTTCAAAAAACGTTATAATCTAAGCTTAAGAACACCTGAAAGTTAGTCTGAATAGGGTCCTATCAGCCACAAGAGATGCTGCCTAACTTCTTTATTTCACAATGAATGCCCAACCACAATCAGGATCTAATAAACCACAGCCAGGCTGTTCAAAGCACCCTTTGATAATTTGTTGCAAATTCCTAGAGGGCGCTACCTAAATCCAAAAAAGGCAATGTTTATGCACCCCACACACATCAATCTATTATTACTCCAAGAGTTGAGGAGGACTCAAATACCTGTGGTACCTACCTACTTGTCAAAATACATTTGAACAAGACATTCAACTTACCTACAAATGTAAGAGAGTGTATCCAGAGCCCATTTTGTAAAATTTAGCACCATGTTGAGTGTCAAAATGTTAAAGATTCTCAATTTTTTATGTTCAATTTGTGAACTTTGTGATTAATTGTAGTTTTATCTGATATCCACTTGTAATATTTAAAGTTAAGTAGGTACTTAAATGTTGTTTATGTTCCTAAACACAATAACCTACAAACCAAAGCCATTTGTGCAATAATCATAGAGATACACTATTTGCTAATTAAATCACACCTATGTTGATTATATTTAAGACTTTTATTTACTGATTCTTTGTCTATCACATCTTAACCAACCTTATGTCACACAATAAACCTAGTATCACTGAATTAACTTATTTTATATTGTACATAATTATATAGGATTTAGGTATATGGGCAATTTAGTATTTCAATTTTTTCTAGATATCGAGTAGGTAAGCCAATGTTATAACCTTAGGCCTAGTAGGTACATAGTATCTAATTATCCGATTGGTAAATAAAATTCCACTGTAAAAAAATCAAACTATCACCGATTAGCCAAGTTTCGCCCAGATACCTTCTCACAGTAGACCAATTTAAAGCGACAGCATCCGTATTGTCGTGTTTCGTTGGCGAGTGCGAGATCGGAGGCCCATTGGTGCAGGGGTGACAGTTGTCGTGGTGTGTACTATTGTAATACAATGCCACGATGATTGTCACGCCTTTTACGTCCCCAAGTGAGGTGTGAAAAAGCATCTCGCTAGACCGCAATAATATCGGTCACCATACTGCATTGTCTGCATTTGCAATGAGTGTGGAGACCACAACTCTTGGAATTCTATTCATGCCTTCCATCAGGCAGAGTGCAGGGCAGGCTCTTACAATAAAAATAACATATATTTGGTTTAAAAACTTAAAATAAAACACTCATTTAAAGTAAAAAGTAAAAACAAATTATAGTTTTAATAAACTTATAAACAAGCTTAAACAATAAGCCGAACCGATATCGTTCAATCATCGAAAGAAAATAAAAAAGCGTGGCTTTGTACCTTGTACTGGTTTGATTTCTTATTCCAATATAAAGGTTTGATATAAAAAACAATAATTTATTTGTCAACTAAATAAAACGTGCATGCAATATTGCGACGACATATGTAGTCTATCGAGTTGAATCGATCAAATCAAATAAAACAAATCCACAAAAAATCAATTGATAAAAGTATTTTGCAACAAAACAGAATCATTGCCAGCAATAAAATTATTAACAAATTTAAAATTGTATGTTAACCATTTAGTTCGATTTACTATTAAAACGTGTTGTGTCAACTATAATTTATTTAAAAGTAGGTTCATTAGGTAAAAAACGATGTTACATGATTATTTGATAGGTTTAAACAATATGTCACACACACGGCACAAGTGTAACAACTCCTAAAAAGTTTTACATATTTGTAAACGCTCGAACCAGGAGCAAACTTAGTATAATATATGTCGATACATATATACCCACTATCACACTACACAAGGCACATTCCTGTGGACAGTGTTTGGTATACGATTATTGCAGACGCTTCGAAGCATCGCACAAAGATTAGAGACCAAGAATACACAATACTGTGTAACCGATTATTCTCTCGCCGACTTAATCGTTTACATTTGTTTTCTTCTTTATCGTTTCCTTAACTTTTAAATCACAGTTTCAACTTTAAAAATGACTTTTAATTACTGCCGTCCCATCTTGGTATTTGTAATCAACGTTTTCATGCAAGCACACTATTCATAGATGTCGTTACAAAACATTTTCTCAGCGTTGCCATCGCCACCCTCGGCTCGTCGGCGTGTGTCGGATTCACAGATTTTTTTATGTTTAGGACTGTAGGATGCGTGGTCGAAGCTATTCAAAACTGTGATATTGCAAATGAGACAGTGATTCCACAATTTATTGATCTGAAACAAGATAAAATTATAAATCTCATTTAAAGAGAAAACTCTCGCATTAGGAACGAATTCTGTGCCGCGGGGACTTCAAAAACACAAGATACGGACACAAAGAACACTCAGATTCGGAACAACAATTTGTGGATCACACAAAGTGTTGTCCCATGTGGAGTTTAGCTATAATCTATGTTAACCACAGGTACTAGATAGAACATTCTCTGCCCTTTAATTTACTGTAAGAGATCAAATACTAGCTACTTGGACCTTATAAACTTCGCAGGTTTGGAGTGAGATCGTCAAAAAAAATCCTAACTGTATGTTTCTATAAAGAATGATAAAATCTCTTACATTGTCTGCGGCAGTCTCGTTAAGGTTAGCCGATATGATTTTCATTTGTCAACAAAAATAGATCAAATTAAGTGTAAAAGACTAACTAAAAATATACCGCTTTACATTACATATAATATGTAGTATTCTAAGACTATTCTGATGATCTAGCGGTTAGTGTATGCGACTGTCGATCAAGAGGTCTTGGGTTCGAATCCCGAGTCGGGCCAGAAAAGTGTTGTTGAGTTTTTACTGAGTATAGGAATGCGAGGGCCTCGAGGTTCTGTACCGCGACAGGTTTATATTACATCAACCTCCCTCAAGGTTCTCCACAACAGCCGGTCCCGTGCCGGCCGCATCGAGCATCTACTAGGTAGTAGAGCCACGCTGATTTCAGCACGAGCGGACCGGCTGGACCGGAGCAGCACTATCCTCCCACAGAAGACCAACCTAAAGCGATAGCATCCGTGCTCGCGTGTTTCATTGGTGAGTGTGAGACCGCGGAGGTCCATTGATGCAGGGGTCACAGTTACCGTAGTAACTGTAAGCCTTACACTGTCACATTGATTGTCATGCCTTTTACATCCCCAATCGGGGCGTGAAAAAGCATCTCACGAGGCCGCCATTGTGTGGGTCACCATACTGCATTGTCTGCATTTGCAATGAGAATGGTGACCACAACTCTTGAATTCTAATCATGTTTTCCATTGGGCAGAGTAGAGTGTCACTTTGGCAGGCTCTTAATATAGAAAAATTAAAAGCTTCCAGCGACCTTCACCAGGTCGTCGGACCACCTTGTGAGGGGTACTACTACCAAAGATGCGTTGCCAGTACGCGGTCGCTAATCCAGAACTTATATTACATACTGGACTGGTGTAGTTTGAAACTAAATGGCATTGTGTGTCAGATGACTGAAATATTGTAACTTTCCTATAAAATTAGTACATTAAAAAACACATATTTAAAAAATAGCAGATCATAGACTTCAGGCACAGAAACCAAGTAACCAGTAGTTTTGGCTTCAAAGAGATCCTTCTGTATCGGAGATCCTTGATCTAGCCGTCTGACGTGAGCGTCTTAAGGTGTTGGTCGCCGTGTTTATTAGGATATCTTATTACTACTAAAGACCAGCAAAAAAAATAGTTTTTAAAATATACCTTTCGAGAAAAGTTATCATCAACGGGTTGTAGAATGTTGACAACATGCAGTCTGGTCAAACTGTGAGCTCTCGTGTCTTTAGACAGTACATTCATTCGGCACACTTGGCATACCACCGAGCTCTCCGCTTGCTTGTAGCTGTGGAACACTTCAATTGTGAACCTCTCTTTTCTACCTTTAGGAGTGGTGATCACCACACGATCGTCTTCTACGACGGGGAGTGCACAGTTCAATTTGTATTTGGCAATCATCGTCTTCAAATATTCCAGAAAGTTTGTTTCGGCCTGGTTCACTGTAGTCTGTGAGCAGTGAGCTACGTCCCGTTGACCGGCGGGTTCGGTTTGCGATGTTCGCGCGGTCTTCTTGGCCATCGCAGCGTGCCTCTTGCCTTTGCAATGTTCTTGGAAACTGTTGCAATGTATACTTCTCGTGCAAACGCTGCAAAAGATCATATTTGAAGGAGTCTCGCTTTGGTCACGGCCACAATATTCCCTGATGGTCTTCAGGTGCCGTTGACCCTTGAGGTGTTCTTGGTAAGTGTTTGGCGTCAAGTAAATATCGCACACGTCACAGTGAGTCAGCTTTCGTTTCCTTCCAGAAAGTTCGATTTGCTTAACATAGAAGACGCCGGTTTTCATGTACGAGTAATGTATACGGTCAGTGGCCGCGTGCTCCGCGCCATCAGAGACCATTATATTGCACAGCACACAGTGAGACATCATGTTTATCTGAAAATAAATGTTTTAGTTAGAAACCTGAGAATTATTCGTAAATTACGCGTGCACAGAGTAACATAAACAATTAAACATATATTAAAAAAAGCTGACATGCGCTACTCAGGTCTGTTTTTTGTTTTTGATAGAAGCGTGATATTACTGTGACTTTTCAGTTTCAAATAGTTGTTCTTGAGATCAGTGTAATCGGCTTACGGCGATTTCCACATAAAGCGCAAACGAAAAGACATTACAGCGCCATCTACCGAAGACCTACGGCACTACGGAGCAACTCGCGACTGCTCCTGAATCGCGATATAGAAACTCGCGGTGATTAGCATATATAAAACATCCCAACATCAACCCATTGGCCGTGGTCCGCCAGGTGTGATCACCTCCCCTGGGGTCTGAGGATCCTCCCTTTGTGTAGAAGAGACATGACACCCGTGGATACGGTTTTCCTTTATTAAATTTTACTAAACATTAGTGTGCTTTATTTTAGTCAGTTGACCGCGATAACCTACATAAACGCGGGTGGAGATGCAAACAAAAATTTGTATTAAATAAAGTATCAAAAAACTAAAAAAACACGCTTACAAACACACACAAACATACAACAGGTGAAGCTAAGAAAACTGCTCTTACGCATTTTCGTCGTAACTTGTCACTGATAAAGGCAGTATATAACCGTCTCCCCTTTATTCTGGGCGCGACTTTTTAAAACTAGAGCTTTAATTAGCTCACCTGTATGTTTGTTTGTATGTAACCGATCGTCCCATGTAGGATTTGTATCCACAAACACTTAGCGCTGACTGCTTAAGCGACTATGCCATCCGCGCAGTCAACAAAGCTTCAACGGGGAGGCAACGTCCCTTTTACTTGTCTCGCTTCATCCATGAGTCTTACCTTTCGAGTGAAGTGTTCGTCTATGCTTTGTGTAATATTGTTCATATGGATACGAGTTTCGCTGTGTACTCTCGTGTCAGTAGATATAATCATCTCACACAGTTGACAATACAAGCTGGTCTTTGTTGGCTTGTATCCGTGGAAGTTTTCCACGTTTACAGTCATTTCAAAACCATTCGGCGTGACAATGACGAGACCTCCGTTCCTGGCGATCGGCATTTCGTATTTCAAATTATAATTTGAAAGCATCTTCTTGAAGTACACCATAAATGCGTCGGCGTCCATCGGGCCGTTTCTATCGTCGACGTGTTGTCGAGTGCTGCTGGCTGAGCTGGCTGACCCCTGTTGGTCTTGTCGTGCCTGGGTTGAACTTTTCGTCTCTTTTTGAATCTTCTGTTGTTGTTTTTTATGGTTTTTACCCTGGATATGCTCGACAAAGTTATTTTTATGTAACTTTATGTCGCAAATTTCACATTCGACAATAGATCCTTGATTGACGGAGGGTGCTTCGTTTACTGAGGGTGGATTGTCGTCAGTCAGTGTTGAAAAGTGTTCAGGTGTAGCTAAATAGTTCTTGTTGCCCACCAAGTCGTGACGCCACACATCGCTGATCTGCAACATATCATCAATATATTTCAATATATATATATATAAAATTAAAAGTGTTATTATTGATATGTGTACCTCAAATAATAAAATTAGCTTCTCATTAAAATTCGAGACTAAATAATATTACGTACGCGCGCACACAGGTATACATACACATACACATACCACACCAACTCTAGCTTTCACAGATGGCTCGGCTCCACTCGTGTATGTTTCGTTTTTCGCGATAAATAGTAACCTCTATATGTTATTCTGATGTATAAACTATGTTACTTTAAAAGTCTATCTAAATTTGTCACACATTCATATATCCTTACCATTCGCATTTATGATATTTAAAGCCAAAAAAAAATTATCAATAAACAGTTTAGTTATGTCTGTTCAATATACACACATACTTACATCAGAGAAACCCTTCAAAATTTTTTGTAAAGACTAATTAAATATTTTGTACTGTATGTAATCAGAGAAATAAAATTAATAGCGCCATCTATCGGATGTATAAAATTTAAATGGACCTTCTTCCGGTGGGAATAAGATGGTTTCCAGAGGTAAAAAGTAACCTATTAGCCTACTAATTATCTTCAGACACAAGAATCATTACAAAAAATTGTTTCGTTGCGGTGTGAAAAAAAGACAAACATACAAACAAACAAACACACTCGCATTTATAATATTAATAAGGATTTTATGAACCGAGAGACTAAATTTAACATAGTTATTATAAAATGAAAAACTGAATCTGTAAGCTGAATACTATCTCTTAAGATACAGCTGAACAATATCTCCCATCTATGAATACGCCTGCACTGTTACATTTCCGCGCGAGGCGTTACTTACAATATGGGACAGTGTTACCCTGCCCGTACAATTTACGAAGCTCACCAAGTAGTTCTAACTAACTAACCATCAGTAGTGCCGACGTCCATTATATCTTAGATCGATAGATGACAGCGAAACACTTAAAATTAAGATAAGACATAAAAAGCTTGTAAAAACTAAAAGTACCTTACGGCGAAACATTTCGTCTATGGGATGAGAGATTAAACGAGCGTGTTTCTCATCTTCGATGTGCAATCTCTTTTCATCGAGCGCGATCATCTTGTCGCACACCTGACACAACACTTCGGAGGAGCTCTTTCGAAAGCTGTGGAAGATATCCACGGTGGTCTTCAGTATGTTGCCGTTCGGTGCCGCCAGCACCAGGTGCTGAGGATCGTTCACGTCAATCCACTCGCAAACATTAATCATATATTTCTCATTCATTGTCTTAGCGTATAGCTTAAACTCTTGGATTTCGATTGAAACGCTCGCGTGAGCAAGCACATTATACGTTTGTTCTATATTACATGTAGAAGTAGATGGTTGTGTAAGAAGATTCAGTTCTCTCTCTTTAGCTCTGTCATGTTCAAGCACAGCTAGTACATCTTCCAGCTGATTACTGTTAAACCCTGCAGTTATTTCTTCAGGCTGAAGATCGTTTAACGCTGAATCTATTGGTTGAGGCACATGAACGTTCGACCCTAAATCTGCAATATCAGGCTGGCGACTGTTAGACGTTGAATCATCATCCACTTCGTAGAACAGAATATTGTCAGGACTCTCGCAGACTGACTCCGACTGTTGCTGTTCTTCGTCAATAAAGTTTTTGACGAATGCTTTTAAAGCGGTCTCTTTGTCGATAGATTTGTAATGTTCCACAGACAAACCGTGTATCGATGTCTGATCGTTAGGAACCAGCGTCATACAGGGCGAACAGTAATGAAAGTCACACGGGTAATTGTTCCTATTACTCCAAAGTAGTTTGTCATCACTGAACAGACTGCTTACGAAAATTGTACTCATTTTCTTCTTATTCTGGTGTATGATGCTCTGAGCGTGCTCCCTGAAGTACGCCCTCGGAACGACTGTGTCGCACACGTGACAATTGATCACCTCTGTCTCTGAAATACAACAATATACCGACATTAATTTACCTATACTTTTTTTTTTCCAAAAATACAACCCTCACGTTAGGACACATATCCTGTGTCGTTGAGATTTTACAAACATACAAGAAATGGACACAAAGAACACCCAAACTCAGAAGAACGACTGCTTAAACCTCTGTCATCCGTACAGTCGCATTTTGTTATATATGTATGTTATTATAGTCGAGGAATTTGTTTGTGAAAAAGTTATTCTAATGTTTTTTTTTCTGGCAAGCGAGCAGACGGACCGCTTTATCTCATTACATCAACAATACAGAGAGGATTTGGACTCCATATAATTCACACGTTCAGACACTGACTGCACGATTAGCCCAGTGCAGTGGTTTAAGCGGTCGCCACGCCGCTCTCTACTGCGCTGAGTGTCGTGCGTTCAAACCCCACATGGAACAACACTGTGTGATCCATAAATTGTTGTTCAGTCTGGGCGTACTATGCGTACGTTTTTTGTATGTTTGTGAAACTCGCCCGCGACACAGGATTTACTTCCAGTGCGAGCGTTGTCTTTTTAAAAGAGAGAAGGAAAAAAAAAGAAATTCAGGAAAAAGCAATGCAAGAGCTGCTTAATGCATTCCAACCGAACTCTCGAACGGTGTAGGGTTTGTGTCGTTTTCTTTCTCCATGTACCTGCTGTGTGTAGTTTGCTCCTTAGTCGGCTCTTACGACACTCATAGCATGAAATAGAGGACACGGACCCTTGTCTTGGATTGGCAAACCTCCACAAACTCCAAGGTCTTACAAACACTTGAATGCCGTGCGCACGCTTGCAAGTGTCGTAAGTGTGTTTCGGACAGGTGAACATGACAGACGTGGACGTTGAAGTACTTATGAAGATCTTCAAAAAGAGTATCACATAGCGTTCATGATAACAACAAATTATCCTTAATCACATAGGATCTCTATATGTATTTAAAGTCACACAAAATTAGGAATCTGATATCATTATTATATAAATTATATGTAATTAAATTAACATTTTTGACTCATTTTTATATAAAACTAAAATGACTTGTTGAATTTCGGATCACCTACTTCTATTTATAACGGAAATGGAAATTATTAAGCTATATTAATATTATAAAAATGAAGAGTTGATGTTTGTTTGAACGCGCGCAAATCTTACAAAAAGAAATAAAAAAATGATAATAATTCATTGATAAATTATTTTAATATTACATAACAGTTAGCAAGGAAGGCTATGGTTGTATATCATCACGCTACGACCAAAAAGAGCGAAGTGTCAATGAAAAATGTTGCGAAAACGGAGGAAAATTATTCTGTTTGAGAGTTTGCATTGTATGCGCTAATGCGTAAATGGCTAGTTTCACAAAAATAATGCACTGTAAAGACCTGTTTCCTTTTAAGAAATTTAATAAAAAGGTCCGCGACAAATGTCTTTCTTATAAGATTGGCTCACTATAACAGTTTTTTTTTTTTTGAGACCAGCCTCTAGGTGGTGACGTCTGTGTGTGCTGTAAGTCGCCTAAATAGAGAGTTTTATTCGACGATAGTGCCCGTGGTACCCGGGCAGGCGCTAGGAGGGATAAAGATGTCGTAATAACAGCTGTTCCTGGATCCCTCCTCTCTCAGGTGTAGAGTGGCACACCGTGTGGTTTTAATCGGTCCGATTCCGACACACCATCCAGCCGCAAACCCGTTGCCAAACGTTAAAAAACTATAACTGTTTTATGATAAACAAATTTGTTCACGCTGTACAACCTCGCGCTACGGGCAACAACAGGAGATGCACGAGGTTGTGTGGGTCAGCTAATAAATAAATAAACTCGAGTAGATTATTTCAAACATACCGTCGTAGACATCCTCTTCAGCTATGTGCTTCGACACCACTTTTACTTCGAAGACGGTCGTCTCCTCGTCTAGAAATATTTTAGAGACTATCAGCCTTCTCCCCGTGGTAGGGCTTTGCAGGTGCGTTATAAAATCGTCTGTACTCAGGTGATCCTCGCGTCTCAAGGGCTCCCCGTCTTCACCGGGATTCCTCTCCATCATTTCGAGCTGAAATAAATAAATGATTGCATCACATCCATGGCGTTTGATAGTCCACCGCTGTACACATAGGTCTGTCTTTAGCATGGAGGTTTTGGCTTTCAATACAATGCTGGCCAGACGGGTTGGTAAAGGGGAATCTTCAGTTGGCTCTTTCGACATCATTCTTAATAAGTCATTGTTACGATCAAGCGTGTGTCGGGCCTGGAGCGTTGTGTTTTGCCTAGTGTTTATTAGAGTTTACATTCCAGACTCTGTGACTCAAAATACGGCAAAACCCAATAACACTACCCCACTCGAGAATCGAATCGAGTACTCTACGGTCAGTAGTAACATACGCTAATCAACAAGACCACAGAGACGCGTCTGCCCCCTATATATCGCTCAATATTTTTAACCATATATTCGACTAGCTGCTGCCCGCGACTCCACCCGCCTGATTGTCAATTGTCACGGTAAACAGTAACCTACGTCCTTCCACAAGGATCAATTATCTGCATGTCAAAGGTTATTTTAAAACCAGCGCAGTGGTTTAGAGGTGAATTAAATTTTGTTTATTTATATAGATTAATTAAGACAAGCAATGCCACGGTATATTATTATCTTGAAATTTTAAAGGTATAGACAGCACTCGCGAAGCTTATTCTCAAACGAAAGATTTTTTTTTCAATTACTTTATACTAGTTATAGCTATCATCATCAACAGCATTTTTTTTAAAGAAAAGAACGTCCGCACTAGGAATAATTCCTGTGACGCGGGCGACTTTACAAACATACAAGAAAGGGACACAAAGAACACCCAGACTCAGAACAACAATTTATGGATCACAAAAAGTGTTGTCCCATGTGGGGTATGAACCCACAACACTCGGCGCAGTAACGAGAGGCGTGGCGACCACTTACATAAACAGCTAGGCCAACCGTGCAATCAAACTTTAAAAGTCCACTACTAGACATAGGCCTCGCCTTAACGAGCAGGTTTCGGCCTACTTTACCACGCTGGTCACGTGGCTTGGTGTACGGTTTGTTTCAAGTTTGCCTTCTTTTTGTAGTGATGTCTTGCGAAGCTTGCTCCCTTAGTCGCCTACGACATCAAGGAATGATCGGGGTGGTGATACTATATTTTTAATCCGTCACCACGTGTTATATTATGGGCATGCACACACACGCACACGCACACACGCTCACGCACACACGCACACGCACACCCACACACACACACACCCACACACACACACACACACACACACACCCACACACACACACACACACCCACACACTATATTATGGGTAAATTACACAAAATCTTAATAAATTGTAAAATCTTGTATACAAGCTATAAGATAAAAGTTTCATCTAAAAGCGTTTGGTAGTTTTTGCGTGAAAGAGTAACAAACACCCGTCCTCACATACTGTCATACTTTTAATGTTAGTTGTACTTGTAGAGTGTATTTCATATATTATCGAATACTAGCTGTGCCTCCGACTTCGTTCGCGTAAAATTTGAATTTTTACTTTGAAGACGTGGGTTTTGCTGCGTAAATCCCGATCCCGCGAGGAATCCGGAATAAAAAATAGCCTGACATATTAAAATCGGCTTAGCAGTTCCGGAGATAAGCCCGGACAAACAGATAGACAAAAATTTAAAACAGCTAGTTTATGTTTCAGTACGATGTAAAGAGTTATCTGTAAGCACTAGAGAAAATAGTTCTTTTTAATTACAGATAGGCATCAATATATTGATATTGAATTTATTTTTTTAAAAAAGGTTTTTCGCATTTCCTATCTATACCAGAATGATAAAGCTAGTGTTTGTTTGTTTTGTTGAACGCGATAATATGAAGAACTACTGGTCCGATTTCATATCTTTTTCGTTTTCAGATAGCACAGTTAACGAGGCTTTAGGCTATATATCATCACGTCATGAAAAAAACACAGATTATCCCCTAATAGATTTCGCACACAGGGGCACAGCTGTGCGCAACACAATGTTCTCCTAGCCATTTCGGTCACGGCGGCCAGTTTCAACAGAGACCTGCCATGCCAACTGCGCAGAACATATTATAGTGTACAAGTGTGTGCGCAAACACAAGTGCACTTTCTGTTCCTCTCGCTCTCACAATCCTATGGCATGGCTATCCGACACGAACGAGATATCACGCGCAGGATCGACATCTTTACGTGCTCACCACGCGTAGGGGGTTAAGGCTCCGACTTCCAAACTCCAGGCTGATATCAAGCATTTCTATAATCAGATAAACATAAGCCCTACACGGGAATCGAACCCGAGACCTTTTGATCGGCAGCGGCACATATATGCTGTAGCTAGCAATTGAAGTTACGCTAAGAATCACGACATCAGTATAGACTAAGTTTGTGACCCATAGGCACGCCGAGGTAATATGTGACGTAAAATGGTGACGAGTCAGCTAAGACATCCAGTTATCAAAAATATAGCCTATTTTTATTGTGTTTAAAGTATTAATAATTAAACAGTCGATGTCTTTTTTAATTGTCTCTTTCACTCATTATGCAAATTACAATATTTGTCTTTATCTAATGCTGCACGTGTAACAATAGTGTTGGATTCAAAGTCGATATGGTTCGGACATCTTTTGATTTTTTTTTTTATCGAAGCAAAGATATTTTCTTAATCGTCATTTTTTATGGTCGTTTTATGAATAACCGCAGTAGGCTGCTGTTGGATGCCGACACATCTACTTTATACTTGCTATAATAGTTTTAGTAGGGAATTTCGCATGTATTTTGAATATGAGTTGGTTGAGGGAAACATGATATTCTAAAAATTACGCGAATGTTACACGTTAAAATGATTTCTAATTCAAAAAAATTAACTTCAATGAAAGGTTATTATTACTTTAAATTGCTATTTAAGTGTATTTATTTACAAATGTTAAAAAATATACCATTAAATTATAAATTATCCAGATCAACGTTCTAACTGCGTGCGGGCATCACTATGGTCCGATGTCCGTGAGGTATCCAATCACAGCGCATTTGTCACGTCCCGCGCATTTCGTGTACACGTCTCAATATTTTGTGACGCCGCCGCCGAATGGAAACAAATTTTTAACATGGCGGTTCTTATTAGGATGTTATCTGTGGACCAAATAGAGCGGAGTACCACGACCCTTTCTAAAAATCATTCTTTACGCTTTATGTTACAATACAAAAGAGATTAGTAAAAATTTTATAAGACAGGTGTTTAGTTATTTCAACTAACTCGTAAACTAACCCTATTGACTGCAAGAATGGTGTAGTGGTTCAAGCGGTGGGTCCGAACCCCACATGAGACAACACTTGATTCACAAATTGTTTGGTCTGGGTATTCTTTGAGATCATCTTATGTGCTTCTATAGTCTTCCGTGACACGGACAATATTCCATACGCGGGAGTTATCTTTTTAAATAATAAAGCTTACGCTCGCCATTAAGAAAAAAACAGCGTTTTACGGCCAAATCGTAGTATTTGTACTTATATACTCATGCACGTTATAACCTCTTCGGCGTAACGAGATAAAAATCTTTCTAAAAAGTTTATCTTTAGCGCTGTCCTGTTTGTAGAGAAAATGACAGTAATAATAGAAAAAAGGCTTTATTACAATACACTATCTATCTAGTTAGATTAACTTTATTTAAATATCATAAAATAATTACTTTTACGTAATTAATAATAAAAAACTAAAATGTTGACTAGATCATTTCATCGTGTCGGTATTTCGTGACCTCGTCTCTGTACCAATCCCTACCGGACTATCCCCAACACCGGGCGTTTCTCGGGGTCCCCACCCCCTGGAGTTCGACCTCGCTAAGCACAAGAGGGAACACAGAACGAGATCCAGGCGCAGCTAACATGCTGGTCGTCGACTGACACCAGGGTATACCATAGGAATATACCAACAGGCCCAAGGGCCCAACCAAGTGACCCGCCTGTAGTCGCAGGTGGCGCGGTGGACCACTTCGACAGGTCGTAGACCTGGTAAAGTCACCCCGAGACTCCTTCCAAAGGGATCTACGAGAAGAACCAAACACACACTCTTACCGTTTTTCCTCAGCGTGCCAAAAAACGTGTAACTTCAAAACTCACGGCAGTTGCATATACTCGTACAACAAATTTCAATGGAAAACTACTTATGACAGTTAAATGTGTTTCACTAGTTTGTGAGTGATAGTCTACCAAAACCGTTAACAAAGAACGTTTGTAATATGAAATAACAAATCACCTTTGTCTTATTTACACCAACAATTACGAGTGGGGTAGATGACTGTATCGTAAATAAATACCAATATCAACTTCATTACAACAAATATCAAATAAAATAGCTTTTTATTACTATTACGAATTTAAATCAAATATACAATGAAATACCTATATTGTTTTGAGTGGTCTAAAACAGTGACGTCAAACGTATTTAGTACATTTTTCATACAAAATTGTCGTTTTGATAGATGATAAAAAGTAACTAATTTAACTAAGGTGTCATCTAGCCTATTACTAATTTATATTTCGAATCGAAAAAAAAAAACAAAAAAATATTTAAAACATATTATTAATTAACGTAAATATTTAATATGTCGAACGTGCTTTGAGGCGACGCGGCGCATGTTTAAATTGACATAAATGCGTGGAAACAACAATTTACATCTGCCAGACATCCCGCCACTTTTCATCTAAAATGAAATTTGAGAGCTATTGAATTACAAGCTCCTAGCTACGAGTGTACAATATATTACTTGTATATAACCCTTTACAAATATATATTCATTAGTCTCGCTGTTTAAAAACACGTGTGTTCGTGTAAAAGTCGCGAAATTCTAAATACACAAACATATAATAGTCGGGCTTAACATAATGAATATCCTTACCTGCTGTACCTACTTATAACATGCTCGATTAAAATGGCGCGAATATTATAACTCACTGAATATTTAGTTGTATTTCACCATCATCTCAACCGAAAGACGTCCACTACTGGACATAGGCCAAGGTCACCGATACGATATTGCATATAAAATTGCTAAACTTAAGTGGCGAAGGGCGGGGCACGTCGCACGCTGCATGTTGGTAGGCCCCCACAAGGTGAAGATCGCGGGAAACCGTTCGATGCGGGCGGCGTTGGACCCGATGTTGTGGAGAACCTTGAGGAAAACCCATGTCCAGCAGTTGTTTTTACATATTTTTAAAATCTTTTGTGGAGGCACTTTATAAAGATCGTAATATTAACATGTTCAACAGTTTATTTAGGTAGTAGGTATGTAGTTTGCCGCTAAATAAAAAAGCTTCAGAATTACACTTTTTATCATAGCGAACGATTAGTTTTATTCACTAGCTGCTTTCTTATTTCGTTTTATTAAATATTAGAACGAGTCAAACAGAATTTTACTAAACTACAATATACCTACCTACACGCGCACAATAATTTGGTACGTGCAATAATGGCGGCGCAATTTCAACATGTACCTACACTGTCCGTTATAACGAAGCGATGAGTCTTATTAAATTGTGATCAACCATTCTAGCTATGATTTAAATAATATCGACAAGAAATAAATAAAAGTCTGAAACATTTACACACACGCGTAATTACTTGCTTTATAGAATAATGGCGGCTATTTCCACTTTCAATACATTATTACTATACATTACATACTTACAAACAACTTACATACTATGCCCACATAATATATACAACTGTAATAACGGAATCGGAATATGAGTTATACATTCTATAACAATGAAAGTTTTAAAATCAAATTAATAAAAAACCTACATAGAAGACATTTGTAGTTTATTTTATAATTTCTACTTACCAATCTTAATTTGCTGATCATGATGCTGAAGAAAAATGGACCAAATACAATTAATCACTTTAAAATTAATGTTGAAAACCGTTTTTAGCAATGTACCAACTGCGAAACTGCAAAACGACACGAGCAAGTGGCAAATGGAATGGAAGATTCAAATGACTTTTTAAAAGCGTTACTGACTAACTACCATAAATCGTAGAAAACAATGTTACCAGATTTAAAGGGAAGGTAATTAAAATTAATTATGTAAACGGACACAGATGTTGTTTTGTTTTGTTATGTTTTTGTAACTTCCACTGTTGTAGTATAAATATTGAAACTTTATTTAAGCGATTAATTCTTACATAAATGACAATGCATGTGAATTGATTACTCGCATTGTCAATTGACAAAATGTAATTGGTAGAGTGGGTAATTCGGTAATATAAATTTATACAGATTTTTGTCGTGGCTACCATCCCATATAGGTATATAACTTGCTTAGCTTTATATAAAGTTTAACAGAAATTAAACAAAACTTTTCATTTCTGTGGAACATAGACTTATTTTCTTGCAAAATTACTTTTTATTTAGCGTATAAGGGAAAAATTATATAAATAAAAAAAAAATGTAAGTGTTTAAGTTTCTATGTACAGTTATACAGAATTAAATTGTCTTATAAAGGATATTATTATTTACTAGCTTTTGCCCGCGTCTTCGCTCGCGTGGAATTTTGTCTACCACATTAAGTTTCGTAACAGATCGTTTTAAATATATATATATATATATATTTTTTAATAGACAAATAATCCTTCGGTACATCATTTTTGTGTAACTTTAATGGTTTAGGCAGTGTACGTACGCCAAGATAACTCCCAGAGGACTGATTTTTTCCCCACTTAATTGACATATGTCGTTATATTACGACCAAAATTACATAAAATCATTACAAATTGTAGCCTATATGTTATTCCGATGTGTAACCTATATTACTGTACAGTTTCCTCCAAATTCGTCCAGTAGTTTTTTTGTGAAAAAGTAACAAACATCCATACTCACAAACTTTCACATTTATAATATTATTAGGACGTTCCCGTCGCGTTAGGAACTATAGTTGGACATAAGTAAAAAAAAAAATTCTAATATGTATTTTATTGCGCTTTCAGGTTTGATTAATTACTAAGATTCAATTGGTTAGTTCGGGATTTAGTGTTCCGATAACACAAGGGTTTAGTGAGGGACACTTGTGTGTAACTGGAGTTTATTGAAAAATTGTGTACGGATGTGTGTGTCTATAAACAGAAGTAGGTCGTTCATGAATATGGACACCACTCACAAAAATCCTTAATCTAGACGTTAACCTTAATTGTAAAATATATTTTGACAATTAGAGTTACTAGTATAGTATAAAATATACATTCACACTCACTTGCTTTACTTTGGCACGAAGAGGATTGTAACAACATTTATAAAATTAAAAAATTAACAATATATCACATAACATAATCTTGTCTATCCTCATGCCTCCTGACTTCTCAAACAGAATGCGTATTACAGTTATTCAAAAAAATGTCATCATTTGTTAAAACAAAATCAATAGTGAATCACGCGACATACGAACCGATAAAGCTCTTAGAATCTATACAAAAGATATTAAAAATGCTCGTAATTCGGTACGAGTAATTTGAGTCGCTGTTCAAAGAAGTGGGATTATGAGCACGTACGTATATTTTTCTTTCCAGGACAGAAAATGATAGTCACAACAATAGTTGTGCCAAGAATAACAAAGCTGGACTTAAGTCCGGCTTTCTCTTAAGAGAATAAAAATAATCAGTGTAAGTCGATCGGTCTAAGTGTTGTGAAGAATCTTGAGCTTTCTGAACATAGATACAGGCGGCACGAGGCTATTCATGAAAGAATTGCGGGCAAATATAATCGCGTGACCGTCCTCAGGGAGCTAGAGGCGGGACAACTTTGTTTTATGATACCCATGATTCTAGCACATTAGCCAATGAAAAAGCAACAGTTTCAGGCACTTACACTAAAGATAAATAAGTCTTAGGGTCGAATATTCCCTTTCGTGGATACAGACTTGAGAAAGAAGTGAAATTTTCCTTTGGGCTTATTTATTTGTAAATTTACCTTCAGCTAGATGTCTCCAGAATACTAATTTTTGAACCAGATAATTACATACCAAATACAGATCGGCGGGGTGGTGTGTCGAAATCGGACCGACTAAAATCACACGGTGTGCCACTCTGCGCCTGATATAGGAGAGGTCCGGGAACAGCTGTGATTACGACATCCAGAATTATTTACATATTACCCCAACCAACAGGCATAAAATAAACGTAGTTCAGCTATTGGAACGAAGTTCCTTACGGCAGGCTTGGAGGGGATAGGGATTTCGCTGCGGGACCGAACTGAAAAAAATGTGATAGTAAAACCGTAAGTGGAAAAAGTGCGTGGAATAAATCTGTGGAAAAAAGTGCGTGGAATAAAACCGTTAAATGAGACGTGCGCAGGCGCGAAAGCGCGTCATGTGTGCTATTTTATTATTTTAAGGAATTTATTATTTTATTTCCTAAAATACTGAATTTCGTAAATACTTTCTTGTACTTAAATAAAAACTAATCAGCAAAATTTAAGAGAAAAATCAAGAAAACCTACATAAAATTGAGCACGATTTTTTTTGCAAATTGTGTCGATTCCACATTATCCGAAGGAACTTCGTTTCTACCTGGTGTCCCACGACACCATTCATTTTTATTTATATTTTTATTGTCAGCAATTTGCCGTAGGAATACCAAAGAAAAAATACCCCAAATGTTAATTACGGCTATGAGTTATTTGTGCTAAATATCCGATTTCGTTCAGTGGAATTCCAACTTCTACTCGTAAATTCTCACAAACTTTCACATAAAACAATGTTAGAAGAAAAGACGAAGAATTCTTTTAGAAGCTATTTTAAACAATACAGTATTATTTTTTTATCTAATTAAATATATTAGACACATCATGTGTTAACGTAGATCAAAATTATTGTTTATAGCATGCAATTAAAACGCATAGTTTATAAGATAACAAAGCTCTGAAGTGCTCTCTCTCTCTCTTTACATATTATATCGTTATATAAAATCGTGTTTAATGTTTGGTAGAAATAATTAGTAAGTATTTTTAGTACTAAAAAGACACTTATCCAAATTATTCGTCCTTGATGTCGTGTATCTACCTATCGGTACTTACGTAAATGCATATTTTTATTTCCGTTTGATTACGTTATTTTTAAAGGGACCTACTTACTACTCTTTTTTCGCCCTTTGTTAATAATTATGTAAATATGTATAAAACTGAGCAAGAAAATTATGATTCCATTAAAAAATATATTTCGTTTTACTATTTGACCGTAAAATCTAATAGCAATCTAATAAATATTGCCAAACGTCTGAATAATACAAGAAATGCAATAGTTACATAAATTAGACAATTAAATAATTAAAAAAGAGAATATGCTGCTATTTTATCAAACATTACTAATTATTTAAAAAAGATTAAAAATTTGAAGTCAAATACACTTATTATTAATTCGGTTATTTCGTTTCATCAATTTTACTCATACCTAGGTCACTAAGATGGCGGTCGAATTTCGATTGTTTTGAATGCCGTTTTTTTATTAAAAGATTTTTATTTAACTTGCAATGTATCTATGTAACAATGTTTATTCGGTTGAAATATTGTAACTTCATTTTGAAGCAGAGTCTTCAACCCTTTGAGGTGAAATTTTACACGTATGTATATATTACGTGATAATGTAATGTTTATTATTATGACATTGCATTGAGCCTGATCCTATGACGGAGCTGGATGATGGCCGTAAGATATCAGTAATGAAATGACGCAAGCTCATCGAGTTAGGACTTTTTTGATTCCTCATGACGAGTAGGTACTTTGATTTAAGATGGTATACAGTGTCTGATAATGGACTTGAAGGTGGCCATAAGAAGTTTGTATGAAAACGACACATTCGCATGAAATTTGGGCTTATTTGGTTACTCGACGATTAGTTTAATCTTGAATGGTTTCAGTTATGTGGTCAGTCAGACTTTAATGATGAAACTGGAAGGTGATCATAGGTTCTCAATAGTAAAACGACGTAACCACCTCGAGTTTGGACTTTTTCGATTCGTCTTGATGAGTAGATATGTACCTATGTATGTAAGTACGAATGTAAACCCATCAGCTTTAGGAAAATAGATGGGTCCATTTCTTATAAATGTCAATTCCATGATGGAGATACTAAGAAACCTGTCCCACGATAACTAAAATTGAAAATACATTAAAAACCACAAAAAACAGCTTTTATTTATATGCGCTAAAGAAAATGAAATTAACTTTTTCTTGAAAACTTTTGTTATCAACTTATAATGTACATAATTTGTATGATACGAAAGCTCGTCGCAATACTTGCGGTAGTATCAGTTGTAGAATACATACCGAATTCAAAAGTCAAACTATCGTAGGTGAGTGGGTATAGGCCGCAGAAACCATTTATTTACGTGCAATGTTTATAATATGAAATGACGAAATGTCCTTGTCTTATTTATATCTTAGGCAGGATCAGGTGCGGTACATACGAGATATAAAACCAATCTTTTGATTTTGGTTTGTTTTTTTTTAATTATATTTTTATTTTGTAAAATCAAAGACACTATTTTCAATACAGATCCATCTATGTTAATGCTCGTTAAACTCTTTTAAAACTATTCAAGGTTAAAAATTCGTTTGTAGCGAGCCAAAGTGGTCGTTGGAACGTTCAATATATTTTTATAAAAGGGAACAATATTGTTATAAATGATTTTTGTGAAACTTTAACTATTTACGTAGTGCACGCAACGGAGCTTCTCTTACGAAATAATTTTGCCCCGATTTTACTACATTTACTATTTACTAGAGACAGTTAGAAGGATGGAGAGTGATATAGGCTACTTTTTATTGCGGCAAAACATGATTACTATTCATATTTCAATCACTCAAGTTTTATCTGTACCGATAGATGGCGCTTTCAGGGTTTTTCACCTGATGGCTTGCAGTGTGAAATCAGTCGATAGACTTTAAAAGAAATTCCACCGGTTTCCGATAGATGGCGTTATATATATTGACGTAAGAAAAAAAACATCCCCGGCATCCACCCGTGGCCTCACATCGATGGGAGGCTCTAATTATCCGTATCATTGAAACCCTCACGTACCTCTAAGTAACAGTTTTGCTGTCGTAACGCCCATCGCTCGATAAATGGGTTGTCCAGCGTATTTTCAACTAGAACTAGTATGAATACCTACATATTTGCGCGTCTAAACGAATAAACAAATTTCATTCTTGTTTAGTTGTAAGTAATAAAATGTTATATAGGTAATTATCAAAAACAATAATTTGGCTAGCTAGGTTTCATTTTTATGAAACGTTGTTTTGTGCGTGTTTATTTCAAAACAACTTTCCAAAAATCCAGAGCAAAGCTCGGTTTCCAGGTAGGTACTACCTATATAGGATAGATGACACCTTAGTCAAATTAGTTACCTACTTTTTATATATGTCAAAACGATAATTTTGTATGAAAAATGTACTAAATACCAAATTGTGACGTCACTGTTTTATACTACACAATTGAACAATTTATTTCACTGTATACCTACTTATTTGATTGAAATTCGAAACAATAATAAAAAGCTATGTTAATTCTATTTTCCGAGATGTTTCGCGATATTAGTTTTAATGAAGTGGACATTGGTATTTATTTCCGATACAGTAATCTACCCAATTACTCGTTTAAAGGTATTGGATAGTCTACTCCTGCATTACGAACGTGTCCTGTGTCGACAGGATCTGAAAATCATACGTGAAACGGACACAATACCGACTCAGTAGGCCAAAACTTGGCTAATCGGTGATATAAGAGTAAATCCGTGACAGAGTTTATTCGTTCTTCATAATGAAGTTACTACATAGACCTACAGTTTGAACTCATGCTCAATGGATGGTGGTAATCTTAACGTGTAGACGTTGACCTACAGTGTATGCGAACACTGACAGAAATTAAAAAGTCGCCTCCCATCGCCTATTCCATGGTATAGTCTCTCCATTACCAACTTGTCAATAGATCTGGCGGGATAAATATTGAATTATCTTGGATTTATAGGTAAAATGGAAAAAAAAAACAAAACCGAAATCCCGAAAAAGAAATTAAATTTTTATTGTAATTTAATCCTTAAGTTAGGTGCGCAAAAAAATTTTGTGTTTTTCTGTGTTTAACATATTTGTGCATCACACAATAGTCCAGTGTAGTACATTTCATGAATTTATTTAAATGATGTTGTGTGAATTATAAGGTTATTTTGAATATTCCAGACTAAAAGCCAAATATCTTTATTTTCTAACATAACCTATTGGTTTATAGAAGCAAAACAGTTTGCAACCAAAAAGAAGGTGTCTTCGAAAATGAAAAAGTCTTACATTGCCTCAAGTATTAAAGCAGCTGTAATGGGAGTCTTAAACAATGGGAGTACAATGTATAAAACAGCAAAAAAATTCTCAATGTCATGGAGCACCTCGAAAGCCTATTGCAGCCACTATCACCATAACCCTACTTCAACTTCTCAGTTGAAACGTGGTAAACCTTATGTCTTACCATCTGAAATAGAAATTAAGCTGTTGAATTATATCAATAAAATGCAGGAAATTGGTTTTGGATTGACTGTAATGCAGGTTTGTATTGTAGCATATCGATTGGCTGAAAACGCAGGAATTAAACATACTTTTTCTCGATCAAAGCAATATGCGGGCTGGTATTTGTGGTCTTGTTTCAAAAAACGTTATAATCTAAGCTTAAGAACACCTGAAAGTTAGTCTGAATAGAGTCCTATCAGCCACAAGAGATGCTGCCTAACTTCTTTATTTCACAATGAATGCCCAACCACAATCAGGATCTAATAAACCACAGCCAGGCTGTTCAAAGCACCCTTTGATAATTTGTTGCAAATTCCTAGAGGGCGCTACCTAAATCCAAAAAAGGCAATGTTTATGCACCCCACACACATCAATCTATTATTACTCCAAGAGTTGAGGAGGACTCAAATACCTGTGGTACCTACCTACTTGTCAAAATACATTTGAACAAGACATTCAACTTACCTACAAATGTAAGAGAGTGTATCCAGAGCCCATTTTGTAAAATTTAGCACCATGTTGAGTGTCAAAATGTTAAAGATTCTCAATTTTTTATGTTCAATTTGTGAACTTTGTGATTAATTGTAGTTTTATCTGATATCCACTTGTAATATTTAAAGTTAAGTACTTAAATGTTGTTTATGTTCCTAAACACAATAACCTACAAACCAAAGCCATTTGTGCAATAATCATAGAGATACACTATTTGCTAATTAAATCACACCTATGTTGATTATATTTAAGACTTTTATTTACTGATTCTTTGTCTATCACATCTTAACCAACCTTATGTCACACAATAAACCTAGTATCACTGAATTAACTTATTTTATATTGTACATAATTATATAGGATTTAGGTATATGGGCAATTTAGTATTTCAATTTTTTCTAGATATCGAGTAGGTAAGCCAATGTTATAACCTTAGGCCTAGTAGGTACATAGTATCTAATTATCCGATTGGTAAATAAAATTCCACTGTAAAAAAATCAAACTATCACCGATTAGCCAAGTTTCGCCCAGATACCTTCTCACAGTAGACCAATTTAAAGCGACAGCATCCGTATTGTCGTGTTTCGTTGGCGAGTGCGAGATCGGAGGCCCATTGGTGCAGGGGTGACAGTTGTCGTGGTGTGTACTATTGTAATACAATGCCACGATGATTGTCACGCCTTTTACGTCCCCAAGTGAGGTGTGAAAAAGCATCTCGCTAGACCGCAATAATATCGGTCACCATACTGCATTGTCTGCATTTGCAATGAGTGTGGAGACCACAACTCTTGGAATTCTATTCATGCCTTCCATCAGGCAGAGTGCAGGGCAGGCTCTTACAATAAAAATAACATATATTTGGTTTAAAAACTTAAAATAAAACACTCATTTAAAGTAAAAAGTAAAAACAAATTATAGTTTTAATAAACTTATAAACAAGCTTAAACAATAAGCCGAACCGATATCGTTCAATCATCGAAAGAAAATAAAAAAGCGTGGCTTTGTACCTTGTACTGGTTTGATTTCTTATTCCAATATAAAGGTTTGATATAAAAAACAATAATTTATTTGTCAACTAAATAAAACGTGCATGCAATATTGCGACGACATATGTAGTCTATCGAGTTGAATCGATCAAATCAAATAAAACAAATCCACAAAAAATCAATTGATAAAAGTATTTTGCAACAAAACAGAATCATTGCCAGCAATAAAATTATTAACAAATTTAAAATTGTATGTTAACCATTTAGTTCGATTTACTATTAAAACGTGTTGTGTCAACTATAATTTATTTAAAAGTAGGTTCATTAGGTAAAAAACGATGTTACATGATTATTTGATAGGTTTAAACAATATGTCACACACACGGCACAAGTGTAACAACTCCTAAAAAGTTTTACATATTTGTAAACGCTCGAACCAGGAGCAAACTTAGTATAATATATGTCGATACATATATACCCACTATCACACTACACAAGGCACATTCCTGTGGACAGTGTTTGGTATACGATTATTGCAGACGCTTCGAAGCATCGCACAAAGATTAGAGACCAAGAATACACAATACTGTGTAACCGATTATTCTCTCGCCGACTTAATCGTTTACATTTGTTTTCTTCTTTATCGTTTCCTTAACTTTTAAATCACAGTTTCAACTTTAAAAATGACTTTTAATTACTGCCGTCCCATCTTGGTATTTGTAATCAACGTTTTCATGCAAGCACACTATTCATAGATGTCGTTACAAAACATTTTCTCAGCGTTGCCATCGCCACCCTCGGCTCGTCGGCGTGTGTCGGATTCACAGATTTTTTTATGTTTAGGACTGTAGGATGCGTGGTCGAAGCTATTCAAAACTGTGATATTGCAAATGAGACAGTGATTCCACAATTTATTGATCTGAAACAAGATAAAATTATAAATCTCATTTTAAGAGAAAACTCTCGCATTAGGAACGAATTCTGTGCCGCGGGGACTTCAAAAACACAAGATACGGACACAAAGAACACTCAGATTCGGAACAACAATTTGTGGATCACACAAAGTGTTGTCCCATGTGGAGTTTAGCTATAATCTATGTTAACCACAGGTACTAGATAGAACATTCTCTGCCCTTTAATTTACTGTAAGAGATCAAATACTAGCTACTTGGACCTTATAAACTTCGCAGGTTTGGAGTGAGATCGTCAAAAAAAATCCTAACTGTATGTTTCTATAAAGAATGATAAAATCTCTTACATTGTCTGCGGCAGTCTCGTTAAGGTTAGCCGATATGATTTTCATTTGTCAACAAAAATAGATCAAATTAAGTGTAAAAGACTAACTAAAAATATACCGCTTTACATTACATATAATATGTAGTATTCTAAGACTATTCTGATGATCTAGCGGTTAGTGTATGCGACTGTCGATCAAGAGGTCTTGGGTTCGAATCCCGAGTCGGGCCAGAAAAGTGTTGTTGAGTTTTTACTGAGTATAGGAATGCGAGGGCCTCGAGGTTCTGTACCGCGACAGGTTTATATTACATCAACCTCCCTCAAGGTTCTCCACAACAGCCGGTCCCGTGCCGGCCGCATCGAGCATCTACTAGGTAGTAGAGCCACGCTGATTTCAGCACGAGCGGACCGGCTGGACCGGAGCAGCACTATCCTCCCACAGAAGACCAACCTAAAGCGATAGCATCCGTGCTCGCGTGTTTCATTGGTGAGTGTGAGACCGCGGAGGTCCATTGATGCAGGGGTCACAGTTACCGTAGTAACTGTAAGCCTTACACTGTCACATTGATTGTCATGCCTTTTACATCCCCAATCGGGGCGTGAAAAAGCATCTCACGAGGCCGCCATTGTGTGGGTCACCATACTGCATTGTCTGCATTTGCAATGAGAATGGTGACCACAACTCTTGAATTCTAATCATGTTTTCCATTGGGCAGAGTAGAGTGTCACTTTGGCAGGCTCTTAATATAGAAAAATTAAAAGCTTCCAGCGACCTTCACCAGGTCGTCGGACCACCTTGTGAGGGGTACTACTACCAAAGATGCGTTGCCAGTACGCGGTCGCTAATCCAGAACTTATATTACGTACTGGACTGGTGTAGTTTGAAACTAAATGGCATTGTGTGTCAGATGACTGAAATATTGTAACTTTCCTATAAAATTAGTACATTAAAAAACACATATTTAAAAAATAGCAGATCATAGACTTCAGGCACAGAAACCAAGTAACCAGTAGTTTTGGCTTCAAAGAGATCCTTCTGTATCGGAGATCCTTGATCTAGCCGTCTGACGTGAGCGTCTTAAGGTGTTGGTCGCCGTGTTTATTAGGATATCTTATTACTACTAAAGACCAGCAAAAAAAATAGTTTTTAAAATATACCTTTCGAGAAAAGTTATCATCAACGGGTTGTAGAATGTTGACAACATGCAGTCTGGTCAAACTGTGAGCTCTCGTGTCTTTAGACAGTACATTCATTCGGCACACTTGGCATACCACCGAGCTCTCCGCTTGCTTGTAGCTGTGGAACACTTCAATTGTGAACCTCTCTTTTCTACCTTTAGGAGTGGTGATCACCACACGATCGTCTTCTACGACGGGGAGTGCACAGTTCAATTTGTATTTGGCAATCATCGTCTTCAAATATTCCAGAAAGTTTGTTTCGGCCTGGTTCACTGTAGTCTGTGAGCAGTGAGCTACGTCCCGTTGACCGGCGGGTTCGGTTTGCGATGTTCGCGCGGTCTTCTTGGCCATCGCAGCGTGCCTCTTGCCTTTGCAATGTTCTTGGAAACTGTTGCAATGTATACTTCTCGTGCAAACGCTGCAAAAGATCATATTTGAAGGAGTCTCGCTTTGGTCACGGCCACAATATTCCCTGATGGTCTTCAGGTGCCGTTGACCCTTGAGGTGTTCTTGGTAAGTGTTTGGCGTCAAGTAAATATCGCACACGTCACAGTGAGTCAGCTTTCGTTTCCTTCCAGAAAGTTCGATTTGCTTAACATAGAAGACGCCGGTTTTCATGTACGAGTAATGTATACGGTCAGTGGCCGCGTGCTCCGCGCCATCAGAGACCATTATATTGCACAGCACACAGTGAGACATCATGTTTATCTGAAAATAAATGTTTTAGTTAGAAACCTGAGAATTATTCGTAAATTACGCGTGCACAGAGTAACATAAACAATTAAACATATATTAAAAAAAGCTGACACGCGCTACTCAGGTCTGTTTTTTGTTTTTGATAGAAGCGTGATATTACTGTGACTTTTCAGTTTCAAATAGTTGTTCTTGAGATCAGTGTAATCGGCTTACGGCGATTTCCACATAAAGCGCAAACGAAAAGACATTACAGCGCCATCTACCGAAGACCTACGGCACTACGGAGCAACTCGCGACTGCTCCTGAATCGCGATATAGAAACTCGCGGTGATTAGCATATATAAAACATCCCAACATCAACCCATTGGCCGTGGTCCGCCAGGTGTGATCACCTCCCCTGGGGTCTGAGGATCCTCCCTTTGTGTAGAAGAGACATGACACCCGTGGATACGGTTTTCCTTTATTAAATTTTACTAAACATTAGTGTGCTTTATTTTAGTCAGTTGACCGCGATAACCTACATAAACGCGGGTGGAGATGCAAACAAAAATTTGTATTAAATAAAGTATCAAAAAACTAAAAAAACACGCTTACAAACACACACAAACATACAACAGGTGAAGCTAAGAAAACTGCTCTTACGCATTTTCGTCGTAACTTGTCACTGATAAAGGCAGTATATAACCGTCTCCCCTTTATTCTGGGCGCGACTTTTTAAAACTAGAGCTTTAATTAGCTCACCTGTATGTTTGTTTGTATGTAACCGATCGTCCCATGTAGGATTTGTATCCACAAACACTTAGCGCTGACTGCTTAAGCGACTATGCCATCCGCGCAGTCAACAAAGCTTCAACGGGGAGGCAACGTCCCTTTTACTTGTCTCGCTTCATCCATGAGTCTTACCTTTCGAGTGAAGTGTTCGTCTATGCTTTGTGTAATATTGTTCATATGGATACGAGTTTCGCTGTGTACTCTCGTGTCAGTAGATATAATCATCTCACACAGTTGACAATACAAGCTGGTCTTTGTTGGCTTGTATCCGTGGAAGTTTTCCACGTTTACAGTCATTTCAAAACCATTCGGCGTGACAATGACGAGACCTCCGTTCCTGGCGATCGGCATTTCGTATTTCAAATTATAATTTGAAAGCATCTTCTTGAAGTACACCATAAATGCGTCGGCGTCCATCGGGCCGTTTCTATCGTCGACGTGTTGTCGAGTGCTGCTGGCTGAGCTGGCTGACCCCTGTTGGTCTTGTCGTGCCTGGGTTGAACTTTTCGTCTCTTTTTGAATCTTCTGTTGTTGTTTTTTATGGTTTTTACCCTGGATATGCTCGACAAAGTTATTTTTATGTAACTTTATGTCGCAAATTTCACATTCGACAATAGATCCTTGATTGACGGAGGGTGCTTCGTTTACTGAGGGTGGATTGTCGTCAGTCAGTGTTGAAAAGTGTTCAGGTGTAGCTAAATAGTTCTTGTTGCCCACCAAGTCGTGACGCCACACATCGCTGATCTGCAACATATCATCAATATATTTCAATATATATATATATAAAATTAAAAGTGTTATTATTGATATGTGTACCTCAAATAATAAAATTAGCTTCTCATTAAAATTCGAGACTAAATAATATTACGTACGCGCGCACACAGGTATACATACACATACACATACCACACCAACTCTAGCTTTCACAGATGGCTCGGCTCCACTCGTGTATGTTTCGTTTTTCGCGATAAATAGTAACCTCTATATGTTATTCTGATGTATAAACTATGTTACTTTAAAAGTCTATCTAAATTTGTCACACATTCATATATCCTTACCATTCGCATTTATGATATTTAAAGCCAAAAAAAAATTATCAATAAACAGTTTAGTTATGTCTGTTCAATATACACACATACTTACATCAGAGAAACCCTTCAAAATTTTTTGTAAAGACTAATTAAATATTTTGTACTGTATGTAATCAGAGAAATAAAATTAATAGCGCCATCTATCGGATGTATAAAATTTAAATGGACCTTCTTCCGGTGGGAATAAGATGGTTTCCAGAGGTAAAAAGTAACCTATTAGCCTACTAATTATCTTCAGACACAAGAATCATTACAAAAAATTGTTTCGTTGCGGTGTGAAAAAAAGACAAACATACAAACAAACAAACACACTCGCATTTATAATATTAATAAGGATTTTATGAACCGAGAGACTAAATTTAACATAGTTATTATAAAATGAAAAACTGAATCTGTAAGCTGAATACTATCTCTTAAGATACAGCTGAACAATATCTCCCATCTATGAATACGCCTGCACTGTTACATTTCCGCGCGAGGCGTTACTTACAATATGGGACAGTGTTACCCTGCCCGTACAATTTACGAAGCTCACCAAGTAGTTCTAACTAACTAACCATCAGTAGTGCCGACGTCCATTATATCTTAGATCGATAGATGACAGCGAAACACTTAAAATTAAGATAAGACATAAAAAGCTTGTAAAAACTAAAAGTACCTTACGGCGAAACATTTCGTCTATGGGATGAGAGATTAAACGAGCGTGTTTCTCATCTTCGATGTGCAATCTCTTTTCATCGAGCGCGATCATCTTGTCGCACACCTGACACAACACTTCGGAGGAGCTCTTTCGAAAGCTGTGGAAGATATCCACGGTGGTCTTCAGTATGTTGCCGTTCGGTGCCGCCAGCACCAGGTGCTGAGGATCGTTCACGTCAATCCACTCGCAAACATTAATCATATATTTCTCATTCATTGTCTTAGCGTATAGCTTAAACTCTTGGATTTCGATTGAAACGCTCGCGTGAGCAAGCACATTATACGTTTGTTCTATATTACATGTAGAAGTAGATGGTTGTGTAAGAAGATTCAGTTCTCTCTCTTTAGCTCTGTCATGTTCAAGCACAGCTAGTACATCTTCCAGCTGATTACTGTTAAACCCTGCAGTTATTTCTTCAGGCTGAAGATCGTTTAACGCTGAATCTATTGGTTGAGGCACATGAACGTTCGACCCTAAATCTGCAATATCAGGCTGGCGACTGTTAGACGTTGAATCATCATCCACTTCGTAGAACAGAATATTGTCAGGACTCTCGCAGACTGACTCCGACTGTTGCTGTTCTTCGTCAATAAAGTTTTTGACGAATGCTTTTAAAGCGGTCTCTTTGTCGATAGATTTGTAATGTTCCACAGACAAACCGTGTATCGATGTCTGATCGTTAGGAACCAGCGTCATACAGGGCGAACAGTAATGAAAGTCACACGGGTAATTGTTCCTATTACTCCAAAGTAGTTTGTCATCACTGAACAGACTGCTTACGAAAATTGTACTCATTTTCTTCTTATTCTGGTGTATGATGCTCTGAGCGTGCTCCCTGAAGTACGCCCTCGGAACGACTGTGTCGCACACGTGACAATTGATCACCTCTGTCTCTGAAATACAACAATATACCGACATTAATTTACCTATACTTTTTTTTTTCCAAAAATACAACCCTCACGTTAGGACACATATCCTGTGTCGTTGAGATTTTACAAACATACAAGAAATGGACACAAAGAACACCCAAACTCAGAAGAACGACTGCTTAAACCTCTGTCATCCGTACAGTCGCATTTTGTTATATATGTATGTTATTATAGTCGAGGAATTTGTTTGTGAAAAAGTTATTCTAATGTTTTTTTTTCTGGCAAGCGAGCAGACGGACCGCTTTATCTCATTACATCAACAATACAGAGAGGATTTGGACTCCATATAATTCACACGTTCAGACACTGACTGCACGATTAGCCCAGTGCAGTGGTTTAAGCGGTCGCCACGCCGCTCTCTACTGCGCTGAGTGTCGTGCGTTCAAACCCCACATGGAACAACACTGTGTGATCCATAAATTGTTGTTCAGTCTGGGCGTACTATGCGTACGTTTTTTGTATGTTTGTGAAACTCGCCCGCGACACAGGATTTACTTCCAGTGCGAGCGTTGTCTTTTTAAAAGAGAGAAGGAAAAAAAAAGAAATTCAGGAAAAAGCAATGCAAGAGCTGCTTAATGCATTCCAACCGAACTCTCGAACGGTGTAGGGTTTGTGTCGTTTTCTTTCTCCATGTACCTGCTGTGTGTAGTTTGCTCCTTAGTCGGCTCTTACGACACTCATAGCATGAAATAGAGGACACGGACCCTTGTCTTGGATTGGCAAACCTCCACAAACTCCAAGGTCTTACAAACACTTGAATGCCGTGCGCACGCTTGCAAGTGTCGTAAGTGTGTTTCGGACAGGTGAACATGACAGACGTGGACGTTGAAGTACTTATGAAGATCTTCAAAAAGAGTATCACATAGCGTTCATGATAACAACAAATTATCCTTAATCACATAGGATCTCTATATGTATTTAAAGTCACACAAAATTAGGAATCTGATATCATTATTATATAAATTATATGTAATTAAATTAACATTTTTGACTCATTTTTATATAAAACTAAAATGACTTGTTGAATTTCGGATCACCTACTTCTATTTATAACGGAAATGGAAATTATTAAGCTATATTAATATTATAAAAATGAAGAGTTGATGTTTGTTTGAACGCGCGCAAATCTTACAAAAAGAAATAAAAAAATGATAATAATTCATTGATAAATTATTTTAATATTACATAACAGTTAGCAAGGAAGGCTATGGTTGTATATCATCACGCTACGACCAAAAAGAGCGAAGTGTCAATGAAAAATGTTGCGAAAACGGAGGAAAATTATTCTGTTTGAGAGTTTGCATTGTATGCGCTAATGCGTAAATGGCTAGTTTCACAAAAATAATGCACTGTAAAGACCTGTTTCCTTTTAAGAAATTTAATAAAAAGGTCCGCGACAAATGTCTTTCTTATAAGATTGGCTCACTATAACAGTTTTTTTTTTTTTTGAGACCTGCCTCTAGGTGGTGACGTCTGTGTGTGCTGTAAGTCGCCTAAATAGAGAGTTTTATTCGACGATAGTGCCCGTGGTACCCGGGCAGGCGCTAGGAGGGATAAAGATGTCGTAATAACAGCTGTTCCTGGATCCCTCCTCTCTCAGGTGTAGAGTGGCACACCGTGTGGTTTTAATCGGTCCGATTCCGACACACCATCCAGCCGCAAACCCGTTGCCAAACGTTAAAAAACTATAACTGTTTTATGATAAACAAATTTGTTCACGCTGTACAACGTCGCGCTACGGGCAACAACAGGAGATGCACGAGGTTGTGTGGGTCAGCTAATAAATAAATAAACTCGAGTAGATTATTTCAAACATACCGTCGTAGACATCCTCTTCAGCTATGTGCTTCGACACCACTTTTACTTCGAAGACGGTCGTCTCCTCGTCTAGAAATATTTTAGAGACTATCAGCCTTCTCCCCGTGGTAGGGCTTTGCAGGTGCGTTATAAAATCGTCTGTACTCAGGTGATCCTCGCGTCTCAAGGGCTCCCCGTCTTCACCGGGATTCCTCTCCATCATTTCGAGCTGAAATAAATAAATGATTGCATCACATCCATGGCGTTTGATAGTCCACCGCTGTACACATAGGTCTGTCTTTAGCATGGAGGTTTTGGCTTTCAATACAATGCTGGCCAGACGGGTTGGTAAAGGGGAATCTTCAGTTGGCTCTTTCGACATCATTCTTAATAAGTCATTGTTACGATCAAGCGTGTGTCGGGCCTGGAGCGTTGTGTTTTGCCTAGTGTTTATTAGAGTTTACATTCCAGACTCTGTGACTCAAAATACGGCAAAACCCAATAACACTACCCCACTCGAGAATCGAATCGAGTACTCTACGGTCAGTAGTAACATACGCTAATCAACAAGACCACAGAGACGCGTCTGCCCCCTATATATCGCTCAATATTTTTAACCATATATTCGACTAGCTGCTGCCCGCGACTCCACCCGCCTGATTGTCAATTGTCACGGTAAACAGTAACCTACGTCCTTCCACAAGGATCAATTATCTGCATGTCAAAGGTTATTTTAAAACCAGCGCAGTGGTTTAGAGGTGAATTAAATTTTGTTTATTTATATAGATTAATTAAGACAAGCAATGCCACGGTATATTATTATCTTGAAATTTTAAAGGTATAGACAGCACTCGCGAAGCTTATTCTCAAACGAAAGATTTTTTTTTCAATTACTTTATACTAGTTATAGCTATCATCATCAACAGCATTTTTTTTAAAGAAAAGAACGTCCGCACTAGGAATAATTCCTGTGACGCGGGCGACTTTACAAACATACAAGAAAGGGACACAAAGAACACCCAGACTCAGAACAACAATTTATGGATCACAAAAAGTGTTGTCCCATGTGGGGTATGAACCCACAACACTCGGCGCAGTAACGAGAGGCGTGGCGACCACTTACATAAACAGCTAGGCCAACCGTGCAATCAAACTTTAAAAGTCCACTACTAGACATAGGCCTCGCCTTAACGAGCAGGTTTCGGCCTACTTTACCACGCTGGTCACGTGGCTTGGTGTACGGTTTGTTTCAAGTTTGCCTTCTTTTTGTAGTGATGTCTTGCGAAGCTTGCTCCCTTAGTCGCCTACGACATCAAGGAATGATCGGGGTGGTGATACTATATTTTTAATCCGTCACCACGTGTTATATTATGGGCATGCACACACACGCACACGCACACACGCTCACGCACACACGCACACGCACACCCACACACACACACACCCACACACACACACACACACACACACCCACACACACACACACACACCCACACACTATATTATGGGTAAATTACACAAAATCTTAATAAATTGTAAAATCTTGTATACAAGCTATAAGATAAAAGTTTCATCTAAAAGCGTTTGGTAGTTTTTGCGTGAAAGAGTAACAAACACCCGTCCTCACATACTGTCATACTTTTAATGTTAGTTGTACTTGTAGAGTGTATTTCATATATTATCGAATACTAGCTGTGCCTCCGACTTCGTTCGCGTAAAATTTGAATTTTTACTTTGAAGACGTGGGTTTTGCTGCGTAAATCCCGATCCCGCGAGGAATCCGGAATAAAAAATAGCCTGACATATTAAAATCGGCTTAGCAGTTCCGGAGATAAGCCCGGACAAACAGATAGACAAAAATTTAAAACAGCTAGTTTATGTTTCAGTACGATGTAAAGAGTTATCTGTAAGCACTAGAGAAAATAGTTCTTTTTAATTACAGATAGGCATCAATATATTGATATTGAATTTATTTTTTTAAAAAAGGTTTTTCGCATTTCCTATCTATACCAGAATGATAAAGCTAGTGTTTGTTTGTTTTGTTGAACGCGATAATATGAAGAACTACTGGTCCGATTTCATATCTTTTTCGTTTTCAGATAGCACAGTTAACGAGGCTTTAGGCTATATATCATCACGTCATGAAAAAAACACAGATTATCCCCTAATAGATTTCGCACACAGGGGCACAGCTGTGCGCAACACAATGTTCTCCTAGCCATTTCGGTCACGGCGGCCAGTTTCAACAGAGACCTGCCATGCCAACTGCGCAGAACATATTATAGTGTACAAGTGTGTGCGCAAACACAAGTGCACTTTCTGTTCCTCTCGCTCTCACAATCCTATGGCATGGCTATCCGACACGAACGAGATATCACGCGCAGGATCGACATCTTTACGTGCTCACCACGCGTAGGGGGTTAAGGCTCCGACTTCCAAACTCCAGGCTGATATCAAGCATTTCTATAATCAGATAAACATAAGCCCTACACGGGAATCGAACCCGAGACCTTTTGATCGGCAGCGGCACATATATGCTGTAGCTAGCAATTGAAGTTACGCTAAGAATCACGACATCAGTATAGACTAAGTTTGTGACCCATAGGCACGCCGAGGTAATATGTGACGTAAAATGGTGACGAGTCAGCTAAGACATCCAGTTATCAAAAATATAGCCTATTTTTATTGTGTTTAAAGTATTAATAATTAAACAGTCGATGTCTTTTTTAATTGTCTCTTTCACTCATTATGCAAATTACAATATTTGTCTTTATCTAATGCTGCACGTGTAACAATAGTGTTGGATTCAAAGTCGATATGGTTCGGACATCTTTTGATTTTTTTTTTTATCGAAGCAAAGATATTTTCTTAATCGTCATTTTTTATGGTCGTTTTATGAATAACCGCAGTAGGCTGCTGTTGGATGCCGACACATCTACTTTATACTTGCTATAATAGTTTTAGTAGGGAATTTCGCATGTATTTTGAATATGAGTTGGTTGAGGGAAACATGATATTCTAAAAATTACGCGAATGTTACACGTTAAAATGATTTCTAATTCAAAAAAATTAACTTCAATGAAAGGTTATTATTACTTTAAATTGCTATTTAAGTGTATTTATTTACAAATGTTAAAAAATATACCATTAAATTATAAATTATCCAGATCAACGTTCTAACTGCGTGCGGGCATCACTATGGTCCGATGTCCGTGAGGTATCCAATCACAGCGCATTTGTCACGTCCCGCGCATTTCGTGTACACGTCTCAATATTTTGTGACGCCGCCGCCGAATGGAAACAAATTTTTAACATGGCGGTTCTTATTAGGATGTTATCTGTGGACCAAATAGAGCGGAGTACCACGACCCTTTCTAAAAATCATTCTTTACGCTTTATGTTACAATACAAAAGAGATTAGTAAAAATTTTATAAGACAGGTGTTTAGTTATTTCAACTAACTCGTAAACTAACCCTATTGACTGCAAGAATGGTGTAGTGGTTCAAGCGGTGGGTCCGAACCCCACATGAGACAACACTTGATTCACAAATTGTTTGGTCTGGGTATTCTTTGAGATCATCTTATGTGCTTCTATAGTCTTCCGTGACACGGACAATATTCCATACGCGGGAGTTATCTTTTTAAATAATAAAGCTTACGCTCGCCATTAAGAAAAAAACAGCGTTTTACGGCCAAATCGTAGTATTTGTACTTATATACTCATGCACGTTATAACCTCTTCGGCGTAACGAGATAAAAATCTTTCTAAAAAGTTTATCTTTAGCGCTGTCCTGTTTGTAGAGAAAATGACAGTAATAATAGAAAAAAGGCTTTATTACAATACACTATCTATCTAGTTAGATTAACTTTATTTAAATATCATAAAATAATTACTTTTACGTAATTAATAATAAAAAACTAAAATGTTGACTAGATCATTTCATCGTGTCGGTATTTCGTGACCTCGTCTCTGTACCAATCCCTACCGGACTATCCCCAACACCGGGCGTTTCTCGGGGTCCCCACCCCCTGGAGTTCGACCTCGCTAAGCACAAGAGGGAACACAGAACGAGATCCAGGCGCAGCTAACATGCTGGTCGTCGACTGACACCAGGGTATACCATAGGAATATACCAACAGGCCCAAGGGCCCAACCAAGTGACCCGCCTGTAGTCGCAGGTGGCGCGGTGGACCACTTCGACAGGTCGTAGACCTGGTAAAGTCACCCCGAGACTCCTTCCAAAGGGATCTACGAGAAGAACCAAACACACACTCTTACCGTTTTTCCTCAGCGTGCCAAAAAACGTGTAACTTCAAAACTCACGGCAGTTGCATATACTCGTACAACAAATTTCAATGGAAAACTACTTATGACAGTTAAATGTGTTTCACTAGTTTGTGAGTGATAGTCTACCAAAACCGTTAACAAAGAACGTTTGTAATATGAAATAACAAATCACCTTTGTCTTATTTACACCAACAATTACGAGTGGGGTAGATGACTGTATCGTAAATAAATACCAATATCAACTTCATTACAACAAATATCAAATAAAATAGCTTTTTATTACTATTACGAATTTAAATCAAATATACAATGAAATACCTATATTGTTTTGAGTGGTCTAAAACAGTGACGTCAAACGTATTTAGTACATTTTTCATACAAAATTGTCGTTTTGATAGATGATAAAAAGTAACTAATTTAACTAAGGTGTCATCTAGCCTATTACTAATTTATATTTCGAATCGAAAAAAAAAAACAAAAAAATATTTAAAACATATTATTAATTAACGTAAATATTTAATATGTCGAACGTGCTTTGAGGCGACGCGGCGCATGTTTAAATTGACATAAATGCGTGGAAACAACAATTTACATCTGCCAGACATCCCGCCACTTTTCATCTAAAATGAAATTTGAGAGCTATTGAATTACAAGCTCCTAGCTACGAGTGTACAATATATTACTTGTATATAACCCTTTACAAATATATATTCATTAGTCTCGCTGTTTAAAAACACGTGTGTTCGTGTAAAAGTCGCGAAATTCTAAATACACAAACATATAATAGTCGGGCTTAACATAATGAATATCCTTACCTGCTGTACCTACTTATAACATGCTCGATTAAAATGGCGCGAATATTATAACTCACTGAATATTTAGTTGTATTTCACCATCATCTCAACCGAAAGACGTCCACTACTGGACATAGGCCAAGGTCACCGATACGATATTGCATATAAAATTGCTAAACTTAAGTGGCGAAGGGCGGGGCACGTCGCACGCTGCATGTTGGTAGGCCCCCACAAGGTGAAGATCGCGGGAAACCGTTCGATGCGGGCGGCGTTGGACCCGATGTTGTGGAGAACCTTGAGGAAAACCCATGTCCAGCAGTTGTTTTTACATATTTTTAAAATCTTTTGTGGAGGCACTTTATAAAGATCGTAATATTAACATGTTCAACAGTTTATTTAGGTAGTAGGTATGTAGTTTGCCGCTAAATAAAAAAGCTTCAGAATTACACTTTTTATCATAGCGAACGATTAGTTTTATTCACTAGCTGCTTTCTTATTTCGTTTTATTAAATATTAGAACGAGTCAAACAGAATTTTACTAAACTACAATATACCTACCTACACGCGCACAATAATTTGGTACGTGCAATAATGGCGGCGCAATTTCAACATGTACCTACACTGTCCGTTATAACGAAGCGATGAGTCTTATTAAATTGTGATCAACCATTCTAGCTATGATTTAAATAATATCGACAAGAAATAAATAAAAGTCTGAAACATTTACACACACGCGTAATTACTTGCTTTATAGAATAATGGCGGCTATTTCCACTTTCAATACATTATTACTATACATTACATACTTACAAACAACTTACATACTATGCCCACATAATATATACAACTGTAATAACGGAATCGGAATATGAGTTATACATTCTATAACAATGAAAGTTTTAAAATCAAATTAATAAAAAACCTACATAGAAGACATTTGTAGTTTATTTTATAATTTCTACTTACCAATCTTAATTTGCTGATCATGATGCTGAAGAAAAATGGACCAAATACAATTAATCACTTTAAAATTAATGTTGAAAACCGTTTTTAGCAATGTACCAACTGCGAAACTGCAAAACGACACGAGCAAGTGGCAAATGGAATGGAAGATTCAAATGACTTTTTAAAAGCGTTACTGACTAACTACCATAAATCGTAGAAAACAATGTTACCAGATTTAAAGGGAAGGTAATTAAAATTAATTATGTAAACGGACACAGATGTTGTTTTGTTTTGTTATGTTTTTGTAACTTCCACTGTTGTAGTATAAATATTGAAACTTTATTTAAGCGATTAATTCTTACATAAATGACAATGCATGTGAATTGATTACTCGCATTGTCAATTGACAAAATGTAATTGGTAGAGTGGGTAATTCGGTAATATAAATTTATACAGATTTTTGTCGTGGCTACCATCCCATATAGGTATATAACTTGCTTAGCTTTATATAAAGTTTAACAGAAATTAAACAAAACTTTTCATTTCTGTGGAACATAGACTTATTTTCTTGCAAAATTACTTTTTATTTAGCGTATAAGGGAAAAATTATATAAATAAAAAAAAAATGTAAGTGTTTAAGTTTCTATGTACAGTTATACAGAATTAAATTGTCTTATAAAGGATATTATTATTTACTAGCTTTTGCCCGCGTCTTCGCTCGCGTGGAATTTTGTCTACCACATTAAGTTTCGTAACAGATCGTTTTAAATATATATATATATATATATTTTTTAATAGACAAATAATCCTTCGGTACATCATTTTTGTGTAACTTTAATGGTTTAGGCAGTGTACGTACGCCAAGATAACTCCCAGAGGACTGATTTTTTCCCCACTTAATTGACATATGTCGTTATATTACGACCAAAATTACATAAAATCATTACAAATTGTAGCCTATATGTTATTCCGATGTGTAACCTATATTACTGTACAGTTTCCTCCAAATTCGTCCAGTAGTTTTTTTGTGAAAAAGTAACAAACATCCATACTCACAAACTTTCACATTTATAATATTATTAGGACGTTCCCGTCGCGTTAGGAACTATAGTTGGACATAAGTAAAAAAAAAAATTCTAATATGTATTTTATTGCGCTTTCAGGTTTGATTAATTACTAAGATTCAATTGGTTAGTTCGGGATTTAGTGTTCCGATAACACAAGGGTTTAGTGAGGGACACTTGTGTGTAACTGGAGTTTATTGAAAAATTGTGTACGGATGTGTGTGTCTATAAACAGAAGTAGGTCGTTCATGAATATGGACACCACTCACAAAAATCCTTAATCTAGACGTTAACCTTAATTGTAAAATATATTTTGACAATTAGAGTTACTAGTATAGTATAAAATATACATTCACACTCACTTGCTTTACTTTGGCACGAAGAGGATTGTAACAACATTTATAAAATTAAAAAATTAACAATATATCACATAACATAATCTTGTCTATCCTCATGCCTCCTGACTTCTCAAACAGAATGCGTATTACAGTTATTCAAAAAAATGTCATCATTTGTTAAAACAAAATCAATAGTGAATCACGCGACATACGAACCGATAAAGCTCTTAGAATCTATACAAAAGATATTAAAAATGCTCGTAATTCGGTACGAGTAATTTGAGTCGCTGTTCAAAGAAGTGGGTTTATGAGCACGTACGTATATTTTTCTTTCCAGGACAGAAAATGATAGTCACAACAATAGTTGTGCCAAGAATAACAAAGCTGGACTTAAGTCCGGCTTTCTCTTAAGAGAATAAAAATAATCAGTGTAAGTCGATCGGTCTAAGTGTTGTGAAGAATCTTGAGCTTTCTGAACATAGATACAGGCGGCACGAGGCTATTCATGAAAGAATTGCGGGCAAATATAATCGCGTGACCGTCCTCAGGGAGCTAGAGGCGGGACAACTTTGTTTTATGATACCCATGATTCTAGCACATTAGCCAATGAAAAAGCAACAGTTTCAGGCACTTACACTAAAGATAAATAAGTCTTAGGGTCGAATATTCCCTTTCGTGGATACAGACTTGAGAAAGAAGTGAAATTTTCCTTTGGGCTTATTTATTTGTAAATTTACCTTCAGCTAGATGTCTCCAGAATACTAATTTTTGAACCAGATAATTACATACCAAATACAGATCGGCGGGGTGGTGTGTCGAAATCGGACCGACTAAAATCACACGGTGTGCCACTCTGCGCCTGATATAGGAGAGGTCCGGGAACAGCTGTGATTACGACATCCAGAATTATTTACATATTACCCCAACCAACAGGCATAAAATAAACGTAGTTCAGCTATTGGAACGAAGTTCCTTACGGCAGGCTTGGAGGGGATAGGGATTTCGCTGCGGGACCGAACTGAAAAAAATGTGATAGTAAAACCGTAAGTGGAAAAAGTGCGTGGAATAAATCTGTGGAAAAAAGTGCGTGGAATAAAACCGTTAAATGAGACGTGCGCAGGCGCGAAAGCGCGTCATGTGTGCTATTTTATTATTTTAAGGAATTTATTATTTTATTTCCTAAAATACTGAATTTCGTAAATACTTTCTTGTACTTAAATAAAAACTAATCAGCAAAATTTAAGAGAAAAATCAAGAAAACCTACATAAAATTGAGCACGATTTTTTTTGCAAATTGTGTCGATTCCACATTATCCGAAGGAACTTCGTTTCTACCTGGTGTCCCACGACACCATTCATTTTTATTTATATTTTTATTGTCAGCAATTTGCCGTAGGAATACCAAAGAAAAAATACCCCAAATGTTAATTACGGCTATGAGTTATTTGTGCTAAATATCCGATTTCGTTCAGTGGAATTCCAACTTCTACTCGTAAATTCTCACAAACTTTCACATAAAACAATGTTAGAAGAAAAGACGAAGAATTCTTTTAGAAGCTATTTTAAACAATACAGTATTATTTTTTTATCTAATTAAATATATTAGACACATCATGTGTTAACGTAGATCAAAATTATTGTTTATAGCATGCAATTAAAACGCATAGTTTATAAGATAACAAAGCTCTGAAGTGCTCTCTCTCTCTCTTTACATATTATATCGTTATATAAAATCGTGTTTAATGTTTGGTAGAAATAATTAGTAAGTATTTTTAGTACTAAAAAGACACTTATCCAAATTATTCGTCCTTGATGTCGTGTATCTACCTATCGGTACTTACGTAAATGCATATTTTTATTTCCGTTTGATTACGTTATTTTTAAAGGGACCTACTTACTACTCTTTTTTCGCCCTTTGTTAATAATTATGTAAATATGTATAAAACTGAGCAAGAAAATTATGATTCCATTAAAAAATATATTTCGTTTTACTATTTGACCGTAAAATCTAATAGCAATCTAATAAATATTGCCAAACGTCTGAATAATACAAGAAATGCAATAGTTACATAAATTAGACAATTAAATAATTAAAAAAGAGAATATGCTGCTATTTTATCAAACATTACTAATTATTTAAAAAAGATTAAAAATTTGAAGTCAAATACACTTATTATTAATTCGGTTATTTCGTTTCATCAATTTTACTCATACCTAGGTCACTAAGATGGCGGTCGAATTTCGATTGTTTTGAATGCCGTTTTTTTATTAAAAGATTTTTATTTAACTTGCAATGTATCTATGTAACAATGTTTATTCGGTTGAAATATTGTAACTTCATTTTGAAGCAGAGTCTTCAACCCTTTGAGGTGAAATTTTACACGTATGTATATATTACGTGATAATGTAATGTTTATTATTATGACATTGCATTGAGCCTGATCCTATGACGGAGCTGGATGATGGCCGTAAGATATCAGTAATGAAATGACGCAAGCTCATCGAGTTAGGACTTTTTTGATTCCTCATGACGAGTAGGTACTTTGATTTAAGATGGTATACAGTGTCTGATAATGGACTTGAAGGTGGCCATAAGAAGTTTGTATGAAAACGACACATTCGCATGAAATTTGGGCTTATTTGGTTACTCGACGATTAGTTTAATCTTGAATGGTTTCAGTTATGTGGTCAGTCAGACTTTAATGATGAAACTGGAAGGTGATCATAGGTTCTCAATAGTAAAACGACGTAACCACCTCGAGTTTGGACTTTTTCGATTCGTCTTGATGAGTAGATATGTACCTATGTATGTAAGTACGAATGTAAACCCATCAGCTTTAGGAAAATAGATGGGTCCATTTCTTATAAATGTCAATTCCATGATGGAGATACTAAGAAACCTGTCCCACGATAACTAAAATTGAAAATACATTAAAAACCACAAAAAACAGCTTTTATTTATATGCGCTAAAGAAAATGAAATTAACTTTTTCTTGAAAACTTTTGTTATCAACTTATAATGTACATAATTTGTATGATACGAAAGCTCGTCGCAATACTTGCGGTAGTATCAGTTGTAGAATACATACCGAATTCAAAAGTCAAACTATCGTAGGTGAGTGGGTATAGGCCGCAGAAACCATTTATTTACGTGCAATGTTTATAATATGAAATGACGAAATGTCCTTGTCTTATTTATATCTTAGGCAGGATCAGGTGCGGTACATACGAGATATAAAACCAATCTTTTGATTTTGGTTTGTTTTTTTTTAATTATATTTTTATTTTGTAAAATCAAAGACACTATTTTCAATACAGATCCATCTATGTTAATGCTCGTTAAACTCTTTTAAAACTATTCAAGGTTAAAAATTCGTTTGTAGCGAGCCAAAGTGGTCGTTGGAACGTTCAATATATTTTTATAAAAGGGAACAATATTGTTATAAATGATTTTTGTGAAACTTTAACTATTTACGTAGTGCACGCAACGGAGCTTCTCTTACGAAATAATTTTGCCCCGATTTTACTACATTTACTATTTACTAGAGACAGTTAGAAGGATGGAGAGTGATATAGGCTACTTTTTATTGCGGCAAAACATGATTACTATTCATATTTCAATCACTCAAGTTTTATCTGTACCGATAGATGGCGCTTTCAGGGTTTTTCACCTGATGGCTTGCAGTGTGAAATCAGTCGATAGACTTTAAAAGAAATTCCACCGGTTTCCGATAGATGGCGTTATATATATTGACGTAAGAAAAAAAACATCCCCGGCATCCACCCGTGGCCTCACATCGATGGGAGGCTCTAATTATCCGTATCATTGAAACCCTCACGTACCTCTAAGTAACAGTTTTGCTGTCGTAACGCCCATCGCTCGATAAATGGGTTGTCCAGCGTATTTTCAACTAGAACTAGTATGAATACCTACATATTTGCGCGTCTAAACGAATAAACAAATTTCATTCTTGTTTAGTTGTAAGTAATAAAATGTTATATAGGTAATTATCAAAAACAATAATTTGGCTAGCTAGGTTTCATTTTTATGAAACGTTGTTTTGTGCGTGTTTATTTCAAAACAACTTTCCAAAAATCCAGAGCAAAGCTCGGTTTCCAGGTAGGTACTACCTATATAGGATAGATGACACCTTAGTCAAATTAGTTACCTACTTTTTATATATGTCAAAACGATAATTTTGTATGAAAAATGTACTAAATACCAAATTGTGACGTCACTGTTTTATACTACACAATTGAACAATTTATTTCACTGTATACCTACTTATTTGATTGAAATTCGAAACAATAATAAAAAGCTATGTTAATTCTATTTTCCGAGATGTTTCGCGATATTAGTTTTAATGAAGTGGACATTGGTATTTATTTCCGATACAGTAATCTACCCAATTACTCGTTTAAAGGTATTGGATAGTCTACTCCTGCATTACGAACGTGTCCTGTGTCGACAGGATCTGAAAATCATACGTGAAACGGACACAATACCGACTCAGTAGGCCAAAACTTGGCTAATCGGTGATATAAGAGTAAATCCGTGACAGAGTTTATTCGTTCTTCATAATGAAGTTACTACATAGACCTACAGTTTGAACTCATGCTCAATGGATGGTGGTAATCTTAACGTGTAGACGTTGACCTACAGTGTATGCGAACACTGACAGAAATTAAAAAGTCGCCTCCCATCGCCTATTCCATGGTATAGTCTCTCCATTACCAACTTGTCAATAGATCTGGCGGGATAAATATTGAATTATCTTGGATTTATAGGTAAAATGGAAAAAAAAAACAAAACCGAAATCCCGAAAAAGAAATTAAATTTTTATTGTAATTTAATCCTTAAGTTAGGTGCGCAAAAAAATTTTGTGTTTTTCTGTGTTTAACATATTTGTGCATCACACAATAGTCCAGTGTAGTACATTTCATGAATTTATTTAAATGATGTTGTGTGAATTATAAGGTTATTTTGAATATTCCAGACTAAAAGCCAAATATCTTTATTTTCTAACATAACCTATTGGTTTATAGAAGCAAAACAGTTTGCAACCAAAAAGAAGGTGTCTTCGAAAATGAAAAAGTCTTACATTGCCTCAAGTATTAAAGCAGCTGTAATGGGAGTCTTAAACAATGGGAGTACAATGTATAAAACAGCAAAAAAATTCTCAATGTCATGGAGCACCTCGAAAGCCTATTGCATAACCCTACTTCAACTTCTCAGTTGAAACGTGGTAAACCTTATGTCTTACCATCTGAAATAGAAATTAAGCTGTTGAATTATATCAATAAAATGCAGGAAATTGGTTTTGGATTGACTGTAATGCAGGTTTGTATTGTAGCATATCGATTGGCTGAAAACGCAGGAATTAAACATACTTTTTCTCGATCAAAGCAATATGCGGGCTGGTATTTGTGGTCTTGTTTCAAAAAACGTTATAATCTAAGCTTAAGAACACCTGAAAGTTAGTCTGAATAGAGTCCTATCAGCCACAAGAGATGCTGCCTAACTTCTTTATTTCACAATGAATGCCCAACCACAATCAGGATCTAATAAACCACAGCCAGGCTGTTCAAAGCACCCTTTGATAATTTGTTGCAAATTCCTAGAGGGCGCTACCTAAATCCAAAAAAGGCAATGTTTATGCACCCCACACACATCAATCTATTATTACTCCAAGAGTTGAGGAGGACTCAAATACCTGTGGTACCTACCTACTTGTCAAAATACATTTGAACAAGACATTCAACTTACCTACAAATGTAAGAGAGTGTATCCAGAGCCCATTTTGTAAAATTTAGCACCATGTTGAGTGTCAAAATGTTAAAGATTCTCAATTTTTTATGTTCAATTTGTGAACTTTGTGATTAATTGTAGTTTTATCTGATATCCACTTGTAATATTTAAAGTTAAGTACTTAAATGTTGTTTATGTTCCTAAACACAATAACCTACAAACCAAAGCCATTTGTGCAATAATCATAGAGATACACTATTTGCTAATTAAATCACACCTATGTTGATTATATTTAAGACTTTTATTTACTGATTCTTTGTCTATCACATCTTAACCAACCTTATGTCACACAATAAACCTAGTATCACTGAATTAACTTATTTTATATTGTACATAATTATATAGGATTTAGGTATATGGGCAATTTAGTATTTCAATTTTTTCTAGATATCGAGTAGGTAAGCCAATGTTATAACCTTAGGCCTAGTAGGTACATAGTATCTAATTATCCGATTGGTAAATAAAATTCCACTGTAAAAAAATCAAACTATCACCGATTAGCCAAGTTTCGCCCAGATACCTTCTCACAGTAGACCAATTTAAAGCGACAGCATCCGTATTGTCGTGTTTCGTTGGCGAGTGCGAGATCGGAGGCCCATTGGTGCAGGGGTGACAGTTGTCGTGGTGTGTACTATTGTAATACAATGCCACGATGATTGTCACGCCTTTTACGTCCCCAAGTGAGGTGTGAAAAAGCATCTCGCTAGACCGCAATAATATCGGTCACCATACTGCATTGTCTGCATTTGCAATGAGTGTGGAGACCACAACTCTTGGAATTCTATTCATGCCTTCCATCAGGCAGAGTGCAGGGCAGGCTCTTACAATAAAAATAACATATATTTGGTTTAAAAACTTAAAATAAAACACTCATTTAAAGTAAAAAGTAAAAACAAATTATAGTTTTAATAAACTTATAAACAAGCTTAAACAATAAGCCGAACCGATATCGTTCAATCATCGAAAGAAAATAAAAAAGCGTGGCTTTGTACCTTGTACTGGTTTGATTTCTTATTCCAATATAAAGGTTTGATATAAAAAACAATAATTTATTTGTCAACTAAATAAAACGTGCATGCAATATTGCGACGACATATGTAGTCTATCGAGTTGAATCGATCAAATCAAATAAAACAAATCCACAAAAAATCAATTGATAAAAGTATTTTGCAACAAAACAGAATCATTGCCAGCAATAAAATTATTAACAAATTTAAAATTGTATGTTAACCATTTAGTTCGATTTACTATTAAAACGTGTTGTGTCAACTATAATTTATTTAAAAGTAGGTTCATTAGGTAAAAAACGATGTTACATGATTATTTGATAGGTTTAAACAATATGTCACACACACGGCACAAGTGTAACAACTCCTAAAAAGTTTTACATATTTGTAAACGCTCGAACCAGGAGCAAACTTAGTATAATATATGTCGATACATATATACCCACTATCACACTACACAAGGCACATTCCTGTGGACAGTGTTTGGTATACGATTATTGCAGACGCTTCGAAGCATCGCACAAAGATTAGAGACCAAGAATACACAATACTGTGTAACCGATTATTCTCTCGCCGACTTAATCGTTTACATTTGTTTTCTTCTTTATCGTTTCCTTAACTTTTAAATCACAGTTTCAACTTTAAAAATGACTTTTAATTACTGCCGTCCCATCTTGGTATTTGTAATCAACGTTTTCATGCAAGCACACTATTCATAGATGTCGTTACAAAACATTTTCTCAGCGTTGCCATCGCCACCCTCGGCTCGTCGGCGTGTGTCGGATTCACAGATTTTTTTATGTTTAGGACTGTAGGATGCGTGGTCGAAGCTATTCAAAACTGTGATATTGCAAATGAGACAGTGATTCCACAATTTATTGATCTGAAACAAGATAAAATTATAAATCTCATTTTAAGAGAAAACTCTCGCATTAGGAACGAATTCTGTGCCGCGGGGACTTCAAAAACACAAGATACGGACACAAAGAACACTCAGATTCGGAACAACAATTTGTGGATCACACAAAGTGTTGTCCCATGTGGAGTTTAGCTATAATCTATGTTAACCACAGGTACTAGATAGAACATTCTCTGCCCTTTAATTTACTGTAAGAGATCAAATACTAGCTACTTGGACCTTATAAATTTCGCAGGTTTGGAGTGAGATCGTCAAAAAAAATCCTAACTGTATGTTTCTATAAAGAATGATAAAATCTCTTACATTGTCTGCGGCAGTCTCGTTAAGGTTAGCCGATATGATTTTCATTTGTCAACAAAAATAGATCAAATTAAGTGTAAAAGACTAACTAAAAATATACCGCTTTACATTACATATAATATGTAGTATTCTAAGACTATTCTGATGATCTAGCGGTTAGTGTATGCGACTGTCGATCAAGAGGTCTTGGGTTCGAATCCCGAGTCGGGCCAGAAAAGTGTTGTTGAGTTTTTACTGAGTATAGGAATGCGAGGGCCTCGAGGTTCTGTACCGCGACAGGTTTATATTACATCAACCTCCCTCAAGGTTCTCCACAACAGCCGGTCCCGTGCCGGCCGCATCGAGCATCTACTAGGTAGTAGAGCCACGCTGATTTCAGCACGAGCGGACCGGCTGGACCGGAGCAGCACTATCCTCCCACAGAAGACCAACCTAAAGCGATAGCATCCGTGCTCGCGTGTTTCATTGGTGAGTGTGAGACCGCGGAGGTCCATTGATGCAGGGGTCACAGTTACCGTAGTAACTGTAAGCCTTACACTGTCACATTGATTGTCATGCCTTTTACATCCCCAATCGGGGCGTGAAAAAGCATCTCACGAGGCCGCCATTGTGTGGGTCACCATACTGCATTGTCTGCATTTGCAATGAGAATGGTGACCACAACTCTTGAATTCTAATCATGTTTTCCATTGGGCAGAGTAGAGTGTCACTTTGGCAGGCTCTTAATATAGAAAAATTAAAAGCTTCCAGCGACCTTCACCAGGTCGTCGGACCACCTTGTGAGGGGTACTACTACCAAAGATGCGTTGCCAGTACGCGGTCGCTAATCTAGAACTTATATTACATACTGGACTGGTGTAGTTTGAAACTAAATGGCATTGTGTGTCAGATGACTGAAATATTGTAACTTTCCTATAAAATTAGTACATTAAAAAACACATATTTAAAAAATAGCAGATCATAGACTTCAGGCACAGAAACCAAGTAACCAGTAGTTTTGGCTTCAAAGAGATCCTTCTGTATCGGAGATCCTTGATCTAGCCGTCTGACGTGAGCGTCTTAAGGTGTTGGTCGCCGTGTTTATTAGGATATCTTATTACTACTAAAGACCAGCAAAAAAAATAGTTTTTAAAATATACCTTTCGAGAAAAGTTATCATCAACGGGTTGTAGAATGTTGACAACATGCAGTCTGGTCAAACTGTGAGCTCTCGTGTCTTTAGACAGTACATTCATTCGGCACACTTGGCATACCACCGAGCTCTCCGCTTGCTTGTAGCTGTGGAACACTTCAATTGTGAACCTCTCTTTTCTACCTTTAGGAGTGGTGATCACCACACGATCGTCTTCTACGACGGGGAGTGCACAGTTCAATTTGTATTTGGCAATCATCGTCTTCAAATATTCCAGAAAGTTTGTTTCGGCCTGGTTCACTGTAGTCTGTGAGCAGTGAGCTACGTCCCGTTGACCGGCGGGTTCGGTTTGCGATGTTCGCGCGGTCTTCTTGGCCATCGCAGCGTGCCTCTTGCCTTTGCAATGTTCTTGGAAACTGTTGCAATGTATACTTCTCGTGCAAACGCTGCAAAAGATCATATTTGAAGGAGTCTCGCTTTGGTCACGGCCACAATATTCCCTGATGGTCTTCAGGTGCCGTTGACCCTTGAGGTGTTCTTGGTAAGTGTTTGGCGTCAAGTAAATATCGCACACGTCACAGTGAGTCAGCTTTCGTTTCCTTCCAGAAAGTTCGATTTGCTTAACATAGAAGACGCCGGTTTTCATGTACGAGTAATGTATACGGTCAGTGGCCGCGTGCTCCGCGCCATCAGAGACCATTATATTGCACAGCACACAGTGAGACATCATGTTTATCTGAAAATAAATGTTTTAGTTAGAAACCTGAGAATTATTCGTAAATTACGCGTGCACAGAGTAACATAAACAATTAAACATATATTAAAAAAAGCTGACACGCGCTACTCAGGTCTGTTTTTTGTTTTTGATAGAAGCGTGATATTACTGTGACTTTTCAGTTTCAAATAGTTGTTCTTGAGATCAGTGTAATCGGCTTACGGCGATTTCCACATAAAGCGCAAACGAAAAGACATTACAGCGCCATCTACCGAAGACCTACGGCACTACGGAGCAACTCGCGACTGCTCCTGAATCGCGATATAGAAACTCGCGGTGATTAGCATATATAAAACATCCCAACATCAACCCATTGGCCGTGGTCCGCCAGGTGTGATCACCTCCCCTGGGGTCTGAGGATCCTCCCTTTGTGTAGAAGAGACATGACACCCGTGGATACGGTTTTCCTTTATTAAATTTTACTAAACATTAGTGTGCTTTATTTTAGTCAGTTGACCGCGATAACCTACATAAACGCGGGTGGAGATGCAAACAAAAATTTGTATTAAATAAAGTATCAAAAAACTAAAAAAACACGCTTACAAACACACACAAACATACAACAGGTGAAGCTAAGAAAACTGCTCTTACGCATTTTCGTCGTAACTTGTCACTGATAAAGGCAGTATATAACCGTCTCCCCTTTATTCTGGGCGCGACTTTTTAAAACTAGAGCTTTAATTAGCTCACCTGTATGTTTGTTTGTATGTAACCGATCGTCCCATGTAGGATTTGTATCCACAAACACTTAGCGCTGACTGCTTAAGCGACTATGCCATCCGCGCAGTCAACAAAGCTTCAACGGGGAGGCAACGTCCCTTTTACTTGTCTCGCTTCATCCATGAGTCTTACCTTTCGAGTGAAGTGTTCGTCTATGCTTTGTGTAATATTGTTCATATGGATACGAGTTTCGCTGTGTACTCTCGTGTCAGTAGATATAATCATCTCACACAGTTGACAATACAAGCTGGTCTTTGTTGGCTTGTATCCGTGGAAGTTTTCCACGTTTACAGTCATTTCAAAACCATTCGGCGTGACAATGACGAGACCTCCGTTCCTGGCGATCGGCATTTCGTATTTCAAATTATAATTTGAAAGCATCTTCTTGAAGTACACCATAAATGCGTCGGCGTCCATCGGGCCGTTTCTATCGTCGACGTGTTGTCGAGTGCTGCTGGCTGAGCTGGCTGACCCCTGTTGGTCTTGTCGTGCCTGGGTTGAACTTTTCGTCTCTTTTTGAATCTTCTGTTGTTGTTTTTTATGGTTTTTACCCTGGATATGCTCGACAAAGTTATTTTTATGTAACTTTATGTCGCAAATTTCACATTCGACAATAGATCCTTGATTGACGGAGGGTGCTTCGTTTACTGAGGGTGGATTGTCGTCAGTCAGTGTTGAAAAGTGTTCAGGTGTAGCTAAATAGTTCTTGTTGCCCACCAAGTCGTGACGCCACACATCGCTGATCTGCAACATATCATCAATATATTTCAATATATATATATATAAAATTAAAAGTGTTATTATTGATATGTGTACCTCAAATAATAAAATTAGCTTCTCATTAAAATTCGAGACTAAATAATATTACGTACGCGCGCACACAGGTATACATACACATACACATACCACACCAACTCTAGCTTTCACAGATGGCTCGGCTCCACTCGTGTATGTTTCGTTTTTCGCGATAAATAGTAACCTCTATATGTTATTCTGATGTATAAACTATGTTACTTTAAAAGTCTATCTAAATTTGTCACACATTCATATATCCTTACCATTCGCATTTATGATATTTAAAGCCAAAAAAAAATTATCAATAAACAGTTTAGTTATGTCTGTTCAATATACACACATACTTACATCAGAGAAACCCTTCAAAATTTTTTGTAAAGACTAATTAAATATTTTGTACTGTATGTAATCAGAGAAATAAAATTAATAGCGCCATCTATCGGATGTATAAAATTTAAATGGACCTTCTTCCGGTGGGAATAAGATGGTTTCCAGAGGTAAAAAGTAACCTATTAGCCTACTAATTATCTTCAGACACAAGAATCATTACAAAAAATTGTTTCGTTGCGGTGTGAAAAAAAGACAAACATACAAACAAACAAACACACTCGCATTTATAATATTAATAAGGATTTTATGAACCGAGAGACTAAATTTAACATAGTTATTATAAAATGAAAAACTGAATCTGTAAGCTGAATACTATCTCTTAAGATACAGCTGAACAATATCTCCCATCTATGAATACGCCTGCACTGTTACATTTCCGCGCGAGGCGTTACTTACAATATGGGACAGTGTTACCCTGCCCGTACAATTTACGAAGCTCACCAAGTAGTTCTAACTAACTAACCATCAGTAGTGCCGACGTCCATTATATCTTAGATCGATAGATGACAGCGAAACACTTAAAATTAAGATAAGACATAAAAAGCTTGTAAAAACTAAAAGTACCTTACGGCGAAACATTTCGTCTATGGGATGAGAGATTAAACGAGCGTGTTTCTCATCTTCGATGTGCAATCTCTTTTCATCGAGCGCGATCATCTTGTCGCACACCTGACACAACACTTCGGAGGAGCTCTTTCGAAAGCTGTGGAAGATATCCACGGTGGTCTTCAGTATGTTGCCGTTCGGTGCCGCCAGCACCAGGTGCTGAGGATCGTTCACGTCAATCCACTCGCAAACATTAATCATATATTTCTCATTCATTGTCTTAGCGTATAGCTTAAACTCTTGGATTTCGATTGAAACGCTCGCGTGAGCAAGCACATTATACGTTTGTTCTATATTACATGTAGAAGTAGATGGTTGTGTAAGAAGATTCAGTTCTCTCTCTTTAGCTCTGTCATGTTCAAGCACAGCTAGTACATCTTCCAGCTGATTACTGTTAAACCCTGCAGTTATTTCTTCAGGCTGAAGATCGTTTAACGCTGAATCTATTGGTTGAGGCACATGAACGTTCGACCCTAAATCTGCAATATCAGGCTGGCGACTGTTAGACGTTGAATCATCATCCACTTCGTAGAACAGAATATTGTCAGGACTCTCGCAGACTGACTCCGACTGTTGCTGTTCTTCGTCAATAAAGTTTTTGACGAATGCTTTTAAAGCGGTCTCTTTGTCGATAGATTTGTAATGTTCCACAGACAAACCGTGTATCGATGTCTGATCGTTAGGAACCAGCGTCATACAGGGCGAACAGTAATGAAAGTCACACGGGTAATTGTTCCTATTACTCCAAAGTAGTTTGTCATCACTGAACAGACTGCTTACGAAAATTGTACTCATTTTCTTCTTATTCTGGTGTATGATGCTCTGAGCGTGCTCCCTGAAGTACGCCCTCGGAACGACTGTGTCGCACACGTGACAATTGATCACCTCTGTCTCTGAAATACAACAATATACCGACATTAATTTACCTATACTTTTTTTTTTCCAAAAATACAACCCTCACGTTAGGACACATATCCTGTGTCGTTGAGATTTTACAAACATACAAGAAATGGACACAAAGAACACCCAAACTCAGAAGAACGACTGCTTAAACCTCTGTCATCCGTACAGTCGCATTTTGTTATATATGTATGTTATTATAGTCGAGGAATTTGTTTGTGAAAAAGTTATTCTAATGTTTTTTTTTCTGGCAAGCGAGCAGACGGACCGCTTTATCTCATTACATCAACAATACAGAGAGGATTTGGACTCCATATAATTCACACGTTCAGACACTGACTGCACGATTAGCCCAGTGCAGTGGTTTAAGCGGTCGCCACGCCGCTCTCTACTGCGCTGAGTGTCGTGCGTTCAAACCCCACATGGAACAACACTGTGTGATCCATAAATTGTTGTTCAGTCTGGGCGTACTATGCGTACGTTTTTTGTATGTTTGTGAAACTCGCCCGCGACACAGGATTTACTTCCAGTGCGAGCGTTGTCTTTTTAAAAGAGAGAAGGAAAAAAAAAGAAATTCAGGAAAAAGCAATGCAAGAGCTGCTTAATGCATTCCAACCGAACTCTCGAACGGTGTAGGGTTTGTGTCGTTTTCTTTCTCCATGTACCTGCTGTGTGTAGTTTGCTCCTTAGTCGGCTCTTACGACACTCATAGCATGAAATAGAGGACACGGACCCTTGCCTTGGATTGGCAAACCTCCACAAACTCCAAGGTCTTACAAACACTTGAATGCCGTGCGCACGCTTGCGAGTGTCGTCAGTGTGTTTCGGACAGGTGAACATGACAGACGTGGACGTTGAAGTACTTATGAAGATCTTCAAAAAGAGTATCACATAGCGTTCATGATAACAACAAATTATCCTTAATCACATAGGATCTCTATATGTATTTAAAGTCACACAAAATTAGGAATCTGATATCATTATTATATAAATTATATGTAATTAAATTAACATTTTTGACTCATTTTTATATAAAACTAAAATGACTTGTTGAATTTCGGATCACCTACTTCTATTTATAACGGAAATGGAAATTATTAAGCTATATTAATATTATAAAAATGAAGAGTTGATGTTTGTTTGAACGCGCGCAAATCTTACAAAAAGAAATAAAAAAATGATAATAATTCATTGATAAATTATTTTAATATTACATAACAGTTAGCAAGGAAGGCTATGGTTGTATATCATCACGCTACGACCAAAAAGAGCGAAGTGTCAATGAAAAATGTTGCGAAAACGGAGGAAAATTATTCTGTTTGAGAGTTTGCATTGTATGCGCTAATGCGTAAATGGCTAGTTTCACAAAAATAATGCACTGTAAAGACCTGTTTCCTTTTAAGAAATTTAATAAAAAGGTCCGCGACAAATGTCTTTCTTATAAGATTGGCTCACTATAACAGTTTTTTTTTTTTTTGAGACCAGCCTCTAGGTGGTGACGTCTGTGTGTGCTGTAAGTCGCCTAAATAGAGAGTTTTATTCGACGATAGTGCCCGTGGTACCCGGGCAGGCGCTAGGAGGGATAAAGATGTCGTAATAACAGCTGTTCCTGGATCCCTCCTCTCTCAGGTGTAGAGTGGCACACCGTGTGGTTTTAATCGGTCCGATTCCGACACACCATCCAGCCGCAAACCCGTTGCCAAACGTTAAAAAACTATAACTGTTTTATGATAAACAAATTTGTTCACGCTGTACAACGTCGCGCTACGGGCAACAACAGGAGATGCACGAGGTTGTGTGGGTCAGCTAATAAATAAATAAACTCGAGTAGATTATTTCAAACATACCGTCGTAGACATCCTCTTCAGCTATGTGCTTCGACACCACTTTTACTTCGAAGACGGTCGTCTCCTCGTCTAGAAATATTTTAGAGACTATCAGCCTTCTCCCCGTGGTAGGGCTTTGCAGGTGCGTTATAAAATCGTCTGTACTCAGGTGATCCTCGCGTCTCAAGGGCTCCCCGTCTTCACCGGGATTCCTCTCCATCATTTCGAGCTGAAATAAATAAATGATTGCATCACATCCATGGCGTTTGATAGTCCACCGCTGTACACATAGGTCTGTCTTTAGCATGGAGGTTTTGGCTTTCAATACAATGCTGGCCAGACGGGTTGGTAAAGGGGAATCTTCAGTTGGCTCTTTCGACATCATTCTTAATAAGTCATTGTTACGATCAAGCGTGTGTCGGGCCTGGAGCGTTGTGTTTTGCCTAGTGTTTATTAGAGTTTACATTCCAGACTCTGTGACTCAAAATACGGCAAAACCCAATAACACTACCCCACTCGAGAATCGAATCGAGTACTCTACGGTCAGTAGTAACATACGCTAATCAACAAGACCACAGAGACGCGTCTGCCCCCTATATATCGCTCAATATTTTTAACCATATATTCGACTAGCTGCTGCCCGCGACTCCACCCGCCTGATTGTCAATTGTCACGGTAAACAGTAACCTACGTCCTTCCACAAGGATCAATTATCTGCATGTCAAAGGTTATTTTAAAACCAGCGCAGTGGTTTAGAGGTGAATTAAATTTTGTTTATTTATATAGATTAATTAAGACAAGCAATGCCACGGTATATTATTATCTTGAAATTTTAAAGGTATAGACAGCACTCGCGAAGCTTATTCTCAAACGAAAGATTTTTTTTTCAATTACTTTATACTAGTTATAGCTATCATCATCAACAGCATTTTTTTTAAAGAAAAGAACGTCCGCACTAGGAATAATTCCTGTGACGCGGGCGACTTTACAAACATACAAGAAAGGGACACAAAGAACACCCAGACTCAGAACAACAATTTATGGATCACAAAAAGTGTTGTCCCATGTGGGGTATGAACCCACAACACTCGGCGCAGTAACGAGAGGCGTGGCGACCACTTACATAAACAGCTAGGCCAACCGTGCAATCAAACTTTAAAAGTCCACTACTAGACATAGGCCTCGCCTTAACGAGCAGGTTTCGGCCTACTTTACCACGCTGGTCACGTGGCTTGGTGTACGGTTTGTTTCAAGTTTGCCTTCTCTTTGTAGTGATGTCTTGCGAAGCTTGCTCCCTTAGTCGCCTACGACATCAAGGAATGATCGGGGTGGTGATACTATATTTTTAATCCGTCACCACGTGTTATATTATGGGCATGCACACACACGCACACGCACACACGCTCACGCACACACGCACACGCACACCCACACACACACACACCCACACACACACACACACACACACACCCACACACACACACACACACCCACACACTATATTATGGGTAAATTACACAAAATCTTAATAAATTGTAAAATCTTGTATACAAGCTATAAGATAAAAGTTTCATCTAAAAGCGTTTGGTAGTTTTTGCGTGAAAGAGTAACAAACACCCGTCCTCACATACTGTCATACTTTTAATGTTAGTTGTACTTGTAGAGTGTATTTCATATATTATCGAATACTAGCTGTGCCTCCGACTTCGTTCGCGTAAAATTTGAATTTTTACTTTGAAGACGTGGGTTTTGCTGCGTAAATCCCGATCCCGCGAGGAATCCGGAATAAAAAATAGCCTGACATATTAAAATCGGCTTAGCAGTTCCGGAGATAAGCCCGGACAAACAGATAGACAAAAATTTAAAACAGCTAGTTTATGTTTCAGTACGATGTAAAGAGTTATCTGTAAGCACTAGAGAAAATAGTTCTTTTTAATTACAGATAGGCATCAATATATTGATATTGAATTTATTTTTTTAAAAAAGGTTTTTCGCATTTCCTATCTATACCAGAATGATAAAGCTAGTGTTTGTTTGTTTTGTTGAACGCGATAATATGAAGAACTACTGGTCCGATTTCATATCTTTTTCGTTTTCAGATAGCACAGTTAACGAGGCTTTAGGCTATATATCATCACGTCATGAAAAAAACACAGATTATCCCCTAATAGATTTCGCACACAGGGGCACAGCTGTGCGCAACACAATGTTCTCCTAGCCATTTCGGTCACGGCGGCCAGTTTCAACAGAGACCTGCCATGCCAACTGCGCAGAACATATTATAGTGTACAAGTGTGTGCGCAAACACAAGTGCACTTTCTGTTCCTCTCGCTCTCACAATCCTATGGCATGGCTATCCGACACGAACGAGATATCACGCGCAGGATCGACATCTTTACGTGCTCACCACGCGTAGGGGGTTAAGGCTCCGACTTCCAAACTCCAGGCTGATATCAAGCATTTCTATAATCAGATAAACATAAGCCCTACACGGGAATCGAACCCGAGACCTTTTGATCGGCAGCGGCACATATATGCTGTAGCTAGCAATTGAAGTTACGCTAAGAATCACGACATCAGTATAGACTAAGTTTGTGACCCATAGGCACGCCGAGGTAATATGTGACGTAAAATGGTGACGAGTCAGCTAAGACATCCAGTTATCAAAAATATAGCCTATTTTTATTGTGTTTAAAGTATTAATAATTAAACAGTCGATGTCTTTTTTAATTGTCTCTTTCACTCATTATGCAAATTACAATATTTGTCTTTATCTAATGCTGCACGTGTAACAATAGTGTTGGATTCAAAGTCGATATGGTTCGGACATCTTTTGATTTTTTTTTTTATCGAAGCAAAGATATTTTCTTAATCGTCATTTTTTATGGTCGTTTTATGAATAACCGCAGTAGGCTGCTGTTGGATGCCGACACATCTACTTTATACTTGCTATAATAGTTTTAGTAGGGAATTTCGCATGTATTTTGAATATGAGTTGGTTGAGGGAAACATGATATTCTAAAAATTACGCGAATGTTACACGTTAAAATGATTTCTAATTCAAAAAAATTAACTTCAATGAAAGGTTATTATTACTTTAAATTGCTATTTAAGTGTATTTATTTACAAATGTTAAAAAATATACCATTAAATTATAAATTATCCAGATCAACGTTCTAACTGCGTGCGGGCATCACTATGGTCCGATGTCCGTGAGGTATCCAATCACAGCGCATTTGTCACGTCCCGCGCATTTCGTGTACACGTCTCAATATTTTGTGACGCCGCCGCCGAATGGAAACAAATTTTTAACATGGCGGTTCTTATTAGGATGTTATCTGTGGACCAAATAGAGCGGAGTACCACGACCCTTTCTAAAAATCATTCTTTACGCTTTATGTTACAATACAAAAGAGATTAGTAAAAATTTTATAAGACAGGTGTTTAGTTATTTCAACTAACTCGTAAACTAACCCTATTGACTGCAAGAATGGTGTAGTGGTTCAAGCGGTGGGTCCGAACCCCACATGAGACAACACTTGATTCACAAATTGTTTGGTCTGGGTATTCTTTGAGATCATCTTATGTGCTTCTATAGTCTTCCGTGACACGGACAATATTCCATACGCGGGAGTTATCTTTTTAAATAATAAAGCTTACGCTCGCCATTAAGAAAAAAACAGCGTTTTACGGCCAAATCGTAGTATTTGTACTTATATACTCATGCACGTTATAACCTCTTCGGCGTAACGAGATAAAAATCTTTCTAAAAAGTTTATCTTTAGCGCTGTCCTGTTTGTAGAGAAAATGACAGTAATAATAGAAAAAAGGCTTTATTACAATACACTATCTATCTAGTTAGATTAACTTTATTTAAATATCATAAAATAATTACTTTTACGTAATTAATAATAAAAAACTAAAATGTTGACTAGATCATTTCATCGTGTCGGTATTTCGTGACCTCGTCTCTGTACCAATCCCTACCGGACTATCCCCAACACCGGGCGTTTCTCGGGGTCCCCACCCCCTGGAGTTCGACCTCGCTAAGCACAAGAGGGAACACAGAACGAGATCCAGGCGCAGCTAACATGCTGGTCGTCGACTGACACCAGGGTATACCATAGGAATATACCAACAGGCCCAAGGGCCCAACCAAGTGACCCGCCTGTAGTCGCAGGTGGCGCGGTGGACCACTTCGACAGGTCGTAGACCTGGTAAAGTCACCCCGAGACTCCTTCCAAAGGGATCTACGAGAAGAACCAAACACACACTCTTACCGTTTTTCCTCAGCGTGCCAAAAAACGTGTAACTTCAAAACTCACGGCAGTTGCATATACTCGTACAACAAATTTCAATGGAAAACTACTTATGACAGTTAAATGTGTTTCACTAGTTTGTGAGTGATAGTCTACCAAAACCGTTAACAAAGAACGTTTGTAATATGAAATAACAAATCACCTTTGTCTTATTTACACCAACAATTACGAGTGGGGTAGATGACTGTATCGTAAATAAATACCAATATCAACTTCATTACAACAAATATCAAATAAAATAGCTTTTTATTACTATTACGAATTTAAATCAAATATACAATGAAATACCTATATTGTTTTGAGTGGTCTAAAACAGTGACGTCAAACGTATTTAGTACATTTTTCATACAAAATTGTCGTTTTGATAGATGATAAAAAGTAACTAATTTAACTAAGGTGTCATCTAGCCTATTACTAATTTATATTTCGAATCGAAAAAAAAAAACAAAAAAATATTTAAAACATATTATTAATTAACGTAAATATTTAATATGTCGAACGTGCTTTGAGGCGACGCGGCGCATGTTTAAATTGACATAAATGCGTGGAAACAACAATTTACATCTGCCAGACATCCCGCCACTTTTCATCTAAAATGAAATTTGAGAGCTATTGAATTACAAGCTCCTAGCTACGAGTGTACAATATATTACTTGTATATAACCCTTTACAAATATATATTCATTAGTCTCGCTGTTTAAAAACACGTGTGTTCGTGTAAAAGTCGCGAAATTCTAAATACACAAACATATAATAGTCGGGCTTAACATAATGAATATCCTTACCTGCTGTACCTACTTATAACATGCTCGATTAAAATGGCGCGAATATTATAAGTCACTGAATATTTAGTTGTATTTCACCATCATCTCAACCGAAAGACGTCCACTACTGGACATAGGCCAAGGTCACCGATACGATATTGCATATAAAATTGCTAAACTTAAGTGGCGAAGGGCGGGGCACGTCGCACGCTGCATGTTGGTAGGCCCCCACAAGGTGAAGATCGCGGGAAACCGTTCGATGCGGGCGGCGTTGGACCCGATGTTGTGGAGAACCTTGAGGAAAACCCATGTCCAGCAGTTGTTTTTACATATTTTTAAAATCTTTTGTGGAGGCACTTTATAAAGATCGTAATATTAACATGTTCAACAGTTTATTTAGGTAGTAGGTATGTAGTTTGCCGCTAAATAAAAAAGCTTCAGAATTACACTTTTTATCATAGCGAACGATTAGTTTTATTCACTAGCTGCTTTCTTATTTCGTTTTATTAAATATTAGAACGAGTCAAACAGAATTTTACTAAACTACAATATACCTACCTACACGCGCACAATAATTTGGTACGTGCAATAATGGCGGCGCAATTTCAACATGTACCTACACTGTCCGTTATAACGAAGCGATGAGTCTTATTAAATTGTGATCAACCATTCTAGCTATGATTTAAATAATATCGACAAGAAATAAATAAAAGTCTGAAACATTTACACACACGCGTAATTACTTGCTTTATAGAATAATGGCGGCTATTTCCACTTTCAATACATTATTACTATACATTACATACTTACAAACAACTTACATACTATGCCCACATAATATATACAACTGTAATAACGGAATCGGAATATGAGTTATACATTCTATAACAATGAAAGTTTTAAAATCAAATTAATAAAAAACCTACATAGAAGACATTTGTAGTTTATTTTATAATTTCTACTTACCAATCTTAATTTGCTGATCATGATGCTGAAGAAAAATGGACCAAATACAATTAATCACTTTAAAATTAATGTTGAAAACCGTTTTTAGCAATGTACCAACTGCGAAACTGCAAAACGACACGAGCAAGTGGCAAATGGAATGGAAGATTCAAATGACTTTTTAAAAGCGTTACTGACTAACTACCATAAATCGTAGAAAACAATGTTACCAGATTTAAAGGGAAGGTAATTAAAATTAATTATGTAAACGGACACAGATGTTGTTTTGTTTTGTTATGTTTTTGTAACTTCCACTGTTGTAGTATAAATATTGAAACTTTATTTAAGCGATTAATTCTTACATAAATGACAATGCATGTGAATTGATTACTCGCATTGTCAATTGACAAAATGTAATTGGTAGAGTGGGTAATTCGGTAATATAAATTTATACAGATTTTTGTCGTGGCTCCCATCCCATATAGGTATATAACTTGCTTAGCTTTATATAAAGTTTAACAGAAATTAAACAAAACTTTTCATTTCTGTGGAACATAGACTTATTTTCTTGCAAAATTACTTTTTATTTAGCGTATAAGGGAAAAATTATATAAATAAAAAAAAAATGTAAGTGTTTAAGTTTCTATGTACAGTTATACAGAATTAAATTGTCTTATAAAGGATATTATTATTTACTAGCTTTTGCCCGCGTCTTCGCTCGCGTGGAATTTTGTCTACCACATTAAGTTTCGTAACAGATCGTTTTAAATATATATATATATATATATATTTTAATAGACAAATAATCCTTCGGTACATCATTTTTGTGTAACTTTAATGGTTTAGGCAGTGTACGTACGCCAAGATAACTCCCAGAGGACTGATTTTTTCCCCACTTAATTGACATATGTCGTTATATTACGACCAAAATTACATAAAATCATTACAAATTGTAGCCTATATGTTATTCCGATGTGTAACCTATATTACTGTACAGTTTCCTCCAAATTCGTCCAGTAGTTTTTTTGTGAAAAAGTAACAAACATCCATACTCACAAACTTTCACATTTATAATATTATTAGGACGTTCCCGTCGCGTTAGGAACTATAGTTGGACATAAGTAAAAAAAAAAATTCTAATATGTATTTTATTGCGCTTTCAGGTTTGATTAATTACTAAGATTCAATTGGTTAGTTCGGGATTTAGTGTTCCGATAACACAAGGGTTTAGTGAGGGACACTTGTGTGTAACTGGAGTTTATTGAAAAATTGTGTACGGATGTGTGTGTCTATAAACAGAAGTAGGTCGTTCATGAATATGGACACCACTCACAAAAATCCTTAATCTAGACGTTAACCTTAATTGTAAAATATATTTTGACAATTAGAGTTACTAGTATAGTATAAAATATACATTCACACTCACTTGCTTTACTTTGGCACGAAGAGGATTGTAACAACATTTATAAAATTAAAAAATTAACAATATATCACATAACATAATCTTGTCTATCCTCATGCCTCCTGACTTCTCAAACAGAATGCGTATTACAGTTATTCAAAAAAATGTCATCATTTGTTAAAACAAAATCAATAGTGAATCACGCGACATACGAACCGATAAAGCTCTTAGAATCTATACAAAAGATATTAAAAATGCTCGTAATTCGGTACGAGTAATTTGAGTCGCTGTTCAAAGAAGTGGGATTATGAGCACGTACGTATATTTTTCTTTCCAGGACAGAAAATGATAGTCACAACAATAGTTGTGCCAAGAATAACAAAGCTGGACTTAAGTCCGGCTTTCTCTTAAGAGAATAAAAATAATCAGTGTAAGTCGATCGGTCTAAGTGTTGTGAAGAATCTTGAGCTTTCTGAACATAGATACAGGCGGCACGAGGCTATTCATGAAAGAATTGCGGGCAAATATAATCGCGTGACCGTCCTCAGGGAGCTAGAGGCGGGACAACTTTGTTTTATGATACCCATGATTCTAGCACATTAGCCAATGAAAAAGCAACAGTTTCAGGCACTTACACTAAAGATAAATAAGTCTTAGGGTCGAATATTCCCTTTCGTGGATACAGACTTGAGAAAGAAGTGAAATTTTCCTTTGGGCTTATTTATTTGTAAATTTACCTTCAGCTAGATGTCTCCAGAATACTAATTTTTGAACCAGATAATTACATACCAAATACAGATCGGCGGGGTGGTGTGTCGAAATCGGACCGACTAAAATCACACGGTGTGCCACTCTGCGCCTGATATAGGAGAGGTCCGGGAACAGCTGTGATTACGACATCCAGAATTATTTACATATTACCCCAACCAACAGGCATAAAATAAACGTAGTTCAGCTATTGGAACGAAGTTCCTTACGGCAGGCTTGGAGGGGATAGGGATTTCGCTGCGGGACCGAACTGAAAAAAATGTGATAGTAAAACCGTAAGTGGAAAAAGTGCGTGGAATAAATCTGTGGAAAAAAGTGCGTGGAATAAAACCGTTAAATGAGACGTGCGCAGGCGCGAAAGCGCGTCATGTGTGCTATTTTATTATTTTAAGGAATTTATTATTTTATTTCCTAAAATACTGAATTTCGTAAATACTTTCTTGTACTTAAATAAAAACTAATCAGCAAAATTTAAGAGAAAAATCAAGAAAACCTACATAAAATTGAGCACGATTTTTTTTGCAAATTGTGTCGATTCCACATTATCCGAAGGAACTTCGTTTCTACCTGGTGTCCCACGACACCATTCATTTTTATTTATATTTTTATTGTCAGCAATTTGCCGTAGGAATACCAAAGAAAAAATACCCCAAATGTTAATTACGGCTATGAGTTATTTGTGCTAAATATCCGATTTCGTTCAGTGGAATTCCAACTTCTACTCGTAAATTCTCACAAACTTTCACATAAAACAATGTTAGAAGAAAAGACGAAGAATTCTTTTAGAAGCTATTTTAAACAATACAGTATTATTTTTTTATCTAATTAAATATATTAGACACATCATGTGTTAACGTAGATCAAAATTATTGTTTATAGCATGCAATTAAAACGCATAGTTTATAAGATAACAAAGCTCTGAAGTGCTCTCTCTCTCTCTTTACATATTATATCGTTATATAAAATCGTGTTTAATGTTTGGTAGAAATAATTAGTAAGTATTTTTAGTACTAAAAAGACACTTATCCAAATTATTCGTCCTTGATGTCGTGTATCTACCTATCGGTACTTACGTAAATGCATATTTTTATTTCCGTTTGATTACGTTATTTTTAAAGGGACCTACTTACTACTCTTTTTTCGCCCTTTGTTAATAATTATGTAAATATGTATAAAACTGAGCAAGAAAATTATGATTCCATTAAAAAATATATTTCGTTTTACTATTTGACCGTAAAATCTAATAGCAATCTAATAAATATTGCCAAACGTCTGAATAATACAAGAAATGCAATAGTTACATAAATTAGACAATTAAATAATTAAAAAAGAGAATATGCTGCTATTTTATCAAACATTACTAATTATTTAAAAAAGATTAAAAATTTGAAGTCAAATACACTTATTATTAATTCGGTTATTTCGTTTCATCAATTTTACTCATACCTAGGTCACTAAGATGGCGGTCGAATTTCGATTGTTTTGAATGCCGTTTTTTTATTAAAAGATTTTTATTTAACTTGCAATGTATCTATGTAACAATGTTTATTCGGTTGAAATATTGTAACTTCATTTTGAAGCAGAGTCTTCAACCCTTTGAGGTGAAATTTTACACGTATGTATATATTACGTGATAATGTAATGTTTATTATTATGACATTGCATTGAGCCTGATCCTATGACGGAGCTGGATGATGGCCGTAAGATATCAGTAATGAAATGACGCAAGCTCATCGAGTTAGGACTTTTTTGATTCCTCATGACGAGTAGGTACTTTGATTTAAGATGGTATACAGTGTCTGATAATGGACTTGAAGGTGGCCATAAGAAGTTTGTATGAAAACGACACATTCGCATGAAATTTGGGCTTATTTGGTTACTCGACGATTAGTTTAATCTTGAATGGTTTCAGTTATGTGGTCAGTCAGACTTTAATGATGAAACTGGAAGGTGATCATAGGTTCTCAATAGTAAAACGACGTAACCACCTCGAGTTTGGACTTTTTCGATTCGTCTTGATGAGTAGATATGTACCTATGTATGTAAGTACGAATGTAAACCCATCAGCTTTAGGAAAATAGATGGGTCCATTTCTTATAAATGTCAATTCCATGATGGAGATACTAAGAAACCTGTCCCACGATAACTAAAATTGAAAATACATTAAAAACCACAAAAAACAGCTTTTATTTATATGCGCTAAAGAAAATGAAATTAACTTTTTCTTGAAAACTTTTGTTATCAACTTATAATGTACATAATTTGTATGATACGAAAGCTCGTCGCAATACTTGCGGTAGTATCAGTTGTAGAATACATACCGAATTCAAAAGTCAAACTATCGTAGGTGAGTGGGTATAGGCCGCAGAAACCATTTATTTACGTGCAATGTTTATAATATGAAATGACGAAATGTCCTTGTCTTATTTATATCTTAGGCAGGATCAGGTGCGGTACATACGAGATATAAAACCAATCTTTTGATTTTGGTTTGTTTTTTTTTAATTATATTTTTATTTTGTAAAATCAAAGACACTATTTTCAATACAGATCCATCTATGTTAATGCTCGTTAAACTCTTTTAAAACTATTCAAGGTTAAAAATTCGTTTGTAGCGAGCCAAAGTGGTCGTTGGAACGTTCAATATATTTTTATAAAAGGGAACAATATTGTTATAAATGATTTTTGTGAAACTTTAACTATTTACGTAGTGCACGCAACGGAGCTTCTCTTACGAAATAATTTTGCCCCGATTTTACTACATTTACTATTTACTAGAGACAGTTAGAAGGATGGAGAGTGATATAGGCTACTTTTTATTGCGGCAAAACATGATTACTATTCATATTTCAATCACTCAAGTTTTATCTGTACCGATAGATGGCGCTTTCAGGGTTTTTCACCTGATGGCTTGCAGTGTGAAATCAGTCGATAGACTTTAAAAGAAATTCCACCGGTTTCCGATAGATGGCGTTATATATATTGACGTAAGAAAAAAAACATCCCCGGCATCCACCCGTGGCCTCACATCGATGGGAGGCTCTAATTATCCGTATCATTGAAACCCTCACGTACCTCTAAGTAACAGTTTTGCTGTCGTAACGCCCATCGCTCGATAAATGGGTTGTCCAGCGTATTTTCAACTAGAACTAGTATGAATACCTACATATTTGCGCGTCTAAACGAATAAACAAATTTCATTCTTGTTTAGTTGTAAGTAATAAAATGTTATATAGGTAATTATCAAAAACAATAATTTGGCTAGCTAGGTTTCATTTTTATGAAACGTTGTTTTGTGCGTGTTTATTTCAAAACAACTTTCCAAAAATCCAGAGCAAAGCTCGGTTTCCAGGTAGGTACTACCTATATAGGATAGATGACACCTTAGTCAAATTAGTTACCTACTTTTTATATATGTCAAAACGATAATTTTGTATGAAAAATGTACTAAATACCAAATTGTGACGTCACTGTTTTATACTACACAATTGAACAATTTATTTCACTGTATACCTACTTATTTGATTGAAATTCGAAACAATAATAAAAAGCTATGTTAATTCTATTTTCCGAGATGTTTCGCGATATTAGTTTTAATGAAGTGGACATTGGTATTTATTTCCGATACAGTAATCTACCCAATTACTCGTTTAAAGGTATTGGATAGTCTACTCCTGCATTACGAACGTGTCCTGTGTCGACAGGATCTGAAAATCATACGTGAAACGGACACAATACCGACTCAGTAGGCCAAAACTTGGCTAATCGGTGATATAAGAGTAAATCCGTGACAGAGTTTATTCGTTCTTCATAATGAAGTTACTACATAGACCTACAGTTTGAACTCATGCTCAATGGATGGTGGTAATCTTAACGTGTAGACGTTGACCTACAGTGTATGCGAACACTGACAGAAATTAAAAAGTCGCCTCCCATCGCCTATTCCATGGTATAGTCTCTCCATTACCAACTTGTCAATAGATCTGGCGGGATAAATATTGAATTATCTTGGATTTATAGGTAAAATGGAAAAAAAAAACAAAACCGAAATCCCGAAAAAGAAATTAAATTTTTATTGTAATTCAATCCTTAAGTTAGGTGCGCAAAAAAATTTTGTGTTTTTCTGTGTTTAACATATTTGTGCATCACACAATAGTCCAGTGTAGTACATTTCATGAATTTATTTAAATGATGTTGTGTGAATTATAAGGTTATTTTGAATATTCCAGACTAAAAGCCAAATATCTTTATTTTCTAACATAACCTATTGGTTTATAGAAGCAAAACAGTTTGCAACCAAAAAGAAGGTGTCTTCGAAAATGAAAAAGTCTTACATTGCCTCAAGTATTAAAGCAGCTGTAATGGGAGTCTTAAACAATGGGAGTACAATGTATAAAACAGCAAAAAAATTCTCAATGTCATGGAGCACCTCGAAAGCCTATTGCATAACCCTACTTCAACTTCTCAGTTGAAACGTGGTAAACCTTATGTCTTACCATCTGAAATAGAAATTAAGCTGTTGAATTATATCAATAAAATGCAGGAAATTGGTTTTGGATTGACTGTAATGCAGGTTTGTATTGTAGCATATCGATTGGCTGAAAACGCAGGAATTAAACATACTTTTTCTCGATCAAAGCAATATGCGGGCTGGTATTTGTGGTCTTGTTTCAAAAAACGTTATAATCTAAGCTTAAGAACACCTGAAAGTTAGTCTGAATAGAGTCCTATCAGCCACAAGAGATGCTGCCTAACTTCTTTATTTCACAATGAATGCCCAACCACAATCAGGATCTAATAAACCACAGCCAGGCTGTTCAAAGCACCCTTTGATAATTTGTTGCAAATTCCTAGAGGGCGCTACCTAAATCCAAAAAAGGCAATGTTTATGCACCCCACACACATCAATCTATTATTACTCCAAGAGTTGAGGAGGACTCAAATACCTGTGGTACCTACCTACTTGTCAAAATACATTTGAACAAGACATTCAACTTACCTACAAATGTAAGAGAGTGTATCCAGAGCCCATTTTGTAAAATTTAGCACCATGTTGAGTGTCAAAATGTTAAAGATTCTCAATTTTTTATGTTCAATTTGTGAACTTTGTGATTAATTGTAGTTTTATCTGATATCCACTTGTAATATTTAAAGTTAAGTACTTAAATGTTGTTTATGTTCCTAAACACAATAACCTACAAACCAAAGCCATTTGTGCAATAATCATAGAGATACACTATTTGCTAATTAAATCACACCTATGTTGATTATATTTAAGACTTTTATTTACTGATTCTTTGTCTATCACATCTTAACCAACCTTATGTCACACAATAAACCTAGTATCACTGAATTAACTTATTTTATATTGTACATAATTATATAGGATTTAGGTATATGGGCAATTTAGTATTTCAATTTTTTCTAGATATCGAGTAGGTAAGCCAATGTTATAACCTTAGGCCTAGTAGGTACATAGTATCTAATTATCCGATTGGTAAATAAAATTCCACTGTAAAAAAATCAAACTATCACCGATTAGCCAAGTTTCGCCCAGATACCTTCTCACAGTAGACCAATTTAAAGCGACAGCATCCGTATTGTCGTGTTTCGTTGGCGAGTGCGAGATCGGAGGCCCATTGGTGCAGGGGTGACAGTTGTCGTGGTGTGTACTATTGTAATACAATGCCACGATGATTGTCACGCCTTTTACGTCCCCAAGTGAGGTGTGAAAAAGCATCTCGCTAGACCGCAATAATATCGGTCACCATACTGCATTGTCTGCATTTGCAATGAGTGTGGAGACCACAACTCTTGGAATTCTATTCATGCCTTCCATCAGGCAGAGTGCAGGGCAGGCTCTTACAATAAAAATAACATATATTTGGTTTAAAAACTTAAAATAAAACACTCATTTAAAGTAAAAAGTAAAAACAAATTATAGTTTTAATAAACTTATAAACAAGCTTAAACAATAAGCCGAACCGATATCGTTCAATCATCGAAAGAAAATAAAAAAGCGTGGCTTTGTACCTTGTACTGGTTTGATTTCTTATTCCAATATAAAGGTTTGATATAAAAAACAATAATTTATTTGTCAACTAAATAAAACGTGCATGCAATATTGCGACGACATATGTAGTCTATCGAGTTGAATCGATCAAATCAAATAAAACAAATCCACAAAAAATCAATTGATAAAAGTATTTTGCAACAAAACAGAATCATTGCCAGCAATAAAATTATTAACAAATTTAAAATTGTATGTTAACCATTTAGTTCGATTTACTATTAAAACGTGTTGTGTCAACTATAATTTATTTAAAAGTAGGTTCATTAGGTAAAAAACGATGTTACATGATTATTTGATAGGTTTAAACAATATGTCACACACACGGCACAAGTGTAACAACTCCTAAAAAGTTTTACATATTTGTAAACGCTCGAACCAGGAGCAAACTTAGTATAATATATGTCGATACATATATACCCACTATCACACTACACAAGGCACATTCCTGTGGACAGTGTTTGGTATACGATTATTGCAGACGCTTCGAAGCATCGCACAAAGATTAGAGACCAAGAATACACAATACTGTGTAACCGATTATTCTCTCGCCGACTTAATCGTTTACATTTGTTTTCTTCTTTATCGTTTCCTTAACTTTTAAATCACAGTTTCAACTTTAAAAATGACTTTTAATTACTGCCGTCCCATCTTGGTATTTGTAATCAACGTTTTCATGCAAGCACACTATTCATAGATGTCGTTACAAAACATTTTCTCAGCGTTGCCATCGCCACCCTCGGCTCGTCGGCGTGTGTCGGATTCACAGATTTTTTTATGTTTAGGACTGTAGGATGCGTGGTCGAAGCTATTCAAAACTGTGATATTGCAAATGAGACAGTGATTCCACAATTTATTGATCTGAAACAAGATAAAATTATAAATCTCATTTTAAGAGAAAACTCTCGCATTAGGAACGAATTCTGTGCCGCGGGGACTTCAAAAACACAAGATACGGACACAAAGAACACTCAGATTCGGAACAACAATTTGTGGATCACACAAAGTGTTGTCCCATGTGGAGTTTAGCTATAATCTATGTTAACCACAGGTACTAGATAGAACATTCTCTGCCCTTTAATTTACTGTAAGAGATCAAATACTAGCTACTTGGACCTTATAAATTTCGCAGGTTTGGAGTGAGATCGTCAAAAAAAATCCTAACTGTATGTTTCTATAAAGAATGATAAAATCTCTTACATTGTCTGCGGCAGTCTCGTTAAGGTTAGCCGATATGATTTTCATTTGTCAACAAAAATAGATCAAATTAAGTGTAAAAGACTAACTAAAAATATACCGCTTTACATTACATATAATATGTAGTATTCTAAGACTATTCTGATGATCTAGCGGTTAGTGTATGCGACTGTCGATCAAGAGGTCTTGGGTTCGAATCCCGAGTCGGGCCAGAAAAGTGTTGTTGAGTTTTTACTGAGTATAGGAATGCGAGGGCCTCGAGGTTCTGTACCGCGACAGGTTTATATTACATCAACCTCCCTCAAGGTTCTCCACAACAGCCGGTCCCGTGCCGGCCGCATCGAGCATCTACTAGGTAGTAGAGCCACGCTGATTTCAGCACGAGCGGACCGGCTGGACCGGAGCAGCACTATCCTCCCACAGAAGACCAACCTAAAGCGATAGCATCCGTGCTCGCGTGTTTCATTGGTGAGTGTGAGACCGCGGAGGTCCATTGATGCAGGGGTCACAGTTACCGTAGTAACTGTAAGCCTTACACTGTCACATTGATTGTCATGCCTTTTACATCCCCAATCGGGGCGTGAAAAAGCATCTCACGAGGCCGCCATTGTGTGGGTCACCATACTGCATTGTCTGCATTTGCAATGAGAATGGTGACCACAACTCTTGAATTCTAATCATGTTTTCCATTGGGCAGAGTAGAGTGTCACTTTGGCAGGCTCTTAATATAGAAAAATTAAAAGCTTCCAGCGACCTTCACCAGGTCGTCGGACCACCTTGTGAGGGGTACTACTACCAAAGATGCGTTGCCAGTACGCGGTCGCTAATCCAGAACTTATATTACATACTGGACTGGTGTAGTTTGAAACTAAATGGCATTGTGTGTCAGATGACTGAAATATTGTAACTTTCCTATAAAATTAGTACATTAAAAAACACATATTTAAAAAATAGCAGATCATAGACTTCAGGCACAGAAACCAAGTAACCAGTAGTTTTGGCTTCAAAGAGATCCTTCTGTATCGGAGATCCTTGATCTAGCCGTCTGACGTGAGCGTCTTAAGGTGTTGGTCGCCGTGTTTATTAGGATATCTTATTACTACTAAAGACCAGCAAAAAAAATAGTTTTTAAAATATACCTTTCGAGAAAAGTTATCATCAACGGGTTGTAGAATGTTGACAACATGCAGTCTGGTCAAACTGTGAGCTCTCGTGTCTTTAGACAGTACATTCATTCGGCACACTTGGCATACCACCGAGCTCTCCGCTTGCTTGTAGCTGTGGAACACTTCAATTGTGAACCTCTCTTTTCTACCTTTAGGAGTGGTGATCACCACACGATCGTCTTCTACGACGGGGAGTGCACAGTTCAATTTGTATTTGGCAATCATCGTCTTCAAATATTCCAGAAAGTTTGTTTCGGCCTGGTTCACTGTAGTCTGTGAGCAGTGAGCTACGTCCCGTTGACCGGCGGGTTCGGTTTGCGATGTTCGCGCGGTCTTCTTGGCCATCGCAGCGTGCCTCTTGCCTTTGCAATGTTCTTGGAAACTGTTGCAATGTATACTTCTCGTGCAAACGCTGCAAAAGATCATATTTGAAGGAGTCTCGCTTTGGTCACGGCCACAATATTCCCTGATGGTCTTCAGGTGCCGTTGACCCTTGAGGTGTTCTTGGTAAGTGTTTGGCGTCAAGTAAATATCGCACACGTCACAGTGAGTCAGCTTTCGTTTCCTTCCAGAAAGTTCGATTTGCTTAACATAGAAGACGCCGGTTTTCATGTACGAGTAATGTATACGGTCAGTGGCCGCGTGCTCCGCGCCATCAGAGACCATTATATTGCACAGCACACAGTGAGACATCATGTTTATCTGAAAATAAATGTTTTAGTTAGAAACCTGAGAATTATTCGTAAATTACGCGTGCACAGAGTAACATAAACAATTAAACATATATTAAAAAAAGCTGACACGCGCTACTCAGGTCTGTTTTTTGTTTTTGATAGAAGCGTGATATTACTGTGACTTTTCAGTTTCAAATAGTTGTTCTTGAGATCAGTGTAATCGGCTTACGGCGATTTCCACATAAAGCGCAAACGAAAAGACATTACAGCGCCATCTACCGAAGACCTACGGCACTACGGAGCAACTCGCGACTGCTCCTGAATCGCGATATAGAAACTCGCGGTGATTAGCATATATAAAACATCCCAACATCAACCCATTGGCCGTGGTCCGCCAGGTGTGATCACCTCCCCTGGGGTCTGAGGATCCTCCCTTTGTGTAGAAGAGACATGACACCCGTGGATACGGTTTTCCTTTATTAAATTTTACTAAACATTAGTGTGCTTTATTTTAGTCAGTTGACCGCGATAACCTACATAAACGCGGGTGGAGATGCAAACAAAAATTTGTATTAAATAAAGTATCAAAAAACTAAAAAAACACGCTTACAAACACACACAAACATACAACAGGTGAAGCTAAGAAAACTGCTCTTACGCATTTTCGTCGTAACTTGTCACTGATAAAGGCAGTATATAACCGTCTCCCCTTTATTCTGGGCGCGACTTTTTAAAACTAGAGCTTTAATTAGCTCACCTGTATGTTTGTTTGTATGTAACCGATCGTCCCATGTAGGATTTGTATCCACAAACACTTAGCGCTGACTGCTTAAGCGACTATGCCATCCGCGCAGTCAACAAAGCTTCAACGGGGAGGCAACGTCCCTTTTACTTGTCTCGCTTCATCCATGAGTCTTACCTTTCGAGTGAAGTGTTCGTCTATGCTTTGTGTAATATTGTTCATATGGATACGAGTTTCGCTGTGTACTCTCGTGTCAGTAGATATAATCATCTCACACAGTTGACAATACAAGCTGGTCTTTGTTGGCTTGTATCCGTGGAAGTTTTCCACGTTTACAGTCATTTCAAAACCATTCGGCGTGACAATGACGAGACCTCCGTTCCTGGCGATCGGCATTTCGTATTTCAAATTATAATTTGAAAGCATCTTCTTGAAGTACACCATAAATGCGTCGGCGTCCATCGGGCCGTTTCTATCGTCGACGTGTTGTCGAGTGCTGCTGGCTGAGCTGGCTGACCCCTGTTGGTCTTGTCGTGCCTGGGTTGAACTTTTCGTCTCTTTTTGAATCTTCTGTTGTTGTTTTTTATGGTTTTTACCCTGGATATGCTCGACAAAGTTATTTTTATGTAACTTTATGTCGCAAATTTCACATTCGACAATAGATCCTTGATTGACGGAGGGTGCTTCGTTTACTGAGGGTGGATTGTCGTCAGTCAGTGTTGAAAAGTGTTCAGGTGTAGCTAAATAGTTCTTGTTGCCCACCAAGTCGTGACGCCACACATCGCTGATCTGCAACATATCATCAATATATTTCAATATATATATATATAAAATTAAAAGTGTTATTATTGATATGTGTACCTCAAATAATAAAATTAGCTTCTCATTAAAATTCGAGACTAAATAATATTACGTACGCGCGCACACAGGTATACATACACATACACATACCACACCAACTCTAGCTTTCACAGATGGCTCGGCTCCACTCGTGTATGTTTCGTTTTTCGCGATAAATAGTAACCTCTATATGTTATTCTGATGTATAAACTATGTTACTTTAAAAGTCTATCTAAATTTGTCACACATTCATATATCCTTACCATTCGCATTTATGATATTTAAAGCCAAAAAAAAATTATCAATAAACAGTTTAGTTATGTCTGTTCAATATACACACATACTTACATCAGAGAAACCCTTCAAAATTTTTTGTAAAGACTAATTAAATATTTTGTACTGTATGTAATCAGAGAAATAAAATTAATAGCGCCATCTATCGGATGTATAAAATTTAAATGGACCTTCTTCCGGTGGGAATAAGATGGTTTCCAGAGGTAAAAAGTAACCTATTAGCCTACTAATTATCTTCAGACACAAGAATCATTACAAAAAATTGTTTCGTTGCGGTGTGAAAAAAAGACAAACATACAAACAAACAAACACACTCGCATTTATAATATTAATAAGGATTTTATGAACCGAGAGACTAAATTTAACATAGTTATTATAAAATGAAAAACTGAATCTGTAAGCTGAATACTATCTCTTAAGATACAGCTGAACAATATCTCCCATCTATGAATACGCCTGCACTGTTACATTTCCGCGCGAGGCGTTACTTACAATATGGGACAGTGTTACCCTGCCCGTACAATTTACGAAGCTCACCAAGTAGTTCTAACTAACTAACCATCAGTAGTGCCGACGTCCATTATATCTTAGATCGATAGATGACAGCGAAACACTTAAAATTAAGATAAGACATAAAAAGCTTGTAAAAACTAAAAGTACCTTACGGCGAAACATTTCGTCTATGGGATGAGAGATTAAACGAGCGTGTTTCTCATCTTCGATGTGCAATCTCTTTTCATCGAGCGCGATCATCTTGTCGCACACCTGACACAACACTTCGGAGGAGCTCTTTCGAAAGCTGTGGAAGATATCCACGGTGGTCTTCAGTATGTTGCCGTTCGGTGCCGCCAGCACCAGGTGCTGAGGATCGTTCACGTCAATCCACTCGCAAACATTAATCATATATTTCTCATTCATTGTCTTAGCGTATAGCTTAAACTCTTGGATTTCGATTGAAACGCTCGCGTGAGCAAGCACATTATACGTTTGTTCTATATTACATGTAGAAGTAGATGGTTGTGTAAGAAGATTCAGTTCTCTCTCTTTAGCTCTGTCATGTTCAAGCACAGCTAGTACATCTTCCAGCTGATTACTGTTAAACCCTGCAGTTATTTCTTCAGGCTGAAGATCGTTTAACGCTGAATCTATTGGTTGAGGCACATGAACGTTCGACCCTAAATCTGCAATATCAGGCTGGCGACTGTTAGACGTTGAATCATCATCCACTTCGTAGAACAGAATATTGTCAGGACTCTCGCAGACTGACTCCGACTGTTGCTGTTCTTCGTCAATAAAGTTTTTGACGAATGCTTTTAAAGCGGTCTCTTTGTCGATAGATTTGTAATGTTCCACAGACAAACCGTGTATCGATGTCTGATCGTTAGGAACCAGCGTCATACAGGGCGAACAGTAATGAAAGTCACACGGGTAATTGTTCCTATTACTCCAAAGTAGTTTGTCATCACTGAACAGACTGCTTACGAAAATTGTACTCATTTTCTTCTTATTCTGGTGTATGATGCTCTGAGCGTGCTCCCTGAAGTACGCCCTCGGAACGACTGTGTCGCACACGTGACAATTGATCACCTCTGTCTCTGAAATACAACAATATACCGACATTAATTTACCTATACTTTTTTTTTTCCAAAAATACAACCCTCACGTTAGGACACATATCCTGTGTCGTTGAGATTTTACAAACATACAAGAAATGGACACAAAGAACACCCAAACTCAGAAGAACGACTGCTTAAACCTCTGTCATCCGTACAGTCGCATTTTGTTATATATGTATGTTATTATAGTCGAGGAATTTGTTTGTGAAAAAGTTATTCTAATGTTTTTTTTTCTGGCAAGCGAGCAGACGGACCGCTTTATCTCATTACATCAACAATACAGAGAGGATTTGGACTCCATATAATTCACACGTTCAGACACTGACTGCACGATTAGCCCAGTGCAGTGGTTTAAGCGGTCGCCACGCCGCTCTCTACTGCGCTGAGTGTCGTGCGTTCAAACCCCACATGGAACAACACTGTGTGATCCATAAATTGTTGTTCAGTCTGGGCGTACTATGCGTACGTTTTTTGTATGTTTGTGAAACTCGCCCGCGACACAGGATTTACTTCCAGTGCGAGCGTTGTCTTTTTAAAAGAGAGAAGGAAAAAAAAAGAAATTCAGGAAAAAGCAATGCAAGAGCTGCTTAATGCATTCCAACCGAACTCTCGAACGGTGTAGGGTTTGTGTCGTTTTCTTTCTCCATGTACCTGCTGTGTGTAGTTTGCTCCTTAGTCGGCTCTTACGACACTCATAGCATGAAATAGAGGACACGGACCCTTGCCTTGGATTGGCAAACCTCCACAAACTCCAAGGTCTTACAAACACTTGAATGCCGTGCGCACGCTTGCGAGTGTCGTCAGTGTGTTTCGGACAGGTGAACATGACAGACGTGGACGTTGAAGTACTTATGAAGATCTTCAAAAAGAGTATCACATAGCGTTCATGATAACAACAAATTATCCTTAATCACATAGGATCTCTATATGTATTTAAAGTCACACAAAATTAGGAATCTGATATCATTATTATATAAATTATATGTAATTAAATTAACATTTTTGACTCATTTTTATATAAAACTAAAATGACTTGTTGAATTTCGGATCACCTACTTCTATTTATAACGGAAATGGAAATTATTAAGCTATATTAATATTATAAAAATGAAGAGTTGATGTTTGTTTGAACGCGCGCAAATCTTACAAAAAGAAATAAAAAAATGATAATAATTCATTGATAAATTATTTTAATATTACATAACAGTTAGCAAGGAAGGCTATGGTTGTATATCATCACGCTACGACCAAAAAGAGCGAAGTGTCAATGAAAAATGTTGCGAAAACGGAGGAAAATTATTCTGTTTGAGAGTTTGCATTGTATGCGCTAATGCGTAAATGGCTAGTTTCACAAAAATAATGCACTGTAAAGACCTGTTTCCTTTTAAGAAATTTAATAAAAAGGTCCGCGACAAATGTCTTTCTTATAAGATTGGCTCACTATAACAGTTTTTTTTTTTTTTGAGACCAGCCTCTAGGTGGTGACGTCTGTGTGTGCTGTAAGTCGCCTAAATAGAGAGTTTTATTCGACGATAGTGCCCGTGGTACCCGGGCAGGCGCTAGGAGGGATAAAGATGTCGTAATAACAGCTGTTCCTGGATCCCTCCTCTCTCAGGTGTAGAGTGGCACACCGTGTGGTTTTAATCGGTCCGATTCCGACACACCATCCAGCCGCAAACCCGTTGCCAAACGTTAAAAAACTATAACTGTTTTATGATAAACAAATTTGTTCACGCTGTACAACGTCGCGCTACGGGCAACAACAGGAGATGCACGAGGTTGTGTGGGTCAGCTAATAAATAAATAAACTCGAGTAGATTATTTCAAACATACCGTCGTAGACATCCTCTTCAGCTATGTGCTTCGACACCACTTTTACTTCGAAGACGGTCGTCTCCTCGTCTAGAAATATTTTAGAGACTATCAGCCTTCTCCCCGTGGTAGGGCTTTGCAGGTGCGTTATAAAATCGTCTGTACTCAGGTGATCCTCGCGTCTCAAGGGCTCCCCGTCTTCACCGGGATTCCTCTCCATCATTTCGAGCTGAAATAAATAAATGATTGCATCACATCCATGGCGTTTGATAGTCCACCGCTGTACACATAGGTCTGTCTTTAGCATGGAGGTTTTGGCTTTCAATACAATGCTGGCCAGACGGGTTGGTAAAGGGGAATCTTCAGTTGGCTCTTTCGACATCATTCTTAATAAGTCATTGTTACGATCAAGCGTGTGTCGGGCCTGGAGCGTTGTGTTTTGCCTAGTGTTTATTAGAGTTTACATTCCAGACTCTGTGACTCAAAATACGGCAAAACCCAATAACACTACCCCACTCGAGAATCGAATCGAGTACTCTACGGTCAGTAGTAACATACGCTAATCAACAAGACCACAGAGACGCGTCTGCCCCCTATATATCGCTCAATATTTTTAACCATATATTCGACTAGCTGCTGCCCGCGACTCCACCCGCCTGATTGTCAATTGTCACGGTAAACAGTAACCTACGTCCTTCCACAAGGATCAATTATCTGCATGTCAAAGGTTATTTTAAAACCAGCGCAGTGGTTTAGAGGTGAATTAAATTTTGTTTATTTATATAGATTAATTAAGACAAGCAATGCCACGGTATATTATTATCTTGAAATTTTAAAGGTATAGACAGCACTCGCGAAGCTTATTCTCAAACGAAAGATTTTTTTTTCAATTACTTTATACTAGTTATAGCTATCATCATCAACAGCATTTTTTTTAAAGAAAAGAACGTCCGCACTAGGAATAATTCCTGTGACGCGGGCGACTTTACAAACATACAAGAAAGGGACACAAAGAACACCCAGACTCAGAACAACAATTTATGGATCACAAAAAGTGTTGTCCCATGTGGGGTATGAACCCACAACACTCGGCGCAGTAACGAGAGGCGTGGCGACCACTTACATAAACAGCTAGGCCAACCGTGCAATCAAACTTTAAAAGTCCACTACTAGACATAGGCCTCGCCTTAACGAGCAGGTTTCGGCCTACTTTACCACGCTGGTCACGTGGCTTGGTGTACGGTTTGTTTCAAGTTTGCCTTCTCTTTGTAGTGATGTCTTGCGAAGCTTGCTCCCTTAGTCGCCTACGACATCAAGGAATGATCGGGGTGGTGATACTATATTTTTAATCCGTCACCACGTGTTATATTATGGGCATGCACACACACGCACACGCACACACGCTCACGCACACACGCACACGCACACCCACACACACACACACCCACACACACACACACACACACACACCACACACACACACACACACCCACACACTATATTATGGGTAAATTACACAAAATCTTAATAAATTGTAAAATCTTGTATACAAGCTATAAGATAAAAGTTTCATCTAAAAGCGTTTGGTAGTTTTTGCGTGAAAGAGTAACAAACACCCGTCCTCACATACTGTCATACTTTTAATGTTAGTTGTACTTGTAGAGTGTATTTCATATATTATCGAATACTAGCTGTGCCTCCGACTTCGTTCGCGTAAAATTTGAATTTTTACTTTGAAGACGTGGGTTTTGCTGCGTAAATCCCGATCCCGCGAGGAATCCGGAATAAAAAATAGCCTGACATATTAAAATCGGCTTAGCAGTTCCGGAGATAAGCCCGGACAAACAGATAGACAAAAATTTAAAACAGCTAGTTTATGTTTCAGTACGATGTAAAGAGTTATCTGTAAGCACTAGAGAAAATAGTTCTTTTTAATTACAGATAGGCATCAATATATTGATATTGAATTTATTTTTTTAAAAAAGGTTTTTCGCATTTCCTATCTATACCAGAATGATAAAGCTAGTGTTTGTTTGTTTTGTTGAACGCGATAATATGAAGAACTACTGGTCCGATTTCATATCTTTTTCGTTTTCAGATAGCACAGTTAACGAGGCTTTAGGCTATATATCATCACGTCATGAAAAAAACACAGATTATCCCCTAATAGATTTCGCACACAGGGGCACAGCTGTGCGCAACACAATGTTCTCCTAGCCATTTCGGTCACGGCGGCCAGTTTCAACAGAGACCTGCCATGCCAACTGCGCAGAACATATTATAGTGTACAAGTGTGTGCGCAAACACAAGTGCACTTTCTGTTCCTCTCGCTCTCACAATCCTATGGCATGGCTATCCGACACGAACGAGATATCACGCGCAGGATCGACATCTTTACGTGCTCACCACGCGTAGGGGGTTAAGGCTCCGACTTCCAAACTCCAGGCTGATATCAAGCATTTCTATAATCAGATAAACATAAGCCCTACACGGGAATCGAACCCGAGACCTTTTGATCGGCAGCGGCACATATATGCTGTAGCTAGCAATTGAAGTTACGCTAAGAATCACGACATCAGTATAGACTAAGTTTGTGACCCATAGGCACGCCGAGGTAATATGTGACGTAAAATGGTGACGAGTCAGCTAAGACATCCAGTTATCAAAAATATAGCCTATTTTTATTGTGTTTAAAGTATTAATAATTAAACAGTCGATGTCTTTTTTAATTGTCTCTTTCACTCATTATGCAAATTACAATATTTGTCTTTATCTAATGCTGCACGTGTAACAATAGTGTTGGATTCAAAGTCGATATGGTTCGGACATCTTTTGATTTTTTTTTTTATCGAAGCAAAGATATTTTCTTAATCGTCATTTTTTATGGTCGTTTTATGAATAACCGCAGTAGGCTGCTGTTGGATGCCGACACATCTACTTTATACTTGCTATAATAGTTTTAGTAGGGAATTTCGCATGTATTTTGAATATGAGTTGGTTGAGGGAAACATGATATTCTAAAAATTACGCGAATGTTACACGTTAAAATGATTTCTAATTCAAAAAAATTAACTTCAATGAAAGGTTATTATTACTTTAAATTGCTATTTAAGTGTATTTATTTACAAATGTTAAAAAATATACCATTAAATTATAAATTATCCAGATCAACGTTCTAACTGCGTGCGGGCATCACTATGGTCCGATGTCCGTGAGGTATCCAATCACAGCGCATTTGTCACGTCCCGCGCATTTCGTGTACACGTCTCAATATTTTGTGACGCCGCCGCCGAATGGAAACAAATTTTTAACATGGCGGTTCTTATTAGGATGTTATCTGTGGACCAAATAGAGCGGAGTACCACGACCCTTTCTAAAAATCATTCTTTACGCTTTATGTTACAATACAAAAGAGATTAGTAAAAATTTTATAAGACAGGTGTTTAGTTATTTCAACTAACTCGTAAACTAACCCTATTGACTGCAAGAATGGTGTAGTGGTTCAAGCGGTGGGTCCGAACCCCACATGAGACAACACTTGATTCACAAATTGTTTGGTCTGGGTATTCTTTGAGATCATCTTATGTGCTTCTATAGTCTTCCGTGACACGGACAATATTCCATACGCGGGAGTTATCTTTTTAAATAATAAAGCTTACGCTCGCCATTAAGAAAAAAACAGCGTTTTACGGCCAAATCGTAGTATTTGTACTTATATACTCATGCACGTTATAACCTCTTCGGCGTAACGAGATAAAAATCTTTCTAAAAAGTTTATCTTTAGCGCTGTCCTGTTTGTAGAGAAAATGACAGTAATAATAGAAAAAAGGCTTTATTACAATACACTATCTATCTAGTTAGATTAACTTTATTTAAATATCATAAAATAATTACTTTTACGTAATTAATAATAAAAAACTAAAATGTTGACTAGATCATTTCATCGTGTCGGTATTTCGTGACCTCGTCTCTGTACCAATCCCTACCGGACTATCCCCAACACCGGGCGTTTCTCGGGGTCCCCACCCCCTGGAGTTCGACCTCGCTAAGCACAAGAGGGAACACAGAACGAGATCCAGGCGCAGCTAACATGCTGGTCGTCGACTGACACCAGGGTATACCATAGGAATATACCAACAGGCCCAAGGGCCCAACCAAGTGACCCGCCTGTAGTCGCAGGTGGCGCGGTGGACCACTTCGACAGGTCGTAGACCTGGTAAAGTCACCCCGAGACTCCTTCCAAAGGGATCTACGAGAAGAACCAAACACACACTCTTACCGTTTTTCCTCAGCGTGCCAAAAAACGTGTAACTTCAAAACTCACGGCAGTTGCATATACTCGTACAACAAATTTCAATGGAAAACTACTTATGACAGTTAAATGTGTTTCACTAGTTTGTGAGTGATAGTCTACCAAAACCGTTAACAAAGAACGTTTGTAATATGAAATAACAAATCACCTTTGTCTTATTTACACCAACAATTACGAGTGGGGTAGATGACTGTATCGTAAATAAATACCAATATCAACTTCATTACAACAAATATCAAATAAAATAGCTTTTTATTACTATTACGAATTTAAATCAAATATACAATGAAATACCTATATTGTTTTGAGTGGTCTAAAACAGTGACGTCAAACGTATTTAGTACATTTTTCATACAAAATTGTCGTTTTGATAGATGATAAAAAGTAACTAATTTAACTAAGGTGTCATCTAGCCTATTACTAATTTATATTTCGAATCGAAAAAAAAAAACAAAAAAATATTTAAAACATATTATTAATTAACGTAAATATTTAATATGTAGAATGTGCTTTGAGGCGACGCGGCGCATGTTTAAATTGACATAAATGCGTGGAAACAACAATTTACATCTGCCAGACATCCCGCCACTTTTCATCTAAAATGAAATTTGAGAGCTATTGAATTACAAGCTCCTAGCTACGAGTGTACAATATATTACTTGTATATAACCCTTTACAAATATATATTCATTAGTCTCGCTGTTTAAAAACACGTGTGTTCGTGTAAAAGTCGCGAAATTCTAAATACACAAACATATAATAGTCGGGCTTAACATAATGAATATCCTTACCTGCTGTACCTACTTATAACATGCTCGATTAAAATGGCGCGAATATTATAAGTCACTGAATATTTAGTTGTATTTCACCATCATCTCAACCGAAAGACGTCCACTACTGGACATAGGCCAAGGTCACCGATACGATATTGCATATAAAATTGCTAAACTTAAGTGGCGAAGGGCGGGGCACGTCGCACGCTGCATGTTGGTAGGCCCCCACAAGGTGAAGATCGCGGGAAACCGTTCGATGCGGGCGGCGTTGGACCCGATGTTGTGGAGAACCTTGAGGAAAACCCATGTCCAGCAGTTGTTTTTACATATTTTTAAAATCTTTTGTGGAGGCACTTTATAAAGATCGTAATATTAACATGTTCAACAGTTTATTTAGGTAGTAGGTATGTAGTTTGCCGCTAAATAAAAAAGCTTCAGAATTACACTTTTTATCATAGCGAACGATTAGTTTTATTCACTAGCTGCTTTCTTATTTCGTTTTATTAAATATTAGAACGAGTCAAACAGAATTTTACTAAACTACAATATACCTACCTACACGCGCACAATAATTTGGTACGTGCAATAATGGCGGCGCAATTTCAACATGTACCTACACTGTCCGTTATAACGAAGCGATGAGTCTTATTAAATTGTGATCAACCATTCTAGCTATGATTTAAATAATATCGACAAGAAATAAATAAAAGTCTGAAACATTTACACACACGCGTAATTACTTGCTTTATAGAATAATGGCGGCTATTTCCACTTTCAATACATTATTACTATACATTACATACTTACAAACAACTTACATACTATGCCCACATAATATATACAACTGTAATAACGGAATCGGAATATGAGTTATACTTAGTCTGGCCATAAATACTGTTACACTTAATTATAAAAAAATATTACATTTGAATTTCGAATCTGTCATTTTTATACGATTGTTCATTGTGTTTTCTCATTTTGGCGCCAATACATTGTAAAATATTTTGCGATATTAAAATGGTGTGGGGTGATAAAGAGAACCGAATCGCTGTGATAGCATTACACAAAGTAGGTATGGAGCCAAATGCAATTTTTAAAACTCTCCATACACTTGGTATTAGTAAAATGTTTGTGTACCGGGCTATTAATAGGTACAATGAGACCTCCTCTGTTTGTGACAGAAAAAGATCTGGCCGTCCACGTAGTGTTCGTACGAAAAAGGTGGTCAAAGCAGTAAGGGAAAGAATTCGAAGAAATCCTGTCCGAAAGCAAAAGATTTTATCTCGGGAAATGAAGATAGCACCTAGAACCATGTCGCGTATTTTAAAAGATGACTTAGGACTTGCAGCCTATAAGAGACGCACTGGCCATTTCTTAACTGATAATTTAAAGAAGAATAGGGTGGTAAAATCGAAACAACTACTGAAGCGGTACGCAAAGGGAGGTCACAGAAAAATTTTGTTTACGGATGAGAAAATTTTTACAATTGAGCAACATTTTAACAAACAAAATGACCGTATTTATGCTCAAAGCTCTAAGGAAGCTTCCCAATTAGTCGACAGAGTGCAACGTGGACATTATCCGACTTCAGTGATGGTTTGGTGGGGTGTTAGCTATGAAGGAGTGACTGAGCCATATTTTTGTGAAAAAGGTATCAAAACATCGGCACAAGTGTATCAAGATACCATTCTTGAGAAGGTAGTTAAGCCCCTTAACATCACCATGTTCAATAACCAAGTATGGTCCTTCCAGCAAGACTCGGCGCCGGGTCATAAAGCTCGGTCCACGCAGTCTTGGTTGGAATCGAACGTTTCGGACTTCATCAGAGCTGAAGACTGGCCGTCGTCTAGTCCCGATCTTAATCCGCTGGATTATGATTTGTGGTCAGTTTTAGAGAGTACAGCTTGCTCTAAACGCCATGATAATTTGGAGTCCCTAAAACAATCTATACGATTGGCAGTGAAGAATTTTCCCATGGAAAGAGTGCGTGCTTCTATTGATAACTGGCCTCATCGTTTAAAGGACTGTATTGCAGCCAATGGAGACCACTTCGAATAAGCTTTTTATATTTTTAATTGTTTTATATTTATGTATTAAACTGACACACTGTAAAAGTAATAAATGTTATTTGCAGTTAACAATTTTCTTTTTTCTTTATTACAATATTTATGGCAAGACTAGGTACATTCTATAACAATGAAAGTTTTAAAATCAAATTAATAAAAAACCTACATAGAAGACATTTGTAGTTTATTTTATAATTTCTACTTACCAATCTTAATTTGCTGATCATGATGCTGAAGAAAAATGGACCAAATACAATTAATCACTTTAAAATTAATGTTGAAAACCGTTTTTAGCAATGTACCAACTGCGAAACTGCAAAACGACACGAGCAAGTGGCAAATGGAATGGAAGATTCAAATGACTTTTTAAAAGCGTTACTGACTAACTACCATAAATCGTAGAAAACAATGTTACCAGATTTAAAGGGAAGGTAATTAAAATTAATTATGTAAACGGACACAGATGTTGTTTTGTTTTGTTATGTTTTTGTAACTTCCACTGTTGTAGTATAAATATTGAAACTTTATTTAAGCGATTAATTCTTACATAAATGACAATGCATGTGAATTGATTACTCGCATTGTCAATTGACAAAATGTAATTGGTAGAGTGGGTAATTCGGTAATATAAATTTATACAGATTTTTGTCGTGGCTACCATCCCATATAGGTATATAACTTGCTTAGCTTTATATAAAGTTTAACAGAAATTAAACAAAACTTTTCATTTCTGTGGAACATAGACTTATTTTCTTGCAAAATTACTTTTTATTTAGCGTATAAGGGAAAAATTATATAAATAAAAAAAAAATGTAAGTGTTTAAGTTTCTATGTACAGTTATACAGAATTAAATTGTCTTATAAAGGATGTTATTATTTACTAGCTTTTGCCCGCGTCTTCGCTCGCGTGGAATTTTGTCTACCACATTAAGTTTCGTAACAGATCGTTTTAAATATATATATATATATATATTTTTTAATAGACAAATAATCCTTCGGTACATCATTTTTGTGTAACTTTAATGGTTTAGGCAGTGTACGTACGCCAAGATAACTCCCAGAGGACTGATTTTTTCCCCACTTAATTGACATATGTCGTTATATTACGACCAAAATTACATAAAATCATTACAAATTGTAGCCTATATGTTATTCCGATGTGTAACCTATATTACTGTACAGTTTCCTCCAAATTCGTCCAGTAGTTTTTTTGTGAAAAAGTAACAAACATCCATACTCACAAACTTTCACATTTATAATATTATTAGGACGTTCCCGTCGCGTTAGGAACTATAGTTGGACATAAGTAAAAAAAAAAATTCTAATATGTATTTTATTGCGCTTTCAGGTTTGATTAATTACTAAGATTCAATTGGTTAGTTCGGGATTTAGTGTTCCGATAACACAAGGGTTTAGTGAGGGACACTTGTGTGTAACTGGAGTTTATTGAAAAATTGTGTACGGATGTGTGTGTCTATAAACAGAAGTAGGTCGTTCATGAATATGGACACCACTCACAAAAATCCTTAATCTAGACGTTAACCTTAATTGTAAAATATATTTTGACAATTAGAGTTACTAGTATAGTATAAAATATACATTCACACTCACTTGCTTTACTTTGGCACGAAGAGGATTGTAACAACATTTATAAAATTAAAAAATTAACAATATATCACATAACATAATCTTGTCTATCCTCATGCCTCCTGACTTCTCAAACAGAATGCGTATTACAGTTATTCAAAAAAATGTCATCATTTGTTAAAACAAAATCAATAGTGAATCACGCGACATACGAACCGATAAAGCTCTTAGAATCTATACAAAAGATATTAAAAATGCTCGTAATTCGGTACGAGTAATTTGAGTCGCTGTTCAAAGAAGTGGGATTATGAGCACGTACGTATATTTTTCTTTCCAGGACAGAAAATGATAGTCACAACAATAGTTGTGCCAAGAATAACAAAGCTGGACTTAAGTCCGGCTTTCTCTTAAGAGAATAAAAATAATCAGTGTAAGTCGATCGGTCTAAGTGTTGTGAAGAATCTTGAGCTTTCTGAACATAGATACAGGCGGCACGAGGCTATTCATGAAAGAATTGCGGGCAAATATAATCGCGTGACCGTCCTCAGGGAGCTAGAGGCGGGACAACTTTGTTTTATGATACCCATGATTCTAGCACATTAGCCAATGAAAAAGCAACAGTTTCAGGCACTTACACTAAAGATAAATAAGTCTTAGGGTCGAATATTCCCTTTCGTGGATACAGACTTGAGAAAGAAGTGAAATTTTCCTTTGGGCTTATTTATTTGTAAATTTACCTTCAGCTAGATGTCTCCAGAATACTAATTTTTGAACCAGATAATTACATACCAAATACAGATCGGCGGGGTGGTGTGTCGAAATCGGACCGACTAAAATCACACGGTGTGCCACTCTGCGCCTGATATAGGAGAGGTCCGGGAACAGCTGTGATTACGACATCCAGAATTATTTACATATTACCCCAACCAACAGGCATAAAATAAACGTAGTTCAGCTATTGGAACGAAGTTCCTTACGGCAGGCTTGGAGGGGATAGGGATTTCGCTGCGGGACCGAACTGAAAAAAATGTGATAGTAAAACCGTAAGTGGAAAAAGTGCGTGGAATAAATCTGTGGAAAAAAGTGCGTGGAATAAAACCGTTAAATGAGACGTGCGCAGGCGCGAAAGCGCGTCATGTGTGCTATTTTATTATTTTAAGGAATTTATTATTTTATTTCCTAAAATACTGAATTTCGTAAATACTTTCTTGTACTTAAATAAAAACTAATCAGCAAAATTTAAGAGAAAAATCAAGAAAACCTACATAAAATTGAGCACGATTTTTTTTGCAAATTGTGTCGATTCCACATTATCCGAAGGAACTTCGTTTCTACCTGGTGTCCCACGACACCATTCATTTTTATTTATATTTTTATTGTCAGCAATTTGCCGTAGGAATACCAAAGAAAAAATACCCCAAATGTTAATTACGGCTATGAGTTATTTGTGCTAAATATCCGATTTCGTTCAGTGGAATTCCAACTTCTACTCGTAAATTCTCACAAACTTTCACATAAAACAATGTTAGAAGAAAAGACGAAGAATTCTTTTAGAAGCTATTTTAAACAATACAGTATTATTTTTTTATCTAATTAAATATATTAGACACATCATGTGTTAACGTAGATCAAAATTATTGTTTATAGCATGCAATTAAAACGCATAGTTTATAAGATAACAAAGCTCTGAAGTGCTCTCTCTCTCTCTTTACATATTATATCGTTATATAAAATCGTGTTTAATGTTTGGTAGAAATAATTAGTAAGTATTTTTAGTACTAAAAAGACACTTATCCAAATTATTCGTCCTTGATGTCGTGTATCTACCTATCGGTACTTACGTAAATGCATATTTTTATTTCCGTTTGATTACGTTATTTTTAAAGGGACCTACTTACTACTCTTTTTTCGCCCTTTGTTAATAATTATGTAAATATGTATAAAACTGAGCAAGAAAATTATGATTCCATTAAAAAATATATTTCGTTTTACTATTTGACCGTAAAATCTAATAGCAATCTAATAAATATTGCCAAACGTCTGAATAATACAAGAAATGCAATAGTTACATAAATTAGACAATTAAATAATTAAAAAAGAGAATATGCTGCTATTTTATCAAACATTACTAATTATTTAAAAAAGATTAAAAATTTGAAGTCAAATACACTTATTATTAATTCGGTTATTTCGTTTCATCAATTTTACTCATACCTAGGTCACTAAGATGGCGGTCGAATTTCGATTGTTTTGAATGCCGTTTTTTTATTAAAAGATTTTTATTTAACTTGCAATGTATCTATGTAACAATGTTTATTCGGTTGAAATATTGTAACTTCATTTTGAAGCAGAGTCTTCAACCCTTTGAGGTGAAATTTTACACGTATGTATATATTACGTGATAATGTAATGTTTATTATTATGACATTGCATTGAGCCTGATCCTATGACGGAGCTGGATGATGGCCGTAAGATATCAGTAATGAAATGACGCAAGCTCATCGAGTTAGGACTTTTTTGATTCCTCATGACGAGTAGGTACTTTGATTTAAGATGGTATACAGTGTCTGATAATGGACTTGAAGGTGGCCATAAGAAGTTTGTATGAAAACGACACATTCGCATGAAATTTGGGCTTATTTGGTTACTCGACGATTAGTTTAATCTTGAATGGTTTCAGTTATGTGGTCAGTCAGACTTTAATGATGAAACTGGAAGGTGATCATAGGTTCTCAATAGTAAAACGACGTAACCACCTCGAGTTTGGACTTTTTCGATTCGTCTTGATGAGTAGATATGTACCTATGTATGTAAGTACGAATGTAAACCCATCAGCTTTAGGAAAATAGATGGGTCCATTTCTTATAAATGTCAATTCCATGATGGAGATACTAAGAAACCTGTCCCACGATAACTAAAATTGAAAATACATTAAAAACCACAAAAAACAGCTTTTATTTATATGCGCTAAAGAAAATGAAATTAACTTTTTCTTGAAAACTTTTGTTATCAACTTATAATGTACATAATTTGTATGATACGAAAGCTCGTCGCAATACTTGCGGTAGTATCAGTTGTAGAATACATACCGAATTCAAAAGTCAAACTATCGTAGGTGAGTGGGTATAGGCCGCAGAAACCATTTATTTACGTGCAATGTTTATAATATGAAATGACGAAATGTCCTTGTCTTATTTATATCTTAGGCAGGATCAGGTGCGGTACATACGAGATATAAAACCAATCTTTTGATTTTGGTTTGTTTTTTTTTAATTATATTTTTATTTTGTAAAATCAAAGACACTATTTTCAATACAGATCCATCTATGTTAATGCTCGTTAAACTCTTTTAAAACTATTCAAGGTTAAAAATTCGTTTGTAGCGAGCCAAAGTGGTCGTTGGAACGTTCAATATATTTTTATAAAAGGGAACAATATTGTTATAAATGATTTTTGTGAAACTTTAACTATTTACGTAGTGCACGCAACGGAGCTTCTCTTACGAAATAATTTTGCCCCGATTTTACTACATTTACTATTTACTAGAGACAGTTAGAAGGATGGAGAGTGATATAGGCTACTTTTTATTGCGGCAAAACATGATTACTATTCATATTTCAATCACTCAAGTTTTATCTGTACCGATAGATGGCGCTTTCAGGGTTTTTCACCTGATGGCTTGCAGTGTGAAATCAGTCGATAGACTTTAAAAGAAATTCCACCGGTTTCCGATAGATGGCGTTATATATATTGACGTAAGAAAAAAAACATCCCCGGCATCCACCCGTGGCCTCACATCGATGGGAGGCTCTAATTATCCGTATCATTGAAACCCTCACGTACCTCTAAGTAACAGTTTTGCTGTCGTAACGCCCATCGCTCGATAAATGGGTTGTCCAGCGTATTTTCAACTAGAACTAGTATGAATACCTACATATTTGCGCGTCTAAACGAATAAACAAATTTCATTCTTGTTTAGTTGTAAGTAATAAAATGTTATATAGGTAATTATCAAAAACAATAATTTGGCTAGCTAGGTTTCATTTTTATGAAACGTTGTTTTGTGCGTGTTTATTTCAAAACAACTTTCCAAAAATCCAGAGCAAAGCTCGGTTTCCAGGTAGGTACTACCTATATAGGATAGATGACACCTTAGTCAAATTAGTTACCTACTTTTTATATATGTCAAAACGATAATTTTGTATGAAAAATGTACTAAATACCAAATTGTGACGTCACTGTTTTATACTACACAATTGAACAATTTATTTCACTGTATACCTACTTATTTGATTGAAATTCGAAACAATAATAAAAAGCTATGTTAATTCTATTTTCCGAGATGTTTCGCGATATTAGTTTTAATGAAGTGGACATTGGTATTTATTTCCGATACAGTAATCTACCCAATTACTCGTTTAAAGGTATTGGATAGTCTACTCCTGCATTACGAACGTGTCCTGTGTCGACAGGATCTGAAAATCATACGTGAAACGGACACAATACCGACTCAGTAGGCCAAAACTTGGCTAATCGGTGATATAAGAGTAAATCCGTGACAGAGTTTATTCGTTCTTCATAATGAAGTTACTACATAGACCTACAGTTTGAACTCATGCTCAATGGATGGTGGTAATCTTAACGTGTAGACGTTGACCTACAGTGTATGCGAACACTGACAGAAATTAAAAAGTCGCCTCCCATCGCCTATTCCATGGTATAGTCTCTCCATTACCAACTTGTCAATAGATCTGGCGGGATAAATATTGAATTATCTTGGATTTATAGGTAAAATGGAAAAAAAAAACAAAACCGAAATCCCGAAAAAGAAATTAAATTTTTATTGTAATTCAATCCTTAAGTTAGGTGCGCAAAAAAATTTTGTGTTTTTCTGTGTTTAACATATTTGTGCATCACACAATAGTCCAGTGTAGTACATTTCATGAATTTATTTAAATGATGTTGTGTGAATTATAAGGTTATTTTGAATATTCCAGACTAAAAGCGTTTCGCTTTTCGTCTGGAATATTTTCGACTAAATTCGAACAGCTATGAAACGCAGGGACCGTTTTTACAACAGATATAGGAGGAATCGCTGTGAGGAGAATTGGGATCTTTTTAAGACCGCTAGGAATCGGTGTAATCAGGTGATACGTAACGCCAAACGCCGCCACATAATTCAAAACTTAGAAATCTCTTCAACTTCCAATATGTGGAAGTTCCTTGGAACGCTGGGCATTGGAAAGCAGCAACGTCCTGAAGTTAAGACGACAATTGGTTTAGATGATATCAACGTTCACTTTTCAACCACACCTCAGATGGATCATCAAATCAAAAGTCAAACCTTGAGCTACATATCCAGTTTAACCCATCCTAACATCAATTCCTTTGATTTTTCTCCAGTATCTTCTGAGGACATCAAAAAGATTATCCTGTCCATTCGTTCCAATGCTGTAGGATGTGACGGCGTTAGCCGTTACATGATCGTTACTATCCTGGATCACATTCTGCCAGCAATATCTCACATCGTTAACTTTTCACTTGACTCTGCAACCTATCCCTCACTCTGGCGTAAGGCCTTCATTATCCCTCTACCTAAAAGACCTGACCCCTCGCTCCCGGAACACTTCCGACCCATTTCTATACTTCCCTTTCTTTCTAAAGTTCTTGAAGCCTGTGTTCATAAACAACTCTCGCACTTTGTTTATAAACATAATCTCCTTAGTCCGCTACAATCTGGCTTTCGACCCGGTCATAGCACAACCACTGCTCTCCTCAAAGTGACTGGCGATATTAGGGAAGGTATGGAGGACACCAAAGTCACAGTGCTGGCTTTGGTAGATTTCTCGAGTGCTTTCGATACTGTTTGTCATGAAGTCCTACTGGCCATCCTCTCCTATCTTATGATCTCCTCAGAAGTTCTGGAATGGTTCTCTTCCTATCTTCAGGGACGTCAACAGTGTGTTCACATTGATGACTTATCGTCGAGTTGGTGTGAGCTTCTCACCGGTGTCCCTCAAGGCGGTATATTATCTCCCTTATTATTTTCAATTTTTATTAATCTCGTAACCCAACACCTTCAGTGTGCGTATCACCTGTACGCTGATGACCTACAGATTTATACAATGGCTAGAGTTGAAAATATATCAGATGCCATCAAGAAAATCAACAAGGACTTAGAATCCATAAGAAGTTGGTCTACGAAATTTGGTTTGTCGGTAAATCCAACTAAGTGTCAAGTGATTGTCGTGGGGAGCAAACAAATGCACAGTAGGTTGGGCGTGGCGACTATCCCACCTGTTGTTTATGACAACCTGACTATACCTCTGAGTACAGTAGTAAAGAACCTGGGCCTATATATCGACTCGACACTTGATTGGCGTGCACAAGTTGCACACGTGAGCCAGAAAGTTACCTCGTGCCTCCGCGCTTTGTATCGTCTGAAAAATTTTCTCCCTATTAAAACCAAGGCTACACTTATGCAGTCCCTAATTATTCCCCTGATCGATTACGGTGATGTGTGCTATTTTGACCTGAATGCAGACCTCCTCAATAAACTAGATCGCCTTCTCAATAACTGCATTCGATTCGTTTACAATCTTCGCAAGTATGATCATGTGTCTGCTTTACGTTCCCAGCTACAATGGCTCCCAATTCGACAACGCCGTAGTTTACGTGCACTCACTTCTCTTTTTTCTTTCCTCAACTCTCCATCGCTACCTGAATACCTTGTTCCTCACTTTCGTCTCTTATGTTCCACCCATGATCGAAATCTTCGGTCAAAAAACAACATGCTTCTTCTATGCCCCCCTCACACCTCCAACTTTATCAATTCATCCTTCTTGGTGCAGTCAGTTCTTCTGTGGAATGCACTTCCCGCCAGTATCAGGATGGCCTCAAATCGCCTCACATTTAAGGCAAAAGTACGTGATCTACTTCGTAACAATTTGGTGGAATCGTCGTAACGATAGTACCCGAGTAAGCATTTATATGGAATATTGCATTAATTTTGTATACATGTATTATATGTTTATGTATTATATATGTATTGTTTATGTAAAATATTGTATTGTTAGTAACGTATGTCATGTCAACTTTTTTATTTTATCTCTGCACCTACCGCATCGTGTTTCTACATCAGCTGAAGGTTGACTGGGAGAGAATGCCCCATGGCATTAAGTCCGCCTTTGTACAACATGTGCATTAAGTATAAATAAATAAATAAATAAATAAAAGCCAAATATCTTTATTTTCTAACATAACCTATTGGTTTATAGAAGCAAAACAGTTTGCAACCAAAAAGAAGGTGTCTTCGAAAATGAAAAAGTCTTACATTGCCTCAAGTATTAAAGCAGCTGTAATGGGAGTCTTAAACAATGGGAGTACAATGTATAAAACAGCAAAAAAATTCTCAATGTCATGGAGCACCTCGAAAGCCTATTGCATAACCCTACTTCAACTTCTCAGTTGAAACGTGGTAAACCTTATGTCTTACCATCTGAAATAGAAATTAAGCTGTTGAATTATATCAATAAAATGCAGGAAATTGGTTTTGGATTGACTGTAATGCAGGTTTGTATTGTAGCATATCGATTGGCTGAAAACGCAGGAATTAAACATACTTTTTCTCGATCAAAGCAATATGCGGGCTGGTATTTGTGGTCTTGTTTCAAAAAACGTTATAATCTAAGCTTAAGAACACCTGAAAGTTAGTCTGAATAGAGTCCTATCAGCCACAAGAGATGCTGCCTAACTTCTTTATTTCACAATGAATGCCCAACCACAATCAGGATCTAATAAACCACAGCCAGGCTGTTCAAAGCACCCTTTGATAATTTGTTGCAAATTCCTAGAGGGCGCTACCTAAATCCAAAAAAGGCAATGTTTATGCACCCCACACACATCAATCTATTATTACTCCAAGAGTTGAGGAGGACTCAAATACCTGTGGTACCTACCTACTTGTCAAAATACATTTGAACAAGACATTCAACTTACCTACAAATGTAAGAGAGTGTATCCAGAGCCCATTTTGTAAAATTTAGCACCATGTTGAGTGTCAAAATGTTAAAGATTCTCAATTTTTTATGTTCAATTTGTGAACTTTGTGATTAATTGTAGTTTTATCTGATATCCACTTGTAATATTTAAAGTTAAGTACTTAAATGTTGTTTATGTTCCTAAACACAATAACCTACAAACCAAAGCCATTTGTGCAATAATCATAGAGATACACTATTTGCTAATTAAATCACACCTATGTTGATTATATTTAAGACTTTTATTTACTGATTCTTTGTCTATCACATCTTAACCAACCTTATGTCACACAATAAACCTAGTATCACTGAATTAACTTATTTTATATTGTACATAATTATATAGGATTTAGGTATATGGGCAATTTAGTATTTCAATTTTTTCTAGATATCGAGTAGGTAAGCCAATGTTATAACCTTAGGCCTAGTAGGTACATAGTATCTAATTATCCGATTGGTAAATAAAATTCCACTGTAAAAAAATCAAACTATCACCGATTAGCCAAGTTTCGCCCAGATACCTTCTCACAGTAGACCAATTTAAAGCGACAGCATCCGTATTGTCGTGTTTCGTTGGCGAGTGCGAGATCGGAGGCCCATTGGTGCAGGGGTGACAGTTGTCGTGGTGTGTACTATTGTAATACAATGCCACGATGATTGTCACGCCTTTTACGTCCCCAAGTGAGGTGTGAAAAAGCATCTCGCTAGACCGCAATAATATCGGTCACCATACTGCATTGTCTGCATTTGCAATGAGTGTGGAGACCACAACTCTTGGAATTCTATTCATGCCTTCCATCAGGCAGAGTGCAGGGCAGGCTCTTACAATAAAAATAACATATATTTGGTTTAAAAACTTAAAATAAAACACTCATTTAAAGTAAAAAGTAAAAACAAATTATAGTTTTAATAAACTTATAAACAAGCTTAAACAATAAGCCGAACCGATATCGTTCAATCATCGAAAGAAAATAAAAAAGCGTGGCTTTGTACCTTGTACTGGTTTGATTTCTTATTCCAATATAAAGGTTTGATATAAAAAACAATAATTTATTTGTCAACTAAATAAAACGTGCATGCAATATTGCGACGACATATGTAGTCTATCGAGTTGAATCGATCAAATCAAATAAAACAAATCCACAAAAAATCAATTGATAAAAGTATTTTGCAACAAAACAGAATCATTGCCAGCAATAAAATTATTAACAAATTTAAAATTGTATGTTAACCATTTAGTTCGATTTACTATTAAAACGTGTTGTGTCAACTATAATTTATTTAAAAGTAGGTTCATTAGGTAAAAAACGATGTTACATGATTATTTGATAGGTTTAAACAATATGTCACACACACGGCACAAGTGTAACAACTCCTAAAAAGTTTTACATATTTGTAAACGCTCGAACCAGGAGCAAACTTAGTATAATATATGTCGATACATATATACCCACTATCACACTACACAAGGCACATTCCTGTGGACAGTGTTTGGTATACGATTATTGCAGACGCTTCGAAGCATCGCACAAAGATTAGAGACCAAGAATACACAATACTGTGTAACCGATTATTCTCTCGCCGACTTAATCGTTTACATTTGTTTTCTTCTTTATCGTTTCCTTAACTTTTAAATCACAGTTTCAACTTTAAAAATGACTTTTAATTACTGCCGTCCCATCTTGGTATTTGTAATCAACGTTTTCATGCAAGCACACTATTCATAGATGTCGTTACAAAACATTTTCTCAGCGTTGCCATCGCCACCCTCGGCTCGTCGGCGTGTGTCGGATTCACAGATTTTTTTATGTTTAGGACTGTAGGATGCGTGGTCGAAGCTATTCAAAACTGTGATATTGCAAATGAGACAGTGATTCCACAATTTATTGATCTGAAACAAGATAAAATTATAAATCTCATTTTAAGAGAAAACTCTCGCATTAGGAACGAATTCTGTGCCGCGGGGACTTCAAAAACACAAGATACGGACACAAAGAACACTCAGATTCGGAACAACAATTTGTGGATCACACAAAGTGTTGTCCCATGTGGAGTTTAGCTATAATCTATGTTAACCACAGGTACTAGATAGAACATTCTCTGCCCTTTAATTTACTGTAAGAGATCAAATACTAGCTACTTGGACCTTATAAACTTCGCAGGTTTGGAGTGAGATCGTCAAAAAAAATCCTAACTGTATGTTTCTATAAAGAATGATAAAATCTCTTACATTGTCTGCGGCAGTCTCGTTAAGGTTAGCCGATATGATTTTCATTTGTCAACAAAAATAGATCAAATTAAGTGTAAAAGACTAACTAAAAATATACCGCTTTACATTACATATAATATGTAGTATTCTAAGACTATTCTGATGATCTAGCGGTTAGTGTATGCGACTGTCGATCAAGAGGTCTTGGGTTCGAATCCCGAGTCGGGCCAGAAAAGTGTTGTTGAGTTTTTACTGAGTATAGGAATGCGAGGGCCTCGAGGTTCTGTACCGCGACAGGTTTATATTACATCAACCTCCCTCAAGGTTCTCCACAACAGCCGGTCCCGTGCCGGCCGCATCGAGCATCTACTAGGTAGTAGAGCCACGCTGATTTCAGCACGAGCGGACCGGCTGGACCGGAGCAGCACTATCCTCCCACAGAAGACCAACCTAAAGCGATAGCATCCGTGCTCGCGTGTTTCATTGGTGAGTGTGAGACCGCGGAGGTCCATTGATGCAGGGGTCACAGTTACCGTAGTAACTGTAAGCCTTACACTGTCACATTGATTGTCATGCCTTTTACATCCCCAATCGGGGCGTGAAAAAGCATCTCACGAGGCCGCCATTGTGTGGGTCACCATACTGCATTGTCTGCATTTGCAATGAGAATGGTGACCACAACTCTTGAATTCTAATCATGTTTTCCATTGGGCAGAGTAGAGTGTCACTTTGGCAGGCTCTTAATATAGAAAAATTAAAAGCTTCCAGCGACCTTCACCAGGTCGTCGGACCACCTTGTGAGGGGTACTACTACCAAAGATGCGTTGCCAGTACGCGGTCGCTAATCCAGAACTTATATTACATACTGGACTGGTGTAGTTTGAAACTAAATGGCATTGTGTGTCAGATGACTGAAATATTGTAACTTTCCTATAAAATTAGTACATTAAAAAACACATATTTAAAAAATAGCAGATCATAGACTTCAGGCACAGAAACCAAGTAACCAGTAGTTTTGGCTTCAAAGAGATCCTTCTGTATCGGAGATCCTTGATCTAGCCGTCTGACGTGAGCGTCTTAAGGTGTTGGTCGCCGTGTTTATTAGGATATCTTATTACTACTAAAGACCAGCAAAAAAAATAGTTTTTAAAATATACCTTTCGAGAAAAGTTATCATCAACGGGTTGTAGAATGTTGACAACATGCAGTCTGGTCAAACTGTGAGCTCTCGTGTCTTTAGACAGTACATTCATTCGGCACACTTGGCATACCACCGAGCTCTCCGCTTGCTTGTAGCTGTGGAACACTTCAATTGTGAACCTCTCTTTTCTACCTTTAGGAGTGGTGATCACCACACGATCGTCTTCTACGACGGGGAGTGCACAGTTCAATTTGTATTTGGCAATCATCGTCTTCAAATATTCCAGAAAGTTTGTTTCGGCCTGGTTCACTGTAGTCTGTGAGCAGTGAGCTACGTCCCGTTGACCGGCGGGTTCGGTTTGCGATGTTCGCGCGGTCTTCTTGGCCATCGCAGCGTGCCTCTTGCCTTTGCAATGTTCTTGGAAACTGTTGCAATGTATACTTCTCGTGCAAACGCTGCAAAAGATCATATTTGAAGGAGTCTCGCTTTGGTCACGGCCACAATATTCCCTGATGGTCTTCAGGTGCCGTTGACCCTTGAGGTGTTCTTGGTAAGTGTTTGGCGTCAAGTAAATATCGCACACGTCACAGTGAGTCAGCTTTCGTTTCCTTCCAGAAAGTTCGATTTGCTTAACATAGAAGACGCCGGTTTTCATGTACGAGTAATGTATACGGTCAGTGGCCGCGTGCTCCGCGCCATCAGAGACCATTATATTGCACAGCACACAGTGAGACATCATGTTTATCTGAAAATAAATGTTTTAGTTAGAAACCTGAGAATTATTCGTAAATTACGCGTGCACAGAGTAACATAAACAATTAAACATATATTAAAAAAAGCTGACACGCGCTACTCAGGTCTGTTTTTTGTTTTTGATAGAAGCGTGATATTACTGTGACTTTTCAGTTTCAAATAGTTGTTCTTGAGATCAGTGTAATCGGCTTACGGCGATTTCCACATAAAGCGCAAACGAAAAGACATTACAGCGCCATCTACCGAAGACCTACGGCACTACGGAGCAACTCGCGACTGCTCCTGAATCGCGATATAGAAACTCGCGGTGATTAGCATATATAAAACATCCCAATATCAACCCATTGGCCGTGGTCCGCCAGGTGTGATCACCTCCCCTGGGGTCTGAGGATCCTCCCTTTGTGTAGAAGAGACATGACACCCGTGGATACGGTTTTCCTTTATTAAATTTTACTAAACATTAGTGTGCTTTATTTTAGTCAGTTGACCGCGATAACCTACATAAACGCGGGTGGAGATGCAAACAAAAATTTGTATTAAATAAAGTATCAAAAAACTAAAAAAACACGCTTACAAACACACACAAACATACAACAGGTGAAGCTAAGAAAACTGCTCTTACGCATTTTCGTCGTAACTTGTCACTGATAAAGGCAGTATATAACCGTCTCCCCTTTATTCTGGGCGCGACTTTTTAAAACTAGAGCTTTAATTAGCTCACCTGTATGTTTGTTTGTATGTAACCGATCGTCCCATGTAGGATTTGTATCCACAAACACTTAGCGCTGACTGCTTAAGCGACTATGCCATCCGCGCAGTCAACAAAGCTTCAACGGGGAGGCAACGTCCCTTTTACTTGTCTCGCTTCATCCATGAGTCTTACCTTTCGAGTGAAGTGTTCGTCTATGCTTTGTGTAATATTGTTCATATGGATACGAGTTTCGCTGTGTACTCTCGTGTCAGTAGATATAATCATCTCACACAGTTGACAATACAAGCTGGTCTTTGTTGGCTTGTATCCGTGGAAGTTTTCCACGTTTACAGTCATTTCAAAACCATTCGGCGTGACAATGACGAGACCTCCGTTCCTGGCGATCGGCATTTCGTATTTCAAATTATAATTTGAAAGCATCTTCTTGAAGTACACCATAAATGCGTCGGCGTCCATCGGGCCGTTTCTATCGTCGACGTGTTGTCGAGTGCTGCTGGCTGAGCTGGCTGACCCCTGTTGGTCTTGTCGTGCCTGGGTTGAACTTTTCGTCTCTTTTTGAATCTTCTGTTGTTGTTTTTTATGGTTTTTACCCTGGATATGCTCGACAAAGTTATTTTTATGTAACTTTATGTCGCAAATTTCACATTCGACAATAGATCCTTGATTGACGGAGGGTGCTTCGTTTACTGAGGGTGGATTGTCGTCAGTCAGTGTTGAAAAGTGTTCAGGTGTAGCTAAATAGTTCTTGTTGCCCACCAAGTCGTGACGCCACACATCGCTGATCTGCAACATATCATCAATATATTTCAATATATATATATATAAAATTAAAAGTGTTATTATTGATATGTGTACCTCAAATAATAAAATTAGCTTCTCATTAAAATTCGAGACTAAATAATATTACGTACGCGCGCACACAGGTATACATACACATACACATACCACACCAACTCTAGCTTTCACAGATGGCTCGGCTCCACTCGTGTATGTTTCGTTTTTCGCGATAAATAGTAACCTCTATATGTTATTCTGATGTATAAACTATGTTACTTTAAAAGTCTATCTAAATTTGTCACACATTCATATATCCTTACCATTCGCATTTATGATATTTAAAGCCAAAAAAAAATTATCAATAAACAGTTTAGTTATGTCTGTTCAATATACACACATACTTACATCAGAGAAACCCTTCAAAATTTTTTGTAAAGACTAATTAAATATTTTGTACTGTATGTAATCAGAGAAATAAAATTAATAGCGCCATCTATCGGATGTATAAAATTTAAATGGACCTTCTTCCGGTGGGAATAAGATGGTTTCCAGAGGTAAAAAGTAACCTATTAGCCTACTAATTATCTTCAGACACAAGAATCATTACAAAAAATTGTTTCGTTGCGGTGTGAAAAAAAGACAAACATACAAACAAACAAACACACTCGCATTTATAATATTAATAAGGATTTTATGAACCGAGAGACTAAATTTAACATAGTTATTATAAAATGAAAAACTGAATCTGTAAGCTGAATACTATCTCTTAAGATACAGCTGAACAATATCTCCCATCTATGAATACGCCTGCACTGTTACATTTCCGCGCGAGGCGTTACTTACAATATGGGACAGTGTTACCCTGCCCGTACAATTTACGAAGCTCACCAAGTAGTTCTAACTAACTAACCATCAGTAGTGCCGACGTCCATTATATCTTAGATCGATAGATGACAGCGAAACACTTAAAATTAAGATAAGACATAAAAAGCTTGTAAAAACTAAAAGTACCTTACGGCGAAACATTTCGTCTATGGGATGAGAGATTAAACGAGCGTGTTTCTCATCTTCGATGTGCAATCTCTTTTCATCGAGCGCGATCATCTTGTCGCACACCTGACACAACACTTCGGAGGAGCTCTTTCGAAAGCTGTGGAAGATATCCACGGTGGTCTTCAGTATGTTGCCGTTCGGTGCCGCCAGCACCAGGTGCTGAGGATCGTTCACGTCAATCCACTCGCAAACATTAATCATATATTTCTCATTCATTGTCTTAGCGTATAGCTTAAACTCTTGGATTTCGATTGAAACGCTCGCGTGAGCAAGCACATTATACGTTTGTTCTATATTACATGTAGAAGTAGATGGTTGTGTAAGAAGATTCAGTTCTCTCTCTTTAGCTCTGTCATGTTCAAGCACAGCTAGTACATCTTCCAGCTGATTACTGTTAAACCCTGCAGTTATTTCTTCAGGCTGAAGATCGTTTAACGCTGAATCTATTGGTTGAGGCACATGAACGTTCGACCCTAAATCTGCAATATCAGGCTGGCGACTGTTAGACGTTGAATCATCATCCACTTCGTAGAACAGAATATTGTCAGGACTCTCGCAGACTGACTCCGACTGTTGCTGTTCTTCGTCAATAAAGTTTTTGACGAATGCTTTTAAAGCGGTCTCTTTGTCGATAGATTTGTAATGTTCCACAGACAAACCGTGTATCGATGTCTGATCGTTAGGAACCAGCGTCATACAGGGCGAACAGTAATGAAAGTCACACGGGTAATTGTTCCTATTACTCCAAAGTAGTTTGTCATCACTGAACAGACTGCTTACGAAAATTGTACTCATTTTCTTCTTATTCTGGTGTATGATGCTCTGAGCGTGCTCCCTGAAGTACGCCCTCGGAACGACTGTGTCGCACACGTGACAATTGATCACCTCTGTCTCTGAAATACAACAATATACCGACATTAATTTACCTATACTTTTTTTTTTCCAAAAATACAACCCTCACGTTAGGACACATATCCTGTGTCGTTGAGATTTTACAAACATACAAGAAATGGACACAAAGAACACCCAAACTCAGAAGAACGACTGCTTAAACCTCTGTCATCCGTACAGTCGCATTTTGTTATATATGTATGTTATTATAGTCGAGGAATTTGTTTGTGAAAAAGTTATTCTAATGTTTTTTTTTCTGGCAAGCGAGCAGACGGACCGCTTTATCTCATTACATCAACAATACAGAGAGGATTTGGACTCCATATAATTCACACGTTCAGACACTGACTGCACGATTAGCCCAGTGCAGTGGTTTAAGCGGTCGCCACGCCGCTCTCTACTGCGCTGAGTGTCGTGCGTTCAAACCCCACATGGAACAACACTGTGTGATCCATAAATTGTTGTTCAGTCTGGGCGTACTATGCGTACGTTTTTTGTATGTTTGTGAAACTCGCCCGCGACACAGGATTTACTTCCAGTGCGAGCGTTGTCTTTTTAAAAGAGAGAAGGAAAAAAAAAGAAATTTAGGAAAAAGCAATGCAAGAGCTGCTTAATGCATTCCAACCGAACTCTCGAAAGGTGTAGGGTTTGTGTCGTTTTCTTTCTCCATGTACCTGCTGTGTGTAGTTTGCTCCTTAGTCGGCTCTTACGACACTCATAGCATGAAATAGAGGACACGGACCCTTGCCTTGGATTGGCAAACCTCCACAAACTCCAAGGTCTTACAAACACTTGAATGCCGTGCGCACGCTTGCGAGTGTCGTCAGTGTGTTTCGGACAGGTGAACATGACAGACGTGGACGTTGAAGTACTTATGAAGATCTTCAAAAAGAGTATCACATAGCGTTCATGATAACAACAAATTATCCTTAATCACATAGGATCTCTATATGTATTTAAAGTCACACAAAATTAGGAATCTGATATCATTATTATATAAATTATATGTAATTAAATTAACATTTTTGACTCATTTTTATATAAAACTAAAATGACTTGTTGAATTTCGGATCACCTACTTCTATTTATAACGGAAATGGAAATTATTAAGCTATATTAATATTATAAAAATGAAGAGTTGATGTTTGTTTGAACGCGCGCAAATCTTACAAAAAGAAATAAAAAAATGATAATAATTCATTGATAAATTATTTTAATATTACATAACAGTTAGCAAGGAAGGCTATGGTTGTATATCATCACGCTACGACCAAAAAGAGCGAAGTGTCAATGAAAAATGTTGCGAAAACGGAGGAAAATTATTCTGTTTGAGAGTTTGCATTGTATGCGCTAATGCGTAAATGGCTAGTTTCACAAAAATAATGCACTGTAAAGACCTGTTTCCTTTTAAGAAATTTAATAAAAAGGTCCGCGACAAATGTCTTTCTTATAAGATTGGCTCACTATAACAGTTTTTTTTTTTTTTGAGACCAGCCTCTAGGTGGTGACGTCTGTGTGTGCTGTAAGTCGCCTAAATAGAGAGTTTTATTCGACGATAGTGCCCGTGGTACCCGGGCAGGCGCTAGGAGGGATAAAGATGTCGTAATAACAGCTGTTCCTGGATCCCTCCTCTCTCAGGTGTAGAGTGGCACACCGTGTGGTTTTAATCGGTCCGATTCCGACACACCATCCAGCCGCAAACCCGTTGCCAAACGTTAAAAAACTATAACTGTTTTATGATAAACAAATTTGTTCACGCTGTACAACGTCGCGCTACGGGCAACAACAGGAGATGCACGAGGTTGTGTGGGTCAGCTAATAAATAAATAAACTCGAGTAGATTATTTCAAACATACCGTCGTAGACATCCTCTTCAGCTATGTGCTTCGACACCACTTTTACTTCGAAGACGGTCGTCTCCTCGTCTAGAAATATTTTAGAGACTATCAGCCTTCTCCCCGTGGTAGGGCTTTGCAGGTGCGTTATAAAATCGTCTGTACTCAGGTGATCCTCGCGTCTCAAGGGCTCCCCGTCTTCACCGGGATTCCTCTCCATCATTTCGAGCTGAAATAAATAAATGATTGCATCACATCCATGGCGTTTGATAGTCCACCGCTGTACACATAGGTCTGTCTTTAGCATGGAGGTTTTGGCTTTCAATACAATGCTGGCCAGACGGGTTGGTAAAGGGGAATCTTCAGTTGGCTCTTTCGACATCATTCTTAATAAGTCATTGTTACGATCAAGCGTGTGTCGGGCCTGGAGCGTTGTGTTTTGCCTAGTGTTTATTAGAGTTTACATTCCAGACTCTGTGACTCAAAATACGGCAAAACCCAATAACACTACCCCACTCGAGAATCGAATCGAGTACTCTACGGTCAGTAGTAACATACGCTAATCAACAAGACCACAGAGACGCGTCTGCCCCCTATATATCGCTCAATATTTTTAACCATATATTCGACTAGCTGCTGCCCGCGACTCCACCCGCCTGATTGTCAATTGTCACGGTAAACAGTAACCTACGTCCTTCCACAAGGATCAATTATCTGCATGTCAAAGGTTATTTTAAAACCAGCGCAGTGGTTTAGAGGTGAATTAAATTTTGTTTATTTATATAGATTAATTAAGACAAGCAATGCCACGGTATATTATTATCTTGAAATTTTAAAGGTATAGACAGCACTCGCGAAGCTTATTCTCAAACGAAAGATTTTTTTTTCAATTACTTTATACTAGTTATAGCTATCATCATCAACAGCATTTTTTTTAAAGAAAAGAACGTCCGCACTAGGAATAATTCCTGTGACGCGGGCGACTTTACAAACATACAAGAAAGGGACACAAAGAACACCCAGACTCAGAACAACAATTTATGGATCACAAAAAGTGTTGTCCCATGTGGGGTATGAACCCACAACACTCGGCGCAGTAACGAGAGGCGTGGCGACCACTTACATAAACAGCTAGGCCAACCGTGCAATCAAACTTTAAAAGTCCACTACTAGACATAGGCCTCGCCTTAACGAGCAGGTTTCGGCCTACTTTACCACGCTGGTCACGTGGCTTGGTGTACGGTTTGTTTCAAGTTTGCCTTCTCTTTGTAGTGATGTCTTGCGAAGCTTGCTCCCTTAGTCGCCTACGACATCAAGGAATGATCGGGGTGGTGATACTATATTTTTAATCCGTCACCACGTGTTATATTATGGGCATGCACACACACGCACACGCACACACGCTCACGCACACACGCACACGCACACCCACACACACACACACCCACACACACACACACACACACACACACCCACACACACACACACACACCCACACACTATATTATGGGTAAATTACACAAAATCTTAATAAATTGTAAAATCTTGTATACAAGCTATAAGATAAAAGTTTCATCTAAAAGCGTTTGGTAGTTTTTGCGTGAAAGAGTAACAAACACCCGTCCTCACATACTGTCATACTTTTAATGTTAGTTGTACTTGTAGAGTGTATTTCATATATTATCGAATACTAGCTGTGCCTCCGACTTCGTTCGCGTAAAATTTGAATTTTTACTTTGAAGACGTGGGTTTTGCTGCGTAAATCCCGATCCCGCGAGGAATCCGGAATAAAAAATAGCCTGACATATTAAAATCGGCTTAGCAGTTCCGGAGATAAGCCCGGACAAACAGATAGACAAAAATTTAAAACAGCTAGTTTATGTTTCAGTACGATGTAAAGAGTTATCTGTAAGCACTAGAGAAAATAGTTCTTTTTAATTACAGATAGGCATCAATATATTGATATTGAATTTATTTTTTTAAAAAAGGTTTTTCGCATTTCCTATCTATACCAGAATGATAAAGCTAGTGTTTGTTTGTTTTGTTGAACGCGATAATATGAAGAACTACTGGTCCGATTTCATATCTTTTTCGTTTTCAGATAGCACAGTTAACGAGGCTTTAGGCTATATATCATCACGTCATGAAAAAAACACAGATTATCCCCTAATAGATTTCGCACACAGGGGCACAGCTGTGCGCAACACAATGTTCTCCTAGCCATTTCGGTCACGGCGGCCAGTTTCAACAGAGACCTGCCATGCCAACTGCGCAGAACATATTATAGTGTACAAGTGTGTGCGCAAACACAAGTGCACTTTCTGTTCCTCTCGCTCTCACAATCCTATGGCATGGCTATCCGACACGAACGAGATATCACGCGCAGGATCGACATCTTTACGTGCTCACCACGCGTAGGGGGTTAAGGCTCCGACTTCCAAACTCCAGGCTGATATCAAGCATTTCTATAATCAGATAAACATAAGCCCTACACGGGAATCGAACCCGAGACCTTTTGATCGGCAGCGGCACATATATGCTGTAGCTAGCAATTGAAGTTACGCTAAGAATCACGACATCAGTATAGACTAAGTTTGTGACCCATAGGCACGCCGAGGTAATATGTGACGTAAAATGGTGACGAGTCAGCTAAGACATCCAGTTATCAAAAATATAGCCTATTTTTATTGTGTTTAAAGTATTAATAATTAAACAGTCGATGTCTTTTTTAATTGTCTCTTTCACTCATTATGCAAATTACAATATTTGTCTTTATCTAATGCTGCACGTGTAACAATAGTGTTGGATTCAAAGTCGATATGGTTCGGACATCTTTTGATTTTTTTTTTTATCGAAGCAAAGATATTTTCTTAATCGTCATTTTTTATGGTCGTTTTATGAATAACCGCAGTAGGCTGCTGTTGGATGCCGACACATCTACTTTATACTTGCTATAATAGTTTTAGTAGGGAATTTCGCATGTATTTTGAATATGAGTTGGTTGAGGGAAACATGATATTCTAAAAATTACGCGAATGTTACACGTTAAAATGATTTCTAATTCAAAAAAATTAACTTCAATGAAAGGTTATTATTACTTTAAATTGCTATTTAAGTGTATTTATTTACAAATGTTAAAAAATATACCATTAAATTATAAATTATCCAGATCAACGTTCTAACTGCGTGCGGGCATCACTATGGTCCGATGTCCGTGAGGTATCCAATCACAGCGCATTTGTCACGTCCCGCGCATTTCGTGTACACGTCTCAATATTTTGTGACGCCGCCGCCGAATGGAAACAAATTTTTAACATGGCGGTTCTTATTAGGATGTTATCTGTGGACCAAATAGAGCGGAGTACCACGACCCTTTCTAAAAATCATTCTTTACGCTTTATGTTACAATACAAAAGAGATTAGTAAAAATTTTATAAGACAGGTGTTTAGTTATTTCAACTAACTCGTAAACTAACCCTATTGACTGCAAGAATGGTGTAGTGGTTCAAGCGGTGGGTCCGAACCCCACATGAGACAACACTTGATTCACAAATTGTTTGGTCTGGGTATTCTTTGAGATCATCTTATGTGCTTCTATAGTCTTCCGTGACACGGACAATATTCCATACGCGGGAGTTATCTTTTTAAATAATAAAGCTTACGCTCGCCATTAAGAAAAAAACAGCGTTTTACGGCCAAATCGTAGTATTTGTACTTATATACTCATGCACGTTATAACCTCTTCGGCGTAACGAGATAAAAATCTTTCTAAAAAGTTTATCTTTAGCGCTGTCCTGTTTGTAGAGAAAATGACAGTAATAATAGAAAAAAGGCTTTATTACAATACACTATCTATCTAGTTAGATTAACTTTATTTAAATATCATAAAATAATTACTTTTACGTAATTAATAATAAAAAACTAAAATGTTGACTAGATCATTTCATCGTGTTGGTATTTCGTGACCTCGTCTCTGTACCAATCCCTACCGGACTATCCCCAACACCGGGCGTTTCTCGGGGTCCCCACCCCCTGGAGTTCGACCTCGCTAAGCACAAGAGGGAACACAGAACGAGATCCAGGCGCAGCTAACATGCTGGTCGTCGACTGACACCAGGGTATACCATAGGAATATACCAACAGGCCCAAGGGCCCAACCAAGTGACCCGCCTGTAGTCGCAGGTGGCGCGGTGGACCACTTCGACAGGTCGTAGACCTGGTAAAGTCACCCCGAGACTCCTTCCAAAGGGATCTACGAGAAGAACCAAACACACACTCTTACCGTTTTTCCTCAGCGTGCCAAAAAACGTGTAACTTCAAAACTCACGGCAGTTGCATATACTCGTACAACAAATTTCAATGGAAAACTACTTATGACAGTTAAATGTGTTTCACTAGTTTGTGAGTGATAGTCTACCAAAACCGTTAACAAAGAACGTTTGTAATATGAAATAACAAATCACCTTTGTCTTATTTACACCAACAATTACGAGTGGGGTAGATGACTGTATCGTAAATAAATACCAATATCAACTTCATTACAACAAATATCAAATAAAATAGCTTTTTATTACTATTACGAATTTAAATCAAATATACAATGAAATACCTATATTGTTTTGAGTGGTCTAAAACAGTGACGTCAAACGTATTTAGTACATTTTTCATACAAAATTGTCGTTTTGATAGATGATAAAAAGTAACTAATTTAACTAAGGTGTCATCTAGCCTATTACTAATTTATATTTCGAATCGAAAAAAAAAAACAAAAAAATATTTAAAACATATTATTAATTAACGTAAATATTTAATATGTAGAATGTGCTTTGAGGCGACGCGGCGCATGTTTAAATTGACATAAATGCGTGGAAACAACAATTTACATCTGCCAGACATCCCGCCACTTTTCATCTAAAATGAAATTTGAGAGCTATTGAATTACAAGCTCCTAGCTACGAGTGTACAATATATTACTTGTATATAACCCTTTACAAATATATATTCATTAGTCTCGCTGTTTAAAAACACGTGTGTTCGTGTAAAAGTCGCGAAATTCTAAATACACAAACATATAATAGTCGGGCTTAACATAATGAATATCCTTACCTGCTGTACCTACTTATAACATGCTCGATTAAAATGGCGCGAATATTATAAGTCACTGAATATTTAGTTGTATTTCACCATCATCTCAACCGAAAGACGTCCACTACTGGACATAGGCCAAGGTCACCGATACGATATTGCATATAAAATTGCTAAACTTAAGTGGCGAAGGGCGGGGCACGTCGCACGCTGCATGTTGGTAGGCCCCCACAAGGTGAAGATCGCGGGAAACCGTTCGATGCGGGCGGCGTTGGACCCGATGTTGTGGAGAACCTTGAGGAAAACCCATGTCCAGCAGTTGTTTTTACATATTTTTAAAATCTTTTGTGGAGGCACTTTATAAAGATCGTAATATTAACATGTTCAACAGTTTATTTAGGTAGTAGGTATGTAGTTTGCCGCTAAATAAAAAAGCTTCAGAATTACACTTTTTATCATAGCGAACGATTAGTTTTATTCACTAGCTGCTTTCTTATTTCGTTTTATTAAATATTAGAACGAGTCAAACAGAATTTTACTAAACTACAATATACCTACCTACACGCGCACAATAATTTGGTACGTGCAATAATGGCGGCGCAATTTCAACATGTACCTACACTGTCCGTTATAACGAAGCGATGAGTCTTATTAAATTGTGATCAACCATTCTAGCTATGATTTAAATAATATCGACAAGAAATAAATAAAAGTCTGAAACATTTACACACACGCGTAATTACTTGCTTTATAGAATAATGGCGGCTATTTCCACTTTCAATACATTATTACTATACATTACATACTTACAAACAACTTACATACTATGCCCACATAATATATACAACTGTAATAACGGAATCGGAATATGAGTTATACATTCTATAACAATGAAAGTTTTAAAATCAAATTAATAAAAAACCTACATAGAAGACATTTGTAGTTTATTTTATAATTTCTACTTACCAATCTTAATTTGCTGATCATGATGCTGAAGAAAAATGGACCAAATACAATTAATCACTTTAAAATTAATGTTGAAAACCGTTTTTAGCAATGTACCAACTGCGAAACTGCAAAACGACACGAGCAAGTGGCAAATGGAATGGAAGATTCAAATGACTTTTTAAAAGCGTTACTGACTAACTACCATAAATCGTAGAAAACAATGTTACCAGATTTAAAGGGAAGGTAATTAAAATTAATTATGTAAACGGACACAGATGTTGTTTTGTTTTGTTATGTTTTTGTAACTTCCACTGTTGTAGTATAAATATTGAAACTTTATTTAAGCGATTAATTCTTACATAAATGACAATGCATGTGAATTGATTACTCGCATTGTCAATTGACAAAATGTAATTGGTAGAGTGGGTAATTCGGTAATATAAATTTATACAGATTTTTGTCGTGGCTCCCATCCCATATAGGTATATAACTTGCTTAGCTTTATATAAAGTTTAACAGAAATTAAACAAAACTTTTCATTTCTGTGGAACATAGACTTATTTTCTTGCAAAATTACTTTTTATTTAGCGTATAAGGGAAAAATTATATAAATAAAAAAAAAATGTAAGTGTTTAAGTTTCTATGTACAGTTATACAGAATTAAATTGTCTTATAAAGGATGTTATTATTTACTAGCTTTTGCCCGCGTCTTCGCTCGCGTGGAATTTTGTCTACCACATTAAGTTTCGTAACAGATCGTTTTAAATATATATATATATATATATTTTTTAATAGACAAATAATCCTTCGGTACATCATTTTTGTGTAACTTTAATGGTTTAGGCAGTGTACGTACGCCAAGATAACTCCCAGAGGACTGATTTTTTCCCCACTTAATTGACATATGTCGTTATATTACGACCAAAATTACATAAAATCATTACAAATTGTAGCCTATATGTTATTCCGATGTGTAACCTATATTACTGTACAGTTTCCTCCAAATTCGTCCAGTAGTTTTTTTGTGAAAAAGTAACAAACATCCATACTCACAAACTTTCACATTTATAATATTATTAGGACGTTCCCGTCGCGTTAGGAACTATAGTTGGACATAAGTAAAAAAAAAAATTCTAATATGTATTTTATTGCGCTTTCAGGTTTGATTAATTACTAAGATTCAATTGGTTAGTTCGGGATTTAGTGTTCCGATAACACAAGGGTTTAGTGAGGGACACTTGTGTGTAACTGGAGTTTATTGAAAAATTGTGTACGGATGTGTGTGTCTATAAACAGAAGTAGGTCGTTCATGAATATGGACACCACTCACAAAAATCCTTAATCTAGACGTTAACCTTAATTGTAAAATATATTTTGACAATTAGAGTTACTAGTATAGTATAAAATATACATTCACACTCACTTGCTTTACTTTGGCACGAAGAGGATTGTAACAACATTTATAAAATTAAAAAATTAACAATATATCACATAACATAATCTTGTCTATCCTCATGCCTCCTGACTTCTCAAACAGAATGCGTATTACAGTTATTCAAAAAAATGTCATCATTTGTTAAAACAAAATCAATAGTGAATCACGCGACATACGAACCGATAAAGCTCTTAGAATCTATACAAAAGATATTAAAAATGCTCGTAATTCGGTACGAGTAATTTGAGTCGCTGTTCAAAGAAGTGGGATTATGAGCACGTACGTATATTTTTCTTTCCAGGACAGAAAATGATAGTCACAACAATAGTTGTGCCAAGAATAACAAAGCTGGACTTAAGTCCGGCTTTCTCTTAAGAGAATAAAAATAATCAGTGTAAGTCGATCGGTCTAAGTGTTGTGAAGAATCTTGAGCTTTCTGAACATAGATACAGGCGGCACGAGGCTATTCATGAAAGAATTGCGGGCAAATATAATCGCGTGACCGTCCTCAGGGAGCTAGAGGCGGGACAACTTTGTTTTATGATACCCATGATTCTAGCACATTAGCCAATGAAAAAGCAACAGTTTCAGGCACTTACACTAAAGATAAATAAGTCTTAGGGTCGAATATTCCCTTTCGTGGATACAGACTTGAGAAAGAAGTGAAATTTTCCTTTGGGCTTATTTATTTGTAAATTTACCTTCAGCTAGATGTCTCCAGAATACTAATTTTTGAACCAGATAATTACATACCAAATACAGATCGGCGGGGTGGTGTGTCGAAATCGGACCGACTAAAATCACACGGTGTGCCACTCTGCGCCTGATATAGGAGAGGTCCGGGAACAGCTGTGATTACGACATCCAGAATTATTTACATATTACCCCAACCAACAGGCATAAAATAAACGTAGTTCAGCTATTGGAACGAAGTTCCTTACGGCAGGCTTGGAGGGGATAGGGATTTCGCTGCGGGACCGAACTGAAAAAAATGTGATAGTAAAACCGTAAGTGGAAAAAGTGCGTGGAATAAATCTGTGGAAAAAAGTGCGTGGAATAAAACCGTTAAATGAGACGTGCGCAGGCGCGAAAGCGCGTCATGTGTGCTATTTTATTATTTTAAGGAATTTATTATTTTATTTCCTAAAATACTGAATTTCGTAAATACTTTCTTGTACTTAAATAAAAACTAATCAGCAAAATTTAAGAGAAAAATCAAGAAAACCTACATAAAATTGAGCACGATTTTTTTTGCAAATTGTGTCGATTCCACATTATCCGAAGGAACTTCGTTTCTACCTGGTGTCCCACGACACCATTCATTTTTATTTATATTTTTATTGTCAGCAATTTGCCGTAGGAATACCAAAGAAAAAATACCCCAAATGTTAATTACGGCTATGAGTTATTTGTGCTAAATATCCGATTTCGTTCAGTGGAATTCCAACTTCTACTCGTAAATTCTCACAAACTTTCACATAAAACAATGTTAGAAGAAAAGACGAAGAATTCTTTTAGAAGCTATTTTAAACAATACAGTATTATTTTTTTATCTAATTAAATATATTAGACACATCATGTGTTAACGTAGATCAAAATTATTGTTTATAGCATGCAATTAAAACGCATAGTTTATAAGATAACAAAGCTCTGAAGTGCTCTCTCTCTCTCTTTACATATTATATCGTTATATAAAATCGTGTTTAATGTTTGGTAGAAATAATTAGTAAGTATTTTTAGTACTAAAAAGACACTTATCCAAATTATTCGTCCTTGATGTCGTGTATCTACCTATCGGTACTTACGTAAATGCATATTTTTATTTCCGTTTGATTACGTTATTTTTAAAGGGACCTACTTACTACTCTTTTTTCGCCCTTTGTTAATAATTATGTAAATATGTATAAAACTGAGCAAGAAAATTATGATTCCATTAAAAAATATATTTCGTTTTACTATTTGACCGTAAAATCTAATAGCAATCTAATAAATATTGCCAAACGTCTGAATAATACAAGAAATGCAATAGTTACATAAATTAGACAATTAAATAATTAAAAAAGAGAATATGCTGCTATTTTATCAAACATTACTAATTATTTAAAAAAGATTAAAAATTTGAAGTCAAATACACTTATTATTAATTCGGTTATTTCGTTTCATCAATTTTACTCATACCTAGGTCACTAAGATGGCGGTCGAATTTCGATTGTTTTGAATGCCGTTTTTTTATTAAAAGATTTTTATTTAACTTGCAATGTATCTATGTAACAATGTTTATTCGGTTGAAATATTGTAACTTCATTTTGAAGCAGAGTCTTCAACCCTTTGAGGTGAAATTTTACACGTATGTATATATTACGTGATAATGTAATGTTTATTATTATGACATTGCATTGAGCCTGATCCTATGACGGAGCTGGATGATGGCCGTAAGATATCAGTAATGAAATGACGCAAGCTCATCGAGTTAGGACTTTTTTGATTCCTCATGACGAGTAGGTACTTTGATTTAAGATGGTATACAGTGTCTGATAATGGACTTGAAGGTGGCCATAAGAAGTTTGTATGAAAACGACACATTCGCATGAAATTTGGGCTTATTTGGTTACTCGACGATTAGTTTAATCTTGAATGGTTTCAGTTATGTGGTCAGTCAGACTTTAATGATGAAACTGGAAGGTGATCATAGGTTCTCAATAGTAAAACGACGTAACCACCTCGAGTTTGGACTTTTTCGATTCGTCTTGATGAGTAGATATGTACCTATGTATGTAAGTACGAATGTAAACCCATCAGCTTTAGGAAAATAGATGGGTCCATTTCTTATAAATGTCAATTCCATGATGGAGATACTAAGAAACCTGTCCCACGATAACTAAAATTGAAAATACATTAAAAACCACAAAAAACAGCTTTTATTTATATGCGCTAAAGAAAATGAAATTAACTTTTTCTTGAAAACTTTTGTTATCAACTTATAATGTACATAATTTGTATGATACGAAAGCTCGTCGCAATACTTGCGGTAGTATCAGTTGTAGAATACATACCGAATTCAAAAGTCAAACTATCGTAGGTGAGTGGGTATAGGCCGCAGAAACCATTTATTTACGTGCAATGTTTATAATATGAAATGACGAAATGTCCTTGTCTTATTTATATCTTAGGCAGGATCAGGTGCGGTACATACGAGATATAAAACCAATCTTTTGATTTTGGTTTGTTTTTTTTTAATTATATTTTTATTTTGTAAAATCAAAGACACTATTTTCAATACAGATCCATCTATGTTAATGCTCGTTAAACTCTTTTAAAACTATTCAAGGTTAAAAATTCGTTTGTAGCGAGCCAAAGTGGTCGTTGGAACGTTCAATATATTTTTATAAAAGGGAACAATATTGTTATAAATGATTTTTGTGAAACTTTAACTATTTACGTAGTGCACGCAACGGAGCTTCTCTTACGAAATAATTTTGCCCCGATTTTACTACATTTACTATTTACTAGAGACAGTTAGAAGGATGGAGAGTGATATAGGCTACTTTTTATTGCGGCAAAACATGATTACTATTCATATTTCAATCACTCAAGTTTTATCTGTACCGATAGATGGCGCTTTCAGGGTTTTTTACCTGATGGCTTGCAGTGTGAAATCAGTCGATAGACTTTAAAAGAAATTCCACCGGTTTCCGATAGATGGCGTTATATATATTGACGTAAGAAAAAAAACATCCCCGGCATCCACCCGTGGCCTCACATCGATGGGAGGCTCTAATTATCCGTATCATTGAAACCCTCACGTACCTCTAAGTAACAGTTTTGCTGTCGTAACGCCCATCGCTCGATAAATGGGTTGTCCAGCGTATTTTCAACTAGAACTAGTATGAATACCTACATATTTGCGCGTCTAAACGAATAAACAAATTTCATTCTTGTTTAGTTGTAAGTAATAAAATGTTATATAGGTAATTATCAAAAACAATAATTTGGCTAGCTAGGTTTCATTTTTATGAAACGTTGTTTTGTGCGTGTTTATTTCAAAACAACTTTCCAAAAATCCAGAGCAAAGCTCGGTTTCCAGGTAGGTACTACCTATATAGGATAGATGACACCTTAGTCAAATTAGTTACCTACTTTTTATATATGTCAAAACGATAATTTTGTATGAAAAATGTACTAAATACCAAATTGTGACGTCACTGTTTTATACTACACAATTGAACAATTTATTTCACTGTATACCTACTTATTTGATTGAAATTCGAAACAATAATAAAAAGCTATGTTAATTCTATTTTCCGAGATGTTTCGCGATATTAGTTTTAATGAAGTGGACATTGGTATTTATTTCCGATACAGTAATCTACCCAATTACTCGTTTAAAGGTATTGGATAGTCTACTCCTGCATTACGAACGTGTCCTGTGTCGACAGGATCTGAAAATCATACGTGAAACGGACACAATACCGACTCAGTAGGCCAAAACTTGGCTAATCGGTGATATAAGAGTAAATCCGTGACAGAGTTTATTCGTTCTTCATAATGAAGTTACTACATAGACCTACAGTTTGAACTCATGCTCAATGGATGGTGGTAATCTTAACGTGTAGACGTTGACCTACAGTGTATGCGAACACTGACAGAAATTAAAAAGTCGCCTCCCATCGCCTATTCCATGGTATAGTCTCTCCATTACCAACTTGTCAATAGATCTGGCGGGATAAATATTGAATTATCTTGGATTTATAGGTAAAATGGAAAAAAAAAACAAAACCGAAATCCCGAAAAAGAAATTAAATTTTTATTGTAATTTAATCCTTAAGTTAGGTGCGCAAAAAAATTTTGTGTTTTTCTGTGTTTAACATATTTGTGCATCACACAATAGTCCAGTGTAGTACATTTCATGAATTTATTTAAATGATGTTGTGTGAATTATAAGGTTATTTTGAATATTCCAGACTAAAAGCCAAATATCTTTATTTTCTAACATAACCTATTGGTTTATAGAAGCAAAACAGTTTGCAACCAAAAAGAAGGTGTCTTCGAAAATGAAAAAGTCTTACATTGCCTCAAGTATTAAAGCAGCTGTAATGGGAGTCTTAAACAATGGGAGTACAATGTATAAAACAGCAAAAAAATTCTCAATGTCATGGAGCACCTCGAAAGCCTATTGCATAACCCTACTTCAACTTCTCAGTTGAAACGTGGTAAACCTTATGTCTTACCATCTGAAATAGAAATTAAGCTGTTGAATTATATCAATAAAATGCAGGAAATTGGTTTTGGATTGACTGTAATGCAGGTTTGTATTGTAGCATATCGATTGGCTGAAAACGCAGGAATTAAACATACTTTTTCTCGATCAAAGCAATATGCGGGCTGGTATTTGTGGTCTTGTTTCAAAAAACGTTATAATCTAAGCTTAAGAACACCTGAAAGTTAGTCTGAATAGAGTCCTATCAGCCACAAGAGATGCTGCCTAACTTCTTTATTTCACAATGAATGCCCAACCACAATCAGGATCTAATAAACCACAGCCAGGCTGTTCAAAGCACCCTTTGATAATTTGTTGCAAATTCCTAGAGGGCGCTACCTAAATCCAAAAAAGGCAATGTTTATGCACCCCACACACATCAATCTATTATTACTCCAAGAGTTGAGGAGGACTCAAATACCTGTGGTACCTACCTACTTGTCAAAATACATTTGAACAAGACATTCAACTTACCTACAAATGTAAGAGAGTGTATCCAGAGCCCATTTTGTAAAATTTAGCACCATGTTGAGTGTCAAAATGTTAAAGATTCTCAATTTTTTATGTTCAATTTGTGAACTTTGTGATTAATTGTAGTTTTATCTGATATCCACTTGTAATATTTAAAGTTAAGTACTTAAATGTTGTTTATGTTCCTAAACACAATAACCTACAAACCAAAGCCATTTGTGCAATAATCATAGAGATACACTATTTGCTAATTAAATCACACCTATGTTGATTATATTTAAGACTTTTATTTACTGATTCTTTGTCTATCACATCTTAACCAACCTTATGTCACACAATAAACCTAGTATCACTGAATTAACTTATTTTATATTGTACATAATTATATAGGATTTAGGTATATGGGCAATTTAGTATTTCAATTTTTTCTAGATATCGAGTAGGTAAGCCAATGTTATAACCTTAGGCCTAGTAGGTACATAGTATCTAATTATCCGATTGGTAAATAAAATTCCACTGTAAAAAAATCAAACTATCACCGATTAGCCAAGTTTCGCCCAGATACCTTCTCACAGTAGACCAATTTAAAGCGACAGCATCCGTATTGTCGTGTTTCGTTGGCGAGTGCGAGATCGGAGGCCCATTGGTGCAGGGGTGACAGTTGTCGTGGTGTGTACTATTGTAATACAATGCCACGATGATTGTCACGCCTTTTACGTCCCCAAGTGAGGTGTGAAAAAGCATCTCGCTAGACCGCAATAATATCGGTCACCATACTGCATTGTCTGCATTTGCAATGAGTGTGGAGACCACAACTCTTGGAATTCTATTCATGCCTTCCATCAGGCAGAGTGCAGGGCAGGCTCTTACAATAAAAATAACATATATTTGGTTTAAAAACTTAAAATAAAACACTCATTTAAAGTAAAAAGTAAAAACAAATTATAGTTTTAATAAACTTATAAACAAGCTTAAACAATAAGCCGAACCGATATCGTTCAATCATCGAAAGAAAATAAAAAAGCGTGGCTTTGTACCTTGTACTGGTTTGATTTCTTATTCCAATATAAAGGTTTGATATAAAAAACAATAATTTATTTGTCAACTAAATAAAACGTGCATGCAATATTGCGACGACATATGTAGTCTATCGAGTTGAATCGATCAAATCAAATAAAACAAATCCACAAAAAATCAATTGATAAAAGTATTTTGCAACAAAACAGAATCATTGCCAGCAATAAAATTATTAACAAATTTAAAATTGTATGTTAACCATTTAGTTCGATTTACTATTAAAACGTGTTGTGTCAACTATAATTTATTTAAAAGTAGGTTCATTAGGTAAAAAACGATGTTACATGATTATTTGATAGGTTTAAACAATATGTCACACACACGGCACAAGTGTAACAACTCCTAAAAAGTTTTACATATTTGTAAACGCTCGAACCAGGAGCAAACTTAGTATAATATATGTCGATACATATATACCCACTATCACACTACACAAGGCACATTCCTGTGGACAGTGTTTGGTATACGATTATTGCAGACGCTTCGAAGCATCGCACAAAGATTAGAGACCAAGAATACACAATACTGTGTAACCGATTATTCTCTCGCCGACTTAATCGTTTACATTTGTTTTCTTCTTTATCGTTTCCTTAACTTTTAAATCACAGTTTCAACTTTAAAAATGACTTTTAATTACTGCCGTCCCATCTTGGTATTTGTAATCAACGTTTTCATGCAAGCACACTATTCATAGATGTCGTTACAAAACATTTTCTCAGCGTTGCCATCGCCACCCTCGGCTCGTCGGCGTGTGTCGGATTCACAGATTTTTTTATGTTTAGGACTGTAGGATGCGTGGTCGAAGCTATTCAAAACTGTGATATTGCAAATGAGACAGTGATTCCACAATTTATTGATCTGAAACAAGATAAAATTATAAATCTCATTTTAAGAGAAAACTCTCGCATTAGGAACGAATTCTGTGCCGCGGGGACTTCAAAAACACAAGATACGGACACAAAGAACACTCAGATTCGGAACAACAATTTGTGGATCACACAAAGTGTTGTCCCATGTGGAGTTTAGCTATAATCTATGTTAACCACAGGTACTAGATAGAACATTCTCTGCCCTTTAATTTACTGTAAGAGATCAAATACTAGCTACTTGGACCTTATAAACTTCGCAGGTTTGGAGTGAGATCGTCAAAAAAAATCCTAACTGTATGTTTCTATAAAGAATGATAAAATCTCTTACATTGTCTGCGGCAGTCTCGTTAAGGTTAGCCGATATGATTTTCATTTGTCAACAAAAATAGATCAAATTAAGTGTAAAAGACTAACTAAAAATATACCGCTTTACATTACATATAATATGTAGTATTCTAAGACTATTCTGATGATCTAGCGGTTAGTGTATGCGACTGTCGATCAAGAGGTCTTGGGTTCGAATCCCGAGTCGGGCCAGAAAAGTGTTGTTGAGTTTTTACTGAGTATAGGAATGCGAGGGCCTCGAGGTTCTGTACCGCGACAGGTTTATATTACATCAACCTCCCTCAAGGTTCTCCACAACAGCCGGTCCCGTGCCGGCCGCATCGAGCATCTACTAGGTAGTAGAGCCACGCTGATTTCAGCACGAGCGGACCGGCTGGACCGGAGCAGCACTATCCTCCCACAGAAGACCAACCTAAAGCGATAGCATCCGTGCTCGCGTGTTTCATTGGTGAGTGTGAGACCGCGGAGGTCCATTGATGCAGGGGTCACAGTTACCGTAGTAACTGTAAGCCTTACACTGTCACATTGATTGTCATGCCTTTTACATCCCCAATCGGGGCGTGAAAAAGCATCTCACGAGGCCGCCATTGTGTGGGTCACCATACTGCATTGTCTGCATTTGCAATGAGAATGGTGACCACAACTCTTGAATTCTAATCATGTTTTCCATTGGGCAGAGTAGAGTGTCACTTTGGCAGGCTCTTAATATAGAAAAATTAAAAGCTTCCAGCGACCTTCACCAGGTCGTCGGACCACCTTGTGAGGGGTACTACTACCAAAGATGCGTTGCCAGTACGCGGTCGCTAATCCAGAACTTATATTACATACTGGACTGGTGTAGTTTGAAACTAAATGGCATTGTGTGTCAGATGACTGAAATATTGTAACTTTCCTATAAAATTAGTACATTAAAAAACACATATTTAAAAAATAGCAGATCATAGACTTCAGGCACAGAAACCAAGTAACCAGTAGTTTTGGCTTCAAAGAGATCCTTCTGTATCGGAGATCCTTGATCTAGCCGTCTGACGTGAGCGTCTTAAGGTGTTGGTCGCCGTGTTTATTAGGATATCTTATTACTACTAAAGACCAGCAAAAAAAATAGTTTTTAAAATATACCTTTCGAGAAAAGTTATCATCAACGGGTTGTAGAATGTTGACAACATGCAGTCTGGTCAAACTGTGAGCTCTCGTGTCTTTAGACAGTACATTCATTCGGCACACTTGGCATACCACCGAGCTCTCCGCTTGCTTGTAGCTGTGGAACACTTCAATTGTGAACCTCTCTTTTCTACCTTTAGGAGTGGTGATCACCACACGATCGTCTTCTACGACGGGGAGTGCACAGTTCAATTTGTATTTGGCAATCATCGTCTTCAAATATTCCAGAAAGTTTGTTTCGGCCTGGTTCACTGTAGTCTGTGAGCAGTGAGCTACGTCCCGTTGACCGGCGGGTTCGGTTTGCGATGTTCGCGCGGTCTTCTTGGCCATCGCAGCGTGCCTCTTGCCTTTGCAATGTTCTTGGAAACTGTTGCAATGTATACTTCTCGTGCAAACGCTGCAAAAGATCATATTTGAAGGAGTCTCGCTTTGGTCACGGCCACAATATTCCCTGATGGTCTTCAGGTGCCGTTGACCCTTGAGGTGTTCTTGGTAAGTGTTTGGCGTCAAGTAAATATCGCACACGTCACAGTGAGTCAGCTTTCGTTTCCTTCCAGAAAGTTCGATTTGCTTAACATAGAAGACGCCGGTTTTCATGTACGAGTAATGTATACGGTCAGTGGCCGCGTGCTCCGCGCCATCAGAGACCATTATATTGCACAGCACACAGTGAGACATCATGTTTATCTGAAAATAAATGTTTTAGTTAGAAACCTGAGAATTATTCGTAAATTACGCGTGCACAGAGTAACATAAACAATTAAACATATATTAAAAAAAGCTGACACGCGCTACTCAGGTCTGTTTTTTGTTTTTGATAGAAGCGTGATATTACTGTGACTTTTCAGTTTCAAATAGTTGTTCTTGAGATCAGTGTAATCGGCTTACGGCGATTTCCACATAAAGCGCAAACGAAAAGACATTACAGCGCCATCTACCGAAGACCTACGGCACTACGGAGCAACTCGCGACTGCTCCTGAATCGCGATATAGAAACTCGCGGTGATTAGCATATATAAAACATCCCAATATCAACCCATTGGCCGTGGTCCGCCAGGTGTGATCACCTCCCCTGGGGTCTGAGGATCCTCCCTTTGTGTAGAAGAGACATGACACCCGTGGATACGGTTTTCCTTTATTAAATTTTACTAAACATTAGTGTGCTTTATTTTAGTCAGTTGACCGCGATAACCTACATAAACGCGGGTGGAGATGCAAACAAAAATTTGTATTAAATAAAGTATCAAAAAACTAAAAAAACACGCTTACAAACACACACAAACATACAACAGGTGAAGCTAAGAAAACTGCTCTTACGCATTTTCGTCGTAACTTGTCACTGATAAAGGCAGTATATAACCGTCTCCCCTTTATTCTGGGCGCGACTTTTTAAAACTAGAGCTTTAATTAGCTCACCTGTATGTTTGTTTGTATGTAACCGATCGTCCCATGTAGGATTTGTATCCACAAACACTTAGCGCTGACTGCTTAAGCGACTATGCCATCCGCGCAGTCAACAAAGCTTCAACGGGGAGGCAACGTCCCTTTTACTTGTCTCGCTTCATCCATGAGTCTTACCTTTCGAGTGAAGTGTTCGTCTATGCTTTGTGTAATATTGTTCATATGGATACGAGTTTCGCTGTGTACTCTCGTGTCAGTAGATATAATCATCTCACACAGTTGACAATACAAGCTGGTCTTTGTTGGCTTGTATCCGTGGAAGTTTTCCACGTTTACAGTCATTTCAAAACCATTCGGCGTGACAATGACGAGACCTCCGTTCCTGGCGATCGGCATTTCGTATTTCAAATTATAATTTGAAAGCATCTTCTTGAAGTACACCATAAATGCGTCGGCGTCCATCGGGCCGTTTCTATCGTCGACGTGTTGTCGAGTGCTGCTGGCTGAGCTGGCTGACCCCTGTTGGTCTTGTCGTGCCTGGGTTGAACTTTTCGTCTCTTTTTGAATCTTCTGTTGTTGTTTTTTATGGTTTTTACCCTGGATATGCTCGACAAAGTTATTTTTATGTAACTTTATGTCGCAAATTTCACATTCGACAATAGATCCTTGATTGACGGAGGGTGCTTCGTTTACTGAGGGTGGATTGTCGTCAGTCAGTGTTGAAAAGTGTTCAGGTGTAGCTAAATAGTTCTTGTTGCCCACCAAGTCGTGACGCCACACATCGCTGATCTGCAACATATCATCAATATATTTCAATATATATATATATAAAATTAAAAGTGTTATTATTGATATGTGTACCTCAAATAATAAAATTAGCTTCTCATTAAAATTCGAGACTAAATAATATTACGTACGCGCGCACACAGGTATACATACACATACACATACCACACCAACTCTAGCTTTCACAGATGGCTCGGCTCCACTCGTGTATGTTTCGTTTTTCGCGATAAATAGTAACCTCTATATGTTATTCTGATGTATAAACTATGTTACTTTAAAAGTCTATCTAAATTTGTCACACATTCATATATCCTTACCATTCGCATTTATGATATTTAAAGCCAAAAAAAAATTATCAATAAACAGTTTAGTTATGTCTGTTCAATATACACACATACTTACATCAGAGAAACCCTTCAAAATTTTTTGTAAAGACTAATTAAATATTTTGTACTGTATGTAATCAGAGAAATAAAATTAATAGCGCCATCTATCGGATGTATAAAATTTAAATGGACCTTCTTCCGGTGGGAATAAGATGGTTTCCAGAGGTAAAAAGTAACCTATTAGCCTACTAATTATCTTCAGACACAAGAATCATTACAAAAAATTGTTTCGTTGCGGTGTGAAAAAAAGACAAACATACAAACAAACAAACACACTCGCATTTATAATATTAATAAGGATTTTATGAACCGAGAGACTAAATTTAACATAGTTATTATAAAATGAAAAACTGAATCTGTAAGCTGAATACTATCTCTTAAGATACAGCTGAACAATATCTCCCATCTATGAATACGCCTGCACTGTTACATTTCCGCGCGAGGCGTTACTTACAATATGGGACAGTGTTACCCTGCCCGTACAATTTACGAAGCTCACCAAGTAGTTCTAACTAACTAACCATCAGTAGTGCCGACGTCCATTATATCTTAGATCGATAGATGACAGCGAAACACTTAAAATTAAGATAAGACATAAAAAGCTTGTAAAAACTAAAAGTACCTTACGGCGAAACATTTCGTCTATGGGATGAGAGATTAAACGAGCGTGTTTCTCATCTTCGATGTGCAATCTCTTTTCATCGAGCGCGATCATCTTGTCGCACACCTGACACAACACTTCGGAGGAGCTCTTTCGAAAGCTGTGGAAGATATCCACGGTGGTCTTCAGTATGTTGCCGTTCGGTGCCGCCAGCACCAGGTGCTGAGGATCGTTCACGTCAATCCACTCGCAAACATTAATCATATATTTCTCATTCATTGTCTTAGCGTATAGCTTAAACTCTTGGATTTCGATTGAAACGCTCGCGTGAGCAAGCACATTATACGTTTGTTCTATATTACATGTAGAAGTAGATGGTTGTGTAAGAAGATTCAGTTCTCTCTCTTTAGCTCTGTCATGTTCAAGCACAGCTAGTACATCTTCCAGCTGATTACTGTTAAACCCTGCAGTTATTTCTTCAGGCTGAAGATCGTTTAACGCTGAATCTATTGGTTGAGGCACATGAACGTTCGACCCTAAATCTGCAATATCAGGCTGGCGACTGTTAGACGTTGAATCATCATCCACTTCGTAGAACAGAATATTGTCAGGACTCTCGCAGACTGACTCCGACTGTTGCTGTTCTTCGTCAATAAAGTTTTTGACGAATGCTTTTAAAGCGGTCTCTTTGTCGATAGATTTGTAATGTTCCACAGACAAACCGTGTATCGATGTCTGATCGTTAGGAACCAGCGTCATACAGGGCGAACAGTAATGAAAGTCACACGGGTAATTGTTCCTATTACTCCAAAGTAGTTTGTCATCACTGAACAGACTGCTTACGAAAATTGTACTCATTTTCTTCTTATTCTGGTGTATGATGCTCTGAGCGTGCTCCCTGAAGTACGCCCTCGGAACGACTGTGTCGCACACGTGACAATTGATCACCTCTGTCTCTGAAATACAACAATATACCGACATTAATTTACCTATACTTTTTTTTTTCCAAAAATACAACCCTCACGTTAGGACACATATCCTGTGTCGTTGAGATTTTACAAACATACAAGAAATGGACACAAAGAACACCCAAACTCAGAAGAACGACTGCTTAAACCTCTGTCATCCGTACAGTCGCATTTTGTTATATATGTATGTTATTATAGTCGAGGAATTTGTTTGTGAAAAAGTTATTCTAATGTTTTTTTTTCTGGCAAGCGAGCAGACGGACCGCTTTATCTCATTACATCAACAATACAGAGAGGATTTGGACTCCATATAATTCACACGTTCAGACACTGACTGCACGATTAGCCCAGTGCAGTGGTTTAAGCGGTCGCCACGCCGCTCTCTACTGCGCTGAGTGTCGTGCGTTCAAACCCCACATGGAACAACACTGTGTGATCCATAAATTGTTGTTCAGTCTGGGCGTACTATGCGTACGTTTTTTGTATGTTTGTGAAACTCGCCCGCGACACAGGATTTACTTCCAGTGCGAGCGTTGTCTTTTTAAAAGAGAGAAGGGGGCCGTTCAATTATTACGTAAGCACTATGGGGAGGCGGGGGGGTCTTTGCTTTGCTTATTTTGGATGACATGGGGGGTAGGGGAGTCTAGATGATGATTACGTCATCGGTAGTTATTTTCTTCTTTACACGAATGGCAACCCACACATTGTCTTTGCTTGAAAACGAAAAGCATTTTCGGGGATTCCCGCAAGTAATACATACATTTAGTGAACAGTGCGCGGTAATTCCCCTACTCGCTTTAGAACCGAGTAAGGGAATTACCGCGCGCTGTTCACTTGTCTAAATTTCCTCTATCAGTGTATTGTTTCGTTTGGCTGCTATAGCGAGTAGACGTATTGTAAGCATAGTAAAGCAAGTTAACATTTGTGTTACCATTCATTCCATTATCCAAAGTTTAATGTTTAAATAAGATGTCATTTCAAATAGACAAATCTAAGTTATACCAAAAATTGTTTGAAAGTTTTAAAAAATCTCATACAAGTACGAAAGTACAAAATGTACAAAAGTTAGTTAACGAAGTGTGGCGAAATTATAAATTACAAGCAAAATCCGACAAGGAACTAGATATTATTGTATCTAAGAGAATCGAAGGAGAATTGCAAGCAGCGACTAAGAATAAATCCAATTTACTACATTTTTTTTCTAAGGTGAGTGACGAAATCATTTTAGGTACCTATGAGTACCTACTAGAAATATTAGAAATCGCCAAAAAGTTTCTCTTTGCTAATTAGAAAATATTATGGCCTATCTTAAAGTATAGAGGTAATATTCATTATATAGATTTATTTCTTATAATTGATTCCGTCAATTGGTCACAAAATACAGGATGCCAGTTTTATACATATATATATATATATATACCTACAGAAAACTATACTCTATTCAAATAGGTATTTAACAGAATGTAAACAATCTTTATATGTCTTTTTATTGAAATATGTGGTTTAAAATTGTAAACTGTGTAAAATCTGTTGTGATTCATTTAAAAACTCAACCAATATTAAAAAATTGCTTTTCTGTAAGTACATAAAGGTGCGTACAAACATCGTGAGGCGTGCGCCGCGAATGGTTCGCACGTATACATGTGCCGTAGCATGCCTCAGGTTGATGTATTCGAGACGAACCATTCGCGGCGCAAGCCTCGCGATGTCTGTACGCACCTTTACAGATATCTGATTTTATAATTGCATATTTCAATAAAAAGACATATCAAGATTGTTTATATTCTTTTAAATACCTACTTGAATAGACTATAACATCCTGTATTTTGTGACCGGAACGATTTGCTCGTTTAAAGATATTAGATTTAAAGCCATAGGGTTTTGTATTTACCATATTTATTGCCATACTTTGTATTTATGTAGCTTAATAAGAGAATCTTTAGCAGAACCCATAGAAAGTTTTTATTTTTAGGCAACCTGTAAACCTGCAGAAAAAACACAAATTACACAGCCAGCTTCAAATATTAAAAAACAGGAAGAAGATAAAATAAAAACCGGTAATGAATCACAACAGCAATGCGAAATTAATAAAAATACAGATAAACAGAGACCAAAACCTTCTCAGGAGGCTATGAAAAATAAGATTGCTCTACTCGAAAAAAATTTGAATGTTTTGTATTCTGCCAGAGATACTATGTCAATCCGTGCTGAAGTTGATAAACAGATCATTAAGTTGCGCGAGGAAATAAAAACAGCAAAACAGTCTTTAAACAGGAAGGTTCAAAACGCAGTTGCCCAGAAGAAACACAGGGATGGTATGAAAAGAAAGTTAGAAGATATTTGTCATGAAAATCCAGAAATGAAAAAAAGACTATCTCTGAGGGATTCAGTGGGACGTCCTAATCTTGAAAGCAATCAACCTTTACTATTGAAAACAATCGCGGATATAGCTTTATTTGGAAGTGCAGCAGATGATAGAAGACGAACGGAATCAATTCGCAGCGTAAAAACTCTTGATGAACTCACACAAGAATTACGTAAAATGGGATTTGACATTAGTCGCAGTGGGACATATCTTCGTTTGATTCCCAGAAAATCTAATTCTGCAGAGGGACGAAGACATGTATCGACAGTCCCTGTTAAGCTCATTCGGGCTCAAACTGATCACCACAAGAGCCACTTAGATAGCAAGTTCGCTGAAACATCAATCCATTATTTAGAGTACATAGCATCCATACTAGGACCAGATCAAGTATTTTTCATATCTCAAGATGATAAAGCTCGAGTCCCTATTGGCGTAACTGCGGCAAATAAGCAAGCACCTCTTCTAATGCACATGGAATATAGAATCAAATTGCCTGATCACGATTGGGTAATCGCTGAGCGTCATAAATTAATACCATCTGTTTATGCTGGTATCAAAATCACTTCCAATATGCTAGGACAACCGCAAGCCGTTGGATATTCTGGACCAACATACATCGCTATTCGAAGTGGAAAGCATAGTTCATCTACTGCTAATACTCATGCTCAGGATTTCGAGACGCTTCTCGAACTTGAAGATTTTCGACCATTAGCTAAAACTGACCATGGACTAGTAAAACCAGTGGTAATCATGACGGTTGATGGAGGGCCAGATGAAAATCCGCGTTATCAAAAAGTCATAGGGTTTGCTATACAACACTTTAAGCGACATGATCTCGATGCATTGTTTTTAGCTACCAATGCTCCCGGAAGAAGTGCGTATAACAGAGTAGAGCGCAGAATGGCTCCTCTTAGTCGGGAACTGGCTGGTTTAATATTGCCTCATGACCATTTTGGGTCTCATTTGGATGAACGTGGCGTTACAATTGATGAACATTTAGAAAGATCTAATTTCGAATTTGCAGGAAAAGTATTAGCTGAAGTATGGAGTTCAATGGAAATTGATGGCTATAATGTTAATGCAAAATATGTTGGGGCAGGTGAACAAGATCTTCCTGATTTTCCAGACATTAAATGGTATTCAGAACATGTGCGTGAAAGCCAATACTTGCTCCAAATTGTAAAATGTAGAAATACAGAATGCTGTCGTCCAAGAAGTGGACTATTTAGATTACTAGACAACAGGTTTCTTCCACCACCTGTAAAAGTAAAACAAACAGTTGATGACTTGGTTTTAGATGAAGGAGGGCAATTTCTTAATCTTCCAGTCAATTTAGCTCTACGCTTAAGTGCTTCACTCAAAGATTTCCTGCAAATGCCATACGATTATTTTTGTCCGACGGTACAATTGAGGCTATCAAGTCGAACATGCAAAACGTGTGGTCTTTATCATGCTTCCGTCATGTCACTAAATCGTCACATCGAAAAGATCCATAAGAAAGTAAACACGCACACTGATAGGAAAGTTAGACCTGTAAGAGTCGCTGCTCGTCGTGCTAATGAACTGATGTGCATTATTCAAAATTTAGAGCACCATGATGTTGAATGGCTCGATGAGAATGACGTAGACATTCCAAAATCGGATGAAAGCGAGCAGACTCACAACACTGAGCAGAAATCAAAGCAATCCAATGTCATCGAAAACTTAGAATCATGGATTCGGGTTTCATGGACTGAAGACTGTTAATTTGAATTTAATATATGTACCAAAAATTTAAAATAAGTTTGTTATGTTAGTAAGATATAATATTTTTGTCCTTTACTCTATGTTGAATACCGTTTCAGTAAAATATAATCTCTATCCTAAATCTATTTTCTTATTTTTCAAATTATAATTATAACATTATAAAATTAAAAAAACAATACATTAATTGACAAATGTTTACGTAAGCATGGGGGGAGGGGGTAAGAGCTCTGCTTACTTTTGCTGACAAGGGGGATGAGGGGGTAAATAATTGCAATAAATCTGCTTACGTAATACTTGAACGGCCCCAAGGAAAAAAAAAGAAATTCAGGAAAAAGCAATGCAAGAGCTGCTTAATGCATTCCAACCGAACTCTCGAACGGTGTAGGGTTTGTGTCGTTTTCTTTCTCCATGTACCTGTGTGTAGTTTGCTCCTTAGTCGGCTCTTACGACACTCATAGCATGAAATAGAGGACACGGACCCTTGCCTTGGATTGGTAAACCTCCACAAACTCCAAGGTCTTACAAACACTTGAATGCCGTGAGCACGCTTGCGAGTGTCGTCAGTGTGTTTCGGACAGGCGAACATGACAGACGTGGACGTTGAAGTACTTATGAGGATCTTCAAAAAGAGTATCACATAGCGTTCATGATAACAACAAATTATCCTTAATTATATAGGATCTCTACATGTATTTAAAGTCACACAAAATTAGGAATCTGATATCATTATTATATAAATTATATGTAATTAAATTAACATTTTTGACTCATTTTTATATAAAACTAAAATGACTTGTTGAATTTCGGATCACCTACTTCTATTTATAACGGAAATGGAAATTATTAAGCTATATTAATATTATAAAAATGAAGAGTTGATGTTTGTTTGAACGCGCACAAATCTTACAAAAAGAAATAAAAAAATGATAATAATTCATTGATAAATTATTTTAATATTACATAACAGTTAGCAAGGAAGGCTATGGTTGTATATCATAACGCTACGACCAAAAAGAGCGAAGTGTCAATGAAAAATGTTGCGAAAACGGAGGAAAATTATTCTGTTTGAGAGTTTGCATTGTATGCGCTACGTAAATGGCTAGTTTCACAAAAATAATGCACTGTAAAGACCTGTTTCCTTTTAAGAAATTTAATAAAAAGGTCCGCGACAAATGTCTTTCTTATAAGAGTGGCTCACTATAACAGTTTTTTTTTTTGAGACCAGCCTCTAGGTGGTGACGTCTGTGTGTGCTGTAAGTCGCCTAAATAGAGAGTTTTATTCGACGATAGTGCCCGTGGTACCCGGGCAGGCGCTAGGAGGGATAAAGATGTCGTAATAACAGCTGTTCCTGGATCCCTCCTCTCTCAGGTGTAGAGTGGCACACCGTGTGGTTGTAGTTGGTCCGATTCCGACACACCACCCAGCCGCAAACCCGTTGCCAAACGTTAAAAAACCTATAACTGTTTTATTATAAACAAATTTGTGCACGCTGTACAACGTCACGCTACGGGCAACAACAGGAGATGCACGAGGTTGTGTGGGTCAGCTAATAAATAAATAAACTCGAGTAGATTATTTCAAACATACCGTCGTAGACATCCTCTTCAGCTATGTGCTTCGACACCACTTTTACTTCGAAGACGGTCGTCTCCTCGTCTAGAAATATTTTAGAGACTATCAGCCTTCTCCCCATGGTAGGGCTTTGCAGGTGCGTTATAAAATCGTCTGTACTCAGGTGATCCTCGCGTCTCAAGGGCTCCCCGTCTTCACCGGGATTCCTCTCCATCATTTCCAGCTGAAATAAATAAATGATTGCATAACATCCATGGCGTTTGATAGTCCACCGCTGTACATAGGTCTGTCTTTAGCATGGAGGTTTTGGCTTTCAATACAATGCTGGCTGGCCAGACGGGTTGGTAAAGGGGAACCTTCAGTTTGGCTCTTTCGACATCATTGTTAATTAGTCATTGTTACGATCAAGCGTGTGTCGGGCCTGGAGCAGGAAGAGTTCCTTAGCTATATATTTAAACGGAAATTTATAAAGGTACACGATATTTATCTCATGATAAATTATAAAAACCGGTCAAGTGCGTGTCGAGCCAATAACTAATATTTAGAAGGCATTTTTGTGTTTTGCCTAGTGTTTGTTAGAGTCTACATTCTAGACTCTGTGGCTCAAAATATGGCAAAACCCAATAACATTACCCCACTCGAGAGTTGAATCGAGTACTCTACGGTCAGTAGTAGCATACGCTAATCGACAACACCACAGAGACGCGTCTGCCCCCGCCAGTATTATCCTGAAATTCTAAAGGTTTAGACAGCACTCGTGAAGCTTATTCTCAAACGAAAGATTTTTTTTCAATTACTTTATATAAGTTATAGCTATCAGCATCAACAGATTTTTTTTTAAAGAAAAGAACGTACGCACTAGGAATAAATCCTGTGTCGCGGAAGACTTTACAAACATACAAGAAAGGGACACAAAGAACACCCCCCAGACTCAGAACAACAATTTATGGATCACAAAAAGTGTTGTCCCATGTGGGGTATGAACCCACAACACTCGGCGCAGTAACGAGAGGCGTGGCGACCGCTTACATAAACAGCTAGGCCAACCGTGCAATCAAACTTTAAAAGTCCACTACTAGACATAGGCCTCTCCTTAACGAGCAGGTTTCGGCCTACTTTACCACGCTGGTCACGTGGCTTGGTATACGGTTTGTTTCAAGTTTGCCTTCTCTTTTTGTAGTGATGTCATGCGAAGCTTGCTTACTTAGTCGCCTACGACATCAAGGAATGATCGGGGTGGTGATACTATATTTTTAATCCGTCACCACGTGTTATATTATGGGCATATATAAAACACACACACACACACACACTATATTATGGGTAAATTACACAAAATCTTAATAAATTGTAAAATCTTGTATACAAGCTATAAGATTAAAGTTTCATCTAAAAGCGTTTGGTAGTTTTTGCGTGAAAGAGTAACAAACACCCGTCCTCACATACTGTCATACTTTTAATGTTAGTTGTACTTGTAGAGTGTATTTCATATATTATCGAATACTAGCTGTGCCTGCGACTTCGTTCGCGTAAAATTTGAATTTTTACTTTGAAGACGTGGTTTTTGCTGCGTAAATCCCGATCCCGCGAGGAATCCGGAATAAAAAATAGCCTGACATATTAAAATCGGCTTAGCAGTTCCGGAGATAAGCCCGGACAAACAGATAGACAAAAATTTAAAAGAGCTAGTTTATGTTTCAGTACGATGTAAAGAGTTATCTGTAAGCACTAGAGAAAATAGTTCTTTTTAATTACAGACAGGCATCAATATATTGATATTGAATTTATTGGAACGAAGTTCCTTACGGCAGGCTTGGAGGGGATAGGGATTTCGCTGCGGGACCGAACTGAAAAAAATGTGATAGTAAAACCGTAAGAAAAAAAACCGTGGAAAAAGTGCGTGGAATAAATCTGTGGAAAAAAGTGCGTGGAATAAAACCGTTAAATGAGACGTGCGCAGGCGCGAAAGCGCGTCATGTGTGCTACGTTTCATACTATCTATCACGTACTTAACATTCGTACTATTTCTACCTCTTTCTAACACATGACAATGCACATTAGACAAAACAGTAACATGTAAATTGATTCCAAAGTCTCATATTTCTAGATCTCGAACGCGAACTCTTAAATGTGAATTCCGCCCAAAAGCGTACACAAGGAAGATATTTACATTTTTTTTGTAATATAACTGCATATGCGATTGTGGAAGCCAATGCTAGTTACAAAATGGGAGCAAAAGCACCCGAAAAGATGAAATTGCGGAGTCAATCGTGTAAATGTGATGTGTGCGGTCGAAAATTCCTTAACCACAGAGCTTTAACATCGCATCGAAAATTCTCTAATCATCAAAACAATGATAAATATAGTAACAATGGCAAGTGAACCAACAAGTGACTTGAATGCAATTGACAGTGATAATAGTGGGAAATTATTTTGTAAATTGTGTCGATTCTACAATATCCGAAGGAACTTCGTTCCTACCTGGTGTCCCACGACACCATTCATTTTTTATTAAAAAAGGTTTTTCGCATTTCCTATCTATCCTTTCCTATCTATACCAGAATGATAAAGCTAGTGTTTGTTTGTTTTGTTGAACGCGATAATATGAAGAACTACTGGTCCGATTTCATTTCTTTTTGTTTTCAGATAGCACAGTTAACGAGGCTTTAGGCGCGAAAGCGCGTCATGTGTGCTACGTTTCATACTATCTATCACGTACTTAACATTCGTACTATTTCTACCTCTTTCTAACACATGACAATGCACATTAGACAAAACAGTAACATGTAAATTGATTCCAAAGTCTCATATTTCTAGATCTCGAACGCGAACTCTTAAATGTAAATTATCATCACGTCATGAAAAAAACACAGATTATCCCCTAATAGATTTCGCACACAGGGCCACAGCTGTGCGCAACACAATGTTCTCCTAGCCATTTCGGTCACGGCGGCCAGTTTCAACAGAGACCTGCCATGCCAACTGCGCAGAACATATTATAGTGTACAAGTGTGTGCGCAAACACAAGTGCACTTTCTGTTCCTCTCGCTCTCACAATCCTATGGCATGGCTATCCGACACGAACGAGATATCACGCGCAGGATCGACATCTTTACGTGCTCACCACCCGTAGGGGGTTAAGGCTCCAACTTCCAAACGCCAAGCTGATATCAAGCATTTCTATAATCAGATAAACATAAGCCCTACCCGGGAATCGAACCCGAGACCTTTTGATCGGCAGTGGCACATACATATATGCTGTAGCTAGCAATTGAAGTTACGCTAAGAATCACGACATCAGTATAGACTAAGTTTGTGACCCATAGGCACGCCGAGGTAATATGTGACGTAAAATGGTGACGAGTCAGCTAAGACATCCAGTTATCAAAAATATATCCTATTTTTATTGTGTTTAAAGTATTAATAATTAAACAGTCGATGTCTTTTTTAATTGTCTTTATCTAATGCTGCACGTGTAACAATAGTGTTGGATTCAAAGTCGATATGGTTCGGACAACTTTTGATTTTTTTTTTTATTGAAGCAAAGATATTTTCTTAATCGTCATTTTTTATGGTCGTTTTATGAATAACCGCAGTAGGCTGCTGTTGGATGCCGACACATCTACTTTATACTTGCTATAATAGTTTTAGTAGGGAATTTCGCATGTATTTTGAATATGAGTTGGTTGAGGGAAACATGATATTCTAAAAATTACGCGAATGTTACACGTTAAAATTATTTCTAATTCAAAAAAATTAACTTCAATGAAAGATTATTATTACTTTAAATTGCTATTTAAGTGTATTTATTTACAAATGTTAAAAAATATACCATTAAATTATAAATTATCCAGATCAACGTTCTAACTGCGTGCGGGCATCACTATGGTCCGATGTCCGTGAGGTATCCAATCACAGCGCATTTGTCACGTCCCGCGCATTTCGTGTACACGTCAATATTTTGTGACGCCGCCGCCGAATGGAAACAAATTTTTAACATGGCGGTTCTTATTAGGATGTTATCTGTGGACCAAATAGAGCGGAGTACTACGACCCTTTCTAAAAACCATTCTTTACGCTTTATGTTACAATACAAAAGAGATTAGTAAAAATTTTATAAGACAGGTGTTTAGTTATTTCAACTAACTCGTAAACTAATACTATTGACTGCAAGAATGGTGTAGTGGTTTAAGCGGTGGGTTCGAACCCCACATAAGACAACACTTGATTCACGAATTGTTTGGTCTGGGTATTCTTTGAGATCATCTTATGTGCTTCTATAGTCTTCCGTGACACGGACAATATTCCATACGCGGGAGTTATCTTTTTAAATAATAAAGCTTACGCTCGCCATTAAGAAAAAAACAGCGTTTTACGGCCAAATCGTAGTATTTGTACTTATGTATATACTCATGCACGTTATAACTAACCTCTTTGGCGTAACGAGATAAAAATCTTTCTAAAAAGTTTATCTTTAGCGCTGTCCTGTTTGTAGAGAAAATGACAGTAATCATAGAAAAAAGGCTTTATTACAATGCACTATCTATCTAGTTAGATTAACTTTATTTATCATATATCATAAAATAATTACTTTTACGTAATTAATAATAAAAAACTAAAATGTTGACTAGATAATTTCATCGTGTCGGTATTTCGTGACCTCGTCTCTGTACCAATCCCTACCGGACTATCCCCAACACCGGGCGTTCCTCGGGGTCCCCACCCCCTTGAGCTCGACCTCGCTAAGCACAAGAGGGAACACAGAACGAGATCCAGGCGCAGCTAACATGCTGGTCGTCGACTGACACCCGGATATACCAACAGGCCCAAGGGCCCAACCAAGTGACCCGCCTGTAGTCGCAGGTGGCGCGGTGGACCACTTCGACAGGTCGTAGACCTGGTAAAGTCACCCCGAGACTCCTTCCAAAGGGGTCTATACGAGAAGAACCAAACACACACTCTTACCGTTTTTCCTCAGCGTGCCAAAAAACGTGTAACTTCAAAACTCACGGCAGTTGCATATACTCGTACAACAAATTTCAATGGAAAACTACTTATGACAGTTAAATGTGTTTCACTAGTTTGTGAGTGATAGTCTACCAAAACCGTTAACAAAGAACGTTTGTAATATGAAATAACAAATCACCTTTGTCTTATTTACACCAACAATTACGAGTGGGGTAGATGACTGTATCGTAAATAAATACCAATATCAACTTCATTACAACAAATATCAAATAAAATAGCTTTTTATTACTATTACGAATTTAAATCAAATATACAATGAAATACCTATATTGTTTTGAGTGGTCTAAAACAGTGACGTCAAACGTATTTAGTACATTTTTCATACAAAATTGTCGTTTTGGTAGATGCTGTTTAAAAACACTTGTGTTCGTGTAAAAGTCGCGAAATTCTAAATACACAAACATATAATAGTCGGGCTTAACATAATGAATATCCTTACCTGCTGTACCTACTTATAACATGCTCGATTAAAATGGCGCGAATATTATAAGTCACTGAATATTTAGTTGTATTTCACCATCATCTCAACCGAAAGACGTCCACTACTGGACATAGGCCAAGGTCACCGATACGATATTGCACATAAAATTGCTAAACTTAAGTGGCGAAGGGCGGGGCACGTCGCACGCTGCATGTTGGTAGGCCCCCACAAGGTGAAGATCGCGGGAAACCGTTCGATGCGGGCGGCGTTGGACCCGATGTTGTGGAGAACCTTGAGGAAAACCCATGTCCAGCAGTTGTTTTTACATATTTTTAAAATCTTTTGTGGAGGCACTTTATAAAGATCGTAATATTAACATGTTCAACAGTTTATTTAGGTAGTAGGTATGTAGTTTGCCGCTAAATAAAAAAGCTTCAGAATTACACTTTTTATCATAGCGAACGATTAGTTTTATTCACTAGCTGCTTTCTTATTTCGTTTTATTAAATATTAGAACGAGTCAAACAGAATTTTACTAAACTACAATATACCTACCTACACGCGCACAATAATTTGGTACGTGCAATAATGGCGGTATTTCAACATGTACCTACACTGTCCGTTATAACGAAGCGATGAGTCTTATTAAATTGTGATCAACCATTCTAGCTATGATTTAAATAATATCGGCAAGAAATAAATAAAAGTCTGAAACATTTACACACACGCGTAATTACTTGCTTTATAGAATAATGGCGGCTATTTCCACTTTCAATACATTATTACTATACATTACATACTTACAAACAACTTACATACTATGCCCACATAATATATACAACTGTAATAACGGAATCGGAATATGAGTTATACATTCTATAACAATGAAAGTTTTAAAATCAAATTAATAAAAAACCTACATAGAAGACATTTGTAGTTTATTTTATAATTTCTACTTACCAATCTTAATTTGCTGATCATGATGCTGAAGAAAAATGGACCAAATACAATTAATCACTTTAAAATTAATGTTGAAAACCGTTTTTAGCAATGTACCAACTGCGAAACTACAAAACGACACGAGCAAGTGGCAAATGGAAGATTCAAATGACTTTTTAAAAGCGTTACTGACTAACTACCATAAATCGTAGAAAACAATGTTACCAGATTTAAAGGGAAGGTAATTAAAATTAATTATGTAAACGGACACAGATGTTGTTTTGTTTTGTTATGTTTTTGTAACTTCCACTGTTGTAGTATAAATATTGAAACTTTATTAAGCGATTAATTCTTACATAAATGACAATGCATGTGAATTGGTTACTCGCATTGTCAATTGACAAAATGTAATTGGTAGAGTGGGTAATTCGCTAATATAAATTTATACAGATTTTTGTCGTGGCTCCCATATAGGTATATAACTTGCTTAGCTTTATATAAAGTTTAACAGAAATTAAACAAAACTTTTCATTTCTGTGGAACGTAGACTTATTTTCTTGCAAAATTACTTTTTATTTAGCGTATAAGGGAAAAATTATATAAATAAAAAAAAAATGTAAGTGTTTAAGTTTCTATGTACAGTTATACAGAATTAAATTGTCTTATAAAGGATATTATTATTTACTAGCTTTTGCCCGCGTCTTCGCTCGCGTGGAATTTTGTCTACCACATTAAGTTTCGTAACAGATCGTTTTAAATATATATATATATATATATATATTTTAATAGACAAATAATCCTTCGGTACATCATTTTTGTGTAACTTTAATGGTTTAGGCAGTGTACGTACGCCAAGATAACTCCCAGAGGACTGATTTTTTCCCCACTTAATTGACATATGTCGTTATATTACGACCAAAATTACATAAAATCATTACAAATTGTAGCCTATATGTTATTCCGATGTGTAACCTATATTACTGTACAGTTTCCTCCAAATTCGTCCAGTAGTTTTTTTGTGAAAAAGTAACAAACATCCATACTCACAAACTTTCACATTTATAATATTATTAGGACGTTCCCGTCGCGTTAGGAACTACTTAGTCTGGCCATAAATACTGTTACACTTAATTATAAAAAAATATTACATTTGAATTTCGAATCTGTCATTTTTATACGATTGTTCATTGTGTTTTCTCATTTTGGCGCCAATACATTGTAAAATATTTTGCGATATTAAAATGGTGTGGGGTGATAAAGAGAACCGAATCGCTGTGATAGCATTACACAAAGTAGGTATGGAGCCAAATGCAATTTTTAAAACTCTCCATACACTTGGTATTAGTAAAATGTTTGTGTACCGGGCTATTAATAGGTACAATGAGACCTCCTCTGTTTGTGACAGAAAAAGATCTGGCCGTCCACGTAGTGTTCGTACGAAAAAGGTGGTCAAAGCAGTAAGGGAAAGAATTCGAAGAAATCCTGTCCGAAAGCAAAAGATTTTATCTCGGGAAATGAAGATAGCACCTAGAACCATGTCGCGTATTTTAAAAGATGACTTAGGACTTGCAGCCTATAAGAGACGCACTGGCCATTTCTTAACTGATAATTTAAAGAAGAATAGGGTGGTAAAATCGAAACAACTACTGAAGCGGTACGCAAAGGGAGGTCACAGAAAAATTTTGTTTACGGATGAGAAAATTTTTACAATTGAGCAACATTTTAACAAACAAAATGACCGTATTTATGCTCAAAGCTCTAAGGAAGCTTCCCAATTAGTCGACAGAGTGCAACGTGGACATTATCCGACTTCAGTGATGGTTTGGTGGGGTGTTAGCTATGAAGGAGTGACTGAGCCATATTTTTGTGAAAAAGGTATCAAAACATCGGCACAAGTGTATCAAGATACCATTCTTGAGAAGGTAGTTAAGCCCCTTAACATCACCATGTTCAATAACCAAGTATGGTCCTTCCAGCAAGACTCGGCGCCGGGTCATAAAGCTCGGTCCACGCAGTCTTGGTTGGAATCGAACGTTTCGGACTTCATCAGAGCTGAAGACTGGCCGTCGTCTAGTCCCGATCTTAATCCGCTGGATTATGATTTGTGGTCAGTTTTAGAGAGTACAGCTTGCTCTAAACGCCATGATAATTTGGAGTCCCTAAAACAATCTATACGATTGGCAGTGAAGAATTTTCCCATGGAAAGAGTGCGTGCTTCTATTGATAACTGGCCTCATCGTTTAAAGGACTGTATTGCAGCCAATGGAGACCACTTCGAATAAGCTTTTTATATTTTTAATTGTTTTATATTTATGTATTAAACTGACACACTGTAAAAGTAATAAATGTTATTTGCAGTTAACAATTTTCTTTTTTCTTTATTACAATATTTATGGCAAGACTAGGTATAGTTGGACATAAGTAAAAAAAAAAATTCTAATATGTATTTTATTGCGCTTTCAGGTTTGATTAATTACTAAGATTCAATTGGTTAGTTCGGAATTTAGTGTTCCGATAACACAAGGGTTTAGTGAGGGACACTTGTGTGTAACTGGAGTTTATTGAAAAATTGTGTCAGGATGAAACTATAAACAGAAGTAGGTCGTTCATGAATATGGACACCACTCACAAAAATCCTTAATCTAGACGTTAACCTTAATTGTAAAATATATTTTGACAATTAGAGTTACTAGTATAGTATAAAATATACATTCACACTCACTTGCTTTACTTTGGCACGAAGAGGATTGTAACAACATTTATAAAATTAAAAAATTAACAATATATCACATAACATAATCTTGTCTATCCTCATGCCTCCTGACTTCTCAAACAGAATGCGTATTACAGTATTATTCAAAAAAATGTCATCATTTGTTAAAAAAAATCAATAGTGAATCACGCGACATACGAACCGATAAAGCTCTTAGAATCTATACAAAAGATATTAAAAATGCTCGTAATTCGGTACGAGTAGTTTGAATCGCTGTTCAAAGAAGTGGGATTATGAGCACGTACGTATATTTTTTTTTCCAGGACAGAAAATGATAGTCACAACAATAGTTGTGCCAAGAATAACAAAGCTGGACTTAAGTCCGGCTTTCTCTTAAGAGAATAAAAATAATCAGTGTAAGTCGATCGGTCTAAGTGTTGTGAAGAATCTTGAGCTTTCTGAACATAGATATTTTTTTTTTTTTTTTTTGATAGTGCCCTAGCTGTTGGCCTGGGATGGCCTCTACAACTTTACACGGGCATTACGGTGAGCGCTGAGGGCTTTCAACCGGTCATTTGTTAAGCAACATAGCCCAAGGGCACCCCCTGTGGGATACGAACCTCGGCTTGGGGTGTTGCTGCTACGTTGGGGCGACCTACTCCCATGATTTGTATATGATTTACGCGGCGCGTATTCCGCCCCCGACGACGGGGACGAAAACGCGGACGGTTCCTATTCCTAGATTGCCTAGCTGTGTCCGCTCTACGTTGAGCGAGCGTGATCTCGTCATCTGGTTCCTCTAACGCGTGTCTGGGTCGTCGTATCTTCGAAATCCTACTTGGTGTGTATTCTACGGCCGCAACCACTAGAGGGTTGGGGTGAGTCGGAGCAGAGTCAAAGTAGCTAAGGGAGCACTGTTTTATGAATTGCTTGATGGTCGGCAATCTGAGGTCGATGTGGAGATCGACGTTGCGTACATACCACGGTGCTCCCGTAGCTTTGCGCATGAATCTATTCTGTAGTGTTTGAAGCCTATGGATCCTGTGTGGCCTAACGTGTGCGAATACTACGCTACCGTACGTCATTATAGGACGTACGCATGACGTGTATAACCTAACTTTGTTTTTCAAGTCTAATTTCGAACGCGCGTTTAGTAAGTTGTGGAGACGTCCTAGCACGAAGGCAGCCCGGTTGCGGACTGCCTTGATGTGGGGGCCGAAGGTTAGACGGTCGTCAAGGGTTATGCCTAGGTATTTGGCCTGCCTAGCCCAAGGGATAGACTTGCCGAACATCCTAATCTGAGGGGTCTTCTCCAAAGGATACAAGCTTAGCTGTCTTCTGTGAAACAGCACCGCCTAGCTTTTCTCGGGGTTGACCTCTATCCTCCATTTCCGGAACCAAACGCCCAGTGCGTTGGCTGCGGTCTGGAGTTTTTTGGCTACTGTCGAGGGGTTCATTCCTGAGCAGTAGATAGCCGTGTCGTCTGCGAATAGTGCCGTCTGCACATGTCGATGCTTCGGAATGTCGCTGGTATACAGCGTGAAGAGTAGGGGGGAGAGCACGGACCCTTGTGGGACACCGGCTCGTATGGGGTGAGTGGAGGACAGTGACCCTTCTACTCGGTAGCGGAAGCTTCGATTCGACAAGTAGTCTCGTATGATGAGCACGAGTCCGTGTGGCACTCCCATGGTGGCCAGCTTAAATAATAAGCCGTTGTGCCACACTTTGTCGAAAGCTTTCGCTACGTCGAAGAAGAGGATTCCTGTAAATAGGTTGCGTTGAAGCCGATCGCTGGTGTATTCAACGATGCGGTGGACTTGGTGGACGCACGAGTGTTCGGTTCGGAAACCGAATTGCTCGTGGGGGACGAGAAGATTAGCATCGGCATACGCTTTCAGCCTATTGTAGATTAGACGCTCGTATAGCTTGCCTAATCCTTTAAGCAGACTGATCGGTCTATAACTGGTCGGTTCGGACTTTGGTTTGCCAGGTTTGGGTATCCCAATAACAACGGCTTCTTTCCACTGTTGTGGAAAGATGTTGTTTTTGAGTGCTGCGTTGAAGATGAACGTCAGCAGGACCAGTAGCCTCTCCGGAAAGAGTTTTATAACCCTGTTTGTGATACCGTCCGAACCGGGCGCCTTGCGAGCGTGTAGGCCCTTGACGATCGTTTCGACTTCTTCGGGGGTGACCGTGTCTAGGTCTTGTTCGTCTGTCGTTCCCGTCGGCGTTGATGTTGCTGTAGGAAGTGAGGTTATTAGGCGCTCTACTTCCGAATCAACTTCGGCTATTTGGTCCGAGTCGCAGTGTATTACGCTGGGCGTGCACTGATTCTCTAGACTCTCGGCCAGGCACTCTGCCTTTTCGATATCGTCGAATGCCGGTGGAATGTTAGGTCTGCTTAGAGGAGGCATACAGGTGACGGTGTCTCTCTTAAGGGAGCGGGATAGTTGCCAGAAGGCAAGGTGGGTAGGTTCGAGGTCTTGTAGTGTTCTATCCCACCTGTCTTGGCGCATTTGATCGATGCGCGACTTGACCGCTCTTTCTAAGCGTCGTAACCTGATCCGGTTGGCTTCGCATGGATATCTGTCGTAGGCTCGTACGGCGGCGTTCTTCCGCCTCAGCAGCTCACGTACGTCATCGGGTAGGTCCCAGCGGCGATCGTTCGTCGCCGGTGCCTCCCGAGTGCATTCGTTAATTAACGATTGCACGTGTGCTGTGAGGGAGTCGATCGCCGTCACGGTGTCCTCTTTGCTGATTATATGGTCGGGTATCCTGTCTAGATGCTCGGACGAGGTTGCCTCGAGTTTGGTCCCGAGGCGCCTCCAGTCCGTGATTCGTCTAGTGGGGGTACGATGACCTGTGTCGATGGGACCCAGTCTGGGTGCGAACTCCTCGACCACAGGTCTGTGGTCTGAAGTTAACTCGTGAAGCACCTCTACTGAACACAAACGTAGGTTTATGTTCTTTAGGAGCGCCACGTCCAGAATGTCGGGTCGGTGAGACACGTTGTGCGGATAGTGGGTCGGTTCGAGCGGGGCGATGATGTCGAACGCTAGTCTATTCGAGAGATACAGGCGGCACGAGGCTATTCATGAAAGAATTGCGGGCAAATATAATCGCGTGACCGTCCTCAGGGAGCTAGAGGCGGGACAACTTTGTTTTATGATACCCATGATTCTAGCACATTAGCCAATGAAAAAGCAACAGTTTCAGGCACTTACACTAAAGATAAATAAGTCTTAGGGTCGAATATTCCCTTTCGTGGATACAGACTTGAGAAAGGAAGTGAAATTTTCCTTTGGGCTTATTTATTTGTAAATTTACCTTCAGCTAGATGTCTCTAGAATACTAATTTTTGAACCAGATAATTGCATACCAAATGCAGATCGGCGGGGTGGTGTGTCGAAATCGGACCGACTAAAATCACACGGTGTGCCACTCTGCGCCTGATATAGGAGAGGTCCGGGAACAGCTGTGATTACGACATCCAGAATTATTTACATATTACCCCAACCAACAGGCATAAAATAAACGTAGTTCAGCTATTATTTTTATTTATATTTTTATTGTCAGCAATTTGCCGTAGGAATACCGAAGAAAAGAGACCCCAAATGTTAATTACGGCTATGAGTTATTTGTGCTAAATATCCAATTTCGTTCAGTGGAATTCCTACTTCTACTCGTACATTCTCACAAACTTTCACATAAAACAATGTTAGAAGAGAGGACGAAGAATTCTTTTAGAAGCTATTTTAAACAATACGGTATTATTTTTTATCTAATTAAATATATTGAACACATCATGTGTTAACGTAGATCAAAATTATTGTTTACAGCATACAATTAAAACGAATAGTTTATGTTAAGATAACAAAGCCCTGAAGTGCGACAGCAGAGCGGCTGTCGTGCGTCCATACCGGGTGGCAGTAGGGCTGGGAGGCGTGGAATGTTTTATTACGTAAATTGGTATTTGCTTCACGCTAAATTACACTAGTATATAAGATTTTTTTCATATTGCACCCTTGCAAAACTGGGGTGGATGATCAGTTATGTACATACATACATCTTCTTTACACACCATAAAATGAAGTCGCTTTTATTCTTGTACGCTTAAATCTAGTTGGGTCGCTAGTCATCTGTAAAACAAAAAACTGGCAGACTGACCTATTGACTGGTTGATCAACGGATAATTAAAACCGCCGCTGGGTCTAGAAGCATGAAATTTTGCAGAGCGTTCCTAGCGCAATATAGGTGTGCACGAAGTAAGGTTTTAAAACATTCCGTTCCGTTCCAAAATGAGGGTTGGATGTTAATATGAAATTTCGCTATATGCAGTAGTAGCATTTTCAATTTCACAGCAAATACAGAACATTTACGAAATAAAGACAATAAGCCTGTAACATTACTGTGCTGTCACTGCCGCTGGCCGTGCAAAATTAATTACACAAACAAGTAAAGAAAAGTTACACAAACAAATATTGCTCCCGTGCGAAGCCGGGCGGTTGGTTTGTTTACATGTTATATCGTTATATAAAATCGTGTTTACTGTTTGGTAGAAATAATTAGTACTACTACTAAACTATTTTTACTACTAAAAAGACACTTATCCAAATAATTTGTCATTTATTATACTTTTCTTGTCTATGATGTCGTGACCTATCGGTACTTACGTAAATGCATATTTTTTTATTTCCGTTTCATTATGTTATTTTTAAAGGGACCTACTTACTACTCTTTTTTCGCCCTTTGTTAATAATTATGTAAATATATATAAAACTGAGCAAGAAAATTATGATTCCATTAAAAAATATATTTCGTTTTACTATTTGACCGTAAAATCTAATAGCAATCTAATAAATATTGCCAAACGTCTGAATTATACAAGAAATGCAATAGTTACATAAATTAGACAATTAAATAATTAAAAAAGAGAATATGCTGCTATTTTATCAAACATTACTAATTATTTAAAAAAGATTAAAAGTCAAATACATTTATTATTAATTCGGTTATTTCGTTTCATCAATTTCACTCATACCTAGGTCACTAAGATGGCGGTCGAATTTCGATTGTTTTGAATGCCGTTTTTTTATTAAAAGATTTTTATTTATCTTGCAATGTATCCATGTAACTATGTTTATTCGGTTGAAATATTGTAACTTAATTTTGAAGCAGAGTCTTCAACCCTTTGAGGTGAAATTTTACACGTATGTATATAAATATTACGTGACAATGTAATGTTTATTATTATGACATTGCATTGAGCAGGATCCTATGACGGAGCTGGATGATGGCCGTAGCCGCAGATATCAGTAATGAAATGACGCAAGCTCATCGAGTTAGGACTTTTTTGATTCCTCATGACGAGTACTTTGATTTTAGATGGTATACAGTGTCTGATAATGGACTTGAAGGTGGCCATAAGAAGTTTGTATGAAAACGACACATTCGCATAAAATTTGGGCTTATTTGGTTACTCGACGATTAGTTTAATCTTGAATGGTTTCAGTTATGTGGTCAGACTTTAATGATGAAACTGGAAGGTGATCATAGGTTCTCAATAATAAAACGACGTAACCACCTCGAGTTTGGACTTTTTCGATTCGTCTTGATGAGTAGATATGTATGTATGTAAGTACGAATGTAAACCCATCAACTTTAGGAAAATAGATGGGTCCATTTCTTATAAATGTCAATTCCATGATGGAGATACTAAGAAACCTGTCCCACGATAACTAAAATTGAAAATACATTAAAAACCACAAAAAACAGCTTTTATTTATATGCGCTAAAGAAAATGAAATTAGCTTTTTCTTGAAAACTTTTGTTATCAACTTATAATGTACATAATTTGTATGATACGAAAGCTCGTCGCAATACTTGCGGTAGTATCAGTTGTAGAATACATACCGAATTCAAAAGTCATACTATCGTAGCTGAGTGGGTATAGGCCGCAGAAACCATTTACGTGCAATGTTTATAATATGAAATGACGAAATGTCCTTGTCTTATTTATATCTTAGGCAGGGTCAGGTGCGGTACATACGAGATATAAAACCAATCTTTTGATTTTGGTTTGTTTTTTTTTTAATTATATTTTTATTTTATAAAATCAAAGACACTATTTTCAATACAGATCCATCTATGTTAATGCTCGTTAAACTCTTTTAAAACTATTCAAGGTTAAAAATTCGTTTATATCGTCGTTTATTCGTATCATTGAAACCCTCACGTACCTCTAAGTAACAGTTTTGCTGTCGTAACGCCCCTCGCTCGATAAATGGGTTGTCCAGCGTATTTTCAACTAGAACTAGTATGAATACATATTTGCGCGTCTAAACGAATAAACAAATTTCATTCTTGTTTAGTTGTAAGTAATAAAATGTTATATAATTATCAAAAACAATAATTTGGCTAGCTAGGTTTCATTTTTATGAAACGTTGTTTTGTGCGTGTTTATTTCAAAACAACTTTCCAAAAATCCAGAGCAAAGCTCGGTTTCCAGGTACCTACTACCTATATAGGATAGATGACACCTTGGTCAAATTAGTTACTTTTTATATATGTCAAAACGATAATTTTGTATGAAAAATGTACTAAATACCAAATTGTGACGTCACTGTTTTAGACTACACAATTGAACAATTTATTTCACTGTATACTTATTTGATTGAAATTCGTAACAATAATAACAAGCTATGTTAATTCTATTTTCCGAGATGTTTCGCGATATTAGTTTTAATGAAGTGGACATTGGTATTTATTTCCGATACAGTAATCTACCCAATTACTCGTTTAAAGGTATTGGATAGTCTACTCCTGCACTACGAACGTGTCCTGTGTCGACAGGATCTGAAAATCATCTGATATAAGAGTAAATCAGTGACAGAGTTTATTCGTTCTTCATAATGAAGTTACTACATAGACCTACAGTTTGAACTCATGCTCAATGGATGGTGGTAATCTTAACGTGTAGACGTTGACCTACAGTGTATGCGAACACTGACAGAAATTAAAAAGTCGCCTCCCATCGCCTATTCCATGGTATAGTCTCTCCATTACCAACTTGTCAATAGATCTGGCGGGATAAATATTGAATTATCTTGGATTTATAGGTAAAATGGAAAAAAAAACAAAACCGAAATCCCGAAAAAGAAATTTAATTTTTATTGTAATTTAATCCTTAAGTTAGGTGCGCAAAAAAATTTTGTGTTTTTCTGTGTTTAACATATTTGTGCATCACACAATAGTCCAGTGTAGTACATTTCATGAATTTATTTAAATAATGTTGTGTGAATTATAAGGTTATTTTGAATATTCCAGACTAAAAGCCAAATATCTTTATTTTCTAACATAACCTATTGGTTTATAGAAGCAAAACAGTTTGCAACCAAAAAGAAGGTGTCTTCGAAAATGAAAAAGTCTTACATTGCCTCAAGTATTAAAGCAGCTGTAATGGGAGTCTTAAACAGTGGGAGTACAATGTATAAAACGGCAAAAAAATTTTCAATGTCATGGAGCACCTCGAAAGCCTATTGCAGCCACTATCACCATAACCCTACTTCAACTTCTCAGTTGAAACGTGGTAAACCTTATGTCTTACCATCTGAAATAGAAATTAGGCTGTCGAATTATATCAATAAAATGCAGGAAATTGGTTTTGGATTGACTGTAATGCAGGTTTGTATTGTAGCATATCGATTGGCTGAAAACGCAGGAATTAAACATACTTTTTCTCGATCTTCAAAGCAATATGCGGGCTGGTATTTGTGGTCTTGTTTCAAGAAACGTTATAATCTAAGCTTAAGAACACCTGAAAGTTAGTCTGAATAGAGTCCTACCAGCCACAAGAGATGCTGCCTAACTTCTTTATTTCACAATGAATGCCCAACCACAATTAGGATCTAATAAACCACAGCCAGGCTGTTCAAAGCACCCTTTGATAATTTGTTGCAAATTCCTAGAGGGCGCTACCTAAATCAAAAAAAGGCAATGTTTATGCACCCCACACACATCAAATACCTGTGGTACCTACTTGTCAAAATACATTTGCACAAGACATTCAACTTACCTACAAATGTAAGAGAGTGTATCCAGAGCCCATTTTGTAAAATTTAGCACCATGTTGAGTGTCAAAATGTTAAAGATTCTCAATTTTTTATGTTCAATTTGTGAACTTTGTGATTAATTGTAGTTTTATCTGATATCTACTTGTAATGTTTAAAGTTAAGTACTTAAATGTTGTTTATGTTCCTAAACACAATAACCTACAAACCAAAGCCATTTGTGCAATAATCATAGAGATACACTATTTGCTAATTAAATCACACCTATGTTGATTATATTTAAGACTTTTATTTACTGATTCTTTGTCTATCACATCTTAACCAACCTTATGTCACACAATAAACCTAGTATCACTGAATTAACTTATTTTATATTGTACATAATTATATAGGATTTAGGTATATGGGCAATTTAGTATTTCAATTTTTTCTAGATATCGAGTAGGTAAGCCAATGTTATAACCTTAGGCCTAGTAGGTACATAGTATCTAATTATCCGATTGGTAAATAAAATTCCACTGTAAAAAAATCAAACTATCACCGATTAGCCAAGTTTCGCCCAGATACCTTCTCACAGTAGACCAATTTAAAGCGACAGCATCCGTATTGTCGTGTTTCGTTGGCGAGTGCGAGATCGGAGGCCCATTGGTGCAGGGGTGACAGTTGTCGTGGTGTGTACTATTGTAATACAATGCCACGATGATTGTCACGCCTTTTACGTCCCCAAGTGAGGTGTGAAAAAGCATCTCGCTAGACCGCAATAATATCGGTCACCATACTGCATTGTCTGCATTTGCAATGAGTGTGGAGACCACAACTCTTGGAATTCTATTCATGCCTTCCATCAGGCAGAGTGCAGGGCAGGCTCTTACAATAAAAATAACATATATTTGGTTTAAAAACTTAAAATAAAACACTCATTTAAAGTAAAAAGTAAAAACAAATTATAGTTTTAATAAACTTATAAACAAGCTTAAACAATAAGCCGAACCGATATCGTTCAATCATCGAAAGAAAATAAAAAAGCGTGGCTTTGTACCTTGTACTGGTTTGATTTCTTATTCCAATATAAAGGTTTGATATAAAAAACAATAATTTATTTGTCAACTAAATAAAACGTGCATGCAATATTGCGACGACATATGTAGTCTATCGAGTTGAATCGATCAAATCAAATAAAACAAATCCACAAAAAATCAATTGATAAAAGTATTTTGCAACAAAACAGAATCATTGCCAGCAATAAAATTATTAACAAATTTAAAATTGTATGTTAACCATTTAGTTCGATTTACTATTAAAACGTGTTGTGTCAACTATAATTTATTTAAAAGTAGGTTCATTAGGTAAAAAACGATGTTACATGATTATTTGATAGGTTTAAACAATATGTCACACACACGGCACAAGTGTAACAACTCCTAAAAAGTTTTACATATTTGTAAACGCTCGAACCAGGAGCAAACTTAGTATAATATATGTCGATACATATATACCCACTATCACACTACACAAGGCACATTCCTGTGGACAGTGTTTGGTATACGATTATTGCAGACGCTTCGAAGCATCGCACAAAGATTAGAGACCAAGAATACACAATACTGTGTAACCGATTATTCTCTCGCCGACTTAATCGTTTACATTTGTTTTCTTCTTTATCGTTTCCTTAACTTTTAAATCACAGTTTCAACTTTAAAAATGACTTTTAATTACTGCCGTCCCATCTTGGTATTTGTAATCAACGTTTTCATGCAAGCACACTATTCATAGATGTCGTTACAAAACATTTTCTCAGCGTTGCCATCGCCACCCTCGGCTCGTCGGCGTGTGTCGGATTCACAGATTTTTTTATGTTTAGGACTGTAGGATGCGTGGTCGAAGCTATTCAAAACTGTGATATTGCAAATGAGACAGTGATTCCACAATTTATTGATCTGAAACAAGATAAAATTATAAATCTCATTTTAAGAGAAAACTCTCGCATTAGGAACGAATTCTGTGCCGCGGGGACTTCAAAAACACAAGATACGGACACAAAGAACACTCAGATTCGGAACAACAATTTGTGGATCACACAAAGTGTTGTCCCATGTGGAGTTTAGCTATAATCTATGTTAACCACAGGTACTAGATAGAACATTCTCTGCCCTTTAATTTACTGTAAGAGATCAAATACTAGCTACTTGGACCTTATAAACTTCGCAGGTTTGGAGTGAGATCGTCAAAAAAAATCCTAACTGTATGTTTCTATAAAGAATGATAAAATCTCTTACATTGTCTGCGGCAGTCTCGTTAAGGTTAGCCGATATGATTTCCATTTGTCAACAAAAATAGATCAAATTAAGTGTAAAAGACTAACTAAAAATATACCGCTTTACATTACATATAATATGTAGTATTCTAAGACTATTCTGATGATCTAGCGGTTAGTGTATGCGACTGTCGATCAAGAGGTCTTGGGTTCGAATCCCGAGTCGGGCCAGAAAAGTGTTGTTGAGTTTTTACTGAGTATAGGAATGCGAGGGCCTCGAGGTTCTGTACCGCGACAGGTTTATATTACATCAACCTCCCTCAAGGTTCTCCACAACAGCCGGTCCCGTGCCGGCCGCATCGAGCATCTACTAGGTAGTAGAGCCACGCTGATTTCAGCACGAGCGGACCGGCTGGACCGGAGCAGCACTATCCTCCCACAGAAGACCAACCTAAAGCGATAGCATCCGTGCTCGCGTGTTTCATTGGTGAGTGTGAGACCGCGGAGGTCCATTGATGCAGGGGTCACAGTTACCGTAGTAACTGTAAGCCTTACACTGTCACATTGATTGTCATGCCTTTTACATCCCCAATCGGGGCGTGAAAAAGCATCTCACGAGGCCGCCATTGTGTGGGTCACCATACTGCATTGTCTGCATTTGCAATGAGAATGGTGACCACAACTCTTGAATTCTAATCATGTTTTCCATTGGGCAGAGTAGAGTGTCACTTTGGCAGGCTCTTAATATAGAAAAATTAAAAGCTTCCAGCGACCTTCACCAGGTCGTCGGACCACCTTGTGAGGGGTACTACTACCAAAGATGCGTTGCCAGTACGCGGTCGCTAATCCAGAACTTATATTACATACTGGACTGGTGTAGTTTGAAACTAAATGGCATTGTGTGTCAGATGACTGAAATATTGTAACTTTCCTATAAAATTAGTACATTAAAAAACACATATTTAAAAAATAGCAGATCATAGACTTCAGGCACAGAAACCAAGTAACCAGTAGTTTTGGCTTCAAAGAGATCCTTCTGTATCGGAGATCCTTGATCTAGCCGTCTGACGTGAGCGTCTTAAGGTGTTGGTCGCCGTGTTTATTAGGATATCTTATTACTACTAAAGACCAGCAAAAAAATAGTTTTTAAAATATACCTTTCGAGAAAAGTTATCATCAACGGGTTGTAGAATGTTGACAACATGCAGTCTGGTCAAACTGTGAGCTCTCGTGTCTTTAGACAGTACATTCATTCGGCACACTTGGCATACCACCGAGCTCTCCGCTTGCTTGTAGCTGTGGAACACTTCAATTGTGAACCTCTCTTTTCTACCTTTAGGAGTGGTGATCACCACACGATCGTCTTCTACGACGGGGAGTGCACAGTTCAATTTGTATTTGGCAATCATCGTCTTCAAATATTCCAGAAAGTTTGTTTCGGCCTGGTTCACTGTAGTCTGTGAGCAGTGAGCTACGTCCCGTTGACCGGCGGGTTCGGTTTGCGATGTTCGCGCGGTCTTCTTGGCCATCGCAGCGTGCCTCTTGCCTTTGCAATGTTCTTGGAAACTGTTGCAATGTATACTTCTCGTGCAAACGCTGCAAAAGATCATATTTGAAGGAGTCTCGCTTTGGTCACGGCCACAATATTCCCTGATGGTCTTCAGGTGCCGTTGACCCTTGAGGTGTTCTTGGTAAGTGTTTGGCGTCAAGTAAATATCGCACACGTCACAGTGAGTCAGCTTTCGTTTCCTTCCAGAAAGTTCGATTTGCTTAACATAGAAGACGCCGGTTTTCATGTACGAGTAATGTATACGGTCAGTGGCCGCGTGCTCCGCGCCATCAGAGACCATTATATTGCACAGCACACAGTGAGACATCATGTTTATCTGAAAATAAATGTTTTAGTTAGAAACCTGAGAATTATTCGTAAATTACGCGTGCACAGAGTAACATAAACAATTAAACATATATTAAAAAAAGCTGACACGCGCTACTCAGGTCTGTTTTTTGTTTTTGATAGAAGCGTGATATTACTGTGACTTTTCAGTTTCAAATAGTTGTTCTTGAGATCAGTGTAATCGGCTTACGGCGATTTCCACATAAAGCGCAAACGAAAAGACATTACAGCGCCATCTACCGAAGACCTACGGCACTACGGAGCAACTCGCGACTGCTCCTGAATCGCGATATAGAAACTCGCGGTGATTAGCATATATAAAACATCCCAACATCAACCCATTGGCCGTGGTCCGCCAGGTGTGATCACCTCCCCTGGGGTCTGAGGATCCTCCCTTTGTGTAGAAGAGACATGACACCCGTGGATACGGTTTTCCTTTATTAAATTTTACTAAACATTAGTGTGCTTTATTTTAGTCAGTTGACCGCGATAACCTACATAAACGCGGGTGGAGATGCAAACAAAAATTTGTATTAAATAAAGTATCAAAAAACTAAAAAAACACGCTTACAAACACACACAAACATACAACAGGTGAAGCTAAGAAAACTGCTCTTACGCATTTTCGTCGTAACTTGTCACTGATAAAGGCAGTATATAACCGTCTCCCCTTTATTCTGGGCGCGACTTTTTAAAACTAGAGCTTTAATTAGCTCACCTGTATGTTTGTTTGTATGTAACCGATCGTCCCATGTAGGATTTGTATCCACAAACACTTAGCGCTGACTGCTTAAGCGACTATGCCATCCGCGCAGTCAACAAAGCTTCAACGGGGAGGCAACGTCCCTTTTACTTGTCTCGCTTCATCCATGAGTCTTACCTTTCGAGTGAAGTGTTCGTCTATGCTTTGTGTAATATTGTTCATATGGATACGAGTTTCGCTGTGTACTCTCGTGTCAGTAGATATAATCATCTCACACAGTTGACAATACAAGCTGGTCTTTGTTGGCTTGTATCCGTGGAAGTTTTCCACGTTTACAGTCATTTCAAAACCATTCGGCGTGACAATGACGAGACCTCCGTTCCTGGCGATCGGCATTTCGTATTTCAAATTATAATTTGAAAGCATCTTCTTGAAGTACACCATAAATGCGTCGGCGTCCATCGGGCCGTTTCTATCGTCGACGTGTTGTCGAGTGCTGCTGGCTGAGCTGGCTGACCCCTGTTGGTCTTGTCGTGCCTGGGTTGAACTTTTCGTCTCTTTTTGAATCTTCTGTTGTTGTTTTTTATGGTTTTTACCCTGGATATGCTCGACAAAGTTATTTTTATGTAACTTTATGTCGCAAATTTCACATTCGACAATAGATCCTTGATTGACGGAGGGTGCTTCGTTTACTGAGGGTGGATTGTCGTCAGTCAGTGTTGAAAAGTGTTCAGGTGTAGCTAAATAGTTCTTGTTGCCCACCAAGTCGTGACGCCACACATCGCTGATCTGCAACATATCATCAATATATTTCAATATATATATATATAAAATTAAAAGTGTTATTATTGATATGTGTACCTCAAATAATAAAATTAGCTTCTCATTAAAATTCGAGACTAAATAATATTACGTACGCGCGCACACAGGTATACATACACATACACATACCACACCAACTCTAGCTTTCACAGATGGCTCGGCTCCACTCGTGTATGTTTCGTTTTTCGCGATAAATAGTAACCTCTATATGTTATTCTGATGTATAAACTATGTTACTTTAAAAGTCTATCTAAATTTGTCACACATTCATATATCCTTACCATTCGCATTTATGATATTTAAAGCCAAAAAAAAATTATCAATAAACAGTTTAGTTATGTCTGTTCAATATACACACATACTTACATCAGAGAAACCCTTCAAAATTTTTTGTAAAGACTAATTAAATATTTTGTACTGTATGTAATCAGAGAAATAAAATTAATAGCGCCATCTATCGGATGTATAAAATTTAAATGGACCTTCTTCCGGTGGGAATAAGATGGTTTCCAGAGGTAAAAAGTAACCTATTAGCCTACTAATTATCTTCAGACACAAGAATCATTACAAAAAATTGTTTCGTTGCGGTGTGAAAAAAAGACAAACATACAAACAAACAAACACACTCGCATTTATAATATTAATAAGGATTTTATGAACCGAGAGACTAAATTTAACATAGTTATTATAAAATGAAAAACTGAATCTGTAAGCTGAATACTATCTCTTAAGATACAGCTGAACAATATCTCCCATCTATGAATACGCCTGCACTGTTACATTTCCGCGCGAGGCGTTACTTACAATATGGGACAGTGTTACCCTGCCCGTACAATTTACGAAGCTCACCAAGTAGTTCTAACTAACTAACCATCAGTAGTGCCGACGTCCATTATATCTTAGATCGATAGATGACAGCGAAACACTTAAAATTAAGATAAGACATAAAAAGCTTGTAAAAACTAAAAGTACCTTACGGCGAAACATTTCGTCTATGGGATGAGAGATTAAACGAGCGTGTTTCTCATCTTCGATGTGCAATCTCTTTTCATCGAGCGCGATCATCTTGTCGCACACCTGACACAACACTTCGGAGGAGCTCTTTCGAAAGCTGTGGAAGATATCCACGGTGGTCTTCAGTATGTTGCCGTTCGGTGCCGCCAGCACCAGGTGCTGAGGATCGTTCACGTCAATCCACTCGCAAACATTAATCATATATTTCTCATTCATTGTCTTAGCGTATAGCTTAAACTCTTGGATTTCGATTGAAACGCTCGCGTGAGCAAGCACATTATACGTTTGTTCTATATTACATGTAGAAGTAGATGGTTGTGTAAGAAGATTCAGTTCTCTCTCTTTAGCTCTGTCATGTTCAAGCACAGCTAGTACATCTTCCAGCTGATTACTGTTAAACCCTGCAGTTATTTCTTCAGGCTGAAGATCGTTTAACGCTGAATCTATTGGTTGAGGCACATGAACGTTCGACCCTAAATCTGCAATATCAGGCTGGCGACTGTTAGACGTTGAATCATCATCCACTTCGTAGAACAGAATATTGTCAGGACTCTCGCAGACTGACTCCGACTGTTGCTGTTCTTCGTCAATAAAGTTTTTGACGAATGCTTTTAAAGCGGTCTCTTTGTCGATAGATTTGTAATGTTCCACAGACAAACCGTGTATCGATGTCTGATCGTTAGGAACCAGCGTCATACAGGGCGAACAGTAATGAAAGTCACACGGGTAATTGTTCCTATTACTCCAAAGTAGTTTGTCATCACTGAACAGACTGCTTACGAAAATTGTACTCATTTTCTTCTTATTCTGGTGTATGATGCTCTGAGCGTGCTCCCTGAAGTACGCCCTCGGAACGACTGTGTCGCACACGTGACAATTGATCACCTCTGTCTCTGAAATACAACAATATACCGACATTAATTTACCTATACTTTTTTTTTTCCAAAAATACAACCCTCACGTTAGGACACATATCCTGTGTCGTTGAGATTTTACAAACATACAAGAAATGGACACAAAGAACACCCAAACTCAGAAGAACGACTGCTTAAACCTCTGTCATCCGTACAGTCGCATTTTGTTATATATGTATGTTATTATAGTCGAGGAATTTGTTTGTGAAAAAGTTATTCTAATGTTTTTTTTTCTGGCAAGCGAGCAGACGGACCGCTTTATCTCATTACATCAACAATACAGAGAGGATTTGGACTCCATATAATTCACACGTTCAGACACTGACTGCACGATTAGCCCAGTGCAGTGGTTTAAGCGGTCGCCACGCCGCTCTCTACTGCGCTGAGTGTCGTGCGTTCAAACCCCACATGGAACAACACTGTGTGATCCATAAATTGTTGTTCAGTCTGGGCGTACTATGCGTACGTTTTTTGTATGTTTGTGAAACTCGCCCGCGACACAGGATTTACTTCCAGTGCGAGCGTTGTCTTTTTAAAAGAGAGAAGGAAAAAAAAAGAAATTTAGGAAAAAGCAATGCAAGAGCTGCTTAATGCATTCCAACCGAACTCTCGAAAGGTGTAGGGTTTGTGTCGTTTTCTTTCTCCATGTACCTGCTGTGTGTAGTTTGCTCCTTAGTCGGCTCTTACGACACTCATAGCATGAAATAGAGGACACGGACCCTTGCCTTGGATTGGCAAACCTCCACAAACTCCAAGGTCTTACAAACACTTGAATGCCGTGCGCACGCTTGCGAGTGTCGTCAGTGTGTTTCGGACAGGTGAACATGACAGACGTGGACGTTGAAGTACTTATGAAGATCTTCAAAAAGAGTATCACATAGCGTTCATGATAACAACAAATTATCCTTAATCACATAGGATCTCTATATGTATTTAAAGTCACACAAAATTAGGAATCTGATATCATTATTATATAAATTATATGTAATTAAATTAACATTTTTGACTCATTTTTATATAAAACTAAAATGACTTGTTGAATTTCGGATCACCTACTTCTATTTATAACGGAAATGGAAATTATTAAGCTATATTAATATTATAAAAATGAAGAGTTGATGTTTGTTTGAACGCGCGCAAATCTTACAAAAAGAAATAAAAAAATGATAATAATTCATTGATAAATTATTTTAATATTACATAACAGTTAGCAAGGAAGGCTATGGTTGTATATCATCACGCTACGACCAAAAAGAGCGAAGTGTCAATGAAAAATGTTGCGAAAACGGAGGAAAATTATTCTGTTTGAGAGTTTGCATTGTATGCGCTAATGCGTAAATGGCTAGTTTCACAAAAATAATGCACTGTAAAGACCTGTTTCCTTTTAAGAAATTTAATAAAAAGGTCCGCGACAAATGTCTTTCTTATAAGATTGGCTCACTATAACAGTTTTTTTTTTTTTTGAGACCAGCCTCTAGGTGGTGACGTCTGTGTGTGCTGTAAGTCGCCTAAATAGAGAGTTTTATTCGACGATAGTGCCCGTGGTACCCGGGCAGGCGCTAGGAGGGATAAAGATGTCGTAATAACAGCTGTTCCTGGATCCCTCCTCTCTCAGGTGTAGAGTGGCACACCGTGTGGTTTTAATCGGTCCGATTCCGACACACCATCCAGCCGCAAACCCGTTGCCAAACGTTAAAAAACTATAACTGTTTTATGATAAACAAATTTGTTCACGCTGTACAACGTCGCGCTACGGGCAACAACAGGAGATGCACGAGGTTGTGTGGGTCAGCTAATAAATAAATAAACTCGAGTAGATTATTTCAAACATACCGTCGTAGACATCCTCTTCAGCTATGTGCTTCGACACCACTTTTACTTCGAAGACGGTCGTCTCCTCGTCTAGAAATATTTTAGAGACTATCAGCCTTCTCCCCGTGGTAGGGCTTTGCAGGTGCGTTATAAAATCGTCTGTACTCAGGTGATCCTCGCGTCTCAAGGGCTCCCCGTCTTCACCGGGATTCCTCTCCATCATTTCGAGCTGAAATAAATAAATGATTGCATCACATCCATGGCGTTTGATAGTCCACCGCTGTACACATAGGTCTGTCTTTAGCATGGAGGTTTTGGCTTTCAATACAATGCTGGCCAGACGGGTTGGTAAAGGGGAATCTTCAGTTGGCTCTTTCGACATCATTCTTAATAAGTCATTGTTACGATCAAGCGTGTGTCGGGCCTGGAGCGTTGTGTTTTGCCTAGTGTTTATTAGAGTTTACATTCCAGACTCTGTGACTCAAAATACGGCAAAACCCAATAACACTACCCCACTCGAGAATCGAATCGAGTACTCTACGGTCAGTAGTAACATACGCTAATCAACAAGACCACAGAGACGCGTCTGCCCCCTATATATCGCTCAATATTTTTAACCATATATTCGACTAGCTGCTGCCCGCGACTCCACCCGCCTGATTGTCAATTGTCACGGTAAACAGTAACCTACGTCCTTCCACAAGGATCAATTATCTGCATGTCAAAGGTTATTTTAAAACCAGCGCAGTGGTTTAGAGGTGAATTAAATTTTGTTTATTTATATAGATTAATTAAGACAAGCAATGCCACGGTATATTATTATCTTGAAATTTTAAAGGTATAGACAGCACTCGCGAAGCTTATTCTCAAACGAAAGATTTTTTTTTCAATTACTTTATACTAGTTATAGCTATCATCATCAACAGCATTTTTTTTAAAGAAAAGAACGTCCGCACTAGGAATAATTCCTGTGACGCGGGCGACTTTACAAACATACAAGAAAGGGACACAAAGAACACCCAGACTCAGAACAACAATTTATGGATCACAAAAAGTGTTGTCCCATGTGGGGTATGAACCCACAACACTCGGCGCAGTAACGAGAGGCGTGGCGACCACTTACATAAACAGCTAGGCCAACCGTGCAATCAAACTTTAAAAGTCCACTACTAGACATAGGCCTCGCCTTAACGAGCAGGTTTCGGCCTACTTTACCACGCTGGTCACGTGGCTTGGTGTACGGTTTGTTTCAAGTTTGCCTTCTCTTTGTAGTGATGTCTTGCGAAGCTTGCTCCCTTAGTCGCCTACGACATCAAGGAATGATCGGGGTGGTGATACTATATTTTTAATCCGTCACCACGTGTTATATTATGGGCATGCACACACACGCACACGCACACACGCTCACGCACACACGCACACGCACACCCACACACACACACACCCACACACACACACACACACACACACACCCACACACACACACACACACCCACACACTATATTATGGGTAAATTACACAAAATCTTAATAAATTGTAAAATCTTGTATACAAGCTATAAGATAAAAGTTTCATCTAAAAGCGTTTGGTAGTTTTTGCGTGAAAGAGTAACAAACACCCGTCCTCACATACTGTCATACTTTTAATGTTAGTTGTACTTGTAGAGTGTATTTCATATATTATCGAATACTAGCTGTGCCTCCGACTTCGTTCGCGTAAAATTTGAATTTTTACTTTGAAGACGTGGGTTTTGCTGCGTAAATCCCGATCCCGCGAGGAATCCGGAATAAAAAATAGCCTGACATATTAAAATCGGCTTAGCAGTTCCGGAGATAAGCCCGGACAAACAGATAGACAAAAATTTAAAACAGCTAGTTTATGTTTCAGTACGATGTAAAGAGTTATCTGTAAGCACTAGAGAAAATAGTTCTTTTTAATTACAGATAGGCATCAATATATTGATATTGAATTTATTTTTTTAAAAAAGGTTTTTCGCATTTCCTATCTATACCAGAATGATAAAGCTAGTGTTTGTTTGTTTTGTTGAACGCGATAATATGAAGAACTACTGGTCCGATTTCATATCTTTTTCGTTTTCAGATAGCACAGTTAACGAGGCTTTAGGCTATATATCATCACGTCATGAAAAAAACACAGATTATCCCCTAATAGATTTCGCACACAGGGGCACAGCTGTGCGCAACACAATGTTCTCCTAGCCATTTCGGTCACGGCGGCCAGTTTCAACAGAGACCTGCCATGCCAACTGCGCAGAACATATTATAGTGTACAAGTGTGTGCGCAAACACAAGTGCACTTTCTGTTCCTCTCGCTCTCACAATCCTATGGCATGGCTATCCGACACGAACGAGATATCACGCGCAGGATCGACATCTTTACGTGCTCACCACGCGTAGGGGGTTAAGGCTCCGACTTCCAAACTCCAGGCTGATATCAAGCATTTCTATAATCAGATAAACATAAGCCCTACACGGGAATCGAACCCGAGACCTTTTGATCGGCAGCGGCACATATATGCTGTAGCTAGCAATTGAAGTTACGCTAAGAATCACGACATCAGTATAGACTAAGTTTGTGACCCATAGGCACGCCGAGGTAATATGTGACGTAAAATGGTGACGAGTCAGCTAAGACATCCAGTTATCAAAAATATAGCCTATTTTTATTGTGTTTAAAGTATTAATAATTAAACAGTCGATGTCTTTTTTAATTGTCTCTTTCACTCATTATGCAAATTACAATATTTGTCTTTATCTAATGCTGCACGTGTAACAATAGTGTTGGATTCAAAGTCGATATGGTTCGGACATCTTTTGATTTTTTTTTTTATCGAAGCAAAGATATTTTCTTAATCGTCATTTTTTATGGTCGTTTTATGAATAACCGCAGTAGGCTGCTGTTGGATGCCGACACATCTACTTTATACTTGCTATAATAGTTTTAGTAGGGAATTTCGCATGTATTTTGAATATGAGTTGGTTGAGGGAAACATGATATTCTAAAAATTACGCGAATGTTACACGTTAAAATGATTTCTAATTCAAAAAAATTAACTTCAATGAAAGGTTATTATTACTTTAAATTGCTATTTAAGTGTATTTATTTACAAATGTTAAAAAATATACCATTAAATTATAAATTATCCAGATCAACGTTCTAACTGCGTGCGGGCATCACTATGGTCCGATGTCCGTGAGGTATCCAATCACAGCGCATTTGTCACGTCCCGCGCATTTCGTGTACACGTCTCAATATTTTGTGACGCCGCCGCCGAATGGAAACAAATTTTTAACATGGCGGTTCTTATTAGGATGTTATCTGTGGACCAAATAGAGCGGAGTACCACGACCCTTTCTAAAAATCATTCTTTACGCTTTATGTTACAATACAAAAGAGATTAGTAAAAATTTTATAAGACAGGTGTTTAGTTATTTCAACTAACTCGTAAACTAACCCTATTGACTGCAAGAATGGTGTAGTGGTTCAAGCGGTGGGTCCGAACCCCACATGAGACAACACTTGATTCACAAATTGTTTGGTCTGGGTATTCTTTGAGATCATCTTATGTGCTTCTATAGTCTTCCGTGACACGGACAATATTCCATACGCGGGAGTTATCTTTTTAAATAATAAAGCTTACGCTCGCCATTAAGAAAAAAACAGCGTTTTACGGCCAAATCGTAGTATTTGTACTTATATACTCATGCACGTTATAACCTCTTCGGCGTAACGAGATAAAAATCTTTCTAAAAAGTTTATCTTTAGCGCTGTCCTGTTTGTAGAGAAAATGACAGTAATAATAGAAAAAAGGCTTTATTACAATACACTATCTATCTAGTTAGATTAACTTTATTTAAATATCATAAAATAATTACTTTTACGTAATTAATAATAAAAAACTAAAATGTTGACTAGATCATTTCATCGTGTTGGTATTTCGTGACCTCGTCTCTGTACCAATCCCTACCGGACTATCCCCAACACCGGGCGTTTCTCGGGGTCCCCACCCCCTGGAGTTCGACCTCGCTAAGCACAAGAGGGAACACAGAACGAGATCCAGGCGCAGCTAACATGCTGGTCGTCGACTGACACCAGGGTATACCATAGGAATATACCAACAGGCCCAAGGGCCCAACCAAGTGACCCGCCTGTAGTCGCAGGTGGCGCGGTGGACCACTTCGACAGGTCGTAGACCTGGTAAAGTCACCCCGAGACTCCTTCCAAAGGGATCTACGAGAAGAACCAAACACACACTCTTACCGTTTTTCCTCAGCGTGCCAAAAAACGTGTAACTTCAAAACTCACGGCAGTTGCATATACTCGTACAACAAATTTCAATGGAAAACTACTTATGACAGTTAAATGTGTTTCACTAGTTTGTGAGTGATAGTCTACCAAAACCGTTAACAAAGAACGTTTGTAATATGAAATAACAAATCACCTTTGTCTTATTTACACCAACAATTACGAGTGGGGTAGATGACTGTATCGTAAATAAATACCAATATCAACTTCATTACAACAAATATCAAATAAAATAGCTTTTTATTACTATTACGAATTTAAATCAAATATACAATGAAATACCTATATTGTTTTGAGTGGTCTAAAACAGTGACGTCAAACGTATTTAGTACATTTTTCATACAAAATTGTCGTTTTGATAGATGATAAAAAGTAACTAATTTAACTAAGGTGTCATCTAGCCTATTACTAATTTATATTTCGAATCGAAAAAAAAAAACAAAAAAATATTTAAAACATATTATTAATTAACGTAAATATTTAATATGTCGAACGTGCTTTGAGGCGACGCGGCGCATGTTTAAATTGACATAAATGCGTGGAAACAACAATTTACATCTGCCAGACATCCCGCCACTTTTCATCTAAAATGAAATTTGAGAGCTATTGAATTACAAGCTCCTAGCTACGAGTGTACAATATATTACTTGTATATAACCCTTTACAAATATATATTCATTAGTCTCGCTGTTTAAAAACACGTGTGTTCGTGTAAAAGTCGCGAAATTCTAAATACACAAACATATAATAGTCGGGCTTAACATAATGAATATCCTTACCTGCTGTACCTACTTATAACATGCTCGATTAAAATGGCGCGAATATTATAACTCACTGAATATTTAGTTGTATTTCACCATCATCTCAACCGAAAGACGTCCACTACTGGACATAGGCCAAGGTCACCGATACGATATTGCATATAAAATTGCTAAACTTAAGTGGCGAAGGGCGGGGCACGTCGCACGCTGCATGTTGGTAGGCCCCCACAAGGTGAAGATCGCGGGAAACCGTTCGATGCGGGCGGCGTTGGACCCGATGTTGTGGAGAACCTTGAGGAAAACCCATGTCCAGCAGTTGTTTTTACATATTTTTAAAATCTTTTGTGGAGGCACTTTATAAAGATCGTAATATTAACATGTTCAACAGTTTATTTAGGTAGTAGGTATGTAGTTTGCCGCTAAATAAAAAAGCTTCAGAATTACACTTTTTATCATAGCGAACGATTAGTTTTATTCACTAGCTGCTTTCTTATTTCGTTTTATTAAATATTAGAACGAGTCAAACAGAATTTTACTAAACTACAATATACCTACCTACACGCGCACAATAATTTGGTACGTGCAATAATGGCGGCGCAATTTCAACATGTACCTACACTGTCCGTTATAACGAAGCGATGAGTCTTATTAAATTGTGATCAACCATTCTAGCTATGATTTAAATAATATCGACAAGAAATAAATAAAAGTCTGAAACATTTACACACACGCGTAATTACTTGCTTTATAGAATAATGGCGGCTATTTCCACTTTCAATACATTATTACTATACATTACATACTTACAAACAACTTACATACTATGCCCACATAATATATACAACTGTAATAACGGAATCGGAATATGAGTTATACATTCTATAACAATGAAAGTTTTAAAATCAAATTAATAAAAAACCTACATAGAAGACATTTGTAGTTTATTTTATAATTTCTACTTACCAATCTTAATTTGCTGATCATGATGCTGAAGAAAAATGGACCAAATACAATTAATCACTTTAAAATTAATGTTGAAAACCGTTTTTAGCAATGTACCAACTGCGAAACTGCAAAACGACACGAGCAAGTGGCAAATGGAATGGAAGATTCAAATGACTTTTTAAAAGCGTTACTGACTAACTACCATAAATCGTAGAAAACAATGTTACCAGATTTAAAGGGAAGGTAATTAAAATTAATTATGTAAACGGACACAGATGTTGTTTTGTTTTGTTATGTTTTTGTAACTTCCACTGTTGTAGTATAAATATTGAAACTTTATTTAAGCGATTAATTCTTACATAAATGACAATGCATGTGAATTGATTACTCGCATTGTCAATTGACAAAATGTAATTGGTAGAGTGGGTAATTCGGTAATATAAATTTATACAGATTTTTGTCGTGGCTCCCATCCCATATAGGTATATAACTTGCTTAGCTTTATATAAAGTTTAACAGAAATTAAACAAAACTTTTCATTTCTGTGGAACATAGACTTATTTTCTTGCAAAATTACTTTTTATTTAGCGTATAAGGGAAAAATTATATAAATAAAAAAAAAATGTAAGTGTTTAAGTTTCTATGTACAGTTATACAGAATTAAATTGTCTTATAAAGGATATTATTATTTACTAGCTTTTGCCCGCGTCTTCGCTCGCGTGGAATTTTGTCTACCACATTAAGTTTCGTAACAGATCGTTTTAAATATATATATATATATATATATTTTAATAGACAAATAATCCTTCGGTACATCATTTTTGTGTAACTTTAATGGTTTAGGCAGTGTACGTACGCCAAGATAACTCCCAGAGGACTGATTTTTTCCCCACTTAATTGACATATGTCGTTATATTACGACCAAAATTACATAAAATCATTACAAATTGTAGCCTATATGTTATTCCGATGTGTAACCTATATTACTGTACAGTTTCCTCCAAATTCGTCCAGTAGTTTTTTTGTGAAAAAGTAACAAACATCCATACTCACAAACTTTCACATTTATAATATTATTAGGACGTTCCCGTCGCGTTAGGAACTATAGTTGGACATAAGTAAAAAAAAAAATTCTAATATGTATTTTATTGCGCTTTCAGGTTTGATTAATTACTAAGATTCAATTGGTTAGTTCGGGATTTAGTGTTCCGATAACACAAGGGTTTAGTGAGGGACACTTGTGTGTAACTGGAGTTTATTGAAAAATTGTGTACGGATGTGTGTGTCTATAAACAGAAGTAGGTCGTTCATGAATATGGACACCACTCACAAAAATCCTTAATCTAGACGTTAACCTTAATTGTAAAATATATTTTGACAATTAGAGTTACTAGTATAGTATAAAATATACATTCACACTCACTTGCTTTACTTTGGCACGAAGAGGATTGTAACAACATTTATAAAATTAAAAAATTAACAATATATCACATAACATAATCTTGTCTATCCTCATGCCTCCTGACTTCTCAAACAGAATGCGTATTACAGTTATTCAAAAAAATGTCATCATTTGTTAAAACAAAATCAATAGTGAATCACGCGACATACGAACCGATAAAGCTCTTAGAATCTATACAAAAGATATTAAAAATGCTCGTAATTCGGTACGAGTAATTTGAGTCGCTGTTCAAAGAAGTGGGATTATGAGCACGTACGTATATTTTTCTTTCCAGGACAGAAAATGATAGTCACAACAATAGTTGTGCCAAGAATAACAAAGCTGGACTTAAGTCCGGCTTTCTCTTAAGAGAATAAAAATAATCAGTGTAAGTCGATCGGTCTAAGTGTTGTGAAGAATCTTGAGCTTTCTGAACATAGATACAGGCGGCACGAGGCTATTCATGAAAGAATTGCGGGCAAATATAATCGCGTGACCGTCCTCAGGGAGCTAGAGGCGGGACAACTTTGTTTTATGATACCCATGATTCTAGCACATTAGCCAATGAAAAAGCAACAGTTTCAGGCACTTACACTAAAGATAAATAAGTCTTAGGGTCGAATATTCCCTTTCGTGGATACAGACTTGAGAAAGAAGTGAAATTTTCCTTTGGGCTTATTTATTTGTAAATTTACCTTCAGCTAGATGTCTCCAGAATACTAATTTTTGAACCAGATAATTACATACCAAATACAGATCGGCGGGGTGGTGTGTCGAAATCGGACCGACTAAAATCACACGGTGTGCCACTCTGCGCCTGATATAGGAGAGGTCCGGGAACAGCTGTGATTACGACATCCAGAATTATTTACATATTACCCCAACCAACAGGCATAAAATAAACGTAGTTCAGCTATTGGAACGAAGTTCCTTACGGCAGGCTTGGAGGGGATAGGGATTTCGCTGCGGGACCGAACTGAAAAAAATGTGATAGTAAAACCGTAAGTGGAAAAAGTGCGTGGAATAAATCTGTGGAAAAAAGTGCGTGGAATAAAACCGTTAAATGAGACGTGCGCAGGCGCGAAAGCGCGTCATGTGTGCTATTTTATTATTTTAAGGAATTTATTATTTTATTTCCTAAAATACTGAATTTCGTAAATACTTTCTTGTACTTAAATAAAAACTAATCAGCAAAATTTAAGAGAAAAATCAAGAAAACCTACATAAAATTGAGCACGATTTTTTTTGCAAATTGTGTCGATTCCACATTATCCGAAGGAACTTCGTTTCTACCTGGTGTCCCACGACACCATTCATTTTTATTTATATTTTTATTGTCAGCAATTTGCCGTAGGAATACCAAAGAAAAAATACCCCAAATGTTAATTACGGCTATGAGTTATTTGTGCTAAATATCCGATTTCGTTCAGTGGAATTCCAACTTCTACTCGTAAATTCTCACAAACTTTCACATAAAACAATGTTAGAAGAAAAGACGAAGAATTCTTTTAGAAGCTATTTTAAACAATACAGTATTATTTTTTTATCTAATTAAATATATTAGACACATCATGTGTTAACGTAGATCAAAATTATTGTTTATAGCATGCAATTAAAACGCATAGTTTATAAGATAACAAAGCTCTGAAGTGCTCTCTCTCTCTCTTTACATATTATATCGTTATATAAAATCGTGTTTAATGTTTGGTAGAAATAATTAGTAAGTATTTTTAGTACTAAAAAGACACTTATCCAAATTATTCGTCCTTGATGTCGTGTATCTACCTATCGGTACTTACGTAAATGCATATTTTTATTTCCGTTTGATTACGTTATTTTTAAAGGGACCTACTTACTACTCTTTTTTCGCCCTTTGTTAATAATTATGTAAATATGTATAAAACTGAGCAAGAAAATTATGATTCCATTAAAAAATATATTTCGTTTTACTATTTGACCGTAAAATCTAATAGCAATCTAATAAATATTGCCAAACGTCTGAATAATACAAGAAATGCAATAGTTACATAAATTAGACAATTAAATAATTAAAAAAGAGAATATGCTGCTATTTTATCAAACATTACTAATTATTTAAAAAAGATTAAAAATTTGAAGTCAAATACACTTATTATTAATTCGGTTATTTCGTTTCATCAATTTTACTCATACCTAGGTCACTAAGATGGCGGTCGAATTTCGATTGTTTTGAATGCCGTTTTTTTATTAAAAGATTTTTATTTAACTTGCAATGTATCTATGTAACAATGTTTATTCGGTTGAAATATTGTAACTTCATTTTGAAGCAGAGTCTTCAACCCTTTGAGGTGAAATTTTACACGTATGTATATATTACGTGATAATGTAATGTTTATTATTATGACATTGCATTGAGCCTGATCCTATGACGGAGCTGGATGATGGCCGTAAGATATCAGTAATGAAATGACGCAAGCTCATCGAGTTAGGACTTTTTTGATTCCTCATGACGAGTAGGTACTTTGATTTAAGATGGTATACAGTGTCTGATAATGGACTTGAAGGTGGCCATAAGAAGTTTGTATGAAAACGACACATTCGCATGAAATTTGGGCTTATTTGGTTACTCGACGATTAGTTTAATCTTGAATGGTTTCAGTTATGTGGTCAGTCAGACTTTAATGATGAAACTGGAAGGTGATCATAGGTTCTCAATAGTAAAACGACGTAACCACCTCGAGTTTGGACTTTTTCGATTCGTCTTGATGAGTAGATATGTACCTATGTATGTAAGTACGAATGTAAACCCATCAGCTTTAGGAAAATAGATGGGTCCATTTCTTATAAATGTCAATTCCATGATGGAGATACTAAGAAACCTGTCCCACGATAACTAAAATTGAAAATACATTAAAAACCACAAAAAACAGCTTTTATTTATATGCGCTAAAGAAAATGAAATTAACTTTTTCTTGAAAACTTTTGTTATCAACTTATAATGTACATAATTTGTATGATACGAAAGCTCGTCGCAATACTTGCGGTAGTATCAGTTGTAGAATACATACCGAATTCAAAAGTCAAACTATCGTAGGTGAGTGGGTATAGGCCGCAGAAACCATTTATTTACGTGCAATGTTTATAATATGAAATGACGAAATGTCCTTGTCTTATTTATATCTTAGGCAGGATCAGGTGCGGTACATACGAGATATAAAACCAATCTTTTGATTTTGGTTTGTTTTTTTTTAATTATATTTTTATTTTGTAAAATCAAAGACACTATTTTCAATACAGATCCATCTATGTTAATGCTCGTTAAACTCTTTTAAAACTATTCAAGGTTAAAAATTCGTTTGTAGCGAGCCAAAGTGGTCGTTGGAACGTTCAATATATTTTTATAAAAGGGAACAATATTGTTATAAATGATTTTTGTGAAACTTTAACTATTTACGTAGTGCACGCAACGGAGCTTCTCTTACGAAATAATTTTGCCCCGATTTTACTACATTTACTATTTACTAGAGACAGTTAGAAGGATGGAGAGTGATATAGGCTACTTTTTATTGCGGCAAAACATGATTACTATTCATATTTCAATCACTCAAGTTTTATCTGTACCGATAGATGGCGCTTTCAGGGTTTTTCACCTGATGGCTTGCAGTGTGAAATCAGTCGATAGACTTTAAAAGAAATTCCACCGGTTTCCGATAGATGGCGTTATATATATTGACGTAAGAAAAAAAACATCCCCGGCATCCACCCGTGGCCTCACATCGATGGGAGGCTCTAATTATCCGTATCATTGAAACCCTCACGTACCTCTAAGTAACAGTTTTGCTGTCGTAACGCCCATCGCTCGATAAATGGGTTGTCCAGCGTATTTTCAACTAGAACTAGTATGAATACCTACATATTTGCGCGTCTAAACGAATAAACAAATTTCATTCTTGTTTAGTTGTAAGTAATAAAATGTTATATAGGTAATTATCAAAAACAATAATTTGGCTAGCTAGGTTTCATTTTTATGAAACGTTGTTTTGTGCGTGTTTATTTCAAAACAACTTTCCAAAAATCCAGAGCAAAGCTCGGTTTCCAGGTAGGTACTACCTATATAGGATAGATGACACCTTAGTCAAATTAGTTACCTACTTTTTATATATGTCAAAACGATAATTTTGTATGAAAAATGTACTAAATACCAAATTGTGACGTCACTGTTTTATACTACACAATTGAACAATTTATTTCACTGTATACCTACTTATTTGATTGAAATTCGAAACAATAATAAAAAGCTATGTTAATTCTATTTTCCGAGATGTTTCGCGATATTAGTTTTAATGAAGTGGACATTGGTATTTATTTCCGATACAGTAATCTACCCAATTACTCGTTTAAAGGTATTGGATAGTCTACTCCTGCATTACGAACGTGTCCTGTGTCGACAGGATCTGAAAATCATACGTGAAACGGACACAATACCGACTCAGTAGGCCAAAACTTGGCTAATCGGTGATATAAGAGTAAATCCGTGACAGAGTTTATTCGTTCTTCATAATGAAGTTACTACATAGACCTACAGTTTGAACTCATGCTCAATGGATGGTGGTAATCTTAACGTGTAGACGTTGACCTACAGTGTATGCGAACACTGACAGAAATTAAAAAGTCGCCTCCCATCGCCTATTCCATGGTATAGTCTCTCCATTACCAACTTGTCAATAGATCTGGCGGGATAAATATTGAATTATCTTGGATTTATAGGTAAAATGGAAAAAAAAAACAAAACCGAAATCCCGAAAAAGAAATTAAATTTTTATTGTAATTTAATCCTTAAGTTAGGTGCGCAAAAAAATTTTGTGTTTTTCTGTGTTTAACATATTTGTGCATCACACAATAGTCCAGTGTAGTACATTTCATGAATTTATTTAAATGATGTTGTGTGAATTATAAGGTTATTTTGAATATTCCAGACTAAAAGCCAAATATCTTTATTTTCTAACATAACCTATTGGTTTATAGAAGCAAAACAGTTTGCAACCAAAAAGAAGGTGTCTTCGAAAATGAAAAAGTCTTACATTGCCTCAAGTATTAAAGCAGCTGTAATGGGAGTCTTAAACAATGGGAGTACAATGTATAAAACAGCAAAAAAATTCTCAATGTCATGGAGCACCTCGAAAGCCTATTGCAGCCACTATCACCAGTAAATAATAATATCCTTTATAAGACAATTTAATTCTGTATAACTGTACATAGAAACTTAAACACTTACATTTTTTTTTTATTTATATAATTTTTCCCTTATACGCTAAATAAAAAGTAATTTTGCAAGAAAATAAGTCTATGTTCCACAGAAATGAAAAGTTTTGTTTAATTTCTGTTAAACTTTATATAAAGCTAAGCAAGTTATATACCTATATGGGATGGGAGCCACGACAAAAATCTGTATAAATTTATATTACCGAATTACCCACTCTACCAATTACATTTTGTCAATTGACAATGCGAGTAATCAATTCACATGCATTGTCATTTATGTAAGAATTAATCGCTTAAATAAAGTTTCAATATTTATACTACAACAGTGGAAGTTACAAAAACATAACAAAACAAAACAACATCTGTGTCTGTTTACATAATTAATTTTAATTACCTTCCCTTTAAATCTGGTAACATTGTTTTCTACGATTTATGGTAGTTAGTCAGTAACGCTTTTAAAAAGTCATTTGAATCTTCCATTCCATTTGCCACTTGCTCGTGTCGTTTTGCAGTTTCGCAGTTGGTACATTGCTAAAAACGGTTTTCAACATTAATTTTAAAGTGATTAATTGTATTTGGTCCATTTTTCTTCAGCATCATGATCAGCAAATTAAGATTGGTAAGTAGAAATTATAAAATAAACTACAAATGTCTTCTATGTAGGTTTTTTATTAATTTGATTTTAAAACTTTCATTGTTATAGAATGTATAACTCATATTCCGATTCCGTTATTACAGTTGTATATATTATGTGGGCATAGTATGTAAGTTGTTTGTAAGTATGTAATGTATAGTAATAATGTATTGAAAGTGGAAATAGCCGCCATTATTCTATAAAGCAAGTAATTACGCGTGTGTGTAAATGTTTCAGACTTTTATTTATTTCTTGTCGATATTATTTAAATCATAGCTAGAATGGTTGATCACAATTTAATAAGACTCATCGCTTCGTTATAACGGACAGTGTAGGTACATGTTGAAATTGCGCCGCCATTATTGCACGTACCAAATTATTGTGCGCGTGTAGGTAGGTATATTGTAGTTTAGTAAAATTCTGTTTGACTCGTTCTAATATTTAATAAAACGAAATAAGAAAGCAGCTAGTGAATAAAACTAATCGTTCGCTATGATAAAAAGTGTAATTCTGAAGCTTTTTTATTTAGCGGCAAACTACATACCTACTACCTAAATAAACTGTTGAACATGTTAATATTACGATCTTTATAAAGTGCCTCCACAAAAGATTTTAAAAATATGTAAAAACAACTGCTGGACATGGGTTTTCCTCAAGGTTCTCCACAACATCGGGTCCAACGCCGCCCGCATCGAACGGTTTCCCGCGATCTTCACCTTTTTTTTTTTTTTTTTTTTTTTTTTTTTGATAAGGACCTAGCTGTTGGCCTGGTATGGCCTCTACAACTTTACGCGGGCATTACGGTGAGCGCTGAGGGCTCTCAACCGGTCATTTGTTAAGCAACATAGCCCAAGGGCACCCCCTGTGGGGTACGAACCTCGGCTTGGGGTGTTGCTGCTACGTTGGGGCGACCTACTCCCATGATTTGTATGTGATTTACGCGGCGCGTATTCCGCCCCCGACGACGGGGACGAAAACGCGGACGGTTCCTATTCCTAGATTGCCTAGCTGTGTCCGCTCTACGTTGAACGAGCGTGATCTCGTCATCTGATTCCTCTAACGCGTGTCTGGGTCGTCGTATCTTCGAAATCCTACTTGGTGTGTATCCTACGGCCGCAACCACTAGAGGGTTGGGGTGAGTCGGAGCAGAGTCAAAGTAGCTACGGGAGCACTGTTTTATGAATTGCTTGATGGTCGGCAATCTGAGGTCGATGTGGAGATCGACGTTGCGTACATACCACGGTGCTCCCGTAGCTTTGCGCATGAACCTATTTTGTAGTGTTTGAAGCCTATGGATCCTGTGTGGCCTAACGTGTGCGAATACTACGCTACCGTACGTCATTACGGGACGTACGCATGACGTGTATAGCCTAACTTTATTTTTTAGATCTAATTTCGAACGCGCGTTTATTAGACAGTGTAGACGTCCTAGCACGAAGGCAGCCCGGCTGCGGACTGCCTTGATGTGGGGGCCGAAGGTTAGACGGTCGTCGAGGGTTATGCCTAGGTATTTGGCCTGCCTAGCCCAAGGGATAGACTTGCCGAACATCCTAATCTGAGGGGTCTTCTCCAAAGGATACAAGCTTAGCTGTCTTCTGTGAAACAGCACCGCCTGGCTTTTCTCGGGGTTGACCTCTATCCTCCATTTCCGGAACCAAACGCCCAGTGCGTTGGCTGCGGTCTGGAGTTTTTTGGCTACTGTCGAGGGGTTCACCCCCGAGCAGTAGATAGCCGTGTCGTCTGCGAATAGTGCCGTCTGCACATACCGATGCTTCGGAATGTCGCTGGTATACAGCGTGAAGAGTAGGGGGGAGAGCACGGACCCTTGTGGGACACCGGCTCGTATGGGGTGAGTGGAGGACAATGACCCTTCTACTCGGTAGCGGAAGCTTCGATTCGACAAGTAGTCTCGTATGATGAGTACGAGTCCGTGTGGCACTCCCATGGTAAGTAGCTTAAATAATAAGCCGTTGTGCCACACTTTGTCGAAAGCTTTCGCTACGTCGAAAAAGAGGATTCCTGTAAACAGGTTGCGTTGAAGCCGATCGCTGGTGTATTCAACGATGCGGTGAACTTGGTGGACGCACGAGTGTTCGGTTCGGAAACCGAATTGCTCGTGGGGGACGAGAAGATTAGCATCGGCATACGCTTTCAGCCTATTGTAGATTAGACGCTCGTATAGCTTGCCTAATCCGTTAAGCAGACTGATCGGTCTATAACTGGTCGGTTCGGACTTTGGTTTGCCAGGTTTGGGTATCCCAATAACAACGGCTTCTTTCCATTGTTGTGGAAAGATGTTGTTTTTGAGTGCTGCGTTGAAAATGAACGTCAGCAGGACCAGTAGCCTCTCCGGAAAGAGTTTTAACACCCTGTTTGTGATACCGTCCGAACCGGGCGCCTTGCGAGCGTGTAGGCCCTTGACGATCGTTTCGACTTCTTCGGGGGTGACCGTGTCTAGGTCTGGTTGTGTATCTGTCATCCCCGTCGGCGTTGATGTTGATGTAGGAAGTGAGGTTATTAGGCGCTCGACTTCCGAATCAACTTCGGCTATTTGGTCCGAGTCGCAGTGTATTACGCTGGGCGTGCACTGATTCTCTAGACTCTCGGCCAGGCACTCTGCCTTTTCGATATCGTCGAATGCCGGCGGAAGGTTAGGTCTGCTTAGAGGAGGCATACAGGTGACAATGTCTCTCTTAAGCGAGCGGGACAGCTGCCAGAAGGCAAGGTGGGTAGGTTCGAGGTCTTGTAGTGTCCTATCCCACCTGTCTTGGCGCATTTGATCGATGCGCGACTTGACCGCTCTTTCTAAGCGTCGTAACCTGATCCTGTTGGCTTCGCATGGATATCTGTCGTAGGCTCGTACGGCGGCGTTCTTCCGCCTCAGCAGCTCACGTACGTCATCGGGTAGGTCCCAGCGGCGATCGTTCGTCGCCGGTGCCTCCCGAGTGCATTCGTTAATTAACGATTGCACGTGAGCTGTGAGGGAGTCGATCGCCATCGTGGTGTCCTCTTGGCTAATTATATGGTCGGGTATCCTATCTAGATGCACGGACGAGGTTGCCTCGAGTTTTGTCCCGAGGCGCCTCCAGTCCGTGATTCGTCTAGTCGGGGTACGATGACCTGTGTCGATGGGACCCAGTCTGGGTGCGAACTCCATAACCACAGGTCTGTGGTCTGAAGTTAACTCGTGAAGCACCTCTACTGAACACAAACGTAGGTTTATGTTCTTTAGGAGTGCCACGTCCAGAATGTCGGGTCGGTGAGACACGTTGTGCGGATAATGGGTCGGTTCGAGCGGGGCGATGATGTCGAACGCTAGTCTATTCGAGAGCGACTCCAGGGCTCTGCCTTTGGCGTTGGACTGGTGACAGTTCCAAATGGTGTTCTTGGCGTTAAGGTCGCCGCCGATAATCACGGCGTCGCTCAGTTCTAGCAGCGCTCGGAGGTCGCTCTCGGGTAGTTGCCGATTGGGTGACAGATAGGCTGAAACTAGTGTGATCGATTGGTGTCCGGTCATGCCTATTCGACAGACCGAAGCCTCGATGCTAGTCAGCGCAGGCGGATCCATAGGTACGCAGTGAAGGGACCTTTTGTAATATATGAGAGTTCCCCCTAGCGCAGAGTCAATCCTATCGTTGCGGACCACAGAGTAGTTCGCAACGTTTGGGTTTCTCTGCGAGGGTTTCAAAAAGGTCTCTTGCACTAGCAATATGTCTAGTTGGTGTGCCCTAAGAAATTCGCCAACTTCATCTCGTTGCCTACTGATGCCGTTGGCGTTGAAGTACCCTATCTTGAGTGTTTTTGGTTTGACTCTGCTTGTCGGTGTCCTATCCATATTATGGGTTGCACTTGAATGCGCCTAACTTCTCGAGTACGCTCGAGTATCTGATGCTGACGTTGAGGAGGGCCAACGGATTGCCCTCGTTTTGACGTATTAAATTAGCGAGCTGGCGTAGCTCGTTAAAATCGATCGCACTCGCGAACCTTGCCACTAGGGATAGGTCCGGGTCGATCGTTTGCGGTAGTTGGCTCCTGTAGTCGACGACGAGCGGCTTGGGCCCTCCCTGGAGCGGTTTAGTGGGCGTGGGCACGCCGGAGGCTGCCTTTGCGGGTACTGGGGCAGGTATGGGGACCTGCATCGTCTTCCGCACGGGCAGAGGTGGGAAGGTCTCCCCCGTCTTCCTGGGAGTGGCCCAGGCGTTCGTCTTCGGCAAAGGAGCAGCTATAAAGCTCCCCCCGGTCCCTGCAGTGGCAGCAGCAGCAGCGGGGACGACTGGGCGGGGACGCTGAGGTCCTTTCGCCTTGGGGGTTTTAGGCGCCTTCGGGCAGCCTCTGTAGTTGGCGGGGTGGCCTTCTTCGCCACACAGCACGCACGCGACTGGGGCAGTGCAATTGGCCCTGTCTTTGGGCCTTTTGCATTGGTCCGTCGCGTGGTCCTCCAGGCACTTGACGCACCTTGGGCGGGCGAAGCAATTTCGGGCCGAGTGCCCGTAGAGCTGGCAGCGGTGGCATTGTTAGATGCCACTTCTTCTGTGAGGTGGCTCCACAGTTATCCCCGACAGCCCACAGACGGATGACATCTTGAAGATGTCCTTGCCCGCGGGGCTGTCGTCGAGGGAGACCATCACCATATCAAAGATGGTATTGGTGCGGCCTCTCACCATCCGGTGTACCTCGTGCACCGGGTAGTCTTTTGACAGGGATTCCTTGATCTCCTCGGGGGAGATCTCCCTGGGTACATTGCGGATGACCACACGGAGTTTCTTGTCCTCCGGCAGAGTGTACGTGTGGTAAGGCACGTTTCTCTCCCGAAGGAGCTTCGAAAGCGCCCTGTGGTCGCTCGCGGTGGCTAGGGCGATTTTGATGCCCTGTTGGGTGCTACGAGCCGAGTGGTAGATGATCCGGCGCTCGTTGCACCAGGTGGAGATAGCCGTCCATTTGGACTTCTCCTGGACGTAGATCGGTGGAGGGGCGCGGGTCTTCGGCGCGGCCGCCGAGGCGTCGGCGATAGCGGGCGAGGACCTCCCTGAGGGGGAGTTGCTGCCCTTAGGCCTTGAAGAGGCGCGAACGGGGGCGGGTGCTGCCGAGGTATCCTTGTCCTCTGACAGTTTTGGGGCCTTGTTTGGGCCTCCTTTGGCCTTCCTGCTGCGTTTCCGTGAGGAAACTACGGAGAAACCTTCTTGGTCTTCGTCCTCTCTTGACGAGGACTCTTCCTCGCTGCTCTCGGAGGGGGAGGAGGGGGACTCTGGCTGTCCCTTTTCGCGTTCGCGTTCGTGGTCTTCGCCCGAACTCGCAGCGGGCTCTGGAGACGCTTCTGTCTCCATCTCGATTGCTTCTTGCGCCTTCCGCGCGACCATGTTCCCGTACCTCTTTTGTAGTACGGCGAAGACGACTGGGTCTGCGAGGAGGTCCTTTATTGATAGCTTCTCCATGTCGGCGGTTCGGGTGCTGTGCGTATCGCGTGGCACGCGACAGCAACAACAACAACACCACCAACAGCAGTCCTAGTCCCCGGGTGGGACAACCCGGGGGTGTGTGCGTGCTTGTCCTCCCAGCCGGGGTAAGGCCGGGAGGGTGTACTTATAACTAGGTGTGCCCTAAGCGTGTATCCCTTCGCCGATCTTAATGTGCGTCGGGTTCCTAGCAGCCCAGGTGCCGGGGTGGTATGGGCCTGTTGTGGCCGGCACACCCAATCTAACACCTGAGAATGGGATGTGGAGGTAAGGGTGGGGTGGGAGGGTGATGACTAGGCTCGACTAGGAGTCCCCCCAAGGCCGAGTTATCTAGCCCCAGCCGACTACGCCTAACCCAGAAGGGGCTAGGCAGGCGGGTCGGGTCACCGCCCACTCGGTTTCGTTGGCACCGTTAGGTTTCCACCGAGTGACCAAATTTAGGTTTTTCCCTGAAGGGGCCAAAGACTTATATGCTCAAAAGAAACTTGCGCCTCTGTGAAGGACGGCGCACTATCCAACGTCGTATTTATAAATACGACGTTAGTTTGTACGCGTCTTGTTCACAGACGTGACTTGAAGTAGGTCCTTTCTCGTTCTAAAAAGAACGATAATCGAGACTTTGTGCGATACGCAAAGGCTGTTAGCCGCGTGTCTCGGACGACGGTCCGGTGCACGCAGCAGGGAGCTAGTGCGTAGCGCAGGCGGGCGGCTGCTACGTCGGCGTAGCGGTGACGACGGCGTAGCGGTGCGATGAGAAGCGAGGGGTGCGGCGTAGCGCGGGGCGTGGCGTCGCACGTAGCGGTGGTCGGTGTCGGGAGCGATTCGGAGACGTCCGCTCGGGGCGGCTGTCGGAGGCGAAGTGCGCGATCTTCACCTTGTGGGGGCCTACCAACATGCAGCGTGCGACGTGCCCCGCCCTTCGCCACTTAAGTTTAGCAATTTTATATGCAATATCGTATCGGTGACCTTGGCCTATGTCCAGTAGTGGACGTCTTTCGGTTGAGATGATGGTGAAATACAACTAAATATTCAGTGAGTTATAATATTCGCGCCATTTTAATCGAGCATGTTATAAGTAGGTACAGCAGGTAAGGATATTCATTATGTTAAGCCCGACTATTATATGTTTGTGTATTTAGAATTTCGCGACTTTTACACGAACACACGTGTTTTTAAACAGCGAGACTAATGAATATATATTTGTAAAGGGTTATATACAAGTAATATATTGTACACTCGTAGCTAGGAGCTTGTAATTCAATAGCTCTCAAATTTCATTTTAGATGAAAAGTGGCGGGATGTCTGGCAGATGTAAATTGTTGTTTCCACGCATTTATGTCAATTTAAACATGCGCCGCGTCGCCTCAAAGCACATTCTACATATTAAATATTTACGTTAATTAATAATATGTTTTAAATATTTTTTTGTTTTTTTTTTTCGATTCGAAATATAAATTAGTAATAGGCTAGATGACACCTTAGTTAAATTAGTTACTTTTTATCATCTATCAAAACGACAATTTTGTATGAAAAATGTACTAAATACGTTTGACGTCACTGTTTTAGACCACTCAAAACAATATAGGTATTTCATTGTATATTTGATTTAAATTCGTAATAGTAATAAAAAGCTATTTTATTTGATATTTGTTGTAATGAAGTTGATATTGGTATTTATTTACGATACAGTCATCTACCCCACTCGTAATTGTTGGTGTAAATAAGACAAAGGTGATTTGTTATTTCATATTACAAACGTTCTTTGTTAACGGTTTTGGTAGACTATCACTCACAAACTAGTGAAACACATTTAACTGTCATAAGTAGTTTTCCATTGAAATTTGTTGTACGAGTATATGCAACTGCCGTGAGTTTTGAAGTTACACGTTTTTTGGCACGCTGAGGAAAAACGGTAAGAGTGTGTGTTTGGTTCTTCTCGTAGATCCCTTTGGAAGGAGTCTCGGGGTGACTTTACCAGGTCTACGACCTGTCGAAGTGGTCCACCGCGCCACCTGCGACTACAGGCGGGTCACTTGGTTGGGCCCTTGGGCCTGTTGGTATATTCCTATGGTATACCCTGGTGTCAGTCGACGACCAGCATGTTAGCTGCGCCTGGATCTCGTTCTGTGTTCCCTCTTGTGCTTAGCGAGGTCGAACTCCAGGGGGTGGGGACCCCGAGAAACGCCCGGTGTTGGGGATAGTCCGGTAGGGATTGGTACAGAGACGAGGTCACGAAATACCGACACGATGAAATGATCTAGTCAACATTTTAGTTTTTTATTATTAATTACGTAAAAGTAATTATTTTATGATATTTAAATAAAGTTAATCTAACTAGATAGATAGTGTATTGTAATAAAGCCTTTTTTCTATTATTACTGTCATTTTCTCTACAAACAGGACAGCGCTAAAGATAAACTTTTTAGAAAGATTTTTATCTCGTTACGCCGAAGAGGTTATAACGTGCATGAGTATATAAGTACAAATACTACGATTTGGCCGTAAAACGCTGTTTTTTTCTTAATGGCGAGCGTAAGCTTTATTATTTAAAAAGATAACTCCCGCGTATGGAATATTGTCCGTGTCACGGAAGACTATAGAAGCACATAAGATGATCTCAAAGAATACCCAGACCAAACAATTTGTGAATCAAGTGTTGTCTCATGTGGGGTTCGGACCCACCGCTTGAACCACTACACCATTCTTGCAGTCAATAGGGTTAGTTTACGAGTTAGTTGAAATAACTAAACACCTGTCTTATAAAATTTTTACTAATCTCTTTTGTATTGTAACATAAAGCGTAAAGAATGATTTTTAGAAAGGGTCGTGGTACTCCGCTCTATTTGGTCCACAGATAACATCCTAATAAGAACCGCCATGTTAAAAATTTGTTTCCATTCGGCGGCGGCGTCACAAAATATTGAGACGTGTACACGAAATGCGCGGGACGTGACAAATGCGCTGTGATTGGATACCTCACGGACATCGGACCATAGTGATGCCCGCACGCAGTTAGAACGTTGATCTGGATAATTTATAATTTAATGGTATATTTTTTAACATTTGTAAATAAATACACTTAAATAGCAATTTAAAGTAATAATAACCTTTCATTGAAGTTAATTTTTTTGAATTAGAAATCATTTTAACGTGTAACATTCGCGTAATTTTTAGAATATCATGTTTCCCTCAACCAACTCATATTCAAAATACATGCGAAATTCCCTACTAAAACTATTATAGCAAGTATAAAGTAGATGTGTCGGCATCCAACAGCAGCCTACTGCGGTTATTCATAAAACGACCATAAAAAATGACGATTAAGAAAATATCTTTGCTTCGATAAAAAAAAAAATCAAAAGATGTCCGAACCATATCGACTTTGAATCCAACACTATTGTTACACGTGCAGCATTAGATAAAGACAAATATTGTAATTTGCATAATGAGTGAAAGAGACAATTAAAAAAGACATCGACTGTTTAATTATTAATACTTTAAACACAATAAAAATAGGCTATATTTTTGATAACTGGATGTCTTAGCTGACTCGTCACCATTTTACGTCACATATTACCTCGGCGTGCCTATGGGTCACAAACTTAGTCTATACTGATGTCGTGATTCTTAGCGTAACTTCAATTGCTAGCTACAGCATATATGTGCCGCTGCCGATCAAAAGGTCTCGGGTTCGATTCCCGTGTAGGGCTTATGTTTATCTGATTATAGAAATGCTTGATATCAGCCTGGAGTTTGGAAGTCGGAGCCTTAACCCCCTACGCGTGGTGAGCACGTAAAGATGTCGATCCTGCGCGTGATATCTCGTTCGTGTCGGATAGCCATGCCATAGGATTGTGAGAGCGAGAGGAACAGAAAGTGCACTTGTGTTTGCGCACACACTTGTACACTATAAAGCCCCCAGTACACAATGGCCTGTGATGGGCCACGCTTTGCAATGCACAATTGTAGGCCACGATCACTTGGTGTTCACACAATGGCGTATGGCTCATTGCTGCCTGGCAAACCACTTGCGATGGACGTCGAAGTAATTACGGCTGCGGCTATTTATTTGTATACTGTTTACAAGTATTACAGAAGTGTGTACCGTCACAAAGTTGTTAAAAGGAAATGGCGAAAAAGGCGATGGTGGATGCTGACCATTCATCGAAACAGGACAAGGTACGTAGATTTTTTAATGTGGTACTTAGGATATAATATTAATATTTAGAATGTTAACGTAAACAACATGACTACTTAAGATTGTTTTTACCGTTTTCAGGCAATTCATGGACAATCTGTTAAGCGACCTTGTTGCAGAACCATCAGGGGAATTCGATAACTTTGTTCGTATATCATTTAGTGATTTCGAGTATATATTGCAAAAAATATCACCAATTATTGCAAAAAAGGATACATATTGGCGAGAAGCAATACCTCCAAAAATAAGATTGGCATTGACATTGCGATTTCTTGCGACTGGAGACAGTTATAGGAGCCAGCACTACCATTTTAAAATATCAAGTACACTCATATCCAGAATTATTCCTGAAGTATGTTTGGCTCTGAACCAAGTGCTAAAGGACATGATTAAGGTGAGTTAGTAAAACATTTATATATACTTCAAATTTTTTAATCAATAATTATTGCCCCATTACATTTTTTTAACAATCATTTTAACAATCGTCATTCAAAGCTTTTGCATAAGCATCAGGCAAAATATTTTGGGACTGACTCTGTGTCTGAGAATATAATTCGTTAGAAATTATTTGCATGGATCCTTCAGGTATCTGGATTGTAGGGACAGGTGTATGGATTCTGTTGGGGGATTGATAAACTACTTCTTGTGTGTATGAGGCATTAGGGATTTCAGTAGGTGGAAGAGGGGATGGAGTTTGCGCAGGTGGAATAGGTGATGGGCTTTGTATAGGAGAAGTAATTATATAATGATTTGAAGACGATGATGAGGGGCGATTGATCCAAGATGACGACGGTGATGGACAAGAATAGCTGGTGGCTGAAGAATACGGACGTTTACTTATAATGATTTGAGAAGGTGAAGACACGTATTGAGGACTACAATTGCGACGCCGTTTTAATAGTAACCCATCAATTTCGTACATTATTTCTTGTCTCTCATTATCTGAGTATTTTCTGAGTTTGTTAGCAAGAAGCCTCCCATACAAGTCACAGTCGTCCTCTGTTTTATTTTGTTGGTCTTTATTGAGAATAGCCTGGTTTAACGCATTAAAAGCCTTTGACATTTCCTTATCTGCTTTTTCTAACTCAGGTGGCTTAACTGAACGTCTCCTCTGTACAGGTATCTTTATATTTATGTCCTTTGGTTCTGTGTTGCTTCTGGCATCACTTGTAGTTTCTGTTTCTTCTCCTGTCTGTTCTCCAATAACTGCCTGAAAAAATAATATTTATTTTTTCAGATTCCCACAAGTGCTGAAGAATGGCTGACCAAAACGGAAGGATTCAGCTTTCCCCATTGTCTTGGCGCGATAGATGGGAAGCATATTACCATATTAGCACCAGCTCATACCGGATCTGAATACTTTAATTACAAAGGAAGTTTCAGCATCGTTTTATTAGCCCTAGTAGATAGTGATTACTGTTTTTTGTTTGCTGACATAGGAAGCCAAGGGAGAATTAGTGATGGAGGTGTTTTAAATCAAAGCAATTTGTGGAAAAAAATATGTGATGGGACCCTTAATTTACCACCTTGTTGCCCACTTCCTGGAAGTAATACTAATATGCCTTATGTTTTTCTGGGTGATGGCGCTTTTGCTCTTAGTTCTCATATTATGAAGCCCTTTCCTGGACATCATCAGTTAGGTACCCCAGAAAGAATGTTCAATCAACAACTATCACGTTCTCGTGCGGTCGTAGAGAATACTTTCGGGATATTATCATCAGTTTTTAGAGTATTTAAAAGACCTATTCCATTAGATGTCGTTAAAACTTCTATTATAACCCACAGCTGTTTATTACTACACAATTTTTTAAGAAAGAGCAAATCATCTCGCAATATTTATACTCCACCAGGCAGTACTGACAGCTATGATAGGAATGGTGAATTAATCCATGTAGGTATGAGAGTAAACCATGAAGAAAATCTATTACCATTACAATCTGTACCTCGTCGGACTCCTATTAATGCTAGGCAAATAAGATCAAATTTTATGAATTACATCCATCAAAGAAGACTATGCAGTGGTAGGGCCTATGATGCATAATTTATTTAGTTTATAATTTGTGGTAATCAAGATGAGTAAATACTTAATTACTTATCAATAAAAATATTGGAAAATAATTAATTGTTTTACTTACCCTTTGCTCATCTGTCGAAATTATACTTTTTACTGTGTATTTGCCTTTTAAAAATGCCTCCATAGCATCATAAAAAATCCAAATTGGCTTATAAATTTCTTCTTCTCCCATACCAGATCGTATCGAATCTTGTTTTTTCTTAAAATGCATCCGAAATGCTGACATCAATGTCTCTTTTTTCTTTTTAAGTTCCGAAACAGGAATTTGCATGGTGTCTGCAATGCGATTCCATGCATCATTCACCTGAAAACATCGTACTCACATTACAGCATTTATTATTTTCAGACGAGGCTCTTTTATCGCCTATTTTCATCAAGGATAATGTAATTCTAATGCTACAAGAATTTTTCAAATTGGTACATTAGTTTCGGAGCTTATTCAATTCCCACAAACAATAAGTCCTTCCTAATATTAGTATAAAAGTATAGATAGACTAGCTCTTCGCCCGCGGCTTCGCCCGCGCATAAATTTTCATACAAATTTTAACCCCCCACTTTAACCATTTACGGCCACACGCATAGACACCAATTAAGGCTTAATTCCTATTTAAGTGTTTGTTCCTAAGCTCCATACAAATAAAGGCTATTATTGTATGACAAAAGCTGTCTTTACTGTAATTGACGTCTGTGCGTATGGCCGTTAGAGGTTGATTTTTGAAAAACAAAGTAGCCTATGTCACTCTACAGCCCTTCAAGTATCCCTACACAAAAAATCACGCCAATCCGATGAACGAACAAATTAATAAACAACCAAAACAAAGACACTTTCACATTTATAATATTAGTAAGTAAGTAGTTAAGTATGGATATACATAATTTCTATCAAAATAAAAATAGTATAAACATACCTTGTTCTTATCCTTGTGCAGTGCATTATTTGTGTCCCAAATTGCGGGCTCAGATTGATATAAATCAATAAACTTGAAAGTTTCTTCATTGCTCCACGCCATTGACATTTTGGACGATCGCACGCCACGGCAATATCACGCAACACAACTATCCCGGTCAGCGGCCGGTGACGAACTAAACAATGGCCGATTGTGTAAACACCACAGGCCACGTAACGCCACGATTCCTTTGAAGTGTGCCCAAAAAACCGACAACTCTCCGATTGTGCGCCACGATGGACAACTGTCCGCCATCATATACCATTACCCCCTGTACACAATGGCGATGGCCTGTAGTGGGCACGCATGGGCCATTGTGTACTGGGGGCTTAATATGTTCTGCGCAGTTGGCATGGCAGGTCTCTGTTGAAACTGGCCGCCGTGACCGAAATGGCTAGGAGAACATTGTGTTGCGCACAGCTGTGCCCCTGTGTGCGAAATCTATTAGGGGATAATCTGTGTTTTTTTCATGACGTGATGATATATAGCCTAAAGCCTCGTTAACTGTGCTATCTGAAAACGAAAAAGATATGAAATCGGACCAGTAGTTCTTCATATTATCGCGTTCAACAAAACAAACAAACACTAGCTTTATCATTCTGGTATAGATAGGAAATGCGAAAAACCTTTTTTAAAAAAATAAATTCAATATCAATATATTGATGCCTATCTGTAATTAAAAAGAACTATTTTCTCTAGTGCTTACAGATAACTCTTTACATCGTACTGAAACATAAACTAGCTGTTTTAAATTTTTGTCTATCTGTTTGTCCGGGCTTATCTCCGGAACTGCTAAGCCGATTTTAATATGTCAGGCTATTTTTTATTCCGGATTCCTCGCGGGATCGGGATTTACGCAGCAAAACCCACGTCTTCAAAGTAAAAATTCAAATTTTACGCGAACGAAGTCGGAGGCACAGCTAGTATTCGATAATATATGAAATACACTCTACAAGTACAACTAACATTAAAAGTATGACAGTATGTGAGGACGGGTGTTTGTTACTCTTTCACGCAAAAACTACCAAACGCTTTTAGATGAAACTTTTATCTTATAGCTTGTATACAAGATTTTACAATTTATTAAGATTTTGTGTAATTTACCCATAATATAGTGTGTGGGTGTGTGTGTGTGTGGGTGTGTGTGTGTGTGTGTGTGTGTGGGTGTGTGTGTGTGTGGGTGTGCGTGTGCGTGTGTGCGTGAGCGTGTGTGCGTGTGCGTGTGTGTGCATGCCCATAATATAACACGTGGTGACGGATTAAAAATATAGTATCACCACCCCGATCATTCCTTGATGTCGTAGGCGACTAAGGGAGCAAGCTTCGCAAGACATCACTACAAAGAGAAGGCAAACTTGAAACAAACCGTACACCAAGCCACGTGACCAGCGTGGTAAAGTAGGCCGAAACCTGCTCGTTAAGGCGAGGCCTATGTCTAGTAGTGGACTTTTAAAGTTTGATTGCACGGTTGGCCTAGCTGTTTATGTAAGTGGTCGCCACGCCTCTCGTTACTGCGCCGAGTGTTGTGGGTTCATACCCCACATGGGACAACACTTTTTGTGATCCATAAATTGTTGTTCTGAGTCTGGGTGTTCTTTGTGTCCCTTTCTTGTATGTTTGTAAAGTCGCCCGCGTCACAGGAATTATTCCTAGTGCGGACGTTCTTTTCTTTAAAAAAAATGCTGTTGATGATGATAGCTATAACTAGTATAAAGTAATTGAAAAAAAAATCTTTCGTTTGAGAATAAGCTTCGCGAGTGCTGTCTATACCTTTAAAATTTCAAGATAATAATATACCGTGGCATTGCTTGTCTTAATTAATCTATATAAATAAACAAAATTTAATTCACCTCTAAACCACTGCGCTGGTTTTAAAATAACCTTTGACATGCAGATAATTGATCCTTGTGGAAGGACGTAGGTTACTGTTTACCGTGACAATTGACAATCAGGCGGGTGGAGTCGCGGGCAGCAGCTAGTCGAATATATGGTTAAAAATATTGAGCGATATATAGGGGGCAGACGCGTCTCTGTGGTCTTGTTGATTAGCGTATGTTACTACTGACCGTAGAGTACTCGATTCGATTCTCGAGTGGGGTAGTGTTATTGGGTTTTGCCGTATTTTGAGTCACAGAGTCTGGAATGTAAACTCTAATAAACACTAGGCAAAACACAACGCTCCAGGCCCGACACACGCTTGATCGTAACAATGACTTATTAAGAATGATGTCGAAAGAGCCAACTGAAGATTCCCCTTTACCAACCCGTCTGGCCAGCATTGTATTGAAAGCCAAAACCTCCATGCTAAAGACAGACCTATGTGTACAGCGGTGGACTATCAAACGCCATGGATGTGATGCAATCATTTATTTATTTCAGCTCGAAATGATGGAGAGGAATCCCGGTGAAGACGGGGAGCCCTTGAGACGCGAGGATCACCTGAGTACAGACGATTTTATAACGCACCTGCAAAGCCCTACCACGGGGAGAAGGCTGATAGTCTCTAAAATATTTCTAGACGAGGAGACGACCGTCTTCGAAGTAAAAGTGGTGTCGAAGCACATAGCTGAAGAGGATGTCTACGACGGTATGTTTGAAATAATCTACTCGAGTTTATTTATTTATTAGCTGACCCACACAACCTCGTGCATCTCCTGTTGTTGCCCGTAGCGCGACGTTGTACAGCGTGAACAAATTTGTTTATCATAAAACAGTTATAGTTTTTTAACGTTTGGCAACGGGTTTGCGGCTGGATGGTGTGTCGGAATCGGACCGATTAAAACCACACGGTGTGCCACTCTACACCTGAGAGAGGAGGGATCCAGGAACAGCTGTTATTACGACATCTTTATCCCTCCTAGCGCCTGCCCGGGTACCACGGGCACTATCGTCGAATAAAACTCTCTATTTAGGCGACTTACAGCACACACAGACGTCACCACCTAGAGGCTGGTCTCAAAAAAAAAAAAAACTGTTATAGTGAGCCAATCTTATAAGAAAGACATTTGTCGCGGACCTTTTTATTAAATTTCTTAAAAGGAAACAGGTCTTTACAGTGCATTATTTTTGTGAAACTAGCCATTTACGCATTAGCGCATACAATGCAAACTCTCAAACAGAATAATTTTCCTCCGTTTTCGCAACATTTTTCATTGACACTTCGCTCTTTTTGGTCGTAGCGTGATGATATACAACCATAGCCTTCCTTGCTAACTGTTATGTAATATTAAAATAATTTATCAATGAATTATTATCATTTTTTTATTTCTTTTTGTAAGATTTGCGCGCGTTCAAACAAACATCAACTCTTCATTTTTATAATATTAATATAGCTTAATAATTTCCATTTCCGTTATAAATAGAAGTAGGTGATCCGAAATTCAACAAGTCATTTTAGTTTTATATAAAAATGAGTCAAAAATGTTAATTTAATTACATATAATTTATATAATAATGATATCAGATTCCTAATTTTGTGTGACTTTAAATACATATAGAGATCCTATGTGATTAAGGATAATTTGTTGTTATCATGAACGCTATGTGATACTCTTTTTGAAGATCTTCATAAGTACTTCAACGTCCACGTCTGTCATGTTCACCTGTCCGAAACACACTGACGACACTCGCAAGCGTGCGCACGGCATTCAAGTGTTTGTAAGACCTTGGAGTTTGTGGAGGTTTGCCAATCCAAGGCAAGGGTCCGTGTCCTCTATTTCATGCTATGAGTGTCGTAAGAGCCGACTAAGGAGCAAACTACACACAGCAGGTACATGGAGAAAGAAAACGACACAAACCCTACACCGTTCGAGAGTTCGGTTGGAATGCATTAAGCAGCTCTTGCATTGCTTTTTCCTGAATTTCTTTTTTTTTCCTTCTCTCTTTTAAAAAGACAACGCTCGCACTGGAAGTAAATCCTGTGTCGCGGGCGAGTTTCACAAACATACAAAAAACGTACGCATAGTACGCCCAGACTGAACAACAATTTATGGATCACACAGTGTTGTTCCATGTGGGGTTTGAACGCACGACACTCAGCGCAGTAGAGAGCGGCGTGGCGACCGCTTAAACCACTGCACTGGGCTAATCGTGCAGTCAGTGTCTGAACGTGTGAATTATATGGAGTCCAAATCCTCTCTGTATTGTTGATGTAATGAGATAAAGCGGTCCGTCTGCTCGCTTGCCAGAAAAAAAAACATTAGAATAACTTTTTCACAAACAAATTCCTCGACTATAATAACATACATATATAACAAAATGCGACTGTACGGATGACAGAGGTTTAAGCAGTCGTTCTTCTGAGTTTGGGTGTTCTTTGTGTCCATTTCTTGTATGTTTGTAAAATCTCAACGACACAGGATATGTGTCCTAACGTGAGGGTTGTATTTTTGGAAAAAAAAAAGTATAGGTAAATTAATGTCGGTATATTGTTGTATTTCAGAGACAGAGGTGATCAATTGTCACGTGTGCGACACAGTCGTTCCGAGGGCGTACTTCAGGGAGCACGCTCAGAGCATCATACACCAGAATAAGAAGAAAATGAGTACAATTTTCGTAAGCAGTCTGTTCAGTGATGACAAACTACTTTGGAGTAATAGGAACAATTACCCGTGTGACTTTCATTACTGTTCGCCCTGTATGACGCTGGTTCCTAACGATCAGACATCGATACACGGTTTGTCTGTGGAACATTACAAATCTATCGACAAAGAGACCGCTTTAAAAGCATTCGTCAAAAACTTTATTGACGAAGAACAGCAACAGTCGGAGTCAGTCTGCGAGAGTCCTGACAATATTCTGTTCTACGAAGTGGATGATGATTCAACGTCTAACAGTCGCCAGCCTGATATTGCAGATTTAGGGTCGAACGTTCATGTGCCTCAACCAATAGATTCAGCGTTAAACGATCTTCAGCCTGAAGAAATAACTGCAGGGTTTAACAGTAATCAGCTGGAAGATGTACTAGCTGTGCTTGAACATGACAGAGCTAAAGAGAGAGAACTGAATCTTCTTACACAACCATCTACTTCTACATGTAATATAGAACAAACGTATAATGTGCTTGCTCACGCGAGCGTTTCAATCGAAATCCAAGAGTTTAAGCTATACGCTAAGACAATGAATGAGAAATATATGATTAATGTTTGCGAGTGGATTGACGTGAACGATCCTCAGCACCTGGTGCTGGCGGCACCGAACGGCAACATACTGAAGACCACCGTGGATATCTTCCACAGCTTTCGAAAGAGCTCCTCCGAAGTGTTGTGTCAGGTGTGCGACAAGATGATCGCGCTCGATGAAAAGAGATTGCACATCGAAGATGAGAAACACGCTCGTTTAATCTCTCATCCCATAGACGAAATGTTTCGCCGTAAGGTACTTTTAGTTTTTACAAGCTTTTTATGTCTTATCTTAATTTTAAGTGTTTCGCTGTCATCTATCGATCTAAGATATAATGGACGTCGGCACTACTGATGGTTAGTTAGTTAGAACTACTTGGTGAGCTTCGTAAATTGTACGGGCAGGGTAACACTGTCCCATATTGTAAGTAACGCCTCGCGCGGAAATGTAACAGTGCAGGCGTATTCATAGATGGGAGATATTGTTCAGCTGTATCTTAAGAGATAGTATTCAGCTTACAGATTCAGTTTTTCATTTTATAATAACTATGTTAAATTTAGTCTCTCGGTTCATAAAATCCTTATTAATATTATAAATGCGAGTGTGTTTGTTTGTTTGTATGTTTGTCTTTTTTTCACACCGCAACGAAACAATTTTTTGTAATGATTCTTGTGTCTGAAGATAATTAGTAGGCTAATAGGTTACTTTTTACCTCTGGAAACCATCTTATTCCCACCGGAAGAAGGTCCATTTAAATTTTATACATCCGATAGATGGCGCTATTAATTTTATTTCTCTGATTACATACAGTACAAAATATTTAATTAGTCTTTACAAAAAATTTTGAAGGGTTTCTCTGATGTAGGTATGTGTGTATATTGAACAGACATAACTAAACTGTTTATTGATAATTTTTTTTTGGCTTTAAATATCATAAATGCGAATGGTAAGGATATATGAATGTGTGACAAATTTAGATAGACTTTTAAAGTAACATAGTTTATACATCAGAATAACATATAGAGGTTACTATTTATCGCGAAAAACGAAACATACACGAGTGGAGCCGAGCCATCTGTGAAAGCTAGAGTTGGTGTGGTATGTGTATGTGTATGTATACCTGTGTGCGCGCGTACGTAATATTATTTAGTCTCGAATTTTAATGAGAAGCTAATTTTATTATTTGAGGTACACATATCAATAATAACACTTTTAATTTTATATATATATATATTGAAATATATTGATGATATGTTGCAGATCAGCGATGTGTGGCGTCACGACTTGGTGGGCAACAAGAACTATTTAGCTACACCTGAACACTTTTCAACACTGACTGACGACAATCCACCCTCAGTAAACGAAGCACCCTCCGTCAATCAAGGATCTATTGTCGAATGTGAAATTTGCGACATAAAGTTACATAAAAATAACTTTGTCGAGCATATCCAGGGTAAAAACCATAAAAAACAACAACAGAAGATTCAAAAAGAGACGAAAAGTTCAACCCAGGCACGACAAGACCAACAGGGGTCAGCCAGCTCAGCCAGCAGCACTCGACAACACGTCGACGATAGAAACGGCCCGATGGACGCCGACGCATTTATGGTGTACTTCAAGAAGATGCTTTCAAATTATAATTTGAAATACGAAATGCCGATCGCCAGGAACGGAGGTCTCGTCATTGTCACGCCGAATGGTTTTGAAATGACTGTAAACGTGGAAAACTTCCACGGATACAAGCCAACAAAGACCAGCTTGTATTGTCAACTGTGCGAGACGACTATATCTACTGACACGAGAGTACACAGCGAAACTCGTATCCATATGAACAATATTACACAAAGCATAGACGAACACTTCACTCGAAAGGTAAGACTCATGGATGAAGCGAGACAAGTAAGGGACGTTGCCTCCCCGTTGAAGCTTTGTTGACTGCGCGGATGGCATAGTCGCTTAAGCAGTCAGCGCTAAGTGTTTGTGGATACACATCCTACATGGGACGATCGGTTACATACAAACAAACATACAGGTGAGCTAATTAAAGCTCTAGTTTTAAAAAGTCGCGCTCAGAATAAAGGGGAGACGGTTATATACTGCCTTTATCAGTGACAAGTTACGACGAAAATGCATAAGAGCAGTTTTCTTAGTTTCACCTGTTGTATGTTTGTTTGTGTTTGTAAGTGTGTTTTTTTAGTTTTTTGATACTTTATTTAATACAAATTTTTGTTTGCATCTCCACCCGCGTTTATGTAGGTTATCGCGGTGATTCTTCAATCTGATATAACTTTTTCAATTGTCAACTGACTAAAATAAAGCACACTAATGTTTAGTAAAATTTAATAAAGGAAAACCGTATCCACGGGTGTCATGTCTCTTCTACACAAAGGGAGGATTCTCAGACCCCAGGGGAGGTGATCACACCTGGCGGACCACGGCCCGTGGGTTGATGTTGGGATGTTTTGTATATGCTAATCACCGCGAGTTTCTATATCGCGATTCAGGAGCAGTCGCGAGTTGCTCCGTAGGTAGTTCCGTAGGTCTTCGGTAGATGGCGCTGTAATGTCTTTTCGTTTGCGCTTTATGTGGAAATCGCCGTAAGCCGATTACACTGATCTCAAGAACAACTATTTGAAACTGAAAAGTCACAGTAATATCACGCTTCTATCAAAAACAAAAAACAGACCTGAGTAGCGCGTGTCAGCTTTTTTTAATATATGTTTAATTGTTTATGTTACTCTGTGCACGCGTAATTTACGAATAATTCTCAGGTTTCTAACTAAAACATTTATTTTCAGATAAACATGATGTCTCACTGTGTGCTGTGCAATATAATGGTCTCTGATGGCGCGGAGCACGCGGCCACTGACCGTATACATTACTCGTACATGAAAACCGGCGTCTTCTATGTTAAGCAAATCGAACTTTCTGGAAGGAAACGAAAGCTGACTCACTGTGACGTGTGCGATATTTACTTGACGCCAAACACTTACCAAGAACACCTCAAGGGTCAACGGCACCTGAAGACCATCAGGGAATATTGTGGCCGTGACCAAAGCGAGACTCCTTCAAATATGATCTTTTGCAGCGTTTGCACGAGAAGTATACATTGCAACAGTTTCCAAGAACATTGCAAAGGCAAGAGGCACGCTGCGATGGCCAAGAAGACCGCGCGAACATCGCAAACCGAACCCGCCGGTCAACGGGACGTAGCTCACTGCTCACAGACTACAGTGAACCAGGCCGAAACAAACTTTCTGGAATATTTGAAGACGATGATTGCCAAATACAAATTGAACTGTGCACTCCCCGTCGTAGAAGACGATCGTGTGGTGATCACCACTCCTAAAGGTAGAAAAGAGAGGTTCACAATTGAAGTGTTCCACAGCTACAAGCAAGCGGAGAGCTCGGTGGTATGCCAAGTGTGCCGAATGAATGTACTGTCTAAAGACACGAGAGCTCACAGTTTGACCAGACTGCATGTTGTCAACATTCTACAACCCGTTGATGATAACTTTTCTCGAAAGGTATATTTTAAAAACTATTTTTTTTGCTGGTCTTTAGTAGTAATAAGATATCCTAATAAACACGGCGACCAACACCTTAAGACGCTCACGTCAGACGGCTAGATCAAGGATCTCCGATACAGAAGGATCTCTTTGAAGCCAAAACTACTGGTTACTTGGTTTCTGTGCCTGAAGTCTATGATCTGCTATTTTTTAAATATGTGTTTTTTAATGTACTAATTTTATAGGAAAGTTACAATATTTCAGTCATCTGACACACAATGCCATTTAGTTTCAAACTACACCAGTCCAGTATGTAATATAAGTTCTGGATTAGCGACCGCGTACTGGCAACGCATCTTTGGTAGTAGTACCCCTCACAAGGTGGTCCGACGACCTGGTGAAGGTCGCTGGAAGCTTTTAATTTTTCTATATTAAGAGCCTGCCAAAGTGACACTCTACTCTGCCCAATGGAAAACATGATTAGAATTCAAGAGTTGTGGTCACCATACTCATTGCAAATGCAGACAATGCAGTATGGTGACCCACACAATGGCGGCCTCGTGAGATGCTTTTTCACGCCCCGATTGGGGATGTAAAAGGCATGACAATCAATGTGACAGTGTAAGGCTTACAGTTACTACGGTAACTGTGACCCCTGCATCAATGGACCTCCGCGGTCTCACACTCACCAATGAAACACGCGAGCACGGATGCTATCGCTTTAGGTTGGTCTTCTGTGGGAGGATAGTGCTGCTCCGGTCCAGCCGGTCCGCTCGTGCTGAAATCAGCGTGGCTCTACTACCTAGTAGATGCTCGATGCGGCCGGCACGGGACCGGCTGTTGTGGAGAACCTTGAGGGAGGTTGATGTAATATAAACCTGTCGCGGTACAGAACCTCGAGGCCCTCGCATTCCTATACTCAGTAAAAACTCAACAACACTTTTCTGGCCCGACTCGGGATTCGAACCCAAGACCTCTTGATCGACAGTCGCATACACTAACCGCTAGATCATCAGAATAGTCTTAGAATACTACATATTATATGTAATGTAAAGCGGTATATTTTTAGTTAGTCTTTTACACTTAATTTGATCTATTTTTGTTGACAAATGAAAATCATATCGGCTAACCTTAACGAGACTGCCGCAGACAATGTAAGAGATTTTATCATTCTTTATAGAAACATACAGTTAGGATTTTTTTTGACGATCTCACTCCAAACCTGCGAAGTTTATAAGGTCCAAGTAGCTAGTATTTGATCTCTTACAGTAAATTAAATGGCAAAGAATGTTCTATCTAGTACCTGTGGTTCACATAGATTATAGCTAAACTCCACTCCATGGGACAACACTTTGTGTGATCCACAAATTGTTGTTCCGAATCTGAGTGTTCTTTGTGTCCGTATCTTGTGTTTTTGAAGTCCCCGCGGCACAGAATTCGTTCCTAATGCGAGAGTTTTCTCTTAAAATGAGATTTATAATTTTATCTTGTTTCAGATCAATAAATCGTGGAATCACTGTCTCATTTGCAATATCACAGTTTTGAATAGCTTCGACCACGCATCCTACAGTCCTAAACATAAAAAAAATCTGTGAATCCGACACACGCCGACGAGCCGAGGGTGGCGATGGCAACGCTGAGAAAATGTTTTGTAACGACATCTATGAATAGTGTGCTTGCATGAAAACGTTGATTACAAATACCAAGATGGTGGGACGGCAGTAATTAAAAATCATTTTTAATGTTGAAACTGTGATTTAAAAGTCAATGAAACAATAAAGAAGAAAACAAATGTAAACGATTAAGTCGGCGAGAGAATAATCCGGTTACACAGTATTGTGTATTCTTGGTCTCTAATCTTTGTGCGATGCTTCGAAGCGTCTGCAATAATCGTATACCAAACACTGTCCACAGGAATGTGCCTTGTGCAGTGTGATAGTGGGTATATATGTATCTACATATATACTAAGTTTGCTCCTGGTTCGAGCGTTTACAAATACATATGTAAAACTTTTTAGGAGTTGTTACACTTGTGCCGTGTGTGTGACATATTGTATAAACCTATCAAATAATCATGTAACATCGTTTTTTACCTAATAAACCTACTTTTAAATAAATTATAGTTGACACAACACGTTTTAATAGTAAATCAAACTAAATGGTTAACATACAATTTTAAATTTGTTAATAATTTTATTGCTGGCAATGATTCTGTTTTGTTGCAAAATACTTTTATCAATTGATTTTTTGTGGATTTGTTTTATTTGATTTGATCGATTCAACTCGATAGACTACATATGTCGTCGCAATATTGCATGCACGTTTTATTTAGTTGACAAATAAATTATTGTTTTTTATATCAAACCTTTATATTGGAATAAGAAATCAAACCAGTACAAGGTACAAAGCCACGCTTTTTTATTTTCTTTCGATGATTGAACGATATCGGTTCGGCTTATTGTTTAAGCTTGTTTATAAGTTTATTAAAACTATAATTTGTTTTTACTTTTTACTTTAAATGAGTGTTTTATTTTAAGTTTTTAAACCAAATATATGTTATTTTTATTGTAAGAGCCTGCCCTGCACTCTGCCTGATGGAAGGCATGAATAGAATTCCAAGAGTTGTGGTCTCCACACTCATTGCAAATGCAGACAATGCAGTATGGTGACCGATATTATTGCGGTCTAGCGAGATGCTTTTTCACACCTCACTTGGGGACGTAAAAGGCGTGACAATCATCGTGGCATTGTATTACAATAGTACACACCACGACAACTGTCACCCCTGCATCAATGGGCCTCCGATCTCGCACTCGCCAACGAAACACGACAATACGGATGCTGTCGCTTTAAATTGGTCTACTGCGAGAAGGTAGCAGGGCGAAACTTGGCTAATCGGTGATAGTTTGATTTTTTTACAGTGGAATTTTATTTACCAATCGGATAATTAGATACTATGTACCTACTAGGCCTAAGGTTATAACATTGGCTTACCTACTCGATATCTAGAAAAAATTGGAATACTAAATTGCCCATATACCTAAATCCTATATAATTATGTACAATATAAAATAAGTTAATTCAGTGATACTAGGTTTATTGTGTGACATAAGGTTGGTTAAGATGTGATAGACAAAGAATCAGTAAATAAAAGTCTTAAATATAATCAACATAGGTGTGATTTAATTAGCAAATAGTGTATCTCTATGATTATTGCACAAATGGCTTTGGTTTGTAGGTTATTGTGTTTAGGAACATAAACAACATTTAAGTACTTAACTTTAAACATTACAAGTAGATATCAGATAAAACTACAATTAATCACAAAGTTCAAAAATTGAACATAAAAAATTGAGAATCTTTAACATTTTGACACTCAACATGGTGCTAAATTTTACAAAATGGGCTCTGGATACACTCTCTTACATTTGTAGGTAAGTTGAATGTCTTGTTCAAATGTATTTTGACAAGTAGGTAGGTACCACAGGTATTTGAGTCCTCCTCAACTCTTGGAGTAATAATAGATTGATGTGTGTGGGGTGCATAAACATTGCCTTTTTTGGATTTAGGTAGCGGCCTCTAGGAATTTGCAACAAATTATCAAAGGGTGCTTTGAACAGCCTGGCTGTGGTTTATTAGATCCCGATTGTGGTTGGGCATTCATTGTGAAATAAAGAAGTTGGGCAGCATCTCTTGTGGCTGATTGGACTCTCTATTCAGACTAACTTTCAGGTGTTCTTAAGCTTAGATTATAACGTTTCTTGAAACAAGACCACAAATACCAGCCCGCATATTGCTTTGATCGAGAAAAAGTATGTTTAATTCCTGCGTTTTCAGCCAATCGATATGCTACAATACAAACCTGCATTACAGTCAATCCAAAACCAATTTCCTGCATTTTATTGATATAATTCAACAGCTTAATTTCTATTTCAGATGGTAAGACATAAGGTTTACCACGTTTCAACTGAGAAGTTGAAGTAGGGTTATGGTGATAGTGGCTGCAATAGGCTTTCGAGGTGCTCCATGACATTGAAAATTTTTTTGCTGTTTTATACATTGTACTCCCATTGTTTAAGACTCCCATTACAGCTGCTTTAATACTTGAGGCAATGTAAGACTTTTTCATTTTCGAAAACACCTTCTTTTTGGTTGCAAACTGTTTTGCTTCTATAAACCAATAGGTTATGTTAGAAAATAAAGATATTTGGCTTTTAGTCTGGAATATTCAAAATAACCTTATAATTCACACAACATTATTTAAATAAATTCATGAAATGTACTACACTGGACTATTGTGTGATGCACAAATATGTTAAACACAGATAAACACAAAATTTTTTTGCGCACCTAACTTAAGGATTAAATTACAATAAAAATTAAATTTCTTTTTCGGGATTTCGGTTTTGTTTTTTTTTCATTTTACCTATAAATCCAAGATAATTCAATATTTATTCCGCCAGATCTATTGACAAGTTGGTAATGGAGACTATACCATGGAATAGGCGATGGGAGGCGACTTTTTAATTTCTGTCAGTGTCCGCATACACTGTAGGTCAACGTCTACACGTTAAGATTACCACCATCCATTGAGCATGAGTTCAAACTGTAGGTCTATGTAGTAACTTCATTATGAAGAACGAATAAACTCTGTCACGGATTTACTCTTATATCACCGATTAGCCAAGTTTTGGCCTACTGAGTCGGTATTGTGTCCGTTTCACGTATGATTTTCAGGTCCTGTCGTCACAGGACACGTTCGTAGTGCAGGAGTAGGATATCCAATACCTTTAAACGAGTAATTGGGTAGATTACTGTATCGGAAATAAATACCAATGTCCACTTCATTAAAACTAATATCGCGAAACATCTCGGAAAATAGAATTAACATAGCTTTTTATTATTGTTACGAATTTCAATCAAATAAGTAGGTATATAAAAAGTAACTAATTTGACTAAGGTGTCATCTATCCTATATAGGTAGTAGGTACTTGGAAACCGAGCTTTGCTCTGGATTTTTGGAAAGTTGTTTTGAAATAAACACGCACAAAACAACGTTTCATAAAAATGAAACCTAGCTAGCCAAATTATTGTTTTTGATAATTATATAACATTTTATTACTTACAACTAAACAAGAATGAAATTTGTTTATTCGTTTAGACGCGCAAATATATATTCATACTAGTTCTAGTTGAAAATACGCTGGACAACCCATTTATCGAGTGATGGGCGTTAAATAAAAAAAATAAAAAAAAGAATACAAAAACAAATACAAAAATTGAAAAATAAGTAAATGATTCGCACAAAAACAAAGTCGCATGAATAATAAAATAGAAACATCTATTATATTTTTCTCTGTTGGGAGTTCTCGCTTGTATAATTATGAAATCATTATTTATCAAATATTGCGTAAAACGTTTTAAATTCTCAATTCAAAGTAGGTAGGTAGTATAAATATACATAACGTAAATTGCAAATACGAGTTAAAATCACATTTAATACTTTATAAACAAATCAGCAAGTCAGTAAATAAATATTTTTAATAATGATGTAAAAGATGATCTCAATAGAAAGTCTTATGTAACATATATGCATGATTTGCATTTTTGGAGAACAGCCCCGGTCAAATGCAGTGTAAAAGTGTCATATTTCTGCAGTATCGAAATTAAATTAAATAAATTTTAACAGGCGTTAAAGTTACTTTGTTTTTTAATGTAATCCCAACTCGAGTTTCTACCTACTTTTTTTTACTAATATTTGAAATTCTGAGGGTGTACACATATCTGGATTTTCGCATCCCACTTCTGAAATATAATGAAAAACTCCAAGTCTCAGCTCAGCATTTACTTTCATTTCACTTGTAACACTTTCATCGGCCAACTAGCACAGTTTCCACTGTACAACTTATCACCTCGATGGTTTACCAGAAGAACTCCAATTCACAGCACAGTAAATAACTTTATTCCACTTTTAACACTTTCATCGACCAATTAGCATAGTTTCTATTAGACATTTTACTACCTCAATGGTTATCCAACGTCTGATGCAGCTCCTGACTTAATAATCAAAACGCTGTTTAAACCCCACCACTCTCAATCCTTTCACTAGAGTAGACGATGTCACAAAAGAGAGACGGAGTCGAGTAGTGTTGCCATTTAAGAAAAATAGAACTACCCTCCAAAAAATCATTACAATATTAAACAGTAATTGTTACCATTGCCCAACAGAGACTGCCTGAAACACTATTTACACGTAGCTCAGACCGATTACAATATAATTTGTAATATTGGAAGGTAGCTCCTTATCGCGGGCTGTTGAGTTTTAAGCTAGTGCTGGATATGTAAGAGTAAAAACTTATTTATTACTCGAGTGGTAAATAAAGCCCTTACCCACGTAATATTTATATTTATTAGACATACATTCTACTAATCTAATATACAAATATAAAGAGAGAATGAAGAAGACCGATAACTCGTCTCCATATATAATATTTATTTATTACTATATTATCCGTACATGATGCCGTAATACAATGTGATATATTTATTAAACCATTGCAGAAAAATAATAGTTTAAAAAAACTAAAAAATACACGCTTTTATTGCTAATCGAACTAAAAACTAGAAAATAATCTTCAATGACAAAGAGTTTAACATTACAGTAGTAGAAGATCGAACAATCAATCATAGCGAATCGCCTCAAAATAAACCTACGCTTTTTCCTCTGACTTGAATTATTCTGTTAATAACTTAAATTTTATTATAATTTTATTTTGAGGTGATTCACTATGATTGATTGTTCGATCTTCTACTACTGTAATATTAGACTCTTTATACTCTATGTATATTTGGTGCCAAATTATAAAATAGATACGTGTGGCACTCGGGGACTGCCGCGGTAAAGCTATTGCATAGCATTTTTTATCGCCTTATGCAATTATAATATTTCGGAGCAGCCCGTCTCGATCCCTGCAAGCTTCGTACAGTCTACACGCATACGTCTAGTCGCACGCACACAAACACCGTGCCGAAGTCTGCCGAACTGAAACGACGTTAGACGATGCGCAGCTTTCAACGCCGCAAAACTGTGGCGGTCGGAGTGGGGGATGTTAGATTTATTTTCGTTACGGAATTTCTTGATTCACTCGCCGCGCTCGAAGCCGGCGATGAAAGTTATGCAATAGCTTAAAACCATAAAATCGCTCTTATGTCTGAGGAATTTGAGTGCAAACGCTGTCACACAAGAATTTTATTTATGCACAATTTTTATTTATTCATTTACCACAATATGTGTAACGTAATATAATCGGCAACGAAGGAAGTAAGTAAACCACAATACACATCGTTTCAATATCAGTTGGCCAACAGTGGCGCAACTATTTCCGTCACTCGTCGTCATGCACCAGTTTGGCGTGTGTGTAGAGGGCCGGCCGCTGCTTGAAGTTGTCGCCGCAGTCCTCGCACATGTTGCTTCTCTGCTCAGAGTGAATCAGCTTGTGACTCCGTAGTGTTGTGATGAACTGAAATAAATAGACAACACAGTGAACCAACCAGCGATTGACAGTAGTACAGCGAAAGTCATTTACGATGCAATAATTTTTCCTTTTTTTACTCAACTGCATCTACTCCCAAACTGAGCAGAGCCAGTACTATGAGTACTAGACAACTGATATTAATACATACATAGTTTTTATACGTATACATATAGCGCTCAAAAGTATTTTGACAAGATTACTTTTGCAGTTATCTTTTTACTGAGTACTTCAAAATAATTTTAGTATTTTATAATATTATTATTTATGATGTATTTCATCCTCTGTGTGTTACAAGTTGGAACTTATTTGTTTTCTTTCTTTATTAAAAACAAAACACCTCTATACATGCGCTCAAAAGTATTTTGAAAACCATTCAGTTCCTTGCTGGCAGTGGTTCTACTCACACTGCATATATTTTTGTCTAACAGTTTGCGAAACGGTTCAGATTATGGACGAGTTCAGAATGGTCCAAGGTGTTGTGGAGTGACGAAAGCAAATTTAATTTAGTGTGTTGTAAACAAAAGATTTGATGTTCGATACCAAATACCCACAGTAAAGCAATGAGGTGGCAATATTATGGTCTGGGGATGATTTTCTCGCCGCGGAATCGGACCTTTAGTTAGGATAGAAGGTACTATGGATCGCTTTATGTACGCAGATATATTAAAGCAACAAATGCTACCCTATGCTAAAGGAAATATGGCACCTGGTTGGTATTTTCAACAAGACAATGACCCAAAGCACAAATCGAAACATGTCAACGACTTCATGAAACTCGCTAAAATCAAAATGCTCGACTGGCCAAGTCAAAGTGCTGATTTAAACCCCATAGAACATCTTTGAGAAGAACTGAATCGCCGGGTAAGATGTCGAAACTATTCAAATAAAGATGCTTTATATGAAGCACTAAGTAACGAATGGAGCCGAATATTGTGATATTGATCGTTTGCAGAAACTAGTTGAGTCGATGCCGGCGCGTTGTGAAGCGGTCTTGAAGGCTAATGGATATGCAACAAAATACTAATAGTTCATATCAAAAATAATATTTTTTGAAGTGAAAACTTTTTTAGGCGCGTTGAGCGTTTTGGTAGAGGGTAAAATCCTCGGTTCGCGTCACCGACATGCTAATGATAATAGTATATCTATAGCTATGGAGAATATGATATTATATATTATATATGAAATTTATTATTATTATATATTATATATAGCTATATATAAAACATAAAAAAATTCATATAATTTTTGCATATAGTTTTAATTACTCTCAACTTAATAGTTCCGTTTTCACTTCTATCGGCAGTCCCACGACTGCTACTGTTTTTTTATTTTATAAAATAAAAAACTTTCCTTGTCAAAATACTTTTGAGCCGTGTCGTAAATTTTTTTTTAAGTTTTCTTTTTGTGTAGAAATACATTACATTTATGAAACGTATCATTACTTCAAATATAATCTTTGATTGGAAACAATTTTGTCATCATTTTTTGTGATATGAAATAAAATTGAGTTGTCAAAATACTTTGGAGCGCTACTGTATATATTATACATATAAAACACTCAAATTCCGAAATAAATATTTGCAGATCAGGTAAACATTTAGTCCGACCCCAGAATCGAACCTTTGACCTCAAGCACAGCAGTCACGTACTCTACCACTGCGCCACCGAGGCAGTCAATGAATCAATTCATTTTGAAAGCTTAAAAAATACACACAATAAAATTGACGTAATCTATATTAATCTTATAATCTGTAAGATATAGTGTGTACAGACGAAATGAATGGAAAAGTTTATCCGTTTAAGAGTTATGATGCCACAGACTGACTGATAATGGTCAAACTAACAACGCTCCTGTTTTTGCGTCGGAGATTAAATACTAAATTCTATTTCTTTTCTATTTTTTTTTTTTTTAAAAGACAACGCCCGCTCTATGTATAAATCCTGTGTCGCGGGGGACTTTACAAACATACAAGAAACGGACACAAAGAACACCCAGACTCAGAACAACAATTTATGGATCACACAAAGTGTTATCCCATGTGGGATTTGAACCCACAACACTCAGCGCAGTAGAGAGCGGCGTGGCGACCGCTTAAACCACTTTTTTTTTTTTTTTTTTTTTTTTAACGTGTGGAAACCCCCTCGAGCCGTCACCCCACCGGGGTTTACGGCGAGGTGGTGTGTCGGAATCGGACCGACTAAAACCACACGGTGTGCCACTCTGCCCCTGAGATAGGAGGGATCCGGGAACCGCTGCTATTACGACATCCAGATCCTTCCTAGGGCCAGCCCGCCAACGCGGGCACCATCTGCGGACAAACTCTCTATTCAGGCGACGTACGGCACACACGCACGTCGCCTCCTCGCGGCTGGCCATTGTAGCGGATGGAGGGGAAAACCCATCCCGTCCACCCGCGGCCACACTCAAGGCGGCATGAGGCGCTGATATGCGCGCCTCCGCCGCCCGGTTCGCCGGCGGCGAATTGGGTCCGAATGGAAATCGTCCTCCCGGGCCCTCTCCGCCGCCTCCTTCCGCGAAATTACGTCTTCGCAGAAGGTTGCGACCGCGGTAAAACAATTGTCGCTACCGGCCATGGAGCGTATGACGGCCGGTAGCGAGAGATCTCCTCCAATAACTGCAGTGAGGACCCCACGCTGCGCCGCCCAGGCGGAACAAACCGCTAGCGTGTGCTGAGCCGAGTCCTCACTGCAGTCGCAGTGGTGACAGGCGGGACTCAATTCCCTCCTGGCGACCGAGTGCAGATACTTCCCGAAGCAACCGTGCCCGGAAAGGACCTGCGTCAGTCGGAAGGAAAGGGTCCCGTGCTGCCGCCCTGCCCACTCGGCGATGACCGGCTGGAGAGCCTCCACGGCGGCAAAGCCAGCACGTGGAGCCTCCAGCCGGGACGACCAACGAGCCATTGTGGCTCGACGAGCGGCTTCTCGCCACTCGCGTATCTCTTCGGGCGGGGGCCGTATGCCGCTACCCGCCCGGAAGTCAACCGTCCGCCTATAAACTTCGGCGAGCACTTCCGCCTCCAAATCCCACGGGGGAGTTCCGGCCAAGGCGCACGCCGCCTCCGTCGATACGGTGCGGTAACCGCGTATGGCTCTAACCGCCAATATCCTCTGAGGGCGCCAGAGGCGAGCCCTATTCTGGGCGGTCAGAGCCGCCGCCCACGCCGGTGCACCATACAGCGCCATTGACCGGACAACCCCCGTGTATAGCCGTCTCGTCGCGACGCTAGCTCCACCCAGATTGGGCAAAAGTCGCCCAAGGGCAGAAGCAGCGCCGACCAGCTTTGGAGAAAGCTGTCGGAAGTGCTCGTCGAAGAGCCACCTGCCGTCGAGGATCAGGCCCAGATACTTCATCTGGGCCTGAACCGGTACGAGGACCGAATTGACCACGATGGAGGCGCCGGAGGGTGGACCACGACGGGGCCCATGGAACAAAAGGGCCTCCGTCTTGTCCAGGGCCACCCGCAAACCCAGCGCCTCAATTCGCCCGACCACCAGAGAGACACCCGTGGTGGCCAGGCGCGCCGCCTCTTGAAAGTTCATGCCCCGGGCCGTGACCAATGTGTCATCTGCGTAACAAATTACGCCCAGCCCGGGGGGAAGACGACCTCGAAGGGCCCAGTCGTATCCCATGTTCCACAGGAGTGGTCCGAGGACAGACCCCTGTGGAACACCACACGACATGAGCCGCCGCCTTAGAACACCGTCTCGGTCCTCGTACATGACGGTACGCTCCTCAAGATAGTCTGCCACTAGCCGCCTCAGGTACTTTGGCACCCCATGGTAGTGGAGTGCTTCCCTGATGCAGCTAAATGGCAGACTATTAAATGCGTTGGCGATGTCCAACGACACCGCCAACAGCACGCCGCCACAGCTCACCGCCTCTTCGGTAACGGCCCTCAGGCGCAACACGGCATCGACCGTCGAACGCCCCGCCCGAAAACCAAATTGGGCGTCCGACAGATCGGGGCCCACCTCGCAGAGGTGCCGGACGATGCGGGCAGAGAGTATCCTCTCAAACAGTTTACCCGCCTCGTCCAGCAACACGATGGGCCTATAGGCCGCTACCGATTCGGCTGGCCGTCCCGGCTTCCTCAATAGGACCAGCTTCCCGCTTTTCCAGCACTCAGGGAAGCGTCCGGACGCCAAACTAGCGTCCAGGACCTCCCTGAGGCGGTCCGACATGTGTTCGAGGGCTCGGGCCAGCACTCGGGCAGGTATCCCGTCCGGCCCGGGGGCGGTGTTCTTAGAGCGGATCCGTAGAACAACCGCCCCTACCTCCGATTCCCTAACGGGCGGAACATCGTCCTCGTTCCCCCCGTCGTCTCCGACCATGAAGGTCATTGACGGGGGTGTGTGCTCCACCCGCTGCGGGAAAAGGCCCTCGACCACTTCCCGACCGCTTAAACCACTAGGCCAACCGTGCAGTCTATGTAAATGTTATATTAAAGCTTAAGTGAACTTGAACCTTATGTGTATGGATATAGCGACCTTATTGCATACGGGTATCTCGCAGTTGTATTGTGACTTGTGTAAACGGTAGAAGTAGTGCCTCGTCTAGTAAACCTTGGACGCGAACTTGTTGTTGCACTCTGGAAACGAGAAGCAAATAATCACAAATACATTATTACCGGTAATCACAGGCAATGGTGATGGTATGATGATGATGACAATAATATAAACATTGTCTAACATCAAACACACAGCGCCGACTAGTTTCAAACCAACCCAAGCTATGACAGTTAGATTGACTGATAGTACGAGTATACTATACACTATTTTTCTGAAAATACATGTTTTATACATAGTCAGTATATAAAATCCTAACCAAATATTTGCAGGTCATCGGACCCGAGACCTAAGAACAGCAGTCGCACACGCTACCATTGCACCACTGAGATAGTGTTGTTCCCATTGACCTACGAGTTAGCACAGCACTAAACATTTATGTCACATATTTTACGGTAGGTATATTGTACGCACTATAGATATTGATTGTCAAGAAACAGGTGTTAGTTTCTTTTATGTTTTATCGGTGAAACTTATAAAAACTTATAACAACAATATTACTAGCCTCACCTTTTTCTTGGTGTGTGACAAGCGTGTCAAACATTTCTTGTCTTTTAATTGACACAAAGTCAAATTGTTCTAAAGTGATGCCGCAACTATAACAACAGTGTTATAAGTTATTTATTTTGGAGCAACCACAGAACAGAGAATAAAGTAGAAATAATGAAATAGCGCATTTGTTTTTGTAAGTCTTTACAGACCCTTACACTTCGTGCAAATGCAATGTAGGAGTGTTAGGTGAGCCAGAATTTTTAACGCTTTTGAACGTGATCGTTCGTAGTTTCGGAACTTCTGCAAATCTTTGAAACAATATAGGATTTATAATATTATTAATCGTTATGTGTATGCCTAGGCCACAAAGAATCACTTAGAATTACCACTAATCGCACTTCTAATGTTTATTGCTCTGGAGAACTTTTTAAGGGTTTTGGGAAATACTTCGCCAGCGCTCGCGACAGCGTTGATGTGTACACAACGAACTGTTGTCATTTTATTATATTTATAGATTATTACCATATATGTTACAAGGTATGCGACGTACATTATTTTGAAAACAAAGAAAAAGGTTCTTAATTTAATTACAAAATAACAATAATAACTTACAAAACACAGACTAATAGACTGCACGGAGGACTTAATGGTTTAAGCGGTCACCTAGCCGTAACTGCGCACAATGTTAGGAGTTCGATCCCCACATCCCAGTTTGTGTGATCTGCAAATTGTTGTTCAGAGACTGGGTGTTCTTCGAGTCCGTCACATGTACACGTAAAAGAGTCGCCCGCGACGCAAGACAGTTCCTAGTGTTGGAATAAATAAATAAAATAACAATACGTACACACAAGCCACTGACAGGTCCGGTGAGAGACTACGCTTGGCTGCCGCTGGACGCCGAAGCACGAGTATATGGAGTGCGGAATAGTGCCCTCTCCAATCCGCATTCGGAGATCGGGGTCACAGTCATTTTCTGAGTTTGTTACAGTATTTGAATTTCGGTGGAGGTTGGGTAAATAATGCTTCCTCACGGTTCGTCCGAAGGCGTCAATAGAATTGGGGAACATTGAACCGCGGGCACCATCCATCTAGACTGCTCGGGATGCAAACATCTCAAGCCATGCGCCTCCTGTTTCTCACCACCAATGACTCCCTACATACTGTTTATCTCTTTGTCCTGTCCCTATCCGTTGTCCACTCTCCCCCTTCTGGGGCTTAAAGTCAAATAACAGCGACTTCGCCTCCGCTCTTCTAACACCCTGCTAAGATGTTGTTAGCCGCTGTTATCATCGCTCCAATTTGCTCCTAATTTTGTGCCACCCGTGCGCGAAATCCCGTAGCTGCCTAAAGTTGGCCTCCGAGGAAACCAAGTCGGAGTAGTACACCGGTCCGCCTTCTTGTCGTACGATCCCGTTCAACATTTTATTCCTCTGTTCCTCATATAGTGGGCAAAACCATAGTACATGATGCATATCCTCATCCACGCCTAAGCCGCAGTAGCACTCGCTAACTCCGCTTAGCTTCATGTCATACAACCTTTTGCGAAAGCAGCCATGTCCGGTGAGAATTTGCGACGTTTCATAGTCCGGTTCGACAAAGGTTGCCCCGAGTCTAACCGCCACGTCCGGGAAAAACCGATGCAATTCCCTCCCCTTCTCTGAGGTGTTCCACCTGGTTTGCCAGGCGTCGACAACGTGGTCCCACACTCTGCGTTTCACCGCCGCTAGCTCCTCCCTGGTCGCGTTCTGTGTGCGAGCCTCACCTAGTCTGCCAGCACGGATGACCTCGAAGTCCGCCGGAAGCACACCGGCCAGTACCGGGAGGGCGGAACTGCTCGTCGATCGGTAAGCCTTGGTCAGAAGGACCAAGGCTGGTCTCTGGGTGCGCAGAAGCGCACTCCGCACAACGTGTAGGGACGCACGCTCGTACCAGCATACCGCAGCGTACGTCACCGTAGCGACGTACGTGCCCTGGTACAGAACACCAAGAGCCTTATACCTCACCCCCCATGAGTTCGCCGACACTCGCGACATCTTGCCGAAGCAGTTAGCCGCACGTTCCCCGATGGATGCCGCATGCTGGGCAAACGACAGACTGGCGTCGATTACCACCCCCAAGACCGTGGTTGACGTGACGCTCCGGATCGATTCGCCGCCGAACCTGATGGTGGGGGGACGCTGGAGTTTTCCCCTCATCGTCATCGTAGATGACTTAGAGGATGAGAACCCCAAGCGGTTTCTGCTCCCCCACTCACCGACGAGATTCAAAACTGTAGAGGCCGAGGTCTCTACTCTCGCCCGGGAATCCGCCTCAACCAGGATGGTCACGTCATCGGCGTACGCCACGGTCGTCACCCCCCCGGGGAGCGGCAACCGAAGCAGGTCATCCAACAAGATGTTCCAAAGCGTGGGTCCCAACACCGATCCCTGCGGGCAACCCATCGTTGCTGTCTTCCACTCCACATGATCGCCCACGAACAAGCCAACACGCCTATCGACGAAGTAGCCCGCGAGCATCGAATAGATGTTACGCGGGCAGCCCCCCCGCTTAGCTTTCAGCAAGATCATAGGCCACCATGCGTTGTCGAAGGCTCCAGAGATGTCTAGAAAAATAGCCTGAACATACCTCGACTTGCTGTTCCTCACAGATGACAAGAGCTGCAATAACGCAGACTCCGTCGACCGACCCGGAGTGAAACCATGCTGGCAGTCCGACAGCCCCCTGCTGATTTGCGGGGCGCACGAGAGCATTACGCGTTCCAAAATTTTACCAAGGATCGGCAGCAACGTGATGGGGCGGTACGCTTTCGGGTCGGCAAGCGGCTTGTCGTTGCCCTTCGGCAAGACGAGCAACCTGCCTTCCTTCCAAACGCCCGGGAAAATTCCCTCTTTTATGCACCTAGCAAACACCTCAGTGAAGTCTCTAGCGGCAGCACATCAAACATGCTCGATAATGCGCGCAGAGATACCATCAATTCCCGGAGCAGTGTTGGGTAACTTCCTGACTATACTATCCAAATCCTGACCTGACGGAGAAGGGGCATCCTCACCTGAAGGCGAGCACGCAGCCGCAAAGCGCACTTGCCGGTGGTAGCCGGTGTCCTTAGACAAATCGTCGTCCGGACACAGACCATGCACTAGACAGCGCGCGGCCTCGCGCACACTCCCAGCATAACCTTGGGCGAACTTAGTCCCACATATTACATTGCGTGGAGGGCGAACCCTCCCGCACGCGGCACGGTACGCAAGACCCCAAGGGTCCTGGTTACCGGATTCTGCAGTTTCTCGGAAGAAATTAAGTTGCGCCCTCTCCATGGCCGCTCTATATGCACGCCTAGCAGAATGAAAAGCCTCTCTCGCAATTATTTCACTCGGCCCACCCCGTTGTCGGGTACCTCGCCACTCCCTTCTTTTGCGCATGTTTTGTCTTCTATACTTATCTAGCTCTGCTGACCACCATTCATAACCATTGTCCTTCTTACTATCACGAGACACCCCAATAGTGTCTCTTGCCGTACATACGATTATACTAGTAAACTGCTTACATACCTCGGACGCCGGCTTGTTCCATTTAATGTATGCCATTCGCTCAGTGATTTTGGACTCGAAGAGTTTCCAGTTTGCACAACGATCTCGGAACCTCGTTAGCGTCCCTCCAGACAGCTCTGCGCGTGGAGCAAATGAGCCTGAGCTCGCCACTCTGAAGGTGATTAGCCGGTGGTCGCTGGTACTCGCTCCTGCGTGTACCGTCCAATCTGCAATGTTCACGCTCCTCGTGTGGAGCGTGACGTCAATGTTTGATTCCCCATTTGTGGTGCTGAATGTGTAGGGCTGTCCGCCGGTGTTGGCGATCAATAATCCACGGGCCAGAACGAAGGCCTCCATGGATTCCCGACGGTGAGTGACGTCGGGACCTCTTCCTGTATATTGCCGCTGGTCGGAGAACCACAAAGGGGAATGGGCGTTAGTGTCTACACAGATAATCACCCTCATGCCGCGTAGGTGGTCTAGGACCCGCCCCAGCTGGTCCAGGTGTAGGTCTATGTCATCGCTGTACCTGAAGTAGGAGGAAATGACATAAATGTCCTCGCCCCCCACATCCAGACAACAGACGAGACAGTGAGTAGTGGACAGATGGTAAAGAATAGCACAGGGCAGGTCAAGGCGCGGCAAATATACACCAGCTTGCGCACGGGGGCCACACTGCAGAATGCTAGCGGCATCGCTTGGGGGTCCGGAATACTGTTCCTGTACAAGAACAGCATCCAGCCCCAAGTCCCGTGATAAGGCTGGGAGCTCCTTGGTGGCGAGCTCTCCCCCCCCCCAAATTAATCTGACCTATGGTCAGTGAGGCTCTACTGTCCATAGTTGGTGGCAGAGATTAAGCGTCGCTCGGCGTTCTGGCGAGCCGGACAGTCCCTAGACGCTGTAGTGTGCGTGTTCGCCTGCGGGTGCCCGAACTTGCTGCAGGTGGCGCAGCAAGAGGTGGACGACTTGCAGTCTCCATGTTGGTGGCCCTCTTTGCCGCATTTGCTGCACGTTGTTGTGGCGGCGCGGCACAATTTTTCCGGGTGCCCGTACAGTTGGCACTTGCGACAGCACGTGACCTCCGCATAATCCTCTACCACCACTACTTCCCACCCGATGTAGAGCCTCTCTCTGGACACCAGCGCTGTACGGAGTGCTGGGGAGCACTCCAGCACCACCGTGGTCCTGTTGCCGCCTTTGCGTGACTTTTTAAACGCCATTCTGGCCTCTTTTTTCAGCTTCTCTGGTGTCCACACTGGGTCGCCCAGGAAGTTCTGCTCGTGGATGGCCACGAGAACCTCTTCAAGTCCAGGGTCGCCTTCCATATTTCGGAGGGCGACAAGAGGTGACCTTGATTTAGCGTCCCTAATTTGCAGGGACGCTGGGATGGCCGCTTTGATCTTGGCCGCCGCCTCCGTTGTAGCCGTCCTCAGGATGAGCCCCGAGTTGGCGACTCGCCGTAGTCCCACTATCTGGGCGCCCAGATCACGCGGCTGAACGCTCTTCTTAAGAGCCGCTTTCGTCTGTTCCGCCGATTTCAGGTCACTACCCTCGGCCGGGTAGATGGCCAGGGTGGCAGCGGAAGGTGGGGGAATGATTAGGGGGGGGGCTTTGGGTGCCCTCTTTAGGGCCCGTGCATAGTTTACTGTCTGCCACCCTTCTGTGGCAGACCTTGGAGCCGCCGCTGCGACCGCGGTCGCTTCAGCGCGCGCCCTCGCAGCCTCAGCCTCCGCCTTCGAAGCTCGTTCCATCTCCCTCGTAACTACCCGGTCAAGCTCCGTTGCTCGGGTCCTCTGCCCGTCCACCAGGATGCAGCAGTGTCCGACAACTTCGGTGATGACTCGCAGCTGGTCGTTTATGGCAGCCAGATCCGACTTGTTAAGACGCGACGAGTGACCTCCCGCCACTGCCGCGATGCTCCTGCACGCCGCGGACGCCTTAGCCAGCAGTTGGCGTGCATTGGCCCGCTGTAGGTCGCTGTCCCCCAGAACGAATTCTTCATCCCCCGACGTAAATGGGGATCCGTACTCCGTTGTTGGAGTGTGTACCGACGGGGGAGCGAAAATAAGACCTACCCCACTGGTTGTAGGGAGGTCACGCGCCGTGCGGCGCTTGGGCTCCGTCTCCACGAGAGGGTCCGGAGACAAAATCCTTTTAGCGGCTGCTGGTCGTGGACGTCCTGCGTCGGCCTCCCTATCTTCAGCAGGCGCGGGAGAAAACGTTGGTGTCGGCGGGAATGCCGGCACACCTCCAGGTGACGCTGCTGCCACCACGTAATCAAAGGCCGCTTGGGCCCTTGCCAGGATTTCGGGCGGAGTCCGGGCGGACTCCCCCCCTACCGCACGTGCCCCCGACGGGGGGCTCCTCCTGGCCGCCCCCCTAGGCCTGAACGGGTCCATCATCCGGGGGGGGGGTTGCCCCCTCCTCTTCGGAGTCGCTGCTCATACTCCGGGTGACCGGAGGAGGTTATTAAAGCACACACACAGTAAGAGTCAAAAACAAAAAAAAAAAAAAAATTTTTTTTTCGAAAAGATTCGTGTACTCAAGGCACCGATAGGATGAATAACGCAGTACAGTATCTGTAGAAATACACGAAAACAAACTGAACTTAGACTAAAAATCGTCTATTTCGATGAAGTCTGTGGTGTTGCAGGGTACTCACCCCCTAGTGACGGAGAGCCGCGCACTGGCAACCCCAGGCGCCGGCAACCTCCACACACGCGCACACACACACTCAAAAACACAAACGTCACTGTCGCAATATTTGACAACCGTCAAAAGTGTCACTGTCACACAAACGTCACTAAACAAAACGTCACTGTCGCGGTTTTGACAGACGTCACAAGTGTCACTGTCACTGCTGTCACTTGACGCACTAAGAGTCCTGTCTCAACTGGCGCGGAACAAAATCCAATATGGCCGCTGCCTCTTATGGGCGAGTGCCCAAGCGAGAGCAGGAGGGACCGAGTTTTGCAACTTGCAAACACAATTAGAATACGACGGTAGAAGTAAAAACTCACGGAGCGCACTTCGACACGTCTGCACTCGACGAAAGCGTACGGCGAGGACATACCCTCCACCTTCCCATGGCCCTACCAACCTCGCGGTTATAACGGGCCGAATCACGGGAGAGGGCACGCGCTACTTGCTCGGGGCTCGTTTCACGCGTGGCCTTTCTTGACTCCCTACAAATTGTTTATCTTTTGTCCTGTCCCTTATCTGTTGTGAACTCTCCCCCTTCTGGGGCTTGACACCACAGCACAGCGACTTCGCCTCCGCTCTCCTAGCGCCCAATGATGATGTTGTTGGTCGCTGTTCTCTTCATCTCCTCATCGCTCCAATTTGCTCCTAATTTTGTGCCACCCGTGCGTGAAATCCCGTAGCTGCCTAAAGTTGGCCTCCGAGGAAACCAAGTCGGAGTAGTACACCGGTCCGCCTTCTTGTCGTACGATCCCGTTCAACATTTTATGCCTCTGTTCCTCGTATAGTGGGCAAAACCATAGTACATGATGCATATCCTCATCCACGCCTAAGCCGCAGTAGCACTCGCTAACTCCGCTTAGCTTCATGTCATACAACCTTTTACGAAAGCAGCCATGTCCGGTGAGAATTTGCGACGTTTCATAGTCCGGTTCGACAAAGGTTGCCCCGAGTCTAACCGCCACGTCCGGGAAAAACCGATGCAATTCCCTCCCCTTCTCTGAGGTGTTCCACCTGGTTTGCCAGGCGTCGACAACGTGGTCCCACACTCTGCGTTTCACCGCCGCTAGCTCCTCCCTGGTCGCGTTCTGTGTGCGAGCCTCACCTAGTCTGCCAGCACGGATGACCTCGAAGTCCGCCGGAAGCACACCGGCCAATACCGGGAGGGCGGAACTGCTCGTCGATCGGTAAGCCTTGGTCAGAAGGACCAAGGCTGGTCTCTGGGTGCGCAGAAGCGCACTCCGCACAACGTGTAGGGACGCACGCTCGTACCAGCATACCGCAGCGTACGTCACCGTAGCGACGTACGTGCCCCGGTACAGAACACGAAGAGCCCTATACCTCACCCCCCATGAGTTCGCCGACACTCGCGACATCTTGCCGAAGCAGTTAGCCGCACGTTCCCCGATGGATGCCGCATGCTGGGCAAACGACAGACTGGCGTCGATTACCACCCCCAAGACCGTGGTTGACGTGACGCTCCGGATCGATTCGCCGCCGAACCTGATGGTGGGGGGACGCTGGAGTTTTCCCCTCATCGTCATCGTAGATGACTTAGAGGATGAGAACTCCAAGCGGTTTCTGCTCCCCCACTCACCGACGAGATTCAAAACTGTAGAGGCCGAGGCCTCTACTCTCGCCCGGGAATCCGCCTCAACCAGGATGGTCACGTCATCGGCGTACGCCACGGTCGTCACCCCCCCGGGGAGCGGCAACCGAAGCAGGTCATCCAACAAGATGTTCCAAAGCGTGGGTCCCAACACCGATCCCTGCGGGCAACCCATCGTTGCTGTCTTCCACTCCACATGATCGCCCACGAACAAGCCAACACGCCTATCGACGAAGTAGCCCGCGAGCATCGAATAGATGTTACGCGGGCAGCCCCCCCGCTTAGCTTTCAGCAAGATCATAGGCCACCATGCGTTGTCGAAGGCTCCAGAGATGTCTAGAAAGATAGCCTGAACATACCTCGACTTGCTGTTCCTCACAGATGACAGGAGCTGCAATAACGCAGACTCCGTCGACCGACCCCGAGTGAAACCATGCTGGCAGTCCGACAGCCCCCTGCTGATTTGCGGGGCGCACGAGAGCATTACGCGTTCCAAAATTTTACCGAGGATCGGCAGCAACGTGATGGGGCGGTACGCTTTCGGGTCGGCAAGCGGCTTGTCGTTGCCCTTCGGCAAGACGAGCAACCTGCCTTCCTTCCAAACGCCCGGGAAAATTCCCTCTTTTATGCACCTAGCAAACACCTCAGTGAAGTCTCTAGCGGCAGCACACCAAACATGCTTGATAATGCGCGCAGAGATACCATCGATTCCCGGAGCAGTGTTGGGTAACTTCCTGACTATACTATCCAAATCCTGACCTGACGGAGAAGGGGCATCCTCACCTGAAGGCGAGCACGCAGCCGCAAAGCGCACTTGCCGGTGGTAGCCGGTGTCCTTAGACAAATCGTCGTCCGGACACAGACCATGCACTAGACAGCGCGCGGCCTCGCGCACACTCCCAGCATAACCTTGGGCGAACTTAGTCCCACATATTACATTGCGTGGAGGGCGAACCCTCCCGCACGCGGCACGGTACGCAAGACCCCAGGGGTCCTGGTTACCGGATTCTGCAGTTTCTCGGAAGAAATTAAGTTGCGCCCTCTCCATGGCCGCTCTATATGCACGCCTAGCAGAATGAAAAGCCTCTCTCGCAATTATTTCACTCGGCCCACCCCGTTGTCGGGTACCTTGCCACTCCCTTCTTTTGCGCATGTTTTGTCTTCTATACTTATCTACCTCTGCTGACCACCATTCATAACCATTGTCCTTCTTACTATCACGAGACACCCCAATAGTGTCTTTTGCCGTACATACAATTATACTAGTAAACTGCTTACATACCTCGGACGCCGGCTTGTTCCATTTAATGTGTGCCATTCGCTCAGTGATTTTGGACTCGAAGAGTTTCCAGTTTGCACAACGATCTCGGAACCTCATTAGCGTCCCTCCAGACAGCTCTGCGCGTGGAGCAAATGAGCCTGAGCTCGCCACTCTGAAGGTGATTAGCCGGTGGTCGCTGGTACTCGCTCCTGCGTGTACCGTCCAGTCTGTGATGTTAACGCTCCTCGTGTGGAGCGTGACGTCGATGTTTGATTCCCCGTTTGTGGTGCTGAAGGTGTAGGGCTGTCCAGCGGTGTTGGCGATCAGAAGACCGCGCGCCAAAATGAAGGCCTCCATCGACTCCCGACGGTGAGTTACGTCGGGGCCTCTCCCGGTGTACTGGCGTGGATTCGAGAACCACAAAGGGGAATGGGCGTTAGAGTCTACACAGATAATCACCTTCATGCCGCGTAGGTGGTCTAGGACCCGCCCCAGCTGGTCCAGGTGTAGGTCTATGTCATCGCTGTACCTGAAGTAGGAGGAAATGACATAAATGTCCTCGCCCCCCACATCCAGACAACAGACGAGACAGTGAGTAGTGGACAGATGGTAAAGAATAGCACAGGGCAGGTCAAGGCGCGGCAAGTATACGCCAGCTTGCGCACGGGGGCCACACTGCAAGATGCTAGTGGCATCGCTTGGGGGTCCGGAATACTGTTCCTGTACAAGAACAGCATCCAGCCCCAAGTCCCGTGATAAGGCTGGGAGCTCCTTGGTGGCGAGCTCTCCCCCCCCCAAGTTAATCTGACCCATGGTCAGTGAGGCTCTACAAGCCATAATTTGTGGTGGCGATGAGCCTACGCTCAGCGTTCTGCCGGGCCGGGCAGTCACGCGATGCCGTTATGTGCGTGTTCGCCTCAGGGTGGCTAAATTTTGTGCAGGTGGCACAGCACGACGTCGTCGCCTTGCACTCGTCTTTATTGTGGCCCTCCTTGCCACACTTGCTGCAGGTGACTGCTGCGGCGCGGCACAGCTTCTCGGGGTGCCCATAGAGTTGGCATTTGCGGCAGCAAGTCACCTCCGCGTAGTCCTCTACCACAACTGACTCCCACCCTACGTAGAGCCTCTCCTTGGACACTAGGGCTGTGCGGAGTGCCGGGGAGCAAGCCAGCACCACCGTCGTTCTGTTCCCGCCTTTGCGCGACTTTTTGAAGGCCAGTTTGGCCTCTCTCCTCAGCCTCTCTAGTGTCCATGTTGGGTCACCCGTAAAATTTTGGACGTGGACTGCCTCCAGCACATCGTCTACTTTTGGGTCACCCTCTATATTTCGTAGTGCAATCAGAGGAGATCGTGATTTTGCGTCCCTAATTTGTAGGGACGCCGGGATAGCCGCCTTTATTTTTGCAGCCGCCTCCTGGGTAGCCGTCTTCAGGATAATGCCAGAGTTGGCGACTCTTTTCAGACCCATTATTTGTGCGCCGAGTTCTCGTGGCTGCACGCTCTTCTTAAGGGCCGCCTTGGTCTCCTCCGCCGTCTTCAGCTCGCTCCCTTCTGCTGGGTAGATTGCCAAAGTCGCTGCAGAGGGGGCAGGTATGGTTAGGGGGGGGGCTTTGGGTGCCCTCTTGAGGGCCCTTGCGTAACTAACCGTCTGCCACCCTTCTGTGGCAGACGTTGGTGCCACAGCTGCAGCTGCCGATGCCTCGGCACGAGCGCGCGCAGCTTCGGCTTCCGCCCTGGAGGCACGTTCGGTTTCGCGCGCTACAGCCCGGTCGAGCTCTGTTGCCCGAGTCCTCTGCCCGTCGACTAAGATGCAGCAGTGGCCAACCACCTCCGTAATGACCCGGAGCTGGTCATTAATTGACGCCAGGTCAGCCTTGTTCAGCCGCGACGAATGACCACCTGCCACTGCCGCGATGCTCCTGCACGCTGCGGACGCCTTGGAAAGCAGCTGGCGCGCAGTGGCCCGCTCCAAGTCGCTGTCCCCCAGTACAAAGTCTTCATCACCAGACGTGAACGGCGACCCATACTCTGTGGTTGGCGTGTGCGCCGCCGGCGGAGCGAGGAGGGAGCTAGTCTCGAGCTCCCTGGCCGTGCGGCGCTTAGCCTCCGTTTCTATGACTTGATCCGGCGACAGGATCCGCTTTGCCGCTGCTGGTCGTTGGCGTCCCGCGACCGTATGCTGGACAGGCGCGGGGGAGAATGTTGGCGTCGGTGGATACGGGGGCACGCCACTCCGCTGCGGTGAAGCTGCGGACGCTGCGATCACGTGATCGAAGGCCGCCTGAGCCATTTCCAACACCTGGGGGGGGGTCCGAGCGAGCCCCCCCACAGACGCGCGCGCCTCCGTTGGCGGGGTCCTCCTGACTGCGCCCCTGGGCCTGAACGGGTCCATCATCCGGGGGGGGGGTTGCCCCCCCTCTTCGGAGTCGCTGCTCATACTCCGGGTGACCGGAGGAGGTTATTAAGCACAGACACAAAAAGAGTCAAAAACAAAAAAAAAAAAAAAAAAAAATAAAATTTTTTTTTTAAAAAGTTTCGTGTACTCAAGGCACCGATATGATAAATAAGTCACTGCAGTATTTACGTAAATACACGAAAACAAACTTAACTTAGGCTAAGAATCGTCTATGTCGATGAAGTCTGTGGTGTTGCAGGGTACTCACCCCCTAGTGACGGAGAGCCGCGCACTGGCAACCCCAGGCGCCGGCAACCTCCACACACGCGCACACACACACACAAAAACAGCACAAACGTCACTGTCGCAATATTTGACAAACGTCAAAAGTGTCACTGTCACACAAACGTCACTTAGGGAAACGTCACTGTCGCAGTTTTGACAGACGTCACAAGTGTCACTATCACAACTGTCACTTCACGCACCACGAGTTCTGTCTCACCTCGCGCGGAACAAAATTCAAAATGGCCGCTGCCTCTTATGGACGAGTGCCCAAGCGAGAGCAGGAGGGACCGAGTTTTGCAACTTGCAAACACAATTAGAATACGACGGTAGAAGTAAAAACTCACGGAGCGCACTTCGACACGTCTGCACTCGACGAAAGCGTACGGCGAGGACAGTAAAAAAATAAACATGGAAAACATTCGTAAGATATACGACATACGACAGAACACAGTGTTGTTGAAAGTGTTGGAAGAGGTCTTGCCGAAAAAATCGAGGTCTAAATAAAGGTGATCACCTCCCGGCCAAAGTATACATTCTTCATTTACACTAGCGCTGTTCGTAGAGCGAGGCAGCATTCCAGCACTACGGTTTCTGCTTCCTGTACTTTCTTGACTTAATAAACGTCACCTTACGCCAACGCTTTCTTAGGTTCTCTAGTATCTATATTGAGTCACCTACTCTTGTACTAAGAGTCACCCTCATGTAACATTACTACTGTACCCTACGCTGTGGCGCATTGTGGTCGACATCATGAGAAACGAGCAACAAAACTGACGTGAAAAATAAATAAAATTTCATGTCAATACTTAAGCTTAATTCGTTGGACATTTATGAACTTATGAGCAAGCGTACACAAACTAACATTACATTTTTATACATTTAGAACAGATCGTTTACAAGGTTATTCATTTCCATACAAACTTACGTCCCACTTTCCACCCCCTTAAAGAGTAATTTCTCGAATGAAAATCATCCTTTCTTTTCCACAGACTCAAACTATCTCCATTCCTAATTTTATCTAAATCTACCCAATCGTTTAGGTGCAAAGAAATAATATACCTCATATAAATATTTGGTCTGATCTCGGGAATCGAACCCGAGCCTTTAGTGCTGGTTGTGGTCCAAAAAGACTACAAATTACGATAAAATAATCATAAACAGCCTTTAACAGAGTACTGCTGGGCATAGGTCTTTCCTTAGAAATGTACCATCTCCGGACGCTGCAGGTTCATCATCGCTAGCCCCACCCGGATCGGCGTGCCGTTTAACGGGTCGCAGGGCCCGCAACCTGGAGCACGCATCCCGAGTACGTGCGAAGGCGCGTCAGTCACTTGACGCCCCACACGACATCGCTCCTGTGCGTCTTGACCACTGACGCACAGCACTTGGCTTGGGGCGTGTATTAAATTCACGGGAATAAGGGTAAGGAGGCCACCACTTCCGCAGTTGCCTGCCCACTACCAACCTCATAGACTTATGCCATCCAGACTGCTTGGAATGTAAACATCTCAAGCCATGCACCTCCTGTTGGGATTGCACCTCACCAGGGACATGCGCCAAAGAGATGACTTTATATGCCGCACGACGCCGCAATGCGTGCTGAAATGTGTGCGTGTGTATGTGTATGTGAGTATGTGTGTGCATGTATGGACGTGTGCGTGTGCATGTGCATGTGCAACCAGTGTGCCTCTTTTCTTATCTAAATGTAGATAAAAATAAGTCTGTTCTGTCTCCCACACTACGGCCCGGTCGAGCTTTGATGCCCGAGTCCTCTGTCCGTCCACGAGAATGCAGCAGTGGCCGACTACCTCTGTGATGACCCGAAGCTGGTCATTGATGGCCGCCAGGTCAGCCTTGTTTAACCGCGACGCCTGACCACCCGCCACCGCTCACCGCTGCGATGCTCCTGCACGCTGCGGATGCTTTGGAGAGCAGTTGACGTGCAGTGGCCCGCTGCAGGTCGCTGTCCCCCATCACATACTCGTCGTCTCCCGACGAGAACAGAGACCCGTACTCCGTCGTTGGTGTGTGCACCGCTAGCGGAGCGAGGTGGGAGCTAGCCTCACTATTCATTATGAGCTCCCAGACCGTGCGCTGCTTTGCCTCCGTCTCACCCAGAGGGACCGGTGATAAGATCAGTTTCTCTCTCTAAGCTCTCCACAGACGCGCGCGCCCCTGTTGGCGGGGTCCCATTCAAGATGGCCGCTGCCTCAAATAGACAAATACCCAAGAGAGAGCGCAGGAGGGACCGAGAAATTGGAGCTATGTGAATACAACTATCTTGGCAAAATATTTAAATTTCACGGAGCGCACCTCAACACATCTGCACGTGACGGAAGCGAACGGCGAAGTGGGCAAGGACATTAAAAAATAAACATGGAAAACATTTGTAAGAAATACGACGTACTCGTACGACAGAACAGTGTTGTTGAGAGTATTGGAGGAGGTCTTGCCGAAAAAATCGAGGTCTAAATAAAGGTGATCACCTCCCGGCTAAAGTGTACATTCTTCATTTACACTAGCGCTGTTCGTAGAGCGAGGCAGCATTCCAGCACCACGGTTTCTGCTTCCTGTACTTTCTTGACTTCTTAAACGTCACCTTACGCCAACGCTTTCTTAGGTTCTCTAGTATCTACATTGAGTCACCTACGTCAGTTTGATTACGCACTATCACAATTAAGTCCTTGTCCTAGGAGTCTCATGTGATATTGAGCCTCATGTGATATTCCTATGGTACTGTACCCTACGCTGTGGCACATTGTGGTTGACTTCATGAGAAATGAGCAACAAAACTATCGTAAAAATAAATAAAATTTCATGTAAATACTATATAATTAAGCTTAATTCGTTGGACATTTATAAACTTATGAGCAAGCGTACACAAACTAACATTATATTTTTATGCATTTAGAATAGATCGTTTACAGGGTTATTCATTTCCATACAAACTGCCGTCCCTCTGAAATCCCTTTAACGGTTTAGTCATAAATCTAAGTATGGGCCGTGTGTGTCAGATAGGACGTGTTGTAAAGTCGTTTTTAAAAACATTTTTGTTTATAAAAACTGTACAGCAATTTTTTTTAGTGGAAACTTGCGTAATCTCTGAACCGACTGCGCCACTTAATAAAAATTATAAGCGTAACAGGCTCAATCGGTTTAAATTTACAGGCTGTCTGCCAGATAGGCAGCGGCCGTTCTGAATTGTTTCTGTTTGCATTCAAGCAATGGTTTACTTTGATTGTTTTTACGAAAGTTTCATTAAACACTGTTAAATTGAGCCGTTCGTTTTACAAACGTGTTCAGCGCAGCCAGTCTGTTATTGTCCATGGTTTTCTTGCAGTATCTGTTTTCTAGGTCTTGTTGCAATGTTAATGTAAGTCTCTTCTACATGGCCGATTTGGCAGTCACATCTAGTTAAATATAAACCAGAGCCTCGCCTGGATTTCCTCCTTTAGGAAGTGCTATTGATCTCTTATCTCCTGACTAGCTGTCGTTTCGAAGGTAGATTGTAAGCATCAGTAACTCAACGCATTTAGGAGAGAAATAAGTTCCAAGTTTCTGTCGTCGTGTAAGTCAGAAACCACACTTATTCTTGTTCTTGGATCTTCTAGTAATGTGTTGTGCAGATGTTTGATTGCATCTCGATATATTACTGAATGCGGAGCTCGCTTTTTATCTCCGCGTAATAAGCACGTCCAGAAAAGGCAGTATTTTATTCCGTTCTTACTCGACTGTGCATTGAATCTTCTGATGTACCGCGTGCAGTTGTCTGTTTAGGTCATTTATTTAGTTGACTACGACAAAAATGTCGTACAAGTATCTCCACCAGTATCGGACTTCCAATATCCCTGCTGTTAATGGTTTTTCTCTAAACATTTCATGAGAGTGTGACTACCAGCAACTACACAACTTCTAAGTATTACATCCTCTTGTAAAATACAATTGTCACAATTAATCATCAATCAACTTACACGAAAGAGCCGTTGTAAAAATAAACTTAAATACACGCAGTTCCCTTCAATGACAAGTTTCTGAAGATGAAGGTTGTTAGCGCAGCCATCCTGTTACTGTCCACGGTTTTCTTACAGTATCTGTTTTCTAGGTCCTGTTGCAATGTTAATGTGAATCTCTTCTATATGGCCAATTTGGTAATCAAATCCGATTAAGTATAAACCAGAGCATCGAGTGGATTTGTTCCTTTAGGGAGCGCATTTGATCTCTTAGCTTCTGGCTGCCTGAAATCGTTCGTTCGTTCGTTTGTTTTGAAGGGAGGAATAAGTTGTAGCATTCCGTCGTCGTGGCAATCAGAAACCACACTTACAATCCGGATCTTCTAGTAATGTGTTGTGCAGATGTTGGATTGCATCTCGATATATTACTGAATGCAGAGCTCGATTTATGAGTAAATTTAAACACATAGTATAAAGACTAACCCGAAGCTAATTTTCACTTTTAATGCCTTCTTCTCTGATCATTTTATGAGAATCCGACTGCAAGTGCCTAGGCCAGGACAAGCGTCTTCGTACTTCATCCTCTTGCAAAAATCAATTGTCTCCTATTCACACAAAAGAGCCGCTTTAAAAATAAACTTTAAACACATGCAGTTTCCTTCAATGACAAGTTTATGAAAATGGAGGTTGTCTCGACGATAACAATGATTGCCGAGTATTGTAACTATTTCTCCATTTTTCGAGAGACGAACTGTCGCGCATCTCTTTCATGACTTTATTTCGTACGTGTACGTGTACGTCGTGTTGACTTAATTATTGATAACACAAGGGAACAGTGGTTAGACAACAACACCGATGATCAATTATTTTTGTTGTACTACCCTCACTGATTACGGATTTTAGCATAAATATTTTATAACAGGTCTTGATACCCGCATAATCAGAAAGTTAATTACTCGTTTTAGTTTACTTGCTTGCATACATCTATTTATCAGTAACATTAAAATATTGCGAACTGTCGAAGTAAATTGTAGCAGTTAGGCTTCAACATATTATATAGACGTTTATCTTGTTCAAGTATGAAAAATAAACAACGAAGATCGTGTAGAATTTCACCAAATAAGTTTTGTTATGTGTGTGGATGTTACGTAGTGACGCAACTTAAAAATATTACTCAAGATGTGAAAGAAGCATACAGTTCGTATTTTGGATTTGGAATTGGAGATTTAAAAAAGCCTTGGACACCAAATATGTGCTGCATTACTTGTTATATCGGTCTTGTAAAGTGGCGAAATGGTAAACAAAAGAAATTGTCGTTTGCAGTTCCCATGTTATGGCGCGAGCCTTCAAATCATATTGATGACTGTTATTTTTGTCTGACCAATGTATCGGGATATTCTAAGAAAGACAAAAATAAAATACAATATCCCAATTTGCCGTCAGCTTCACGACCAATCCCTCATACAAAGGATATTTCCGAGCCATCCACTTCTTCATCATTGATACCTGGTAAAGAAGAAATATGTTTGTTTACAGAAGAAGATCTAAGCCCCGAAGATCCATCGTATGTGCCTCAAACAAGTGAACCTCATTTGATAAACCAAAGTGAATTGAACGATTTGGCCAAAGACTTAGGTCTATCAAAAGAAAAGGCTGAGTTATTGGGTTCTAGACTACAGCAATGGAGACTATTAGCAAGTGGAGTGACTGTGACGTCATTCAGAAAGCGTAATGAGCCTTTTAAAGCTTATTTTAAAATGGAAGGTTCTTTATGTGTGTGTTATGACGTATCTGGTCTGATGAATGAGCTAGATATTAACCATGATCCACATGAGTGGCGACTTTTTATAGATTCATCAAAATACAGTTTAAAAGCAGTTCTTTTGCACAATGGTAACAAAAAGCCGTCGATTCCAATAGCCCATTCTGTGTCGATGAAAGAAACTTACAATAGTATGGAATTAATTTTAAAGTCAATTAACTACAAAAAATACAACTGGGCTATCTGTGGAGACCTCAAAATCATTGCAATTCTTCTTGGATTGCAGGGTGGGTTTACAAAATATTGTTGTTTTTTGTGTTTGTGGGACAGTCGAGCAACAAAAGACCATTACATTAAAAAAAATTGGCCAGCAAGAAATACTTATATACCAGGAAGCGCTAATGTCAAATATACGCCACTTGTCGATCCAAAAAATGTTATTTTACCTCCTTTGCATATTAAGTTAGGGCTAATAAAAAATTTAGTCAAAGCCATGGACAAGAACGGCGAAGGATTTAAGTATTTAAAGAATATTTTTCCAAGCCTTAGTGATGCTAAGCTAAAAGAAGGAGTTTTTATAGGACCACAGATAAGGAAATTGATTAAAGATAGCGCATTTGCCCAAAAACTGAATGAAAATGAACTTAAAGCTTGGAATTGTTTCGTCGCCGTTGTGAAGAACTTTCTAGGCAATAAAAAAGCTGAAAATTACGAACAACTAGTACAGGACTTACTTCAGTCGTATCACGACTTAGGTTGCAGAATGTCTCTTAAGATTCATTTTTTGCATTCACATCTAGACTTTTTTCCTAGTAATCTTGGTGCAGTAAGCGATGAACAAGGTGAAAGGTTTCATCAAGACGTGAGAACAATCGAAATTAGGTACCAAGGACGATGGGATCCAGCTATGATGGGCGATTACTGTTGGTTCTTAAAAAAGGAAGATGCATCGCCGTACAAAAGGCAAAAAAAAAGTCATTAAGCACACTGGATGTTTATCAAGTAGGTCTAAATATTCTATGAGGTTGTAATATTTAAAAAAGACACTTATATGTAATAAAAATAAAATGTTTCGAATTGATATTAATTTTTAAATTGAAATTTTCGGGTTTTTTTTTCATTTTTTGATATATCATGATATTTGAAAAACAGGACCTGTTACAAAAAATCTATCATTACTTCTTATTTCTGTGAGGCATATTTAATCCAAAACATATATTTTTTTCCGTGTTGTCGACAAAACATGAAAATTTGTTCCCTTGTGTAATTAGAAGCAGCTTGGTTTGTGTATTTCGGAGTGTCCGTACATCATCAAGTATATATAAGTACATCGTCAAGTTTTGCGATTTGGGAGTATAAGGAGCGGCCCGAAGCTAATTTTTCTAGAGTTTTTATGATCTTATTATCTCCGCATAATAAGCACGTCCAGAAAAGGCAGTATTTCATTCCATTCTTACGCGACTGTGCACTGAATCTTCTGATGTACCGTGTGCAGTGGTCTGTTCAAGTCATTTATTTAGTTGATTACGACAAAAATGTCGTACAAGTATCTCCACCAGTATCGGATTTTCATTATCGCTCTTTTAATGCCATTTTCTCTAAATATTTCTTGAGAGTGTGACTACAATGAACAACACAACATTCTCTTGTATAAAACAATTGTCTCCTATTCACATGAAAGAGCCTTTTTCAAAGTAAACTTTTAAACACATGCAGTTTCCTTCAATCTTTCGCCGGTAACAATGATTGCCGAGTATTGTAGTTATTTCTCCATTAGTCGAGAGATGAACTGTCGCGCATCTTAATAGATGCGCGACAGTTCGAACGACTTTTTATTTCGTACGTGTACGTGGTACAGACTTACTTATTGGCAATTCGAAGCAGATTGGTTTGTGTATTTTGAAGTGTCCGTATATTTTCGGTAGAGTAGAATGATGTGCCTTTCACTGTATTTGCAGTTCTCGGTTATTAGGTTCTTGTAAGTATTTTAAAAGTTTTTGGCGTTTGGGTTGTAATCAACTGACTACAGAGTGTGAGGTAGTGAGCTGGCAGACATTGCTGGACGTAGACCTCTCCTTAGAAAGGAGGTCTTAGTATACTACACCACGCTAACTAAATGGGTACAGGATTTGAATTAAGTTTTCCTTGTCGTCACAGTGTTATTGTCCTGCATAATTTGCTAACAATAACTAATGGGATAAATTGGGGTGGTGACATGTTGTATTGTCAATTCATTACGTCACGGAATAAGATCATCAAGATGGCTGTCTGGTCATCATTATTTTCAAAATTAAAACAGATACATTTTAGATCATTGGTTTTCTGCTCGAGCATGTCACATTTTGAGCTTTGCCAGTGTATGTTTTGTGCGTTAAGTTTCTTAGTTCTCTTTGTAACTTTAGTATCGTCTATATTTGAGAGAACGCATTTGACTCGTAGTTTTGAAGTGCGTTATTTAGGTGGCGGTCGTCGTCTTTGAACAGGGCAGTTTGTTGACTAGATACGGAGTCCTGTGACTATGTAGACTCAAACACGATGAGCGTAGCTGTCCGTTGTTGTATTGAAGATATCTCATGGCTTTGTTTCTTAAATACTTGAAATTTTTAGACACAAGAACGCAGGAACACAAACACTGTATGAAGAACATGAACAGTAACAAGTTGGTCATCTTTGAATACTTCTGTAAAACGGACACGGTTCGTTATTTCCTTATTCATAAGACAAATGGTGAGGTGAAGAATATATGTTAAACAATCGAAATAAACCAGGTTCGATTGACAGGGACCGTCCCCTGTCAGGCACACAACCTTGAAATTCACAACTCTTGGACCTGTTACGCTTACGTAACCTTTTGATTGGTATGTTTATTAGGCGTCTTATAAACACAATCGGGTCCGAATGCTATCCTCAAACACCAGGAGCGATTATGCGGTCTATCCTTTATAACTATAAATACAATCACCTGACCCTACAGGTAGTACACCAGAGAAATAACACGTGAAAAGCTAAAGAGTTGCCATATTTTACGCAAGTTTAACTACTATAATGCTTGCACTCTCTCAATGTTTTTGAAACACTTTTGAACGATATCCCACACAACGGGATAGGCGTGAGAATCACTGTTAATGTGATAATGTTTTCATATTGTCAGCGTAATTAATATTTACATCTGCGCCAGATTGTATCGTTATTAACAGTCTCTCAGCTTAAGGTAGATTGACTGACAGGATTAACTTGTGTTTGACAATGCTTGGGAATTTAATTTATAGCGAACAATATCCTAACTTCGTTTCGAGTCTCCTTCCTCGTTATAGTGCATGATTTAGAAAGCGAGAGGTCTGGAGACAACCATTCGTTTAGTCTTGAAACACACTTTACAATGAAAGGAAAAAACAAGTAAAAAAATTTTGTACAAATTAAAATTAATTAAAACTACAATAATATAGTAAAATCTAAACAAAAATAAAATTCATTGACATTTTAAAAGGAAACTGCCAATAAACGGGTGCAATGAAATAAGTCCAAACTGTAAAATAAAAGTAAATTTGTACATCAATTAGTTCATTCAAATCTTAAAAGTAAGTAATTGAAATACATCCACAGTGTAAACAAACATAAATGGAATAGAGTCCGTTTTTAATTTCTTTTATATGTGGATAGTAAATGGTATATCTGAGTGTTATCTCAGCGACAGGTTGTAATCATTATGAAGTATTCCAACGAGGCTTTCGCCATGCCCCTACTGTTGGCTTACACATATTCCTTCAATAGGTCTTAAACCGCCTGATACTGTTAGTTCGGACGTGTGTGACCTAATGTCTTAAGGTGCAGCCTGGCCTCAGAGGCAATCCTCACCACATATCGTGCGGTTTTAGCTTGTCCATTCGTGCACGTATGGATTCGTTGTTTCGTGGTTATCATAGAATGTTATATCTAGAACACTGTGTGCCATTGACCACTGACTGACTTGGGCACTGTGGCGGTCATGACTCCATTTCTCCCACAGAGTCCGAAGGAAGAATACGCTTAGCTGCTGCCGGACGCTGGCGATTTTTAGCGCAGTGTCCTCGGTGGACAAAGGCGAGAAGAAGTTGGGGGATATACTGGAATGCCGTGCGATGCCGACAGTCAGTCAGCGACCACGTAGTCAAAGGCCGCTTGGGAGAATTCCAGTATTTGGGGCAGGTCAGACTCCACCCACCACATGCACCTCAATTGGTGAAGTTGATGACCGCCAGATCCTGTTCAGTCTGATCGTCTGTCCTCCCACTACCATCGGGATTTTTCTGCAGGTTGTACCCGCCTTGGCAAGCAGTTGACGCGTGGTTGTGTTCTGTAGGTCCTCATCCCCCAAAATATATTTCTCATCCACTGGAGGTGAATAGCGATTTGTACTCTGTCGCCAGCATTTGCACCAATGGGGGAGTCAGAAGCCTCCCGGGGTACATGCCACCACCAAGTCTCGGGCTATGTAGCGTTTCGACTCCGTGTTTACCGCGGATTCCGGGATGCAATAACGAGTTTGCTGCGGTTAGACGATAGCTAAATGCAATAGATCACAACCCGATCTTCTCTCGAAATGCTCTATTATACTCTGCACAAGGCCAGACCGTGCCGACTACGCTCGCTTGAGCCGCGGTACTAGAGGCCGGAGTGCGGATTCGCATAATATCATTATCGTTTCCAGCTTATTGAATCAAGGGGATCGGGTTGCTGGCCCTTCCCCAGGTTCGCCCGCGACCGTCGTACGTCTCCCCCGAAGATGTCGCTAGACTTGGGGCACCCCAAACACCGGGCTTCCCCATCGAGACTGCTTGGGGTGCACCGGTACCGATGCAACACCCAAGTCGTGCGCCTCCACTATTAGTTAGGGACGTGCACCAAAGAGACGACTTTATACACCTCACGGTGTTGCGGTGCATTTGTGTCAGTCTCTACTATTACATAAATTAATCACTTACCTCTCAACCGGCAACAGTTTAGACGGCCTGGTTACCTTAAAAGATCCGTGATAAAACGAACTATCCCACTGTTCATTGGAAGACCGCCTTTCTGAGAGCATCTGGAAATTAAAACAAAACGTTCATCGAATTTAGGACCAATAAGTTCCACTGTGACGACAGCTGAAGTTTGTGCACCTACTGGTGTATTGGCAGTTCTATCTATGAGTGGTTACAGGAGTTTGTGTACAGAAGCATAAAATATTACAACTAGAAGACCCTAATGATTCTGTATACACTTGCGTGTAGGTAGTTCATCGACTTTTAAAGTCAATTTTGGAACGTATAATACTTATACCAGTTCTTAGCATACCGTGGTGTCTATCTGTCTGTCTGTCCACGGTTTACCTTAGAGATTGTTAGGACTGTTAAAGTAACATTTCACACGTGTTATGGTTCGGTAAGTCTCGACAATCTGAAAATCTCACATTAATCACGAGACGGCCTACGATCAAAGACTTCAAGACTTCTCAGAACAATGGTTGAAGTTTGTTTCTAATGAAATCTATACTCATGTAATAAAGGGGTCAACTTTGTATGTTTGTATGTGCGGGGTAATCTCCGATAATGCTGATTAGATTTTGAACTGCTTACATTTATAGACTGTATAACATCACTCCACGACCAATAGAAGACGCAGGCAAAATTGTGCGGCTCAATTAGTCTAGTATACGTAAAATAAGAAACTGCCAAGACCTGTCCACTGGTTTAGATAGGCACTCAAAAACATTTTTAAATACTCCTCCCCTAAGTGTGCAAAATGGGAGTTGCCAATTTATATAAAACTTCGTTATTTTTGGTCGCAGCGTCTTGAAACTCACAGTAAAGACTCTAGAAGAACAACTTACAACACGTTACAAGCGTTTCAAATGTACCCTGAGATAAGGGTGCACGTTTGTATAAGGAACTATTTTTCCAACTTATCGATTTAATGCCTCGTATCCCTTAGGAAGTCTGACGTCGACCACAGCGAGCACAGAACTATTTACAAATAAGTATTACGTACCTGTAGTTATTGACAATAAACTTAATAGCAACGTTATAACTCCTCGGAGACTTGGTTCGGATCGCTGCGTGACCTCACTTCCACGGGAACTGAAAATATACAACATGTAAAATTACTACTGTACCTTGCCATCCTACGCTGTGGCACATTGTGGTTCACTTCATGAGAAATGATCAACAAAACCGACGCGAAAAATGATATTGTCAATATTTAAGTTCATTTCTTTTTCCGCGACACGAGCTATCTCTATACCAAATTTCATCTAAATCTGTCTAGCTGTTTAAGCGTAAAGAGGTAATCGAACTCATACTAATATTTAATCTGACCCGGGAATCGAACCCGAGCTTTCAGCACAGCAGCATCAGTAGACGTCATCTAGAATAGTAAGAAACTATATGTTATTAGATTAGTAGAATTTATGTATAATTAATACAAATATTTCATTGTAACACTTATATACCTAGCACCAGCTTAAAATGAAATCAGCTCACCCAAAGGTCGTTCTAAAGAAATTGCTGTGAGCAATAAGGCCACCCTTTGTACATCACAATTGCTGCTAGTTTTATAAGTGTATAATGTTTGTATTCCCTGGCGTACCAATAAAGTACTATCTATTTACCTACCACGTAGCTATCCACGTATAGAAGCTATTAACCGAACCTATTGCCCTGATGTTCATACTCGATGTTAAAATAACGTAGTTGATATTAATTATCACTAATATTCACTCTTTACATTTTTCTTTGGGTATACACAATAATCTAGTTTGGCGCCAAACACTAAGTTTCTGGGTCTACTAGAAGTGGTTTAGGTTTATGATGAGTGAGTGAGTCAATCATAAAATGGCGGTTTTTTGACTTTAATGTTAAAATTAATAACCGGTCTCGCCAAATTATTATAAATTTAAACTCTACGAGTTAAGGAGGCTTTCATGAATGTGGCAAGTTTAATGTTCGTGGACTAAATAGTAAACGCGTAATAAAGGGCAAAAAGTAGCTCGAAACGGTGCGTACGTAAGACACACGGCACGTTGCCAGTTCCTTTGTAATAATTTGGGTAGACATGTCGCAGTACGAAACTCTTAAAATGATGTGACAGTGAAACATGTTCAAAAAAGACCCTAAATCACAATAAAATAATCATCAGCAGCCTTTAACAGTGTGCTGCTGGGCATAGGTCTCTTCCCAGAAATGTAGCGTTGGTCTACTACACCACGTTGGTCAGAAGGGTTGATAGTGGGTTTGTTTTAAGGTTTCCTTCTCTTTGCAGTAATATTTTTCCGCGTGGTTTGCGTCCTTAGTCTGCTTACGACACCTATGGGATGAATTGAGGTGGTGACGGGGCAGTATGATGAGATAATAGTAAATTATTACTTACTCACCTATATTAACAAATCAATTGGCCTCCAAATGTGAATGTAAACATTGATACGCCATTTTAAAATCATCTACGTGAAAGTCAAATGTTTTTCACACGTGGCCGGCCGCATCCAAAATTGAACTAAAAATGTAAAAAATGTTAACAATTTCATGTGAAAATACCATTCCTTAATACCTACTCTGCTTTTGAATAAACTAAAACGAAAAGAAACAAAGTATTATGTGGTCAAAACCTTTCTCAATCAGCAAAATAAAGACAGTGGGAGACAGGTATTTTTATTCAAGCAGTCGGTGGTTTAAATTTAATAAAAAAAATTCGTTAGAAATCAAAAAAAATCAAGTGAAAATGACAAATAATAAATTGGAAAACACCACTCATTTAAACTAGATACGAAAGGTATTATAATTAAATGAAGTTAAGATACTATATAACTTCTTCAACACGCGAGGTCTCACATGAGTCACTTCCTGCCCTCCGTTACTTGTGTCATTGTCTTTGGCATGTTTAGTTGATAGATATCAAACTACCCTCACTCAACCCGTTTATGTTAATCCATCGAAGGTAATGGTCCTTAGATGAAACCTCTGTAGATATAACCATAATTCGCTCACTTGTGTACGAGCTCTCATTACAAGATGTTTAACTTTAATTTGTTTCTATTTCTGAAAGAATATTTCTATGATGTACCTCACCGTACCACATAATAGAATTACTTTGAATGAAGATCACTTACGCAAGATTGAACTAAATAACTCACTTAACAGCCGCCATCTTATGTGCTACGGCACATGAGTACATTATGGAAATATTCTTTTAGAAATCAAAATACGAAACAATCTTTAGGTACTTTTATTATTTGAAACACAAATAATATTTGAATTTCTTGCGCTTTCTACATTTAACCATGTGTTTTTATTCATTGAAAGGATTTTTTTCTATGTAATGTTAACCCTTAAATTGCCTTTATTCATAAAATTTAAACAAATATTATATAGTTGAAAAATTTGTTTATTTGAGTGAAGCGCTAATCTTAAGAACTGCCAGGCCGATAAAAAAAAAAATTGTGTTAGAAAGCCTAGTTATCGAGGCAGGCTATCCTTATTAATATTATACAAGTGAAAGCGTTTGTTTGAATGTTTGTCTGTCTTTCACGTCGCAACAGAGCGATATAATGGTACGATTTTATGTCAGGGGATAGTTACAAGACTAGATAGTAATATCAGCTACATTATACCCCGGTTCAACATCTCATTCTCATGAATAGATCCATTATGATGCGTATTAGAATCATTCCAAATTGTATGAATGCCGATAGATGGTGGTGTCAAATTTTTTCGCCCAATTACATACAGTACGTACTTTATAAAAAATATCCGCGGTTCTGATATGATAGCTTTATATTAAGTAACGTGCCTAGCCCCTTTACCGGTAAACTTTTTATTATTTTTCTAACTTTAAATACAGCTGATATTATGGCCAAGTAAATGTAGAAATTTGTACCAAATAGCAATGAGAAGTCATCACTACATACAAAGAAATATAATTTGTTTTTTAACTTGCATGTACTCGTATATATGTACTCAGCTATGTATGTCCGGGTGAAGTCTTGAAACGCAATTTTGTAGCAGATACCTTCAACAGATTGAGATGAAATTTTGCACGTATGTGTATATCGCATGACAATTCAATATTATGATAACAGGAACTTCATCTGAGAATGGATCTGGAAGGTGACCATAGGAATTTTGTAATAAAACTAGGCAATACCATTTTTATTACCATATTACCATAGTTTGGACTCGTTTGATACGTCTTGAAGGGTACTTAGTGTTAAATGGTGTCCAGGGTCTAATAATGGAGCAGGTGGCCATAGACAGACCGTATTAAAACGATACAATCATATCGAATTTGGAATCGTTTGATTTCTTGACGAGTACTTTAGTCCTAAATGGTAACCAGGGCTTGATAAAATTGGAATGTAGTCATAGGATCTCACTAATGAAACGTCATAACTGCCTCGAGTTTGGATTTTTTTGGTTTGTCTTGATGAGTACTTTAGTCCTAGATAACATCCATATGCAAGCTCACCAGTTTGGAAATACACGTTTATTGTATTTGTTATAAACATAAATTCCATTGTGAATCAACTGAGAGTCTGTCCCACTAGAGCTCAAAAGTAAAAACAAAATAATAACAAAATAAAAGGAATTGCAGTGTTCTTGTAACGGAGAATGCGACTGCTGTGCTTGAGGACTCCGTTTCGATTCCCGGGTCGGTCCAAATGTTTGTATGATCTGCAAATAATATGTATGTATTTACGAAAAAAAAAGTGTATAAGTATTCCACCAGTCAGTCAAGTTATCATAGCACAAGCTCTGCTTAGTTTGAAACTAGACGCCGTTGTGTGTCAAATGTCCGAAATATTTATTTATTTGTTTATATATTTACAACTTGTTAATCATCATCAGCCGGAAGAAGTCCACTAGTCTACGTCTATGCTATCAGTGGATATACGGCTTAGCCATAGGCTTCCCCCCTAGAACGCCACGCCGTAAGACTGGACGCCAACTGCATCCATCGGCTCCCCGCGACTCGGACTATGTCGTCGGTCCATCTAGTGGGGGGCCTACCTACGCTTCGTCTTCCGGTACGCGGTCGCCACTCGAGAGCCTTTCTTCGCCAACGATTGTCCGTTCTACGAGCGATGTGGCCTGCCCATTGCCACTTCAGCTTGCTTACTTGTAAATAATCGCTCTAAAACTGGTGAAATTAGCTCTTTCATGACAACTTATACCCACGTCAACTTATAACGTCTTTACACCATTTATACGATATAAAAACCTTGTCGCGAGATTTAACTGAAAGCAAACAAATAAGTTAAATAATTAGATCAAATTTATTTTAATTACAAAAAATAAACGAAGTAAATATGAGTACTGGATGTCACGACAAGGTTTTGTATCATATTAAATGTTTAATGACTAAGTGGACGGTATAAGATGACAAGGGAAGGCTCGTTTAAGTGAAAAGTTTGTTTTAAAAGAATTTAGTTTTATTTTATTTTGTTTCATAGTGAACTATACTCTACTAGCGTGGGCGCCGGGAGGAACAGAAAGTACCCAGAAATAATACATATTATTTACTGGACCACACCAGCGCATGCGCAATGTTACCCGAGAGCCAGTACATACCTTCAAACAATTTGTTGCCTCACGTCCAGCTGATCTCCTCGAGAAAGGTATCAATAAACTAAGGGTCGATTTATACTAGCGCAGAGTCGAAGCGCATCGAAGCCTCTATCCAAAACTGAACATAACAAATTCAACCTTAACTCCACAGCGTAACGCACACAATACTTCGGAGATTTTAAAAAGACGCGCGCATTCGTCCGAATTCGCGCGTCGGCGCACGAACAACGCTGATTGGTGCGCGCGCATTTTCGTGTATCCACGCGCCTAATAGCGAACCAACGCGTCATCAGTCAGAAATTGGCCTGCTTCAGTGTTAATCACAATGGACTCGGACGAAAAACTAACTTACCTGGTGCAAAAATATGAATGCCTATTTAATCTAAAAGCTAAAAATTGTAGTGACAAACATTCCAAAAATAATGCTTGGGATTCTCTCGGACTCGTATTCGTGCGAATACGCGCGCGTTCTTGCGAATACGCGCGCATTCGTACGGCTTCGCTTTAGTTGTAAAAAATTTGACGCTTCGATGCACTTCGACTCAGTGCTAGTATAAATCGACCCTTAGACTGTGTTGGCCTTTGCCAATATTAATAACATGCATCGATTGTGTGAGTGATTACTTTAATAGATATAAAACATACAGAAAAAAAATATGTTAACTGATGTCATAAAAATGACAATTTCGTTATTAAGGTCCTAGTATAATTGTATACTTCTTATGTTGGTTAAATTATGTGTGAAAATAATTCTGGCAGCGCCCATCTCTACTAGTCAAGTCCTTCCGCCCATATCGAGGTAGTTGTGATAAAAACATTGTTATCTACAATTTAGTAGCGTCGTCCATCTTGGATTCCCAATGATATAGAATGCACTAAATTGTATTGTCATGTGAACTAAAGGTATGTACCAAATGTCAAATCAATCTGTCAACCGTCAATAACTAGATCTGACGCAAACAAACAATCAGACAAACCGGGCAAGCTATATAAAATCGTTTAATAAAACAACCCGCTCAATGACAATTTAATGAAATTAGTTTAAAACCTTTGTAATTAAACCAAATCACAATTTACGTTGGGCACTAATCAGCGCCATCTAGTTGACGATTTGGTACTAATAAAATACAATGACGTAAGTTTTATCTGAACTAACGTTATACAAGTAACAACACAAATAAAAACACAAATATAATACCGACACTTCACATAATTGTAATTTTCTGACACAAAAGCAACAGCTCAAACTATGCCGTGACCCTTAAAAGCGGCCTCAGCGCTGAAGCCCAAAGATACCTCGCGGACGAAATCCATGTTGTTTCAACTTGCTAGCAATTGTTTATGGAAAATAACTACCAATAATATATCTTACTAATATTATAAATGCGAAAGTTAGTGAGTGTGTATGTTTGTTCCTCTTTCATGAAAAAACTACTCGACGGATTTGGATGATACTTTACAGTAATATAGGTTATACATCGGAATAACACACACGTTACAATTTGTAATGGGTTTATGTAATTTAGGTCGTAATATAACGATACATGTCAATTAGTCAGAAAAAATCTAGTCTCTGAGAGTTATCTTGGCGTATGCTGCGTAAACCATTGAAGTTACACAAAGATGATGTACCGTAGGATTGTTTGTGTGTTAAAAAAATATTTATTTAAAATGATCTTTTACGAAACCTAATGTGGCAGACCAAATTCCAAGCGAGCGAAGCTATGGACAAAAGCTAATATATAATAATATATGATAAATGTCAATAACTGTAACACGTAACAGCCGCCGCAGTGCGTGTCGACGCTCGCCAAAAGTAGGGTATCGAAGTGCGTCTGAACATTTAAATAAGTTGTGCGAGAGAGAGGTGAGAGCAGAGAGAGAGATAAGTTGTTTATCTTGAAGAGTTATTTGTTCACATCAACAACCTTCTAACCGCCGCGAGTTCCTTCAGGAAAATGTACCCCTAGCGCTGGACGCTTCATTTGTAACAATATTACAAGAGATAAGAAACGCTCATCATATTCTGAATGAAACTTTTGAAATTATTTTTCAACAAACACACCAAAGAAAAGTTTTTGTAACCAATTATATCCCAACAATAGTTACTATAGATATTACGATAGACAGTACAAAATGCCCACTTCGATCACGACATCACGTTAAGTGAAAATTTGTTCACAAGCAGCTAAATTGGTTAAACCTGCTATTTTTAAAAACGGTACATTCAGATTGTGTGACTTTTCCAATGTGTAAATGAAAAGAAAATTAAAATGGTTTTATGAAAGTAATCAAATATACTTTTCCAACCGAACAAAACACTATGACACACACGCATACTATCAACTAATTCAAATGTTTCATCAAAAAACAATCCTGAAGACTTCACTATTAAATTACGAATATCAGGTGAAGTTCCTCTTCCTCATCGATGCAACTACAATCTACCACCGGGACGTACCGCTAGTAACTTATGACTAAAATAGCAATAACACTTAAAATTAAATTAAAAGTACATCAAAACGCTACGTAGCCAATTCCATTCAGTGTTGAAAAAATGACACTGAAGCCTTTCTCCACATGAGGGACTTCAGATTCCAGAAAACCCCTAGCATTACGAAAACCAGTCAGTGTCCGACAGGGTTACCCAAAGTGGTTTGAAGACATCCCCGAGAGGTCCAGAAAAAGTCTTCCACCTTCTGAACTCTTCCGGCTTTCTGCAGGCCTTCCTAGCCGTAAGGCCGTCTTGCGATCGATACGGTTCGGTACGACCGCCGTTCAACGGTCAGCTCAGCACTGACACGGACAACGGGAATGCGACTGTCTAATTAAAACAAAGCATTGCGATGGCCCTCGCGGGTGTTGACGCAATGTGATTTCTGCCCAGTGCTCTGAATGTCAACGTGAAGAAATTCAAGCAAGCGCGGGTAAACGGCGGGAGTAAATATGACTCTCTTAACTCGGTTCGCCGGGGTGATGGTGGGGGAGGTTGCTGCGTAAGTGGTGACCTCCCTGTCGTTGCGCCGTCGGATTTAATACACGCTCCAGGCTACTTCTGGGCGCCGGTCGTCATGATGCGCAGGCGCGAAATGTACGCGCAGGGTAGAGCGCCCCTAGCGGGTGCCACCCAGAGCTGCAGCGTGGCGCGTCTGACGATAGGCGTGTTTTCGCACGGACTCGGGGACTGCGGAGCGTGCTCCCGGCCGCGGGACCCGCGAACGTTAAACAGCACGCCGATTCGCGCTGGGCTAGCGATTATGAGCCTACTGCCGTCTGGAGATGGTCACCCACTCCGAGTACGAGGGCACTAGCAAGAACAGCGCGGCGTAGGCGAGCAGGTAAGGGGCGTATTGAGTAGTGGTCTAACGGCCCATGAGATGAAGAGTAGTTGCTCAGGTACGACTGGCTCTGCCGATTCATCACGGTGGTAAGTGGACGGAGCTCAGAGCGTCAGGACCTCAACGGGTAAGAGTGGCCGAAAAGCCATGAAGACCAACTCCTATCCTTGGCCTGCCAGTGGCGCCGCTGCGATCGCTAACAAGGGAGGAGGAGGACAAGCACCTGTAATTACTGGCACAAATGCACCGCAACACCGTGAGGTGTATAAAGTCGTCTGTTTGGTGCACGTCCCTAGCTAATAGTGGAGGCGCACGGTTTGGGTGTTGCATCGTTGGTGGTGCACCCCAAGCAGTCTCGATGGGGGAAACCCGTAGTTCGGGAATCCCCAAGTCTAGCGACGCCCTAGGGGGAGACGTACGACGGTCGCGGGCGATACTGGTGGGAAGGGCTAGCACCTCGACCCCCTGAAAACATAAGCCGCTAAAAACGATAAGAATAATATGTGTGACCCCGATCGCCCCCATGAGGGCGACCCCATGGGGATTCGCCCCACTCCGGCTACTGGTGCCGCGGCTCAAGCGAGCGAAGTCGGCACGGTCTGGGCTTGTCCGGAATGTGTGAGAGAGTTTACCACAAAGACCGGGTTGGGCGTGCACAAATGGCGTGCCCACCCAGAAACGACCAACACTGACGCTGCCCCTGCGCAGTTGAAGCGTCGGTGGCGTGAAGAGGAGGTGGCCTTGCTGGCGAAGACGGAAGCGAGTCTCTCGAAGGCCGGTGTTCAGTGCACCAACATCAAATTGCATGCGGAGCTGTCCCAACTAGGCAGAACATTGGAGGCCATAAAGGGCAAGAGGAGTGGTTCAGAATACAAGGAATTAGTGAAACTTACATGGCGCTGGACACGGAGCGCACCCCTTCCCCACAGACAACAGAGATGCCCAGCTCATTAAGCGCTGAACAACCGACCGGGGGAGATGAGCCGACGTCGGAGCCGGAGGTACCGCCTCGAAGAACGCCCAGTAACGTTCCTGCGCAGCCCTTAGCCACCGAGACCGATGAACGGGTTATCTCGGAACTTCTTAGGAAGGCCGAGACGAGATGCCCGAGATCAGTTACGATGAGAGGAGAGCGCGGCGTTAGAGGCAAAGCAAAAAGGTATTGAGAGAGATTGCACAAGCCAACCTGTCCTCCCGAAAGCGGCGTAGGATGGAGTATGCTAGGGTGCAGGAACTGTGGCGGAAGTGCCCCGGTCGCGCAGCCACCGAAATCATTGACGGCCATACCCGGGTTGTCAGACATAGCCTTGAAGAAATGGAAGCCTATTGGCGTCCTATCATCGGGGCCGTGTCGGACGCCCCGGGTCCCACTCCGGAGGCTTTGCGTAAAGCGAAACACTCCGTGTACCGTGGGGAGCTCGTCGATGTCTGGCGGCTAATGGCGCCCTTCTCCGTTGAGGAGGTTAGGGCGTCGCGAATTGACGGGCGCTCCGCTTCCGGTCCGGACGGGATTCTTTCCGGAGACTGGAATGCGGTTCCTGCCGAGACCCAGGCTGCTCTGTTCAACGCGTGGCTTACACGAGGCGAGGCCCCGATGAGACTGAGGCGCAGCCGTACGGTATTTGTGCCAAAGGTCGAAGTGCCAAGGTGTCCGGGCGATTACCGGCCGGTTTCGATCGTGTCGGTGCCCCTAAGACACATGCACTCGGCGTTGGCGCGAAGGTTGGAAAGCTGCTGCTCCCCCGATGTACAGCAGCGCGGATCCATCCGCGCCAACGGCACCTTGGAGAATTCCGAAGTGCTGGACGCAGTACTGGGGGACTGCAGAAAAGGCTACGTGAGTGCCATGTTGCAGCGCTGGACTTTGCGAAGGCCTTCGACACAGTGTCCCACAAGGCGCTGAGCCCTGAATAACATCTCAAGTGCTCCCCTGAAATCGCAGTAGCGGCTCGAACTCGTCAGGGCGCACCTGATTCCGAGGTTCTTGCACGGTCTCGTGTTAGGAACGATAACGGATGACAGGCTGCGAATGCTCGTCGTGCAGATCCGGAGTACAGTCCGTCTATGGCTTAGGCTCCCAAAGGATGTCCCTGTTGGGTATTTACATGCGGCGACCAAGGATGGCAGCCTCGCAGTCCCGTCCCTGCGGACTTGTGTGCCGGTCCTCATTGTTAAAAGGTTCGGGCGCATGGAGTCCTCGGAATGGCCGGTGGCGAGTGCTGCCGCCAGATCGGACAATATCCGAAGGAAGCTGCTGTGGGTCAACAGGAGACTCCTTAAGCTCACACGGGACGATCCGACCGCCGGAGAACGGACAACAGCTCACTATTAGCGTGAGGCGCTGTATGCTTCGAATAACGGTTCCGAACTTCGGGCATCGTGTAATACCACCGCGTCCACGAAGTGTATGCGAGAGCGAAGCGCCGAGATTCCGGGCCGTGATTACCTGCAGTTTGTGCACTGCCACATTAACGCGCTCCCGTCAAGAGTGCGGAACTCTAGGGGGTGCCGGGGCGATGGGCTGAATCCGATGAATGGGAAAAAAAAAACCAAACTCCATGTCACCTAATTACTGACGCGCATCAACGGATTAACTGCATTCCCACTGTCCCTATCTACCGTAGGACTTCGCCGTACGCTGGACTTCGCCGTACGCTTTCGTCGAGTGCAGACGTGTCGAAGTGCGCTCCGTGATTTTTCACTACTACCGTAGTATTTTAATTGTGTTTGCAAGTTGCAAAACTCGGTCCCTCCTGCTCTCGCTTGGGCACTCGCCCATAAGAGGCAGCGGCCATTTTGAATTTTGTTCCGCGCGAGGTGAGACAGAACTCGTGGTGCGTGAAGTGACAGTTGTGATAGTGACACTTGTGACGTCTGTCAAATTGCGACAGTGACGTTTCGTTTAGTGACGTTTGTGTGACAGTGACACTTTTGACGTTTGTCAAATATTGCGACAGTGACGTTTTGTTTTTGTGTGTGTGTGTGTGGAGGCTGCTGCACCTGGTGTTGCCAGTGCTCGGCTCTTTGTTGTAAGGGGTGAGTTCCCTACAACTCTAACATTGAAACATTATAACAACTTTGTTCACCAATATTATTTGTGTTCGTGTTTTACAGTATTAGCGTACCGACCGGTTTATACGATCGGTACTGTGAGAACACAAAGACCTAATTTTTTTTTTCTTTCGAAGAATTTTTGTTTGTTTCTTTTTTTTTTCTTTTTTTTTGTTTCTTTTGTAACCACCTAGTAGGAGTATGAGCAGCGACTCCGAAGAGGGGGGGCAACCCCCCCCCCGGATGATGGACCCGTTCAGGCCTAGGGGGGCGGTCAGGAGGACCCCCCCGTCGGGGGCACGTGCGGTAGGGGGGGAGTCCGCCCGGACTCCGCCCGAAATCCTGGCAAGGGCCCAAGCGGCCTTTGATTACGTGGTGGCAGCAGCGTCACCTGGAGGTGTGCCGGCATTCCCGCCGACACCAACGTTTTCTCCCGCGCCTGCTGAAGATAGGGAGGCATTGGCCGACGCAGGACGTCCACGACCAGCAGCCGCTAAAAGGATCCTGTCTCCGGACCCTCTCGTGGAGACGGAGCCCAAGCGCCGCACGGCTCGTGACCTCCCTACAACTAGTGGGATAGGTCATCTTCTCGCTCCCCCGTCGGTACACACTCCAACTACGGAGTACGGATCCCCATTTACGTCCGGGGATGAAGAATTCGTCCTGGGGGACAGCGACCTACAGCGGGCCAATGCACGCCAACTGCTGGCTAAGGCGTCCGCGGCGTGCAGGAGCATCGCGGCAGTGGCGGGAGGTCACTCGTCGCGCCTTAATAAGTCGGATTTGGCTGCCATAAACGACCAGCTGCGAGTCATCACCGAAGTTGTCGGACACTGCTGCATCCTGGTGGACGGGCAGAGGACCCGGGCAACGGAGCTTGACCGGGTAGTGACGAGGGAGATGGAACGAGCTTCCAAGGCGGAGGCTGAGGCTGCGAGGGCGCGCGCTGAAGCGACCGCGGTCGCAGCGGCGGCTCCAAGGTCTGCCACAGAAGGGTGGCAGACAGTAAACTATGCACGGGCCCTAAAGAGGGCACCCAAAGCCCCCCCCCTAATCATTCCCCCCCCTTCCGCTGCCACCCTGGCCATCTACCCGGCCGAGGGTAGTGACCTGAAATCGGCGGAACAGACGAAAGCGGCTCTTAAAAAGAGCGTTCAGCCGCGTGATCTGGGCGCCCAGATAGTGGGACTACGGCGAGTCGCCAACTCGGGGCTCATCCTGAGGACGGCTACAACGGAGGCGGCGGCCAAGATCAAAGCGGCCATCCCAGCGTCCCTGCAAATTAGGGACGCTAAATCAAGGTCACCTCTTGTCGCCCTCCGAAATATGGAAGGCGACCCTAGACTTGAAGAGGTTCTCGTGGCCATCCACGAGCAGAACTTCCTGGGCGACCCAGTGTGGACACCAGAGAAGCTCAAGAAAGAGGCCAGAATGGCGTTTAAAAAGTCACGCAAAGGCGGCAACAGGACCACGGTGGTGCTGGAGTGCTCCCCAGCACTCCGTACAGCGCTGGTGTCCAGAGAGAGGCTCTACATCGGGTGGGAAGTAGTGGTGGTAGAGGACTACGCCGAGGTAACGTGCTGCCGCAAGTGCCAATTATACGGGCACCCCGAAAAACTATGCCGCGCCGCTACAACAACCTGCAGCAAATGCGGCAAGGAGGGCCACAAGCAGGAGGACTGCAAGTCGCCCACCTCTTGCTGCGCTACCTGCACCAAGTTTGGGCATCCACAGGCGAGCACGCACGTTACCGCATCGAGGGACTGCCCTGCCCGTCAAAACGCAGAGCGACGGCTGATCTCTGCCACTAACTATGGCCAGTAGAGCCCTCATGACCATGGGTCAACTAAATCTTGGGGGGGGTGAGCTCGCCACCAAGGAGCTCCCAGCCTTATCACGGGACTTGGGGCTGGATGCTGTTCTTGTACAGGAACAGTATTCCGGACCCCCAAGCGACGCCGCTAGCATTTTGCAGTGTGGCCCCCGTGCGCAAGCTGGCGTATATTTGCCGCGCCTTGACCTGCCCTGTGCTATTCTTTACCATCTGTCCACTACTCACTGTCTCGTCTGCTGTCTGGATGTGGGGGGCGAGGACATTTATGTCATTTCCTCCTACTTCAGGTACAGCGATGACATAGACCTACACCTGGACCAGCTGGGGCGGGTCTTAGACCACCTACGCGGCATGAGGGTGATTATCTGTGTAGACACTAACGCCCATTCCCCTTTGTGGTTCTCGAATCCACGCCAGTACACCGGGAGAGGCCCCGACGTAACTCACCGTCGGGAGTCGATGGAGGCCTTCATTTTGGCGCGCGGTCTTCTGATCGCCAACACCGCCGGACAGCCCTACACATTCAGCACCACAAACGGGGAATCGAACATCGACGTCACGCTCCACACGAGGAGCGTTAACATCACAGACTGGACGGTACACGCCGGAGCGAGTACCAGCGATCACCGGCTAATCACCTTCAGAGTGGCGAGCTCAGGCTCATTTGCTCCACGCGCAGAGCTGTCTGGAGGGACGCTAACGAGGTTCCGAGATCGTTGTGCAAACTGGAAACTCTTCGAGTCCAAAATCACTGAGCGAATGGCATACATTAAATGGAACAAGCCGGCGTCCGAGGTATGTAAGCAGTTTACTAGTATAATCGCATGTACGGCAAGAGACACTATTGGGGTGTCTCGTGATAGTAAGAAGGACAATGGTTATGAATGGTGGTCAGAAGAGGTAGATAAGTATAGAAGACAAAACATGCGCAAAAGAAGGGAGTGGCAAGGTACCCGACAACGGGGTGGGCCGAGTGAAATAATTGCGAGAGAGGCTTTTCATTCTGCTAGGCGTGCATATAGAGCGGCCATGGAGAGGGCGCAACTTAATTTCTTCCGAGAAACTGCAGAATCCGGTAACCAGGACCCTTGGGGTCTTGCGTACCGTGCCGCGTGCGGGAGGGTTCGCCCTCCACGCAATGTAATATGTGGGACTAAGTTCGCCCAAGGTTATGCTGGGAGTGTGCGCGAGGCCGCGCGCTGTCTAGTGCATAGTCTGTGTCCGGACGACGACCTGTCTAAGGACACCGGCTACCACCGGCAAGTGCGCTTTGCGGCTGCGTGCTCGCCTTCAGGTGAGGATGCCCCTTCTCCGTCAGGTCAGGATTTGGATAGTATAGTCAGGAAGTTACCCAACACTGCTCCGGGAATCGATGGTATCTCTGCGCGCATTATCAAGCATGTTTGGTGTGCTGCCGCTAGAGACTTCACTGAGGTGTTTGCTAGGTGCATAAAAGAGGGAATTTTCCCGGGCGTTTGGAAGGAAGGCAGGTTGCTCGTCTTGCCGAAGGGCAACGACAAGCCGCTTGCCGACCCGAAAGCGTACCGCCCCATCACGTTGCTGCCGATCCTCGGTAAAATTTTGGAACGCGTAATGCTCTCGTGCGCCCCGCAAATCAGCAGGGGGCTGTCGGACTGCCAGCATGGTTTCACTCGGGGTCGGTCGACGGAGTCTGCGTTATTGCAGCTCCTATCATCTGTGAGGAACAGCAAGTCGAGGTATGTTCAGGCTATTTTTCTAGACATCTCTGGAGCCTTCGACAACGCATGGTGGCCTATGATCTTGCTGAAAGCTAAGCGGGGGGGCTGCCCGCGTAACATCTATTCGATGCTCGCGGGCTACTTCGTCGATAGGCGTGTTGGCTTGTTCGTGGGCGATCATGTGGAGTGGAAGACAGCAACTATGGGTTGCCCGCAGGGATCGGTGTTGGGACCCACCCTTTGGAACATCTTGTTGGATGACCTGCTTCGGTTGCCGCTCCCCGGGGGGGTGACGACCGTGGCGTACGCCGATGACGTGACCATCCTGGTTGAGGCGGATTCCCGGGCGAGAGTAGAGGCCTCGGCCTCTACAGTTTTGAATCTCGTCGGTGAGTGGGGGAGCAGAAACCGCTTGGGGTTCTCATCCTCTAAGTCATCTACGATGACGATGAGGGGAAAACTCCAGCGTCCCCCCACCATCAGGTTCGGCGGCGAATCGATCCGGAGCGTCACGTCAACCACGGTCTTGGGGGTGGTAATCGACGCCAGTCTGTCGTTTGCCCAGCATGCGGCATCCATCGGGGAACGTGCGGCTAACTGCTTCGGCAAGATGTCGCGAGTGTCGGCGAACTCATGGGGGGTGAGGTATAGGGCTCTTCGTGTTCTGTACCAGGGCACGTACGTCGCTACGGTGACGTACGCTGCGGTATGCTGGTACGAGCGTGCGTCCCTACACGTTGTGCGGAGTGCGCTTCTGCGCACCCAGAGACCAGCCTTGGTCCTTCTGACCAAGGCTTACCGATCGACGAGCAGTTCCGCCCTCCCGGTACTGGCCGGTGTGCTTCCGGCGGACTTCGAGGTCATCCGTGCTGGCAGACTAGGTGAGGCTCGCACACAGAACGCGACCAGGGAGGAGCTAGCGGCGGTGAAACGCAGAGTGTGGGACCACGTTGTCGACGCCTGGCAAACCAGGTGGAACACCTCAGAGAAGGGGAGGGAATTGCATCGGTTTTTCCCGGACGTGGCGGTTAGACTCGGGGCAACCTTTGTCGAACCGGACTATGAAACGTCGCAAATTCTCACCGGACATGGCTGCTTTCGCAAAAGGTTGTATGACATGAAGCTAAGCGGAGTTAGCGAGTGCTACTGCGGCTTAGGCGTGGATGAGGATATGCATCATGTACTATGGTTTTGCCCACTATACGAGGAACAGAGGCATAAAATGTTGAACGGGATCGTACGACAAGAAGGCGGACCGGTGTACTACTCCGACTTGGTTTCCTCGGAGGCCAACTTTAGGCAGCTACGGGATTTCGCGCACGGGTGGCACAAAATTAGGAGCAAATTGGAGCGATGAGGAGATGAAGAGAACAGCGACCAATAACATCATCATCGGGCGCTAGGAGAGCGGAGGCGAAGTCGCTGTGCTGTGGTGTCAAGCCCCAGAAGGGGGAGAGTGCACAACAGATAAGGGACAGGACAAAAGTTAAACAATTTGTAGGGAGTCAAGAAAGGCCACGCGTGAAACGAGCCCCGAGCAAGTAGCGCGTGCCCTCTCCCGTGATTCGGCCCGTTATAACCGCGAGGTTGGTAGGGCCATGGGAAGGTGGAGGGTATGTCCCTATCTACCGCCGTCTACCCTACCGACTTCGCCGTACGCTTTCGTTGCGTGAGGACGTGTCGAGGTGCGCTCCGTAAATATTTTATTTTAATTGTGCTATTTAAGTTTCGAAAAGTGCAAAAACTCGGTCCCTCCTGCTCTCGCTTGGGCACCCGTCCATAAGAGGCAGCGGCCATTTTCGAATTTGTACCGCGATAAGTGAGATAGAACTTAAGTGTCAATTGTGACAGTGACAGTGACACTTACGAAAGTGACGTTTTTCATAACTTGCGACAGTGACGTTTGTGCTGTTTTTTGTGTGTGTGTGCGCGTGTGTGGAGGTTGCCGGCGCCTGGGGTTGCCAGTGCACGGCTCTCCGTCACTAGGGGGTGAGTGCCCTGCAACACCACAGACTTCATCGATATAGACGATTTTTAGTCTAAGTCCTGTTTATATTCGTGTATTTACGTAGATACAGCAGCGTGTTATTTATCCTATCGGTGCCTTGAGTACACAATACTTATGAAAAAAAAAAATTGTTTTTTTTATTGACTATTATTGTGTGTGTGCTTTGTTAACCTCCTCCGGTCACCCGGAGTATGAGCAGCGACTCCGAAGAGGGGGGGCAACCCCCCCCTGGATGATGGACCCATTCAGGCCAAGGGGCGCGGTCAGAAGGACTCCGCCGTCCGGGGCACGTGCGTTAGGGGGGGAGCTCGCTCGGACCCCCCCCCCCGGTGCGGGAAATGGCCCAGGCGGCCTACGAATACGTGGTCGCAGCGGCGGCAGCTTCACCGCAGCAGGGTGGCGTGCCGCCATACCCTCCGACACCAATTTTCTCTCCCGGTCTAACCCAGGACACGGATGCGGGGCGCGTTAGACCGAAGAGGATCCTGTCGCCGGACCCCAAGGTGGAGTCGGAACCCAAACGCCGCACGGCGCGCGTGCTGTTACATATGCCTGGTGCCGGCTCCCAACTCGCCCCCTCGTCGGTCAATACGCCGACGACTGAATACGGCTCCCCGTGCTCGTCCGGGGACGACGACTTCCTCATGGCAGATGGCGCGCTGCAGAGAGCTACGACGCGCCAACTACTCTCCAGGGCGTCCGCAGCATGTAGGACAATCGCAGCAGTAGCTGGAGGTCAGTCCTCAAGACTGAATAAGGCTGATCTGGGGGCCATTAACGACCAGTTAAGGCTGATCGGTGAAATTGTGGGACACTGCTGCATTATGGTGGACGGGCAGCAGTCCCGGGCATCAGAGCTCGACCAGGCAGTTATGCGGGAGAGCGAACGCGCTTCCAGAGCGGAGGCCGAAGCTGCGCGCGCGCGTGCCGAGGCATCGGCAGCTGCAGCTATGGCGCCAACGTCTACCACAGAAGGGTGGCAGACAGTTAGTTACGCGAGGGCCCTCAAGAGGGCACCCAAAGCCACCCCCCTAACCATACCTGCCCCCTCTGCTGCAACTTTGGCAATCTACCCAGCAGAAGGGAGTGAGCTGAAGACGGCGGAGGAGACCAAGGCGGCCCTTAAGAAAAGCGTGCAGCCACGAGAACTCGGCGCCCAGATAATGGGGCTTAAAAGAGTCGCGCGCTGTCTGGTGCATAGTCTGTGTCCGGACGACGATTTGTCTAAGGACACCGGCTACCACCGGCAAGTGCGCTTTGCGGCTGCGTGCTCGCCTTCAGGTGAGGATGCCCCTTCTCCGTCAGGTCAGGATTTGGATAGTATAGTCAGGGAGTTACCCAACACTGCTCCGGGAATCGATGGTATCTCTGCGCGCATTATCAAGCACGTTTGGTGTGCTGCCGCCAGAGACTTCACTGAGGTGTTTGCTAGGTGCATAAAAGAGGGAATTTTCCCGGGTGTTTGGAAGGAAGGCAGGTTGCTCGTCTTGCCGAAGGGCAACGACAAGCCGCTTGCCGACCCGAAAGCGTACCACCCCATCACGTTGCTGCCGATCCTTGGTAAAATTTTGGAACGCGTAATGCTCTCGTGCGCCCCGCAAATCAGCAGGTGGCTGTCGGACTGCCAGCATGGTTTCACTCGGGGTCGGTCTACGGAGTCTGCGTTATTGCAGCTCTTGTCATCTGTGAGGAACAGCAAGTCGAGGTATGTTCAGGCTATTTTTCTAGACATCTCTGGAGTCTTCGACAACGCATGGTGGCCTATGATCTTGCTGAAGGCTAAGCGGGGGGGCTGCCCGCGTAACATCTATTCGATGCTTGCGGGCTACTTCGTCGATAGGCGTGTTGGCTTGTTCGTGGGCGATCATGTGGAGTGGAAGACAGCAACGATGGGTTGCCCGCAGGGATCGGTGTTGGGACCCACGCTTTGGAACATCTTGTTGGATGACCTGCTTCGGTTGCCGCTCCCCGGGGAGGTGACGACCGTGGCGTACGCCGATGACGTGACCATCCTGGTTGAGGTGGATTCCCGGGCGAGAGTAGAGGCCTCGGCCTCTATAGTTTTGAATCTCGTCGGTGAGTGGGGGAGCAGAAACCGCTTGGGGTTCTCATCCTCTAAGTCATCTACGATGACGATGAGGGGAAAACTCCAGCGTCCCCCCACCATCAGGTTCGGCGGCGAATCGATCCGGAGCGTCGCGTCAACCACGGTCTTGGGGGTGGTAATCGACGCCAGTCTGTCGTTTGCCCAGCATGCGGCATCCATCGGGGAACGTGCGGCTAACTGCTTCGGCAAGATGTCGCGAGTGTCGGCGAACTCATGGGGGGTGAGGTATAGGGCTCTTCGTGTTCTGTACCAGGGCACGTACGTCGCTACGGTGACGTACGCTGTGGTATGCTGGTACGAGCGTGCGTCCCTACACGTTGTGCGGAGTGCGCTTCTGCGCACCCAGAGACCAGCCTTGGTCCTTCTGACCAAGGCTTACCGATCGACGAGCAGTTCCGCCCACCCGGTACTGGCCGGTGTGCTTCCGGCGGACTTCGAGGTCATCCGTGCTGGCAGACTAGGTGAGGCTCGCACACAGAACGCGACCAGGGAGGAGCTAGCGGTGGTGAAACGCAGAGTGTGGGACCACGTTGTCGACGCCTGGCAAACCAGGTGGAACACCTCAGAGAAGGGGATGGAATTGCATTGGTTTTTCCCGGACGTGGCGGTTAGACTCGGGGCAACCTTTGTCGAACCGGACTATGAAACGTCGCAAATTCTCACCGGACATGGCTGCTTTCGCAAAAGGTTGTATGACATGAAGCTAAGCGGAGTTAGCGAGTGCTACTGCGGCTTAGGCGTGGATGAGGATATGCATCATGTACTATGGTTTTGCCCACTATATGAGGAACAGAGGCATAAAATGTTGAACGGGATCGTACGACAAGAAGGCGGATCGGTGAACTACTCCGACTTGGTTTCCTAGGAGGCCAACTTCAGGCAGCTACGGGATTTCGCGCACGGGTGGCACAAGATCAGGAGCAAACTAGAGCGATGAAGAGAACAGCGACCAACAAGATCATCGGGCGTTAGGAGAGCGGAGGCGAAGTCGCTGTGCTGTGGCGTCAAGCCCCAGAAGGGGGAGAGTGTACATCGGATAGGGACAGGACAAGAGTTGAACAATTTGTAGGGAGTCAAGAAAGGCCACGCGTGAAACGAGCCCCGAGCAAGTAGCGCGTCCCCTCTCCCGTGATTCGGCCCGTTATAACCGCGAGGTTGGTAGGGCCATGGGAAGGTGGAGGGTATGTCCCTATCTACCTTCGCCGTACGCTTCCGTCGAGTGAAGACGTGTTGTAGTGCACTTCGCTATTTTTCTCATAATTTTTATTGTGTGAATTATATTTGTTAGTTTAAAACTCGGTCCCTCCTGATCTCGCTTGGGCACCCGTCCGTAAGAGGCAGCGGCCATCTTAAATTTTGTTCCGCGCGAGGTGAGACAGAACTCTTGGTGCGTGAAGTGATAGTTGTGATAGTGACACTTGTGACGTCTGTCAAAACCGCGACAGTGACGTTTTGTTTTATTAAGTGACATTTGTGACAGTGACACTATTGACGCCTGTCCAATCTGCGACAGTGACGTTGGGGGCACGTGCGCTAGGGGGGGTGTCCGCCCGGACTCCGCCCGAAATTCTAGCAAGGGCCCAAGCGGCCTATGACTACGTGGTGGCAGCAGCGTCACCTGGAGGTGTGCCGGCACTTCCGCCGACACCAACATTTTCTCCTGCGCCCGCCGAAGACAGGGAGGCATTGGCCGACGCAGGACGCCCACGCCCCTCAGCGGCGAAGTGCATACTGTCCCCGGACCCCCTTGGAGAGATGGAGCCTAAACGCCGCACGGCGCGAGACCTCCCTTTGACCGTTGGGTTAGGTTCCCTCCTCGCTCCCCCGTCGGTACATACGCCGACTACTGAATATGGGTCACCGTGCACGCCAGGGGACGACGACTACCTGCTGAGGGACTGTGACCTTCAGCGGGCAACGACGCGCCAGCTCCTTTCGAGGGCGTCCGCAGCGTGTAGGAGCATCGCAGCTGTGGCAGGTGGGCAGGCCTCACGATTAAATAAGGCCGATCTGGGGGCCATCAACGACCAGCTCTGGCTCATTACAGAAATCGTCGGTCACTGCTGCATACTGGTGGACGGCCAGAAATCACGCGCATCGAAACTTGACCAGGCCGTGGCTCGGGAGGCGCAACGAGCATCCAGAGCCAAGGCTGAGGCCGAAAGGGCGCGCGCTGAGGCAGTAGCAGCAGTAACAACAAAGTCTGCCACAGAAGGGTGGCAGACGGTGAACTACGCCAGGGCCCTAAAGAGGGCACCCAAAGCCCCCCCCCCTGAACATACCTCCCCCATCCGCCGCAACACTGGCCATTTACCCGGCTGAAGGCAGCGAGTTAAAGTCGGCAGAGGAGACTAAGGCGGCTCTGAAGAAGAGCGTACAGCCGCGGGAACTGGGCGCCCAGATAGTGGGGCTGCGACGAGTCGCCAACTCAGGACTCATCCTGAGGACAGCGACACAAGAGGCGGCGGCCAAAATAAAAGCGGCCATCCCAGCGTCCCTGCAAATTAGGGACGCAAAATCTAGATCTCCCCTTGTCGCCCTCCGAAACATGGAAGGCGACCTTAAGACAGAAGACGTCCTCGTGGCCATCCACGAGCAGAACTTTCTGGGCGACCCAGTGTGGACACTAGAGAAGCTCAAAAAGGAGGCCAGAATAGCCTTCAAAAAGTCTCGAAAAGGCGGCCACAGAACCACGGTAGTGCTGGAATGCTCCCCGGCACTCCGTACAGCGCTGGTGTCCAGAGAGAGGCTCTACATCGGGTGGGAAGTAGTGGTGGTAGAGGACTACGCAGAAGTGACGAGCTGTCGTAAATGCCAGCTGTACGGGCACCCCGAGAAATTGTGCCGCGCCGCCACAACAACCTGCAGCAAATGCGGCAAGGAGGGCCACAAGCAGGAGGACTGCAAGTCGTCCACCTCCTGCTGCGCTACCTGCACCAAATTTGGGCACCCACAGACCAATACGCACATTACCGTATCGAGGAACTGCCCTGCTCGTCAAAACGCCGAGCGACGGCTAATCTCTGTCACCAACTATGGCCAGTAGAGCCTTACTGACCATGGGTCAGATAAATCTGGGGGGGGTGAGCTCGCCACCAAGGAGCTCCCAGCCTTAACACGGGACTTGGGGTTGGATGCTGTTCGTGTACAGGAACAGTATTCCGGGCCCCCAAGCGATGCCGCTAGCATTGTGCAGTGTGGCCCCTGTGCGCAAGCTGGCGTATATTTGCCGCGCCTTGACCTGCCCTGTGCTATTCTTTATCATCTGTCCACTACTCACGGTCTCGTCTGTAGTATGGATGTTGAGGACATTTATGTCATTTCCTCCTACTTCAGGTACAGCGATGACATAGACCTACACCTGGACTAGCTGGGGTGGGTCGTAGACCACCCACGCGGCATGAGGGTGATTATCTATGTAGACACTAACACCTATTCCCCTTCGTGGTTCTCCGATCGACGTCAGTACACTCGGGTGCCTCCGTATCCACCGGCGCCAACCTTCTCTCCCACGCCTGTCCAGGATACGGACGCAGGACGTCAACGGCCAACAGCAGCAAAGCGGATCCTGTCACCGGATCCACTGGTTGAAACGGAGGTTAAGCGCCGCACTTAAGAGTGCAAAATAGAGGTTAAAAATTTATGTCAAACTTATTATCTTTGGTAACAACGTTCGCAAAGTGACTGTAAATACTGCGGAGGCTAATGAGTGCAAAAACACAAAGAATGTCCGTCCATAGCGACCTCTGTGGTGTCGCTTTAGTACATGAACAATGTCGGCTACAGAATAACTATACATTAAGTCCTTACATAAGCCTACCACAGTTTTTTTACAAACATCTTGAACTTATTGTATCGATGCTGATGATGAACCGTTGTACTCTGTCCAGATCCGGGTTCTTCGACGCGTCGGTGCATAGAGTGAGTTATCCTTCTGAGTCTGAAAACAGAAAATTATTCATTTACAAAAATGAGTAGTTCTTCGTTATTCTCGTTAAAAGAAAGGGCTGGACCGATTTGATTCACTTTTGTACTGATATACTTGTGAAAGTTTAGCAGGTGGGCACATAAGAATAAACACAATGAGGGGATGAGGTCCAAAAAACTCGGGTCTACGTAAATCATAGAACATTGTAGAAGCTCATTCTTACTTTTACGAGCATTAAATAAAACAGAAGTAGAAGTGAAAAAGCAAAAATGCTAGTGAGGTTTTGTCATCGTTGTCTTCGCGGACACATTGTCACCCGACGCGTCAGTGACCGCTCGCTGATCAATCCAGAACATTATATTTTAACACATTACACAAACACGAACATTATATCGTCTGAAGATCTTCCTGCCTTCCAATACCAGAATTACTCTCACGCAGTCCTTAATAATCCCAATAATCGACTCTGGTGATGTGTGTTATTACGACCTGAATGCAGACCCTAACAAACTAGACCGACTTCTCAATAACTGCATTCGATATATTTTTAATCTTCGAAAGTATGACCACGTGTCTGCTTCACGTTCCCAATTAAAATGGTTACCTATTCGCCAGCGCCGCAACCTGCGACCACTAACTGCCCTATTTACATTTCTCAACTCACCGTTCTCACCTACATATCTTACTCCGTACCTCCGTTATCTATCCTCTAATCACGACAGAAACCTTCGCTCAGAAAATAATCTGCTTCTCGTATGTCCCTCTCACAACTCTGATTTCGTGAACTCTTCGTTCTTTGTTCAGACAATACTACTCTGGAATGCGCTCCCACTCGAAGTCAGGATGTCCACAAACCGTTTTACATTCAAAAAGAGATTGCAGAATCGTCTTATCGATAGTTGGCTCAGCTTACAGTCAAATTGTCACAATGTACGAATATAATCTAAATGGGTGCGTATGTGTATATTTATGTATATATGTGTATATTTATATGTGTATTTGTGACGTATGTATTGTATGTGATCATGTATGTATACGCACTCATGTATTGTATATTTTAATTGTCAATATAACCTCTGTGCACCTCCCTTACAATATTTCTAAACCACCCTAAGGTTACGGAACTGGAAGAGAATGCCTTGGGCATTAAGTCAGCCGATGTACAAAGTGCATAAAGTGTAAATAAATAAATAAATAAATATATTTATTTATTTATTTTTGTTCTGAGCTGAGAGATTCTTCGCACGCTATGGTGGCCTAGCAAAATACTTTTTCACGCGCTTCAATGCTTGGGGACGTAAAATTCATGACAGTAATCGTGGCATTGTGTTGCACACACCACGACAACTGTCACCCCCGCACCAATGGGCCTCTGATCTCGCACTCACCAACGAAACACGACAATACGGATGCTGTCGCTTTAAATTGGTCTTCTGTGAGAAGGTAGTACTCTGCTAGTACTCTGCCTGATGGAAAGCATGAAAGCATGAATAGAATCCAAGGGTTGTGGTCACCATACTCATTGCAAATGCAGACAATGCAGTATGGTGACCCACACTATGGCGGCCTCGTGAGATGCTTTTTCACACCTCGCTTGGGGACGTAAAAGGCATGACAGTCATCGTGACAGTGTAAGGCTTACACAGTTACCACGACAACTGTCACCCCTGCATCAATGGGCTTGCGGTCTCGCATTCACCAACAAAACACGACAGCACGGATGCTGTTGCTTTAGGTTGATCTTCTGTGGGAGGATAGGACAGACTCAGAACAAAGATTTGTGGGTCCCGGGTTGTCCCGTGTAGGGATCGAACCCACAACATGACGAAGTGGCGTAACTGCTTAAACCATCCGTGTAGTCAACCTTTTCAGTAAAACTATAGTATTATGGTGACTTGTACAGACAATACAATAGCCCTGCATCAATAGGCCTCCGGTCAACAGCATCAAATGTACTTACGGATGTTATGAGAACACTGCTTTCCTCAGCACAAAGTAGGTGAGAGGCCGCAGATCTCAAGTTATTCCACTCTTGGTCTCGTAGCCGTCCTGCTGAGGGTTGCGCAGGACCTGTAAATAGTAATCATTGCTTTGCTTTATTCCGTGGATTCACTAAATAATTTTGAAGAAAAGTCTATCTTTCTATCAACAACGAACTTTTCTAATATTCATTTCGTTTCTTTATACGATTTATTTGAACTACCTCGGTGGCGCAGAGGTAGTGAATGCGACTGCTGTGCTCGAGGTCTCGGGTTCGATTCCCGGGTCGGACCAAATGTTTGTATGATCTGCAAATAACTATTACGAAGTTTGGGTGTTTTCTTTGTATTATATGTATGTATTTACAAAAAAAAAGTATACAAGTATTCTATCAGTCAGTCTAGTTATCATAGCACAAACTCTGCTTAGTTTAAAACTAGATTACGTTGTGTGTTAAATTTCCGAAATATTTATTGATTTAAGGGGACAAGCGAGCAGACGGCTCACCTGATGGTAAGCCACCACCACCCATCCATGTGTGCGATGACGTCCTAGAAGTCCCTGCCTGTGTTTGCTTAACGATGGTTTTGTGTGAGCTCGTGGTATCACCTCGGTCCAGCAGCACAATCCTACCGATGCATGTCTCTTCCACATACAAATGCTGCTTCACGATAAGTCGTACAAAGCTTTTTCTTGTTTCCTAATGTCTTAGCATCCTAGTGGTTAGTGTTTCAGAATTTTGAGTCTATAAACATAACTGAGTAACTGACCCGTGCAACTTCATCAGATTCAAAAAACAAAACTTCGTATTTCAAAAAGCATGCTTACTCCCCGTTTTAACGCGGCCAGTTGTCCTGGATGGGTATCGAACTAAACAAGATCATCACCATCAACAGTCCACTTAATAGTCCACTGCTGGAGATAGGCCATAGGAGCTTTTAGCTTATTGTACCGCGCTGGCCAGATAGGTTGGTGTGAGGTTTGTTTCAAGTTTTTCTTCTTTTTGTGGTGCTGATAACCAACCTGTTTTGACCTTCCCCCTCCCTAGTGGGTTCTTACGATACTTAAGAAATAAATAAAGATATTTATATTCCGTATTCTTAATCCATTGCTATGTAGACGCTTAAAAAAAATGTGGGCCATAAATAACAGATCTCGAGGGTGACAAACATGAAAAAGTATCCTCTTTTCGAAGTTGGAGACTATATGAGTGTTGGAACACTTGGAACTATGTAATTCCACGATTAATATACTTGTTAGCCTGCATCGTCTAAACTAATCACTTTAATGTCGGCATAAAACACAAAAGCAAATAAATTAATGGCTATGTCAAACTAAAGCAAATGAGCCTCTGATCAAACAGTTATAGTTTCATCCATTTAAAAAAGTGGCCAATTGCAAGTCGAATTCGCCCATGACGGGTTCCGTAGCAGCGATTTATGACGTATTAGTAATAACTACTTACTAGATCTCGTTCAAATCAATTTTCGATAGAAGTTTACGTTGTAAACTCCTTTCCTCAGCACAAAGTAGGTGAGAGGCCGCAGATCTCAAGTTACTCCACTCTTGGTCTCGTAGCCGTCCTGCTGAGGGTTGCGCGCGCAGGACCTGTAAATAGTAATCATCGTTTTGCTTTATTCCGTGGATTTTGAAGAAAAGGCTAGCTTACTATCAACAATGAACTTTTCTAATATTCATTTCGTTTCTTTATAAGTCCATGTACATGAAATATTTCTTTAGTTTTATCATTCTCTTCTTTTAGAAGTTACAGCGGACACTTTACCACTTTGAATGTATCTTTCACGCAAACAATTGGGTATTTGCATGAAAATGATTTTTCAAATAAAGTTCAGTTAGTAAATTCTTTGATACACATAAAATACCTACGTAAGATTAAAATTTAATTTTTACAAATAATTTTAAATAAATAAATAAATAAAAGTGGTCAAATATGATGTAAAAATCACGTGATGTGAAACGTGATGTGATTGGTCTGACGTCATTGTGCATATTATTGGCGCGTCATTTGAATGCATGATAAACGACGAATGATAAATTATTGAAAAAAATTTTAACTTGGTTTTTATTTAAAGTGAGTTTAATTATATTTTATCATTAAGATTAAAATTTATTGAAAGTAGCGTAAATAACAAATAACAAATTTAAATGGAATATGCACAATGACGTCACATACGCAAGAGGGAGCTACCTGTACGTTTAAATTTTAACAATTTTTTTATTGTTAAATAGTTTAAATGTTTATAAATAAAAAAAAAAAATATTTTTTTTAATTTTTTTAAAAATAATAAGACAACTATTTAATGGATTGGAAAATCATGCAAATACCCAATTCAGTACAGTAAAAACGATATAAGAAACTTCAATATAATTTTAGAAGACCTAACCGTAGATATTCGGTTTGATGAAAAAAAAAATGAGTTTCAGTTCGATGTATGGGCAACCCTCAAAATATATTAAGTTTTTTTGGAACGTAGTTCCTTATCGCGCCGTACGCTGGCTAAGGGGGCTAGGAGAGCGGGGTGCTGGGCTAGAAAACCTCCACGTGGTGCACCCTGGTAACGTTGGCGACGGCACTGTTTCTTCCTGTGCCATTTGGAAGAGGACATCACCGCCAACGGCTGATATTCTAGCACAAAGAAGAGGAGGCCATTTTCTTCGGCCATTCGGTTGAGGCTTGGTCCAACAGAGCGGGCATTTTTGTCGATTCCTCTGTTGGCTCTTCGCTCTTCGGAGCAATGAGGAGGAAAACCTCGATAAAAAATCATGTTGGTGGGACCCTTTCATGGGTCAGCGTTTCTCCACTGTCAATGGTGGAGAAAGGAGAACGGGCTCGGTGTGTACTCACACTGCCGCCGAGCAGGCATTGGAATTAATCTTCCTGCCACCGTTGTCACATCGTAATCCCGAAAGGAGTATCGTGGTTATGTCTCGCGAATCCGATCGGGGGCGAGAGTCTTGGCTTAACCGCCTGGGCTATGAGGAAGAAAACCTCTATAAAAAATTACCCCGAATCCCGTGTTCTGGTGCGTGACCAGGGGATGCATGGCTGATGGGCAGTTCAGTCGTAAGCGCACTCCCAGCCGAGGCACCTGCGGACCCCTCGGTTGGGCACAAATTTACGCTTGCCCGGGTATTGGGGGATCTCTGCCCGGGTCGACCTCTAGTTCTCCCACACTCGTGGGTTTTGTTATGGAATATATAAAAACTAAAGAAAATAATACAAAGGAAGAAGCGAAGAAGGACAGTAAAATAGAAAAGAGTGAAAAAGATTCGGCTGAGAAGCCTATCACAGAAAGGCTTCCAGAAGTCAATCTAACTTCTGGGAGCCTAAGAAGATCAGAACGCTTGCGTTCCAGATCCGTCGTACCGTCGGATGATAACTCCAGTACGACGACGAGTACACTGGAGCAGATGTACATGGAGCTCCGCGATAGTCGCAAACGCGGACGCTTCATGGACGAAGACAGCGACGCGTCTCAGGAATGGATGCCTCCCAAAGTGGCTAGTAGCCACAGAGGGAGGTCGCGCACTCCGGTCTCGAGGCCGTCAGGCTCCGTCTTCTCAAAGGCGGAAGCCTATAGACGGGTTCGAGTTGAGGGGGAAAATTTAGTGGAGGAGGAGATCGCCGATCTCCTGTTAAAAATCCAGGGGCCGGCTTTGGAGGATTCTGTCTCACAAACGCCGGTGTCTATGCAGGAGAGGGCGAATGTAGCTGTGGCCATTATAAACAAAGTGGCCACGAAATCTACGAACCTGAAGGGCCAATTTGTAAGAGCCCTCAAGGACTCCTCCTCTGCCATTGCTGGCATAGTTGAAACCCTCATCGGTGACGTAGCTCGCCTTCAGGCGGCCAACGAACGTCTGACGGGACAGGTAGCTGAGCTGAGCGCCCAGTTCGCCCAGTTTCGGGCGCAGGCGGATGGCCCTGAGAAGCGAGGCCTGGCTTAGCAGCAACCTTCCCCTACTCCCAGTTCTGGTGATGAACAGCTTCGTCAAATTCTGGAGGCAGTGGGGCGTATGCTGGACGGGCGACTTGCGGGTCTTGAGTCGAGACTGCCTCCAGCCCCCGTTGTTCGGCCGCCACTTGCTGCAGATAGGCAAAGGACCGCATCAGTACCAACTCCGCCTCCCATTACTGGTAGTCGCAGATCGTATGCATCGGCGGTATCGGTATCTGCAACTCCGATCACTCGCAAGTCTGGACGAGCGATCCATACAGCAGCAAAAACGGCGGAACCGAAGGCTGGGCCTGCACCGAAGAAAACTGCGCCAAGGATAAAAGAGGTGGTTCCTCGCCTCCCCACTCCAAATTCTGACCTCTCAACTGCGGCCCCCTCTGCGACTGCTCACTCGAATAGCAAGTGGCAGTTAGTAGGAGGTAATAAAAAATCCCGAAAGCGGAGTGAGAAGGCTGCCAAGAAAGCAACCTCGACTCCGCAGTCGCCACCGGTGGCAGTGGTCAAGAAGGAGAAGCCACGGAAACTACAGCCACCTAAAACTGTGGCTGTAGTAATCACAGTATCACCGGAGGCGGCAAATGAGGGGCTGTCGTATGCGGCGGTGTTCAAGAGGGCCCGAGACAGCCTCGTTATAAATAATCTTGGGACAGTAGGAGTCAGGATGCGCCTTGCCCAGACGGGAGCTCGTGTCCTCGAGTTCCCTGGGGAGGAAGGCGCAAAGACGGCGGACACGTTTGCCGAGAAGCTGCGGGGATTATTCGCAGCTACCGATGGTGTGAAGATCGCCAGGCCAACGAAGTGCGTAGAACTGCGTATTTCAGGGCTGGACGACTCAGTGACGATCGAGGATGTCCGTGCTGCAATAGAGGAAAAGACGGGATGCAGCGCGGATAACATCCAGGTTGGCACCATCCGCCCCGGTCCAGGAGGGCTTGGCGCTGTGTGGGTCAGATGTCCAGTAGTGTCGGGCAAAGTCCTGGGCGACGCCGGAAAGTTACTCATCGGTTTCGTGAACGCTAGGATCACAGTCCTGGCGGCGAGACCGATGAGGTGTTATAAATGCCTGGCGTCGGGACACACACGCGCCAAGTGTGTCAGTTGTTTTGACTGCAGCGGACTATGTTTCCGCTGCGGTCGACCGGGGCACAAGGCGGCAGACTGCTCTGCCGCCCCTCACTGCCCGGTGTGTGCGGCGAGTAATAAGCCCGCTAATCATCAGATCGGGCAGGGGGGCTGCAAGCCGCCCCGCAATTCTCGGCAAGCGTTAGGGGCTAGCCAGTCGGCCCAGGCTGTCTCCGATGTTGTTTATCCGACGACATCATCGCCCATGGAGGAGGTTGTAGAGACGGTCCGGTAATGGACCAAGTCTACAACCTCCTTGTCCAGACGAACTTAAACCACTGTGCCGCGGCGCAGGACCTCTTCCTGCAAACCATGGCACAGTGGTCAATCGGTGTGGCCGTAGCCGCGGAACCCTATTACATTCCTCCCCGTCCAAATTGGTTGGGTGACTGGGACGGTTCTGTGGCAGTCGTCGGCTCCACGGCAGCTCATTCCCCGCCCTTGTCGCTAAGAGATAAGGGCACTGGATATGTTGCTGGCGAGTGGGGGGGAATCACCATTTACGGTATATACTTCTCCCCCAATCGGAGTTTAAGCGACTTCGAGGCTTTCCTGAACACCTTGGAGACCTCGATGCGGCGACTAACGTCTGGGCACGTTCTTGTGCTGGGGGACTTCAACGCAAAGTCCATTGCGTGGGGTTCCCCTAGGACGGACGCCAGGGGCGAGGCCGTAGAGGAGTGGGCGGCCTCGGTGGGCCTCTGTTTACTAAACAGAGGCTCCACCAACACGTGTGTGCGACAGCAGGGGGGGTCCATAGTGGACCTTTCATTCGCTACCCCTGCCCTCGCCGCACGAGTAAGGAACTGGCGTGTCCTGGAAGAGGTTGAGACGCTCTCGGATCACCTCTACATCCGATTTGAGCTCACCCGGACCCAGGACCCCAGTAGGGGTCACGCGGCGCGGCCTTCTTCTCGCTTTCCGCGGTGGGCTGTTTCGAAGCTGAATAGGGACCTACTAGAGGAGGCAGCCATAATTCACTCTTGGCTGTCTCCGCAGGCCCCGACCGAGGAGGTCGATATGGGGGCTGGCCGCTTTCGTGATGCGATCACGCTGATCTGCGATGCGGCCATGCCTCGTATAAGAGGTCGTCGACCTCCACGGAAGGAGGTTTACTGGTGGTCCCAAGAGCTGTCGGACCTCCGTGCGGCCTGTACTCGTGCCCGGAGGTCCTACACCCGCAGTCGGCGGCGTCACCGCGAGGATGGCGGGAGGGACCAGCTTCATGAGGAGTACCGAGAGGCGCGGAAAACTCTGAAGCTGGCTATCAGCCGCGCCAAAGTTGCGAAACGAAAGGAGATGCTGGAGGGTCTCGATCGTGACCCCTGGGGTCGCCCCTATCGTGCGGCGCGACAGAAGCTCCGCACGTCGGGCCCCCCCCTTACAGAGACACTCCAGCCCAGCTTCCTGCAGGAAGTGGTCGAGGGTCTTTTCCCGCAGCGGGTAGAGCACACACCCCCGTCGATGGTCTTCATCGTCGGAGACGACGGGGGTAACGAGGACAATGTTCCGCCCGTCAGGGAATCGGAGATTGGGGCGGTTGTTCTACGGATCCGCTCTAAGAACACCGCCCCCGGGCCAGACGGGATACCTGCCCGAGTGCTGGCCCCAGCCCTCGAACACATGTCGAACCACCTCAGGGAGGTCCTGGACGCTAGCCTGGCGTCCGGACGCTTCCCTGAGTGCTGGAAAAGCGGGAAGCTGGTCCTATTAAAGAAGCCGGGACGGCCTGCCGATTCGGTAGCGGCCTATAGGCCCATCGTGTTGCTGGACGAGGCGGGTAAACTGTTTGAGAGGGTACTCTCTGCCCGCATCGTCCGGCACCTCTGCGAAGTGGGCCCCGATCTGTCGGACGCCTAATTCGGTTTTCGAGCGGGGCGTTCGACAGTCGATGCTGTGTTGCGCCTGAGGGCCGTTACCGAAGAGGCAGTGAGCTGTGGCGGCGTGCTGTTGGCGGTGTCGTTGGACATCGCCAACGCATTTAATAGTCTGCCATTTAGCTGCATCAGGGAAGCACTCCACTACCACGGGGTGCCAGAGTACCTGAGGCGGCTTGTGGCAGACTATCTTGAGGAGCGTACCGTCGTGTACGAGGACCGAGATGGTATTCTGAGGCGGCGGCCCATGTCGTGCGGTGTTCCACAGGGGTCCGTCCTCGGACCACTCCTGTGGAATATGGGATACGACTGGGCCCTTCGAGGTCGTCTTCCCCCCGGGCTGGGCGTAATTTGTTACGCCGATGACACATTGGTCACGGCCCGGGGGGCGAACTTTCAAGAGGCGGCGCGCCTGGCCACCGTGGGAGTCTCTTTGGTGGTCGGGCGCATTGAGGCGCTGGGTTTACGGGTGGCCCTAGATAAGACGGAAGCCCTTTTGTTTCATGGGCCCCGTCGTGGTCCACCCCCCGGTGCCTCTATCGTAGTCAATTCGGTCCTCGTACCGATTAAGGCCCAGATGAAGTATCTGGGCCTGATCCTCGACGGCAGGTGGCTCTTCGACGAGCACTTCCGACAGCTTACTCCAAAGCTGGTCGGCGCTGCTTCTGCTCTTGGGCGACTTTTGCCCAATTTGGGTGGAGCCAGCGTCGCGACGAGACGGCTATACACGGGGGTTGTTCGGTCAATGGCACTGTATGGTGCACCGGTGTGGGCGGCGGCCCTGACCGCCCAGAACAGGGCTCGCCTCTGGCGCCCTCAGAGGATATTGGCGGTTAGAGCCATACGCGGTTACCGCACCATCGCTACGCTGCCTCCATCGATAGCGTGCGCGTTGGCCGGAACTCCCCCGTGGGATTTGGAGGCGGAAGTGCTCGCTGAAGTTTATCGGCGAACGGCAGACTTTCGGGTGGGTAGCGGCATTCGGCCCACGCCCGAAGAGATACGCGAGTGGCGAGAGGCCGCTCGTCGAGCCACAATGGCTCGTTGGTCGTCCCGGCTGGAGGCTCCACGTGCTGGCTTTGCCGCCGTGGAGGCTCTCCAGCCGGTCATCGCCGAGTGGACAGGGCGGCAGCACGGGACCCTTTCCTTCCGACTGACGCAGATTCTTTCTGGGCACGGTTGCTTCGGGAAGTATCTGCACTCCGTCGCCAGGAGGGAATTGAGTCCCGCCTGTCACCACTGCGACTGCAGTGAGGACTCGGCTCAGCACACGCTGGCGGTTTGTTCCGCCTGGGCGGCGCAGCGTGGGATCCTCACTGCAGTTATTGGAGGAGATCTCTCGCTACCGGCCGTAATACGCTCCATGGTCGGTAGCGACAGTTGTTTTACCGCGGTCGCAACCTTCTGCGAAGACGTAATTTCGCGGAAGGAGGCGGCGGAGAAGGCCCGGGAGGACAATATCCACTCGGACCCAATTCGCCGCCGGCGAGCCGGGCGGCGGAGGCGCGCATACCAGCGCCTCATGCCGCCTTGAGTGTGGCCGCGGGTGGACGGGACGGGTTTTCCCCTCCATCCGCTACAATGGTCAACCGCGAGGAGGCGACGTCCGTGTGTGCCGTACGTCGCCTAAAATAGAGAGTTTATCCGCAGATGGTGCCCGAGGTAGCGGGCAGGCGCTAGGAGGGATCTGGATGTCGTAATAGCAGCGGTTCCCGGATCCCTCCTATCTCAGGCGCAGAGTGGCACACCGTGTGGTTTTAGTCGGTCCGATTCCGACACACCACCCCGCCGTAAACCCCGGTGGGGTGACGGCCCGAGGGGGTTTCCACAAGTTAAAAAAAAAAAAAAAAAGGGGGCTAGGAGAGCGTCACGAAAAATCCTCACGACACTTTTGCTATAGTACGTAGCGCTCGGGGAGGGGGCAGGCCGAGTATTGGATTCGACTTATTCGTTCTCTCTCTCTCTCTCTTTTGTTTTGTTTTGTTGTGTTCGTGTGTCATCATCTAGTTTTAGTTATTTTTAACATTTTAAAATATTTTAAAGTTACATAAGATTGAATCACAAACATATGTCTTATTTTAGTTACCATAAACCAATTGTTACGAGGGTATTGTTAGGTACGGTTACGATGAGGAACTTCGTTCCAAAAATCTCTTTCAAATCGGTCCATCTGTTTAGCAGCTATGATGTCACAGGTACACGTAGTGGTCAAACTTTTAACACTTCTGTTTGCGTCGGTAGTTCAAACAGAAATGTATGACGTGATATTATTTAATCTCTAACTTTGTGCTATAATGTACAAGTTGACTTACTTGACCTGATGCACCTCTGTACCTAATATGAGACAGAGGCCGTCCACGATAATAAATCACCGCCATCCATCTTGAGCCCACACATGGCTGCCGGATGTCTCATCGCAGCTGTAATAGCGTTCCAGGATTCCTACCGTCAGCCGCGCTAATGTTTTCCTTGTAATTCTGATATGTCATGTTTAACGATAAAATCGAGGCCCCACGTAGTGTGGGCATCTTTCATTTCTCATATATTCATATCAGATACCAAATCATTCATACTTCTCGTTCTCGCCCATTGTCGGCAATATTTGGATTTCTTATATGATTCACGAACAATTGCGGCAATATTGAGCTGCATACCAGTATATCTGTCGAAGGAAGTAACAATATTATTCAATTTTATTACTGTACACACTGAAGATTATCAACTGTTCTCAGATTAATAAATATAGGCTGGGCCAACAATTCGTTAACATTTGAATCTAACATCCCACACAAACATGTTACGGGAGTTCTTGGGATTGATGCTACTGGAATATGTTGGCTACAATCTTAACACATGGTTTCAACAAGATGGAGCCACTTGTCACACATCCAAAGAGTCCCTGCCCGTGGTCAAAGACATGTTTCCGAAAAAGCTGAATTTTCAGACGAGGCGACATTTCATGACCACCGAAAAGTCCAGATCTATCCCCAGCACACTTCTTTTTCTGAGGTTGTCTAGATAAAAGGAAGAATCAGCGAAGAGATGTTGGCGATCTCGCGGTCTCTTTGCCAACGTTGGTCATTTAAATGATGTAATTTTCAAAAATATGTGTGGCACTCGGGGACTGCTGGGGTAAAGCTACTGCATAGCATTTTTTATCAATTTATGCAATTATAATATTTCGGAGCAGCTCGTCTCGATCCGTGCGAGCTTCGTATAGTCTACATAGACGCTCGCACACAAACACCGTGCCGAAGTCTGCCGAACTGAAACGACGTTAGACGTTGCACGGCTTTCAACGCCGCACCACTGTGTCGGTCGGAGTGTTAGGTTTATTTTTCTTGAATTGAATTGAATTAATTGCATTTATTGATTCGGTCGACGCGCTCGAAGCTCGCTATAAAAGCTATGCATTAGCTAAAAATTTATGCCAACTAATTAGCTTTCTTGAATATAAACAATTTTTATAATATATCACATGTTTTTTTTAACAATTTTTTCAAACGTTAACTAATTCGTGGCCCACCCTATATTATATTTTTACTAGCTGAGCCGGTAAACGTTGTTTTGTCTTATAAATTATCTTAAATACAGGTTGATTATTCTAGAGGGGTCACAATGATCATCTAAAGGTATAAAAACTGGCCTACGACCAATTCTCAGACCTACGGAACGTACACAAAATGTTTCCTAAAAATTGACGAAGTCATTTCGGAGAACTTTGATAATAAACAACGTAACTGAGATTTTTATATATTAGAAGGAGGCTAGACGGCAAAAATTCAGACAAAAAGTTGTCACGACACTTTTTGCTATAGTGTAGTAAATCGTGCGGCGTGCTCATGTTTCTCTGTTTGTATCTCTCTCTCTCTCATAGAAAGAAAGCGAATTATTTTCGTTTCGTCTTTCTATTTTGCTTCGAACAGTGTAGTGTCCTGACGATTATTTTTGTTTTATTTATATCTTAAAAGAAATAAAATAAAAATATTACAATTCCTTTACCAATTAATCGAAAGGAACTTCGTTCCATCCGGGTGTCGCTTGACATCTCTCATTGTTTTATATTTGTTAACTTTACAGTTTATTATTAATAATATTTTCACACATCTCACACGGCCGTACTAACTAGACTGCTATTATATATAATTTATATAAGGTAAAGGTTATATAAGGTAGGTTATCGAAGATCATCAAAATAAACCACAATTTGTTTCTCTGAAAATACAAAGTTTTGTTTATTTAACACGTTTTTACGATATCACAACAATTTTGTTTAACTATTACAATTACACTATTATCTTACCTGAAAATAGAAAGAAACGACATTGAAAGAAACGACATTGAAAGTTTACTAATATCGATTCCTCAACTATGGTATATGGTTTCGTTTATCACTCTATAAATTTCTATAACAATCAATTTTCATAAAATAATCTAAATATCCTCCACCATTAAAAATCACGCGTCAATCTCTCTATGCGCCACAGATAATCTAAAAACGCACGGAGCACGGCAAATTTGAGTCAATGACAGTGTTGCCAATTTAGCAACTTTGTCGCTAGAATTGACGACTTTTGCTTGAGTCTTGGCGACAAAAAAATTTTGACGACAAAAATGATTTAGTGACTTATCTGGTGACTTTTGGAGAGCAAATCAAAACCGTTTTAGGCAATAGATACTTTTCTGTCAACTTGATTACCCGTGAATGCCCTTTACCTTCCGTACTCTAGAGTCACACATGCTTTCCAATGATATTTTAAAGACACAAATGTTCTTCAGATATGAATTAACAAAGCCTTAGAAAATTTAGTAGATTTATCGAATCTTAATAAAAAAATCTGTATTTCAGGAGACTGAATCTTCCGTTGATCTCAAATTTCAGTAGAGTTGGTATTATTGGTTAAATTATTATTCATCTAAAAATTGTAAGTCCGCAGCTAGCCTCTTGTACACCTCTCATAATAAAATTTAGGATCCGCCCCTGATAGAGTTAGCGACTTTCTAGCGACTTTTGATATTAGCCCTAGCGACTCAGATTTATTGGCGCTGGCAACACTGGTCAATGAAACAACATTTCATTACATACTAGCTGACCCGGCGAACTTCGTACCGCCTTAGCGTAGCAATGATGCAAGATTATAAAAATGATTGATGATGATTATAAATATATTTTTCCCCGTAAGAACCTTCTCCTAATAATAACAAATACAACAAAAAAAGAATTAGTGAAATCGGCCCAGCCATTCACGCGTGATGCCGTGACCGAGAAAAACGGGTTTCATTTTTATATATATAGATATTTATATATTGCTAAATACATATACGAATTTATTACGTTACAGATAAATGACACACAAACAAAACAAATGCTCGTATTCCTCACTCACAGATTTGTCCTGGGTGGGAATCGAACCCACGACTTCTGGCTTAGCAGTCAGGGTCACTAACCCTAGACCACCAGACCCATCAACTCTTGCTACAATATTTTACTGCGACTTCGTCTGCGTTTTTCAAAAGGAATGTCGTCTGCGTATTTCTGTTTACCGTAGGATCGTTTGTATGTTAAAAAAAAAGTATTTAAAATGATCTGTTACGAAAGTTAATGTGGCAGAGCAAGCTCCACGCGAGCGAAGCCGCGGGCAAAAGTTAGTTTAGTATAAACATTAAGTATTGACATCTGTTTTGTGTGCATCGGAATATCTCCTAAGTTTGATTCCAAAGTAAATTCCTGAATGTGCTCACAAGAATTTCACTCGCACGCTAATTATGCCAACAAAGTGTTAAATGAAATCACGAAATTAGTTTTAGAAGTTACTAGCTGCTGCCCGCGACGTCGTCTGCGTGAAGGCTCTACAGCAACAAACATACCTAACATGCCAGTGTCGCTATAGTATTATTATTAAACAACTTTTAAAATATGCACATATAAGCACACGTTTTTTTTGCAAGCGAAGCAAGTGAAGAGGGTTATATGGGAATCCTGCAGAGTTCAGTCATAAGATGTGACTGAAGGAAATAGAGAAAATAATGCAGGAATATATTCCACGACACAAAAGAGTAAAAATACGTACAAAGGTATCATACCTTACAAAATATTCGTCATTAGATTACACATACATACAGACAAACAGACAAACAGACAAAAATTCTAAAAGCTATATTTTTGGTTTCACGCCCCAAGTATTCTTTTAAAAAAATATTTGATTGTACAGTTTGGACTTACCTACGATTTTATTATACTCGTATGTATAGAAACTTGTTTGGACTGCCTCGGTGGTGCGACGGTAGCGAATGCGACTGCTGCGCTTGAGGACTCGGATTCGATTCCCGGGTCGGACCAAATGTTTGTACGATCTGTAAATATGTGTTTCGGAGTTTGAGTTTTTTCTATTTATAATGTGAATGTATTTACAAGACAAAAAGTATATAAGTATTGTATCAGTCAGTCTAGTTATCACAGCACAAGCTCTGCTCAGTTTGAAACTAAAGTTGTGTGTTAAATGTTCGAAATTTTTATTTTATTTATTTATTTTGGCGCGTTAGGGAAACGATCAGAGAAAATTTTTACGATACGCTCAACGCCAGAACGTAAAAGCCGACACCATGAAATTAGCTAGTCGATTTTTATTTGAATTATGTACAAATTATTATTTTATGGTGTTTAAATAAAATGTATTGACCTAGATAACGTGTTATAACTGTCTTTCAATGTATTAAATACCTTTTTTCTATTATTAGTGTCATTTTCTCCACAAACATAAGATAACGTGCAGGATAATATTTTTAAACAGATTTTACCTCGCTACCCCAAAGAAATATAGCTTCTTATGTGTGTATACACACGTTTTTAGGTTCCGTTAGCAAAAACGGAACCCTTATAGATTCGTCATATTTGTCTTCTGTCATGTATGTGTCATGAGAGAGGGAGAGAGAGAGAAAATATAGCAAAAAGTGTTGTGAGAACTTTTCGACTGAATTTTTTCCGTCCAGCCTCCTTCGTAACGCGCGATAAGGAACTTGGTTCCAAAAAAATGAAAAAAAGTTTAAAAAAAAATACTATGCATAAACCTGAAAAGACGACATGAAACAAAACTGTACTAAAACAAAAAAATATTCACACATTTTGTCTTGAAGAAATATGGCGCGCGGGAGCATACACATTATATATGTAGGTACTTGGAACATTTCATGTTTGTGTGTGTAATTCACAATTAATATTTTAACATTTTAGCTTTATTGTGAAACGTAAAAATGGCGAAATAAAACTAAAGACTAACAAGGACTCAGTACTTACCAACAGGCTTAGATTATTGTTGTAAAGAATTGACGCCTATGTGTTGGTTCAAAATACCTCACCGTTCAACTTGTACTGGTCAAGAAACAAACAAAATCGTTCAAATCTATACAAAATCACCAGGTGATCTCCACAAAATTTCATTTTAAACAACTCGATATGTAAAACGCTTAGGGCTTTGTATTTTAAGGTCGCCATTTTGAATTGTAAAAAGTTGAACACAATTTAAAAACCTTTAAAACACGCGTAGAAAAGTGTTTTCAGCTTATACTAAATAGGTACGTTAATATGGACATAGTGAAAATATATTAAAAAAAATAGAATTTTTACCAAAAATCAAGCGATCAACACATAAAATCAAAATCATACGAGTAGAAATCACGAAAAATAAAAGTATATAAGACTCACTCATCAATATTTCTTGGTTTTCATGTTCCCAGGCTTGTATTTAATATTTCACAACACATATTTAATAAAACATGAAAGCACGCGATCCCATTGCGATTCCAATTTCGAATCTGTTGAAAAAGAAGTTTATATTAAATTCATTTATTTCGATAAATCGATGTCTTGTCATTTGTCGTTCGACACGATAAAGAAACAAAAAGAACTTACATTAATTCTATTATTATATCTAATATCTAATTTATAGAATAAATAAAACGTCTTCTACTTTCTAAGCTTGTTTGTGTCGTATCAAACTGAAAATCGACAACGTGTAGTTGTGTAGTGATGTGCAGGCCCTAGTATACCTACATACTTGACTATCATTACATGCGAGTATGCAAGTATGCAATCGAAAAGATAAAATTCGAGTGAATTTTCTAGTTCAATCCATTTATAGTCTCATTGAGTTTTATTGTACCACGATCCATCTGCCCCGGTTTTGTACAAATAGAATATTTGTTTGTGTAACTTTTAAAATATTCAACATATTTCAGTGCAATTGGTATTTTTACAAGGCCGGTGACAGCGAAAATGCATTAATATTAATTGTTTTATTTGTCACACTATCACACATAATGTGCTCATAATCCAATGCTCTAATAATCTATAAGTTTAATAAAATCAAATACGTCTATCGCAATGAAAACTCATTAATTAAAATTATGAAGATCAGTTTTGTTGGCAAACATAATAGAAAATATAAACTGTACCATATATGTGTGTTATATTGAAATAGCTCCGTGTGAGTAGTTTCAACATTAAAAATTTGTACGCGTTCAAGAAAATAGGCGAAAAAGTACAATTTTCTTTTAATTTATTTTCGAAACTGCAAAGCAAGTACTATGTACAAACTTACGCTTGAAAGATAAAAAGGAAATTTCCTGCGACTAGTATGATTCTTAGTCCTAATAATCTTCTATAGTATTCCCCAACTCGTGTCTGTCCTTATATCCGTAGTATACCTTAAACACTATTGTAATTGGTATTCGATGGTGTGGTATTCGTAATTGGTAGTGATCATGATTTGTTTTTTTGAAGTTATACTTCTTTTGGTGCGATTGGGAAAATTGATGAGAGTGAATTTTTACGATGCGCACGTAGACTGACAGAAAAAAGCAACAGTCTGAAGTTAGTTGCTAATGTGTGTCGTATCTGTAGAAATAACAGATTATTTAATAAATAAAAAATAAATTGGTGCTTATATTGATTCAATCGTATTTATGACGGTGATAGATATTTTTATTTGTTATATTTGGACTGTTACGCCAAAGAAGTATAACTTCTTACGTGCGTACATGAGTACACACATTTTTTTTTAAATCCTTCTATATTTCCCAAAATGACTGACGCTATATGTACTCGTACACATATCAAAAATTTAATAAGAAAAGTTACCTTACAAAAGCAACTATCGATACATAACTTTGGAGTGCAGCAGGCCCGTATTCTGGGATCATTTGTATTTTTAATACACTTCAATAACTTGTTATTTATCTTTGTATCTATGTAACGGAATCTATGAACGTAATTGTTACTTTTGGAACTAATTGTATACATATAATTAAAACAATACTGATACAGTTCCCTGCAAAATATGGCTATGGCTGAACCGGCCACAAATTGTAGAGCTGCACAGTTGATCATGCAATAATTTATCTAGGTTCTCGACTATTTGCCAGTGGCCAAGCTTATGCAGCTCTCAGTCGCAGAAGGTCTCTGGAAGATAGACTGGAAGGTAACTTACTAGGTCGAAATTGATAAGCAGGTGGGCATCGGATGTAAAAAATAGTTAACATACGAAAAACTAGTAGCTAGAAAAACTAGCTGTTTGCTAGTAAAGAAACAAAAATAAATAAGAATTCTAATAAAATACGCTTTTAGATCATTCTTAACGCTTCTAAACGTTTGGAAATTGTAAAACATCTACTTGCAATGTTTGCCCGAGCTCTACTAGCGACTGATTTGGATCTTAATCAAGCAATGCCTCCAATTCTTCGTCTTCAAACTTAGTCGGCATTCCAGAACGTTATTTATCTTTAAGATCAAAGTTTTTATTTTAAAGCGGCTAAACCAGTCTCTGCATATCGTATTGAACAGAGTGTTGTCGCCGTGTGTTTTAACGAGAATTCTGTGTGTTACAGCAGCAGATTTCTTTTGAATAAAGCAGTGCGACAAAATTCGCCACAAAAACACTTTAATTTCGCACAAATTAAAAATTTTACAAAAGTTTTTAAATTTCACAATAGCTAAATGAACACATGATTGACACTGTGGTAAACTATATCTACTAGAATTTGAGGTTACATATAGTACCTACTATTTAGCTTACGCGTACAAAAGACTTAAATTGTGGAATATGCACGGGTCACGGTTTAACATCGTCCGCAATATCAAATATTCGAAGCTTCTGCTCTGCGTTTAGTGGGATCAACAGAGCGTAATTTATTATCAAACTATCACGAAAGCTAGCTATCGACTTCAGTTGACGCATTTGAGTCGAGTTCTGAAAGAAAAATAGCCACTATACAACCATAAACACGATAAAGTGGTTCTGTTAAGTGACAATGCTCGGTCATATGCATATGCAAAACCAGTTAAAACTTACTTGGAAACGCTCCAATGGAAAGTTCTACTCCACCCACCGTATTCATCAGACATAGCACCCTCCGATTACCACTTGTATCAGTCGATTGTGCATGGTTCGAACGAGCAGCGTTTCCATTTTTATGAAAAAACTGAAAAATGGATCAATTCATGGATTGGGGTAAAAGTTGAATCGTTTTTTTGACGGGAGATTCGATTGCTACCAGAAAGATGGGAGAAAGTGATCTTTACTGATGGATAATACTTTGAGTAAAGTAATTATAAGCCTTATATTTCATTTATTTTTTAAGCAAAAAATAGTGATAATACATTCAAGGTCAATTTTATTAGATTAGATAGATATAGGATTAAGAAAACTGAGTATCACCACTCTGATTCTTCCCATGGGTATCGTAAGAAGCGACTAAAGGAACAAACTTTCCAAAAAAACATCCCTATAATAAGAAGGTAAACTTGGAACGAATCTTATACCAATCCGTCTGGCCAGCGTGGTATAGTAGGCCAAAACCTCTTTGCTAAAGAAAGGCTACCCTTGCTATGTCCAGCTGTGGACTGTTAAAAGCTGTTACTAATGATGATTTTAACTATTTTATACCTAATTGACATTCTATTATTTTTGCACTGTTACTGTTAGACATTTTTAATCTAATTTGACGATATTTTGGGTTCATTTTATTGACTATAGTTTTGATATTGTATGCGGTAGTTTAATCGTATATTTTCAACATATTTTAATTTCACTTTGCATAACTGCAGAGGCTCAAGAGACTTGGTGACTTCAGGGTTGTCGACAATGCGGTCGAGAGCACCAAGCAAATACTACGCGGATGTATCACAAAGATGAAGACAGTGCTATGAAGTACTACATTACTATGAAGACAGTACTTCATGCAAGAGCGAGCTGGGTCTTGGGAAGGAAACATAGATGCTCGGGCGTGAAGACTTTGTTCAATATATATAACTGCAGCAAGGCCACCTTAATGACGTTCTGAATTTACTCTACCGGATTGTGATCCCAACAAATATCTGTTGAGCGTTCTAAAATTTCACAATAATATGATAAAAAGTCCATTCCTGGGTGCACATATAGTTCGATACTTCCCATGTTACTAAAATTAGTCCAGAAAAAAAATACTACATTCTTAATTTAAATACTTTCATAACGAGTGTACAAATATCTAGATATTTTAAATAGTCGATTAGGCACATCACTAGTGAAACTTGGAAGAAAGTGTGGTAATGGTTGCTTATTTTATTTAGGTAAGTAGAGAGAAAAATTGATACGAATTCGTATTATTTAACGATACAAATTTATACGATATAGTTTAAATAAGTCACATATTTTAAAAGAATGCCAGATGTCGAGTTAGTTTGTTAAAATATTATTGTTTATGAAAATTACAACCCAAGTCTTCATTCCTACCCACTTGTTGGCATTATTTTAAGAATACTTTGTGAACTGGATTTCAATAAATAATTATTGTTACCGTTGCCCAACAGACTGTCTGAAACAAGTATTTACATCCAGCTCAGGTCATTTGTAAAAAAAATTGTCCGTGCGTCGGAGTAAATTCCAATATTTAGACAAAATATTTTTTAGAACAGTGACATCTATGAAGTAAGGCCAATATTATTACAGAGCGTGATAAACAATCATTTTAAATTTAATAAATAAGGTACTGAATCATTAATATTACGTTAGATGGCGCTATTTTTGAATAACTATCTAAATTTAAACGCGACCATTACACTAAAATAATTGGACTTTTTAAATGTTAAGTAATTATTGTTTAAATAAAATCGAAATAAGTTTACTTAATAGTTCCATTTTATGTCAATAGAGGTGCTGCAGTTGGATTAATTAAATACATTAGTTATTTATACATCTTTCTTTCTCTCTCATAGTGTTAACGTTCGAGTTGAAAAGAGACATACACACGTGTATTAGTGTATTAAACACACAACCAGTGCAGCCGCATCAAAAACGTAACGAGGTCATACGTTCAGTAGATTTTACACATCACATTTTTGTCATGCCGGGCGCATTGTATCAAAACCGATTCTTAAGGAGTAAACTCCAAAACATTTTGGTTTCACTTTGTCCACTCTTGCACATTTTATAATAGCCATTATATTAGCTTTATGTAGCGTTATGATGATAAACTTTATTACAAGAATATAATGACAAGACCATATTGTTATTTTAATTTTTTTATTAATATTTACTGCATTTGTCATGGGAGAATCTTGGGTGACGCCTATGCCCAGCAGTGGACGTCTTTTGGCAGACATGATCATAATTGCTGCTGACCCGTTGTGTTGCTATTTAAAATTTTAGAATTAAGAAAACTAAATTAGTAAAACAAAGGTTGGTTGTAGAAGGGTGAAAACCAAAGGCCCGGGGGACGAACATACTAGAGGCGACACGCTTGTTCACCTGTCTCTTTGGTAGTTGGTCGCATTAAGGCGCTGGGCTTATATAAGGGTGGCCCTAGATAGAAAGAGGACCTTTTATTCCAAGGGCGCCGTCGCGGTCCGTCCCCGGCGCCTCCAACGCGGTGAATTCGGTCCTCGTACCGGTACAGGCCCAGATGAAGTATCTGGACCTGGTTCTCGACGGGAGGTGGTTCTTCGACGAGCACTTCCGACAGCTTGCTCCAAAGCTGATCGGTGCTGCTTTTACCTTTGGGTGACTTTTGTCCAAATTGCCAACTCCATAGCTGGTAGCGACAGTTGTTTTACTGCGGTCACAACCTTCTGCGAAGACGTCAATTCGCTGAGTGATGTGGTGGAAAAAGCTCGGGAGTATGAATTACACTGGAACCCAATTTGCCCCCGGTGAATCGGGCAACGGAGATTAACCTCATGCCACCTTGAGTGAGTCCAAGTGATCCGCTAGTCGCTAGCTGCAAGGAAGCGACGTCAGCGTGTGCTATAAGTCACCTAAATCGAGAGTTCGCCCAAAGATAGTGCCTAGTGCGCTAGTGGGCAGACGCTATGAGGGGTCTGGATGTCGCAATAACAGCTCTTGCCGGCGCCTTCTATCTCAGGCGCAGAGTGGCAAACCGAGTGGTTTTAATCGGTCCGATTCTGTCACATCACCTCGTTGTAAACCCTGGTAGGGTGACGGCCCGAGAGGGTTTCCACGCGTTAAAAGAGAAAGGGTGAAAATTAAGGGTTATATGTATTTTAATAATCATAAAAAAAAGCAAAATAGTGATTAAAAATAAAAAATGGAATGAGTCATCACTATCACAGTTTACAATTTATACTCAGACGTGAAATATACACAAAAAAAAATCATAAAATCGGTCAAATATCGAAGAAGTTTGTTTACAAACGTTGTATATCACAAGAACTTTAAATTAAAGATTAGCAACGAAGGAATGGAATAAGCAATAACATATCGTTCCACAATTTGTTGCCCAACAGTGGCGCAACTTTTATTTATTCATGTACCCCAATATATATTAACGTAATATAATCGGTAACGAAGGAAGTAAGTAAACCACAACACATCGTTTCACTATCAGTTGCCCAACAGTGGCGCAACTTTTATTTATTTATGTACCCCAATATATATTAACGTAATATAATCGGCAACGAAGGAAGTAAGTAAACCACAACACATCGTTTCACTATCAGTTGCCCAACAGTGGCGCAACTATTTCCGCCGTCCGTCGCCATGCACCAGTTTAGTGTGTGTGTAGAGGGCCGGCCGCTGTTTGAAAGTGTCGCCGCAGTCCTCGCACATGTAGCTTCTCTGCTCAGAGTGAATCAGCTTATGGTTCCGTAGTGTTGTGATGGACTGAAATAAACGATACAATGAACCAGCTAGCGATTAACATTAGTACAGCGAAAGCTTATTACAATCCGTTATGATGGAATAAAATCGATTCATGAAATCGTGGACGTCTTACAGATGTCAAAAATCGAAATTATTTTACAGGAATTACAAGTTTACTTATAAGCTTGCTGTTGACGTGGCGACGCGTCACCACACCAGTCAAACCATAAACATAGCAGCATAACTCACAAAGAACTTCTTGCCACAAACGTTGCAGGGGTGGTTCCTTGGCCGAGACAGGCTGTGGTGTATCTGGCGATGATTCTTGAGCCGCCACTCCGATATGAACAACTGGAACATTACATTACTTATTTAACATGGTTTTAGTTACCAGTATGTTAACACGTTGCAAAGTTAAGTAATCCTAGCCAGGTTAGTCTGTGATGGGTGGCCATGGAGAAAGAGAAAACGAATAAGTCGAATCCTATACTCGGCCTGCTCCCTCTCTGAGCGCTACGTACTATAGCAAAAGTGTCGTGAGGATTTTTCGTGACGCTCGCCTTAGCCAGCGTACTGCGCGATAAGGAACTTCGTTCCAAAATCACAATAAAATTACCGTAATCCATACTAATTTTATTAATTTATAGACTGTGATATTAAAGCCGTCCGTGTAGTAATAGATTAAGAATGCATAGTGTTACCACCCCTATTCATCCCGTGGGTGTCGTAAGAGGCGACTAAGGGAACAAACTATTCAGGAAAATATCACTACAAAGAGAAGGAAAACTTGAAACAAACCCTGTACAAACCCATCTGGCCAGCGTGGTGTGGTAGGCCAAAACCTCCTTGCTAAGGAGAGGCCTATGTCCAACAGTGGACTGCTAAAGGTTGTTGTTGATGATGACGATGATGATGGAGATATAATTTATTATAATATTTAATTATTGTAACGGTTCCATTTTCGCTATTTCGGCTACGAAATCTTATAAAAAGAAATTTTTATTCACTCCGTTTATTTCTCGTAAAACTATTCACAAAAAGGACTAAATAAATGAAAGAACCGTATTCAAATAAGTCCATCCCTTTAGGAGCTACGATGTCAGTGTCAAAATTATAACACCCCTCTTTTTGCGTCCAGGATAAAAACCAAAGGTCCTAACCTTTTTTAAAGCTTAAATGAACTTGAACCTTATGAGTATGGCCATACGGACCTTATTGCAAATCTCGCAGTTGTATTGTGACTTGCGCAAATGGTAGAAGTTGTAGTGCCTCGTCCAATACACCTTGGACGCGAACTTTTTTTTACACTCTGGACACGAGAAGCTGAAATAAACATAAATACACTTTGTTTATTTTATTTATTTTTATTTTAAAAAAGACAACACCTGCACTAGGAGTAAATCCTGTGTCGCGGGAGACTTTACAAACATACAAGAAAGGGACACAAAGAACACCCAGACTCGGAACAACAATTTACGATAATTGTGTGATTGAAATTCTTATGAGCACATTCAGAAATTTATTTTGTAATCTAACTTACAAGGAGATATTCCGCTACACAAAAAAAACATTGATATCAATTTTCAATGTCTATACTAAATTTATAATTTGTTTCTTTTTAACGTTCACGCAAATCTCAAAAATTACTGGTTCGAATTTGTACAATCTTTGTGTTGGATAGTTCATTTATCGAAAAATGCTCTATAATATCACGCTACGACCAATAGGAGCAGAGCGTAAATATAAAAAGTTGCAAAAACGCAGACGACATTTCTTTTGAAAAACTCCGACGAAGTAGCCAGTAAAATGTCGTAGCAAGAGTTGACAGACCTGGTGGTCTAGGGTTATCTGACTGCTAGACCTAAACCTAAGTAAAACTTCAAAAATAATACATACGCTCTCTCAGAATGATTGGCACTATTTTTCAGATGGTTTCTATACACATAAATGTTCTTGTACTGCACTTGGCACACGTGACAGTACGACAGTTTCTTGGCCAAGGCCGCGTTGTGGCCTGCCACGTGACTCTCTAGTCGACTCTTCGTCACAAATGTCTTCGTACAAATGTCGCAGATGTATTGTCTCTTGTTGGTGTGGAGACTGAAATAGATAGTAAGATAATCGAGTGAGAAAGAGATAGCAAGTAGTTTTGTTGTCAAGATGAAATGAGAACGAGATAGCAAGTAATTTAATTGTCAAGATGAAGTGAGAAAGAGTTGGCAAGATATTGAGTTGCCAAGGTGAAGTGAGAAAAAGATGGCAAGATATTTAGTGGTCAAGATGAAATGAGAACGAGATATCAAGTAATTTAATTGTCAAGATGAAGTGAGAAAGAAAGATATTTAGTTGGTGAGATCAAGTGTGAAAAAGATAGTAAGAATTTTAGTTGTTGAGATGAAGTAAGAAAGAGATAGCAAGATATTTAGTTGTTAAGATGAAATGAGAAAGAGGGAAAGATATTTAGTGGTCAAGATGAAGTGTGAAAGAGATAGCAAGATATTTAGTTGTCAAGATGAAGTGTGAAAGAGATAACAAGATTTTTAATTGTCAAGACCGACAGACCACTCACAACGTACTATACATGTCGGTCAAGTAGGTGACTGCTGAGTTAGATATGTTAAGTTCGATTTCTACTCAAGCAATAGTATTATGATGATCATTCGGTGTATATTTTGGTGTAATTTAGATACAATATGTATGTGTTAGAAATATATACATAGGTATGTATATTTAAGCATAGAAGAGCCACGGTTCGGCATCTCGTAGAATGGTTAAGATATATTCAACAGCCTTCAACAGTCACCACTCTCCGTGTGGTGCTGATTTGAGAAGAGGGAGTATTACTGTCCCTATACATCCCGTGGTTGTCGTAAGAGCCTAGAACACACTACACTACAACTTGAAACAATGATGCAGGGAGACAGTTACCGTGATAACTATGTGAGGCTTACACTGCCACGATGACACTCGTGCCTTTTACGTCCCCGGGCGTGGCGTGAAAAAGCATCTCATTAGGCCGCCATAGTATAGGTCACAACACTGCATTGTCTGCGTATACAATGAGTATGGTGGCCACAACTCTTTGGATTATATTCATGCTTTCCATCAGGCAGAGTAGAGTCATTTTGGCAGGCTCTTCAAATAGAAAAAAAAAAACAAACCCTAATAAAAAAATGTGTCTGATCAGCGTGGTGTATGTATTAACCAAAACCTTTAAGGAGTAGTCTATGTTTAGGAATGGGCTATCAAAGGCTGTCTATGATAAATAATATAGTTATACTCACATCATATGACTCCTCAAGGTATGCTTCCCCTTGAATCTGACGCCACACTCGTTACAATGGAGGCTATGCTCCAACTGTACGTGCTCTTCCAACTCCTGACCTGTCCTGGAACATATCTAATATTTTCTTATGGTTCACCTGGATTGACAACGGGTCCACCCAAATGAACCCGTGATCCCCCCAGGTGAACTACACAGGTTGATCACAGACGTTAAAATAAAAAATCACGCACACAACATATTCGTTCTTTAATTTACTCATTCAATTTATTCGTTCTTTTACCTATTTTACAAAAATACGCACTACAGCGCCATCTGGCGAAGACACATCGTACTACGGAGCGATGAACTACAGATCCGGATGAAATCTTCCAGCGCGATATAGAAATAATCGCGGTGATTAGCCTATATTCAACATCCCAACATCGACCGTTGGGCCGCGGCCCACCACGCATAATCACCTCACCCGGTCGGAGGATCCTCCCTTTGTGTCGGAGGGACATGACATCCGTTCCTTCTACACAAGTAAAATTTTTATTATACGTAACTCCCATACTCGGAATATTACTGTGTCACGGGGACTTTGCAAACACACATTAAACGGACACATAGAAAAGCCATACTCAGAACAACAATTTGTAATATAGATCACACAAAGTGCTGTCCCATGTGGGGTTTGAACCCACAACACTCAATGCAGTACAAAACGCCGAGGTGACTGTTTACAACTACGCCATCAATGTAGTTACAATGTAATTTATATCGTAATTAATACCTGGAAATCGAGGTTTGCTCAGTTTGTTTTTGGTACCTACCAGATAGTCGATTTGCAATTTACCAACTACTTTTGTTTACATTCCTAATTTTGTCACATAGATAAGTGTCAAAACGGGCCTATTAGACAACGCCATCTATTGAAGTATTTAGCTTTTGTGTTGCTGTGTCGGTAAAGCAGTATTTACCTTGAAAACACGGATAAAACAACGTTTTCCAAAAATGAAACCTAGCCAGATTGATTTATCGCCCCCTAAACCCCTTGCAAACTAAATTTCATGAAAATCGTTAGAGCCGTTTCCGAGATTCAGATTATATGTATACATAAAATAATTGCTAGTTTAAAGGTGTTAGATAGATTCAATATTTTGTTCAAACTACTTACTTAACGACTGTATCACACTGTGCACAATGTATGCTGTCAAGACGATCCCGTTCATGTTTCATCTTACAATGGTTGATAGCAGACCACAGCTCAGTGGTCTCGTACTTGCACAGCCTGCATCTGTAGCAGGAGTAGTGACGCATCCTGTGGTTCGCCACTGATAACTTTGACGCGAAACGCACTTCACAGATATCGCATATATGGGGACCTATGCTCTGCAATGACATTTAATTTACAAATATACTGATTTTTGTTGTCACACGACTTGAAAGAACATGCAGGGCATGGACGCCGGGAGGAGAGTACAAGAGGGTGCACTTGCATTCTCCCTATCAGAAAAGGAAATACATTTTTGACGTGACATCTTATAATTCGATGGAGCCGGCTGCACGCCCAAAAAACATGACTCATGCGGCGTTACCTCGCTCTGAGGCGTTCTATTACGTTTACGTTCTAAGACTTAAAGTGCAAGCGAGAGCACGGAACGATCGGTAAAGAGGCACAATCGGCTTCCGCGTTCGGCAGCGTTCGACATCTGTCTCTCTCCTACTTGTGGGAGCGATGCGTCCGCGTGGACAGCTGCTATACAATAATACATTTACATGTTTTCGTCAAGTATGAAGTGCAGTGATATGACGTTGTCACGTTCAACTATCGTCAGTAAACCGACTTTACAGACAACTGATTTTTTTTTTAAAAATTCGACGCAATTATTTTAGCGACGCCCAAGGTTACATAGCACCCCTTACTTTTCTTCTTTTTTTTCCTGTCCGGAAATCCACCCTGATATCATCTACCGGTGATTATGGCGGACTCGAACCGGTCAAAAACCACACGCCGTCTCAGGTACCAGTAGCCGGGGAACCAGGTGTACCCTAGACAAGAAATCCCTGTAACTAGATGCACCACCCTGAAAATAATTCTGGCGGCGCCCGTGTCGCAGGGCATCATCAGTCTTTAACAGAAGAGCAGAAACCTCCCGAGTCATTCATAGACCTCTAGGATCGATTATGTATTACATCATTATAAGTTGGTCAAAACAATAAAATAATACAGCACCTTGTCATGTTTCTTCTCCATATGTTTGTCTAAAGTCTCTTTTCTGGTAAACCCAAGCACACAAGAGTCACATTTAAACGGCACCTTCTTAAAATTATAATGGTTTCTCTTATTTTCTCTGTGTTGTATGATTTCTTCTTCACTAAACTCTACTCTTGTGAACTTTTCTTCAAGTTCTATATCAACTTTAGGTCTTTTGACAATAGTTCTTTTCTTTACAGAACTATTTGTATCATAAATTTCCATTTTATCAATTTCTGCATCTTTTTGATTAATATCTAATGTGTTTTCATCATTTAAATTATCATTTGTTTCTATTGTTTCATCATTTTTCCCATCAGTTCCTGTAATCTTTTTACTATCATTATTTAATTTTTCCTTATCACTTATAGTGTCCACATATATATGTGAATTCCTCTCTGCTGTCTCTGTAACTTTACCCACCATATCTGGTGATTCAATTGTATTTTCTTCTTTAATTATATTATTTTCTATCTTTGGTTCATAATCACAGTTGACTAAAGGATCTATGTTGTAACAATTATGGTCAATGTTACTGATTTCACTTATCACTAGGGTGCTCAAGGATTTTATTGCTTTAAACTGAAACAAGAGTAAAATAGAAGTTAAAAAACACCAGTGATTCTTACGTCTAGTATGGGCTATGCTTATCAATTTAAGCGAAGTTGGTTCCCATACACGGGAAGGTTAGTCCGTACCTAAAGCAACGCGTACAGCAAACACTCATGGCAAACACATTCGTCATATCTTTAAATAATAAACAAATAACATCAAATTAGTACAACTATGATTTTCATCAAGAATTGTGGGACTTGTACGCGTTTTCAACATACCTACAAGTAAATTATGCGTACATTGGAACGCGTAGTCTGTTACAAGGGTTTAGGCCGCGGTCTCGAAATTAGTGGGTGCGGGAAGATGGCAGCGCGGCAATGTGGGTTTGCCGCCGCGCCTGCTCCCGCTACCTTTGAGGCCAGTTCCGTATAAATCTACGCATTGGAACGCGCCGCTACTATCGTCGCGCCGCTCATGCTAATTTCGTGTCTGCGGCCTTACAGTAACAGCATATCACGTGTAATATCTGGCATTTCACCTACCATCTGATCAACTCTAGCGCCAAAGTGATTAAATCAAATAAAGCGCGCTTTTTCAGCTGCCTGTTACGTAATTTCGTACCTTTACACACTACCACAGCGTGTAGAAAAGATTCCATCACAATTTGTCATTTAAAGATACTAACTTTCTCCCGTGGCTCTGCCTGCGGGTAAACCGCCGCATTTGTGTGGCTAATCAATAAATGCTGACTTTTGTAGGTTATATAAAACTTGAATTAAGTAGGGCATTACTTTCTTCGAAAGCTAAATAATTCGTCTGTAAATCTATTTGATATAACAATATAATAGAATTTGAGGTTACATGCAGTACCCACTTATGTAGCTGATGAATTACGGTAAGAAATTTCATGCACAGAATGCCGCTATGCAATCTTTTAAGAAACAGAGAACTTATCAAGGGTAACTGTAACACCAATTTGAAATAAGAAGCAATCGACTGTCTCGTTAGCGCAGTAGTAGCGTATGCGACTGCTGTACCGAGGTCTCTGGTTCGATTACCGGTTCGGATCTAGTGTGTAGAATCTGCAATATTTGTTTCGAAGTTTGGCTGTTTTCTGTGTTTATACTTACAAAAAAAAAAGAAAATAAGTATTCTACCAGTCAGTCTAGTTATCATAGTACAAGCTTTGCTTATTTTAAAACTAGATGGCGTTGTATGTCAATGTCCGGAATATTTAAAAAAAAAACACGAATTTTACAATACAGTGTTACTGAGTACAGCAGGTCCTGCACATGGCATCTTAAATTTTCTTGTACACTGCAGGCCAAAAGTTTGAGACCACCCACATCAAAAAAGGTAAATGAAATAAAACTCAAAATACAAAGCAAAAGATTTATGACAACCAAATAACTTAGTATCTGCCAATTGTCCTTTTTAAATAACTATTTGATACCAAGCGTGGTATCGTTGGACTGGGTGTGTGACACTAGTAGGGATTTAAATAAAACCACTGTGCACTGTACTATGGGTTTGTAGGACTCCACGGTTAATTTGGCTGTCGCCTTGTACTGAACTCCAGTTTTGTTCTCCTCCAATTTGGTTCTCGTCATACAAAATGCTTGTAGGCCTTATAAACTAACGCGTGTAACACAACGATAGCGCGATCTAAATTTGTAACAGCTCCCTCTAGGGAACGTAACAGTAACTAATATTTTGGTTTCGACTTTGATCACACTATGCTGTTATTGGTCTCGAACAATAACGATTTGCTTGTGTCTGGGTATCTGATGTTGTTAGGCATCTATTCCGCTTATTGGTAGCTCATAGCACTCCCAATGATCTTGATTACTGCCAGTCTCCTTGCATCCCAGTTTTGTGTGAAGAACACGAGTCGTTGAACACTTAGTGTGAATTATGGCAGGATGAGTTCAACTGCTAACTTTGCAGACTTGCAAATGTCAAGTTGACGTCTTCACTGTAACAATGACAAGCTCAGACTAGACTAAGACAGAGACAGATTAGCTCTATGACAACTTGAATAAAAAATATGTTTTAAGAGGATTAAATTGTACTGAAATTTGATTGATACGACACTAAATAAAAACTAGTAAACTGACTATACCACTTGGTTCCTGGACAGCATTTATACAAGTTTTGGAACAGCAGACCTATATACAACGATAACTTAAAAATATAGAAACAGAATAATTCTTAGAAAGTATTTTTTAGCAACGAAAATAAATTTAAAGGAAAGACATAGAAAGAAAAAAAATATTAATATCAACTCAGAAACCTTCATAGGCTCATGCAAAACTTTGCTAAAGATAATCACATGATCAAATGCATAGTTAAGATTCTATAAAGGAAATACAGACAGACAGACAATACACAGTCGTCCAAATTACTCATTATAATACTGAACTATTTTGTAGGTGACAAAGATTTTTACAATTGATCTCAAACTTTTGGCCAGTAGTGTACATGCAATGGGTTCCTTTTTTAAAAAAAAAAAACAATTGCATTATAAATATTTCTGTGACGCTGTGTCTTTTGTTTCATGAACATTTGTTGTCTGCCATTTTACATAAATACATGAAACAAAAACACCAAGACTCATGATAACAATTTACAGATCGCACAAAGTGTTATCCTATATTGGATTTGAACCCACAACACTCAGAATAGTAGAAAGTTGTGAGGTGACAGTATACCAGGCCACAATCTATGCCATCTATGGGTTGATGATGCATCACACAAAATTAAGCATTTAATTGTTGAATCTTGAAACTATATATGTTGGGTGAGGCGACATGCACTAGCCAACGTAATAAGAACTGGCCCCGAATCCATCCTACCTCAAATGTAAAATAGCACATTGTATAGTTTTAGATGGTTCGATTACAACACAGTAATAGAACTGCTAATCATATTACCTACTTATTGGAACCAATTTATTATATTAAAATAATATACCTACACACAAGCATCATTCATAAATAATCTAAAGCTTTTTCAACTATAGAGCAATCAATATGGTAGTGTATCCTTTTAAGACCCAACTGTGCAGTGAGCAGTCCTAGGGCAGCATCAAGAATATGCTGGACAAATAGCATGTTTAATGGTTCTGCACTAGTAATGAGTGCTTGTGTAAAAAACCTAAGGATTTATATTGTTAATAACGTATACTGGGGCACCCAATAGCGATAAAGCCACCATTTGTATGTGGTCTACATTAATTTTATGTTCTAAGCTGGTGCACAATAAAGCTTATGCTAATTCTATTTTTGTTCTATTTGAATTTCATTATATTATTTCATTATATATACTGCTTAATACTTTTTAAACAATATTTTATTTACCTTTGTGTTCAAAGCTGTGAAAAAGAAACAAATAAGATTCACTGATGAACGCTTTTAAAACTACCAGAACAGCATAAGAATCTATTCCAATGGCCTACTCGTCTCCTAGTTTTTTTTTTGGCGCGGTTTTAATAGGGCGACATGTCTAATTAAAAAAAAAAGTACATACCATCCAATTCTGAGACATTGTAGTTTGTGCTTGTAAAGCTTTCATTTTAAATCTGTAAAACCTTAATATATTGGCCTTACACTCCCAACAAATGCGTGCGTTATTACACGTTTCTAACTGGAAATATAAAATATTTTTAAAAAATATCTGTGTAGTGTAACAATATACTGTGTATTTATTAAAAAAATATTATTTATCTAAACAAACACCCACTTCTATAAAATTTATTTCTTTTAAAACTTCTCTCATTGTAAATAAAGGTATAAGGTGTCGATCACTACTCATGCATGTTATACAAATATTATTTTTATCAACTGGCATATTGTTTTTATTTAAATATTTGTACACATAAACTTTTACAAGATCAGTTGAATGAAACGTCATACATAGATAATAAATTTATACTAGAGACAGAGTATTGAATTAATTCAATTTCAGTGTTAAACCACAGAGTAAACTAAACAGGAGTATTGAAATTTGGAGTATTAAAATTAACTAATAAGAATCAGTAATTGTAGCAGGTTATTACATACGCGTATTAAAGCTACTTGTCAAGTAGGAATAATGCTCGTTAAATTGTAAAAGTTTAGAGATTAATCAATACGTATGCGATATATTATTTACTTCTAATAGTTGATTAGTTTTAAAAACATTTTTGTTCTTGATTCATCATTCTAAATTGAAATGAACAAGAGAAGACAATGTGTTGTTGACAGATTTCTAAATGTTAAGCTGTTTCTTGTAAATATTTATACCAAATCTACATATGTAATGATATTATAATATCCTCTTAAAGTAAATAATACAACAAATATTTGAAGCTTGGCTTTCTTTCAGATAGTCTAAAGATTGCAAAGGTATCCTTTATTTATAAAGGGGTAATAACGATGATCCAGCCTATACCAGTGCTTCCAGCGATATCCAAAGTCTTCGAAAAAGTATTTTACAAACGTTTAAAAGTTCATTTGCGCAAAATAAATCTTTGATTAATCAACGATATAGTTTTAGACAACACTTAAATATTTTATTAGCTGTAATTGACCTTATAACTAAAATTCAAACCAGTATTTACGAAAAAAAATATGCTTAGATATTTTTACAGATTAGAAAGAAAGTTTCGACACTGTTAATCATTTTAAACTGCTACAAAAACGAAAGGTTCTGGGTATTACTGGAACAGCTTATAATTTATTTGAGTCTGAGTTATAATTGGTAAACAGAAGCCAAATTGTTAAAATTGGTAATAATGAAAGTTTTCTGCAAAAATTTGCATATGGGGTGCCCCAGAGATCTGTTGTTGGGCCTTTGTTACTTTTTATTTATATTAACAATATAAAACAAATAAGACTAAAAGGTTATTTAACACTATTCAGATGATACCAGTTTATTTTGTTATGGATGATCTATACACAATATTGTTGATGCGTCGAAACTGTACCTACACCTAATCAATGAATGGTTAACTTGCTTACCATTAACACACCTACAATTTCATATGTGATATTTACACAATCCAAGAGTGGTGATCACCATGCTCATTGCGAACGTGAATAAACTGTATGATGACCCAGATTATGCCGGCCAAGAGAGATACTTTTTAGCATCTCGCTCAAAAGATTAGGGATCATGGTTAGAGGAAAAACGAGCAATGGCAACGAGTTCTACATTTTGACTGATTTGCATAGGAAAAAAGAGCTGAAACTTTTAGTTCGAGAGTTTATGTCTACCATTCTAAAACGGAGACTTCAAAGACCAGCACGTATTTTGGGAGAAAGTGTAACCAGTTAGAAGAGATCGTCAAAATACTCACCGCAATAAAAATGAATAGAACCATTCTAAAACGGTGACGTCCAAGACCAGCACGTATGTCCTCTAGAAAATTGGAAGAAGGTGTAACCAGTTGGAAGAGATCATCAGGATTAACCGTAATAAAGGCGATAGAGGACAATCATAGAGTTAACATCTGATAGCAACTGCAGAGGCTCAAGGGATTCAGCGGCTTCGGGACTGTCAATAATGCGGACAGTTCACCACCGCAACTGATCGAGAACGTCCAAGAAATACCCCACAGATCTATCGCAAAGATGAAAACAGTACTCCACGCAGCACCAGACCGGAGTCTTGTAAAGAATACACAGATCCTTAGGTGAGATGAACCTTCCCTTAGTTTAGTATACTTAGCTTCCCCGAGGCCGCCTTAGTGACGTTCTCAATGTACTCTCGCGGGTTGAGATCCTAGTAAATATCCATAACATAACTGAGTTTATCCTGCAGTGGCAGGTGCAGGAGTGAGGAGGAAAAAAAAGTAAGCTTTTTGGTGAAGAACGTACATATCTGTATTTTCTTGCCGTTGAACTCGACCAGATTCTCATAACTCCATTGAGTAATGCGGCCTGGAACGAAGTGGAAGGCAGTGATAAGCTCTTGTCGTTTTTCTTTAGCGTCTGCTGCTTGGTTGTAGGATGGTAGGATCTTAGAGTAAATAAAAACATTAGTGATTACTCTAATGCCGAAAAATATCTAAGTCTACTGTATTATAGCCGAAGCTGCATATAAAACTAATTAGCTTAGACCTCATGCTGTCTTCTTCATCTTCATGTTGTTCTGATAAAAAATATCTTTACTAGGCGCCCTTACTACAATTACCAATTACTTATCATCTACTGTGAAGCCTATCATCTATAACTTGTTAGCTCCAAAGACTAGCCTTAAAGATTTATAAATAACTCAACACAATATTGTCAAACGACATACAATCGTTTGATAATTTTGTCTTGACTTCCTAATCTCCACTAAAGAATTATATGATAACACAAAATTGCTCTTCTTCTCTGCTTCATGCTCCGTGCAAAGGATTCAGGATCGTAATAAGAAGGAAACACGTGCGCTGGTAGTGAGTGCCAGGTTTTAACTGATTTGCACAGGAAAGAAAAGCATAATGTTTAGAGGATATGTTTTTATATATTTACTTGATGTATTTCTTCCGTTTCCTCATGTACTTCCACATCGCCTCTCAGCCAGTTGAGAGTTGAAAACAGTTAAAATTTATTTAAGACATTCAAAATTATAACTATGCTCAGATTATTCTTAAAATTATTAGGTACAGAACAAATGTAGTCTCTTTATGGACAGGCCTATTGGACTAGTCGTTAGTATTCTTGACTGCTAAGCCAAAGGTCGTGGGTTCGATTGCTGTATTTATGTTTGTCTTACTTTCACGTCCCAACGGAACAGTCTTATCGTACAATTTTTATGTATGGAGATAGTTAGGCGGCTGAAGAGTGATGTAGTCTATAATTTTTTTGGTGCATTAAAACATCTCATTGCAGTGGGAAGATCCATTATAATGCGTATTTGAATCACTCCAAGATTTATAAATTCTGACAGATGGCGTTATTAAGTTTTATCACCTGATTTCATACGGTACAAAATCCGTGTTCAAACTTTATAAAAACACCTACGGTTTCTGTTAAATGGTGCCATGTTGAATAACATGCTTAAGCTCTTTATCGATCATTTTTAATTTAATTTTTCTGATTTAAATATTATAAATGTGAAAGTTTGTAAATATATATGGATGCTTTTTATTCTTTTACGCAAAAACTAGTATATGGTATTAAATAAAACTACTATAATATAGCATCTACAGAGAAAAACGCATAGGTTACTATTTACCACGATAATCAATATTCACAGGGGTGGAGACGCAGGCAAAAGCTGGTATATAATAAAATTTTATCTCATTTAAGGGAACTGTAACTTGTTCTTAATGAGAAAAAATATACTAACATGACATTTTCATTTACGTAATCTGTTCGCTGTTGTATTAATATTCTGTGGAAAGGACTCATGACAGCTGAGTACTGTTTTGTTGGTAAACTTAAACACATGAAAGTATATTTACAATTTGTTTATGAAATTAATCTTCTGAGGATGTCATCAAACAAGAGTAAATGCTGTTATATCTGTTTGACAAATAATAATGATGACAATATCTCAGATGCAAGGGATTATATTGATATTTTCATTCAACTTACAAATAATAAAGTAGGTAAAACTAAAATAATAACATAAAAGTGATTAAAAACCGTTAAATATAATATATATTTGATTTTTTTTCAGCATTGTAAGGATCTCATACTTTGTATGTGGTGTAAAACAATATTAAAAAAGACAATATATTTAAGAAATCTAGCTTTAAATAGCGAAAAAGTAGTTTCTGCACAAAATCAGGTAAGATTGACTGTAATAGCGATGATATAATCCATGCTTATACTCTTGGAAAACTGTTAATTGTGTGACTCTTTATAAAAAAAAAAGTCAATCAATTGATCAATTTATTTGTTTGTCCATGCCCTAAAAAAACTAATATTATTACAGATCTCAACAATTACTGCAAACAAACAATCTCATAGATGTTCTTTTAGTTGTATTACACATATAGAAATTCCTTCAAATATTGAAGACTTGAAGAATAATCATAATGTCATAAGTTTAAGTGAAGATATTGAAAAACAAGTAAAAACTAAACATACAAAGCAAGACAATGAAAACGTCATTTATATGAAAAATGATAATATGAAATGTATAGACAAAGAATTGAACTTAAATAAAGAAACCAATCAGAAAATAGATTTTTTAAACGACAAATTGGAACATGAAAATGAAAGTGGTAGTCTATTTATCATGGACATAAATGAAAGCCAGCTAACAGCCAGTGGTTTACACACTAAAAATAAAAATAAAAATAAAAACAAATTAAAAACATCCAAACATAAAAGAATAGATTTGAAACTAGATGAGATGAAATTTGAAGTTAAATATTTAAATTTAGAAGAACAGACCAAAGAGATGGAAAGAAAAAAAAATAAATATAAAAACATGAAGTTCCAATGTGATCTGTGTGGAGTTGGTTTTTTGACAAATGATTATTTGGAAGCTCATCGGATTAGGCATACAGAGGTGAGATGAGTGCACAGATGGTGTACTTTTTAAGCGGTCACTGCGCCACTGTCTATTACACTCAATGTTGTGGATTTTAAGCCCCACATGGGACTACTTTTTCTGTGCTCCACAAATTGTTGTTTAGTGGAAATTAGGAACTCGAGACAAAATTGTCAAACGATTACATGTTGTTTAATAATATTATGTTGAGTTATTTATAAGTCTTTAAGGCTAGTCTTTGGAGCTAACAAGTTATAGATGATAAGCTTCACAGCAGATGATAAGCAATTGGTAATTGTAGAAAAGGAATTGCAATTGTTTATCAGGACAACATGAAAATGAAGACTGCATGAGGACCAAGTAGTGGAGTGCCTGGAGCATTCAAAACCGTAAAACCTCGGATTAGAGTTATAGTGAATGAATTAATATGATCGATGTGGGATATTGTTTTTTAAACTATAAATTGCAATGTTTACCCAAAAATTTATTGTGCACTCTATTTTTTTTTTGTTTAAACAAATTATTATAAAAAATTAATGTTTGACCATATATTTTCGCTTTAAACAATATTTTTTTTATTTATATGTTAAATCTTACCTGAGCAGACATATAGGAACATTTTCCAAAGATACCTGTGTATAAAAATAGCAGTAGGGATCTCGAACAGGTAGAAAAACGTCGAAGGGAGAGCGAGCGAGCGAGCAGCGACAGCTGCTATGTACAATGGATTTTCTCGGCCAGTTTAATTATAAATGAAACGTACTCTATTGTGTACATTCAAAAAAATAAGTTAATTAATTACGACTAATGAAAATGAAAAAAAAAATATTAGTACAAAATCTGTTTATTTAAATATATTACATTGTTGTCTACATCAAATACTACTTCTATCTGTATAATAGGTGAAGTATTGGAACACCTATTTCCGCTGCACTGGCTGGCTCTTATATCTCTCCGAATAATTTCACTCGCCGCTTTCAGAATATGAAATTCTTCTTCTTTACTATTATATTTTTGATTGTACCAATTTTCTGTTAATACATCATGGTTAATTTTTTTAAAACATATAATGGCATTGGACCCAAGTTTAGTTGAAATGATAATATCACCGTGCAAGTGTTCTATTAGTCGTTTTTTAATAGTTTTTTCATCGGGGATATGCTCTGTAGTGATGACGTTTTTCAACTCTTGCATGGTAAATTGGCAATCATCAGTCTCTTCTATGTACTTGTATATTTGCTCTATTGCTGCATCTACCATCGAAATTCTCGGATTAATTTTCTTTTCAACATTACTGAGGTGAATTGAATTTTTCAGCAAATTATAACAATCCGAATGATGTTTTACTGTAAGTGTCTGTAAGACGGTTATACCAGAAATCCTTTTATGAATATCTCGATAATAATCAGTTTTCTGGACCGCTATTAAATTCGTGATAGATTCATTTAAAGTTGGAGTGTTGATGTATGAAATCTACCTACGCCGAGTTTTATTTATTTTTTTTTTTTCAAGAGCCTGCCAAAGTGACTACTCTGCCTGATGGGAAGCATGAATAAAATCCAAAAGTTGTAGTCACCATACTCATTGCGACTGCTGATAATGCAGTATGGTGACTCACACTATGGCGGCCTATTAAGATGCTTTTCTGCTTTTCTTTTGTTTTCTTTTCTATAATTTTGCTTCTTTTGTTTTATCAGCTTCTTGTCCGCAAAGAAAACAGTTTTTTTCCCAATTAAAATTCATGCTACTTCGAAGTTTTTTTTTCAGAGACGATAATGAGAGATTTGCACGGACCTTATTTTTATACATTGGAATGTAATAATACTTTTAATAAGTAATATACTCTTTATTAATATATTTTTGTCGACAACTTGAATGAGCAAAAACAAATTCAGTTTGTAGGTGAGGTAAGAATCCCTCTTGTCGTTCGGTTGAAGCAGCTTGTAAAGAGGTTACTCCTCTACTAATTTTTATCATTTCACCTAACTTTGAATTTGTTTCAGAAGATGAACCTAGGTTTATACATATTATGCAGCTATTTTCATCAACCATGCAGCTAGCCGTTGGTTTATCCATTGTTCGAAATCTAATAAAAATCAGTTAATAACTAATTAAATTTTTTTTTATTGAAACTGATCTTTAATTTTCGATTTAAATATTATTTAATTAATTCAATAATGAACTGTAGTTTTCAATCTAATCACTTACCAAATTAAGCAATACAAAATAATTTGTAATAAATTAATGTAAAAACGTCGTCTTCAATACACCTTCCAGTACAAAAATATACAAGAATTTTTCACTAAAAAACCAAATTTTCACTGTTATAAAAGCACAATATTTATAGAACACGTATTACTTGCAACTAAACTAGCCGAGAAATTGTATTGTACGTATGATAGCAGCTGTCGCTCCGCTCTCCCCTCCACGTTTTTCTACCTGTTCGAGATCCCTACTGCTATTTTTATACACAGGTATCTTTGGAAAATGTTCCTATATGTCTACTCAGGTAAGATTTAACATATAAATAAAAAAAAATTACTGTTTAAAGTGAAAATATATGGTCAAACATTAATTTTTTAAAATAATTTTTTTAAACAAAAAAAATGGAGTGCACAAAAAAATTTTGGGTAAACATTGCAATTTATAGTGTAAAAAACAATATCCCACATCGATCATATTAATTCATTCACTATAACTCTAATCCGAGGTGAAACCCCCCAGGCGCTCCACTAAAGCTAATTAGCTTTATATGTGGCGTCCAAGATAGTTTGTCATATAGTACAATGCAGTAGACCTAGATATTTTTCGGTAATTCAATGTTCCGGATGTTTTTTTGTGGCCGTTTCATGTATGTTTGTAAAGTTCTAAATGATAGGATATATTTCTAATCTAAAGTTGTCTTTTTATAAAATAAGTAATGTGCCAGAAGAGCAGCTCTGTTTACTTAGCAAGGGTTTACATTACACATATCTGTTGACTTGTAGAGAATGCCTTAGGCATTAAGTCCGCCTATGTACATAAAGTGCATGATGTATAAATAAATAAATAAATAAATAACTTATGACTGCCACGGTAGCACAGTGGTGGTGTATGTGACTGCTAAGGTCTCGGGTTCGATTCCAGATCAGACCAATGGGGGGTTTTTTTATGTACATATAATGTGTAGTACCTGCAAACCAAGCTTTGCTCGATATTGTTGTCTGATAGTTGATTCCCTAATTTTGTCACATATGTAGATAAGTGTCAAAACGGGCCTATTAGATAACGCCATCTACTGTTTTTTTTTAAAATGAAACCTAGCTAGATTCACTTATCGCCCTTAAAACCCCTGCATACTAATTTTCATGAAAATCGTAGGAGACGTGTCCGAGATTTCGATTAAATATATAAATAAGGGATTGCTCATTTAAAGGTACTAGATATGTTTACAAAATCAGTGTATAACTATTCTATCAGTCAATCTGGCTTTAATTGTACAAATTCTCCTTAGTTTGAAACTAGATGGCGTTGGGTGTCAGATGTCCAAAATGTTTATTTATCTCATTTTTTTTTTTTTTCTTACGAAAGACAACACCCGCACCAGGAATAAATCCTGTGCCGCGGGGGACTTTACAAACATACATGAAACGGACACAAAGAACACCCAGACTCTGAACAACAATTTGTGGACCACACAAAGTGTTGTCCCAGGTGGGGTTTGAACCCACAACACTCAGTACAGTAGAGAGCGGCGTGGCGACCGCTTAAACCACTAGGTCAATCGTGCAGTCGAAATCTTTTCCCAACTTAACTGTGACTGATTATTGTTTCTACCAATTGTGAGTACCAAATCCAGTATGACGTAGTAGTGACGTTACCGGAGTCTAAACGCTTTACTTAACGAAGTAGGAACGCTTTACGCTTTACTTTACTTCTCTCTACCCAAATTCTGGGAGATGAACTAAACCTGCAGTAATCCTGACCTCCCTCCTTTTGGGGAAAAGACGATAGCACTCAATGCACTTATACCAGATGTCAATTGGTGGCAGAAGTTAGTAACTATCAAGGTGATCTGCTAGTACCTCTCTCTTCTTCATCCTCATGTGATGGTCCTCTCTTGAAACCTAGTGCGAGTATAGTAATTTTTCGGCTATTTAATGAGGTATTTTCCTACAAGCCAGCACCCTCCAATGTGGAGGGAGGTCTAACGCTCTACCAGAATCCGCGTTAGACTGTAGAACTCGACACCAGACTGGATATTCTTCCACTGGCATATAATGATTCAAATAAATAATAAGAAACCACGATAAGAGGGAATCAAAATGGGTAATTATGAAATAATTAAATATATTTCTGTTGATTGCGCTGATCACTTTTCCATCCGTTGTGCACTTAAGATTCAGAAGAATTAATTGACTTAAACTCGAGGGGGTCAGGAACGCTAAGTCAATAACTCGCTTTGACAGGTGTATTCAGCTGTATACGACTGAAGCTAAGCGCTTTCGCACCTCCGCCCCGACGTGGGATTCCAACCCATCGATTTCCTGTGTACTCAATCCTCTATAAGAGTTAACCCGCCACTGACCCCGTGCATCCGCCCCTTACGACTCCTACCTTTCAAGCACACGGCACACCCAAACACGCTTTAACTACAATGTAAATACACCACAGTGTCAGATCTCCAAGATATAATCGTGTAGCGGTACCGATCCGGTGATCAGCCAGATAGCACCGCTCGGTCATAAATCGGCTCTCCACACCGCAGAAACTTATAAAGAGTTCTACTGATTATCTCTATCAAAGGTACCGATAAACCAACAGTAATGCATAGGAAAATTAACAGAGAGATTGCATTTAGTTATTCAACGATTATTACTATACTCAGATCGGGATATAAATACATATAAATCATTATCCTACGAAGATAATAGACAACAAGGACTTACCTAACTACTTTCAGAGTTATATATGCTAACTTACTCAACGTAATGGTAACCCACACGACCGGCTATGCCCAGCTTTCACGAACGTCCTGCCTTCACCCCGCACCCTGATTGACTTCTTGACGGACTATCCCTGACTCTCTCAAACCTTGTCTTTTTATTTCATCCCGCGCCCCACTACCTACTGCTTTTTGTTAACCAGATGTGTTGAGTCAAGTTTTGCTTATCTTCTCAGTGCTGTTGTTCTACGTAATTTACTGCCACAATCAGCTCTTCCAACACTCACAGAATGAATAGAGTAGGACATCTCTGTTAACTATCTTGTAATAAATATCCTATGTGTTCGTAGGCCGCTGGCCAATACAAATGCAGTGTGTGCTCACTCCACTTCAAGAACCAGTTGGTAGTTTCCCAACACATGCTGTCACACAAGCGGCTGTTCTCGTGCATGGTCTGTGGAGCGAAGTTCCACAAGTGGTCTAACTGTGCCGTCCACAGACTGAAGTGTGGGGGACTGGTCACGCTCGTCAGCTGTGACACTTGTTCGAAGATCTTCAGGTACAGTTTTTTTTTATATTGGGGGTAAATGTGCAGTAAATCACCTGATGGAAAGTATCCACCACCAGTGTTCCACCATGGACGAAACGTTGCCGGTCTTTGTAGTAAAACTTAATGTCCTATGTCCCTGTGATGGGGAAGAAGGTATCAAGAGGAATCCTCTATCATGTTCGATTTTAAGCTTTATAATTTTCTTAAAGATTTGAAGGTAATACCGCAGAGGCATTTTTTTCCACAAACAAACCCAAGACCAAAACTGTCTTTCTTTTTTTTGTATATTAAGAACCTGCCAAAGTGACTCCACTCTGCCTGATGCAAAACATGAATAGAATCCAAGAGTTGTGGTCACCATACTCATTGCAAATTCAGACAATGCAGTATGGCGACCCACACTATGTCGGCCTAGGAAGATGCTTCTTCACGCCTCTTTTGGGTACGTGAAAGACAACAGCCATCGTGGCAGTGCAAAGCACACCCACTTACTACGATAGCTATCATCCCTGCATCAATGGGCCACCGGTCTCCCACCAACGAAACACAGCTCGGATGCTGGTGCTTTAGGTTGACTTCTGTAGCCGCCTTTTTTATGCTGAAGTCAGCGTGGCTCTATTAACTGATAAAATTTTTGTCACGTAGTTTGTTTGTTGCAGTGATCCACACTCTCTGAAAGTACACATGAGGGTCCATGATTCACAAAGACAATTCACGTGCGAACATTGTGACGCTAAGTTCAAGACTAAGCAGAGGTTGGCCGTGCACATCAGGTACCTGGTATCATTAACAGCCTCTCCTTAGAAAGGGGGAGGGTTGGTATTGGATTTGTGTCAAGTTTTCCTTCTCTTTACAGGTATTGCCTTGGGTAGTATGCAACAGCCTATCATCTAGGTTTAGATTTTGGCCTGGCACCCATCTATAGACTGGCTTGCCAAGGATTGCTTAACTTTAAAATTGTTACTACCATTTCAGGTCACATACTGGTACTAAACCCTTCAGCTGTTCCTTTTGCCCCCGTTCCTTCACAACCAACTCGAACTTAAGGGCTCATCACACGGTGCATTCAGATGCTAGCGAACATTACTGCGTCGAATGCAACACTTACTACAAAACCGCCAAGAGTCTGAAAAGGCATTATAGTGAGTCTGTAAGACACGTTCGGGACAGAAGCCATATGTAAGCAATGTTTAAACAGAACTCATCTTAGTTGTCTATATTCTATATCAATAGCCTGCCAAAGTGACTCTACTCTGCCTGATGGAAAGCATGAATAGAATCCAAGAGTTGTGGTCACCATACTCATTGCAAGTGCAGACAATGCAGTGTGGTGACCCACACTATGGCGGTCTCGTGAGATGATTTTTCACACCCCGCTTGGGGACCTAAAAGGCATGACAGTCATCGTGACAGTGTAAGGCTTACACAGTTATCACGACAACTGTCACCCCTGCATCAATGGGCCTCCGGTCTCACACTCACCAACGAAACACGACAGCACGGATGCTGTCACTTTAGGTTGGTCTTCTGTGGGAGGGTAGTACTGCCCCGGTCAAGTCGGCCCGCTCGTGCTGAAATCAGTGTGGCTCTACTACCTAGAAATTAATCCTAGTTTCACCAGTTCTTGATAAAGTTTTAGATAATTAGCACCTGGAAACCGAGCTTTGCTCGGTATTATTGTGTGAAAGTCGATTTGCAATTTACCAACTTCTTTTGTGCCCATCCCTAATTTTGCACATAGATAAGTGTCAAAATGGGGCTATTAGACAAACATTTCTTTGCTTGAAAACACGAAAAAAACAATGTTTTCTATCAAATCCCCACCGTACTAAATTTCATAGAAGTCGTTGGTGCTATTTCAAAGATTCAGAATATATACTCGTATATATACAAGAACTGCTCGTTGAAAGGTATTTGTGACCGCCTAACCTCTACGCCATCTGTACAATCAAATCAGGCTGAGTTTTTTCTCTTATATATCGATTGAGCTTTGAAATGTTTGCCAGGTACAAATGCAACGAGTGTTTCAAGGAATTCAGTACCGTTAAGAGTCTAAGCAACCACGTGGTACGACACACCAACGGACTAGAAGTGAGCTGTCCCCAATGTAATAAGGTACGACTGCTTTATTGACCCCCGACCCAAAAAGAGGGGGGGGGGGGGGTTATTTATTTATTTATTCGAACTTAATGCACATGTTGTACCAAGGTGGACTTAATGCCATGGGGCATTCTTCACAACCCTTAGGTGATGTGGAAATATAATGCGGTAACTGCAAAATAAAGAAATTGATGTGGTACATAAAATAACATATTTTTCATGTATATGACATTAGACGTTACTAATAATATTATTTTTATATAAACAATACATAATCATACATATGTATAAAATTAATATAATATTCTAATGTTATAAATTTGATGGTTGTGTGTGACTGTCTGTGGCGTTATAGCTCCTAAACGGATGAACCGATTTGGTAGGTATTCTAGCAATAATGAAGCCAACCCGAATATCTCAGCATTCTAAGATACACGCCATCCAGCATCGAACTAAGCAAAACTTGTACAACGTTAGATTAACTAATAGAAGAAATATTATACATAAAAATTCTTCGAAAACACATATATGCAGATCATACAAACCTTTGAAAACACATATATGCACTCACGTACGCTGTCACTGCGCCACCGAGGCAATCAAATTGCTGACCTAATATTTTAGGATATTATTAACCACTCTTTTTGAAATGGTTGAGACTTTCTGGGGCTATTGTTGTCATAGGGAATGGGAGAGACATGTTTCACCGTGAATGAACTGATTCCACCGGGATTATACCACGAGCTTACAGAAACCCAAGGTTAACCAGTTATTTCGTAGGTTTCCACCGAGTGACTGGGGTTAGCTAAGCCCAAACCCGTCTAGATAGAGGGACTCCTAGGATGACAACGTACTTGTAACTGTCGAGCTGCACGTGTCTATGGGCGACGGTAATCACTTACCTCCAGGTGAGCCGTGTGCTCAATTGTCCCCTTATACCTAAAAAAAGGAAGACAATACCTAGAATAGAATGTTTTTAATATATTTTTATTTTTATTTCAGATATTTGCCAGCAAATCAAATTTAGCCAAACATTTAAAGTGCATTCATAAAAGCGTTACGGCGACTGGGAACTAAACAATGATATGTTTAAATGACTGACGTGGACAACAGTCCACTGCTGGACATAGGCCTCTGCTTAAAAAGGAGATTTTTGGCCACACTATCCACACGGGTTGGTTTAGGATTTGCGTCAAGATCTGGATGTCGTAATAACAGCTGTTCCCGGATCCCTTCTATATCAGCCGCAGAGTGGCACACCGTGTGGTTTTAGACGCTCCGATTCCGACACACCACCCCGCCGTAAACCCCGGTAGGGTAATGGCCCGAGGGGGTTTCCACACGTTAAAAAAAAAGGATTTGCGTCAAGTTTGCCTTCTCTTTGCGTTAATGTCGTCCAGCGTATTTTTCTCCCTTACGACATGCCTCTCCCTCGAGATGAGTAGAAGTATGGACACTTGGTATTCTTAAGCCCTCACACAGACATCATTACAGAGAAATATATAATTGTTGTGTTCTAAAGTAGTTTTAAAATACGAATGATGTTTGATCTGGTGGTAAAATATTACAGCTGTGTTCATATTAAATCATCAACAGCCTTTTACAGTCCACTGCTGGACATAGGCCTCTCCTTAGCAAGGAAGTTTTGACCAACTGTACCACGCTGGCCAGACGAGTTGGTATTGGGTTTTTTTTTCAAGTTTTCCTTTTTGTAGTTACATTTTCCTGAATAGTTTTTTCCCTTAGTCGCCTCTTATGACACCCACGGGATGAATAGGGATAATAAAAAAGTTGAGAGGTGTCAAGGGACACCCGGATGTTAAGGAATTTAAGTAAAGAAGTACGTGTTATGTATAAAAAACCTATATAAACTTAACAAAACAAAAATAATCGTCGCGACACTACACTGTTCAAAACAAAATAGAAAGACGAAACGAAAATAATTGGCTTGCTTTGTATGAGAGAGAGAGAGAGAGAGACGGAATGAGAAACATGCGCGCGCCGCACGGCTTACTACACTTTAGCAAAAAGTGTCGTGACAACTTTTCGTCTGAATTTTTCCGTCTAGCCTCCTTTGCAACGCGCGATAAGGAACTTCGTTCCAATAGTTTTAATTTTTGGGACTCTGACACGCCATCTAGCTTCAAACTAAGCATAGCTTGTGCTATGACAGCAGACTGATGGAATACTGACATTTTTTTTTTTGTTAGAGCACAGAACAGAGAATGAAGTAGAAATGCAATGTATACGTATTAGGCGCACCAGAATTTTTGACGAGCTTTGAGCGCGATCGCTCTTAGTTCCGATACTTCTGGACAACATTGAAAACGATCGTACGTGAACTATTATGAGCTAATCTATAAAAATTTGCATACATTACTTATTCAATTTGAATACTAACTACAATGTCAACATGAGAGCACGCAATGAACTGTACTTTCTGCGGTATTATTTCGAAATATTTGGTAAAGTACACCGTTTTTTTTCTGTGTGAAAATCCAGACGGATACTACCGAAAGGTCGGACTTGAACCGACTAAAAACCGCACACCTGAAGGTACTAGTAGTCGGGGAACCAGGTGCACCCTAGTAAGGAAATCCCTGGAACCCTGACTACCGTGCCACCCCTAGAACACAAATATGCAAGCGAAACGCTACCTTATTTCAAAGGTATAATGTTGTGTTTAGTAACATGAAAAGCGGCGTTTAAGATTTATATCGATTAAATCTTTTAGACGAATTAGTATAGACTTCGTTATGTGTGTATAATATTACCAATTGTTTATGTGTGCGTCTAGGCGATAATGAATTTCTTGGGATTTATCATTGATGTTTGTTTCTCTGTTCTGTGCTACAATCATATTATACTGTAAGATATAAACCAACTTAATAAAATCAATTCTTTAAACAAAGTCGTTTTATTATTTGATAATTATTACGAACGAACAAACATACATCCCATTACGTGGATTATTGAAACTACCAAACCTTCCCAAACTAGGTCGGTGTTGGTTTTAAGTCTAAGACACGGCTGAGCTTCAATTGCTGACGCGCAGTGACTGCCATCAGACCTCCACCATCCGTGTATTAAACGATATTGAAGTTCTGTAAATAGGCTTTCCAGGTTGTAGATCCACGCTGATCTCAGCATGAATGGGTCAGCTCGACGGGGTCGGTACTACCCTCTCACTGAAGACCAACCTAAAGCGACAGCATCCACGCTGTCGTGTTTCGTTGGGGAGTGCGAGTATCCCATTGATGCAGGGATGACAGTTGTCGTGGTAAGTGTGTGTAATACAATGACTGTTATGACTGATATCTGATCTGATCAATCTGATGACAAATAATACCTACCACAGGAGAGATATGCTCTTAGACCAGTTTCTTTGTTGCTATTCACCGACTGATTGAGACTACCGGAGCTCAAAACTCCTCTCCTCAAACCTCCAAAAAACTGTATTAGGGCACAAAAGGCGACAAAGTACTTGTAACTCTGGTTGCACGTATCCATGGGTGGCGGCAGTCACTTACCATAATTATTCTTAAGGTCTTTTTTAAAAGAGAACATCCGTGTTCCCCATGTATCCTGTGATACAGAGGACTTTGTAAAGATACATGAAGACATACAAAAAACACCAAGATTTAGAACAACAAATTGTAGATCACACAAAGTGTTGTCCCATATGAGGTTAGTAGAGGACGGTGTGGCGACCGTTTAAACCATAACGGCATCCGTGTAGTCGTCTTTAGAAGCAACCTGATGTTGAAATTGAAGATATCATAAGACATCAAACACCCCATAGGGCGCCTTTTTGAAATAAAGTAAAGGTGAACAAAAAAAGTTGAGAGGTGTCAAGGGACACCCAGATGGAACGAAGTTCCTTTCGATTAATTAGTGAAGGAATTGTATTAATTTTTTTTTATTTCTTTTAAGTTATAAAAAAAACAAAAATAATCGTCGCGACACTACACTGTTCAAAGCAAAATAGAAAGATGAAACGAAAATAATTTACTTGCTTTCTATGAGAGAGAGAGAGAGAGACACATGCGCACGCCGCACGGCTTACTACATAATATAGCAAAAAGTGTCGTGACAACTTTTCATCTGATTTTTTTCCGTCTAGCCTCCTTCTCAACCCGCGATAAGGAACTTCGTTCCAATAACATCAAAAACCTTTAATGGTCCACTGCTGGACATAGATCGTCCCTTTAAAAGGTGTTGTCTTACTACATCATGGTGGTCAAACGGCTTAGATATTGTGCTCTATATTGCACCCCATACAATGTAGAATATAAATAAAAAAAACAGTGGTACAATGGGTGGTCTTATCGCAGTTTACCATCTCTTCCAGGCAACCTTTAAACGGACAACACTGTATAGTACTGTCTAGTTTGTGGTGCACATTACAATTCACATATATTAACTACCAATACATAGCATAACTACACATACATATATACGAATATATATTCTTGTCCTATACTCTATACTTAATAACCCATCTTCGCCAACATATTTAAACTGCTATTTCCAACTCTTATGTAGCAATCACGACAGAAGGCTTCGGTCCTCTAAAAATCTTCTCCTTCGTTGCCCCTCCCGTACGTCTGAGTTTGTTGTCTCATCTTTCTTTGTGCAGTCCGTTCTTCTCTGGAATGAGCTTCCCCTCGAAGCCAGGATGGCTACCAACGCTTCTTCATTTAAAAGAAAAAGTGAAGCAGTATTTACCGAAACAGCTGACTGAATCAGCCAATATATGATTATCATCTTATACTTGTTATGATATTTATTTGTGTATGTATGTATGTATATGTATGTATTTATGTATTTGTATAAATTTTAGTATATAATAAGTTTGTATATGTCTACTTCTTTTATTCAACATCACCTGAAACGCAACTACTTCGTATTTTCTCTGCATCACCCAAAGGTTGACTGGTAGAGAATACCTTAGGCATTAAATCCGCCTATGTACATAAAGTGTATGATGTATAAATAAACAAACACACACACCCATATAACATATAGTTATTACAGAGATAAACAGTTGGTCGTTTGTTTCAAGTTTTCTTTCTCTTTAGATCGCTGTAAGTCTTACGTATTTTACTCTCTTCGTCGGCTTTAATGACACCCACGAGATGAATACGGACGGTGACACTACGTATTCTTGATTCATAAACACACAGATAAAACTAAGAATACTTAATATACATGCCCATACGTCTCTGATCTCAACTTACAGCGAAATGTGTTAAACACATTTAAATCTATTTATAGCGTGAGACGACATTCGTTCAATAGATTACGTATTTATATGATCAATGTTACGGAGATCGAGAAAATAAATTTGAATAACTTATTATTGCCGTGTCTCGTATTCTTAGGTAATATTAGAAAATCTTTACATATACTATTACGCAAAGACTAAACCTCTAGGTCAACTTTTTTTCTAAAAAGACAACACCCGCATTAGGAATAAATCCTGTGTCGCGGGTGACTTTATAAACATACAAGAAACGGACACAAAGAACACCCAGACTCAGAACAACAATTTGTGAATCGCAAAAAAACATCTGTGGATCACAAAAAGTGTTGTCCCATGTGAGGTTTGAATCCACAGCACTCAGTAGACAGCGGCGTCGCGACCGCTTAAACCACTAGACCAACCGTGCAGTTCTTACTAACTTGACATCTTGACAGTTGATGCCTTTTTAAGTTGCAAAAATCCACTAAAAATAATTTTAGTAAGTTTAACACCTAAGAGGTAAAATAAGGGATGATTGAAAGATCGTCATTTACAAAATTAGAAGTTATTAGAAGAAATAAGACACCATGACGCGAACGACGCGGCGTGCAAGTAGGATGTAGGGGCGTTAGAGAGCTCTGACTGTGCACCAACATATAGTCTACGCACCGGTATTTGGCCATGACCTTCTCAAATGATTAAATTACTTCGAAAAGTTATAGTACGGCATTTTAAGGAACTATCAGAATCTTTTGTTTTGACGTTTATTCATGCAAATGTAAATGTAGGCAAATTCCGAAACGCCGACGCTCGTAGGTTGCACAGGTCAATTCTCAGACTTAATGACTTAGTCAAAGCTCAAATAAATTACGTTTTTCAGTCTTTGACTAAGGAATTTTCGTCAAACCTAGGAGAGACAAATTTGGTTAGATTAGTTTTGAAAGGGCGAAATTGAACTATATTTCGTGGATTGTCTGACGCTTTGGCGAAACCTAGGATAACCAGTCCTTCCGTGAAAAGACTGTGTATCGAACTTTGACTATAGCATAGCTTTTGGTCTCGACGAAATTAGCATGTCTGTCCTTAAGAGCCAAAATATTGCCATGCCAAATGTTATTAAAATCACATCATAATCAAGCTGTAATAGACAGACTTACTTACTATTTTAAACCCTTAATGAATGATTTCGGGGACAAAAATTATACTCTATCCTTTTCCAAAACTCAAACTATCTCCATACTAAATTTCTATTCTCTTCATACTAAATTAGTTCAACGATATAAGCGTGAAGAGGTCACATACAGACACACAGACACAACTTTCACATTTATAAAACTAGTATAGATATTATGTTTGTGTACATACACCAGTCTGATATTTACCTTGCATATATAATAAGCTGTCAATTGTAAGAATTTAAACACACTGATTTCCTGTTTTCTTTTGCACCCAAAGGTCGACGAGCAGAAATTGCCTCAGGCATTAAGCCTCTGTGCTTTACATGAAGGTCGAACAAATAAACACATCCATATTTCCCTTTCTAAAGTGAGAGCTATGCTCAGCAGCGGACTATCAAAGGTTGTTGATGTCTAAAAAGTAGTAGAGCCACGCTGATTTCAGCACGAACGGGCCGGCTCGACCGGGGCTGTACTACTCTCTCACAGAAGACCAACCTAAAGCGACAGCATCCGTGCTGTCGGTTGGTGAGTGCGAGACGGGAAACTCATTGATGCAGGGATAATAATTATGGTGGTAACTGTCAGCCTTACACTGCCACGATGACTGTCATGTCTTTTACGCCTCCAAACGGGGCGTGAAAAAGTATCTCACTAGGCCGCCATAGTGTGAGTCGCCATACTGTATTGTCTGCATTTGCAATGAGTATGGTGACTACAACTCTGGGTTCCATTCATGCTTTCCATCAAGCACAGTAGAGTCACTTTGGCAGGCACTTAATATAGAAAAAAATGATGATGGTCATGATCAACAGCCTTTAATATGAGTAATGGCTACCGTATACCTTTATTCGTGCTTTTGAAAGCGAATATATAATCAATTTTTACTTAAGCAATCATGGTTCAAAGAAACAGAAATTGTTATACGTGTAACGTCAAGAAAATTCTTTGTACCCCTTTTAAAATAAATATAGCACTGACGCATTCCGTGTGGTTACGGATTATAATAATTATGTTAAAAATACAAAGGGTTAAAATCCATATTCTTACCAACAGTGTCGTAAGAGACGACTAAGGAAGCAAATTATGCAGGCCAATATCACTGCAATGACAAGGAAAACTTGATACAAATCCGCCTGATCAGCGTGGTGTAAAACCTCCTTGCTACGGAGAGGCCTATGTCTAGCAATATTATATTTGGTATAATTAATGTTTACAAAGCAACAGCTGTTCCTGTGCTACGCACATGCAATGATTCACGAGATACTCGGACCAGTGTTGCCCGCATCCAATAGCTTTACCAGGTAGTCGACAAGTCACCTTGCGCTTCGTCTTCCATTGTGGAGAGCCTAAGGAGAGATCTAAGTCGAGCAGCGTCCATCGACTAAGAAGTATGAATAAATAAATGCTTACGTATTTAAGAAGTGTAGAAAACTAAAATTTTGGAATAAAGGAGTCTTGTATACATTTGGATTTGCCATAGTGTAAAACTCAATAAAATTACAGTTCAAGTTAAACTGGTCAATGAAATATAACATTCAAATTAGACGAAATTCGAAAATATATATATATATATATTGGTATGATAATAAATGAAAATTGGATTGTATTTATATGCTTAAATTCTTGTGACATGCGCAGATTATTTTTAAAAAACTAGTTGTACCTGCTTTGAGACTCTAAATATTGAACATGCCGTTTCGATGTGAATGTTTTTAAAATCTAGAATATAAGACCAAGAATTCATTGACATTTGAATCTAACATCCCACGCAAACATGTTACGGAAGTTCTTGGGACCAATGCTACTCGTAATCGTAACACATAGTTTTAACAAGATGAAATCACTTGTCACACTTCCAAAGAGTCCCTGCCGGTGGTGAAAGACATGTTTCCGGAAAAGCCGATTTTCAGACGAGGCGACATTTCATGGCCACCTAGAAAGTCCAGATCTATCCCCACCAATTTTTTTTATGGGGATATTTGAAGAATCGTGTCTACATCAATAAACCAAATACACTACGTCAACTAAAAAAGTCAGCGAAGAGATGTCACGGTCTCTGTGCCGACGAGTATTCAAAAATTTCCATTCTCGCTTAGAAGAGTGTCAAAGTCGAAACGCCAAACGGTGATCATTTAGACGATGTCATTTTTAAAAAATAAATCCCAAATAAATAGGTTTCTTGCAAATAAACAATTTTTATAATATATCAAATGGTCTTTTTATACGATTGTTTCAAATGTTAACTAGTTCGTGGCCCACCCTCTACTACATATATCAAATGCGGAAGGGTGTCTCTCTGTGTTATTACCTCTTCACGCTTACACCGCTAAACCAATTCAGATCTAATTGGACATAGGGATAGTTTAGGTTGTCAGGTAGAATATTGAATGCTTTTTATCCCGAAAATCATTCCTTAAGGGGGCAAGATATAATAAATGTGAAAGTTACTTTCTCTGTCTTTTACACTTTCACAACTAACCCGCTAATCCGATTTTATTGAAAATTAGCACGAACACATTTCAATTTTTAAGCAAGGACATAGCGTAATTTAATAATAATAATATTAAAACTATGCTTTAGACTACAGAACCGGCTACAGAATTCGTAAGACGGCGGGAGACTAGACCGCCGGCGCGGCAGAGGAAAGAAAGTATCTCCCTCTCTGTCTAACGCGCGGCGAAATTGTATGCTTGCGGCCGCTGTTTCGTTTAGGCAGCACAGAGCGCCTGCGCGGATGTGCGTGTATGTATAAATTGTCATTTTACCGCATAAATGATAGTACTTTTATGTTGATAATTTAAACAATTAGCGCAAAATTGTTCCCTGACCATTCCAAAATATCAATAATGCATAACGTTAATATTCAAGTGTTCACTTCTGCAGGCACTCCGGGAGTGCGACATATTGTTTTTTATGACCTTAAAGCTATCGAGGAAAGAGCACAATCGTGCCTTAAATAGCGTCAAAGTACTCGTCACTTTTAGTAAGCACTCTTGCAGTGTTGGGGAGTTACAATAACTTACCATCAGATAGTCCACCTGCTTGTTTACATCATAAGAAAACAATTTGTAAGGTATAGCCATGCCGATTTCGGCACGAACGGGCTGGCTCGACCGGGGAGTACTACCCTCTCACAGAAGACCAACTTAAAGCGACAGCATCCGTGCTGTATTGATGCTGCATCTATTATAGAGACATATAAACAAAAAAACATACAAAATAACTCTACTTTGTTATTTTGGCAATTTCTTCTCACGAGGCTCCACTGTCTGACAAAGGAGGTTTTACTTTAACACGATGAGTCCAAAAATAAAATGACTTTTAAAATCTATTATTTAAATGTTCGATTAATTTTCTAAAATAAAAATATTGAATCAGAAAATTTGAATTTTGATTCCAATGAGAGTTCTTCTTGAAAGTTTATAAGTAACCCTAGAGCAAACATTCCAATTATTCCAACGTAAGAGATATTTATCTAAAAAATTCCAACGGCACGGCTCAACACGAGACAGCTACCTGTCTTTTTACCTATCCAACTAATGTTCTCTAAATGCTGTAGTATTTGTATAATCAACGGCACATTGCATAACGAACCTTTCTGAAACACAATAAGAGTGAACTGAAGTTAAATGTGAACGCCGAACGGCGTGCCGGCGCGTACGCAGTACAAGTGACGTTACGCGACAAGCCCCCGCACACACCTCCACCAAACTTATATGTTAGCCGCTTTAGCGCTTTTGTTGTTACGCTTAAATATTATGATGCGAAATTTCTTTTTTGTTTTTTTTATCGTGATTTCTGTTTTTTGTACATTAATCATGAATTCGGTAAGGATTGTATATGTAAAACAACTTTTTTTTTACTTTTTACGGAATATGGCCAAATTAGCTTTGACTGTGTATTGAAAAAAGATACTTATGCATTTTCGTTATCCGAAACATGAAATAGAAATCACAATATATTAAAATTTGGCCTTACCCTATAACTGTAGACATTTGATCAAAATTAGAAGGGTGTGCATATGACAGCGGTAGATTAGAATTTTAAGGATTGGTCAATAAGTTTGTGATAAAACTAACGATGCTTAAATAACAGATTTTATATGTTACTTATCTATATAACTTGCTATGTATATAATGTTCTACTTGTCACAGAAAATTAAAGTTTTACGATTCATCGATAACAAAATTATACGGTGTCAAACCTTCCCGTAATAGATCAAATAAAAAATAGTGCGGCTGCCATTTTCTTTTATGTTTACCGACTTATTATGACAACTGCCTTGTGTTCAGTATATGTACGTAGATTGATCTTCTAGTGTACACCTTCATCAATAGCAGTTAACAGCTAACTAGTGGATATAGGCCTCCATAGAAAGGAGGCATTGATCTACCATACTACGGTGGCCAGATGGGTTGGTATGGTGTTTCTGTCAAGTTTTCCTTCTCTCGCAGTTCTGGATAGTTTATTTCCTTAGTCTACTCTTACGACACCCACGGGATGAGCACTGTATTATGAATCTGTCACCGCACGGAGACGACAGACATCTTATCTCGTTAGATTTGCTAGAAATGCTGTTTGCCGAATGTGAAAATATCATATTTGTAATAAACAGTATTTTACATTTCTGAATTTTACACTTTCAGGGGTGTTATTTTCTTTACAAATTGAAATGGCATCAAGTTTTCAAATACAAAAAAATTAAGTGATTGAACGAATGATGTAGTGTCACTTTGTGTCATGTTCATCGGGAGCAGGATGTGAGGAGATGCACTTGCATCCTCTGGTAGAAAAGAAAATAAATGGTGAAATACATAATTTTAATTTATTTTTATAGAAAATAATTCTGGCGACGCCCATGTTCTGTGTGATCCACAGATTATTGTTTTGAGTTCTTCGTTTCGTTTTGTAAAGTGCCCCGCGACACACGGTTGACTTTTAAGTTGAAAATCGTGCAGCGGCTCTTCCGAACATCCAGCGCTGTTTAACTGTCTCAACAAAAGACACGACCGGTTTCCACGTGACGTCACTCCTGTTCGGGACAACATTTCCTTTCGGAGTACGCGTCATTCCATTTGAAATTCTCAGCCGTTCGGAGCAGCGAACGCCGCGCCTACGCGATCGCGGTACATATTTTTACCGCGCATAAAACTTTATTTAGTATAAAATTTATTTACACAAGTGAAAACTCTAGTGTTTTAATATTTATATCAAACTAATTTTGTGAAAAGTGAGGCGATATATAAGAGGACTATATCTACACAGCTATGGCGGTAATATTTTTATTTCTCAAATAAATCTTGCATGCTCTGGATTGGTATTAAAAACACATATAAATATGGATTCTGTACACAACGTTGGTGATGATTTTGATGATAAATTATAATCGCTATTTAAAGACATCATCATATACTTACAGTTAGACATATGTCTTGAAACGGTGTTAACACGAGAAGCAGACGCCCACACGTGCCGCATTTTAAAAAAAAATAATTTTTTTGTTTTCTGTGTCGGTAAATTATTATGATATGATGGCCTCGATGGCGCAGTGGTAGCGTCATGCGACTGCTGTCATTGAGGTCTCGACTTCGATTCCTAGGTCGGACCAAACGTTTGTATCTGCAAATATTTGTTTCGAAGTTTGGGTGTTTTCTATGTATTATTTAAAAAAGTAAGTAATGTGTATATATAGGGTGGGCCACGAATTAGTTAACATTTAAAAAATTGTATAATAAAACCATTTAATAGATAATAAAAATTGTTTATTGAAAAGAAAGCTAATTATTTAAAATTATTTTTTTAAAAATTACATCGTTCAAATGGCCACCGTTTCGACATTTGCACTCTTCTAAGCGAGCACCGAAATTTTCGAATACTCGTCGGCAAAGAGACCGCGAGATCGCCGACATCTCTTCGCTGATATTTTTCGTTAGTTTGACGTAGTGTATTTGGTTTATTGATGTAGATACGATTCTTCAAATAACTCCATAAAAAGAAGTCTGCTAGAGATAAATCTGGACTTCTGGGTGACCATGGAATGTCGCCTCGTCTGGAAATCAGATTTTCCGAAAACATATCTTTGACACCCAGCAGACACTCATTGGATATGTGACAAGTGGCTCCATCTTGTTGAAACCATGTGTTACGATTGTAGCAAGCAAATTCATTCTAGCTAGCCAATTCATTAACTAATTCTTGGCCTTCCCTTAGTCGGCTCTTACGACATCCATGGGATGAATGGAGGGTCGGACACTTATGTAACTGTTCACACATATAAACATATTTTATAACGATAATTGAAATACATAAGTTTTGCCTAGTTCTATAATAGATATTATATTCGTTAGTTTGTAAAAATAGTAACACTAATATAATAATTTCGGACATCTCACACACAACACCATCTAGTCCCAAACTAAACAGACCTTGTGCTAGACCACTGACATAAATACATATATACTTTTTTTTATAAATATATACGTATTATATATAGAAAACATAGAATCAAAAATAAAAGAATTAAAAATAAAACACTCAAACTCCGAAAAAAATATTTGGAGATCGTACAAACATTTAATCCGACCCAGGAATCGAACCCTGAGACGTCAAAACACAGCAGTCGCAGACGCTACCACTGCACCACCGAGGCAGTTTATTTTTAAATTGTCTGTAGTAAAGTGCTGGTAGTAAGGTGTACAAAACCACATAAAATAATACATCCCTACTAATATTATAAATGCGAATATAAGTTTGTTTGTTACGGTTTCACGCGAAAACTGCTAAACCGATCATCATGAAACTTTGTACATATGTTCTTGGAGATATTAGAAGTAACATAGGATACTTTTTATTAGAAAAAAGTATGTTTATTTAAAATGATCTGTTACGAAACTTAATGTGGCAGACCAAACTCCATATGAACGAAGCCGCGGGCAAAAACTAGTATCATATAATATATACGAAGTTGGGATATCTCGAACGTACATCGTAAACAACAAATCTATTCTGTTAACCGTTTACATTCGTGTCAAATACCCGTAACGGTATTGGATCGACGTCCAATGTTCTATAAATGACAGCCGAACTTAGCCATGGCTCGTTTCTACCTGTTCATCTCTCACTGAGTTGTGGTTGACTGACCTTAGCAAGAATAAGCACGTATTTAGAAAAAAGAAATCGGTTGTCTTTAAATTCGGTTTACTGACGATAGTTGAACGTGACAACGTCATATCGCTGTACTTCATACTTGACGAAAACATGTAAATGTATTATTGTATAGCAGCTGTCCACGCGGACGCATCGCTCACTCAAGTAGGAGAGAGACAGATGTCGAACGCTGCTGAACGCGGAGGCCGATTGTGCCTCTTTGTAGCTCGTTCTGCGCTCTCGCTTGCACTTCAAGCCTTAAATGGAACGCCTCAGAGCGAGGTAACGCCGTATGAGTCATGTTTTTTGGTGTTTGCAACCGGTTCCATCGAATTATAAGACGTTGTCACGTCAAAAAATTAATGTTTGATTCGGATGCTAAGGGTAACGTTTGTGTGTGTACTTATGTAGGGATGATAATAAATGGATTACTTAATACTGAAAGTAGTTTTCAAATCAGGTCAGTAGTTCCTGAGATTAGCGTGTTCAACCAAACAAACAAACTCGTTAGCTTTTATAAGTATGTGTATGTTAATAAGCAGTGTGGTGACAACAGCACAGACTCTGCCTAGTTTGGACTGTGTGAAGTTATTATTAATAAGTCTCAAGGGACGCTTTCTCCACCTTACGAGGAAAGATCCCGGGAGAATTGGTTAAAAGAATAGATTTAGAGAACAATATACTATTTGCATGAGGTAGAGCAGTCACAAGGGAAACTGTCACGTAGCCTAGGTATATAGTAATCAAATACCTTTCAACGAGCAATTCTTGTATATATACGAGTATATATTCTGAATCTCGGAAACGGCGCCAACGACTTCTATGAAATTAAGAATGGTGGGGGTTTCGGGGGCGATAAATCGAGCTAGGTTTCATTTTAAAAAAACGTTGTTTTATCTGTATTTTCAAGCAATGAAATATTTGCCTAATGTTTTGACACTCATCTATGTGACAAAATTAGGGATGGGAACAAAAGTAGTTGGTAAATTGCGAATCGACTATCACACAATAATACCGAGCAAAGCTCGGTTACCAGGTACGTAAATTATCGCGACTTAACGAAGTCAAAACATAAATAATTAATTAAATGAATATAATTACTTATTATCAAAGACATCTAACCAACGGTTTCAAGTTTATGGCTATGGCAACCTTGAGTTACTTAACAGGACATCCCTTTGTTCAACAAGTTTGATAAAATTGAGCGATATGGATTATATACTCGTAATAGGCGGTTGCATATCAAGGCTACGATTTCATAGTAATTTTATAGGTTGTTGTAGTTGTTGTTTGTAGTTGTTCTATAGGTTAGTGACCCTAATCGCCAAGTCAAAGGTTGTGAGTTCGATTCTCACCTAGGACAAATGTTTGTGTGATAAACGGATTCATTTATTCTGTCTGGTTTTCATTTATCTACAATATGTATGTATTTAGAAATACATAAGTGCTCTATTCGTAATATTTTTATTAGGCAGTTATTACACAGTTTAGTAAAGTTTCAGTCAGTTACTAACAAACAAATAATTAGTTTAAAAATGTTTGAAATGATTCTTTAAATTGACATATTTTTTTTATTTCTGAACCGATTGACATGAAACAAACACTAAATGTTAAGTTAAACTTACCACAATATATTAATGAAAACTGTATCTAAATCGGATAAGTCGTTTCTGAGATTAGTATGCACAAGCACACAGACAGACAATAAATATTAGTATATTTTTGGGTTCGGCGTCGATATAATAATAACCCCTGCTCGTTTTTTTTAATTTTATTATATGGATAGATTGATCAGCGGTCTGGTTACCATAGTACAGGTTCTGTATGATTTAGGATAGGACTACCGTGTGGGAGATGTATAAGAATCTTATTATTATTATTGAACCGTTGGGGTTTTAAACTTAATATTTTAGCAGCGCCTACTTATAAGCCTTAATATAATCAGAAAATATTTTTGGAAATTTCGCCCCTAAAAATGATAGATAGGGAAGAAAGAGTATTTTGGATAATCATTATTTTCAAATTTATACATATATTTATAACTAGATTTTGCCCGCATCTCCGTTCGCGTGCACACCGACAACACACGACAGTAACTGTTTTGACCTGATTGTTGAAACTGATATATGTAACTCGTTTATTTGTTAACAGATTTAAAATAAAACACGTTAAATTTTAAGTAAAGTTAATCACAATACATACCTCAAAATCGTAACCAAATCGGTTAAGCCACTTTAGAGATCAATGCGCATAAACACATAAACTAAGAAACAAAAATTCTAAAATCTTTTGTTCTGAGTTCTATCACTTAAATAACGATCCCCTTCATAAGTTTTCTTTAATATCCTTACTCTGCAAACACTGGTCAGTTACAAATATATTATATAAATAGATTGAAGTATCTAATACCTTTAAACGAGCAATTCATGTATATATATAATCTGAATCTCGGAAACAGCTGCAACGATTTTCATGAAATTTAGTATGCCGAGGGTTTCGGGGCCGATGAATCGATCTAGCTAGGTTTCATTTTTAGAAAACGTTGTCTTATCCATGTTTTCCAGCAATGAAATTAGCCCGTTTTGACACATATCTATGTGATAAAATTAGGGATGGGAACAAAAGAAATTGGTAAATTGCGAATCGACTATCACACAATAATACCGAGTAAAGCTCGGTTTCCAGGTACTGTAACTTAGAAGGAAACACCCCCCTTTTGAATTCATTTAAATGATGAAAAAAAATCCACTTCTAATACTACAACAGTGAGTAAACTGTACTGTACTACGTATTATCGTGAAGCAGTCACATCAAATCAAGCTTTATTCTTTTTGGAACGAAGTTCCTTATCGCGCATTGTGAAGGAGCCTAGGCGGAAAAAAATCAGATGAAAAGTTGTCACGACACTTTTTGCTATGGTGTAGTAAGCCGTGCGGCGTTGCGCATGTTTCTCTTTCTGTCTCTCTCTCTCTCATAGGAAGCAAGTCAATTATTTTCGTTTCGTCTTTCTATTTTGCTTTGAACATTATAGTGTCGCGACGATTATTTTTGTTTTGTTAAGTTTATACAGGTTTTTTATACATAATAAATAATAAAATAATAGAAAATAATAACAATAATGAATCTTGTCCGTGTTTCTGCACAAGTACCGGATATTGCTGATGGAGTTAGGTAAGTAGAGATTTTATAATCGGACGGACTTCGTTCCATCTGGGTGTCCCTTGACACCTCTCAACTTTTATTTTCTCTTTTTTAAAAAGACAACGCCCGCTCTAATACCTAGGCCTAGTGAGATGCTTTTTCTCGTCACAGACCAATCTAAAGCGCCAGCATCCGTGTTGTCGTGTTTCGTTGCAGAGTTTGAGACCGGAGGCCCATTGATGCAGGGGTGACAGTTATCGTGGTAACTGTGTAAGTCTTACACTGTCACGATGACTGTCATGCCTTTTACGTTCCCAAGCGAGGTGTGAAAAAGCATCTCACAAGGCCGCCATAGTGTGTGTCATCATACTGTTACATACATACATACATACATCATACTGTTCATGCTTTCCATAAAGCAGAGTAGAGTCACTTTGGCAGGTTATTAAACCACACGGAGGACTAATTTTTTTTTTCACAAACTGCTGACATTCAGACTCGTTGTTTCCTCATTCCTCAACTAATCTGTCACAAAATGACACAACTTAACATTATAATTAAGTGCAAACAATACGTCAATTATCGCAGTCATTTTTTATCGACGTTGTAAACGAATGTTTGTAGTGGTTGTAAGGCGACGTCTGCATTAGGCAAACTATATGTTGTACACTGTTTGCTCTAAGGTACGTAAACGTAAAATCTAAACCGCTTTGTCTACAAAGTTGAAATTTTTGAAAGACTATAACTTTTATGTTGTGAACACCTACAAAGGAGAGATTTTTGGCAAGAAATAAAGAAGTATACCGTACATTTAAGGCGATTTGTCGTTTAGAAAATGTGAACATAAAATAAAAGTAATCACACAAACAAAACCCCAGCCAATAGGTAGTCTAACATAAAGTTGTTTATTTGCATAGCTGCTTAAATTATAAAGTTGTATATTTTAAACTACAAACCTTATGAATAAAATAAATAAAGTGTCCGTTCGTTTGTAACACAATATTTGTATTTTAAATGCAATATAAATATGAAAGTGAAAGTCAATAGTCCAATGGTGAGTGACCACGTCTCGGCTCCGTATGTCTGGGCTATCTAACACTTATATCATTTTTCAATCCGAACTAACAGTGCCTGAGATTAGTGCGTGCCACAAAACAAACTCTTCACCTTTATAATTTTAATACAGATGTGTTTAGTTCTAATCTGCTGCAAACTGTTTGCTAAGGGATAGATGCACTGTACGTAGTAAATGTTTTTATTAATAACCATTCGTGGCCTCAACGTTAGACACGTTCTGAAACCTCTCCACGATAATGTATGGGTTATATATAACACAGTAATTGTCGTCTGTTTACGAATAATAAATAAAAATTTTAAAAAAAGAACTAAAAATATGTGCCTTTATAGAAAATCAAGCTAAAAGATGGAAAATAGTTTTCAATAAATATAAAGTAAAGATAGTGTGGTAAGAAAAAATAATTATTTCATTGTAAAAAAGCGCGAGGAGCTTGATATCAATTATTATAATTCTTTTATTGACAAATATTAGTAGAAGTAGCCATTTTGTTCACAATAAAATTCATTTTCTTGATATTCTTAATTTAAATTTATGACAATTTTTCTTTTTGCCTATTAGTTTGGTCATCTTCAAAAGTATGTTTTATTTGAACTGCCACTTATCTTTGTTTCTTTACTAGTGCTCAACGAATAATCGATTTTATGGTGTTATCATATGTGAAAACTGGCTACCAAGTTATTTTACCAATTACTTTGTACTCTAACTATATTTTTCTTCTAATATACCACCGTTACATGGGACTTACTCTGTTAGTCCAAGATCCCAGAGTCGTAAGACAGAACTTATTTTCTAAATCAAATGACTTGCAGCCCCCAGTAGTCTCTTGTGTACTTTTTAATACCTGAATATTTGTGGAGCTTGCTCGGTGACACCTACGCACCTGGTAGTGGATTCAAGTATTAAAAATAACTCACGAGATAACTGAGAATCGAAAGTTAATGCTTTAGAAAATAAGTTGCGTCTTACGGCTCTGGGATCTTACTCTATGTCTACTTTGAGCAATCAAGTTCTTCTAGCCGAATAACGTCCAGAGACCTTTCGCGACCGCGACACACAGTCGAAAACCTAAAGACATGACTGAAAGATCAACTATGCAGCCTTGCATTTTGTAAACAGTTGAAACTCAGGATTAATGGCAAAATTCGTGTTTGAACGGTACCATAGCTATATTTTGCAGGGAACTATATCGACATTGATTTAAAAACAGGTATGCCATCCGTTCCAAAAGTCAAAAACACTTTTAAAGATTCCGTTACATAGATACATACCAAACTAATAAAAATTTGTTAGAAAATCCTGAGGATAAGGACGACTAACTGTACAAATTATCACATTGTCGTCTGTCCTTGATAAGTGTGCAAAGTTTCAAATCAATCCGTCGTTTTGAAATGGGCGAAAATTATAGTCAAATATTTTGTCACGCATATACATAGATTCATAAATTCATAGATACATACTAATCTAATAAGAACGTATTAAAAACAAACTGAAAAATTACAATACAGATTACGACGGCGCGGCGGTTTAATAAGTAGCCGTGTTAGAAATGAAGACACCATTTTTTTCAAACAAAGTTTTTTTGTTTTTCAACATAATCTCCTTTCAGGAAAATACATTTCTCCCAACGTTTCTGCTATTTTTTAACTCCTCCAAAAAATAGGATTTGTCGTAGTTATCTTTTTAAAAGATATGACAGTTAATATTTTATATTTCATATTCATCACGTGGGTGGTGGTGGTGGTTGTCGAAAGAGGTGACTAAAGGAGCTATCTATACAGGACAACAGTAATGCCAAGAAAAAAAAACTAAGCGCAAAGTTTATACCACCCCAGTCAGTGTGGTGTAGTAAGACAACAGTTGACTGTCAAAGGTTTGTTTAAAAAAAAATTAATGAGAGCATTATTATGGAGAATATCCTTTAAAACTAATTTAAAAACATAGTGTATTTGTTTTATAAATTATGTATAACAAATGTTTTACATGATAAAGTCTAATAATTTTAATAAAAACACATTGTATTATATTTTTAATGATACACATTTACCGCAAACGAAATGTAACGTGTTCAGCATCAATTAGAGTCGAAAAATGTTTCATTGAATTTTAAAACATAGTAAAATATTATAACTTATATATAATTCATACGAAATAAGTTTCTGTGACTTATATAATATCTTTAAACGAGCAATTCTTGTATATATATATATATATATATATATATATATATATATATATATATATATATAATTATATATATATAGAATCTGAATCTTAGAAACGGCTCCAACGATTTTCATGAAATTTAGTATGTTGGGGATTCGGGGGTGGTAAATCGATTTGGCCAGGTTTCATTTTTAGAAAACGTTGTTTTATTCGTGTTTTCAAGCAATGAAATGTTAGGCCTGTTATGGCACTTATCTATGTGACAAAATTAGGGATGGAATAAAAGAAGTTGATAAATTGCGAATCGACTATCACACAATAATACCTAGTAAAGCTAGGTTTCCACGTACTTTATCATTAAAAGCTAAAAGAAGCTGTCATGTGTGATTCCATTAATACAGTTCATACTCGCGATAGTAACACTTGAGAACATGTTTGTCTGTTTTGAATAATCTGCGGAATGAATAAACCAATTGTTTTGAACATCTCTCTCGCATAAATACTGAGCAGATAAAGTCTTACAACACCAGGAAATTAACTAACTTACGAAATACGGAGCAAATCGTTCCCTTTTCAGAAACTGGGACAAACTCAGTTATTCCCAGACACACTTTACACATATGTGCAAACAGACGCAACAGGAAGTGATGTAAGGGAACTAAAATAAACAATGAACTTACCGACTCACCTACCACCGCGCTAATGTATTTCGGAAATGGATTTATGGCTTATTTTATTGGTGGTGCTCGCCTTGTAGTCTAATTTCAACCATAATTCATTGCTTCAGTTTTGAATTACGTTTGCAAAAAAAAAGTTGAGAGGTGTCAAGGGACACCTGGATGGAACGAAGTTCCTTTCGATTAATTACTGAAGGAATTTAAGTAAAGAAATAAGAAATTTTATTATTTTATTATTTATTATGTACAAAAAATCTGCATAAACTTAACAAAACAAAAATAATCGTCGCGACACTACACTGTTCAAAACAAAATAGAAAGACGAAACGAAAATAATTGGCTTGCTTTCTATGAGAGAGAGAAAGAGAGAGAGAGAAACACGCGCACATCACACGGCTTACTACACTATAGCAAAAAGTGTCGTGACAACTTTACGTCTGAATTTATTCCGTCTAGCCTCCTTCGCAACGCGCGATATGGAACTTCGTTCCAAAACTCGTATCACGACAGGTCACTATAATATTAATATTGAACTCGTAAGATTTTATGAACATATCCACTGTTATCCATGTGGTGATGGGTTAAAATATGAAGTGTCATCACCTCTATTTATCTCAAGGTTGTAGTTGGAACCGACTAAGAGAAAAAATTACGCAGAACAACAGAACTCCAATTTTTTTTTTTACTGTGTGGAAATCCCCACGGATACCACCGAAGGGTAGTTATGTCGGACTCGAACCGACCAAAAACCGCACGCCGTCTCAGGTACCGGTAGCTGAGGAACCAGGTGCACCCTAGTAAGGAAATCTCTAGAATCCCGACGTACCTCGGGCTACCTACGGTTGTAAGTGGCTCCCTCCCATGTGGAAACCTCATGGTTTCCTTAATGACCCCCTCCCCCCCCGAAAGAGTGCGCGCAAACCGTAGCGCTCGCATTGCCACTCCGGCTTGCTTCTGCTAGGAGCTTACGGAGGGTGGAGATCGTCTAATGCAGTACCTAGCCCGTTTCCGAACAGAACTGCATCTATACAATCCGTCTGGCCAGCGTGGTGTAGTAGGCCAAAACCTCCTTTCTGCGGCGAAGCCTATGTCCCAGACTAAATACTGATAAGGTTTTGTTTTTTTATATTACGATGGGCCACGAATTAGTTAAAATTTGAAAAAATCATATAAAAAAACCATTTGAAATATTATAAAAACTGTTTATTAACAAGAAAGCTAATTATTTGAAATTTATTTTTAAAAATTACATCGTCTGAATGACCACCGTTTCGATGTTTGCTCTCTTCTAAGCGAGCATCGAAATTTTCGAAAACTCTTTAGCAAAGAAACTATGAGGTCGCCGACATCTCTGATTTTTCTTTTAGTTGACGTAGTGTATTTAGTTTTTTGACTTAACAAATTCCTGGCCCACCCTATAAAAGCCTACTAAAGTGACTCTACTCTGGTGATGGAAAGTATGAATAGAATCCATAAGTAGTGGTCGCCATACTCATTGCGAATGCAGTCAATGTAGCGATCAACGCTATGGCGGCCTAGTGAGATGCTTTTTCACGTCACAGACCAACCTAAAGCGCCAGCATCCGTTTTGTCGTGTTTCGTTGGTGAGTGTGAGACCGGAGGGCCATTGATGCAGGGGTGACAGTTATCGTGGTAACTGTATTAGCCTTACACTGTCACGATGACTGTCATGCCTTTTACGTTCCCAAGCGGGGTGCGGGAAAGCATCTCACAAGGCCGGCATAGTGTGAGTCACCACACTGCATTGTTTGCATTTGCAATGAGTATGGTGACCACAACTTTTGGATTCTATCCATGCTTTCCATCAGGCAGAGTAGAGTCATCTTGGCAGGCTCTTAATGTAGAAAAAAAACGTTCCGCTTAAGGGATCTGAGATCATAGTGAAAAGTAAGCACGTGCGCTGGTAGTGAGTCCCAGGCTTTAACTGATGTACATAGGACAGCCGAACCATTTAGCTCGAGAGCGTATGTCTACTATTCTAAAAGCGATGTACAGCGTATAATACAAAGTTATGTAAATAAAAATAATAACTATTTATTACAGTTTTCCGTTAAAAAGAAACTTAATCTCCCACGTAAGTGTAATTAGTTGTTAAAATATAATTAAAAATACATAATTAAAATTTAGTTTTCCTGTCCGTTACTGATTACGAGTTAACGAACCCCACTTCCCTTTTTATAATCATTCTTGTACTTGAAGCTACCTACCGAACGGTAATTGTGTAGGTATAGGTTATTATAACCCACTCGTTATCCAGTTTTTCAACGGCACACGTATTTTACCGATTATTAGCCCAAATCCGTAGTGTTACCTGTTGGTAGTACCATAGACAAAATTTTTAGAAGATATTCTTCTTTTGGCACGTGAGAAAAAAATGATGAGAGTAAATTTTTACAGTACGCGCGCGACTCCATGTACCTAATTAACAAGTCACCATTTTAGTTTTTTATTGTAATGAAACTTTCTTTCAATGCATTAAGTTTTATTTTTCTATTATTAGTGTCGTTTTCTCTACAAACAGGATAACGTGAAGGATAACATTTTTAGAAAGATTTTCATCTTGTTGCGCCAAAGTATATTTTACGTGAATACATAAGAACCCACACAGGTTTTTTTCCATAGTTCCAGCAGTGCATGCAGTAGCATGGGGACATTTGATTATCTGTAGTCCTACTGGTAACACCACAAGCATTTTTTCTTGTCCATGATACTATCAAGAGGATTATGAAAAAATAATATTGGCCATATATTCACCGGGAATATTTTTTTTTTTTGGCTATGAATATACTTGACCAAAACCTGTTTTCCAGGTTTCTGGTTGTCTAACCACCACAATTACCAGCACTTCGAAAACAACATTTTCGTGTTTTAGCAAAATTTTTATTGATGCTTGGCTTCCATTAGTGGTAACGTCATGTTATAAATAACATAAATAAATATAATACAATAAAGGCTTAAAACCTTTGATCATCAACAGCCTTTAACAGTCCACTACTGGACATAGGCTTCTCATTAGCAAGGAGATTTTGGCGTACTATACCACGCTGGCCAGACGGGTTGGAATAGAGTTTGTTTCAAGTTTTTCTTCTCTTTATGGTGATATTTTTTGGAACGAAGTTCCTTACGGCAGGCTTGGAGGGGATAGGGATTTCGCTGCGGGACCGAACAGAAAAAAATGTGATAGTAAAACCGTAAGTGGAAAAAGTGCGTGGAATAAATCTGTGGAAAAAAGTGCGTGGAATAAAACCGTTAAATGAGACGTGCACAGGCGCGAAAGCGCGTCATATGTGCTATTTTATTATTTTAAGAAATTTATTATTTTATTTCCTAAAATACTGAATTTCCTAAATACTTTCTTGTACTTAAATAAAAACTAATCAGCAAAATTTAAGAGAAAAATCAAGAAAACCTACATAAAATTGAGCACGATTTTTTTTGCAAATTGTGTCGATTCCATATTATCCGAAGGAACTTCGTTCCTACCTGGTGTCCCACGACACCATTCATTTTTTTTTCTGAATAGTTTGTTCCCTTAGTCAACTCTTACAGCACCCACGGGATGAATAGGGGTACATTACGTATTCTTAATCCGTAATCACGCGAAGAGCCTTCGATAATAAACATATATAATTTAAAAAACACACCTGCAAAAGTCGATTATTAACAAACAAACAAACAAAAAAACATGTTAAAACAGGTGGCCGTCCCGCTTCTTTATAAAAGAAAGTAATTAATTTTAAAAGGTAATCATAATGGGTGTTGCCAATGTAAAATCATATGAAATTCGTCAAGGTCAATGTTATCGCTGGAATATGGATTCGTACATTAACCATATTTGCTGCATAAATAATATTTAAACGAACAAGTGTATTGGAAAGTGTGTATTTAGATTGCATATATTATTATAGTTCACGGTTGTGGCGCGACCTTCGGCTTATGGTAATGTCGGCCATGTTGTATTTAATAATTTGGCGCGTTTACTTAAGTCAAGATATAGAAAGCGTGGTTTTTACTATGTTTTGTAAATAGAGCGTATCGCAGTGCGGGAAAAAGTGAGGCTCACATTCTCTATTTGGAATTTACAAGCTTGTTTGTAATATCAAAATAAGGAGACGGTTTTCAATTTGTTTGTTTTTTGAAGAAAAAACTTCTTAACCCATTACTCCCCAAGCATCGAAAACATTGGAGTTTTTTGATCAAATCTTTAAATTAAGTTCTTAATATATTAAGAAAAGATAATGTAGAAAAAATAAACAAAAAATATTTAATACTGACTCAGCCTGTCCTACAAATATGACAATGGGGACATATGATCAGAAATAATGAAAGTTAACAATTATAAGAAAATCAGTTTTTTTTTGAAAACTATAATCACAGACAGTTTGAAAAATAACATTTTTGAAATTATTTCGTATGATACGGTTTAAAACAATCACTGCAAAAAGTGTTTTTTCACATTTAGCACAAAAGGTTAGAGGCTTTTTTTTATAACTTTGTCCTTGGCAACGCTTCTGTTTGTCCCTCTTCGTTATATAGTGACCAATATTGTCAAACCTGACAGGATGTAAAACACCTTTTGAAGTACCTGGTGTAGGTTTACTTGATCTGCCTTCCGCTTTTTTCAGCCAAGAAAAACAAACAATATTCGCTGACTCCACACAGTGCCCAAAGCTTGTATCCAAACCTCATTGGTTTACCCTTTATGAATTGTTTAATCCCATGGTGACCAAAGTATTTGACGATCATTTCATTAAGAGCTAAATTAGATTCAAGTATTCCAAACTTTTGGAATGATGCATTAATTGACGAATTTTGAAAGCTTTGTCAGTATTATCAATTCTTGAGTCGTCATTGAAATGTAAATAGGATTTAATTTTATGAAAATGATTACGAGATTTTTTACAAAAAGAAATATGTTTACTCACCTTTGCTCAGCGTTGTAAATAATACATAAATGTTTAACTAGTGTTAGATAAATAAATCACAATCGTGTAATGAGATGGAATGTGTTCGGTGTAGTCTTATCGACTAATATAAACAGAAAACCCGCAACGCATAAGAAATAAACAATTGACACGTTTGAACTTGTAGGTACTTAGTGTAACAGGATCGAACACGCTTTCGCAGCTAATTGTACAGACATGTTCCCAGTGTCGAAATACTACGAAATTATATTTTGTTTTTATTTTTATATAATAAATATTTGGTAGATATCTAAGAATCAATTTTATGTACTTTGAAATTCTTAACTTATTTCTTTTACGGTATATGAAATCGAATCATAATGCTCTTTTTGAGGCAACCAAAATGACCAATTTGAAAAAATCATATTAAACTTACATAAACATTTTTCCCAATGACAAAAATACATAGTTTGTGTACGATAGCGCAATAAATGATGATGTTGTATTTTACCACATAAATGACAGTACTTTTATACTGATAATCAAAGCAATTCGTGCAATTATTTCCTAACCATTAAAATTTCAAAAATGAATAACGTTAATATTCAAGTTTTCACTTCTGCCGTCACTCCCGGAGTGCAAACTCCCAATTCTATTACACCATTTTACCCATGGCCACGTAGAAATCATGTAATAAGCAGTTCTTTCGTTGCTAAAGTAGAGTAAGTCTAAAATGTCACTCCTTATTCTGGGAAGGACTTAAAGGTCACCAACGCATGTAATTGTGAGTTACTGGTGTCCATGGGACACGTAACTCGCTTGCTATCAGACGACTCGTCTGTTCGTTTGTCCAGTGTTGTTCTCAATTTATGTGATAGTAGCTTTTGCCCGCAGCTTCGCTTGCGTGAAATTTGGTCTGCCACATTAACTTTCACAGTTTCAGTAACAAATCATAAATACATGTTTTTTGAAGTGAAAACTTCTTTAGGCGCGTTGAGCGTTTTGGTAGAGGGTAAAATCCTCGGTTCGCGTCACCGACATGCTACAGATAATAGTATATCTATAGCTATGGAGAATATGATATTATATATTATATATGAAATTTATTATTATTATATATTATATATGATATTATATATTATATATAGCTATATATGAAACATAAAAAATTTCATATAATTTTTACATATAGTTTTAATTACTCTCAACTTAATAGTTCCGTTTTCACTTCTATCGGCAGTCCCACGACTGCTACTGTTTCTAATAAAAAGTATCCTATGTTACTTCTAATACCTCTAAGAACATGTGTATAAAAATTCATGATGATCGGTTGAGTAGTTTTGACGTGAAACCGTGACAAACAAACTGACATCCGTATTTATAATATTAGTAGGATTACCTGCAGTTTTGTTGCTCTTGCATCGAATAATGTTCACTAATTCATTGGTTTTAATTTTGTTTTCGCGTCTATTTATTATTTTTTTAAATTAAAGTAGCCTAAGTTACTTCTTATAACATAAGCTATCTGCCAGTTGGGCTGTCGTCAGAATTGATCCAGCCAATTTTAAAATACAAATAAACACTTAAATTTTACATTTGTATAGATCTCACACATCATCACACACAACATCTAGTAGATGTAAATCGCAAGTAATTTTGATGTATGTATAATAATCTATGTCTATAAGTGAGATTTTACATTAGTTTTGTGAATTATAATAAAAAAAAAAATAGAGACATTACCTCAGAACTCCATCATTGCGGAATCTATTTTGGAAGATTATTTATGAGATTAAATTTCTCGTTTGGTAAATAAAAAAAAGAAACCACCACTGAATAAGGGTGGGTCCCTTATTCAGTGGTGGTATTTTTTTTAACCACTAAGAAATTATGAATTTAGCTTACTACAATTCATCATAATGTTGGTTGTACTTTTTAGGGTTCCGCAGTCAAAATAATAATAATAATATTTGGGACATCTGACACACAACGCCATCTAGTCCCGAACAAAGCAAAGCTTGTATTATGAATACTAGACAATTGATAAATAGGTATAAATATTTACTTTTTTGTAAATACATACATGTTATACGTAGAAAACACTTAAACTTCGAATTAAATATTTGCAAATCATACAAACATTTAGTCCGACCCGGGAATTAAACCCTTAACCTCAAGTACAGCAATCACTTACGCTACCACTGCGCCACTGAAGTAGAATAGCAAAACTGGAACTTTTATATTTTCACTACATGATTTAAACTTACCAGAAGCCTACTACGTCACCAAAAAAAAAAAATCCATTTGACAATCTGCTTTGCGATAGACCTCGCAAAATTAAAAGTTGTAATACTGGTTTGAAAGTAGTTTTGCAAGGATATGAACGCAATAACATTAATAATCGATTATCGTAAAGTGAATCAGTTCAAAAATATTTCGTAAAATCTTGGCAACTCTAGCGATTTACGGTTAACTAAGGCAAGATTCACAGAATGCAATAGTAACTCCCACTCCTGTTGGTGCCCGATCCTTCAAATCAACCTACAACCGTCCACTGCTGAACGAAAAGTATCCCCCAAGGAGCGCCTACTGTCCCGGTTTTGGGCAATCCGCATCCATTCACTGCCAGTCGCTTTCTTCAAGTCATCGGTCCATCATACCACAGGGCGCCATACATTTCTTTTACTCAATCGTTGTTACTCTTTCACGAAAAAACTACTGGACGGATTTGGATGAAACTTTACAGTAATATAGGTTATACATCGGAATAACATATAGGCTATAATGTATAATGATTTTATGACATTTTGGTCGTAATATAACGATACATGTCAATTAAATCGGAAAAAAATCTGGCCTCTGAGAGTTATCTTGGCGTACGCTGCCTAAACCATTGAAGTTACACAAAGATGATGTACCGTAGGATTGTTTGTATGTTAAAAAAATATATATTTATTTAAAATGATCTGTTACGAAACTTAATATGGCAGACCAAATTCCAAATCCAAATTATAAATATATGGATGTGTTTATCAGCAGTCTTAACATTTTTTTTTTAACTTGTGGAAACCCCCTGGGACCGTCACCCCACCGGGGTTTACGGCGGGGTGGTGTGTCGAAATCGGACCGACTAAAACCACACGGTGTGCCACTCTGCGCCTGACATAGGAGGGATCCGGGAACCGCTGCTATTACGACATCCAGTTCAGCAGTCTTACCATAGTACAGGCTCTGCTTAATTTGGAATCAAACAGCCGTGTGTGAGTTGTGTGAAGTTATCTATTTTATTTATTATTATAATTTAAGAGGAATGTTTAATGTCTAAAAAGTGTATAGATAATGCTATAAATATCATGTTTTTGAACGCTTAACAAAAGCTGACTAACGATCTAAGAGATAGATATAAGAGATACACTACGAAATTGTATATCTTAAAACGATGTATGTATACATGTGTATCTCCTAAAGATAACACACAATAACTAAAAAAATATTGGGTTATTTAGGAAGCCATTTTAAACAATGAGGTATTATTTCTTATAAAATCAATTAAATCAAACAAATTGTAATTAATATTTCAGACATTTGACACACGTCATCTTGTTTCAAACTAAGCAGAGCTTGTGCTATGATAACTAGACTGACTGATGGAATACTTATATACTTTTCTTTTGTAAATACATACATATTAGACATAGAAAACACCCAAACTTCGAAACAAATATTTGCAGACAAACATCTGTGAATCGAACCCGAGAGCTCGAGCACAGCAGGCGCATTCACTACCGCTGCGCCACCGAGGCAGTTATATTATTCCTTTGTTGTGGATTTAAATTGCCTTTGACAGGATATCAAAGAGTTAAAGTGTGGGGGTATATTGACCGTTAGGCCATATGTTCGTTCCGGCAACGGCAGACGCGTGTGACTGTAAATCTAAACAAATATTATAATGCTTTCGTTTATTTGATTGAGCGCGTTATTCTCAGGACTGGTTCGAAGTACTTCCTGAGAATAGACGAAGTTCAGGCGTGACATAGTAGGCCAAAACCTCCTTTTTAGGGAGAGGCCCATGTCCAGGAGTGGCCTTTTATTTGTCTTTTAGAAACAATATGCCACAGCGAGGAGCAGCAATTTGTTGGTGGTATTTTAAAAAAAATCTAATTTAAAAAGAAACCAGTTGACATATTTTCATTTCATTAAAGCTATCGACGTTATAATCAGTATATATATTATAATATATTAATAAACGATTTAATTCAAATATTATGTAATATCTCCGCTAGATATAAACAGATTTTAACAATAAATATTTTATGCTAGCTTTTGCCCGCGATTTCGCTCGTTTTCTAACAGATCATTTTAAATAAATATAATATTTTATTTTTTTAATAAAAAATATCCTATGTTACTTCTAATACCTCCAAGAACATGTGTACAAAATTTCACGATTATCGGTTGCGTAGTTTTCGCGTGAAACCGCGACAAACAAGCTTACATCCGCATTTATAATATTAGTAGGATTAATTAAATCGGTGACATTCATCGTGCTATTATATATTAGCTGTGTGGACTTATTTATATGTATCAATGATATTAATTTAATAGCAAAGCGACTACTATTAATAACAATAATATATGGTTATGTTAGATCTATCTCAGCGGGTCGGTCTCTCTAGGTAAGACGTAGTTTTTGCTGCATAAATCGTGGGAACTTCGGGATAAAAAGTAGCCTATATATTGCTCAGTAACCTCCTCTATCTCCTAGTGAAAGTCCCATTAAAATTGGTGCAGCGGTTTCAGAGATTAGCCCGGATTAGACAGCCAGATAGACGAAAAAATAAAAAAAACATAGTTTATGTTTTAGTATCGTGTAAAGTGCTATAAACACTTGAGAAAACTTTTTTTTTAAATCACAGACAAACACTAATTATGTGTGTTAAGTATTGAATATCACGATTTGTGAACTGATGCTAATTATTATATTTCCAATAATCAAATGAATTCCACTCAAGCTAGTGGAAATATAAGCAACAAATAATACAGTTTTAAGAGAGGTCTACGTTCAGTGGTGGACTTTCAAGGCTGTTGATAAACACAATTTATTCTTATTTTTTTTTTTTTTTTATACCACGACGGTGGCAAACAAGCATACGGCCCGCCTGATGGTAAGCGGCTACCGCAGCCTATGGACGCCTGCGACACCAGGGGCATCACGTGCGCGTTGCCAACCCTTCAAATTTAAGGGCATTGAAGTTAAATATTAACTTTGACTAAGTTAGTTTATTTTTTTATGCAATTCAATTAGCTCACCAACGATTGTTGCACTGTTTAATGATTAAATAACATTTTACAAGGGTATGAAATGGTATACTGTTACAATTACGTACCTATACGTAATTGACGAAATAAATTGGCTAAATTCATTTCTTCTCTTCACCGGAAATCCAATACCATTCTAAAGGAGAAGAGAGCGGAGGAGGGGGGGGGGGGGGTGCTTCTGGAAACCAATGACAGAATTGTTCAACGCAGGTTAATTTGTGCCGAAACATGGTTCTCTTACGTAAATGGTGACCAGAAGTGGACTGTTCAAGGTTGTTGATATGATATACGTTCGGTCCTCTCTTTCGCACCTCACTCCCAGAAATAAAAGGTGTTGTGCTGACGGGTATAAATTCGAAGTTGGAGCTTGTAGGTTCGATTCCCATCTAGAATAAATATGTTGTGAAGAAAACGATCATTTGTCTTGTCTGGGTGTAATTTGTCCGTGTGGTGACGGATTAAGAATACATAGTGTTACCACCCCTATTTATCCCGTCGGTATCGTAAAAGGTATCGTATGTATCGTAAGGAAACAAAGTATGCAAGACAACCTCATTACAAAGAGAAGGAAAACTTGTCCTAAACAAATCCTTTTTCTTTTTTTTTTAACATGTGGAAACCCCCTCGGGCCATCACCCCACCGGGGTTTACGGCGGGGTGGTGTGTCGGAATCGGACCGACTAAAACCACACGGTGTGCCACTCTGCGCCTGAGATAGGAGGGATCCGGGAACAGCTGTTATTACTACATCCAGATCCCTCCTAGCGCTTGCCCGCTAACGCGGGCACTATCTGCGGATAAACTCTCCTTTTAGGCGACGTACGGTACACGCGAACGTCGCCTCCTCACGGCTGGCCACTATAGCAGATGGAGGGGAAAACCCGTCCCGTCCACCCGCGGCCACGCTCAAGGCGGCATGAGGCGCTGGTACGCGCACCTCCGCCGCCCAGTACACCGGCAGCGAATTGGGTCCGAGTGGAGGTCGTCCTCCCGGGCCCTCTCCGCCGCCTCCTTCCGCGAAATTACGTCTTCGCAGAAGGTTGCGACCGCGGTAAAACAACTATCGCTACCGACCATGGAGCGTATGACGATCGGTAGCGAGAGATCTCCTCCAATAACTGCAGTAAGGACCCCACGATGCGCCGCCTAAGCGGAACAAACCGCCAGCGTGTGCTGAGCCGAGTCCTCACTGCAGTCGCAGTGGTGACAGGCGGGAATCAATTCCCTCCTGGCGACCGAGTGCAGATACTTCCCGAAGCAACCGTGCCCGGAAAAGATCTGCGTCAGTCGGAAGGAAAGGGTCCCGTGCTGTCGCCCTGACCACTCGGCGATGACCGGCTGGAGAGCTTCCACGGCGGCAAAGCCAGCACGTGGAGTCTTCAGCTGGGACGACCAACGAGCCATCGTGGCTCGACGAGCGGCCTCTCGCCACTCGCGTATCTCTTCGGGCGGGGGCCGTATACCGCTACCCACCCACCTAAACAAATCCTATTCCAACGCGTCTGGCCAGCGTGGTAGCAAAAACCTCCTTTTTTTATATTTAACCTACCAAAGTGACTCTATTCTGCCTAATGGAAAGCATGAATAGAATCCACGAGCGGTGGTCGTCATACTCACTGCGAAGGACGACAGTAAAAGAGAGGCCTATGTCCAGCACTGGACTGTAAAAGGCTGTTGATGATGATGATGATGATGATTTGTAACCTCCACGTGCACCGTAAACAATAATTAGAGTATCCTTATGTTAAAAAAACAACGGGTTGTACTCCGGGAGTGCCGGCTGAAGTGAAAACTTGAATATTAACGTTGTGTATTTTTGATATTTTAGAATGGTTAGGGAATAGTTTTGTACAAATTGCTTTAATTTTCAGTAGAAAAACACAGTACATTTATACTGACACAAGTTTAACTTTTTTTACCCATCACAAAAACTGCAGAACACAGCTAAAGATGTTTGCACTTCAAAATACAACACTAGTTTTGATGAAAACAGACAGAATACAAATAAAGTACCTTTTATTAATTATTTAGTATCGTATTGCGGAATTTGGTCCCTGCGGCAGTGAGTGTAGTCATACGTGTTTTGTTATTTGTTTATTTAAAAAAAAAGATAACTTCCGAGTAGGAATATAACCTGTGTCGTGGCGGACTTTACATACGTGAAACTGACACACAGAACACCCAGTCTCGCTATCGCTCACGGCGATCTCTTCCAGCTAGGTAGTAGAGCCACGCTGATTTCTCAGCTCGAGCGGGCTGGCTCGACTGGGGCAGTACTACCCTCGCACAGACGACCAACCTAAAGCGCTAGTATCCACGTTGTCGTGTTTCGTTAGCGAGTGTGAGACCGGAGGCCCATTGATGCAGGGGTGACAGTTATCGTGGTAACTTTGTAAGCCTTACACTGTCACGATGACTGTCATGCCTTTTACGTCCCCAAGCGGGGTGTGAAAAAGCATCTCACAAGACCGCCATAGTGTGGGTCACTATACTATATTGTCTGCATTTGCAATGAGTATGGTGACCACAACTCTTGGATTCTATTCATGCTTTCCATCAGGCAGAGTAGAGTCACTTTGGCAGGCTTTTAATATAGAAAAAAAAACAACCTTTGTACGGATATATACAATTTGGGTAGTCGATGGTGTATTTTTATAATAATCTAATTAATTAATAATGTATAAAATTACTTACATATATTGTCAGTGTATATACTTCTAGCACATATAAATGCATGCACAAATATTTACGTAAATGTCACAAATACTCACATTGCTTACAAGCCATGACGTGCCACACATTTATTTACCATATTTTATTGTTAATCGTTCAAGAAGTAATAAGCTAGATATATTTAAACATATAGAATATAGGCTATTATTAACGTAAATTGCATTTTAACATCACACTACAACCCATAAGGCTCAAGCAGTGACTTTAAATGCCGATTCAACATTTTTTAGTTTATACCCTCATTTTTTCTTCAAATTCAAATAGACAAAGTTGAGGTATCTTCGTCGACAGACAATTTTTTTAAATCATTTTGTTCAATGTCGAAACTCTCAGGTTACAAACAAAATAATACAACCTACTTGAAATTCTATTTTTGGAACTCGTTTAAAAAGATCAACAATTAAAACCCACGAAAACAGAACGGCTTTTAAAGTAAGAGATTTCGACAACCTACAAGATGGCCGACATTGTACCCTAACTTTTTTTGTCGTGAGCACAGATTGCATCAACATTCCAGAACGGCCGAATTGAAAAGCTTTTGTAATACAAGGTTCGTGATAAAAAATGTCGTCGTCTTGGAGAATGACACCTACTTTGGAGAATGACATATGAAAGTGACGGCCTCACCGCATCGACACTTTCCTAGCGTACAGTGACCGAAGGAAAACCGGTTAGGTTTAGAAAATGAAGACATTTATTACCTCCAAGCTGGTAACTCACTGGTCTTCTTTTTTAGGGTTGGGTAGTCCAATAGTCTGTCAGTCCAATCGCTTTAGTTTACCTTAGTAATTATAAGTCCTAGGAAACTCTAAATAAGGTATGTTTGGATAATTTAAACGAGCAAGTCTTGTCAATAAATATATAATCTAAATCTCGGAAACGGCTCCAACGATTTTCATGAAATTTAGCATGCAGGGGGTTGCCGAGGCGATAAATTGATCTAGCTAGGTTTCATCTTTAGAAAACGTTGTTTTATTCATGTTTTCAAGCAATGAAATATTTGTCTAGTAGGTCTGTTTTGACACTTATCTATGTGACAAAATTAGGGATGGGAACAAAAGAAGTTGGTAAATTGCGAATCGACTATCACACAATAATACCGAGCAAAGCTCGGTTTTCAGGTACTAATCATTGTGTGGTAAAGAATTAAGAATACAGAGTGTCACCACTCTTATTCTTCCCATGGGCATCTTAAGAGGCGACTATGGGAATAAAATATGCAAGGCAATATCACTACAAAGAGAAGGAAAATTTGAAACAAACCTTATACGAATCCGTCTGGCCAGCAAGGTTTAGTGGGCTAAAACCTCCTTGCTTAAGAGAGGCTTATGTCCAGCAGTGGACTGTAAAAGGCTGTTGATGATGATTTAATATACATAAATATATTGATGATGCCCATTCTTTGTGACACATAAAGAGGAAGTGATTTATTTTCTCGATTATCTTAAAAATAAAACAGTGATCCATTTGTAAAGTATTAAACTTTAAAATATCGACTGCACGGATAGCGTAGTGGTCACCTTCCCTCTTTCTACTGCGCTGAGTTTTGTGGGTGAGGACCCCACATGGGATAACAATTTGCGTGATCCACTCATGGTGTACTGGGTGTTTTTTGTATCCGTTTCATATATCTTTGTAAAGTGTGTCGCGACTCTAAAATATTATTAGAGAGGGATTTCCCTTCTAAAAATAAAAATTTTCTTTTTTGTCATCTTTTAGACTGAAAAGTCTCACTAGGCCGCCATAGTGTGAGTCACCATACTAAATTGTCTGCATTCGTAATGAGTATGGTGCACCACTCTTGCATTCTACTCATGCTTTCCATCAGCAGGGTGAAGTCACTTTGGCAGAAACCGAATAAAAAAATAATCATGAGGGTAGTACATAAAGGCTCAAAAAAGAAATATATCATGAAGATGTAACTCTATTTGTTTTAGAGTAATAAATGAATGTAAAAACATTGATTCTGAGACGACCAGTAACTTGACAACCATTCATAGCCTAAAATAACCCTAAGTTAACCAAACCATAACCATAATGCATTTCTATCCAGATTTGGCCAAGAATCCGTTAACATTTGAATCGGGTGTTCTTGGAACCGATGCTACTGGAACTTGCTGGCTATAATCGTAACATATGGTTTTAACAAGAAGGAGCCCTTTGTCACATATCCAATGAGTCTCTGCCGGTTTCAGAAAGGCTGATGTCCAGACAAGGTGACATTCCATGTTGGCAAACACGACCGCTAACATCTATAGCAATAAAACCAGTGTTATACACATTAGTTTTCGGTAAAATATCCTTACTAAACCAACCATTGCGCATAAACGAACACACAAAGATTGCTGTAATGTCGATAAGGAAGCTACATAGGACATATACCCAGAAACTTCGGTTTAGCAGTCAGGGTCACTACCGACAAGTCCATAACGAACTAATTTGTGTTTTATTGTTCACAGGGAATGAATTTCCGCCTCGCCTTCGCTATAGTCTCGTCAGCGTGCTGGTCAGCCTTCCAACATGGCTACAACACAGGGGTTATGAATGCGCCACAGGCTGTGAGTATCTTACACTAAATTCTGGAAAGGACAATAATAAAAAATAATAAATAAATATTTCGGACATTTAACACCAACATCGTCTAGTTTCAAACTAAGCAGAGCTTGTGCTATGATAACTAGACTGACTGATAGAATACTTATATACTTTTTTTTTTAAAATACATACATATTGTACATAGAAAACACTCAAACTTCATCATTCCACATCCATTCAAACATTTGATCCGACCCGGGAATCAAACCTGAGACCTCAAGCATAGCAGTCGCATTCATTACCGCTACACCACTGAGGCAGTTAAGTTAGTTAGTTACAATAATAACAATATCCTCATATGCACATCTACACATGGCTGTCTGATTTCAAATTATGAAGACCCTATGCTATGGTAGCCAGACTGCTGATAAACATGCTTGAATATTTCCAAATACATTCATATTAAAGTTAAATTACACCCAGACCCAGAACAAATAATGGTGCTGTTTACACAAATTTTTCTCCTGGGTGAGAATTGAACCTACGACCACCGGTGTAATAGCCAGGGTAACTAACCACCAGATCAACATTAATTAGAGAAAACATATCTGTCCGTGTGGTGACGGATTAAGAATACATAATGTTACCACCTCTATTCATCCCGTGGGTGTCGTAAAACGCGACTAAGGGAAAGTAGGCAAGACAACATCATTACAAGGAGAAGGAAAACTTGAAGCAAACCCTATTCCAACCCGTCTAGCCAGCGTGGTATAGTAGGCCAAAATCTCTTTGCTAAGGAGAGGCCTATGTTCAGCAGTAGACTGTAAAAGGCTATTGATCATAGAGAAAACAAGTTCCGGAACCTTTTCTTGTCCTGTCCGCCTGAACATTCTTTTGGAAACTTCGAACGGCGATATTGTGGATTAAAATTTTACTTTCAAATCACACTGAGTTCCGTTACCTGTTACCGGGGTATCTTTTTTAACCAGGCAAATAATTCAACCTTTTGTAATACATTATATGTTCCAGATAATATCAGAATGGCTACAGAAGGAAGCTTTAACGGGCACAAATGCGTCCTTCGTGAAACCTGAAGACGACCCCAAGGTGACGACCGTGAGAGCAGTAGCTGTGTCCATATACTGCGTCGGTGGTATGATCGGAGGCATTATCACAGGGTTCATTGCTGACAGGTGAGTTGACAAAGACCTGCGTGGTTTGAGAATAAGATGATAATCAACTAAAACTTTGACTTACATGACTACTTTGACTACTCCGACACAAAGGGAGGATCCTCCAACCAGGTGAGGTGATCATGCCTGGCGGGCTACGGCGCCACATTTGATGTTGGGATGTTGTATATATGCTAATTGCCACGCGAATCTCTATTTCGCGATGCAGTATTAGTAGTTGCTTTGTAGTTCATTACATTCATACGTTTCGTTCATACTGCGTAGTTCGATGTATCTTCGCTAGATGGCGCTGTTGTATATTTTTATTTGTGCTGTAATGTGGAAGTCGCCACACTAGTATCAAAATCCACGTAATACTTACTTCAACAAGAAGTACTACATCATACAATCATTGACGTATAGATTAAGAATACATAGTGTCACCACATCTATTCATAACGTGAGTGTCACAAGAGCCTACGAAGGGAGCAAACTTCGCAGGACTCCAGCACTATTAAGATAAATGAAACTTGAAACAAACCTTATATAGGATGGGCCAAGAACTCGTTAACATTTGAATCGGGAGTTCTTGGAACCGATGCTACTGGAACTTACTGTATCAGCCACTTGTCACACACCCAATGAGTCTCTGCCGGTTCCAAAAAAATTGATCGCCGGACGAGGTGACATTCCATGGCTACCCGGAGGTCCAGATCTATTACCAGCAGACTTTTTTTTATAGGTTTATTTGAAGAATCGTCCACATCAATAAACTAAATACACTACGTCAACTAAAAGAAAGGAACAGCTAAGAAATGATGGCGTCTCATTGCCGACGAGTATTCGAAAATTTCAGTGTTCGCTTAGAAGAGTGCAAACGGTGGTGGTGATATAGACGATGTACTTTTTAAAAGATAAATACCAACAATTTTGTAAAATGTTAACTAGTATAAGGCCCACCCTATCTAACTAGAGTACCTACTAACCCGTCTAGTAAGCATGGAACTATCAGGGATAGCAAGTCAAAACGCCCTTTCTAAAGATAGACCTACGTTGATAATACTTATAACAGCAATTATTTATTTCCAGGTTCGGACGTAAGGGAGGTCTTCTACTGAACAACGTGTTCGTATTTGTGGCGGCGTTATTCGAAGGTACGTCCAAAGTAGCCAACTCTGCAGAACTGCTAATAGTTGGAAGGTAAGAAACCTGATAGTATAAGGGACTAAAGATGCAAGTTGCAAGTTTTAAAAAATCTGGTACCGGGTATCTTAAGAAAAGCTGTTCTCAAATCCTTCCTATTTTTACCAAACCATAGCTCAATTGAATTCTGCGCGGTTTTACCATTTTTCATGGGAGCAAACATTTATTAGGTAGTAGAGCCCCGCTAATTCCAGCATGAACGGTCCAGCTCGACTGGGGCAGTACTACCCTCCCACAGAACATGAACTTAGCACCAGCATCCGTGCTGTCATGTTTCGTTAGTGAGTGCGAGACCGATGGCCCATTGGTGTGACAGTTATCGTGGTAACTGTGTGAGCCTTACACTGCCACGATAACTGTCATGCCTTTTACGTTCCCAAGTGGAACGTGAAAAAGTATCTTATTAGGCTGCCATAGTGTGGTTCACTACCTGGATGTCGTAATAGCAGCTGTTCATGGATCCCTCCTATGTCAGGCGCAGAGTGACACACTGTGTGGTTTTAGTCGGTCCGATTCCGACACACTACCCCGCCGTAAACTCCGGTGGGGTGACGGCCCGAGAGGGTTTCCACACGTTAAAAAAAAAAAGTGTGGTTCACTATACTACATTGTCTGGATTTGCAATAAGTATGGTGACTACAACTCTTGGACTCTATTCACGCTTTCCATCAGGCAGAGTAATCACTTTGGCACTCTTAATATAGAAAAAAAAATGTCTCCTTTTACTAGTAACCAGTTCCAATAACATTTTATGTCATGTATATCGACAGTACTGTTAAGTTTGAGAGAGCGCTATATCGCTGTCCCGTTTTTAAACACCCAGTTTGTAGCTAGTAAACTTCTCCTATAATATATTTCACTTAATGTTTCAGGTTGGTAATAGGAATAAACAATGGATTAAACGCTGGACTAGCGCCGCTGTACCTGACTGAGATATCACCCGTCTCTCTGAGGGGATCAGTAAGTACATCATCAGAATTTTTCTCTTCTATTTATATGGTAATTTGTGGCATGGTAACTCATATAGTATTGAAAGTTTTAGAGAAACCTGCTTAGATTTTATATTTATCAGAGTTTTTATTGAAGTGAAACTTCTTTATCGGGGTTCGAAAAAAATTTAGTGTAACATTTTTTCGTTACGCGTCACATTTTTTCGTTACGCGCCATCTTTTTCTTATCCCTACCACGCGTGATTCGAAGTATACTTTCTCCAGCGGAGAAGGGATTGGTAAATGTCTCCAATGTATTTTGCGTTGCCCGTTTTGAATAGTTACATTTTTGAAATCCAGGTGGCGATTGCATCGACTTCGGACGGTTTTAAATTATTTTCTTGAAAAATAACGTCATAAAGAAGTTTCACTTCTTACGAGTGTACGCTAGTACATGCACACAGTTTTTTATTACATACCTGCAACTTCTACAGCCTCTCTTCTACATAAGGTGCTCTTACTTTGTGCAGAAGAAAGACTGTAGAAGTTGTGTGTTTCTTAAATGATAACGTCGTGAGGGTACAATTATTATTAATTTGTTAAGTGGACCAAAGTTAATTAGTTTATAAAGGAACGAGGGTGCACACACGACCACTGTGTGTACGTGTACTGTCTTATAATATGCTTATGCCCGCGGCTTCGCTTACGTGGAATTGGGTCTGCCATATCAAGTTTCGTAACAGATTATTTTAAATAAATTTTTAATATACAAACAATCCTACGGTACATCATCTTTGTGTAACTTCAATGGTTTAGGCAGCGTACGCCAAGATAACTCACAGAGGCCAGAATTTTTCCGACTTAATTGACATGTATCGTTATATTAAAAACAAAATTACATAAAATCATTACAAATTGTAGCCTATATGTTATTCCTATGTATAACCTTTATTACTGTAAAGTTTCTTCCAAATCCATCCAGTAGTTCTTTCGTGAAAGAGTAATAAACTTTCGCATTTTTAATATTAGTAAGATAAAAGTTTGTAGAGTAAAGTAAAAATGCTTACTCTACAATAATGTACGGTTGCATCGTACAGAGATCGTTGCTGTCTCGTTCTAATTGGCACAAAACAGAAGATCCTTATTGTTAATACAAATAAGTGAAAGCAAAGTATTTATAAAACTTATGCCTAGGAGAACTTTACGTCACTGTCTCATAGAATAAAATTAGTATTTGTTTGCCGGAGAATAATTCCTTCTCCTGTCTTTACTTTAAGAAGGCATATAAAAACTGGCTAGTGCAGGTGTACACGGTCAGCGGTAGTTATTTTTCATCAGTTGACCCGTTTTTTCGTTTGCCCCTTCTATCATAAAAAAGCGAATAATAAAAAAAATACGCGACCTCGTCTAAAATGCAAAAAAAGAGATTGAGTGCCGTAAGAGCCGACTAACAGAGCAAATTATGCAATACAATAGCACTACAAATAGAAAGAAAATTTGACCCGCCTGAAATATTGGGGTGCATCCACATCCACACTGGTAACCAATTTAAAATGTATAATTGTATTTACCTACGAAATTGTCCTTTTTCACGAAATAAGTAACGTTTTCTTTCTGTATATTACTCGTATATATTTATTAATTAAAACAATCGCCCACACAATCTATGCATTTTCATCAACACAGTGGCACTTTATTGATGCTTGAAGAAATTAGTTGGACGAGAGGCAACAAATTCTTCAAAGGCATTTTATATTGCCTCTGGGTAACATTTCGCACTCGCTGATGTAGTCGAGTAAAAAATGTATTTTTCTGTATATTGTCAGATAGGGAGGTGCAATGAGGTGTACTTGCACTCCCTCCCTGCGCACATGCTCAAGAACCTTATTTGGTATAAGCTCGTCTGGCCAGATTTACCAATCTTAAACCTTGAAACGAAAGTTTTGGCCTACTATACGTAGTGGGCTATAACTTTCCTTATAAGTAGAGGCCTATGTCCAGCATTGGACAATTAAGATGATAACGAACTTCTATTCCTTATTTCAGATAGGTACAGTCTACCAGTTGGTGATAACCATGACAATATTACTGTCGCAAGGGCTGGGCCTGGAATCAGTGCTGGGAACAGCAGAGGGCTGGCCGTGGCTGCTCGCTATCACGGCAATCCCCGCGATCCTCCAGTGTATCATGCTGCCGTTCTGTCCAGAATCTCCAAAGTATTTGCTGCTAGATAAGGGACAGGAACTGCATGCACAGAGAGGTGGGTCTTCCGGCTCTCGTGTTATGTGTATAGTTAACTTCTGACATCAAGGGGAAGAAGGTGCTAGCTACATGAAAGGCAAAGTGCTTTAAGCAGTCGCTTCGCCACTTCCTACGCACTGAATTGGCGCTGTAATGAGGTGAGATCCTCACATGGGACAACACTTTGTGTGATCTACAAATTGTATTCTATCATTTTCTATGGTAAGTAGATTGATCTGAAATTTAGATAAATTAGCTTTTCCGGCGACTCCACCCGTCTATGTCGGTTATCACGGTAAATACACGTACGGTAAATACACGGTAATAGCTTATGCGTTATTCTGATGTGTAAGCGATATTAATAGATTTACAGATATCCATACATCCTTATAAACTTTGGCATTTGTAATATTTAAAGTTAAAAAACTATTAAAAAGTTAAGAGTTGCTGCGTTAGCCAATATAGCACCACCTATCAGAAACCGCGGGTAGTTTTATACAGCCTTAAGACGGACTTTGTACCGTATGTAATCGGGCGAAAAAATCGGCGCGCCATGTATCGAAATTTTAAAAAATTTGGAGTGCATCAAATACATTTTGAATCTTCTCATGGGAACGAGTTGTTTCACTGTGGTAGAAAGTAAGTTATATCGCACTCCAGCCACTTAATTGTCTCCAGACACAAAAATTATAAATTAGAATGGCTTCGTTGCGATGTGAAAGAAAGACAAACAAACAAACACACTTTCACATTTATAATATTAGTGTGGAGGGAACGGGTGTCATATCCCTCCAACACAAAGGGGGATCCTCCGACTAGACTAAGTGATCATGCCTTTCGGGCCACGGCCCTACGATTGATGTTGGGATGTTGTACATGTGCTAATCGCTGCGAGAGTCTATATTTCGCGGTACAAGATTAATAGTTGCTCTATAGTTTATTATACTTCGTAGTTCGATGTGTCTTCGCTAGATGACGCTGTAGTATGTTTTTCTATTTGCGCTGTATGTGGAAGTTGACACATTAGTAAAAATTTCACCCAGACACAGAACTGGGTGGGAATTGAACCCACCTTTGACTTATCAGTCAGGATTACTAACGACTAGACAAATGGGCCCATCCAGAAAAAGGCTACACTTATTTCGTCGCTAATAAGTAATTTTACGAATAATCTAAGTAAAATTATATTTAAATTGTTTTCAGCTCTCAACTGGCTGAGAGGTGACGTGGCAGTACATGGAGAAATGGAAGAAATGCATCAGGTAAATATATAAAAACAAATCTTCTAAACATTGTGGTCTTCCTCTACACAAATCAGTTAAAACGTGGTACTCACAACCAGCACACGTATTTCCCTCATACTACCCTGGATCCATTAAACGCATTATGTGACAAAGCATCTCACTAGGTCGCCATAGTGTACGTCACCATACTACATTGTCTGCATTTGTAATAAACATGGATTGTATTTGTGTTTTTCATCAGATAGAGTAGAATCACTTTAGCAGGATTCGAATATTAAAAAAATGTTAGGCGGTTCGTAAAAATTTAATTAATTTATTTATTTTAATTTCATTTGAGATCCCGTTTTTCTAATTCTTCCAATTTTCTTCTGATAGTTTCCTTTGGATTCCAAAGCAGTTTAATATTTCCTGAGACTGCCCGAGTGTTTCAGTGTGTTCGTGGGTCACTGCCATTGATCGTGCTGAACTGAAGTTAAAGTGACAGAATCGTATAAAAAAATATTAACAATATCAAAGTCAGTGTGAAGACAAAACAATTTCTTCTTTTCAGGAAGCAGAGAAGAACAAAGTGACGAAGAAGGTGACTCTAAGAGAACTGCTCAGCAACAGGCAGCTCCGTCAGCCACTGATCATCGCCATGATGATGATGATAGCGCAGCAGCTATCCGGCATCAACGCGGCCATATACTTCTCCACTGACGTCTTCAGGAAACAAGCGAAACTGACCACGAGCCAGTCACAATACGCTACTTTGGGTATGAGAATTATCATCAAAAACAAAACAAAAATACGTGTGGCACTCGGGGACTGCCGCGGTAAAGCTATTGCATAGTATTTTTTATCAACTTATGCAATAGGCTAGATGACACCTTAGTCAAATCAGTTACTTTTTATCATCTGTCAAAACGACAATTTTGTATGAAAAATGTACTAAATACCTAATTGTGACGTCACTGTTTTAGACTACTCAATTGAACAATATATTTCACTGTATGTTTGATTGAAATTCGTAATAATAATAAAAAGCTATGTTAATTGTATTTTCTGAGATGTTTCGTGATTTTAGTTTTAATGAAGTGGACATTGGTATTTATTTACGATACAGTCATCTACCCAATTATAATATTTCGGAGCAGCTCGTCTCGATCCGTGCGAGCTTCGTACAGTCTACACACATACGTCTAGTCGCACGCACACAAACGCCGTGCCGAACTGAAACGACGTCAGTCGATGCACGGCTTTCAATACCGCACCTCTGTGCCGGTCGGCGTGGGGGTGTTAGGTTTATTTTCGTTACGGAATTTCTTGATTCGGTCGCCGCGCTCGAAGCTCGCGATAAAAGCTATGCAATAGCTTAAAAATAACATGTTTTTGTAACTTGATCCAAAAACTCTTTTTATCGTGCGTAACTTAACTTATAGTTTTATTGCTATCAGTACGTAAGTATGTTTATCAGCAGTCTTGTTACCATAGTATCGGCTTTGTCTACTATGAAATTAAATTGCTGTGTGTAAAATCTGTCAAGTTATTGCTATTATTATTATCGTAAAAAAGAAACTAAATGTCGTTGTTGTAAATATTTTACAAGGGATATTGGTAAAAGTTAACTTTTTAATAAGAAAAGGTTTTCAAATTTATACTTCTTTTGCCGCGATTGGGCAAAATGATGAGAATGAATTTTTACGATGCGCGCACTCACTAACTGACAAAAAACAACAGTCTGAAGTAAAGTGCTAACATTATTTTTCTATTTTAGGATTGTTACGCCAAAAAAGTATAACTTCTTACGTGTGTACATAAGTACACACACATATTTTTGTCTTCTTTTTAATTCTGTTAACTAAAGAAGCTTGTTTTTTTTAATTTTTTGAAGTATTTTTTTTATTCGTCAGTTCAGCTAGCTACAAAAGCGTGCGTCCGATTTTGAAGCCATAGATTTTCTAATTTTTTTTAATTGCAATACTTTTTACTTCATTTCAACTTCTTGTGATCTTTGGCCTGTAGGACTGTGAAGGGTAAATAACAATAAATGTAACATTCCAGGAATGGGTGGTATGAATGTGGTGATGACGGTGATAAGCTTGTTCCTGGTGGAGGCGGCTGGCAGGAAGAGTCTCCTGCTGACAGGGTTCGGTGGAATGTTCGTGTGCACAATCGCACTCTGTACCGCTTATGTGTATGTGAGTATCTGTACTCTATGGTTTTATATTCTAAATAAACATATTTTGGTTTTTTTAAGTTATCACTGTGTCGTTCGTTCATATACCAATTTAGGGGAAAAAATCTATTTCGTAGAGTACACTGTCCGTTTCGTCCTATTTAAATCTAAAGAAAAATATCAACTCTTTTTGACGTGATACCGTCTGATAATTCAATGGAGCCGGTTGCACGCAACAAAAAACATGACTCATGCGGCGTTACCTCGCTCTGAAGCGTTCCATTTAAGGCTTGAAGTGCAAGCGAGAGCGCAGAACGAGCGACAAAGAGGCACAATCGACCTCCGCGTTCTCCTACTTGAGTGAGCGATGCGTCCGCGTGGACAGCTACTATACAATAATACATTTACATGTTTTCGTCAAGCATGGAGATTAAAATTTTCTTTTGAAAAATGCAACCATTCTATCAGTATTTTCTGATGACGTTATCACGTTCAACCATCGTCAGTAAACCGACTTTACAGACAACCGATTTTTATTTAAATACTTTTGTACTTAAATCAATGGATACTCTCTATTTAAGTCAAACTAACCAGACACCATCTCTAGCACCTGAGAAACCAAGCGCAACCTAGAAACAAATTCTTTGGTATCCCAACGCAGATATACTACCCTAAAATGGAAAATTACGTTTTACATACGTACATAAAAATGTCAAGTTGAATTGCCAAGAAGACCAGCACTAATTTCGCTCAAATTTTATCCCAATCCCGCCTGCTTCAAAACTAGTTATTATCTGTTTTTCATGTCCGCTTTGTTCCTCATTTCTCCTCAATGCCACCACAATATGGCACAGCAAAGCATGGCAGGACAGTATCATGTACATTTAGAGAAAAGGAAACTACGGAGTCATTTGAGTGTGCCCACAAAGGCGTCACCAACTGACTCACACCGGTTAATGGCGGTCCTGACTGTTCCAGGTGCACGTATCATGGGTCCCGTATCTCTGCATCGCCCTGGTGATACTGTTCGTGGTGATGTTCGCCGTGGGGCCCGGCTCCATACCCTGGTTCCTCGTCACCGGTTAGTTTCCCAATATATATTTTACTATGAACAGGTAGAGTATATGCATCTAGCTGGTTCCGTGTGATGACGGGTTGTGAATATGGAGTACCACCACAGCTATTCAACCCGTGGGTATTATTCACCATTGTAAAGAGAATGAAAACTTGACACAAATCCTATACTACCCCGTAGCCAGGAATAGTAGGCCAAAAACCTCCTTTCTGAACCCTAAGGCCTGTGTCTGTCATTGGACTGTTTAAAGCTTTATTTTATTATATTTTTTTTCTATATTAGGAACCTGCCAAAGTGACTACTCTGCTTGATGGAAAGCATGAATAGAATCTAAGAATTGTGGTCACCATACTCATTGTGAATGTAGACAATGAAAATTGGTGACCCACGCTATGGCAGTCTATTGAGATGCTTTTTCACGCCCGTTATGCTTTTTACGTCCCTAAGGACGTAAAAAGCATAACAGTCATCGTGACAGTGTAAGACTTACACAGTTACCACGATAACAGTGACCCCTGCATCAATGGGTCTCCGGTCTCACACTCACCAATGAAACACGACAGCACAGATGCTGTCGCTTTAGGTTGGTCTTCTGTGGGAGGGTAGTACTGCCGCGGTCGAGCCGACCCACTCGTGCTGAAATCAGCGTGGCTCTACTACCTAGCGAACCTTCTTGACTTCATGCCTTTAGCCGATCTTTGTAAACTTGAAATAATAAGCGACTTGTTCACTCTTCAGAGCTGTTCAACCAGACGTCTCGGCCTGCCGCGACGTCTGTAGCGGTAACCGTCAACTGGGCCGCCAACTTCATCGTGGGACTTAGCTTTTTACCACTCTACGTGAGTACCTGCATAATAAGTGCCTTCTGTCACTGACTAACTCTGACACTTGGTCATCATTGCGGACTTTAATTCTTTTATAGTACATGGAAAAAAGTGGTCTAGAATTTTTCGGCCTGGTTCAGTAGTTATAAAGGTGTATAGGTGGTCGATCAGGGATTACTTTCCGCAGCTTGGCTAAAATTACGTCACAACAACTAGGGCATTTAGTGAAGATCTGTTTTCTCCCATAATTAAGTGGTTAATTAATCGAAGTTTGTCGCCAAACCACAGATTTAGTTGAGTTTTAGTTTAGAAGTCAGTAATAAGTTCATTCGTTGCTTAAGAGCAAGATCGGAAAGATAAATTTAACTGGGACCAAAACAAATGAAATTTTTTTTTTAATTTTTTTATTTTTATACGAAGCGCTTAGCACTACGGAGCTTACGCAACATTTTTTTCTTTTATTCGGGGCTTACCAAAGTGACTTTACTCTGCCTGATGGAAAGCACGAATTGAATCTAAGGGTGGTGTTCATTACACTCATTGTGAATGCAGACAATGCAGTATGGTGACCCACACTATGGCGGCCTAAAAAGTATATGTATCCTTATCCTTCGAAGTTCCTTATCGCGCGTTACGAAGGAGGCTAGACAGAAAAAATTCGGACGAAAATTTGTCACGACACTTTTTGCTATAGTGTAGTAAGCCGTGCGGCGTGCGCATGTTTCTCTGTCTGTCTCTCTCTCATAGAAAGCAAGTCAATTATTTTCGTTTCGTCTTTCTATTTTACTTTGAACAGTGTAGTGACGCGACGATTATTTTTGTTTATTTATAACTTAAAAGAATTTAAAAAAAAATACTATTTCTTCACTAATTAATCGAAAGGAACTTCGTTCCATCCGGGTGTCCCTTGACACCTTTCAACTTTTTTTTGTTACCAAAATTAAAATCACTGACGTTGCCTTGGCCACTATCATTAAGATAATGGCCAAGGCTACACCAGTGATATGAGAGTCATACTTCGAAACAAATGTACTACCACGGGTAAAACTGCTGTTAAAAATCAATGATAAATAGTGTGGACTTTTTGTCTCTCTTGTAATTGTAGACTGCACGTATGGCGTACTAGTTTAAGTGGTCACCTCGGAGTTTCCTTCTGCACAGAGTGCTGGCATTCGATGCCCACATGACAACACTTTGTGTGATCCACAAATTGTTGTTCTGAGTATTCTTTGCGTCCGTTACATGAATGTTTGTTGTCCCTGTGACACAGGATACATTACTAATGCGAGAATAGGCTAGACGACACCTTAGTTAAATTAGTTACTTTTTATCATCTGTCAAAACGTTCATTTTGTATGAAAAATGTATTAAATACAAAATTGTGACGTCACTGTTTTAGACTACTCAATTGAACAATATATTTCACTGTATATTTGATTGAAATTCATAATAATAATAAAAAGCTATGTTAATTGTATTTGCCGAGATGTTTCACGATATTAGTTTTAATGAAGTGGACATTGGTATTTATTTACGATACAGTCATCTACCCGATTGTCTTATAACTTTTTCTAATCTAAACTGCTCCGTGTTTATTCATAAGATAAATTTACTAATTGTTATATTTCGTCCACAGCTACAACTGGGATCAAACGTGTTTATAATATTCGCGATCCTGCAGCTCATATTTATATTGTTCATTTACTTCAAAGTGCCTGAAACGAAGAACCAGACTATCGAAGAAATCACAGCGATGTTCAGGCAACAGATGTAGAAGTGACAGGAGAGTAGAATAATAATGTAACGATAGTTGAGGAGATGTAATATAGATGGCAGGAGCGATCCTGGGACTTTATAGAACCCCTCTATCTGCTTGTATTGTAAATATTGAGATAATAAGAGATAGTAATGACAGGAATCGCTTAGTTAAGTATGAATAGCAAGAGAGCTTGCTTGCAGAACAATGTTTTTTTTTTGTTTTTTTTTCAAGTCTGTCGGAGAGTGAAATTGGTGGAATACGAAGTAGAAACAGAGAAAAAAGCCATTCGAAATTATATCTGGCAATTATTTTAAATTACATATCTCATTCTCTGCCCGATTAGATATAAGCAAAGAAGTAAAATTTAAAAAAACACATCAGCACATCATCATGTACATCAGCTGCTATTAAATGTTATGCAAAAGTCATTGTCACGTGAAAAACTCTAATATCTTATAGTAAAAGTATAAAAAAATTTCACTAGATGGCGTTGATTGCATTTTGAACCGGCCATTATCAGTACATACAAAGGAGGTTTTAACCTGTCAAGTTTTAATTCTCTTTGTTGTGCTGTTGGTCTGAATGGTTTGCTTCCTTAGTCGATTGTTACGACACCCACGAGATGAACAAAGTGGTGATACGGCTGTACAGTAATGCCCCGCTTTACGCGAGGGATACGTTCCGGAAAAAATCGCCTTAACTGAAATTCGTTTAAGATTAAACATAGTCAAAATTCAATATGTACAAAAAATACGAATTTAATCAATCACTTTAATTCTAAGAACACTTAATGCAATACATACTATTAATTATTTTTTACGGAAAAATACTATTGTCTTTTGACTACATTATGTTTATACGCACTCTCTCGCGTAATGCGAGGCAATTGAGTGCGAAATTTGAATTTCGCGTTATAGTGAAACCGCGCATACACACGGATATGGCTGTCTCAGAACAAAAACTAGGTGTTAAATGAATCTCATATTTTTATCTTTAAAAATTTTAATTTCTAGAAATCTTTCGAGATATCGGCATGTTAGTGCTTATATTCAGTATCAATTCCTGTATATTCGGGGGGAGGCAACATATTTGTCTCTGATTCGCATCCCGGACGCTGGTAACCACTTACCACAAGTAGCCTGTCTGATCTCTTATCACCAGAAGAAAAAAAAACAGTTATTCGAATTAAAAATACTTTCAAAATAAAAGTTTCACATTTTGGAAGATATTTCGAAAATTTCCAAACAAGTACCAGATTATTTTTATGGTATTAGAGGTTAAACGAGTCAACTGACGTTAAGTGACTACCACCGCCAATGAACACGTGCAACTCGAGAGTCTAAAATGCGTTACCGTCCCAGGAGTCCCTACCCTAGAGTGAGGGGTGGAGGCTCTGGTAAACTCAGCCGTGGTCGTGGTAACACCCCCGTCGGCCTGTGCGTACCGAAGCAAAAATCCGAGAAGACAATAGATAAGAATATAGGATAAAATAGTGGTAAATGTATTTATTTAATAAGTCTATACATATTTTTATACGACAATTTGTTAAAAAATAAAACTATTTCATACAGTATTCGGTCTTTATTTTAAGTACCTGGAAACCGAGTCTTGCTCCGTATTATTGGTAGTCGTTTTGCAATTTTCCAACTTCTTTTGTTCCCATCCCTAACTATGTCACATAAATAAGTGTCAAAACGGGCCTATTGTACAAATATTTCATTGCTTAAAAACACAAATAAAGCAGTACTTTCTAAAAATGAAACCTAGCTAGATCGGTTTAACATACTCCCCCCCGAATCCCTGACAATCGTTGGAGCAGTTTCTGAGATTCATCATATTCAGATTCAGATATGTATAGGTATATATATTGCGAAGGAGGCTAGACGGAAAAATTCAGACGAAAAGTTGTCACGACACTTTTTGCTATAGTGCAGTAAGCCGTGCGGCGTGCGCATGTTTCTCTGTCTATCTCTCTCTCTCATAGAAAGCAAGCCAATTATTTTTGTTTCGTCTTTCTATTTTGCTTAGAATAGTGTAGTGTCGCGACGATTTTTTTTTATAACATAAAAGAAATAAAAAAAAATATTACAATTCCTTCACTAATTAATCGAAAGGAACTTCGTTCCATCCGGGTGTCTCTTGACACCTCTCAACTTTTTTTCTTTTCAGCAGTATATGTTTACAAAGTGTTTAGAAGACTTGGTCTTTCGAGCCAATTGTGAAGAATGTCCTTCGAGCCAAGCTACACTAACTGTATCGTCTTGGCGGGCGGATATATCTTGTGCACGCGCTTCCTGTGCGTGTAGAGCGACGCGCTCTGCCTGAACGTGCAGCCGCACACCTCGCACGACAGGGGCCGCTCCCCGGTGTGGATCAACTCATGCTCGCGAAGACCTTTCTTGTCCTGGGAAACAAATGATAATAACCCTACACTATGCTAACCGGACGGCTGATAAACATACTTCTATACTAAATACATCCATCAACAGCCTTTTTCAATCCACTGCTGGACATAGGCCTCTCCTTAGCGAGGAGGTTTTGGCCTACTATACCACGCTGGCCAGACAGGTTGGAATAGGGTTTCTTTCAAGTTTTCCTTCTCTTTGTAATGATGTTGTCTAGCATACTTTGTTCCCTTAGTCGCCTTTTACGACACCCACGGCATGAATAGGGGTGGTAACATTATGTATTCTTAATCGGTCACCACACAGACAAATTACACCCAGACAAGACAAATGATTGTTTTCTTCACAAAATATTTATTCTGGATGGGAATTGAACCCACAAGCTCCAACTTAGAACCGTCAGCAGAACACCTTTTATTTCTGGTGAGTGAGGTCAAGTGCGAAACAGAGGGTCAAACGTATATTACTTCAACAACCTTGAACAGTCCACTTCTGGTCGTCATTTACGTAAGAGAACCATGTTTCGGCACAAATTAACCTGCATTGAACAATTCTTTCATTGTTTCCAGGAGGCTGTCCCTCCCCTTCCGCTCCCTTCTCCTTTAGAATGGTTTTGGATTTCCGGTGAAGAGAATGTCGACAGTATTTTAGTAAACCCAAAAACCTAGCCATTTCACCACGTGAGTTAGAGTATTGCAGTTCAAACTCCTGCTTCAACAAATTTGCGGATGGAACGCAATTGTAGTTCTTTGCGGTGGTTCCTTATCATCAAGAAAAAGGTTTCATTTTCCACCTATATACCACCAGTTTTTGGCCACGGTAAATAGTATCTTATCAATATTTCAATTTTAAATTTAAAAATAATGGTCCAGTCTATTTAACGTGAAAAAGTAACAAACATACGAACACACAAACGTTACATCACATACGTACCCTGAAAGCTTTGCCGCACTGTTGACAGATCTTGTCTCGTGCGCTCTCTTTCACTCCGTCGTGAGCTCGTCGCACGTGACGCGTGATACAACGCCGGGTCGCCAGAGCCTGTTCATAATTAAAAAAAATCGGTCCGTCTGTAAAGTCGGTTTACTGACGATAGTTGAACGTGACATCATATCACTGCACTTCATACTTGACGATGAGCTGTCCACGCGGACGCATCGCTCACTCAAGTAGGAGAGAGACAGATGTCGAACGCTGCCGAACGCGGAGGCCGCTTGTGCGTCTTTGTCGGTCGTTCCGCGCTCTCGCTTGCACTTCAAGCCTTAAATAGAACGCCTCAGAGCGAGGTAACGCCGTATGAGTCATGTTTTTTGGTGAGACGTTGTCACGTCAAAAGAAAGTATATAGTCACGCCAGTCACAACTGACTACAGTTGTGGCTGGCGTGACTGATGCGAGAATGCGTATTAACATATTCTTACAACGTACACGCGTTAAATATATACAAATTTGAGTAGTATGAATTGTTCATGTGGAATTTGTGTCTTGTTCTGTGTGTTTACCATCTGTTATTGTGACTTCTAACTTTGAACTTCGTGTCGTGTGTGAACTTTAAAGTGTTATTATAAGCAAAGGACTTTTTACTTTTCTTACAACCGTAAGTAAAACTACACCAAAGAGCCAAACTTGTTATTATCATACAAACGGCCTCGCAGCGGCAGTGAAAGCGACTGCTCTGCTTGAGGTCTCGGGTTGGATCAAATGTTTGTATGATCTGCAAATATTTGTTTCGAAGTTTGGTCTTTTCTATGTTTATGTACGTATTTACAAAAAAAAGTATGTAAGTATTCAATCAGTCAGTCTAGTTATCATAGCACAAGCTCTGCTTAGTTTGAAACTTTATTATTATTATATACTAGCTTACCCCGCGAACTCTGTTCCGCCTTAGAGACAATAAATAAGCAGATTTTTTTTTACTTAAACCCGTTCTAACGGGATAAAAAGTATACTATGTCCGTCTCCTGGCTCTAAGCTACCTCCACACCAATTTTCAGCTAAATCTGTTTAGCCGTTCTTGAGTTATAAGTGGTGTAACTAACACCACTTTCTTTTATATATGTAATATAGATTATTATCATCAACAACTTTTAACAGTCCACAGCTGGACATAGGCTTGGAAAGGCTTTGGCCTACTAAGCTACGCTGGCCAGACGCGTTGGTATGGGGTTTGTTTCAAGTTTTATTTCTATTTGCAGTGATGTTGTCCAGCATAATTTGTTCCCTTAGTCGTGTTACGACACCAAGGGGATGAACTGTGGTGGTGACACTCTGTATCCTTAATCGGCACAATACTTAAGTAACAATGGTGGTACTCACCTTTCCACAGATGGGACACTTGTGTTGAGTCTTCCCCATATGCTGGTAGTTGACGTGATCTCGTAACTCACCTCTGGACCTGTACCCTTTGTCACACACCGAGCATTTGTACCTGGCACACAACAATTACTCGTATAAACAAAATCACGCAAAAATCTCAGAAATTACTAGCCCAAATTGGAAAATTCTTTTGCTGTTGGATAGTTTATTAATCGAGGCTATATAATATCATATCAGAACTAATAAGGTGTGAATATCAATGACTGATGTAAAAACTGGAAAAAATGTATTACTTTGAAAGGCGCGTCGCCATGAGAAGCGTCACCACGCATTGTGTCGCATGAAATGACACTGTGTCTCTCTCACGCAGATTATCAAAGCGATTTGATATCTCTAGGAAACCTAAAACTCACTTGAGTATATCAGTGGCAGCGTGCGCCTGGGTATACTTCAGATGGTGCTCATAGGAGGCTCTGCTGACGAAGCTCTTGGAGCACTCCACGCACGTATACTGCTCCCTCTCCGAGTGGATCCGGGAGTGGACCTTGAGGAGGTCCACGCGGATCATCTTGTGGCACACGGGACACTCTGTGCGAGGAGGGGGACCCTCATGTAACCTGTACCGAAATAGAATTGGTTAACTTGCAAGAAACAATTTTTCACATTAGGAATAAATCCTGTGCCGCGGGGGACTTAAAAAACGTACTTAAGAAAGCGGGGAAAGTATAAAGAAACGTATTGCGTATACCTATTGCACGGATGATTCTTTATGATTCACAGGTCCATTCTCAATGAGTCACAGATCAATTCTCTATGAATCACAAATCCATTCTCTATGAGCTACAGACCCATTCTCTGTGACTCACAGATCCATTCTCCATGAGTCACAGATCCATTCACTATGAGTCACAGATCCATTGTCTATGAGTCACAGATCCATTCTCTATGAGTAACAGATCCACTCTCTATAAGTCACAGATTCATTCTCTATGATTCACAGATCTATTCTCTATGAGTCACACATCCATACTCTAGTCACAGATCAATTCTCTATGAGTCACAAATCCATTCTATATGAACTACAGATCTATTCTCAATGAGTCACAGATCCATTCCCTATGAGTCACAGATCCATTCAATATAAACCAAAGATCCATTCCCTATGAGTAACAGATCCACTCTCTATAAGTCACAGATTCATTCTCTATGATTCACAGATCTATTCTCTATGAGTCACACATCCATACTCTAGTCACAGATCAATTCTCTATGAGTCACAAATCCATTCTATATGAACTACAGATCTATTCTCAATGAGACACAGATCCATTCCCTATGAGTCACAGATCCATTCAATATAAACCAAAGATCCATTCTCTATGAGTCACAGATCCATTCTCTATGAGTCACAAATTCATTCTCTATGAGCTACTGACCCATTCTCTGTGACTCACAGATCCATTCTCCATGAGTCACAGATCCATTCACTATGAGTCACAGATCCATTGTCTATGAGTCACAGATCCATTCTCTATGAGTAACAGATCCACTCTCTAAAAGTCACAGATTCATTCTCTATGATTCACAGATCTATTCTCTATGAGTCACACATCCATACTCTAGTCACAGATCAATTCTCTATGAGTCACAAATCCATTCTATATGAACTGCAGATCTATTCTCAATGAGTCACAGATCCATTCCCTATGAGTCACAGATCCATTCAATATAAACCAAAGATCCATTCTCTATGAGTCACAGATCCATTCTCTATGAGTCACAAATCCATTCTCTATGAGCTACAGACCCATTCTCTGTGACTCACAGATCCATTCTCCATGACTCACAGATCCATTCACTATGAGTCACAGATCCATTGTCTATGAGTAACAGATCCACTCTCTATAAGTCACAGATTCATTCTCTATGATTCACAGATCTATTCTCTATGAGTCACACATCCATACTCTATTCACAGATCAATTCTCTATGAGTCACAAATCCATTCTATATGAACTACAGATCTATTCTCAATGAGTCACAGATCCATTCCCTATGAGTCACAGATCCATTCAATATAAACCAAAGATCCATTCTCTATGAGTAACAGATCCACTCTCTATAAGTCACAGATTCATTCTCTATGATTCACAGATCTATTCTCTATGAGTCACACATCCATACTCTAGTCACAGATCAATTCTCTATGAGTCACAAATCCATTCTATATGAACTACAGATCTATTTTCAATGAGTCACAGATCCATTCCCTATGAGTCACAGATCCATTCAATATAAACCAAAGATCCATTCTCTATGAGTCACAGATCCATTCTCTATGAGTCACAAATCCATTCTCTAAAAGTGTTTCAAATATGTGTGTGTGTTTTAAGGAAAAAAAAAAGTGTGTCCTGTATTACAATATTGTTAGTTTTACACATTTTAGCATACCACCACAAATTTTGCTCCGTAGTTCGATGTGTCTTCGCTAGATGGCGCTGTAGTATGTTTTTTAATGGCGCTTTACGTGGAAGTACACGCTACAATACAATTGTTACAATTCTACTGTACGTGTGTATGTCACTGAACTCGGGTGGCGCCCTGGATGGTTTAGACTCACATATCAGCCCGGTAGAAAAGTTAAAAAAAAAATCTTGCGATATTAAGTTCACTGGGTATAAATAAATAAATAAATGACTAAGTAGATTTTAAGGGGCGAAAGGGCACACCTGCCACCTAATAGTAAGTGATTACCGACAACAATGGACTTCAGCTAAATATAAACAAGTATATTGCTCCCTTACCCCGCTCCCTCCTCTCTTAGGCATGCAAGTCTAGTTAGCCTCGGGCTGCCAACAAATAGAGTGATCGCATTAATTAAAACCCAGTATGTTAACAACCACTCAACTGGGATTAATACCAGTTTAAAAAGAAAAAACTAGTTCACAGTGTATTGACTGGGGTTCGAACCCGTAACTACTTAATCTTCAATTGTATCTGAAAATCATTATCACAATTGAAACTGCATTCTAATATAAATAAAAAAACGTGTGTGTAACTTATGTACGCACATAAGAAGTTATACTTCTTAGGTGTAACAAGATAAAAATCTTTCTAAAAATGTTATCCTTCACGTTATCCTATGTTTTGAGAAAACGACATAGAAAAAAAAAATAGAAAAAAAAAAGTATTTAATACATTGAAAGAGTGGCACACCGTGTGGTTTTAGTCGGACCGATTCCAACACACCACCCCGCCGTAAACCCCGGCGGGGTGACGGCCCGAGGAAGTTTCAACACGTTAAAAAAAGGGTTTGTCAAGTTTCCTTCTTTTTACAGTGCCGTTGTCCTGCGCAGTTTGCTCCCTTAGTCGGTTCTTACGACATTCATAAAATGAATAGGGGTGGTAAACATGGGCGTCGAGAGGGAAGCACTTGCACCCCCTTGACAGAAAACTGAATATATATAAAAATATATGTTTTTAACTTATTCCATAAGAAATCGATTTCATAGGTGACCTGCACGCCCCTGGAAATAATTCAGACACCCATAGTAGTGACACTCTGTATACTAAATCCATTACACGTAATAAAGCTATTTGTTTATTTTAAATTTGCTTCAAACACTTCCGATTCTTAAAACGAACCCTGGAAACAAACTCTATGCTCTCTGGCCGGTGTGGCCATATACCAAAACCTCCGTTCTGTGAAGAGATTTACTCGTAAGTCCAGCAGTTGACTTTGAACGGTTGTTCACGTGTGTACTGAATATACTAACATTTGATGCCTGCCCAGGTTATTCTTGAAAGCGAACCTCTTGCCGCAGGTGACACACTTGTAACCCTCCCTGTGGTGGCGCTGCACGTGCTTCCATCTTTGATTCTTGTTGCTACAATTTAAATAAAAAAATAATTTGGTACAAGTAACGATAACGCAATGTAGTTTGTTTTGGTTGATGAGATGCGGGCTACAGCTCTGTCACAGAGTGATAACCCTAGTACAGGCTCGAGAATCTCACAAAAAAAAAATTTGTACTGTATTATCATCATCGTCCGTGTGGTGATGGATTAAGAATACATAGTGTTACCACCCGTATTCATCCCGTGGGTGTCGTAAGCGCGACTAAGGGAAGAAACTATTCAGGAAAATATCATTACAAAGAGAAGGAAAACTTGAAACAAATCCTATTCCAACCCGTCTGGCCAGCGTGGTATAGTAGGCCAAAACCTCCTCGCTAAGGAGAGGCCTATGTCCAGGAGTGGAATGTGAAAGGCTGTTGATGATGGTGATGATTATCATCATCTAACAGTCCACTACTGGACATAAGCTTCTCGTTACCAAGGCAATTTTGTCCTACTATACCACGCTTTCCAGATGGGGTTGGTATCGGTTTTTCGATGTTCTTCCTCATAGTTTGTTCCTTTAGTCGCCTCTTATGACACCCGCGGGATGAATAGAGGTCACCACCACCTGGTGACACTCTGTATTTTCAAGCCGTCACCACGCGGATCTAATATATATCACCTTACCTATTGCTTGTACTAATCTTTTGTGATGAGAAATTTTAACAAAATTATTATATAAACGACCAGATATGACCTGATGGAAAGTACCCACCGTCGTAAATTAAACTATAACTTAAGAGACAAAAGTGTGTGGCTGTTTTTGCAGTCTTTCTCTAGGATCAGGGAGAGGCAGATTTGGATTCTGGTAACTGCACACTCTGTGAAAAGCAATGAAAAAAATTGACTCTACTCTGCCTGATGCAAAGCATAAATAGAATCCAAGAATGATGGCCACCATACTCGTTGCAAATGTAGACAATACAGTATGGTGACCCAAACTGTGGTGGTCTAGTGAGATGCTTTTTCACGCCCCGCTTGGAGACGTACAAGGCATGACAGTCATCGCGGCAGTATCAAGTTCCCACACTCACCACGATAACTGTCACCCCTGCATCATGCCCATAGATCCCTTATCAGAAAGTAAGCCGTCTGCTCATTAATACCTAAAAACAATGTACGCATACACAGCAGACGCGCGCGTCGCGTTTCTTGTCACTGTAGAGAGAGAGAAAGAGAGAAAGAGAGAGAGAGTAAGTCGAAGTTCGTGACGCTCGCCTAGGCACCCCCCTTAGCCAGCGTACCGTGCGATAAGGAACTTCGTTCCAAAACTTCGTTCCAAAAAATATGTATTGAAATAGTGTCTACTCACTCAAAATATTTGTTGCACTCTTTACATAAATACCCAAAAGGCGTTCGTTTATCTGAACTGGATGGGTTATTGTGGATCTTCACTCCTGGCTGCAGAGCATCTGATTTTCTACGGCCCTGTGAATTTAAAAAGAAAAATAATTTGACTGGCTCTTTGATGCTGCAGCGAATACGACTGTTGTGCTTGAATCTTAGTTGATTCTCGAATCTGATCAAATATTTGTATGATCTGCAAATACTAGTTTCGATCTGTATCATCATTATCATCAACGGTCCTTTATAAGCCTTTAACAGTCCACTGTTGGACATAGGCCTCTTCTTGGAAAGGAGGTTTTAGCCTTCTATGCCATGCTGGCCAGTGGTCCTCTGTGGGATCGAACCTACAACACTTAGCGCTATAGGTAGAACCACTTGTACCACTACGTTATCTGTGCAATCAAGTCAAGATATGCCTGGAATGTGAACGTGTACTGGTAGTCAGCTAAATTTGACCCTTTTCGAGTTGAATTTGTATCATGGACGGGTCAAGTTTCGGGAAGCGAAAACGGTTACACAGAAACCTTGTCATGTCAGAGTGTCAACTTAACAAAACACCGGTTTAACAAAATACTGGATACGTATTTACCAGAAAGTTGGCATTTCACCCAGTGTTCTTTCCCTAATGTTGAGGTGCAGAGAGGTTCATGGATCACCGTCACTTAACATCAGATGACGTCAGGTCAAAACATTGAGAAAAATCATGATATCCGTATACGCGGTTTAAAACTTTAACAATCCACATTCGTTTCACCGGATAATACAATCTATCCGGATATAAACACATTTTAACGATCTGGAACATCACTATTATCTTCCTAACATTCGAAGGCGTAAATTTGTGTAAATATTTGCTAATCTGTTAAGTTTATTATTTTTTCTTAAAAAGACAACGCCCGCACTAGGAATAAATCCTGTATCACAAGTGACTTTACAAACATACAAGAATCAGACACAAAGAACACTCAGACTCAGAATAACAATTTGCGGATCATATAGAGTCTTACGTGGGGTTTGAACCCACATCACTCAATGCATTAGAAAGCAACGTGGCGACCGCTTAAACTACTTTTTTTTTTTAACGTGTGGAAACCCCCTCGGGCCGTCACACCACCGGGGTTTACGCGGGGTGGTGTGTCGGAATCGGACCGACTAAAACCACACGGTGTGCCACTGCGCCTAACATAGGAGGGATCCGGGAACAGCTGTTATTACGACAACCAGATCACGACCGCTTAAACCACAAGGCCAACCATGCAGTCAAAGTGCAGTGTTTGTTACTCTTTCACACAAAAACGGCTGAACGGATGAAATTTTTCACATAGATATACAATATGGAATAACACATAGGATTTTTGTATAGAAAATGTAGTGTTCAACAACAACCGGGGTAAAGCCGCAGGTAAAACTACTAGCAGATAACAATTATGTCGTTGCTTTTAAAATTGTCTTTGCTTACTGTCAAATCTATATGACACAGTAAATATTTACTACGTTTAAATAAACCCTTATTTTGCGACTGTTTTTTTTAATCGAATATAAATATGTAACTGAGTACAAACCTTTTTCTTTTTTACAGATGCATTTAATTTCACACCATGTACATCCTCTATGTGAGCCAATATTACACTCTCGTCGTATGATACAAACTCACAGCATAGACAATTGTGTTTATTGTAATGATTTTCTCTATGGTCTTGGTGTGCATTCTCTTTGGTATAAATGAAGCAAATATCACATTTGACATGTTGGGGTCTCTGAAACAATCAAATCACTATTAAATTTGATTAATTCATGTTTAATTTTGTATATTTTTATAGGGGTCCTCCTCTTCTACTGTCCATAGCATAACATTATAATATAGCCTATAGCGTTCCTTAATAAATGGCCTATACAATACTAAAAGTATTCTCAATTTAAACTTAATAGTTCGTGAGATTTTGCGTCTTTAAATGAATAAATAAATAAATATTTTGGACTTTTGACACACAACGCCATCTAGTTTCAAACTAAGCAGACCCTGTGCTATGATAACTAGACTGACTGATAGAATACCTATATACTTTTTTTTTGTAAATACATACATATTATACATAAAAAACATCCAAACTCCCAAACACATATTTGCAGATCATACAAACATTTAGTCCGACCCGGGAATCGAACCCGAGACCTTGAGCACAGCAGGCGCATTCGCTACCGCTGCGCCACCGAGGCAATTAAACAAGGTTAAGTTAGTTAGTAGTTAATTAGTTAGTTAGTTAGTAGTTAGTTAGTTAGTAGTTAGTTAGTAAGTAGTTAGTTAGTTAGTTAGTTAGTTCGTTCGTTAGTTAGTTAGTTAGTGTAAGTTACTTTGAACAAGCTGTTGAGTTTTAATATATTGGTATAAACAATACAAGGTGGTCCGACGACCTGGTGAAGGTCGTGGGAAGCTACTGGATGTGGGCGGCACGGGACCGGCTCTTGTGGAGAACCTTGGGGGAGGCCTATGACCAGCAGTGGACATCTTTTGGTTGAGATGATGATGATGATAGACAACATGCCAAGACACTTACCTCAGTATGAAAAGATAAATTATGCTCTGCCAAGGCTCCCTGATTTTGAAACACCACTACACAAGTGTCACATTTAAAAATCGAACTAACAAACTCTTCCGAAGTTTTCTTACTCGTCAGAACCTCTTTCAACTCATCCTCACTCATCCTGGCACTCGAGAAATACAGTTCTTTTTTTAACTTTTTTTTCTTTTTAAACTTGGGTTCTTTTTTTAATTTACAGTCTTGTGTTATAGATTCGGTATCTGACGGCCAGTTGCTGTGTAATTCAGATAGTGGTATATCTTCATCGCTTTCAGTTCTAATCTCATTGTTAGCTCCGCAGTCGATAAAGTTATCGGACACTGTGTCGTCTTCAGAAATGACTGACTTGTAATAGGTTGTGTGGTGTGTTGATAACTGAGATAGGCAGTGTTGGGCATTGATCTGCAAAAGACGGACAGATAAACTAGAATATTATTTACATTATTTTTACATTCAAATTAGGTAATTTAAAACAAAGTATCGCCACACTCAATCCACCTATATTCTTTGTTTTTTTAAGAGCCTCCCAAAGTGACTATTCGTCTGGTGGTGGTCACCGTACACGTTGCGACAACGCAGTATGGTAACCCAAACTATGGTGGCCTAATGAGATGTTTTTTCACGTCCCGCTTGGGGACGTAAAAGGCATGACAGACATCGTGGGCGTGTAAGGCTCACACACTTAACACGATAACTGTCATCCTTGTTTCAATGGGTCTCTGGTCTCGCACACACCAACGAGAATTACAGCACAGATGCTGTCGCTTTAGGATGGTAATCTTTGAGAGGAATGGTTGAGCTGGTCCGTTCGTGCTTAAATCAGAAATCAGGTACAAAAATGGTCAAGGTAGAGCCGTGGTCGCAACCACTGTATACCTACCATGTCTATCTAATGAAGGTGTTTCTAGCACCCAAATACTTAAAGTGGTCGGTAATCTTACACTGAATGTCAACCGTCTCCGATGACGGCTGACGATAGTTGTCAGTCGACGCAAGCAGTACGTTAGCTATAATCTTGCTGCTTACGTTAGCGTCGTTCCGTCGGTATAGCAATAATCTTTTTCTTCTCGTGTCGTAGTAGTGGCCTGCGTCGGAATAACGGTAAACTTCTTTGTGTCGCGATAGTGGCCACGTTGTAATTTAGACTTATATGTGGAGTGGTGACAACCACTCGGACGTTTTCGGCTTGTTAAACCAAACAATATTGGACTTTTCGACTGAAGTCGTTTACCAATTATATTATTAGCGAAATCACGCGATGATATCTCAGTTTAATTTTTTTTGAGATTAGAATCTGAGTTTTTAATTGCCATTTAAAATTTTAATAACACACATATAACATAGTCTAGGGTGCATAGGATTCCCACTAAGAACTTAGGACCCCAAGCCAACTACACCTGCAAGTGGTACAGCTGCTGATTGACGGACGATTCTCTGGCAATCAAAACACCCCAATTAGCGGTAACACGCTCGCCACCTATCACGTGGATCCAAAAAACTGACGAAAAGTGGGCGTTTAACAGACTTCTGCCTACCTCTCTGGGAAAATTGATCTGATTCGTATATATCTCATGCCATTATTACGTATCTATTGACACCTCATTGATTAAAATCGATTCAGTAGTTTAGGTGTTGCGGTGGAACATACATACATAGACTGCCAAAATTATTACCTACCCTACCTTTGGCTTCGACCTAGTAGTAGATGTAAGGTAATCAGTTAAGAATATAATTGATTACAATTCACCAATTCAAAGCCACATACTGTTTTAACAGTTCTTGATGTTCTACACCACACACCACTCTACGAACCTGGTTATGCAACGCGATTTGTTGCTTCTCACAAAGCTAAAGCTCTTAGGAAGCATAATAAACCTGTCAATTTATAAACGCCATTTTGTTTTTTTAACTAAAAATACTATGTAATATTTCTACTCACATCCAAACGTCCATCAGCAATGAAACTGAGCTGCCTCTGAGCAACGCAAGCCTGTTGTCTAAACCGTGCAATCCTACACATGACAGCTCTGCATTCCCAGCATATGAATAAGCTAGCTGTATCTTTGTAGAAACCCTCCTGCAAACACACATACACAACATTTATGAACATTTTCTATATATTTTTGTTTAAAATATGTGGTGGTGCAAACAAACGGATGGGTCACCTGGCGGGAACGGATTACTACCACACACAGGCACCACCAAAGCTTGAGGCATGAGTGCAATAGTATAACATTTTTGAGATATTTCGGCTACTGTAAATAGTTAACTAGTAATTAGGAATATGTGTGCCCTGGTAAGGTTTGTGTATGTGTGTGTTGTTTAAATAACTTATTATTATATAGTAGGTATTAGTATGTCTATGTTTACATTGTAAATAGCATGTTTTTCACTTATAAATTGCCAAGTTATTAATGCTATTTTTTTGTGTGGCGATAGATTAAGCACATAGAATTTTGTTCAATTCCTCAATTCATCCCATAGATGTTGATAAAGGGAGAGCAAGGGCACAAATTATACAGGTCAACATCACTGCAAAGAGAAGGAAAATTTGATACAAAGTCTATACCAACCTTTATGGTCAGTGTGGTATAGTAGGCCAAAACCTCCTTTGTAGGGAGTCCTTTGTCCAGTAGTGGACTATTAAAAGCTATTGATGATAATTTTAAAACTGTCTTGCATTAATTTCACTGGAAGAGAATGCCTTGGGCATTAAGGCCGCCGATGTACAAAGTGCATAAAGTGTAAATAAATAAATAAATAAATTTCAATTTCTCTAGCTATCAGTAGAAAAATTGACGAATATCTGATTCATTAAAATTCCCAGGTTCATATACTACTGACTAGGTCTTTCTTTGAGTGTGCACATTTTTTTTAACAATTATTTATATATTTTTTTAAAGAAGAGTTTTATAATAGATAATTCAATTTTTTTTTTCGATTACGGTAATTTATTTTAAAATTAATAAGTAACTTAACTTACTTACTTAACTTCTAATTGAGAATCAGAAGTTTAATTATTTTTTATAAAAATAAAATAAAAGTATTACCAATGAGAAATTTATATTTTTATTTAAGCTGCTCATACACTGCAAAGAAACAGGGAAGTATTTAATTATTTACCCTAAAAGCTTCAGAGTCGTATGATAACAACAAATATAAATTGTTCACTCCATCCGATATTCTACATAACTGAAACAAATTGCGCTCTTTGCTCAAACAAGTACAACATATCTTTTTCATTGCCAAATCAGAGCAGTCGTCCATTTTTTGTTCCATACATTTAAGTTACAGTGTTATTTGAAATCGTAATATTATGATTCTGTTTGATTTTTTGACAGTAGAACACAAACAAAGTATTTTCTTTGCGTTGGTGTTTCCAGCTCGTGAACTCATTTTCCCTTTATATCAAAAATATTGCGGCAAATACTGCTAAAAGATATTAAATCGAAATCAGGGTCAATTATAAAAAATCTTGGCTGTGGATAATACAAAATCAGAGTAACCATTCCTTATTTAATATAATCATTTCTTACATAGTTTTAAACATCCTCATCATTCTTCTGACCTTCCCATTTTTAAAACTCAGCGCAATGTGTGACATTATTTTATGACTGAATAGAGAGGGAAGATGCCGAATATTTCAGATAGGAAGAACGAATTTAACTCAAAGAGGTACGGGTTGTTGTAGAGGTTTGTTGCATTAAAGGTTCTAAACTAATAACTGAATAAAAAGTAGTTAACATTTTAGAAAAACCTCTGGGGACATGTACTGATTTTGGACGAATTTAATTTAATAATTAAATTACAATAATTTGTATATTTAGCTATCACTATTTTCTTTATTAAATTTATACATATATTGATTACATTTTTAAGTACATAAAAAATGAAAACAAAAAGGTATATTCAAAAATATTAAAAGAAAATAGACCACCAACTTCGGGTACAGCGACCAATAAACTGATGGTTACTGCTCCAAAGACAAGAACCTTCTCACTATAAGGGCTGTGTCAAGGAGGACTGCCTTCTACGTCAATCCCTTGATCCAGCTTTCAATCGTAAGCCTGTTAAGGTACTAGTCGAGGCTCTTATCTATCAGTCTGTGAACTGATACGACTATCGCAACAATGATCATCGTTCTCACATTCCACATATCGACAATCGTGACATAAATCTAAATTTTTATTTATTTTTCTTTTTCAACTTTCACGAGGTTCTAGTTATAAGGAACGGCAATATCTATAATGATTACGTGATACTCTAACTAATTTATCATCACAATATTAGACTCATTGGTAACAAGAGTTTGTGATAATAAATCATTCCCAATACAAGATAGCATGATCAGAACTGAGTCGGTCATGGGTTACGATATAGTATTTAAGGATAAATTTCTGGTGTACAATCCTGGCTGCAGTTGTGTCTCTGCAAATATTCACCAGACGTGAACAACCAGAAATATCTTTATTATTAACAAAATTTAACAGTTTCTTCCACTTTCAGACTTTCACCACTTATGTTTTTGTTTCAAAGCATTTTATAATAAATATGTCAAAATGAAAATCCAAGTGGAAAATTAATACTTATAAGAGCTGCGGTTTTAATAAAAATGTTGCGTAAATTTTTGGTAATACCTTTTTTATTTTACTTGGCATCATAAATAAAATTAAAAAAAAAGAAAGCTTTTGTCTATAGTAAATAATGGCCTATGGCTACTGTTTTGTCAATGTATTGTTTCTATTGTATATTTATCGTAAATAAACAGACATTTAGTTTTAAGAGATAAGCAACCAATCAAATAATTAATTTATTAATGAAATATATATATAAATTTTACTTGAATCTCAACAATAACTTGTGACCAAGATGAATATAAATGTGAACGTTTACGAAGTACCTATTGTGAGTGCTGTAATAATGCATCAACCTCAGCCTCAACCGCAACCGCAGCACCAAGAGCCTCCAAACCAAATTCCTCCTCCGATGAACCCTCCGGAACCACCGCCTCCGCCCCCGGACGAGATAAAACCGAAAATAGAAAAAAAGAAAAAGGAGGCTATTGACGGCCAAGCTAGAGAGATCATTTACAAAGTAATCAAATTCTTTGAAAGTGAAAAACAAAATAGAGGCTATGCGTTTCCTGTAGAAAATGTTGTCAAAAGGGCATGCGCAGCAACAGGGCTATCAGAAAGCACGATAAAACGAATCAAAAGAGATGGTTTACGCGCGGAAGCAACACAAACAAAAATGACTGGCCCTAAAAAGAAAAGAGTTAGGAAAACCAAAGTGCAGCTAGATTACTTCCAACTGTGTGCATTGAGAGGCATAGTCAACAGTTATTCCTCTAGAAAAGAGGTCCCAACTCTTGGTAAGATTTTGTCGGCAGCTAAACACGAATTAAATTACCGGGGAGGTAAGGAATCACTGAGGCTCATACTGTTAAATAAACTGGGTATTAAGTTTAAGAAATGTGAGAAAAAGAATAAGAAACCACCCGAGCAACCTCAGCCACCGCCACAGCAGATGCCAACGCTGATGCCCCACCCGCAGATGCAGCAAATGAAACCTATCGTAGATAATAATCAGTGTGTATATACTAACATGATGCCACACGTTCCACCTGTGTCATATTGATGCTAGGATTAGTTTTCGAGCAAAAAGGTTGTATAGATTTTTATAAGTAACCACATACTTAGGTCTTACAAGTGTATTGGCAAGTGCATTTGAAATGTGTGATAATCATAAACTCATTACCACAGAATTACATAAATAGATCTATTATAGTATGCGAACCATAACCACAGCGAAGAAAGGTCCATTCGATGCATTATTATGTATACAGGGCACTTTCTTCTCAAGGGAGACTATTATGCATTCATAAGATGGTAGTTGGGCAATGTCGCATTCAGATAAGGTGAGCTATTTAAACTAGTGTTCAAATAAAGCTAGTTGGATGAACAAGCATTCAGGTAATGTTAGCTGAATAAATTAGCTTTCATACAAAGCTGGGGGAGCCAGATTCCAGGTGAAGTAAACTGATGGAACTAACATTCAATTAAATTAGTTTGATAAACTTTCAGGTAAGGCTATCTGGGTACGGTAGCTTCTTTTAGAAGTACAGAATGTTTCTGGGGCATTCATCCAGTCATCTAGGAGGGACCTGCCTAGATACTTGACCACTGTGCGGTCAAAATAACATGGGTGTATCTTATGCACACTGAGACCGCTTCCGCATCTTCATTTTATGCTGCTACCATAATGCTTATTGAAACTAATTTATCTAGTATTAGACAACTGTACAAGAAATCACACTGACTTCAATTTTAAATATTTATTTGCAAGAAAAAATAATCAGTATAATTTAACATGTAGTACAGGATAAATTACGTGTTACGTGAACAACAAGGTCACAAGTGTATTTTTCTAGTTTTTCATGCATTGAACACGAGTGTTAGGTATCATCGCAAAACAAGTTTTTTATACACCATTTTTTTTTTGTGGAGTGCATTATGGCTTTCAAGAATATAAATATTTTGGAACTTTTTTCAGCAAAGAGGTTGAAAGTTGGAAGTGGTAACAAAAATACCTTCAAATTCAGTTTCTATAGTATCTTCTCTAACACAATCTCTTTCACAATTGGTACAAAAGGTTTTCTCGTATTGCACTCCGGTAGTGCTGGCACAAGTGAAAATTTGAATATTAGCGTTGTGTATTTTGATATTTTGGAATGGTTAGCGAATAATTTTATACGAATTGCTTTTCTGTCATTTATGTGGTAAAATACAATATTCATTTATTGCACTATCGTACACAAACATGACAATTTATATACACACGCACATTCGCGCAAGCGCCCTGCGTCGCCCAAACGAAACAGCAGGCGCAGGCATACATTTTCGCCGCGCGGTAGAAAGTGAGGATACTTCCTCTTCTACGCCGCGCCGGCAGTCTACTCCCGATTAGGTCACGTGTCCTGACACGAGTTTAAAATTTTTTACCCATCACAAAAAGTACACAACGCCGCTAAAGAATTTTTAACTAGCTGTCGTGGTACAGGTTCTGCTTAGTTTGAAGCTAGATGACGTTGATTAATTAAATTTTTGTTCACAATACAATATAATCACATTACAATCAACATTCAGATTCATTCAGGTTCAAATTTTATATACATGTTTTATTTTTTAAAAATAATAACGCATCTCACAAGGCATTTTGATTCGAAACTAGGCAAAACTTGTACTATGATAATCGGGCAACTGACGGATCTGTGTATGATGTACTCGTAGAGGATTTCGGCCACGACCGCCAGTATCAACAGCCGGCCAGCTACAGGCAGGCAACACAGAGGCACTTTCAGTTCTCTCACTCTCTTAATCTGATGGAACGGTTATCCGACACGACCCGGGGAGAGATCAGTCGCAGAACCGACACCTTTTGATCACAATCACATACGCTAACCGCTAGACCGACGAGGCAGTTAATATATAATATATATATATATCTTAATACATACGTATTATAGAAAACAACCAGACAGAAAAAAAATTGTAAACGAAAAATTATCTGGGGTGGAAACTACCTAGTCTTGCCATAAATATTGTAATAAAGAAAAAAGAAAATTGTTAACTGCAAATAACATTTATTACTTTTACAGTGTGTCAGTTTAATACATAAATATAAAACAATTAAAAATATAAAAAGCTTATTCGAAGTGGTCTCCATTGGCTGCAATACAGTCCTTTAAACGATGAGGCCAGTTATCAATAGAAGCACGCACTCTTTCCATGGGAAAATTCTTCACTGCCAATCGTATAGATTGTTTTAGGGACTCCAAATTATCATGGCGTTTAGAGCAAGCTGTACTCTCTAAAACTGACCACAAATCATAATCCAGCGGATTAAGATCGGGACTAGACGACGGCCAGTCTTCAGCTCTGATGAAGTCCGAAACGTTCGATTCCAACCAAGACTGCGTGGACCGAGCTTTATGACCCGGCGCCGAGTCTTGCTGGAAGGACCATACTTGGTTATTGAACATGGTGATGTTAAGGGGCTTAACTACCTTCTCAAGAATGGTATCTTGATACACTTGTGCCGATGTTTTGATACCTTTTTCACAAAAATATGGCTCAGTCACTCCTTCATAGCTAACACCCCACCAAACCATCACTGAAGTCGGATAATGTCCACGTTGCACTCTGTCGACTAATTGGGAAGCTTCCTTAGAGCTTTGAGCATAAATACGGTCATTTTGTTTGTTAAAATGTTGCTCAATTGTAAAAATTTTCTCATCCGTAAACAAAATTTTTCTGTGACCTCCCTTTGCGTACCGCTTCAGTAGTTGTTTCGATTTTACCACCCTATTCTTCTTTAAATTATCAGTTAAGAAATGGCCAGTGCGTCTCTTATAGGCTGCAAGTCCTAAGTCATCTTTTAAAATACGCGACATGGTTCTAGGTGCTATCTTCATTTCCCGAGATAAAATCTTTTGCTTTCGGACAGGATTTCTTCGAATTCTTTCCCTTACTGCTTTGACCACCTTTTTCGTACGAACACTACGTGGACGGCCAGATCTTTTTCTGTCACAAACAGAGGAGGTCTCATTGTACCTATTAATAGCCCGGTACACAAACATTTTACTAATACCAAGTGTATGGAGAGTTTTAAAAATTGCATTTGGCTCCATACCTACTTTGTGTAATGCTATCACAGCGATTCGGTTCTCTTTATCACCCCACACCATTTTAATATCGCAAAATATTTTACAATGTATTGGCGCCAAAATGAGAAAACACAATGAACAATCGTATAAAAATGACAGATTCGAAATTCAAATGTAATATTTTTTTATAATTAAGTGTAACAGTATTTATGGCCAGACTAAGTATACCAACGACTTTGGTCTTAACAGTCTGTACCACGAGTCTGATAGAGTGGATCTTTCCTTTCTTAATACACAGAATTCTAGTAGAATATTACTATATTTATAGCTATCAGGCATCATAGTTCGACCTTGAGAAGAAACCAACTCTTGTATTAAATGGCACTCCCTGCACTTAAAGAAACACTTGGATTTTTAGGTTATCAAAATAGAACGGCGTATTATTGTTTTTACTGTGTTACATGACAATTTTTGCATGGCATAGTAAACAAATAGTTCTAGCGTGATGCAGGATCAGTTGGACTAACTAGTTCAGTCTGTTCGGTAGATGGCGCTGTCTGAAAATATTTTTTTTTTGTATGTTATTGGTGTGAACAGAATTTTCTGTGATTTTATAAAGTCCTATATAAAAAATTATTTGCCATAGTTTGTCTTATTATAGGAAGGTAATAGAGGCTGTGCACCATCACGCTACGCACCCACTGGAGTGGATCAGAAGTGTTAATAATTTTAAATTATTTAATGCAATTTTTATCATTTCTTCAGTATATAATGTATTTAAATGGCGGTGAAGATATAGCAGTACTAGGAATTATAACAATTATCACATGTATAGTACCTTAATTCATTATATTAATGATTTTAATTTCTCTTAATTATAATTATGATAAGGCTGAGAATATAACACGTATGTATTTTTATTCGAATAAAAGTAAAATCTTAAGTTTTTAACTGTTTTATTTACAATTAAACATGCTGAGTAAACTTGTGCACAAATTCTTTTCATAAAGTACATAATATTATATGTTCCTATTTCGAGTTAAAGTGGCCTTAAAATAACAAACTCTATGGAATTTTAAACTACGTGCGGCCCGTGCAAGCGCGCCTTTCTATGGATACCATAGTTTTTCCTAAAAGTTTTATGAAAAACTCGGTCGGGTGAGTATTCCTAAAATTTGACCTTGAAAGTTTTATATTACGCAAACATTACATTACCCAATTGCAATATAATCTTCAAAATCTCTTAACGGTTATTAAATACCTGCCTGCTAAATACCCAACCTGAGAAACTCCATTCCTCGTGACTCCCCACAACCAAATGATACCATGCTATCATAAGGAATCGTCTTAATCACTAAGAGTCACCCGCTTTGCCAGCGATTGGTATGTGTGGCCATTCCTTTTATAGTGAATACCTAGGCTAAGTCACAGTATACAAAAATTATTGACATGATTTATTCAAATGTAAAAAAGTTCGCAGTAAATTTTGGCCACCCACTTTTAACTATATGACATCTCTATATGTACGTATGTAGTTTGAATGACAAGACTATTATTTCGCATTCCTATAAATAATTTAATCATAAAATCAGGGAGTATAGGAAACCTTTCTCAGACAAGGTTATTAAAAAAGTTTATATTACATAAATAACATTTAAAACTTACCATATTAAAAGTGCCTACACTTAATTTATTGACTAGCAACACTTACACATCGACTTAATGAATGGAAACTTGGAATATATCATGTGTAAAAACATATATGATACATGGATCGCACAGTGTTGTCCCATACGGGGACTTGCAATACTCGGAAGTGGATAGCGGCGAGGTGCCCGCTGTCATCAGAGCTGTCACATAATCGTTGCAGTCTGTATCACTTTTAAACGTCAATTTATTAAAGATAAGCATCAAGACATAAAACGGTCCACGCATTTCTATAACGGCCTGTATAATGCTTTTTTAGTGACGCCAAAGGCCAGTTTCAACTGATATCGTTTTTATTTTACTTGCAATGTATGCACGTGAGATTTACCAGAGACAAGTAAATTAAATAATTAAATCTCTTTTATTTTTTAAGTAAATACGAGGCCTTAAATCTTGTGACAAGCATTTATCTATGTATATAAAAATGAACGCTTGTCTGTCTGTCTGAATGTTCTTTATAGAATCGTAAACTATGGATTTGATCATGTGATCATCTTTAGCAAAGTTGTTGTGCATGAGCCCACGAAGGTTTCTGAGTTGGTATGATTTCTTTTTTTTTGTATTTCCTTCAAATTTATTTTAGTTGGTGGCGTAGCAAAGCCCGCAGGGTACAGCTAATATCATATACATAAATTGTGTAATGACATAAGTTGATAGTAAAAATTTTCAAGGAAAAAATATTACATTATTTTTAGCGCGTTCAAATAAAAGTTTGTTTTTAATTATTTTTTTTACTTTTAATTTATTTATGCTGTGACTTCTGATGTGTCTTCATAGCAGTCTTTTGGGCGAACGCGGCTGGACAGTACTTGCATTTAAATGGTCTTTCTCCTGTGTGAGTGCGCCGATGATTTTCTAATATTTTGTTGGTCTGAAAAAAATTTACAATATAATTATTGATATTTTTTTCTATGGTGTAAGTCATCTGGTGGTAAGTGACTACCTGCAGTTCAAAAATCACAAGTTGTTCACCAATCTTTAAGTTGCTGGGTATTTAGTTTTACACAAATTTTAAAAGTTAGGGAAAGATGCCCAACTACTCTGTCTGTCGGTCCGTGTGGTGACGAATTGAGAATAAAGAGTGTCACTACCCCTATTCATCCCATAAGTGCCGTAAAAGACAACTAAGGGAGTAAACTGTGCATGACAACAGCACTAAAGAGAAGAAAAAATTGACACAAACTCTTTTTTTTTTAACGTGTGAAAACCCCTTCGGGCCGTCACTCCACTGAGGTTTACGGCGGGGTGGTGTGTCGGCATCGGGCCGACTAAAACCACACGGTGTGCCACTCTGCGCCTGACATAGGAAGGTTCCGGGAACAGCTGCTATTACGACATCCAGAGTTGACACAAACCCTATACCAACCCGTCTGGCCAGTGTGGTATAGTAGACCAAAACCTTCCTGCTAAGGAGAGACCTATGTCCAGGCGTGAGCTGTTAAAGGCTATTGAAGAGGCGCGTACTCTTTGGCCTCAATATACCCAGAGCCAATTTGTACAAAATCTGTAAGTAGGTATACTCACTCCAAACCCTCGTCCACAAAGGTCACATATCTTGTCTTTGGGTTGCGCGATCTTTTCATGAACCCTCTCTATGTGTTTGCGGAGACCGTAACCCGTCGTGTAGTACTGTCAATATAAAAAAACACGTACAGGTGTGAGTGAACTGAACACATGTTTCTATGGCCGTGGACTATTTGAAGATCTCTAGTCAATAAACCAAACGAGTTACCTTATCACATTGGTCGCAATAGTTCTTGGTGACCTTCAAATGTACAAATCTGTAATGGTTTCTCATAAAGTTGGTTCTGGTGAAGACCTTGCCACAGTCGGGACACGGAACCCTAAAACAAATGTTGGAATATAATCTACTTGCAGTGCTTAAGCTAATAAGTGTAAGTAATATCTCTGTTCTCCAGTTTCCCTTTATTTTAAATTTTCCCATTTCCATTACCCAACTAGCTATGCACGCGACTTTGTTCGCATAGGATTTATTTACATGTATTAATGATATTGATACTTAAGACTATATTTAATAGCAAAAATGACTGACTGACTGACTGCAAAGTAAATGACTTTACGAGTAGATCTACCTTAGCGGGCGATTCTCATTAGTAACACGGGGTTTTTCTTGCGCTTATCCCGATTTCATGAAAAAGCCGGGATAAAAAGTAGCTTATATGTTGCCCAATAACCTCCTCTACTACCTAATAAAAGTCACATTAAAATCGGTTCAGCGGTTTCAGAGATTATCCCGGACAAACAAACAAACAGACAAACATTTTTAACATGTAAAAAGCTATAAACACTTGAGAAAACAGTTTTTTTTTTAATCACAGACAGACACTTGGTTTTTATTTATATGTATTGATTGATTGTTGCTTGTTGCTTTCGGGGATACAAGCGTACGTATAGTCGAACCGCTGCAAGCTTGGTCCAGCTAATGGTTTGCGGGACGCGGGGTGAGTGAAACGCTCGGTGATACAATACACGATTTCTTTTAAAATTTAAACTACACACGATGTAACACAAATTGAATTTACTGTCGTTTATTATTTTCAGTTTACTGTGTGCTGTTAAGATGGATTTTATTTTTTTTAAATACTTATCTATATAATATATATTTTAAAATATGTCATAAAGTAAAAATGTTTTGAAGCATTTATTTTTCATGACGTAGAGTAGGTGGACTATCCATGTTACAAAAAATACCGTGTGTAGCTGTCCTAACAAAAAATTGCGTGAGCAGCCTTGCTTTCACGTCCGTCACTGCCGGCAGACAGCGACGCACTAATTGGTTGAGCGCACCCTCGCCCCGCGTCCCGCAAACCATTAAGAGGACCAACTTTAACGCGAATTTGACTATAAATAGGAATAATCATGTATTTTATCACACTAATGTTTTAAAATTTATGAGTGTGTGTCTTTGTATGATGTTACTTCTCCTAGCTGAAAACCTAGATCGATTTTGATAAAAATTTAGTATGTAGGTAAGTAACACTCTGGATTAATATATACGGGACAAACATCGGGGCGCAGCTACTAAATCCTAAAAATAATAATTCTTACTAGTCGCACAAAACGTCAGGCAAATTCGAGAAAGGAAATTCTATATAAGTTGTAACAATAGTACATTGTAGTGTAGAACAATGGACTTTACTGGAATAAACAAAAGGTTGAATATAGATTGATCGTCGCGCGGTTGGCTTGTTTAGATTCAAAAGCGTTTCTCGGAAGTGGTCGTGTTTGAATGTTCTTTAGCAATTAGAACTTACGGGAATGAGCCAGTGACCTGTGGCGGATAATATAAAAAAATAACTATTTAAGGGAAAAATGATGAGAGTAAATTTTTACAATGCGCGCACACACCGTCACGGAAAACCGACACCAGGAAATTAACTAGTCAATATTTTAGTTTTAATGTGCAAATAATTCTTTCATGATATTTAAATATTTATTATCTAAATAATGCGTTATAATAAAACTTTCTTTCACTGTATTAAATACTGTTTTTTCTTTATATTAGTGTCGTTTTCTCTACAAACATAGGATATACCGTGAAGGATAACATTTTTAGAAAGATTTTTATCTTGTTACGCTAAGAAATATAACTTCTTACGTACGTACATAAGTACACACACACGTTTTGGAACGAAGTTCCTTATCGCGCGGTACACTGGCTAAGGGGGCTGGGCGAGCGTCACGAAAAATCCTCACGACACTTTTGTAATAGTGCGTAACGCTCGGAGAGGGGGCAGGCAGAGTATAGGATTCGACTTATTCGTTCTCTTTCTCTCTCTCTCGACAGTGACAAGCCATGCGACGCGCGCGTCTGCTGTGTATGCGTACATTGTTTTGTCGTGTTCGTGTGTATGTAGTTTTAGTTATTTTTAATATTTGTAAACATTGATTACAATTTTATTAGCATTCGTTCACTTATTTCATTTATCATTTAACTCCTAAATATTGTTAATTTATTTAATTATACCTCCTATAATACTTATTTCAAAACGAAAGGAACTTCCTTCCAATCGGGTGTCCCACATGTAAGATAGGGAAAAAGTTATTATAGTTCGATACCTGACTCTCTTCGGCTTTGTATGCTTAGCAGACTGCTGCAGGTGCCTCCGGTACTTAAACACACTCGGATACTGTTTGTCACACTCGACGCAGTAGGACAGCTCTTTACGAGTTTCTCCCTCCATCAGCTCGGGGTGGGTCACCCGGTTGTGGTATTTGAACGTTTTGTGGTTCGTGTACACACGGTTGCATATTTTGCAGAATGCTGGGATGTGGTGGCGTCTGTGGACATAGGTGTGGTCGTTCATTTTAATAAGAATATTTTTGTATAAACGGAGTATCACCATCCTTACTTCTAACTGCATCGGTGGCGCAGCGGTAGTGAATGCGACTGCTGTGTTTGAGGTTTCGGGTTCGATTCCCGGACCAAACGTTTGTATGATCTCTAAATATTTAGAAGTTTGGGTGTTTTCTATGTATAATATGTAGGTATTTACAAAAAAAGTATATAAGTATGGTATCAGTCAGTCTAGTTATCATAGCACAAGCTCTGCTTAGTTTGAAACTAGATGAAGTTGTGTGTCAAATGTCCGAAATATTTATTGATTAATTATTAATTTATTCATCCCGTGGGTGTTGTACGAACTGACAAAGAGGGAAAACTACGCAAGGCAACGGTACTCCAAAGAGCTAACATAGGTTATCATTACGATAGATGCGCAGACGCAACGCGGTGTGCGAGCGGTTGGGAGGGGTATACGAGTGTATATTTTTTTATATATGAAGAACCTGCCAAAGTGACTCTACTCTTCCTGATGGAAAGCACGAATAGAATCCAAGAGTTGTGGTCACCATACTCATTGCGAATGCAGACAATGCAGTATGGTGACCTACACTATGGCGGCCTAGTGAGATGCTTTTTCACACCTCGTTGGGGACGTAAAAGGCATGACAGTCATCGTGACAGTGTAAGGCTCACACAGTTACCACGATAACTGTCACCCCTGCACCAATGGGCCATCAATGTCATTCGATTCACGATTCAGATGTTATTGTATTATTATTGGTAGGTATATTGTCGTGTTGGGTGACACCGATTCCGAAAGTAACAATTATTGTAGACACAAGAATGTACATTTTTTTTACTTTTTTATTTTAGAATATTTACAGTCTTTTTTTTTTAAATTTTCACATTTTCAAAAATAGTACTAAATTCTGACTAACTCTGGTAGGTTTTGAGAAACTTTAAATTTATGAAAATCTTACATATCAGCCTGTGCTATGGTGACCAAATCATTGATGAACATACTTACATATTACTATATACATATATTTTACAGACAAATTACACCCAAACAGAGAACAAATGGTCGTACATCACAAAATATTTGTCTTGGTTGAAAATCGAACTCACGATTTTTGGCTACAAGTCAAGAGCACTCATCACTAAGCCAACAGTGCATTATGCGTTACTTTTCTAACTTCTTTATCTCATACTCACTTCATGTGCGCTATCAGACTTCTCTTCTTAATAAAGGTATTGTTACAATAATCACAAACCATACTCTCATGCATAGCCTTATAATGAGTTTTGAATTCTCGTAAACTCCTGAAAAATATAAAAAACACATAAGGTACAATTTATGGCCGTACTAAATCACGAAAATATTAGGTTTTTTTTTTTTTCTATTTTAAGAGCCTGCCAAAGTGACTCTACTCTGTGATTCAAATACACCTCTTAATGGATCTTCCATGGGCAAGAGATGTTTTACTGCGGTAAAAAGCAACCTATGTCACTCTCCAGTCTCCTAACTATCTCCAGATGCAAAAGTCATACCATGAAAATGCTCTGTTGCGACGTGAAATAAAGACAAACATACAAACAAAGTTTAGCATTTATAATATTAGTAGGGGTTATCAAGATCTTCACAGTGGACGCTAAATGCATTAAAAGCATCAGCTGCCAAAATTTAAGTATATTGCTCATGTGTGTTGTGGTGTAGGCCCTGCATTGATGAATCGTCCGAAAAGGCGATAATTTTATGTATTACTAACTCTTAGCCGCGGCTGTGTCCGCGGATATTTCAGTTATCGCAGTAGAAAGTATCAAGAAAGTATCAAGATCTTCACAGTGGACGCTAAATGCATTAAAAGCATCAGCTGCCAAAATTTAAGTATATTGCTCATGTGTGTTGTGGTGTAGGCCCTGCATTGATGAATCGTCCGAAAAGGCGATAATTTTATGTATTACTAACTCTTAGCCGCGGCTGTCCGCGGATATTTCAGTTATCGCAGTAGAAAGTATCAAGAAAGTATCAAGATCTTCACAGTGGACGCTAAATGCATTAAAAGCATCAGCTGCCAAAATTTAAGTATATTGCTCATGTGTGTTGTGGTGTAGGCCCTGCATTGATGAATCGTCCGAAAAGGCGATAATTTTATGTATTACTAACTCTTAGCCGCGGCTGTGTCCGCGGATATTTCAGTTATCGCAGTAGAAAGTATCAAGAAAGTATCAAGATCTTCACAGTGGACGCTAAATGCATTAAAAGCATCAGCTGCCAAAATTTAAGTATATTGCTCATGTGTGTTGTGGTGTAGGCCCTGCATTGATGAATCGTCCGAAAAGGCGATAATTTTATGTATTACTAACTCTTAGCCGCGGCTGTGTCCGCGGATATTTCAGTTATCGCAGTAGAAAGTAGCCTATGTCCTTCCAAAAGAATTAAAGTATCTCTATGCGAAATCTTATTGAAATCGGTTCAGTGGTTTAGGCTTAGAAACGTGAAAAACAAACAAACTCACATAAGAATTTTAAAATGTAGATATTGAAAGTATTCATACCCATATTCCAGACTACACATTTTACACATGTAATTCTTAGTATGTGTCAATTTAATGTGCTTGTTAACTTCGAAACTGGACTGGTGCACTTCGGAGCAGAGGGTACACTTATACACCATGGAGTGGGTATCCGCCCAATGCTGGTCTTCATGCTCTAAAGACTTCATCTCAATTGGACAGGCCGCACACATGTATGGGAACTGAAATAAAAAAAATACAATAATCCTGAACTTATAGGTCTCAAGATTTGCCAATTAAACATCAGTATCAGTTCCCCTCTTCAGATAGGAGGCCTTTGTCCTGCTATACCACGTTGGGGAGATGGGTTGGTAAAGTGTTTGTCAAATTTTTCTTTCTTCGCAGTGCTGTTCTCCCTTAGTCGGCTCTTACGACGCCCAAGGGATGAGTAGAGGTGGTGAAACGCCGTATCTTAATCCATAGGCTGCCTATCGCCAGTGTGTGCCGCGAGTCCTCACTGCAGGTGACAGGCGTAACTCAATTCCCTCCTGGCGACCGGAATCAAAAGGCGGCGAAGGGATCCCGTGCTGCCGCCCTGTCCAGTTGTCAATGACTTTTTTTTTATACCACGACGGTGGCAAACAAGCATACGGCCCGCCTGATGGTAAGCGGTTACCGCAGCCTATGGACGCCTGCGGCACCAGAGGCATTACGTGCGCGTTGACGACCCTTGAAAAACCTATTTACCCCCTTCTTGAAGAGCCCAATACTGTAGTTCCCAGGAAAAGCCTCGGCAGGGAGCTCATTTCATAGCGGGATTGTTCGCGGGAGAAAATTTCTCTGTAAACTGATCTGACTGGTTGGAAAACATCCACAGTGGCAAAACCAGTACGTGGAACCTCCAGTCGAGACAATCATCGAGCCATCGGGCCTCGCCTCAAGCCGGGGAGCCGGCCACAACCATGGAACGAGAGGACCTCCGTCTTATCTAGGGCCACCCGTAAACCTGACCTACTTTGCATTAATATATTCTTAGTAACATTACGTCCGTGTGGTGACGGATTAACAATGAAGAGTATCACCACTTCTACTTGAAGAAAGAAAGACGAAAACTTGAAACAATCTCTATACCAATCCGACTGACCAGTGTGGTATGGTAGGCCAAAACCTCCTCGTTAAGGAGAGGCCATGCCCAGCACTGGACTGTAAAAGACTGTTGATAAACATTACCTTTTGATTGTGCCAATGACTGTTATGCCTTTGTAAATCCAACTTTTTAAAGTATCCTATCCTACACTCCTTGCATTTGTAAGGCATTCTCGGGTAACCGTACCGTATTTTATCTCTTATTAAGATCTTCTCATATTCTTTCTTATCCAAAGAGACTGGCTCAGCAAACTGCGTATAATTCTTCTTTGTCACATCTGTGCTCTTTGTAACTTTTGCAAATTCACTGTATCTCTTATGTTTGTATTTCTTTTCGGAATTCTTTTTATCATTAGAAGATTTATCAACAGACTCTTCTTGCTCAAATTTAATTACACCCTCGTAATAATCTGAATCGTTATCATTACTGCCGTCACATTCCTCTTTTATATGATCGTTACATTCTTCTTTTATTTCTACATCTCTTAGTAAGTCTTCTGTAGTCATTTCTTTACTCTGCTCTTCTTCTTTCAGTGCGCTGATAACATCACTAGGTATATTATCGCCTTTCTTCTCTTCATCATATAATTCAACATCATCAGAGACATCGTTTTCTTTTTTCTCTTCTTCATAAAATTCAAAGTTGTATGTGTTTCTATGGATTCTGTCCAATGATGAAAGCGACTCAGGGTTACTTATCTTGTCCTGTAAATCGAAATGGCTTTAATTTTTTTTTAAAATTACATAAGAGTTTGACAGTTGTGAAACATGAATATAAACAGATAGTAGATCCAAATGGCTCTATTTAAAAACAGATTACACAAAGAGATACAAATACTTAAAGTCAAAATTAGAACATTCCTGCTTTTAGTGGGGGATGGTTTTTTTATTTGAAGAACCTGCAAAAGTGACTCTACTCTGCCTGATAGAAAGCATGAGTAGAATCCAAGAGTTGTAGTCCCCATACTCATTGTGAGGGTCTACCCTCAATATAGTATGAGGACCCACACTTGGGGATATAAAAGGCATGACAGTCATCGTGGCAGTGTAAGGCTCACACACTTACCACGATAGCGGTCTCGCCCTCACCAACGAAGCACGATAGCATGGATGCTGTGGCTTTAGATAGGTCTTCTGTGAGTTTAAAACAAATCATTTTAAGTATTATGATATATTATATTACTATACTTGCATTTTTGTAATAACATTGTATATACTGCATCAGCAGGCACTGCGCTGTTCTAATTCTTTCTCGGAAGACTTTCAACTTCTGCAAGAACGCCACACACTCCCAACATAACACCAGTTCGTTCTGCAAAAAATAGATCTTTGTGTCAGAAATTGAACATCTGGACTTAAGCCTCCACCAAGAACATTTACCGTAACAATAGAAACTACAAAAACACTATATATAGGCTGGGCCAAGAATTTGTTAACATTTGAATTTAATATCCCACACAAATATGTTATGGGAGTTCTTGGGACCCCTGCTACTGAAATTTGCTGGCTACAATCGTAACACATGGTTTGAACAAGATGGAGCCACTTGTCACACATCCAATGAGTACCTGCCGGTGGTCAAAGACATGTTTCCGGAAACGCTGATGTCCAGACGAGGTGACATTCCATGACCACCCAGAAGTCCAGATCTGTCCCCAGTAGACTTCTTTTTGTGGGGTTATTTGAAGAATCGTTTCTACATCAATAAACCAAATACACTACGTCAACTAAAAGAAAAATCAGCGAAGAGATGTCAGCGATGTCGCAGTCTCTTTGCAGACGAGTATTCGAAAATTTCGGTGCTCGCTTAGAAGAGTGCAAACGTCGAAATAGTGGTCATTTGGAAGAAGTAATTTTAAAAAAATAAATTCCAACTAATTAGCTTTCTCGTAAATAAATAATTTCAATACTTTTGTGTTTCATTTTAAAAGGATGGTTGCTGAACTTATTATATATATTATCAGCATCTGTATAATCCGGTATTGTATAAAATACCCAGACAATGTGCAGAACTCCTAGCTGACTTAGACCATAGCAGCAGGTTGCAATAGCGAACAGCTAACTATGCTGGAGATATTATAGTGCAAAATTGGTGACAGTTGTTGTGATAAATGTGTAGACCGATGAGGCCATCGTTAGTAATAAGCAATAATTTATCTAGTAACGCTATAAACAACAGCTAATGTAGGATAAGTTAACTATTTTATTACCTACACAAATAAAATTGAAATGTATGTTTGTAATTCATAATTAACAGCTTTTCAGTATTTTTGTCAGTACTTATATAAATATATTGTCCGTCTGTCTCTTTGTTGTGACTAATGTTTGAAACTGCTAGACCAATTTTGATGGGTATTTTACTGGCACATACCTGACGTTATAAAGAGTAACTTAGGCTACTTTTATTTTAGAAAAAGAAATAAGTTGAATGAAAAATTGAAACCAATGAAATGGTAAACAATATTGGATTCAAAAGTAAGAAAAACAGCAATAAATACAGGTTGCAAGTAGTTTATTAATAAAATCACTGCAGGCCGTTCAAAAATAGGCACTATTCTCCACAAAATAGTCTCGAGGTCTACAGGTTATATCATACATTACAATAATTATAAAAGACAGATGGCATAAGATTGATTAAGGTACCAGTTTTAGGCGCTCACTTAATATTCAGAAATTAAAAGCAAAAAACCAACCGCAAACAATGATTGCTACCATTTAATTCTGTCCTATACCTCCTTTGGGCGAGTAGGGGGCATACTGAGCAAGATAGCAGCACTGTAAATAGAAGGAAAACTTGACCCAAACCCTCTCTGAATGTCGTAAAAAAACCATTCCCGGATTACTAACCTCTCTGATCAATATAGCATAATCGGCATAGGCCTCCTTTCTAAAGAAGAGAATATGTCTAGCAGTGGGTTATTCAAGGATATTAATATTTAATTCAGTAAACTTACTTGTTTTTTATCGAGTTTTTTATCCTCTCTTAGTTCACAGAAGATTTCTCTTGTTTCCCCACTGACGAGTTGAACTCTTCGGTCAGTGCTTAAACAACCATGGCACAGAATTCTAATACGCTCGCCTTCTACTTTTACATCCATTATCAGTGATACATTCAATATTATTTATTTGTTTTGATAAAATGAGATTGTTTTTAATAAATGGACAGTTTGGCGTTTCATAGTAAGTGCTACCAGCTTAGAATTTGCCACTTCATACTCATCTCACGACAGTAACGTAGAAATAAAAGTTTATTTTTGTTTAAGATTGATTAGATTGTTTTATTTATGATTATTTTATTACTTTTACAAAGATAACATCCAACATACAAAGAATATACCATGTGTCGCGGAACACTTTACAAACATACACGAAACGGACATAAAGAACACTCAGTTTCAGAATAACAATTTAGAGAGCGCCCGGTTAAACCACTATGCCATCTGTGCAGTCGATACTAAGTACTGTATATAAGACGATTCGTTATTTAATACCTGAATTTGTTTTAATTCGTCTGATACGAAATAGAGATGTACTCAGTGGCGTAGCGTGAGTGTCGGCTGCCCGAGGCGGGAGACAATTTTGCCGCCCTCTTATTTAGCTATTTTAATTTAATGTATACTATACATTGCATACATTAATTATAGCGAACTTTTCGGCGAGAACAGTCATCATTATTTTGCATTATAAAGGTTAGATTTTAAATTAAAAAAAATTCTAAGTTTTACAATCACATTTGTTAATAAAAAAATTCTTTTACTTTAACCAACTTAGATACATATAACTTAAATTTTGTCATTATGTCTTACTCTTTTTTGTCAATAGTCTGTTGTTTTTGAAGTCTGCTTTCCAACTCCTTCCATTTGCAATAATTTTGGATGTGTAGTGCACATGATTCGTGACTTGAAACCTTAGGATTTAATTTTTCACTCAGTATTAAACCCATCAGATGAGCAAAATTTAGATCTATTCGGTGTATTTACGTTCTCAAATAAACGACAGCACAAGTAAAATAATGATGCTTTAGATGGACAATAACCCATCCAAGTACGAAAATCTTTTTCGCCGTTAGTCAATATACGGTAAAACCATTCCTTAGTAAGCCGTCTTGTCTCTCCTTTTGATGTTAAGATTAGATTATGAATCTGAGCGTGTTACTGTTGACGTTTCAGTGAAATTAATATCAATATGTTGAATAATTTCCTGTCCTTGCTGAATGAGATGCAATCGGATATTGACGTCTATGTGTTCAGGTCATTTTCCAATATCGTCGAAATATGCATCGTCGAATAGCAGACAATGCTGATGTTGTATCAATCTCTGTTTCGGAACTATGCATGTCCATATCTGGACGCACAGATGGAGACACTAATTCAGTAGATGTTGTTGAAATTTGATCTTTAGGAACAGTGTCAAGTTCTTGTATTTTTCAGCTTGTTCTAGGTTTGAAGACTCAGTTGTCTGTGATGAATTAAAGCCTAACGAAGAATCTGACCACTCAGGAACAACACTTTTTACATATTTAAGTAAAACTCCTTCATTTGCTCTAATATTTTCCAACTTAGCTCTTCTCTTTTTATGTTAAGATGCCCCACTTTGTTTTACTCTTTTCATTTTTGATGCTAAAATCAAAAAATGTTATATGATAAAAGTGAAAGTTAGAGTTGTACTCGTAAAAAAAACTATCGAACATTTCAAAAGATATACCTAGTAGATTTGAAAAAACCTTACTTTACTGAAATTTGCCGTTTTCAGGGTTTTGTACCTCAAAAGGAAAAAAATGAACCGTTACCTATCTTTACTTTTATTAAATCATTTCATTGACCGTCTGTCTAACTGTCAAGACATTTTTTCATATGAACGAGTACTTACTTACACATATTAAATTGAAATTTGTTTCAGAGTTTCTGCTTTAGATCCCTTTACAATATGAAAACACGAACACAAAACATAAACAACTGTGTGAGTATTAAAATAGTAAATAATATTAATTGAAAGTTGTTCAATAATATCACAACCGCTAAACATACTTATTGGCACAAAAATCATAATTTGGAAAGCGTAACATAATTAAAATACGAGACAATGTGAATTGGACAACTGACGATCCATCAATAAAACTTTCTTTGAATTGTCAAACTTTATCAAAGTACGTAATTCCCCGTACCTTAAAGGGGCTTTCCCGTACGTATAATAAACTATATTGAACTTAATATATATAGTTTAAATATTTACAAAATATTTTTGAAGTGAAACTTCTTTATCGAGGTTGGAAAAAATTTAGTGTAACATTTTTTCGTTACGCGTCACATTTTTTCGTTACGCGCCATCTTTTTCTTATCCCTACCACGCGTGATTCGAAGTATACTTTCTCCAGGGGAGTAGGGATTGGTAAATGTCTCCAATGTATTTGCGGCCCGTTTTGAGTAGTTACATTTTTGAAATCCAGGTGGCGATTGTATCGACTTCGGACGGGTTTAAATTATTTTTTTGAAAAATAAAGTCATAAAGAAGTTTTACTTCTTACGAGTGTACGCTAGTACACGCACACATTTTTTTTATTATTTATTGTTAAATTTTGCCGTCCCCTAAAAAGTGCCGTCAGGGGCGGATCAACCCCGGCGGCCCCACTACGCTACGATACTGCATCTATATAAATATAACAATTTTTTACAAATCATCAGTACAACAGGTTGACAAATAATCTTAACATTAATTAATTAGGAAAGTTAGTGCAGATATTACGTAGTAATTGGCAACACTGACAAAAATATAACCATGACTGACATTCATGAGTACTATTGACATCCTTCTAAGAATTGGTATCTTATTTTTATAATAACGAAATGGAAACGTATTATTTAATCACTACGCATACGGAGGATGAATTCATTAAAAATGATGCTAGACGTGATAAAATATGCATGTGTTGTTCATCACAAAACGGTCATTTAATAAATCTTAGAACATGTAAACATACAACATTCCTGAGGAATATCGTTAAAAATAAGGTAAATATGTACAAAAGTATAATAATTTCGGTTATTAAAGTTATAATTCTTTAGATTTATAAGTATTTCAATACTTTTTTCGTACATTTTCATATTTAGTGCCAAGCTATAGACGTGACTTTTTGCATTGGCGTCGTGCAAGATGGCCGTGTGTATATTTTCTTGTAATTTTATTCTGTTTTATTGTTTTGTTAGTTTCACCTTATTTATACTCTTTAATAGTGCAGTTCAGGATATCATCACCTAAAACAGGAAATAGGACAATTAAGCTTAAAAAATGAGATCAATTTGACATTTCATTATTTAGGGTTCCCTAGTCACAAAAAAACTTTTGTTTTTTTTTAATTGACCCTTAAGAAATATATAAAAATATCTAACAATAAAATCATGACATTTGTAGTTGGATTTTTTATGTTTTTATTTAATTACAATTATTGTGTTGGTGATTGTCTTTAAACTGGTATACTAAATCGGTGTACGGAACACTACACCACGTGAGGGTTGACACACATTTGGCCGGTTTTTATCTTCATAGCACATATTGTTTAATATTTTTGTTTCCGTAGTAAGAATATATCCTGTCTCGCAGGAAACTTATAAACATACATGTAACGGACACAAATTTATTTAAAAAAGAAATTGTTTTCAAATATTAATAAATAGAGTAACCTTACAATATGTATTCTCAAATTTTACAGATCAAACTTCAAGATTCATGTGTTTGTGTGGTATGTCATAACATGTTAATGAAAATTGAAGCGTTCCAAAAACAGGTCCAAGAAATCAACAACATCCTTACTAAACGGGTGAGTTTCTAAAACTGGTTAAATTCACAACGGTAGCCTTTAATAGTACACTGCCAGACCTAGGTCTCTAGTGCACCATGCTGACTGGACAGGTTTGTTTTAAATTTTCCTTCTCTTTACTTGTGCTGTTGTCACCACTTACCACACCCATGGGATGACTAGAAGTGATAACACTCTGAATTCTTAATCTCTTACCACCCAGATATATTCACATATTTATCAAGATTAACAACCATTAAACTTTATTAATTTTGGTTTTAATAATTTTAGGGATAGTATTTTTTCTTATAATGATATTTATTTCTGAAGTAAATCCTTTACATATATATTTTTACATAGTGCATAGTGACATACCGTGTGGTTTTAGTCGATCCGATTCCGACACACCAGCCCGCCGTAAACCCCGGTGGAGTGACGGCTCGAGGGGGTTGCCACACGATAAAAAAAAAGGGTGAGAGATGGAATCACCTGTCACCCCTAGACCTGCGTTTATGGAGGATGGAGATCGTTTAGTGATCTCCGGCACCTGAGTCTTCTGTGGTGCCTAGCCTGTTCCTAGGCCTGGCGGGCCAGGCGAGTTCTAAAACTCTGCCTGTAACAGAGTTATCCCTATGGTTTTACATGTTAGTATATCTGCAGACATTAGTTTAATTATATGTCTAGATCGTAAGGTAGTCATGGTGTAGGACTTGTTGTCAATGATTTTGCTCAACATAGTACAAATGGCCCCTTTACTCTTTTAAAAATTAAGATGTTAATTTTATAGTTAATGTTTACCATTTTAGTCTTACAATATGAAAATAAATACAGTCCACAACTTACATCATTCAAGCATCACCATCTTTGATTCCACGCAACCAAGTTACTTGGCTGAAGTAGATGACTTCGAAATAAAACCCGAAGTACCCGACATCGAAGTTGTTGAAGAAGACGTAGTCGATGAAGAAGACACAGACTTGCAGATGGAGATCAAAGTCGAACATGACTCCTCTGCGTCTGAACAGGAGATACCTACGAAAAAAGTGGTAAAACCAACTGCAGGTAGTAAGTATAAAGGGAAGATAAGAGTTGTATTGTTGACTTTAAAAGAGTTGAATGAGGAGAGGCAGTCCATAGCAAGAGAAGAGAAGTATTTGACATTGCCGTATAAATGTGAAGGCTGTATTGTTGGGTTCGATCATGAGCTCACCTATCAAGCTCACTTGGAACAGCGGCATAAAATGGTAAGTCTCACTCTAGAGTTGATATATATACCTATGTGCTATAGAATGAGCAACTAGTTATTATAGATAGTAGAGCCACGCTGATTTTAGCACGAACGGGTTGGCTCGACCGAAGCACTACACTCTTACAGAAGACCAACCTAAAACGCCAGCATCCGTGCTGTCGTCTTTCGTTGGTGCGTGCGAAACAAGATGGCCATTGATGCAGGGGTAACAGTTATCGTGGTAAGTAACACTGTCACGATGACTGTCATGCCTTTTACGACTATCTGCCTATCTGCTTGTAATTTAGGCTACATTTATTTAAGAAGAAAATAAGAGTTTTAGACAATACTTATCTCGTATTATTATTGTGAGTGCCGGTCGTGTGCAGATTTATGTATTTTTCCCTTTACTACTAAAACAATTATGACGAAACAGCACAGACATAATTATTTAAATTTTATAATTTTCACATACTTAGTGTTATTCCCACGGTTAAAATAAAACTAACGACATCGCAACGCCAAATAAAACAACCCTTCTGGCACACTCGGGTAAATAGTGTTGCAGTGGAAATAGAGTACGTACTGTTTACCCGAGTCATAGAGGTCAGATTTGCCCTTTGAGTAAAAACTGATTCACAGCCAAACTGTATCATCATCTGATGTATCTGTATAAATTAACTATCATCATCATCATCCTAGCATTATCCCGATTGGGTTCCAAGTGTACGCTTTGGAACCCAGAGTCTGTTGTTACTGATCTACCCAAATTTGGCTGCATACTAATTTTTACTCAAAAGAACTGGCGTATGACCTCCAGAATCCACGGAACAAATATCATTTCAGGGTTAGATAGACCAGTTGTAAGGGTATTTTAGAACACTGATGGATCGTCTGGATCGACGGCTTTACGTGCTCTTCGAAGCACAGGATCTGTATCAAACCTACAATCTAATTGAAGGGTGGTTTTTATTTTAGCGCAAAGGCAGTTTTCGTTGTGGAATATGTAAATCTGTGCTGAATTCCAAGAGTTCTTATAATGAACACACAAAGAGACACCTTCGGAGGTAAGATAATATGTTAAAGTAAACCACTACTCTAAGAAATCTAGATTCTACAAAAGATAATTTATCTAAAAAAGCTTTTCACAGATTGAAAATCTTCTCAGGCTCTCCATTCCTCCCTTCTTGTACAACATTTTCGATACGTGTGTACACCAACACACTTATGTGCTGGAATAACTTACTACTTCTACACTTTTCGCTCACCTTAAAGTAACTGGTGACGTTTGGACAGGCATTGAGGACTCCAAGGTTATATTGGCTTTGATCGATTTCTCAAAAGCTTTCAGCACCGTCAGACATGATATCCGCCTGTCTACCCTTTCCTAACAACTGAAGACGAACCTAATAAACTTGTTGGAGGAACGGGTGTCATGTTCCTCCAACACTAAAGGAGGATGCCCAACCAAGCGAGGTGATTATACCAGGTGGCTCTGATGGAATGCTAATCAGTGCGAAAATTTCTATACCGCGATACAAGATTAGTAGTTATGCCGTGTTTCCGCGTGTCTTCAATAGATGGCGTTGTAGTATGTTATTCACGAAAATATGGTTCTCTTCATATATTTGTGGGTGCCAGCAGTCCATATCGAGGAAACTGATCTTGACTCTGTTATCCCCCAAGGCAGTACTCGGTTCAGTTTGACTGTGGACCCTACAAGATGTCAGTTTATCATCTTGGGCATTCAACGTATGACTAGAAGGCTAGTAGTAGACACTGCCATACATACCAATTAATGGAACAATTATTCCCCTAAGCTCTACTGAGAAGGATTTGAGTCTTTTAAATACAACCTGGGAGTATGAACAATGGTGCCCTGGAGCAGCAACTGGAGTAATGACTTTATTTCCAGGTTAGAATGTGTGGCTTGTGGTAAACGGTACAACCACATGCAGCCAGCCGTCCAGCACTATGATGAGAAACACATGCCGGCCGGCTCGTCGCTGCAACGCGCTTACGAGTGTCACTGTGGGTTCTCTACCACGTAAGTAGGCTTAGTATGTGTTTGTTTTACATCAACTAGGTCTAGACGGCGTCTGACGTGGTTGGTGAAGATTTTGAATGCCTCCGTGGCAGTTTATATGATTGCTGATTGTCTTGAATTTGATTCCCAGGATATGTTTCGGAGTTTAAGTGTTTCCTATGTCTAATGTATATTTATATGTGTGTATATGTGTAAAAAAGTCCAAAAAAAGGTATAAAGTTTCTTTCTATTTATTTTAAGGCGGATTTAATGTTGTAAGCGTATGCCGCATTTCAACCTGTCAACCTTTGGGCAATGCAGAACCAGACATGGTAAATGCACAAAAAGGTAAGATCCTCCGACCAGGGGAGATGATCATGTCTGGCGGGCCGCGGCCCAACCATTTATGTTGGGAACTTGTATACATATATGCCAATCGATGCGAAAATTTCTATATCGCGGTAAAGCTATTCCATAATTTTTTTTATCAACTAATGCAATTATAATATTTCGGAGCAGCTCGTCTCGATCCGTGCGAGCTTCGTACAGCCTACACGCATACGTCTAGTCGCACGCACACAAACACGGTGCTGAAGTCTGCCGAACTGAAACGACGTTAGACGATGCACGGCTTTTAACGCCACACCACTGTGCCGGTCGGAGTGGGGGGTGTTAGATATATTTTCGTTACGAAATTTTTTGATTCGGTCGCCGCGTTCGAAACCCGCGATAAAAGCTATGCAATAGCTTAAAAATACTACTAGTAAGAGTAGAAAATATTGAATGAATAACACAGTTTCTCATTAGAGTAAGTGATTATTTAAGAAGTTCGTGGGCAATATAACGTTTTGTCCAAAGCTTATGAAATAGATATCCAAGGTGAAGGTCGCCCTCCCGGGCCTTCTCCGCCTCTTTCTGCGAAATGACGTCTTCGCAGAAGGCTGCGACCGCGGTAAAACAACCGGACCGGTCGAACCATATGTTTGTATCTGCAAACATTTGTTTCGAAGTTTAGCTGTTTTCTATATATAATATGTATGTATTTACAAAAAAGAAATATAAGTATTGTATTTGTCAGTCTAGTTATCATTTTCTTTTTTAATGTGTGGAAACCCCCTCGGGCCGTCACCCCACCGGGTTTTACGGCGGGGTGGTGCCACTCTGCGCCTGACGTAGGAGGGATCCGGGAACAGCTGGTATTACGACATCCAGCAGTCTAGTTATCATAGTACAAACTCTGCTTAGTTTGAAACTAGATGACGTTGTGTGTCAAATGTCCGAAATATTTGTTATTATTATTTTATTGTCTTTTACAGAGTAAATCGCATATTCCGTTATCACCAGGACAAACACAAGGAGAAGCAGGAGTGTACGGTCTGCGGCAACACTTTTGTGAACAAAAATAGTCTTAAAATTCATATGTAGTAAGTGTTGTTTGAAGTACTACAAGTTTTTTACTACGAATTATTATTACTGATGACTGATCTATAACATAGCGTTGGTAGGCCCTCACAAGGTGGTCTGACCACCTGGTCAAGGTCGCGGAAAGCTGCTGGATGCGGGCGGCACGGGACCGACTATTGTGGAGAACCTTGGGGGAAACCTATGTCCAGCAGTGAACGTATTTTGGCTGAGATGATGATGATGATGATCCATAAGTTGTTGTACTGAATCTAGGTGTTCTTTGTGTCCATTTCATGTAATATCCCTCGCAATACAGTGTTTATTGCAGGTATGGGAATAGTCTTATTTAAAAAAAAGTGTCCAAGTGCGAGTCAGATTCGCCCACTGAGGGGTTCTGTAGCAGCGATCTATGACGTTTTAAAAACGCCGTGCGGCGTGCGCATGTTTCTCTGTTTGTTTCTCTCTCTCTCTCTCTCTCTCTCTCGTAGAAAGCAAGCCAATTATTTTAATTATTACTAAAATTGAGCCTACTGATTAAGTTTATATTACATTATATTTGTTAATAATATAAAAAATATTACAATTCATTCACTAATTAACCGAAAGGAACTTCGTTCCATCCGGGTGTCCCTTGAAACCTCTTAACTTTTTTCCACCAGCACAGTGCACCAGCAGTCGTCACGCGTGTACCGGTGCGACGTTTGCAACAAGTCGTACCGCGCGAAGTCGGGTCTGACGTCACACATGCGCTCGGTGCACGCGGACGCGCCGCGCGCCTACTGCACGCCGTGCCGCACGCACTACACCACCTACTACGGGCTGCAGGCGCACCTCGCCACGCACTCACGGCACGTCACCGACAGCGACAAGAAGTAACATAGCTTCCTTGCCCTTATTAATAACTATTTATTTTTATTTTCAAAAAATACTTACAGGTACAGATTTTGATCCCTTGATCCTACACTGGAGTTTCTTGCATCACGGAATTTAAATTTATTCGGACTAATCGTCTTTCGAGATATAGGAATACAATATAAAATATATGTCTGTGTACGTACGTGCATACCTAAGTGCATACGTGCCTGCGTGCATGCGTGCGTGCGTGCGTGCCTGCGTGCTTGCGTGGGTGTGTGGGTGTGTGCGTGCGTGCGTGCGTACGTGCGTACCTGTGTGTGTTTATCGATCAATGAATTACAGGTTCACGTGTGACTATTGCGGAGCAAAATTCGTAAAGAAGTGTAATTTGCAAGTACACATCAACTGGGAGCACCTCAAATTGAACATTCATCGATGTCCCACGTGTTCCAAGGTGGGTTTCATCATCCCTTAACGGTAACCCTTACTACTCCACTGCTGGACACTTGCTTAGCCTTAAAATAAGCTTTTATCCTACTATACCACACCGGTCAGACCAGTGTGTATATGAGTATACAATTTATTTGAAATTTCCTTCCCTTTGCTGTGCAGTTATCCTGCAAAGTCTACTCCCGTAGTCGGCTCACAGACAGATTGATTCACCTTCTAATCAACGCACAGCTGATAGTGCTGGGTCTAAAAACATGAAATATTGCACAAACAAGCCTTAGGTGACGTAGGTGTGCACCAACAAATGATTTTTAAAAGGGTACAAAATGAGTGTTATTTCTGGTAAGGGGCCGTTCAAGTATTACGTAAGCAGATTTATTGCAATTATTTACCCCCCCATCCCCCTTGTCAGCAAAAGTAAGCAAAGCTCTTACCCCCTCCCCCCATGCTTACGTAAACATTTGTCAATTAATGTATTGTTTTTTTAATTTTATAATGTTATAATTATAATTTGAAAAATAAGAAAATAGATTTAGGATAGAGATTATATTTTACTGAAACGGTATTCAACATAGAGTAAAGGACAAAAATATTATATCTTACTAACATAACAAACTTATTTTAAATTTTTGGGACATATATTAAATTCAAATTAACAGTCTTCAGTCCATGAAACCCGAATCCATGATTCTAAGTTTTCGATGACATTGGATTGCTTTGATTGCTGCTCAGTGTTGTGAGTCTGCTCGCTTTCATCCGATTTTGGAATGTCTACGTCATTCTCATCGAGCCATTCAACATCATGGTGCTCTAAATTTTGAATAATGCACATCAGTTCATTAGCACGACGAGCAGCGACTCTTACAGGTCTAACTTTCCTATCAGTGTGCGTGTTTACTTTCTTATGGATCTTTTCGATGTGACGATTTAGTGACTTGACGGAAGCATGATAAAGACCACACGTTTTGCATGTTCGACTTGATAGCCTCAATTGTACCGTCGGACAAAAATAATCGTATGGCATTTGCAGGAAATCTTTGAGTGAAGCACTTAAGCGTAGAGCTAAATTGACTGGAAGATTAAGAAATTGCCCTCCTTCATCTAAAACCAAGTCGTCAACTGTTTGTTTTACTTTTACAGGTGGTGGAAGAAACCTGTTGTCTAGTAATCTAAATAGTCCACTTCTTGGATGACAGCATTCTGTATTTCTACATTTTACAATTTGGAGCAAGTATTGGCTTTCACGCACATGTTCTGAATACCATTTAATGTCTGGAAAATCAGGAAGATCTTGTTCACCTGCCCCAACATATTTTGCATTAACATTATAGCCATCAATTTCCATTGAACTCCATACTTCAGCTAATACTTTTCCTGCAAATTCGAAATTAGATCTTTCTAAATATTCATCAATTGTAACGCCACGTTCATCCAAATGAGACCCAAAATGGTCATGAGGCAATATTAAACCAGCCAGTTCCCGACTAAGAGGAGCCATTCTGCGCTCTACTCTGTTATACGCACTTCTTCCGGGAGCATTAGTAGCTAAAAACAATGCATCGAGATCATGTCGCTTAAAGTGTTGTATAGCAAACCCTATGACTTTTTGATAACGCGGATTTTCATCTGGCCCTCCATCAACCGTCATGATTACCACTGGTTTTACTAGTCCATGGTCAGTTTTAGCTAATGGTCGAAACTCTTCAAGTTCGAGAAGCGTCTCGAAATCCTGAGCATGAGTATTAGCAGTAGATGAACTATGCTTTCCACTTCGAATAGCGATGTATGTTGGTCCAGAATATCCAACGGCTTGCGGTTGTCCTAGCATATTGGAAGTGATTTTGATACCAGCATAAACAGATGGTATTAATTTATGACGCTCAGCGATTACCCAATCGTGATCAGGCAATTTGATTCTATATTCCATGTGCATTAGAAGAGGTGCTTGCTTATTTGCCGCAGTTACGCCAATAGGGACTCGAGCTTTATCATCTTGAGATATGAAAAATACTTGATCTGGTCCTAGTATGGATGCTATGTTCTCTAAATAATAGATTGATGTTTCAGCGAACTTGCTATCTAAGTGGCTCTTGTGGTGATCAGTTTGAGCCCGAATGAGCTTAACAGGGACTGTCGATACATGTCTTCGTCCCTCTGCAGAATTAGATTTTCTGGGAATCAAACGAAGATATGTCCCACTGCGACTAATGTCAAATCCCATTTTACGTAATTCTTGTGTGAGTTCATCAAGAGTTTTTACGCTGCGAATTGATTCCGTTCGTCTTCTATCATCTGCTGCACTTCCAAATAAAGCTATATCCGCGATTGTTTTCAATAGTAAAGGTTGATTGCTTTCAAGATTAGGACGTCCCACTGAATCCCTCAGAGATAGTCTTTTTTTCATTTCTGGATTTTCATGACAAATATCTTCTAACTTTCTTTTCATACCATCCCTGTGTTTCTTCTGGGCAACTGCGTTTTGAACCTTCCTGTTTAAAGACTGTTTTGCTGTTTTTATTTCCTCGCGCAACTTAATGATCTGTTTATCAACTTCAGCACGGATTGACATAGTATCTCTGGCAGAATACAAAGCATTCAAATTTTTTTCGAGTAGAGCAATCTTATTTTTCATAGCCTCCTGAGAAGGTTTTGGTCTCTGTTTATCTGTATTTTTATTAATTTCGCATTGCTGTTGTGATTCATTACCGGTTTTTATTTTATCTTCTTCCTGTTTTTTAATATTTGAAGCTGGCTGTGTAATTTGTGTTTTTTCTGCAGGTTTACAAGTTGCCTAAAAATAAAAACTTTCTATGGGTTCTGCTAAAGATTCTCTTATTAAGCTACATAAATACAAAGTATGGCAATAAATATGGTAAATACAAAACCCTATGGCTTTAAATCTAATATCTTTAAACGAGCAAATCGTTCCGGTCACAAAATACAGGGTGTTATAGTCTATTCAAGTAGGTATTTAAAAGAATATAAACAATCTTGATATGTCTTTTTATTGAAATATGCAATTATAAAATCAGATATCTGTAAAGGTGCGTACAGACATCGCGAGGCTTGCGCCGCGAATGGTTCGTCTCGAATACATCAACCTGAGGCATGCTACGGCACATGTATACGTGCGAACCATTCGCGGCGCACGCCTCACGATGTTTGTACGCACCTTTATGTACTTACAGAAAAGCAATTTTTTAATATTGGTTGAGTTTTTAAATGAATCACAACAGATTTTACACAGTTTACAATTTTAAACCACATATTTCAATAAAAAGACATATAAAGATTGTTTACATTCTGTTAAATACCTATTTGAATAGAGTATAGTTTTCTGTAGGTATATATATATATATATATGTATAAAACTGGCATCCTGTATTTTGTGACCAATTGACGGAATCAATTATAAGAAATAAATCTTTATAATGAATATTACCTCTATACTTTAAGATAGGCCATAATATTTTCTAATTAGCAAAGAGAAACTTTTTAGCGATTTCTAATATTTCTAGTAGGTACTCATAGGTACCTAAAATGATTTCGTCACTCACCTTAGAAAAAAAATGTAGTAAATTGGATTTATTCTTAGTCGCTGCTTGCAATTCTTCTTCGATTCTCTTAGATACAATAATATCTAGTTCCTTGTCGGATTTTGCTTGTAATTTATAATTTCGCCACACTTCGTTAACTAACTTTTGTACATTTTGTACTTTCGTACTTGTATGAGATTTTTTAAAACTTTCAAACAATTTTTGGTATAACTTAGATTTGTCTATTTGAAATGACATCTTATTTAAACATTAAACTTTGGATAATGGAATGAATGGTAACACAAATGTTAACTTGCTTTACTATGCTTACAATACGTCTACTCGCTATAGCAGCCAAACGAAACAATACACTGATAGAGGAAATTTAGACAAGTGAACAGCGCGCGGTAATTCCCTTACTCGGTTCTAAAGCGAGTAGGGGAATTACCGCGCACTGTTCACTAAATGTATGTATTACTTGCGGGAATCCCCGAAAATGCTTTTCGTTTTCAAGCAAAGACAATGTGTGGGTTGCCATTCGTGTAAAGAAGAAAATAACTACCGATGACGTAATCATCATCTAGACTCCCCTACCCCCCATGTCATCCAAAATAAGCAAAGCAAAGACCCCCCCGCCCCCCCATAGTGCTTACGTAATAATTGAACGGCCCCTAATGACATCTTCAAACTCACAGCAAATACTGTTCTACGATGTCAAATGTCGACTACAACGCGGGCAAAGGGTAGTTTTTAACGATTCTTGCAAATATACTTGTGTTCCAAAAGTGTCTTGTGCTGTAGGAATTCAAATGTGCTGCTGCAGTCCGTCGTCACGTGACCTACGTACACAACAAACAACGGCCGCCTCGCGACAAGATATGTCATTTCTGCGGACGTGGCTTCACTGTACGTATCCTTGATCTAAAAATTAAACACATTATTTAACATTTGTACACATTCAGCATCATTCTGTCTTCAAATGCTGGACATAGACCTCTCCTGTGAAAGGAGGTTTTGGTCCACTATATCACGTTGGCCGGACGGGTTAATTTGTGGTTTGTGTCAGTTTTTGTAGGTTGTCGGCCTTGGAAAGAGGTTTACTGGTGGTCCCAGAAGTTTGTGGTCTGTATTCGTGGCTGGAGGCGGTGGCGTCTCTTCAAAGACGACGAGGAAGAAAAAAACTGAAACCGCACCAAAGAAGTTAAGAGATAGGAGATGCTGGAGGGTCTTGATCGTGAACCTGGGATCGTCTTTATCTCACCTCCCATACGGAGACTCTCTAGCTCAGCTTTCTACAAAAAGGCTCTCTAGCCTTCTTCCGCATCGAGGACCTCCTTGATCAGAGAGAAAGAGCGAGGATAATGTGTCGCCCGTTAGGGAATCGAAAGTAGATGCGGTTGTTCTACGGATTCGCTCCAAGAACACCACCTCCTGGTCAGACGGGCTACCTGCCCGAGTGCGTCAGGGCAGTTCTCTGAGTGTTAAAGAAGTGGGCTTGATAAGCTACCGTCATTAATAACGATTAACATTGTAGAATTAATGGTTAAAATAATATTATTAATGCTCTTTTCAGACTCAAACTATCTTGAAGTCACATCTCCGCACCCACACGGGTGAAAGACCACTGCAGTGTCAACAATGCCGCGCCACTTTTGCCCACTCCGGGGCCTTATACACACACATTAAACTTAAACATAACAGAAATAATAAATAAATAATTATAGAAAATAAATGTTTTATTGACATATTAGCTGACCAGGCAACCTCGGTTGTGTCACCTATTACCCCTTTTTTTTGTTTTTCTCTTCGGGCCGGTGGGGTGACGGCCCTCTTCGGGCCGTCACCCCACCGGGGTTTACGGCAGGCTGGTGTGTCGGAATCGGACCGACTAAAACCATACGGTGTGCCACTCTGCGCCTAACATAGGAGGGATCCAGGAACAGCTGTTATTATGACATCCAGATATCTCCTAGCGCCTGCCCATCTGCAGATAAACTCTATTTAGGCGACGGACGGCACACGTGGACGTCGCGGCTCGCCACTATAGGGGATGGAGGGGTAAACCCGTCCTGTCCATCCGCGGCCACACTCAAGGCGGCATGAGGCACTGGTACGCGCGCCTCCACCGCCCGGCTCGCCGGCGGCGAATTGGGTCCGAGTGGAGATCGTCCTCCCGGGCCCTCTCCGCCGCCTCCTTCCGCGAAATTACGTCTTCGCAGAAGGTTGCGACCGTGGTAAAATAACTGTCGCTACCGACCATGGAGCCTCCTCCCAGTAACTGCAGTGAAGACCCCACGCTGCACCGCCCAGGCGGAACAAAGCGCCAGCGTGTGCTGAGCCGAGTCCGCATTGCAGTCGCAGTGGTGACAGGCGGGCCTCAATTCCCTCCTGGTGACCAAATGCAGATACTTCCCGAAGCAACCATGCCCGGCAAGGATCTACGTCAGTCGGAAGGAAAGGGTCGCGTGCTGTCGCCCTGCCCACTCGGCGATGAATGGCTGGAGAGCCTCCATGGTGGCAACGCCAGCACGTGGAGCCTCCAGCTAGGACGACCAACGAGCCATTATGGCTCGACGAGCGGCCTCTCGCTACTCGCGCATCTGTTCAGGCGGGGGTCGTATGCCGCTACCCGCCCAGAAGTCAGCCGTCCGGCGATAAACTTTGCCGAACACTTCCGCCTCCAAATCCCACGGAGGAGTTCCGGCCAAGGTCCACGCCGCCTCCGTCGACACGGTGCGGTAAGTGTCACCTATTACCCTTAGCGTAAACTAATTTGTTTACTATAAAAAAGGGTTGTAGAGTTTTTAGTTTTTAAAGAGTAATATTTTTTGCGAAACTAATAGTGGTAATCCGTGTGGTGACGGATTAAGAATACAGTGTTACCAACCCTGTTCGTTCTATGGGTGTCGTAAGAAGTGACTAAGGGAAGAAACTATTAATGAAAATATCATTACAAAGAGAAGGAAAACTTGAAACAAACCCTATTCCAACCCGTCTGGCCAACGTGGTATAGTAGGCCAAAACGTCATTGCTAAGGAGAGGCCTATGTCCAGCAGTGGACTGTAAAAGGCTATTGATGGTGATGATGAATCCGCAACGGCACGACTTCCGATTTTCAGCAAGTTATCGCTGGTTTACATGGAGAACGTTACCAAAATGGTCTCGCGGAAGCTAGGTGTACAGGTCAAGTGAGACGGTTCTTCTTGCTTGAGCATCTGTGTTTTTTTTATGAGAGCCCAGGTTCCCTTCTTGGTGGGGTGCTGTTTTCATCTTTATGATGAATTTGTGCAATATTTTTTTTTAAGGAGCTAAAATGAAACAATTGCTATGAAAAGACAGAGTATATTCTTCTTCTTCTTTTGATGAGATGTCAATGTCAAGCATTTAGTCTTCAATTTTAAGTCTTCTAATTTTCACGTCGTCTTGGCGAAGTTAATGATAAAAAATCCAGATGAAATTAAATGAAAACCGTCTTTAATCGACAAAAAAGATTTCCGCAGAGTAAGTTCAAACACCCGTCTCAAGCTGTCAAACATCAATAGTACTTGGCAACTAAGCTTTTCGCGGTATTATTGTGTGATAGTCTATTCGCAATTTAGCAACTTCTTTTGTTCCTCTAGATACGTGTCAAAATGGGCCTATTAGACAAACATTTCAGTGCTTGAAAACACGGATAAAACAACGTTTTATAAAAATGAAACCTAGCTAGATCGATTTATCGCCCCCGAAACCCCTGCATACTAATTTCATGAAAATCGTTGGAGCCGTTTCCGAGATTCCGATTATTATATACTAGCTTTTGGGTACGGCTACGCTCGCGTGGAACTTGGTATGCCACATTAAGTTTCGTAAGTAAATATTGTTATTTTTTTAATAAAAAGTATCCTATGTTACTTCTACTACCCCCAAGAACATGTGTACAAAATTTCATGATGATCGGTTAGGTAGTTTTCGCGTGAAAGGGTTAGGTTAATATATATAAGAATTGCTCGTTTTACATGTGTACACATTCATCACCATTATTATCGTCAACAGTCTTTAATAGGCCTCTCCTTAGAAAAGAGGTTTTGACTCGCCATGCCACGCTGACCAAACAGGTTTGTATAGTGTTTGTGTCATGTTTTCCTTCTCTTTTCAGTGTTGTTGTCCTTGTAATTTGTTCCTTAGTCGTCTTATACGGCACCCACAAGATAAATAGGAGTGGTGACTTTCCACATTCTTAATATATCACACAGGTGACACCAGTTATACATTAATTAACATTTTGTTGATACCCTACCATCACTAATAACTATCATCATTGTAGAATTAATAGTTCCAATAATTTGATTTATCTTTCTTTTAGACTCAAACTATTTTGAAGTCACATGTCACCCACACGGGCGAAAGACCACTGCAATGTTAGCAATGCTACACTACTTTTACCTTAAACTTAAACAAAGAAAAAATAATAAATAAATAATAACTAAATAAATATTTTATTGACGCATCCCCCCCACTGCTTCTGTTCCCCATCTGGAGGTTGTTTAATGGAGAAGAATTTTTTTATACTATTATATTTTTGTAACCTCTGACTTGAACGGTTATAAGTTTGAGCGCTGTGACCGTCTTGCAAAATGCTTATTACGTTGCTAGTTATCACAAATCAAGGAGTCGTTTCGGCATTTACTAATATGTGGAGAGTGTAATGCTCTATAGCCTTATAATATTTAAGGAGCAAGTGAAGAATGTATATAAATGGCTCAATGATTATTTGGAACAATGTTGATTATCCGTGTGGTGATGGATTAAGAACATGAGTTTCATCACTCTTATCCATCCCATGGATGTCGCACAATAGAAGCTGTATAATAATTTTCTACCATATTTCCAACATTTTCCATTATTACAATTGATTGGTTGCAGAGTGATAATATATAACCTAGTCTTCCTTGAAAAATGTACTATCTAACACTGTAATTATTCTAATCAGACCAATATTACAGAATGGGCCGACTCGACCATAAATGTGTGCAATACAATGCTACGACGGCTGTCATGCCTTTTACCTCCCCAAGCAGAGCGTGACGAAGCGTCCCACTAGGAGAGGTATTGAATTAATACATTGTTGTAAATGGCGACAAAAAGAACAAACTACGCAGGACAACTACTGCGAACAGAAACAAAATTTGAAATAAACCCATGGTGACCGATTAAGAATACATAGTGTTACACGGGTAACTGTTAGGTGATATATTCATCCCATGGGTGTCGTAAGAGGCGACTAAGGCAAGAAACTATTCAGAAAAACATCATTACAAAGAGAAGGAAAATTTAAAACGAACCCTATTCAAACACGTCTGGCCAGCTTGGTATCATCATCAACAGCCTTTTACAATCCACTGCTGGACACAGGCCACTCCTCAGCAAGGACGTTTTGGCCTACTATACCACGTTGGCCAGACGGGTTGGAATAGGGTTTGTTTCAAGTTTGCCTTCTCTTTGTAATGGTGTTGTCTTGCATATTTTGTTATATAGTGTGGTATTGTAGGCCAAAACTTCCTTGCTAAGAAGAGGCCTATGTCCAACAGTGGACTGTAAAAGACTATTGATAATGATGACGATGAAACCCTATATCAAGTTATCTGGCCATCAGAGTGGTATAGTAGGCCAAAACCTCCTTTTTAAGTAGAGACCAGCAGTGGGCTGTTGTTGAATGTGTGCATGATGTTTTGTACCATCGCGATACAGAATGTCGATGTGTTTCATTCTAATGTGTTATCATGGACTTACGTGTTGTTTATAGAGTTCTTTTATAATCTCGAAGTTCATAAAACATTTGTCTTGTCCCCACAGACGAGTCAAACTCTTCGATCAGAGCTCAAATAATCGTGGTAAAGAATGCTAGGGTGCTCGTATTCAACTTTTACATTAATTTTCAGTGATATATTCATGTTATTTATTTGCTGTAATACAATGAAGTCGTGTTTCTATATTACGGATAACTTGACGTTTTATAGTAAGTGTTACCAGCTTACAATTTAATTTGCAACTTCATACTCATATCAAGAGCGACGTATGTAGAAATAATGGTCTTATTTTGTTCTAGAGTGATCAGGTCATATTACAAATATCATCATTATCATCATCATCATCATCATCTCAGTCAAAAGACGTCCACTGCTGAACATAGGCTCTTTTTTTTATCGTCTGGTAACCCCTTCAGGCCTTCACCCCACCGGGGTTTACGGAGGCCTCTCCCAAGGTTCTCCACAATAACCGTTCCCGTGCCGCCCGCAGCCAGCAGCTTCCCACGACCTTCCCCAGGTCGTCGGACCACCTTGTGGCCTACCAAATATAAGCAAATCTATTTAAGCGAATTCGTCTTTGTATTAGTCGATTTGTATTAATTCTCTTTTTGGTAACAGAGATGTACTTTTCTTCATAAAGAAAGCATTACATTTGATTAATCATTTTCTACCATTTTTACAAAAAATTCGTTTATTTAGGTTGTAACTTAGTTTAAAAATTAATACCTAACTGTTTAATTTTCATTCGTAATATTCAAAATTATCCTTCCATCTATATAAATATTACAAATTTTTACAAATTATCAGTACAAAAGATTAATAAATAATGTTAAAATTAATTGCTTATAAAAGTTAGTGAAGGGATTACATTTTGCAGTAATTGGCAACACTGACAATAATACAACCGTGACTGACATTCATCAGTAGTTCAGTACTATTGACATCCTTCTAAGAATTGGTATCTTACTTTTATAATTACAAAATGGAAACTGAATTGAAACTGAAAACGGAGGAGGAATTTATTCAAAATGATACTACACGGGATAAAATATGCATGTGTTGTTCATCACAAAACGGTCGTTTAACAAATCTTAGAACATGTAAACATACAACATTCCTGAGGAATATCGTTAAAACTAAGGTAAATATATACAACACTATATTAATTTTGATTGTTAAAGTTATAATTTTTTGGATTTATAAGTTTTTCAATAGATTTTTCCTACATTTTCATATTTAGTGACTTGCTATAGACGTGACTTTATGCATTGGCGTCGTGCAAAATGCCCATGTGTATATTTTTTGTAATTTCATTATTTTAATAGTTTCACCTTATTTGTACTCTTCAATAGTGTAGTTCAGGATATCATCACCTAAAACAATAGGCCACTTAAGGTTTGAAAAATGAGATCAATTTGACATTTCATTATTTAGGGTTCCCTAGTCAAAAAAATTACAGTTTTTTTTATTTGTCCCTTAAGAGTCATATTTAAAGTTATCTAACAATACAATCATAATGTCTGAAGTTAGGTTTTATGTTTTTCTTTAATTACAATTGTTATGTTGGCCATTATGTCCTTAAACTGGTAAACTAAATCGGTGTACGGAACCCTACATCACGTGAGGGCCGACACGTATTTGGCCGGTTTTAATCTTTATAGTACACATTGCTTAATATTTTTGCTCCCGTAGTAAGAACATATCTTGTCTTGCAGGAAACCTATAAACTTGCATGAAACGGACACAAATAGGGGTCTTATTTATTTAAAAAAGAAATTGTTTTCAAGTATTAATAAATGATGTTGATGATGAGTGGAGTAACCTTACAATATGTATTCTTATATTTTACAGTTCAAAGTTCAAGATTCATATGTTTGTGTAGTATGTCATAACATGTTGATGAAAATTGAAGCATTCCAAAAACAGGTCCAAGAAACCAACAACATCCTTACCAAAAGGGTAAGTTTCTAAAACTAGTTTAATTCACAACGGCAGCCTTTAATAGTCCACTACCGGACGTAGACCTGTCTTTAGAAAGGAGGTTGGACTACTATTCAACATTAACCAAATTAAAAAAAATAAAATAAAAAAATATAAAATTAAATTATAATTAAATAAATTTTTTATTTATTTTTTCTAATTGGTTGGTAAAGTGCCATCACCTCTATTTATCCCGTGGGATTTTATCTGACCGGAAAGGTTTGTATAGGGTTTGTGTCAAAATTTCCTTCTCTTTGCTTGTGCTGTTATCCTGCATAGTTTACTCCTTTAGTCACCACATACCACACCCATGGGATGTCTAGATGTGATAACACTGTATTCTTAATCTCTTACCACCCAGATATATTCACATGCCTATATTTATCAAAATTAATTACCATTATACTTTGTTAATTTTCGTTTTAATAATTTGAGGGCTGTTATTCTTTAGATATTTATTTCTAAAGTAAATTTTTTACAGATATTTTACTTATTATTATATTAATACTCGTCTTTACGACTTCCTGTTACGCGTTATCGTCCCTTTAAAAAACCAATCACACAGACAAGAGGAACGCCAGATGTGACACATCAAAAATTTAATTCCTTCAATCCGATAGTTTTTTATAACAATGATACAAAGATAGGCCATTAAACGTTATACTTAAGGTTAGTGATCCTGGAATGTTGTATGGATATTTTTCAAGTCGGACTTTATAGCTAGGAGGCGCCGGCATTTCCAAAGACTCACTCTGGGAAGAAATGTCAAAACAAACCACAGAGATGTCCTTTTTTATATTTTAAGTTTGTGAACATAGATTAAATAAAAACTAAGCGGGTACAGTATAGGTTCCGGGTTGGTCTGTTAGCCATTTCTATACTTAATAGAGATGCAATTGAAGCTGTGCAGATGCTGTATCTGGGTTGATATGAGGCACTAATTTTTGGATTAAATCTTTTGCACTGAAGCACATCTTTCTTCTACTGTCATTTTCAACTAACATACTCGTAAATATCTTGTGTTGAAGACTCATGGTTGTTCGTGTTGAAGATCATTTCTTCATTAGCATATAAGCGTCTTAACACAACACGACATGCTCTTTCACTTTTGAACTGGTTGGTATTATGGGAGTTATTATTAGCAATAAATCGTTGAGAGTCGTTACGTCCATTACCCTGGTCATAAAAATTGCCTTCATGCGGTCATAAAAGTAAGGTTACGGAAGGCCAAGTCACCTGATCCTGGGGGGAATGACTGAAAGGGCAGTAGCGTCCTTGTGACTTGAGTGGTACATGTTCACGGTAGTATAATTACATACTTTGCTCTTTTAAAAAATAAATGTCAATTTTAAGGTCAATCTTTTTCATTTTAGTCTTATAACACGAAAATAAATACAGTCCACAATTTATATCGTTCAAGCATCACCATCTTTGACTCCACGAAACCACTTTATTTGACTGAGGCAGATGACTTCGAAATAAAACCAGAAGTACTCGACATGGAAGTCGTTGAAAAAGACACAGTCAAAAAAGAAGACACAGTCATAGAAGAAGACACAGTCATTGAAGAAAACACAGTCAAAGAAGAAGACACAGTCAAAGACAAAGACATAGATTTGCAGTTGGAGATCAAAGTCGAACATGACTCTTCTGCGTCTGAACAGGAGATACCACCGAAAAAGGTGGAAAAACCAACTGCGGATAGTAAGTACAAAGGGAAGATAAGAGTTGTATTTTTGTCTTTAAAAGAGTTGAATGAAGAGAGGCAGTCCATAGCAAGAGAAGAGAAGTATTTGACATTGCCGTATAAATGTGAAGGCTGTATTGTTGGGTTTGATCATGAGTTCACTTATGAAGCTCACTTGGAAAAACGGCATAAAATGGTAAGTCTCACTCTAGAGTAGATATACGAGGGGGCGTTTTTAAGTTCGCGGAATGGAGGGTATTGAGTAATAATAAAAACACAAAATTATTTTTCTTTTTCTATATATTCCCCTGCAACACGAATACATTTTTCAGATCTTTCAATTAGTTTTTTTATTCCCTCGTAAAAAAAAGTTTTATCTTTGTCTGAAAAATACGCCGAAACCGCCTCCTTAACCTCCTCATCAGTTGAAAATTTCTTACCACGTAATTCTTTTTTCATTTTTGGAAAGAGATAATAATCACTCGGAGCCAAATCTGGACTGTAGGGTGGGTGATTCAAAATACCGAAGCCCACCTTATGCAGGGCAGCCAGTGCGACTCGGCTCTTGTGAACGGGAGCATTGTCATGCAATAGCAGGACACCTTTCGTTAATTTTCCCCGTCTTTTTTCTTTGATGGGTTCTTTTAACTGTTCTAAGATTGAAGCGTAGTATTCCCCCGTTATAGAAATGCCTTTATCTTTATAATCTATCAATAATATTTCTTCTGAGTCCCAAAAAATCGTTGCCATGAGTTGCCCAGCCGACTGTGAAACCTTAAATTTCTTGGGTGGTGCTGTGCCCTTTTTGTGCCACTGCATGGAGTCTTGTTTGGACACGGGTTCATAATGATGAGCCCAAGTTTCATCCCCAGTAACAATTTGATTCAATACGCCATCCTTGTCTTCATTGCAGAGGTCCAAAAACGCACGTGAACATTCCACGCGCTGTTGTTTTTGCAATGGCGTGAGCATTCTCGGCACCCACCGTGCGCTAACCTTAGTCATGCCAAGATGATCGTGTAAAATTTTAAAAATTGTTGTATCCGATACTCCAACCATTACTGCGAGTTGTTTCTTTTTTAGTCGAGCATCTTCTAATACAATTTTTTCTACTTTTGCAATAACTTCTGGCGTAGTCACCTCAACGGAGCGCCCCGGCCTCGGGTCGTCTTCAAGTGATTCCCTGCCTTGTTTAAATAAACTATGCCACTTGTAGACCATTGTTTTTCCTGGGCAAGAATCCCCGTAAACCGATGACATCTCATTGAGTATGGTTTGAACAGACTTTCCTTGCTTAGTAAGGAACTTTATCACCGCACGGAATTCAATTTTCTTCATTTTTTTCACTTCGTTCCCAATCAAAATACTTGATCAACGATAGTTTAATAACTAATGATCCAATCACAACAAATTTTACTATGCAGACTAATTATGAGTCACTGAATACGGTAGGCATCAAAAGAGCGCGTTTACCCGCCTTTTTCACTGTCATTCCGCGAACTTAAAAACTTACCCTCGTATATACCTATTTGCTATAGAATAAGTATGTAGGTTGTTATAGATAGTAGAGCCACGCTGATTTCAGCACGAACAGGCCGGTTCGACCAGGCCAGTACCCACTCACAGGAGACCAACTTAAAACGGCAGCAGCAGTAAGTGGGTGACAACACTGCCAAAATGACTGTCATGCCTCGTACGTCTCTAAGCGGGGCTTGAGAAAGCATCTCACTAAGCCACCATACTACGTTGTGTGCGTTCACAATAAAAGTGGTGACCACAACTCTTGGATTCTATTCATGCTTTCTATCAGGCAAAGTAGGGTCACTTTAGCTGGTTCTTTAAATAAAGAAAAAGAAAGTCTTCCAAGCTTTTAAAAAGGTTTTGTCTATCTGCTTGTGACTTAGGTTACTTTTATTTAAGAAGAAAATAAGAGGTTTAGACAGTACCCGTACTTATCTCGTATTATTAATGTAAGTGCAGGTCGTGGGTGGATTTATTTGTCTTCTCTCTACTACTAGAACAATTATCACGAAACAGAGCAGACATACGAAGTGTACCAATACTTCAAATTTACCAACGAACTATTTTAAATTCTATAATTTTCTTATACCCAATGCTATTCTCATGATTTAGATTCATCAGAACGACATCTCAAACGACAAAATCCATCTAGCTGTTTAGGATACCATGCATGCCAAGAAATAAACATATATCAAATCAACCTATCGCCGTCCACTGTTGAATGAAGGTCTTCCGCAAGGAGCGCCAACTATCCCGGTCTTGAGCAATTCGTATCCATCCGCTGCCAGCCACATTCTTTAAGTCGTCAGTCCATCGCACCCCAGTGCGCCGTACACTACGTTTGCTTAATCGTGGTCTCCACTCTAGTACACTTCGGTTCCAGCGACCATCGGTTCATCTGGAGACATGGCCGGCCGACTTCCGATGCGATGTCAGTTACTCCCGTTCTCTGTCGAATACCCATCGTACGCTCAGTTACTTTAAACTTGTGAATAGCATAGCTAGCATGGATAGCATAGGTTAAATAGACAGTTGTCAGGATATGTGAGCGTACTGACATCACAAGAACGACTGTTATAGATGTTTATGACAGCCAGAACTGATGGCTTTTCGTGCTCTTCGAAGCATGAGACCTGCATCGAACCTACTAAAGCCTAATTGAAGCGTGATTTTCATTTCAGCGCAAGGGCAGTTTTATTTGTGAAATATGTACATCTGTGTTGAATACCAAAAGTTCTTATAGAGATCACATGAAGAGGCACCATCGGAGGTAAGATTATATGTAAAAGTATGCTACTACTCTTAAGAAATCTAGATTTTACAAATGACTGAATGAAACTAATTTATTAATAGCCTGCAAAGTAACAAGCATATAGCAGTAAAACAAAAAATGATAATTTAAAACAGAATAGAGCATTACGAGTACATGCTATATATTTATTTGTTTTCGTTCTATGTTCGTTTTTCCACTCAATTGTTAATATTTTATTATTGTAATGTTATTATGGTCTAAAATATGTTGGTACCTGAAAACCGAGCTTTGCTCGGTATTTTTTTTGGTAACCCTTCAAGATACCAGACAATCATCTTAGGTATTCAACGTATGACTAAAAAGCTAATAGTAGACACTGCTTTACATACCAATTAATGGAATAATTATTCCCCTAAGCTCTACTGAGAAGGATTTGGGTCTTTTAATAACAATCTGAGAATATGAACAATGGTGCCCTGGAGCAGCAACTGAAATAATGACTTTATTTCCAGGTTAGAATGTATGGCATGTGGTAAACGGTACAACCACATGGAGTTGGCCGTTCAGCACTACGATGAGAAACACATGCCGGCCGGCTCGTCGCTGCAACACGCTTACGAGTGTCACTGCGGGTTCTCTACCACGTGAGTAGAACAGGCTTCCTGGTAGGCTTAGTGTGTGTTTGTTTTACATGAAGTAGATCTCCACAATGACTGCGGTTGACGTTGTGATTGCCGCAGATTTGACTGCCTTGGTGGTAGCTTAAGTGACTGCTGTACTGAGGTTTTGGATTTCATTCCCAGATCAGACCAAATGTTAGTATGATCTGAAAATATTTGTTTCGGAGTTTGGGTATTTTCTATGCATATTTGTAAGCATTTCAAAAAAAAAGGCATCAAGTTTCTTTTTATTTATTTTAAGACGGACTTAATGTTGTAAACATAAATTCCGCATTGCCAATAGGCGATAAGGCCGCCACTTGTACTTCTTTAGCTTTAAGTCTCTTATAAATTTAATCTGGTGTACAATAAAGAGATATATTATTCCGCTCGTCAACCTGTCAACCTTTAGGCAATGCAGAGCCAAACATGGTAGATGTATGTTTTTTTTTTAAATATAGCTTAAAATAAATATGCAACAGCACAAAGGCAGGACCTTCCGACCGGGCGAAGTGATCGTGCCTGGCGGGTAGCGGCCCAACGATTGATGTTCTGAACTTGTATAAATGCTAATCGGCGCGAGCATTTCTATATCGCGATACAGGATTAGTTGTTACTCCGTAATTCGATGTGTCTTTGATAGATGACGCTGTATGCGGATGTAACATACCACAATCTAACACTAAAAGAATTAGCGAAATCGGTTCGCACGTAATGCTGTGTCCAAGGGAAAAAATTCAGATTACATTAATTTTCGTTCAAATTTGAAGAAAAAATACAACTAGTAAGAGTGGAAAATATTGAATGAAAAACAGAATTTTTCATCGGAGTAAGTAATTATTTGAAAAGATCTGTGTGACGATATAACGTATTGTCCAAAGCTCATGAAAAAGATAGCCGAGGTGAAGGTCGTTCTCCCTGGCCTTCTTCGCCTCCTTCTGCGAAATGACGTATTCACAGAAGGTTGCGACCGCGATAAAATACCGGCCATGGAGCGTATGACGGCCAGTAGCGAGAGACCTTTTCCGATATCTCCAATGTGCCAAATTTAAAATATATTTTGTTCTTGTATTTTCACTTTTCATTAAATTTAGTTTTTATGTTTTTCTTTTTTACATTTTTTTAAATAATTTACGTTTGAGCTAAGTGCAAATTCGTGACATTAAAGTGCATGCTGTGCTGTGCCTTATAATTGTAGGAGTGCACTACCCAAAAAGTTAGTGTTGCATAAAGTAATTTTATTGTTTATATTCTCAATACAAAAATAAATAAAACTTAACTGTTTTACAGGGTGAACCGCATATTCCGTTATCATCAGGACAAGCACAAGGAGAAGCAGGAGTGTACGGTTTGCGGCAACACTTTTGCGAACAAAAATAGTCTTAAAATGCATATGTAGTAAGTGTTGTTTGAAGTACTACAATTTTTTTCACTACGAATTATTATTACTGATGACTGATCCATAAGTTGTTGTACTGAATTTGGGTGTTCTTTGTGTCCGTTTCATGTAATGCCCCTGGCGATACAGTAATATATTCCAAGTGTGGGAATAGTGTTATTTAAAAAAATAGGGTGAATGCTCTCATGTTTTATGATGATTACCAATTTATTTATTATTATTTCCACCAGTAGACTGCACCAGCAGTCGTCGCGTAAGTACCGGTGCGACGAGTGCAACAAGTCGTACACCGCCAAGGCGGGGCTGATGTTACACATGCGCTCGGTGCACGCGGACGCGACGCGTGCCTACTGCGCGCAGTGCCGCACGCACTACGCCACGTGCTACGGACTGCAGGCGCATCTCGCCACGCACTCGCGACACGTCACCGACAACGACAAGAAGTAATATAGCTTTCTAGACTTATTATTAATAATTATTTACTTTTATTGTCACAAAACTATGTACAGGTACAGGTACAGGATTTAATCCCTAGATCCTACACTGGGGTTCCTTACATCGTGGGATTTAATCTCATCTAGTTCAATTGCCTTTTGGGGACATTAGAATACAATATGAAATGTGTGTGTATATGTGCGTGCGTGCGTGCGTGTGTGGGTGTGTGTGTATCGATTAATGAATCCAACTGTCATAGTACAATCTCTACTTAATTTAAAACTCGATGGCGGTGTGTGTCACATGTCGGAATTTGACAAAAATATAAAATTACAGGTTCACGTGTGACCATTGCGGAGCTAAATTCGTGAAGAAGTGTAATTTACTACAACACATCAACTGGGAGCACCTCAAGTTGAACATTCATCGATGTCCCACGTGTTCCAAGGTGAGTTTTATCATCCCTTAACCGTTACCTTTACTAGTACACTGCTGGACACTTGCCTCGCCTTAAAATCTATCCTAGTATACCACACTGGTCAGACAACTGGGTATATGACTATACATTTTATTTCAAATTTCCTCCCCTTTGCTGCAGTGCAGTTATCCTGCGCAGATTGATTCACTGACTAATCAACGCACAGCTAATAGCGCTGGATCTAAAAACATGAAATATTGCACAAACATTCCTTAGGTGACGTAGGAGTACACCAACAAATGATTTTTTTAAAGGATGCAAAATAGGGCTTAGAAATTTACATGAAACTTCGTTATTTCTGGTAATGCCATCTTCAAACTCACAGCAAATATTGTTCTACGATGTCAGATGTCGACTACCAAGCGGGAAAAATGTAGTTTTTTATGATTCTTGTAAAGATATGTGTGTTTAATGAGTATGTTGTGTTGTAGGAATTCAAATGTGCTGCTGCAGTCCGTCGTCACGTGACCTACGTACACCACAAACAACGCCCGCCACGCGACAAGATATGTGATTTCTGCGGACGTGGCTTCACTGTACGTATCCTTGGTCTAATAATTAAACCCATTACTTAATATTTGTATACATTCCTCATCATCCTGTCTTTAACTGCTGGACATAAGCCTCTCCTTAGGTTTTGGTCCACTATAACACGTTGATCGGATGGGTTAGTTTGGGGTTTGTGTCAATTTTCCGAGGTCGTCGGCCTTGGAAAGAGTTTTATTGGTGGTCCCAGAAGTTTACGGTCTGTATTCGTGGCTAGAGGCGGTGGTGTCCATGAGAAGATGGCGAAGTGGAAAAAAAGCTCTAAACTAATTAGCCGCAGCAAAGAAGTTGAGAAAGGAGATCCTGGAGGGTCTTGATCGTGACCTCTACGATCGCCCTTCATCTCCCTTACGGAGAGTCTCCAGTCCAGGTTTCTACAGAAAGCCCTGAAGCCTTCTCCCACAGCGGATGGTTCCCGCGTCGAGGGCCTCCTTGATTAGAGACGCCAGAGAGAGCGAGGATAATGTGCTGCACGTTAGGGAATCGGAAGTATCAATTGTTCTACGGATTTGCTCCAAGACCACCGTCTCCGGGTCAAACGGGCTACCTACCAGAATGCTGGCCTGCGCCCTCCACCACGTATCAGACCGCCTGAAGGAGGTACTGAACGCTGTCCTGACGTCAGGACACTTCCCTGAATGCTATAAGAGCGGGATGCTTGATAACCTACCATCACCTATAACGATCAACATTCTAGAATTAATGATTAAAATAATTTTATATATATTCTTTTCAGACTCAAACTATCTTGAAGTCACATCTCCGCACCCACACGGGCGAAAGACCACTGCAGTGTCAGCAATGCCACGCTACTTTTGCTCACTCCGGGGCCTTATATACACACAATAAACTTAAACATAATAGAAATAATAAATAAATAATCATAGAAAATAATGTTTTATTAACGCACTAGCTGCAACATGCATTATCGTCTCTGTCACATGTTGCCCTTAAGGTGAACTAATTTGTTTACTGTAAACAAGGGTTGTAGAGTTTTTAGAGTAACATTTTTGCGAAACTAACAGCTTATGCAACGAACACAATAGAAGCCCTCAGAAGGAATACTTTGCCCCCGTTTTGCAACTTTTTCTGCAATTCTTATGGTCACAGCGTGATAATGTATGGCCTATATCCTTCTTCGATGAATGGTCTATCTAACGCTGAAAGAATTTTTCAAATCGGACTAATAGTTTCTGAAATTAGCGCGTTCAAAGAAACAAACAATCTCTTCAGGTTTAATATTAGTATAGATTTCTATTACTTTTTTTATAACTCTGCCCTTCCTCTTCTCCCTTCTTTTCATAGGGAAGGTTGATTAGTGGAGCAATAAATCCACAGGTTAAATCTTCTCTCAACGTATGCAGATAAATTCTATTCTCATTGAAAGGTGACTGGTTCAAAACTGGTTTCAGTTCGGAGTCAGAGTTGTATGTATCAAGAGACTGCTCTAATTATGACATTCTATACTGCTAATTGAAGTAGCATTGTAAAAGAAATTGAAGTTCACGAAAACCTTATCAGGCCAAAAGACAAAGTCTATTTGTATAGCGTCTCCGTTCTCCGGTGGTTTGGTCCCAATTCTAGCCCTCGACAGTCGCTAATCACTCGTTGATAGCTCACATTTAATATATTGTTATAAACATAATTAAAAAATAGTAATAAACTCATAACAATTGATTTTCTTCTTCATTAAATTATTTTTTTTAAACCAGGTTTTAAATGTTTATGTAATATTCACAATAATCACAGGAAGAACTAGTTAAGTTATCAAGTTACAAATGATAACTAATTTAGATAGCTTAACTGTAGTCCTGTCCTGATGAATGAGAGACTCAGTCGTATAAAGTCTCTAAGAAAGACTCAACTTCATTTTACACGACTTAAGTCTGGAAAAAAGATTAGAGTTTCTAGTCCTTAATAACAATAATTGTAGACAAAGATTATGGAATTATTTTCATTTTTAGAATATTTTTTCTGTTTGAAGTCGGTATTAAAAAAGAAACTTTATTATTTTTAGTAAATCTGTAGTTCGATAAAGTATTTTATTTGTGTAAATATGCTCATGTTAGACAACACTGTTCAAACGGGAAAATCGAAAAAAGGGAGTCCTGTATATCTTAAAATACAAATCTACCTCTATGCGCCAGGTTATGAAATACTTATGGGGGGCGCAAAAAAAGACTTTCGAAAACCGTGCTTACTTGAATATATTATTAGTAGTTCTACTTCTTCAGTTGGTAGTAGAGCAACGCTGATTTCAGTACGAGCGGGCCGGCTCGACCGTGGCAATACTACCCTCCCACAGAAGACCAACCTAAACCGCCAGCATCCGTGTTGTCGTGTTTCGTTGGTGAGTGTGAGATCGGAGGCTCATTGATGCAGGAGTGACAGCTATCGTAGTAACTGTGTAAGCCTTACACTGTCACAATGACTGTCATGCCTTTTACGTCTCCAAGTGGGCTGTAAAAAGCATCTCACAAGGCCACCGTAGTTTGGGTCACCTACTGCATTGTCTGCATTTACAATGAGTATAGTGACCACAACTTTGGGATTTTATTCATGCTTTCTATCAGGCAGAGTGGAGTCACTTTGACAGGGTCTTAATATAGAAAAAAAAATATAACTTGAATGTTAAATTTTATTCTGGAACTAAGATTTTTTTTATATCAGTGTTATTTTTGCAAAAAAGATTTTATTTTTTATGTATGACATTACAAGTACGTATTTAGTTGTCCTCAAATTTCTGTCTTATTATAAAGTGGATTGCGTTATACTGAACACATCTGCGTACTGTCTTATGTCCATGATGTTATATTGTGTAAACAATGCATAAACATGCATAGATTGCGGCAACTACGACATTTTTGCTGCCATTTATTGGAGAGTTTCATTGTACGTCTCGGAACAACTTCATTACAACATCGTCAAATTAAAAAGAGATTAACTCGAAATATTATGATGCATTTTAAGTCATTGAATGCAGTTTTTTTGTTTATTTTACATTGGCAAGTGAAAAATAATAAACATTATCAATGTCATCATCAACAGCCTTTTACGATCCACTACTGGACATAGGCCTTATTGACATTATCAATGTAGTCGAATCCAATTAAATAAATATGCATTGTCCTTAGGAAATATTCTTAAATCTCCTCCTTACTTGAAATTCAAAAAAAAAATATATCCACAGACACCTCACACCACGGGGATGATGAATAAAAAAATAACATTCCCACTTTAAACGGTGCTCAAAACAAAAACTCAAAACTTTTACGGTGCTCAAAATTAATAGTCTTTTGTTTTGTTTTAACTACGTTAAACTTTTTAGAAATTCATTAAATATATCATATCACATCTCGTTTTAAAATCTTTTTTTAAAAAAAATTGAACAGATACTCCTTACCTAGAAACATTAAAAAGCGTAAAATAAACTCAATTATTTATTTCTTCAAAAATGCATGACTTTTGACTAAGTACTTAATTAAAAGTTATCAGTATGTAATTATAATTTAATTATTCTCAATAAAATTATAAATGAACGTTATAGATATGAAATTATTTTACTTTATAATCAAACTATATGCATTTACAAGTTGTGATGACTTATTTACTATATGACAATTCTTGTTCAAAGTCGGTGCCTTGAATAGTTGGTGTTTAAAAAATCACACAACAAATTATTGTTATTGTTACTACATTGCCTCAGATAACTTAGAATAGGTAGTTGGTATCCAACTACTTTATTCTGTATAAATAAATGTTTAAAAATTTCGGATACCTGATACATAACGGCATTTATTTTTAAATTAAGCAGAGCTTGTACTGCTTATACTTATAGCATAATTTAGTTTAAACCTTTAATTTATCTTTTTCTTGAAATTCTTAAAGTATCTATAGCCTTAAGTAACCTATCATCATTATCAGTTTATCGCAATCCATAGCATGATATAGATCCCTAGTATTACACGCTACTTTCATCTATTTTAGTCTTCTTGTATCCCGCTAAGTAATTCAAACACTAAATACGACAAAAGTCATTTCAATTTAGAATGATGTCAAAAGCAATATCTAAACGTGTTTGACGCAGTGTTCGGAACCGTACGATAATTATCGTACACTTACGATAATTTTGTGCCTGCGTACGATGTACGATAGCATATTATTATCGTACACAGATTGTACGATAATTTCTAACATGATGTAAAATTTGAGAATTTATATTATTTTACTCATGCGCTGATAGTCTAAATTTCGCATTAGCGTGATTTTATTTTGTCCAATAAAATCTTGGGAAAATACCAGGAAATGCAAGTTCTCTATTCATATTGATTCTTACGATCCGCTCTGCTAAGTTTTACCATTGCCGATACGGTAACTATATCCAGCACCTACTGTACACGCTTTCTTATTGGTTAGTATAGCATCTACCAATGCTAACAAGGGAATATAAGTTCGATATTTCGATTATGGCCGTGGTCCGATCACGCTCACAGCGCTCATAGCGTACCAACGTGCGGTCCAATTCGTGCTTTTCACGCTCACCGTTAGCGATTTCTAAGTGATAACACAAATAATTAATCTTTATGAATAGATTTCTTCTTTATATATACAAAATTTTGGCATGTTTCATACTCAACTTGCATGGGAACAGTCAAACTTTGTCTGAGTGAATTTTAAACTTGGCGCATTTATTGAACTTCCCTTGAAGTGGAAAGGAAATCAGTTCAGGTCTGTACTACGTGTAGAACATTTGGGTTTCAGTGTTCTGTTGATTTGACAGCGGTGGTTTGAAAAAGATAAACTATAGAGTACTTGCATGCATATCAATATTACAATTTATATGATTTATTTATCTATAATAGACATTATCCTAAAAAATACGATAATTTCGATCCATGTACGATAATTTTACGCCCCCGGGTACGATAATCAGTCCACTTCAGGTTGCTAACACTGGTTTGACGTTTCGCTCGGTCTAATCGAATAGCGTTACTATTATGGCTTTCGCGCAAAACATTGTTTTTTTCTTATTTATTTACGTTTTCTGAATTAAGTTTAAGTTTAACGTTACTTTGATATCTGTAGTGTTAAAAATGGAAACGGAAGATATTACTTTATGCTGTGGTTGTCTATGTTCAGAACGTAAAATGGTGCAATTAGAGGAGCATCAAAGAAAGGAATGTTTTATGAAAATTGTAAACGAAATATCTGTAAGTATATGTCAGGAAATTGTAATTAGGCCTTGTTTAAATAGAGATTCATAATTCAATAAGATTTTTATGTCATTTTCTTTTTTTTTGAACGATTTTTCGTTGTTTTTAACGCGCAGTTTGAATTATTTCATCCGCTGTCGTTTTTACAATAAACCGCTTTTATAAATTATAAAATTACATACGAACTTAAATAAATTTTGACATTACTGTCTGCTATAATCGACTTGTACTAAACAAATTAATAACCGTTTCTTGGCAGTCAGATAAAAATATTGTATCATAATTTACATTTATTCATAACATGCTTATATAACTTAAAAAATAATAATTGAGCATTTTGTCTCTTTGTGCCATCTCTTTAATACAACTCCATCAATGTTCACTTGATTTTCACTGAGAGCTGATGTCATAAAAAAGGGTTTCTTAGTCCAATTATATTTGTCCGTGTGGTGACGTATTAAGAATACATAGTGTTACCACCCCTATTCATCTCGTGGGTGTCGTAAAAGGCGACTAAGGGAACAAAGTATGCAAGACAACATCATTACAAAGAGAAGGAAAACTTAAAACAAACCCTATTCCAACCCGTCTGCCCAGCGTGGTATAGTAGGACAAAACCTCCTTGCTAAGGAGAGGCTTATGTCCAGCAGTGGACTGTAAAATGCTGTTGATAGTAAAATTAAATTTTAGAGTGAACATTCAGTAATAAATATAAATTAATATTATCCAAGTTACAGCCACAGTAAGTATAAAATACAATTAATAGTCGCACACACTTTTCTAACTATAACAAAACATACATTGTTATATGTGGTAAAAATTGAGATAAGCCCCCAACCTAAAGCGCCAGCATCCGTGCTATCTTGGTGAGCGAGAGACCGGAGGCCCATTGGTGCAGGGGTGACAGTTATCGTGATAACTATGTGATGCTTACACTGCAATGATGACTGTGACGCCTTTTACATCCCCGAGCGTGGTGTGAAAAAGCATCTTACTAGGCTGCCATAATGTGGGTCACCACACTACATTGTCTGCATTAGCAATGAGTATGGTGACCACAACTCTTTGGATTCTATTCATGTTTTCCATCAGGCAGAGTAGAGTCACTTTGGCAGGCTCTTCATAAAAAAAAAATGTTATTAAAAATATGTGTATTGGGGGTGCCTCGCTTTTTCACTTTACTTATAAATGAGCAATGACTCCATAACTATAACAGTTGTAAACATTGTTCATTGTGCAATTAGTTTGTATTGCAACAAGATCGTAATTTTTAAATCTGTTTGAACTGTGGAGGTCGCATCTATGTATATGCTTGTATGCAGAAGGTTTTGCGTGAGGTATAAAATGTGCACATGGTTAGGTTCAGTGAAAGAATGTTATAAATTTGTGACGATACAACAAGGTGTTAAGATTGCATCATTATTACTAATGCAAATGACATGATGTTTTTACAATAAAATTAGGATGCAGTCGGTGACCGCCACAAAATCATTCAATTAAATTTCTTTTATAACTTATTGTAGACACATAAATCAACCTATCGCCGTCCACAGTAGGCTAACTGACACCTTAGTCAAATTAGTTACTTCTTATCATCTGTCAAAATGACAATTTTGTATGAAAAATGTATTAAATACAAAATTGTGACGTCACTGTTTTAGACTACTCAATTGAACAATATATTTCACTGTATATTTGATTGAAATTCGTAATAGTAATAAAAAGCTATGTTAACTGTATTTTCCGAGATATTTCGCGATATTAGTTTTAATGAAATGGACATTGGTATTTATTTATGATACAGTCATCTACCCAGTTGAACAAAGGACTCCCCCAAGGAGCACCAACTATCTTATAGACATGAGCCAATATATTAACACTAGTTCAAATCTTAGTGTTTTGAATGTTTATTCTGTTTCTAGATGTTACGAGATGAGGAGTCGTTCCAGCAGTTACCAATATGGCTGTGTTGGGAGTGCAGTGCTCACATCAATAGCTTTATCACATTTACGAAGCAAGTCAAGAAGGCATATAAATTGTTTAATGACTATTTGAAACAGGTAATTTGATGATTAAGAGTTTTACCTCCCTATTCAGCCCAGAGGTATCGTAACAGGTGACTAAAGCAAGCAAACTATGCAAGACAACTGCATTGCAATGAAAAGAAAACCAAGCTGCTTGGTCAGTGTGGTATGCTTGTATGGAGGAACGGGTGTCATGATCCTCCGACCAGGCGAGGTGATCATGCCGTGCGGAACGCGGCCCAACGGCTAATGTGGGGATGTTTTATATATGCTAATCGCTGCCAGAATTTCTATATCGCGATTAGTAGTTGCTCCGTAGTTCGATGTGTCTTAGCTAGATGGCGCTGTGGCATGTATTTTTGTTTGCGCTGTATGTGGAAGTCGCCACAGTTGTGCTAAGGCATCGACACTTAACAGCAAGTCAACTTGTGTGTAGATAAGTTTACTGGTGAATATTTTAGCGATTAGAGATCCATACTACTATGCCCAGAGATTGTGGGTTCTCTCACAGAATAAATATCGTGTGATTTGAAATGTGTTCAGTTTAGTTTTCCTGTCATTAGTGAGCCTACACATTTTGTCTTGAGTCTTTGAAAACAATATTTTTTGCATAACCTCCTCGGTAAAAGTTAGCGCTTGAACTTAGTGTGACCAAACAAACTCTTTTGCTTTTCGATGTTAGCATAGAAGGTATGTAGGTGTTTAATAGTAGGTTTATTAAAAGTTTGATTACTACTGATATATTATATTTACAAAATGTGGCGACTTCCAAATACAGCAGAAACAAAGATATACTGCAGCGCCATCTACCGAAGATACACCGAACTACAGAGTAAGTAATCCTGTATCGCGATATAGAAATTCTCGCGCCGATTAGCATTTATACAATATCTTAACAGCATCCGTTGGGTCGCGGTCCGACAGGCGTGATCACCTCGCCTAGTCGCAGAATCCCCCCTTTGTGTAGGAGGGACATGACACTAGTTCATCCGCACATACATATTCAGTGTATACCATAACCATTCTTTAATTGTAGGTGGGTGTAATTTATTTATACAAATAAATAAAATTGAAGCGTTCAAAAAATCAATTTTCAAAATTTTCGTCTGTCTGTCAATTTGTACCGGCTAATTTCTGTAACGACTGAACTGATTTTCATGCGAACTTCACTGGCAGATAGCTGATGTTATAAAAAGCAATTTAGGCTACTTATATATCAGAAAAATAGACGTACGCGAATATAAACTTCAAACCAATAATATAGTGAACAATCTTCGATTTCATAGCAACAACTACCACGATACGCAGCTAGTCTATGATATGAATGTATTTAAAAATATATAAGTATATTTATTAGTAGTCTGGTTACGACAGAACAGGTTTTGCCTACTTTGGAATCAGAGGGAAAAATACACAAAGTCGCGACAACTAACAAGTTTATAGTTAATGTAAATTTTCCAGGTCTAAATGTTTTTTCAAAAACAAATCAATTATTAATCGATACTGCAAGTATTTCTCCTTTTTTTTTACTGTGGAGAAATCCCCCCGAATACCACCCACTAGTGGTTACGTCGGACTCGAACCGACCAAAAACCGCACGCTGTCTCAGGTACCAGTAGCTGGCGAAACAGGTGTACCCTAGAAAGGAAATCCCTGGAACCCCGACATATCTCGGGCCATCTACCTACGGCTTGCAAATGACCCCTTTTCTGCCCCCAAACGTGCGCGTGCTCCGTAGCACCTCGCCGTACAATCCTGGCCTGCTTCTGCTAGAGTGACAGATGGCCTCACCTGTCACCCCTAGGCTTGCACTTATGGAGGACGGAGATTGTTTTGCAATCTCCGGCCCCCGAACCGTCTGCGATACTGGGCCCGTTCCCAGGCCTGGCGGACCGGGAGAGTTCTAAACCTCTCCCGGGCCCGCTCCGACATATCCTTTGCAAGCATAACTTGCTCGCAGAAGGTGACGGTGGAGTTCCATGCGCTCTCACTCCGCAACATGGCCGTAATCATCAGTCAATCAGTAATCATGCTACCGAGCGAGAGAATTCCCACTCCACTGGCCGACATAAGGTAACGCCTAAGTGCCGCCCACACTGAGCATTCCCCAGCGTGTAGAGTGCCGTGTCAACGGTCCGGCTATCGCAGTGGTGGCTCTCAGGTGTTGGCGCCTTTCAGATCCGACACAGGTGATCTCCGAAGCATCCTTTCCCAGTGACCTCATGCGTCAGCCGGTATAAAAGTGTCCCGTGATTCCTCTCAAGGCAATCCTCCATAACGGGTCTTACCATCACAATGACCGTGTGCCTGTGAAAGAATATCTCCTAACCGTAACCTAATCCTTGGACCTCTAGGGGACACACACATACACATACAAATACACACACAGTACTAACCTACTTTTAGGTCCGTATTTATGGCATTTTCTTGCTTATCTGACATTAATTTTATATTCCATACCTAGAGCTCTCATTTAGTATAACAAGGGACATTATGTGTCTGATATACAGGTATTTAAACCATGTTCAGAGGGCAGTTTCTCCAAGTTCAGAATTCCAATACCACGATACACTGTACTGCTTTGACGTAGTGTACAAAATACCACTTTGTGAATCTCCTTTTCCTTCCATTTCAGGCTAAACCAAAATCAGCATTAGACGTACAAACATTATCGAAATTAAATTCTCAAAACTTGTACAACATAAGTATAGAAGTAGCCGAAGAAATAGAATGTTGTGTCACAGTGTTACCAGTAATAAAAAATGAGGACCACAGACAACCATCACCGGTGCCGAGTATTAAAGACGAATATGACAATACACTACCTGACACCAACTCTGATGATGAAAAACTAATAGACATATCAAAAAAGATAGCAAGAGTGAAAAAGAAAAAACGAAAGAAAAAAGAGGTTGTAATTTATAAAGAGATAGAGTTGGGAGCAGAAGATTTAGAAGAAGAAAGAAGATTAGCTATGCTGAAAGAGGATTATGTTAATGCTATGTTTAGGTGTGAACGGTGCATTCTATCGTTTCCTAATGCAGAAGATTTGAGCGATCATATCAATAAAAAACATAAACTTGTGAGTATATGCCGATGCAATATACCTAGTCTTGCCATAAATATTGTAATAAAGAAAAAAGAAAATTGTTAACTGCAAATAACATTTATTACTTTTACAGTGTGTCAGTTTAATACATAAATATAAAACAATTAAAAATATAAAAAGCTTATTCGAAGTGGTCTCCATTGGCTGCAATACAGTCCTTTAAACGATGAGGCCAGTTATCAATAGAAGCACGCACTCTTTCCATGGGAAAATTCTTCACTGCCAATCGTATAGATTGTTTTAGGGACTCCAAATTATCATGGCGTTTAGAGCAAGCTGTACTCTCTAAAACTGACCACAAATCATAATCCAGCGGATTAAGATCGGGACTAGACGACGGCCAGTCTTCAGCTCTGATGAAGTCCGAAACGTTCGATTCCAACCAAGACTGCGTGGACCGAGCTTTATGACCCGGCGCCGAGTCTTGCTGGAAGGACCATACTTGGTTATTGAACATGGTGATGTTAAGGGGCTTAACTACCTTCTCAAGAATGGTATCTTGATACACTTGTGCCGATGTTTTGATACCTTTTTCACAAAAATATGGCTCAGTCACTCCTTCATAGCTAACACCCCACCAAACCATCACTGAAGTCGGATAATGTCCACGTTGCACTCTGTCGACTAATTGGGAAGCTTCCTTAGAGCTTTGAGCATAAATACGGTCATTTTGTTTGTTAAAATGTTGCTCAATTGTAAAAATTTTCTCATCCGTAAACAAAATTTTTCTGTGACCTCCCTTTGCGTACCGCTTCAGTAGTTGTTTCGATTTTACCACCCTATTCTTCTTTAAATTATCAGTTAAGAAATGGCCAGTGCGTCTCTTATAGGCTGCAAGTCCTAAGTCATCTTTTAAAATACGCGACATGGTTCTAGGTGCTATCTTCATTTCCCGAGATAAAATCTTTTGCTTTCGGACAGGATTTCTTCGAATTCTTTCCCTTACTGCTTTGACCACCTTTTTCGTACGAACACTACGTGGACGGCCAGATCTTTTTCTGTCACAAACAGAGGAGGTCTCATTGTACCTATTAATAGCCCGGTACACAAACATTTTACTAATACCAAGTGTATGGAGAGTTTTAAAAATTGCATTTGGCTCCATACCTACTTTGTGTAATGCTATCACAGCGATTCGGTTCTCTTTATCACCCCACACCATTTTAATATCGCAAAATATTTTACAATGTATTGGCGCCAAAATGAGAAAACACAATGAACAATCGTATAAAAATGACAGATTCGAAATTCAAATGTAATATTTTTTTATAATTAAGTGTAACAGTATTTATGGCCAGACTAAGTATACTTTGATCTATAAATCATTTCGAATACCATTTTTTGTTAACTTTATCTAAATCCTATATACGTAGCTTTATACAGTATATGGAATTATTAGCCATGAACAATAACACGGTCAATTCATAGTCGTGCACGAGTGCGTGTACGGGTGAAAGCGTGCGTACTTACGTGCATGCGTGCGTGCGTGTATACTTATTCTACATCTAGTACAACACATAATGTCAAGTTAAACTGGTACTTAGATTTTTTCCTGTTTATTGACAAATTTGTAAATATACTTATTTATATATTTATATATACTTATTTATATATTTATATATACTTATTTATATATATACAGTACTCTGTATAACGGACGGTGATGAATTGTAAATATGGAGTGAGAGTAAGAGACCAAACTACGCTGAACAACAGCTCTGCAAACTTGACACAAACTCTATTACAACTCGTCTAACCAGGGTGGGCTTCCAAACCACCTTTCCATGGCCTATGTCTAGGGTTATTATAGGTTGGTGATGGTATGTTCATTGTTTGGCAGAACGCGTCCAACTTTAAATGCTCGATCTGCGAATGTTCATTCAGCAGCGAAGTATCATACAACTACCACACGAATAAACACACGAGGCGGTTCCAATGCGTCGTGTGCAGTCAGTGCTACCACACCAAGAGGGGGGTAGTCAAGCATTTTGAACAGACACACTATCACGGGTAAGTTTTTTGAAGTGAAAAATTCTTTGTACTTTTTACGATGGGTAAAAAATGGTAAACTCGCGTCAGAACACGTGTCCTGATCGAAAATTCGTAAGACGAAGGGAGAGTAGACCGCCGGTGCGGCTTAGGAGAAGAAGTATCACCGTCTCTTTCTACCGCGCGGCGAAAATGTATGCCTGCGCCTGCTGTTTCGTTTAGGCGACGCAGAGCGCTTGCGCGAGCGTGCGTGTGTATATAAATTATCATGTTTGTGTACGATAGCGCAATAAATGAATATTGTATTTTACCACATAAATGATAGTAGTTTTATACTGATAATTAAAGCAATTCGTGCAAAATTATTCCCTAACCATTCCAAAATATTAAAAATGCACAACGCTAATATTCAAGTTTTCACTTCTGCCGGCACTCCCGGAGTGCAACCCGTTTTTATATTCACTAGTAGAATAGTTTCAGATTTTGTGATGATATGAATTTACTGATAGTAATACTCGTATATATATTTGAATATACCTGCTAAAGGGAATCTTCTCTGCCTGATGGAAACCAAAAATAGAATCCAAACATGGTGGTCACCATACCCATTGCTAATGCAGACAATGCAGTACAGTGACCCATACTAAGTCGACCTAGTGAGATACTTTTTTCACGTCTCGCTTAAAGGATCCAGGATCTTAGTGGGAGGGAGACACATGCGTTAAAAGGAGACAGATCGAATCCACGACATATAAATGTCTTTAGAAACGTATAAGTGCGTTTAACAGCAGTCTGGTTATTGCAGTGCAGGTTCTATCTAGTTTGAGATCTGTCGTGCATGAGATCCGTCATGTTATTGAATTTCGTCTTCATCATTACAATACTATTAAATACATTATTAATTATAAATACATTTTTTTTCTATATTAAGAGCCTATCAAAGTGACTCTACTCTGCCTGATAGAAAGCATGAATAGAATCCAAGAGTTGTGGTCACCATACTCATTGCAAATGCAGACAATGCAGTATGGTGACTCACACTATGGCGCTTGGGGACGTAAAAGGCATGACAGTCATCGTGACACTGGAAGGGTTACACAGTTACCACAATAACTGTCACCCCTGCATCAATGGGCCTCCGGTCTCACACTCACCAACGAAACACGACAACACGGATGCTGTCGCTTTAGGTTGGTCTTCTGTGGGAGGGTAGTATTGCCCCGGTTCAGCCGGCCCGCTCGTGCTGAAATCAGCGTGGGTCTACTACCTAGGAAACTTAAATTTAAGATAAAGAGAAAATATCATTTTACTTCCAGACCCCCAATAGAACTGGAAATACAGTACGAGAAGAGTTTGAAGACGGACGAAACAGAAGATTCGAGAGATAACAGGTACCACATTGTTTTATGAGGATGTATTCCTAGCTGATGTCGGTAGCAGCAGCCAGTCTCAACCCAGTCCAGCCAAGTACGCAGGAGATTATAGTGCACAAGTGTCTGTGCAAACATAGGTGCACTCTCTGTTCCCTCACTCTCACAATTGACGGCACTATTATCCGACACGACCGGGGAGAGATCAGACGCACAACAACAATACAAGGTGACAATGTGACCTAAAAGCGGATCGTCCATAAATTATGTTAAGAGAAATTTATGATTTTTGACCGTCCCTGACCAGCAGTCAGTCAAAGTTTGCCTATTTTATCAGTCACTGCTGGACATAGACTTCTTAGAAATAAGTTTTTGACCTTCTATACCTGACCAGACCAGTTCGTATAGGATTTGTATCAGGTGTTTCTTCTCTTTTCAGTGCGTGTGTTACTTGCTTCCTTAGTCGGCTCCTACAACACCGACGGGATGAATATGGGTGGTGACACTCTTAGTCCATCACTACACAGATTATTACCCAATTTATTTAATATCTTAAAAACTTATTACCATTCCAGTATAACACAGCCAACGGCGTCATTCCCATGCGAATTCTGTGATAAGATCTTCAGATGGAAAACTTCTTTAAGGAAACATGCGGAGACGCATCGCATTGAGACTGGACAGAAGAGGAAACCGTATTGTGAGCCTTGTAGGTATGTACCTGTCATGGGGCAAAAGATGTCCTACCTTTTCGGTAGTAGATAAGCAACTCAAGAGTCACTAGTCCGTTTTTTGAGTTCCTTCCAACATATGGAAGGAGGGTTTGGTAACCTTATTTACTCATCTAGACACTTTATGAATAAATAAATGACTAAGTGAATAAATATTTAGGACATTTGACACACAACGCCATCTAGTTCCAAACTAAGTAGAGCTTGTACTATGGGTAATAGACAAGTTATAAAAATACATGTATACTTTTTTTGTAAATACATACATATTATACATAGAAAACACCCAAACACCCACCTTATAAACTAGTTTTTAGAATAATTACATTATTAACTTAGCTATTTCAATTTGTAATAGGTAGTTTTGAACGGAATGTGATTCGTGGGGTGGGACGCACGACTCACCGCGTGCGAGTTGTACGCCCCACCCCACGACTCGACGACTCGGCATCAGAATGTCGTTTGGGTGCGATCATTACAGTATAGCACCTGTAATATTTTGCACGCACGTCAACTAATACAGTTTTCTTCTCGCGTCGTTCGTTGTCCGCGTTTTGATAAGGTGACGTGATAAAATCACTGCATTGGAAGTTTTAGACTGCTCGAGTGATATCGGGGTCCGAAAATTCACTCCGGTTCAACGACGTGCACTCACTCTTCCAAACATTTACATACATTCAAATAACGCTATTACTTTACGACCGTCCGACAAAGATGGCCAGGTCAATACCGTACGGCAGCCAATAGCCAGCAGTACAGGTAGGCGACTTGTTATATTTATGCCAATATATAAGTATGTGTGTGGATGTTTGTTCACAGACTATCTTTCACAACGACATCAAATCTCCAAAAGCATGTGAAGACTAGCTCCAAGCACCAGATACAGTTGAAACTTAGGTGAGGAAAACCCCTCCAGGATTCTGTAATGTTAACAACTGTATGGCATAATGGTTTAAGTGGTCACCTCGCCTATTCCTGCTGTGCTGACGTATTCTTCTGACCTGGTTAAGATTGCTTTAAATGGCAATGTGTTAATCTAAGCAGAGACTGTGAGAGTGGAGACCACGATTGGGCAAACGTAGTGTAGAGCGCCCTGTGGCGCGATGGACTGACGACTTGAAGGTGGCTGGCAGCGATGGATGTGAATAGCCCAAGACCGGGATAGTTGGCGCTTCTTGGAGAAGACCTTCGTTCAGCAGTGGACGGCGATAGCTTGATTTGATAATTCACGCGCTTACCCTCTATAAATAATTCCAAAACCAATAAGTAATTGTTTATTTTCACTAGGAAATTGACAGAAAGTCTTCCACCGGAGTCCTCAAACCCTGAGAAGCGTCAAGCTCACATCGAGGAGATACGGTCCTCCGTGAACAGCTCCCGACAGATGTACCCTTGCCCCCAGTGTGACAAGAAGTTCCAGTGGAGGGGGAACCTGTTGAGACATGTCAACAGCCATGTGGCTAGGTAAGCATAAGGTGACAGCTGAGATGATAGTTGTGGAGTACACCAAGAATTAAAACTGTTGAAATTTATAAAACATTTTAGGCAGGTTCTGAACAAGGCAAAGTTGATACACTACTCTTTAATCGCGATTTCCAGTCTAGCACATGTCGGCACCAGCGTCCAGCAGTCCGCCTGGAGACATAGACATAGATTGCTTTTTTATATATTTACTGTAATCTTACTGAATGTCAAACAGAAAAGTTTTATTTGCCCCATTTAATATAAAAAATCTGACGTGAAATACCGCTCGCTTATACAAATTTATGTAATATAAATTGTATTTTATTATGGTCGAATTTCGACCACTGGGCGACCACTAGTATTATTAGTTAGAATATGTATTTGTTACAGAGCAAACGGCGAGCTAGTCTGCAAGCCGTGCAACCGAACATTCTCCTCGATAGCCACCTACAAGCAACACATGAAAATTAGCAAGAAACACGTCAGCGAAAACGAATTTAAGTAAGTACTAAACAAAATATAGGTGGCAGAGTCATGTCAGCACGAAGAGGTCAACTCGACCGGGGCAGTACTACCCTCTAACAGAAGATCAACCTAAAGCGACAACATCCATGCTGTCGTGTTTCGTTGATGAGTGTGAAACTTACAGGGGTTACAGATGTCTTGGTAACGGTGTGAACGTTACACTGTCACGATGACTGTCATGCCTTGTCTGTCGTCCCCAAGCGAGGTGTGAAAAAGCATCACACTAGGCCGCCATGATGAGTCACCATGTTGCATTGTCTGCATTCGCAATGAGTATGATGACCACATCTTGAAACTTATGCTCTCCACGCTTTCTTTTTTACTTCATGCATTCCTTCGGGCAGAGTAGAATCACTTGAGAAGGCTCTTAAAAAAAATCCTCAGCATCATCGCCTACTGGTAGCGTGCCCAAAAAACTGACAGCATTGCCACGTTGAATGGCAACACTAATTCTCTCTGCTAGAAAAATACTGACTTAGTCCAGAGAAGCATTGATCAGATGCTTGACTATGTTTGTGCTATGTTTTAAGAACTAAAACAAAGCACAAGCGCTTAGACCCCATAATCCAAGTGTCTCGACCCCAAATTGATCATTTTTTCGTCTTCACGTCGTTTGAGGTTTGCCACAGATGTAGCTGTAACGCCGGGATGACCGGCTGCACTTTAATTTTAAATTAGGTTGAAACTTATGTCGTAGTATTTATGTAGGGTATATAGGGTTCCCACCAAGTATTTAAGGACCAAGTCAACCTCACCTGCAAGTGAGGGCAGAGCTGCTGATCGACAGACGAGGAACTGGTAAACAAAACATCTCGATTAGCGGCAATAGTCTCGCCAACTACGTGGAACCAAAACACTAGCGAAAATCTGCGTTTTATATGCGTCTGCCTACCTTTCGGGGAACAGGCGTAATTTTATGTATGTATGATACTGAAAAAGGAATGGAAAAGTAGTATTTTTTTATATCTTCAGTTCAATGTTATAAATGATAGCTACATATGACGTCACGCCTCAGTATTCCGTAAAAAAATGTGCCTCGTCTATTTTGACGGTAAATAAATAGTGATTGACTTTAGCAGTCATCTACTGTGTTACTGCAGGTACATGTGTAGCGAGTGTGGGAAGCGGTTCGCGAACAAGACACGCCTCAAAGATCACGTGGACTGGGAACATCTCAAGAACTTCGTTCACACATGTAGCGTCTGTCAAAAGGTAGTTCACGCGATAATCTACTTTAAAACTATAGTAATACAGCTCAAAATCCCGTGTGGCTTGATTGAGATAAGACGTTGTGGTCAATGTTACCAATGGATAGCCAGGGAGAAGTCCTGTAACTTTTATAATTCCTAAATGCATCCCTAGAGAGTTATTCTGCTCTTTCGGTACTGTGAACTTGGTATGATGACGTACTCCTAGCTAATTTCGGCCACGGCAGCCAGTTTCAACGAAGACCAACTAAGCAGAGGATTTATAGTGTACAAGTATGTGCGCAAACAGGTACACTTTCCGTTCCCTCACTCACAATCCCATGGAACTGTTTTCCAACACGACCGGGCAGAGACGGCTTTATGCGCTCTCTGACGCACCGGGCTCAAGACCCCAACCTCCAAACTCCTACGGGTTGTAATCATTTATATCACCAGAAAAACTCACTCAAACCCGGTAAAACTAAAAGTTGTCACCCATCCACATTGTGGCCGCGGCCTACTTGTTTGGCCTTACAGATATCAACGTGTTCTCTTCCATCGACAGGTGTTCAAGAGTCACACGTCGCTATACCTCCACCGTCAGGTCGTGCACAAGAAGGACAACGCGGAACACTTGTGTGACCACTGCGGGAAACCGTTTCCGGTATGTGATAATATGTACACGCATTTCACATATATATAAAAAAAACAACGAGTTGCATCCCGGGAGTGCCGGCAGAAGTGAAAACTTAAATATTAACATTGTGCATTATCGATATTTTGGTATGGTTAGGGAATAATTTGGCAGGAATTACTTTAATTACCAGTATAAAAGTACTATCATTTATGTGGTAAAATACAATATTCATTTATTGCGCTATCGTACACAAACGACAATTTATATACACACGCACGTTCGCTCAAGCACCCTGCGCCGCCTAAACGAAACAGCAGGCGCAGGCATACATTTTCGCCGCGCGGTAGAAAGAGACGGCGATACTTCCTCTCCTACGCCGCGCCGGCGGTCTACTCTCCCTTCGTCTTACAAAAGTTCGATCAGGTCACGTGTCCTGACGCGAGTTTAACATTTTTTACTCAAAGAAGTTTTCACTTCAAAAATTAAACCACCATTGAATGTTGATCTCTAGTAATAGATGTGAACCATTGTAATTATTTAGTGGAAATAGTGAGGATAAAAGAGTAACTCACATAAGATCCTTATTCAGATATCCACCATTCCAACAGACGATCTGTTTTCACATCACTAAATATAAAAAAAAAACAAAGCGTTTGTGTGTACTTATGTACGCACGTAAGAAGTTACACTTCTTTGGTGTAACAAGATAAAAATCTTTCTAATAATGTTATCCTTCGCGTTATCCTATGTTTGTAGAGAAAACGACACTAATATATAATTAATACAATGAAAGAAAGTTTTATTATAACGCATTATCTAGTCAAATAAATTATATTAAAAAAAATCTTTATACACAATAAAAAACTAAAATGTTGACTAGTTAATTTCCTGGTGTCGGTTTTTCGTGACGGCGTGCGCGCGCATCGCAAAAATTTACTCTCATATGTAATATCTCACATTTCACTTACCATCTGTATTCGATCTCTATTCATAAAATCACTATGTGCCGACTTCCACATAAAACACATACTACAGCGCCACCTGTTAAAAACACACCGAACTACGGAGTAAACACACAAAGTCTGTATCACGATATAGAGAATGCACGTGTCAATTAGCATTTATAGAAGTTACCAACATCAAATGTTGCGCCGCCTCGAATTGTCGGCGAATCCTTCCTTTGTGTTGGAGGGACTGACTCCCGGTCCTCCGCAACTGCCTCATTTGATTTCATGAAAAGGAAATGTCCTGTGTGGCATGCTATGGCCAGCAGTGGACTTTTAAAGACAGTTGATGTTGATGATTACAGAGCCACGCAAAGCTTCGTTCCCACATCACGGCTCTGCACAGCGGCGAGTCTGCCTACAAGTGTACCACGTGTGGTGCCTGCTTCAGCTGGCACTCCTGCCTCTCGCGACACGCCAGGAAGGTTCACCCTCGACCTACCAACTCTTCGCAGTAGTATAAGACTGGTCTGTTAGTTTAGTGGATGGTGACCCTGATTGTTAAGCTGGAGGTCTTAGGTTCGATTCTGGATAAATATTGGGTGATGAACACGATCACTTGTTCTGTGTCTTATATAATTTATCTATAGTGTGTATATCAGCATAGTACAGGATTCGATTCGGATCGGGGATTCGTGTGTGAGATGGTTGAGTTTATTACTAAATCAAACATATACACTCATCAAAAAAGTTCACATTCAGTTGGAAAACATGAGATATTATTTTCTGTGTCAAATGTCTAAATATTTTCTTGTTTTTTTTTGTTTTTTTTTCAATCCATGAAATTTATAATTTAAAGAAATACGAATATATAATTAAATTATATTTTATTTATCAACTTGACAAAAATGACTCCTCGCTTGGCTTAAACGAACACAGAAACCCTCCTGGGCTGGATCTGGGCTCTATCTGGATGCTGTAGGTCGAGTTATAGATATGTCCCATTCTTAAATAACAACTTCTTTGACCTCTTACAGACTTCTTGAGAGAATGAATGTGGCTGATAACTCCTAACAGCTTGCTTGAGAACATCCCATGCGTGCTTGATTAGGTCTAAGTCTGAAGAGCGGTAAGCTAGTCTAACATCCTCGTTTATTACTTTCGGAGAGCAATGCTCACATGTTGAGCTCAACGTGCCAGCGCAGTATCGTCAACCAACACAAATTATTCACCATAATTTACCAACTTCTTTTGTTCTCATCCCTAATTTTGTCACATAGATAAGTGTCGAAACGGGCCTATTAGACAACGCCATCTACTGCAGTATTTAGCTTTTGCGTTGCTGTGTCAGTAAAACAGCATTTATTTTCGTATTCTAATGACATTGTACAAGTTTTGCATTGTTTAAAAACACGGATAAAACAACGTTTTCTAAAATGAAACTTAGCTAGATCGATTTATCGCCCGCGAAACCCCCTGCATACTAAGGGTCGATTTATACTAGCGCAGAGTCGAAGCGCATCGAAGCGTCAAATTTTTTACAACTAAAACGAAGCCGCACGAATGCGCGCGTATTCGGACGAATGCGTGCGTATTCGCACGCGCACTCCCACGTGTAGTATTGGGACCAACAGCTTTTTCCCAAGCATTATTTTTGGAATGTTTGTCACTATAATTTTTAGCTTTTGGATTAAATAGGCATGCATATTTTTGCACCAGGTAAATTAATTTTTCGTTCGAGTCCATTGTGATTAACACCGACGCAGGCCCATTTCCGACTGATGACGCGTTGGTTCGCTAGTGGGCGCGTGGATACACGAGAATGCGCGCGCACCAATCAGCCTTATGCGCGCGCAGACGCGCGAATTCCGACGAATGCGCGCGTCTGCGCGCGTCTTTTTAAAATTTCCGAAGTAATGTGTGCGTTACGCTGTGGAGTTAAGGTTGAATTTGTTATGTTAAGTTTTGGATAGACGCTTCGATGCGCTTCGACTCTGCGCTAGTATAAATCGACCCTTAATCTCATGAAAATCGTTGGAGCTGTTTCCGAGACTTAGATTATATTACATATACGAGAATTGTTCGTTTAATGGTGTTAGATGAAGTTAGTTAGTAAACACAAAAGATTTTGTATATTTTACAATCAAACGATGTGTTCCTAATAAGGAATACAAGAGTAATAATTTATTTTTAAAAGTTCTAAGCAATGAAAAAAAATATTTCACCTCTTTCCAAGTGAACAGACACAAAACAAATGGTCGTGTTCATTATACAATACTGAAATAACCAATATTATCAACAGCCTTTAACAGTCCACTGCTGGACATAGACCTCTTCTTAGCAGGGAGATTTTGGCCTAATATACAATAGCCATTAGTTGGTATAGTGTTTGTTTCAAGTTTCCTTCTCTGTGCAGTGTTGTCTTACATATTTTGTTCCCTTAGTCACCTCTTATGACACCTGAGAGCAAGACCCAAGAGCCTGCCAAAGTGACTCTACTGCCTAACGGAAAGTATGAATAGAATCCAAAAGTTGTGGTCATCATACTCATTGCAAATGTAGACAATGCAGTATGGTGACCCACACTATGGCGTCCTTGTGAGATGCTTTTTCACACCCCGCTTGGGGACGTAAAAGGCATGACAGTCATCGTGACAGTGTAAGGCTTACACAGTTATCACGACAACTGTCACCGCTGCATCAATGGGCCTCCGGTCTCGCACTCACCAACGAAACACGACAGCACAGATGCTGTCGCTTTAGGTTGGTCTTCTGTGGGAGGGTAGTACTGCCCCGGTCGTGCTGAAATCAGCGCGACTCTATTGAAATAATTCAGTATTAATAGAAACGTATAAAGACATAATATTGTTTGCATAATCAATTGTGGAGTGATATTTTATAAATAAGATATTAAATATATTATAAATTGTGGTATTTGTGTGATAATATTTGATATGCTGGTAATAAAGTATAAAAATATGTGTATATTATTTTAGTTTTTAAAGTTTCCTACCCTACTAACAAGAAATTAGTGATCAAGTGACTTTATCACTTGTTGAAAATCACCAAATTGTACTTTCTGAGAATAAAGGATCGAATTTACTGTCTTTGATGATAAATGATGTACTCTCAGCTGTTCTCGACCACGGCGGCCTGTCTCGACGGAGACGCAGGAGAAGTTATAGCGCACAAATGTGTGCGCAAACAGGTGCACTCTTTGTTCCCTCACTATCACGATTCAATGGTTCGGTTATCCGACACGACCGAGAGATCAGGTCACCTGATTCAGGTGCGGGACCGACGGTTTTACGTGCTCTCCGAGGCACCGGGCAGAACTAACAAATATTTGACCCGGGATTTAAACCTGAGACCTCAAGCACAGCAGTCGCATTCACTACCGCTGCACCACCGAGGCAGTTAAATATATCCGACTTGCCTCGGCTACAGACGGCAGTATTTGAATTTCTCTGTTTATCTCTATGTCCTGTAGCAGGATACGTCAATAATCGCGCAACGTGACGCGTCCTGCCACAGGACGCGTCACAGATGTTTGTTTAAATGCCTATTAAATTGCGTCCTAAAGCTCTATAATCAGGATCAGGATAATAAAGATAAGTTCTAGTTAACCCATTTTATTTCCCTTATAACAATTGCACTTCCAATCAAAACCAGGTGTAATGTAGGAAATTACGTAAATAAATAAATATCACCCTTCGAAAAAATCTAGATTTTTATAACCTAGGTCTCAAAAAATACCCTATCTGTGACGAGTCCTGTACTGGGATTCACGGATGCGCGGAATTGTCATTTTATTATGTCACGTATGAAAGGATATCAACATAAAAATAATAAGAAAATGTATTGCACGAGCTAACCCTCGCTACATAATCCGCGTCTCACAAAGGAATACATTTTCCCAGTTTCTTCAATTTTTTCATTAATACTGGACTCCTATTAGCTGTACTATGATGACATATACATATATCATCATGCTGTAGCTAGTGCTTTGAGTTGCGCCTTTTTGAGCGTACAACCAATAGAAGCAATACAGTCGATTGGTACACTGTTATTTTCTCGTCGGCAGCACCCAATACCTAATTTGTCTATTCTCACGTTCCGGTGGCCCGCATCAGAGTAATAATGACACTATGTCGTAATTGATGGTTGTAGGTGAAACGGTTGCCAAAAGTGGACTGCTAGAGTGAGGTCAGATTCCAGAAGTTCACCCAGGCCCAATCGTCGTCTACTCATCCTTCCACACAGTTACATTCAAATAGCACTAACGTTTTACAATCTTTGGTCTACGACAAGGATGATCAGGTGAGTATATGAAATGGTTCACGAGCCGGCGGAGTTTAAACACAACAGTAGTATCGTTTTTAACTACCAATTTGTTGATACCGAAGCGTTTCATCATCATCACCTTAGCCAAAAGACGTCCACAGCTGGATATAGACCTCCCTCAAGGTCCTACACTTCAGTCGGTGCCATGTCGTCCGCATCCAACGGCTTACCGTGACCCTCACCAGGTCGTCGGACTACCAACGCTACGTTTTGCTTCATGCGGTCGCCACTCATCAACTTTGTGGCCCCGTTGTCCAGCGAAGCGTTTAACTTACTATGTTAGTATAAATTTAAACATTTATTCTTCTTTCTATACAATTCTCCAGGATCCTATCATCTAATCCTGACCTGATGTAGACAACAATATTTTTCAGTATCGATCTAACCATCATTGGTAAGCTAGGTAATTTATCTGCCAAGCTATTCCGAATCAAGAAATATCTTTTGTGAAGTCGGTCGGAAATCAATAAACCAACATTTACACAATCAATATTTTATTAGTTAAATAACTCAAATAATAAAACCAAGTACAATACATATAAAAATGCAATCAAATTGCATGAAAGAAATAACATTTATGGGAGCGTAAAACTGTTATTCTGAATGTCTAGATTTTAGAGAAAATGCAAAAGAATCTGATATTATTTTCTGTTTTTATAGGTACGTATTTACTTATTTTATCATCATCATCATCAACAGCCTTTGCCCACGGCTGGGCATAGAACTCTCCTTAGAAATGATATTTTGCCTTACCATACCACGCTGACTTGACGGATTGGTAAGGGCTTTGTGTCAAGTGTTCCTTCTCTTTGCCGTGCCATTGTTCTGTATAGTTTTATCCAGTCTCAGTCAGCTCTTACGACGCCCAGTGTGAATAGGATGACGTCCCTTTTTTTTAATCTGTCACCACGCAAACTTAACTCATTTAAAGAGATATAAAGTGATAGATATAAAAGTGAAATCGCATGGTATTGCAATGTTTCTTTTTGTATTGTTTACTGGAGAAAGCCAAAACTCTTCTATCCCGAAGTAACTCAGGGGTAACGGACTCGCTTCATTGAACCCTAACCCAGGGAGGGTTGGTTCCTGGATGTCGTTATAGCATCGGTTCCCTGATCCCTCCTATGTTAGGCGCAGAGTGGCACACCGTGTGGTTTTAGTCGGTCCGATTCCGACTCACCGCGAGGGGTGAGAGGGAGGGTTGGTTCCCTCTGGTCCCCTGTATCGTCTTCTTAGTATTTATAAATACAAGTATTGCAAGTTTCTCATAGTATTTTGTTTTCAATAAATTTATAACAGTTTCAGCTCTATCAAAGCCAGACGATCGCACTGTCAATGTAGCCATTGAGACATCGTTTCAGTTTGAACCAAAGGATATAAACAATGAAAAGGGTATTGTAACGAATATAAAGTCGTTCATAGATAAAATATACCGGTCACTCGAACCAGCCGCGTCTTCAAACTTCCACCAGACACCTGACAAAATAACATTATCAAAATTTCTATTGGATTTTGGCAACAGCGTCCTCAATTTAACGGACGAAAATGTCAATAATATTGTGAAAACACTGAACAAGCAATTAGAAGAGCATAAAGTTTCTCGATTGTTCGACAATATTTTCTCTGGTTCAGATTTAAAGAAGGTCATTAAGAAAACGGTTCATGATTGGACGAATACAGACGCCAAGGAACTTAAAAAGAAATTGCAAAAGTTAATAAGAGATGGCAACCCTGATTTACAAAAGGTGATTAGCCAGCTGAACACATTGTACAGTAACCAAGATTTTAAAATTTTCTACAATTATAACAAAAAATTAAATCAGTATTTACGTAAAAAGGAAAATATAGATAAATTAATAAAGAAGTGGTTGGATTTTAGTATTTTCGAACGGTTCAATAAATTAAACGCCAGTGCCAAGGTTACGGTCTTGAATAGTTTGAGATCGTTATCAGATTATTTTACTGGCAACACCATATTAAAAGTGCATGATGACAGCAACGATTCTCTATGGTCTGAACATGAAGATATGTCAGGCAGTGTCGGAGACTCAGTACAGAAGCATCATAAACACTCAGACATATTAAATTCGAACAAAATCTCAAGGAGAGATGAAGGGAGAAGGAAGAAGAACTCTCTGCAGAAGGAAGAAGACGATGACAGTAAAACTAAAAATGCTTTACATTTAATTAAGAAATTGTTCAATAACAATGTCTTGGGGAACTTGGAGTTATATATAAGTCAAGCAAATAAAACTAATTAGTGAATTTTTTTTTTAAATATTTTTAAAGACTGCCTGCCTGCATTAGAAATATTTCTGTGTCGCGAGCGATTTCACTTACATACGTGAAACGGTCATAACAAATCTGCGACAGCATCCGTGCTGTCGTGTTTCGTTGGTAAATGCGTGACCGCAAGCCCATTGATGTAGGGCTGACAGTTGTCGTGGTAAGTGTATGCAATACAATGCCACGATGACTGTCATGTCTTTTACGTCTTCAAGCGAGGTGTGAAAAAGCGTCTTACTAGGCCGCCATAATGTGGGTCACCTTACTGCATTGTCTGCATTTACAATGAGTATGGTGACCACGACGCTTGGATTCTATTCATGCTTTCTATCAGGCAGAATAGTCATTTTGACAGGCTTCAAATAAAAAAAGGAATACACACAAGTGGGAATTATTGCTACTTCGTAATGTGACCTGTGAAATATCACTGTGTGATTATTGTCTGTATGAGCTTTTTTTTGCCAAATACCAAAAATAACGGGTGTGATTTTACGTTTTATAATAAATCATGACTTGCTTTTTAGATTTCACTTGCATTTTGCTGTCTTTTGGGCTCATCGTGTAGTCATTGCGGTTATATAGTTTAATCGCAGGCATCACAAGTGAAAGCGAATTTGTCCCATCCCTAAAAAGCACTAACATCATCAAGCTACATTTTCTGTTTAATTTATGGTCAGCGAAGTGCTTGACGTTAGAGTTGGCTGTCAGATATGACAGGTGTCGGTGACGTTATACATCATTAGCCACTATTGTTGTATAGGATGCATAGGGATACTACCAGGAACTTAGGACTCCAAGTCAATCACAAGTGGTACGTCTGCTGATCGACGGACGAGATTCTGGTAAACAAAACATCCCGACTAGCGGAAATAGATTTACGGACCCAACACTGGCCAAAAGCGGGCGTTTAGTAGGCCTCTGCCTACCCCTCCGAGAGAATACGCATGGTTACATGTATATCTTATATATATATAAATAATTTGGTCGTCGTTGGTCTCATTAAAACTCGGTAAGAACTACTCTATGTGACTAATTTTGGTCTTAAAATATTTGTGGAAGTCCAGGGAAAGCTTAAAGAGAGAGAAAATATGAAAAAACAGCAACAATTTCCTTAGGGAGAAACAGACGAAGTAACGCTTATCAGGTAGTTGACACTAAAAATAGTATCCAGTATAACTTGAACTGTCATTGTATAATCTTTTCGTACCAAAAGAGGTCAACATATAGTGGACCTATCTTTATATAACCGATTGTACCTTTTTATCAGAATTCTGCCTAACTTAGGATCAGACGGCCATCTGTGAGATAGGTGAAAAATGAAACAATATTTTTTTTATTTAATTTATTTACAGCACTGCAGAGAGGTCACCCATCTGTCCAGGGTGGTATAGCAGGCCAAAAGTTCCTTTAGGGAAGCGGCCATGTCCAGCAGTGGACTATTGCGATGATATTAAATCGATCACCTACTTATTACGATCAATAAATATCTATAAATAACATATAAAAATGGTAGGTTTCCCTTAATAGCTATCAACCCCTCAGCCAAGGGGTTACAGAACGAACTCTCTGCCAGGGGAATATTGCAGGATTATAGGTCTAAAGGGTTCTTCTATGACAGGTTGGTTGTCTAACACGGGAACTTTGGTCGTCTGCTCGGGGTCGTCTTCTTTACGCTTCTTGCATAGTGGGTAACGTTTCGTCTTGATGTTTAAATGAACCTGAAAACAATATGTGGATATAACAGCTGTGATCCTAGCTGATTTCGCTGGATATATTATAGTGCACAAGTGTGTGCGCAAACACAGGTGCACACTCTGTTCCCTCACTCTCACAATCCGATGGAACGATCCAACACGACCGGGGAGAGATCAGGCGCACGACCAATGGCTTTACGTGCTCTCCAGGCACGGGAGTTTAGACCCCAACTTTCAAACTCCAGGCTGTTATTAATCAGCATGCCGTGGCGACAGATGCCGTAGCGATTCATCATCATCATCATCATCTTAGCCAAAAGACGTCCACTGCTGGACATAGGCTTACCCCAAGGTTCTCCACAACAGCCGGTCCCGTGCCGCTCGCACCAGCAGCTTCCCGCGACCTTCACCAGGTCGTCCGATCACCTTGTGGGGGCCTTCCTCGCCACATTTGAATTCGATTAAATATTGAAGAGATACGATTGGTTTTAGGGTTATATTAAAAATAAAAAAGGAAAATGGCTTATAAGGTTTTTCTTAAAGACAACGCTCGCATTAGGAATAAATCCTGTGTAGCGTGGGACTTTACAAACATACAAGAAACGGACACAAAGAACACCGAGACTCAGAACAACAATTTGTGGATCACACAAAGTGTTGTCCCATGTGGGGTTTAAATCCACCACAGTCAGCAAGTGGAGAGCGGCGTGGCGACGAAACCACTAGGCCAACTGTGCAGCCAATGTATGTGTGTAGGTGTAACACTGACCTGTCTATTGTGTTTATACAAGTTGCTCTGCTGCGAGAATGTGGTGGGGCAGAACTCGCAGATGAACGGCCTCTCGCCAGTGTGGGTTCGGATGTGGGATTCCAACTGCATCTTGGTCTAAAGATAATGTATTACGTTCAAAGTTATTATCTGTACGGTGGTAGATTAAGAATTCAGAGTGTCACTACCCCTATTCATCCCTTAGGTATTTAAGAGTAGGAAAACTTGACACAAATCCTTTGTCAACCCTTCTAGCCGGCGTGGTATAATAGACCAAAAACAACTTTCTAAAGAGAAGTTATATTCAATTTTGAACTATAATAGGCTTTTAATACGATATGATTTTGCATATACAGTCCATTCGTGCTAAGAAAATGGTGGCGTATCTATCAAGCTCCGCCCTCTGACCAATCAGGTTTAGAGGAATCATTATTTCGTACGAAAACTAACCTATTTGGTGAGAAATGGGGGTTTGATCGATGCTTCAGTATTTTCTTATCGTGAATTAACTATAGTCAAATATACTGTAGAAATACAATAAGGAAAGTCTGTAAGGTGTCAAGTGCGTCTCGAGGCTCGCCGAATAGGGTTCCGTAGTTAGCTATCAGGATAGTGTGAATTAATGCATAACTAAAAAAAAAGATGTCATGTCCCTGCGAGGCAAATGGAGGATCCTACCAGGCGAGGTGATCATGCCTGGTTGACCGCGGCCCAACGGTTACTGTTGGGATGTTGTGTATATGCTAATCGCCACGAGAATTTCTATTTCGCGATGCAGGATTAGTAGTTGCTCCGTAATTAATTATACTCCGTAGTTCGATGTGTCTACGCTAGATGGCGCTGTATAATGTTTTTCTGTTTGCACTGTATGTGGAAGTCGCCACAATATTATAAATATTTTACATTGTCTGTGGTCTATAATATCGAACTAGTGGGTCGATTATTTCTGGTAAACTAATAATCTTTCAAATTCGTTATATATGCTTCTACCATGAATTTTTGAAGTTATACTTATTTTGGCGCGTTAGAGAAAACTGATGAGAGTAAATTATTACGATGTGCGTGCACACCGTCACGAAAAACTGACACCGTGAAATCAGCTAGTCAACATTTTAGTTATACTTATTTTGACGCGAATCTATACTAATATTATAAAGCTGAAGAGTTTGTTTGTTTTGTTTGTTTGAACGCGCTAATCTCAGGAACTACAGGTCGGTTTTGAAAATTTTTTTCTGTATTGGATAGCCTATTTATCGAGAAAGGCTATAGGCTATATATCATCACACTAAGATCAATAGGAACGGAGCACCAATGAAGAATGTTTCAAAATCGGGAGACTTTGTTCCTATTGAGAGCTTCCGCTGTTTGCGCTGCGTAAACGGTTAACGTTTCGCATAAATCATGTATGACAGAATTGTTCCCTTACTCACCTATATAAACCAAGTCGTGGGTTAAAGTAAGCGTCAACCCAAAGTAACTATTCCACGCGGACGAAGTCGCGGGCGAAAGCTAGTACTAGATAATATGTTATAATAAAACTTTCTTTCAATGCATTAAATATCATTTTTTTTTTCTATAATTAGTGTCGTTTACTCTACAAACATAGGATAACGCGAAGGATAACATTATTAGAAAGGTTTTTATCTTATTACACCAAACAAGTATAACTTTTTACGTGCGTACAAAAGTACACACACATTTTTTTTTCTTTAAGCTTGAAAACAAACTAAAAATCAACTATTTCTACATATTATACTCACGGGGAATCCGCGGCCACAGTAGTGGCACATTTTGTTCTTCGGCCGGCCCATGTGCACGTTGCGTATGTGCTGGTCCAGCCCCACGCGGTTCTTGGACGGCTGCGAAACAATAAGGTTTAATGAATGCATCATAATATCCTAAAGTGGGTCATCTTCTGAGCCTTTCCACAAACTGGATTTTTCGAGCGATTGCCGTCAGACCTCTACAACCCAAGTACTAAGCGATGTGTGTTCTGTAGATAAGACTGTTGTCCTTAGGGCTCCAATATCCCATAACGAGTACCAGTACGTATGGTATTATGGAGGAAATGGGTCTCATGTCCCTCCGACACAAAGGGAGGATCCTCCGAGCAGGCGAGGTGATGTTGAGATATTGTACATATGCTAACTTGCCACGCGAATCTATATTTCGCGATACAGGATTAGTAGTTGCTTCATAGCTCATTATCATCCTTCGTAGTTCGATGTAGCTTCGCTAGATGGCGCTGTTGTATATTTTTGTTTGTGCTAAATGTGGAAGTCGCCATAATATCTAGAACCGACAGGTTAACGTGCTTTCTGAGGTGTGGAGGGTCTCAATGAGTCAAAAATGGTTACCTATTCATAGATCGTCATCATCAACATCAACAACAGACTCTCAGAGTCGACAGTTTTATAGGTAGTAGAGTTACGCTGACTTCAGTACGAACGGGTCGTTTCGACCGGGGCAGTACTACCCTCTCACAGAAGATCAACCTAAAGCGACAGCATCCGTGCTGTTGTGTTTCGTTGGTGAGTGTGAGACCAGAGGCCCATTGATGCAGGGGTCATAGTTATCGTGGTAAGTGTCTGCAATACAATGCCACGATGGCATAAATGACAGTCCATGCCTTTTACGCCCCAAGCGGGGTGTGAAAAAGCATCTCGCAAGGCCGCTATAGTGTGAGTCACCATACTGCATTGTCTGCATTTGCAATGAGTATGGTGACCACAACTCTTGGATTCTATTTATACTTTCCATCAGGCAGAGCAGTCTCTTTGGCAGGATCTTACACTAAAAAAATACAGCTGGACATAGGCCTCTTCTTAATAAGGAGATTCTGACCATATACCACGCTGACCAGACGGGTTGGTATAGGGTTTCTCTCAAGTCTGGATGTCGCAATAGCAGCTGTTCCCGGATCCCTCCTATGTCAGGCGCAGAGTAGCACACCGTGTGGTTTAGTCGGTCCGATTCCAACACACCACCGCGCCGTAAACCCCGGTGGGGTGAAGGCCCGAGGGAGTTTCCACACGTTAAAAAAAAGGGTTGCTCTCAAGTTTTCCTTCTCTTTGCTCCTTGCTGCTTGTACTTTGTTGCTTGCTTGCTTGCTTGCTGCCTCTTACGACACCTATAGGCAGAATAGGGGTGGTAACACACTGTATTCTTAATCTGTCCGCCGTTTTCATAGATGTTCCTGGCTAAAATTGCTTCATGGTGTGAAAACGCCGTATACATACATACCTTAGAACAAATATGACACTGGTATGTCTTATGAAGATGCTTCTCCTCAATGTGGTCGCGCAGTTTGGTCTTGTCGGAGAACCGACGGTTGCAGTGGTCGCATATGAACCTGGAATAATTAAATTCATCACAACAGAGCAACAACAATGACACAAACATAGATCTCTTCGAAGAGCATTCATCTCGATTACGTAGCGTAGATTAAGATGCACTTTTAAGGGAGCATCCAATAACTACGTGAGTTGTTTTTATGTTATTGGGCTAGTGTTGCCCGCTGGTGAGATTTACTATGACTTGATTCAAGAGTTTCCCTTCTTTAGAGGTTTACAGAATAGTGGTACATTGATAATTTGAATTATTTTTATTATAAATATTCTTTGATTATTATTACAGGTAATAAATTATTGTAGACTGGTGTAAGCTTAGTCCCACTGCGCATCACAAAGGCGTGGCTAACTTCACACCGGATAACCCGTTCGAAACGTTGGGAAATAGTAGACATAACTTTTTTAACTAATTTTATCGCGAGTAAGTCTCAAATAATAAAAAACCGCATCCAAATCGGTCCATCCATTTAAGAGCTATAATACCACTTATAGCGCCTTCTAACGCCCTTATATACACACCTTATTTAAACTGTTTCAAACCAGTAAATCCCCGAAAAAAAACCTGTAGGGTTAGTGTCAAAAAGTGCTACAAAGTTGGTAGGTACTTACTTGAGCTGATCCTGCGTGACATGTTTGAGGCTGTTCCTCATGTGGCGCTGGTACGAGCACAGCGAGGAGAAGCTGATGTTGCACATCGTGCAGAACGGCTCCGCTGGCATGCTCGACTTGTTCTGAAACAACACTTAACACATGAATCTAGGAGACAGACAGCTCGAGTCCAGGACCAGAGACCAACCCCCCCTAGCCAACTTAACATTCTACAAACGTGAACAGTATTAGAAAACTAACAAATGGAAATGGCGTCTCTTAACGCTAAGTCACGTGGTCTACATTAAAATATTAGCCAATAATACGACTGCAGTTCATGAGGTGTGGGGTTCGATTCTCGTTGCCAAATATTATTTGTTGCAGAGTTTGGATGTTTTTAGGGTTAAAAGGTAAAAATGGGAGCCTATTACTAAGCCTCTGCTGTCTGTCTGTCTGTCAGCAGGCTGTATCTCATACACCGTGATAGCTATAAAGCTGAAATTTCCACAAATTATATATTTCCGTTGTCGCTATAACAATAATACTAAAAATAAAAAAAAATATTAAAGGGGGTTCCCATAGAATAAACGTGTATTTTTTTCGTATTTTTGCTCAATATTAATAACAGTACCAGGTAGACGCATAAAACTTTCACAGAATAATGAAACAAAAATAAAATAAATATTAAAAGGAGGCTGCCATTCAACAAGCATAATTTTTAAGCCATTTTTTAATCGGTTTAAATAAACAGGTAGAAACTTGAATATTTTCAAAAAAAGTAAGTATTTGAAGATATATTAACTATTAAAATAAATAGATGATTGTACGGAAGCCTTTGTGCGCGAGTACGACTCGCACTTGACCACATTTTTATGTCAATAACCATAGTCTTAATAGGGGGGTCGTGAATATAGTTGAATGATCAACTGAAGGTAGGTAGGTGGTCCGACGATCTGATGAAGGTCGCGGGAAGCCGGATATGCAGGTGGTACTGGACCGGCTGTTGTGGGGAGGCCTATGTCCAGCAGGGTAAGGATGTCGTAATAACAGCTGTTCCCGGATCCCTCCTATCTCAGGCGCAGAGTGGCACACCGTGTGGTTTTAGTCGGTCCAATTCCGACACACCACCGCAAACCCCGGTGGGGTGACAGCCCAGGGAGTTGCCACACTTAAAAAAAAGTCCTATGTCCAGCAGTGGACGTCTTTTGGCTGAGATAATGATGATAAGGTAGCTACCGCTCATTGTACATGTAACTCAAGTAACACAAGGCCCTTCATGCAGTTTGATCTTGAGGTGGGGGGGGACTATTATACGACAGTCTCTCGGTGAAAAGTAACGAATCAATCGTAGCTTTCTTATGCTTAGTTCTGAACATACCTTAGCCTCATGCTTTTGGAGGTGTCTCTTCAAGCTGGTCTTCCACCGGAAGACCTTGTCGCAAACCGTGCAGGGGAACGCGTTGTGGAACTCGTGGACTGCACTGTAATATATAACATATGGGTATATAAATAGATATCATTTGAGAATTATTTGATACTAAAAATTAAAAAAAAAACTAAAGATCGATATATATAGAAATGGAGGTTAAACAAGACTTAAAAAGGAATAGCGATTGCTCTATCAATAAGGGCTTGGTTCATAAGAGAGGGGGAGGGGGGGTAGTAAGATGGAGAAGGGGAGGGAGAGAAATAGGGCAGAGAAACATAGACTATTTGTATCTTCCTTTCTCCATCTCCCTCTCTCACCAGAGAGAAATGGAGAGAGAGAGGGAGAAAGGAGAGAGTGAGAAGGGCGAGAGATGTGGTGAGAGCGACAGGGGAGAGAGAATAGCGGGGTAATAATGGCGATTACATCCGCAATAGGATTTATTTATTACTCAAGATGAGAAATTAAACATCTTTGAAATGTCAAAATGTTTTTAACATACAAACATACAACAAACATGGACAATAGGGTGTCCCTTAAATTTCAAGTTCGATATTTTTTTACGCATACCTTCTTAAGTTTCGTAATAACCCTATATTGTCTAGAAAAAAATATTAGTTCGATATATAAACGATAACCCGTGCCGATTTGCTATTTAAACTTGTCGATACAAGTTGCTTAAGTACTGCCCAGTGACCTGTTACGACATGTTTTATTTGCCATTTCGTATGTGATTTTTGAGACTATTAGTGCTTCATTGTTTAGTGCGTAAACATGTCGGTGGAATTACAGAGTGATAAACAAAATATTTTTCTTATCGGATTGACTAGCTACCAAATAAATGGTGCAAAATTACCATCTAATCGACAAGTTCTCTCAGTCCTATTTTACAATATTCGTGAGGTTAAATTGACTCTTAGTGAAAGTGCAAATCTTGTGATTAGAAAGTGCATCATATATTGGGAAAAAGCAAGAATTCCAACAAGGGCATTTCCTAACTGCGTGAAGAAACTTATTGATTTATATCATGTTTGGAGAGAGTTGCAAAAAAATTGTAAGAAAACTCAGATTACGTTTAAGAGTCGTGAGAACAATTTTATAATTAATCTTGATAATTTGTTTGATTTTGCACATGCTGATGCTTTTGAGAGAATGAAAATAGAGGAAGATAAATTATTTTTAATGAAACAGAGAGAGCCAGGTCGACCGGGATGCTTAGGTGGTGTAGATAAAAAATTGGCGGAAAAAGAACAAAGATCTAGACAACGACGATTGGAAGAAGAGGAAAGGATTGTAAGACAAAGAGAATCACTAGCTGTTGCATCTACTTCCACCACAAATAACTTAGACAGTGTAGAAGATTCAGACGAAGAACAGATCTTGAATTCTGAACTCAGCTTGCCGGACGTTCCCTGCCATGAACAAAGTTTAAAAAGAGGTAGAAAGAATCTTATAACACCTAAACTAGTTGCAGCTTTAGATCGATGCCAGTTAAGCATTAGAGATACCGTTTACATTCTTAATGCGGTGGTAGAAGCGCTTGGTCTAAGCAGCGATGATTTCTGTATTAACAAATCCTCGATTCAGCGAATTCGTACTGAAACTAGAAAATCAAGGGCAGAAGCAATAAAATCTAACTTCCAAAACAATGTACCCGACATAGTCACAGTCCATTGGGATGGAAAACTATTACCGGGGTTGGATGTACGGAGTTCAAAAGAAGAACGCTTGCCAGTTATAGCTTCATTTGACGATAGAGAGCAGCTTCTTGCAGTGCCGAAACTAGAAAGTTCTTCTGGAAAACATCAAGCGAAGGCTGTATCAGCAGCTCTCTTTGACTGGAACCTTTATGATAAAGTGCAAATAATGTGCTGCGACACAACAGCTTCCAATATGGGCCGTTTCAATGGAGCTTGTGCTATTTTGGAGCAAACTTTAGGAAGAGAATTGTTGCTTTTCGCCTGTCGTCATCATGTTTATGAATTGGTCCTAAAAGCTGTCTTTGAAACCAAGATTAAGCAAATTACTAGTAGCCCAGATATTCCGATGTTCAAAAAGTTCCAAGAAAATTGGAAAAACATTGATTGTACTAAAATTGAACCATCTCCTAATTTCGTAAAAGCACGGGTTGCCGAGACAGACATTCAAGCGTTGTTACTATTTTATAAGGCAGAATTAGATAAAGGTTTTGTAAGAGATGATTACCGCGAATTGGTCGAACTGTGCGTAATATTTTTAGGAGGAGACACAGAGGAAAATTAAAACTAAGGCCCCCCGGAGCTATACATCAGGCACGCTGGATGGCGAGAGCGATCTATCCTTTAAAAATATGTTTACTTCAGTCACAATGCAGAGTAACTGCGAAGGACAAAAAGGCTCTACAAGATGTTTGCTTATTTCTCGTAATATTGTATGTTAAACCTTGGCTCGAATGTACAGTGGCGACCAAAGCACCTAATCAAGATTTGCGCTTCTTGAAGATGTTAAAAGAGTATGAAAAAGTTGACGCAACAATTTCTAAAGCTTCTATAAGCAAGTTCAGCCATCACTTGTGGTATTTATGTGAAGAGACAGTCATTCTATCACTATTTGATGATGAAGTTGACAACCAAACTAAGAAGAAGATGATTGCCAACTTCAACAGGGACAAAATCTCGGATTTTAGCAAACGCTATGACCCGTCGAAGGAAGAACTGACTCAAAAGTTGTTTGGTAAGTTAAATTGACTTTTTGTTGGATTTCAATTTCAATGTCCAATACTTATTTATTTATTTTCAAAATTGTTGTTGATTTTTATTTGTTATTTAACTTATTTTTCTTTTTTTTTAGACAAAGCACTGGATGATTTCGTATCGGAAAAGAGCAAACAATTTTTATCACGACTGCAGATCGACGACAGTTTTCTAAAGGAAGATGTATCTTCTTGGAATAACAATGCTGCTTTTCTGGAGGCTAAAAGAAGAATAAGTTATTTGAGAGTTGTAAATGATACTGCTGAAAGGGCTGTTAAATTAATGCAAGATTTTAACGGACTTATCACGGCTGAAGAAGAACAAAAACAGTTCTTGCTGCGCTGTGTCCAGGAACATCTAAAATTGTATCCAGACTGTAAAAAAACTACTCTAAAAAGAAGTTACCCTGAATGATTCTTATTTCTTTATGTTTTTAATTAAAAATTAATGTTCATCTAATTTATTATTTAATTTTATTCACTTAATTCATTGCATTTATAGTGAAATTATAGCAGACTGAAATTTTAGGACAAAACACGTTTTTTACTAAACTTTGAAGCTCGGTCGGCACTGGTTGCAATTATGCTAGATTGATAAAATTTTATATTTAAGTATCTTATAGCATTAGTAAAAATTATAGAGGGTATGCATTTCGAAATTCGAAAAAAAATTTTTTTTTGTCATATAAGGGACACCCTAATGGACAATATATATTTTTTTTATTCAGCACTAAGCCATTTACTCAATAATCACTGAGTGTCTATGGGTTAATATATTTTTAATGATATACTTACAGTCTATGGTTCATAAGTCCAGCTCTATGCCTGAAACTCTTGTCGCACTCTGTACACTGTACCCGCGCCTTGTGCGTATCTTTGTGATAGCGATGAGTGTCTACTGAACTGAAACAAATTGGATATTTTTAGGTTTTTTTTATCTGACTACGGCGAAGTCAAAAGTATAACAGCTTGGTCTAGAGCCTGCCAAAGTGACTCTACTCTGCCTGATGGAAAGCATGAGTAGAATCCAAGAGTTGTGGTCACCATAGTCATTGTAAATGCAGACAATGCAGTATGGCGACCTGCACTATAGCGGTCTAGTGAGATGCTTTTTCACGCCCCGCTTGGGGACGTAAAAGGCATGACAGTCATTGTAGCAGTGTAAGGCTCACACAGTTACCACGATAACTGTGACCCCTGCATCAATGGGCCTCCGGTCTCACCAACGAAATACGACAGCACGGATGCTGTCGCTTTAGGTTGGTCTTCTGTGGGAGGGTAGTACCGCCACTGTCGAGGCGACCCGTTCGTCCATCCGTTGCGATAGTATTTGTGTGGCGACGGTTTTACATAGAATACGGTATCACCACTCCCATTCTTCCCATGGGTGTCGTCAGAGGCGACTAAGGGTACAAAATATGCAAGACATCTTGAAACAAATCCATCTGGCCAGGTTGGTGTGGTCTACCAGAACCTCCTTTTTAAGAGACGCCCATGTCCAGCAGTAGACAGCTAAAAGCTGTCGATTGATTGATGTATGTTTGTATGTTCCACCGTAGCGTCTAAATTACTGAATTGTTTTTAATGCATGAGGTGTCAATAGACTTGTAACAATGGTCCGGGTGACATAGGTTCGTATCGTATCGTATTATAGTCGGCTCTGACTTCCTGTGCAAATCAGTTTAAGCCTGGAACTCATTACCAGCGCACGTGTTTCCCTCCGACTACGATCCCGGGTCCTTTAAGAGGAGCGTGAAAAAGCATCTCACTAGGCCACCATAGCGTGGGTCGCCATACTGCACTGTCTTCATTCGCAGTGAGTATGGCAGCCACTGCTCTTGGATTCTATTCATGCTTTCCATCAGGCAGAATGACACACATTTAACCTCAAACTAAGCAGAGCTTGTAATATGACAACTAGATTGACTGAAAATACATATACTTTAAATTGTAAATACATATATGTACATTGGAACATTATGTCCAGCAGTGGAACTCTTCCGGCTGAGATAACAGGTCCAACCCGGGAATCGAACCGAAAACTTCAGCACATAAGTCGTATACACTTACACTACGCCACTGTGGCAGTCAATACAGGTGATATAGGCGCGGATACTTAAAGTGTGGTGTGTTGGGATCGAACCCACAACACTCAGTGCAGTAAGACGCCTTAAACCACTACACAATCTAGCATATTTTATAGCTAAGGTTACAAACAAGTGTTTATACAACTCACTTAGAGACTTTCCCACATATATTGCACGTGTATTCCTTCAAAGATATTTCGTGGTTCGAATAGTAATGCTGTTCCATGACTTTCAAGTCCGTTGTACGTTTGTGGCATATTATACATTCGTACCTGCAAAATTCAATACATTTAAACAAGCAATTCTTGTATATATAGGGTGGACCATGAATTAGTTAACATTTGAAAAAATAGTATAAAAAAAACCATTTGATAATTTGTTGGAATTTATTGAAGTGAAACTTCTTTATCGGGGTTGGAAAAAAATTTAGTGTAACATTTTTTCGTTACGCGTCACATTTTTCCGTTACGCGCCATCCTTTTCTTATCCCTACCACGCGTGATTCGAAGTATACTTTCTCCAGCGGAGTAGGGATTGGTAAATGTCTCCAATGTATTTTGCGGCCCGTTTTGAGTAGTTACATTTTTGAAATCCAGGTGGCGATTGCATCGACTTCGGACGGGTTTAAATTTTTTTTTTTGAAAAATAACGTCATAAAGAAGTTTCACTTCTTACGAGTGTACGCTAGTACACGCACACGTTTTTTTTTTCAAAATTATATCATCTAAATGGCCACCGTTTCGACATTTGCACTCTTCTAAGCGAGCACCGAAATTTTCGAATACTCGTCGGCAAAGAGACCGCGAGATCGCCGACATCTTTTCACTGATTTTTTCTTTTAGTTGACGTAGTGTATTTGGTTTATTGACGTAGACACGATTCTTCAAATAACCCCATAAAAAGAAGTCTGCTGGGGATAGATCTGGACTTCTGGGTGGCCACGGAATGTCACCTCGTCTGGAAATCAGCTTTTCCGGAAACATGTCTTTGACCACCGACAGGGACTCATTGGATGTGTGAACAGTGGCCCCATTTTGTTGAAATTACGTGTTACGATTGTAGCTAGCAAATTCCAATATCATCGGTCTCAAGAACTCCCGTAACATGTTTGTGTGAGACGTTAAATTCAAATATTAACGAATTCTTGGCTCACTCTATATACTCGTATATCTGAATCTCGGAAACGGCTCAAATGATTTTCATGAAACTTAGCATGCAGGGGGTTTCGCGGGCGATAAATCAATCTAGCTAGGTTTCATTTTAAGAAAACTTTGTTTTATCCGTGTTTTCAAGCAATGAAAAACTGCTACAATGTCATTAGAGTACGAAGGTAAATGCTGCTTTACCGACACAGCAACGCAAAAGCTAAATACTGCAGTAGATGACGTTGTCTAATATGCCAGTTTTGACACTTACCTATGTGACAAAATTAGGGATGGGAACAAAAGAAGTTGGTAAATTGAGAATCGACTATCGGGTAGATACACTAAAAAGAAATACTCAACAAAGCTCGATTTCCAGGTACTAAGTAATAAATACTGTGGTCTAATGGTTGGTAACCAAAGGTCGTAAGTTCGATTCTAATCCAGAGCATTTTATTTTGTGATAAGGACGAAAATGGCATGCGTTGATGGATTTGGCCACGTAGAGGATGGATGATAGAGGACTCACGAAGGGAATTTATAGAGTGAATGTGTGTGGGAGTGTCGGAAGAGGTCCACGGTGAACATTTACCACTCAAATTACTTAGAAAGTTGTGTATATGCTAATCGTCGTAAAAATTTCTATATCGCGACACAGGATTACTTCCTCTGTAGTTCGGTGCGTCTTCGTTAGATGGCGCTGTAGTATATTTATGTTTCGGCGCTGATACCAAACAAATGATCACACAATATTTATCCTGGATGAAAATCGAACCCAAGTCCTTTGCCTTAGCGGTCAAGGTCATTAACTACTAAACCAACAGACAGTATTTGTTTTAATATAATTAAGTATCACATACCTTCTGGTGTGTCTCTTGTAATGCGCAGTAAAGGAATCGACCGAGGGTATTATTGTTTTACATATTGGACATATGTATTCTCCCAAAGACTGAAAATGAAAAACAAAATTACTTCTATGATTTTTACGGTTCCGTACATTAATTACACCATCATATCAACAGCCCTAACAGTCCACTACGAAGCCTTTAAGTGTGAAAAAAATGTGTGTGTACTTTTGTACGCACATAAGTTATACTTCTCTGGTGAAACAAGATAAAAACCTTTCTAAAAATGTTATCCTTCGCGTTATCCTGTTTGTAGAGAAAACGACACTAATAATAGAAAAAAGGTATTTAATACATTGAAAGAAAGTTTTATTATAACGCATTACCTAGTTAAATAAATTTTATATTTTCCTGACGCGTCAAATGGAGTTTCAAAAATTTCAATTTATTTTATTTTTAATCTTAAATAGATCCAATAATCCTATGAAAGCTGGTTTGCCAGCAAAAGCTGGTGCTTAATCGTCATCACTATTATCTTAACGCGAATGAACTCCAGATGTATATTAGAGCCACGCTGATTTCAGCACGAAGGGATCGGCTCGACCGGGGCAGTACTACCCTCCCACAGAAGATCAACCTAAAGCGACAGCATCCGTGTTGTCGTGTTTCGTTGATGAGTGCGAGGCCGGAGGCCCATTGATGCAGGGGTGACAGTTACCGTGGTAACCGTGTGACCCTTACACTGTCACGATGACTGTCATGCGTTTTACGTCCACAAACGGGGCGTGAAAAAGCATCTCACTAGACCGCCATAGCGTGGGTCACCAATTTTCATTGTCTACATTCACAATGAGTATGGTAACCACAACTCTTAGATTCTATTCATGCTTTCCATCAGGACGAATAGAGTCACTTTAGCAGGCTCTTAAAAAAAAAAAACTTATACGAACCCCTTCTAATCTTGTTTAATACACCCTTGACTGTATATACTTTATACTCTATAGTCTATGAATAGAACTGGTGGCCTAGTGCAAGTTTATTGCACCATAACCGAATACGGTGTTGTGATTGGCCCGCACTAAAATTTTCACCAATCGCAAAGCCATGTGTGGTCTTCAATTTAAGAGAGTTGATATGAAATAAACTCACACTAGACCCCCAGTAACTCATCAAAATTGAGTCACAAGATTTTTTAAACGTAAATCTCTACTAATATTATAAATGCGAATGTAAGTTTGTTTGTTACGGTTTCACGCGAAAACTACTCAACCGATCATCATGAAATTTTGTACACATGTTTTTGGAGATATTAGAAGTAACATAGGATACTTTTTATTAAATATTAAATATTTAAAATCCACACAAGCGAAGCCGCGGGTAAAAGCTAGTTAATTATAAACTTACCGGCGAATGTTTACTTTTCAAATGTGCTTGATAAGTCTTCTTATAATTAAATCCGAGAAGACATGTCTCACATTTGAACTCTGCTTTCACGTAACTATCTCTTTTCGCGTCTTTCTCTCTCTCTTGTAACATATCATCATAGGACAATTCTATTGTTACAACTTTTTGGAAGATATTTTTGTGTTTTGGCTGGAATGGAGAATAAGATGATATAAGTCTGGGAATCCCCACGAGTGGCAATTCCGCCAAGTGGTTATGTCGAACCGACCAAAAACCGCACGACGTCTCGGGTACCAGTAGCCGGGGAATCAGGTGTACCCTGGTAAGGAAATCCCCGACGTACCTCACACTTTGGAAACCTTCTAAAGAAAATAATACTCTGGTGCATCTCACACACAGCTACCTCATCTCAAACTAGGTAGAAATCTTGCCATACGACCATTTTTGGCAATGGTTATCAGACAGCACCTCGATGTCGCTCCAATATTGCCTCGTTGATCAAGTGGTTAGCGCATGAGACTTCCGACCAAGAGGTCTCCGGTTCGACTCCCAGGTCAAGTCAGAAAAGTGTCATTGAATTTTTTGAATCTAGAAATGCTTAACAGCCCGGAGCTTCAAAATTTGGGGCCATAGCTCCCGTGCCTTGGAGAGCACGTAAAGCCGTTTGTCCTGCGCCTGACCTCTCCCCAGTCCTGTCGGATAGCCGTCCCATCGGATTGTGAGAGTGAAGGAACAGAGAGTGCACCTGTTTGTGCACACACTTGTTTACTATAATATCTCTTGCGAAGTTGGCTCGCTCCACGTAACAAATGGAAGTTCAGTCGTATCGCAGTAGACGAAAACCTAGCTTAGGAAAAGCTAGGCGAATAAGTTGGAAACCTTCATAAAATAAACAATAAAGTACTCACTTTCTTCTCTTCTATCCTTTTTACAATCTTCTTAGTTCTCTTACTTTTACTTCTTCCAATTTCTTTATCTACTTTTTTATTTGAACACGTGACAGTTTCCAGTTTTGCTTTCAATTCATCATTGCTATTGTCAGCGGTGTCTGACAGACAGTCACTGTCGAAGGCGTCTGGTAGACTGTCTTCTTTGAATTCATCTGTAAATATTAAATATTTTTACGTAATATATGATAGAGTCCCTTTTTGTTTGTGTGCGCTCATATCTTTCAAAGCAAAAAGAGCAGAGCAAAGATAGAGGCCTAGGTCTAGCAGTAGGCTGGACATAGGCCTCTCCTTAGAAAAGAGATGTTAACGCATATAAATATACATACAGTAGAAGTTCCTTATTCGCGGGGTATGCGTTCCGTAAATATGCCGCGAATACAGAAACCGTGAATATGGAATGGTAATTTGTATGGGGTTATAGGGGATACGTGCCTAGATGACGAAATAAAAAAGCAAATTGTAGATAAAAAAATGTTTAATTGAACTTTCTGATCATACAGGTTGATTAATTACATATTATCATCAGGTTTAGGCAATGGTTTAAAGAATTTAGTAATTTTTTCTTGTTTGGCATTTTTTAAAAGCTCCTTCAACTCAGACTGATATTCAGCAGTGGCATTAGCAATTTGCCTCTTAAAAATAAGGCTTCGTTCCATAGATGGATCAATTTTCATAAAGAAATCACAAAGCTCATTTGCCATTCTTAAACCTTCACTAAGATTTTTCAAATTAAATGTTACGTTTTCAGCGCTTGTTGAAGCCTCTTCTTCGATGGGTTGCGAATTTAACATTTCCTCCAAGTCGGTTTCAGTCAAATCTTCATCTTGTGCTTCAAGAAGTTCCTGAACATCACTTGATTCTATCTGATCGAACCCATCTCGTCCTATTCCACTCGCAATTTCGACAATGTTTGCAGTTAAACTTTGAATTTGCACAGGTTCTTCCTCATTTTCCGCTGTCAGAACAGGCCACAGTTTTTTCCAGCATGATTTCAATGTGTATGCCTTCAATTCTTGCAATGATTCTTTTATGTTTACGATGCATTTCGCTATGTCAAATTGCTTCCAGCATTCTATAACATTCATATCAGGATCACATTCCATATTATCCAGTATGATTTTGAAGGTTCGTCTAATGTAGTAAAGCTTAAAGGCCTGGATTATTCCTTGGTCCATAGGTTGAAGCAAAGCCGTCGTATTGGGAGGTAAAAATGTCACTTTTATATTTAGATGCATAGTTTCAAGTTCGCGTGGATGACCTGGTGCATTGTCCAAAACTAGAACTGCTTTAAAGTTTCAACTTCAGACACAAAACAATTCCGGAACCAGTCACAAAAAATAGCGCTTGTAACCCACGCTTTCTTATTAGCACGCCAAAACACTGGCAGGTCGTCTTTGTTTTGATTTTTTAACGCACGAGGATTTAAAGATCTATAAAGCATGAGTGGTTTAATAACACAATCTCCAGATGCATTAGAACAAAGCAGCAATGTAACTCTATCCTTTGCTGCCTTAAATCCAGGGGCAGACTTTTCGCTTTTAGAAATGAATGTTTTGTTTGGCATTCTTTTCCAAAACAGTGCAGTTTCGTCTGCATTAAATACTTGCTCAGGCTTATACCCTCCATCAGCTATCAGGTTCGCAAATTCGTTTGGATATCTTTCTGCTGCAGCAGTGTCTGCAGATGCAGCTTCTCCAACGATTTTCATGTTATGCAATGATTGTCGCATTTTAAATTTATTGAACCAACCTTCCGATGCTTGAAATCCTCCATCTATACATTCACCACCACCACTACCACCAGGTTCCTTAAATGTGCGTAAAGACGCTTTGCTTTCTCCCGTACCAATGGACCACTTAGAGGCACCCTTTTTTGATTGCGGTCTTCTATCCATAATGACAACGCCACTTCCATTTTTTCTATTGCTGGATCACGAACAATTTTCGCTGACAGTGAAGTTGAAGCTACAGACGACCTTATTTTATCTTCGGATTTTTTTATCGATCGTACAGTTGATTCGTTGACATTGAATGAACGTGATATCGATGCAAACGACTCTCCAAGTCGTAAACGATCAAGCATTTCTATTTTCACTTTAAGTGGTAACACTGATTTTTTTCGCATCGAAACACGTTTTTCATTTTTTTTGGTTGACATTATTACAGCGAAAGACACGTGTTACTCGATCAGAATTTTTGTAACGAATGGAAAAGTAAAACAACGAAACACGCAATGCGGCTCTTACCCGAGGACAGAACGTCCTATTGTGGCAACATTTAATAAATTACTTTATGTTTTGAGTAATAAGATACATAATTTTACCTACACATTCTGTTTGTGTATTCTCAAAAACACCGACTGCGGCGAAGGCGGCTTACGTCAAAGAAACTGCCGCATAAAACAAACAACGCCGATCACTTTAGAAATCACAATCTAGACGTCGTTGTAATAAGGTCTATTTTATTTTTTATCCTTCTACTGACGTGTCGACAAAGGATAGCGAATGCATTTTTTTAGGTAGGTACATGTACGCATCGATATTTCGATTCGATCCGCGAATAAAGAAATCTTAGACCGCGAATATAGGAATTGGATCGCATTTTTTCAATCCGCGAATAGTGAAAACGCGAATAAAGGAAGCGCGAATAAGGAACTTCCACTGTATAATCAATTGTTTTAAGACTAAACGTAAAAGTGGAGACAAAACCACAAAGCAGTACTTGTTACATGTATTATCACATAGCGTGGCGACGTGTCGCTACACCGACTTTCTATTGCATTAGTATTACATATTAAAAGAAATACTTTACGCTTAATGTCCTCCCAGCAGCTGATTATTTCATCCTTTACGTGAATAGTATGTGTCTGATGCTGACCAGCATCCTGCGCTGATACAATGTTGATCGGCTCCAGGTGTGGTGGAGGAGAGACATCGTTGAATAGACACTCGTTCTCATTCTAAAAAGTAAGGCTTAGGAAATAAAATAGAAAAAGACAAAATAGTCTATAGTACGGGTGTATGCCGACATTGGTCGACTAGTGACTAATCATCATCATAATCATCATCATCAACAGCTTTTTACTGTCCACTGCTGGACATAGGCCTCTCCTTAGCAAGGAGGTTTTGACCTACTATAACATGCTGGCCAGACGGGTTGGAATAGGGTTTGTTTCAAGTTTTCCTTCTCTTTGTAATGATGTTGTCTTGCATACTTTGTTCCCTTAGTCGCCTTTTACGACACCCACGAGATGAATAAAGGTGGTAACACTATGTATTCTTAATCCATCACCACACGGACATAGTGACTAATGGACCAAGCCAATCACGGTTATGGAAGCATTAAAAACATGAAAGTAACGACATAAAAATTCGTTCAAACTTCAATTTGACACAAATGAGTGTTTTTTTTTTAAGTGGCTGCCAAAGTGACTCTACTCTGCTTGATGAAAATCATAAATAGAATCCAAGAGTTGTGTTCACAACACTCATTTCGAATGCAGTATGGTGACATTATCGCTAGTGAGATGCTTTTTCACCCCCCGACTTGGGGACGCAAAAGGCATGACAGTCAGTCGTAGCAGTTTACAACTCACACAATTACCACGATAACTGTCACCCCTGCATCAATGGGCCTCCGGTCTCACACTCACCAACGAAACACGACAGCACGGATGCTGTCGCTTTAGGTTGGTCTTCTGTGAGAGGGTAGTACTGCCTCGGTCGAGAAAGTCCGTTCTTGCTGGAAACGTGGCTCTACTAACTTATGTATGCGAAAACAAATCGGTGAGGTCGTGTGATATTATAACTTTGATCTCGCACCATATTTACCATTTATATACAAAAAATCTTATTCACTCTGAATATTTGCCATATTATAAATTACTGTACAAATAACTCACTTTTTTCTCTTCTTGTCTCTTTATATTCTTTTTAGTTCTCTTTGATTTTCTTTTCACAGGTCTTTTACTTTCTTTTCCTTCTCTTTTATCAGACCATGTATCGCTCTTTACATTTGTTTTGATTTCTTCATTGTCACTGTCAGAGAGACAGTCATCAAAGGCGTCTGCTAGTCCATCTTCTTTCAAGACATTAGTTCTTCTGCTGTCCTCTGTTAAGTCTACTGTAATATAAGAATAGCTATTTTTTTCTTCTTTAAGGTGCTTATAAGGATAGGAAACTGGAAGAATTATAACTAATTCATGAATAGGGTGGGCCAAGAATTTGGTAACATTTTAATCTAACATCCCGCGCAAACACGTTACGGGAGTTCTTAGGACCGATGCTATTGGAATTTACTGGCTACAATCGTACAACACAAGATGGGGCCACTTGTCACACATCCAATGAGTCTCTACCGGTGGTCAAAGACATGTTTCCGGAAAAGCTGATTTGCAGACGAGATGACATTCCATGGCCACCCAGAAGTCCAGATCTATCCCCAGCAGACTTCTTTTTATGGGGTTATTTGAAGAATCGTATCTACATCAATAAACTAAATACACTAAGTCAACTAAAACAAAAAATCGGTATAAATGGGACAATATTTTATAAAATCCACAAATTTCTGTTCTAAATCTGGATCCTCTTTGTGTCATTTTATATGTTTGTAAATCTTGGGATGGAAAAATGGTTTGGAAATCGGGATCTTTCTTCTTAAAGAAAATAAAAGAAAAATTACCTTTTAAGTCAACCTGACTATTAATTGATTCATTTTTCACATGAATAGTTGCTGATGGGTTCTCATCCTCATTGTTTCCAGGAATAATATTGATCGACTCAATCTGATGTACCTGCAGATGAGGAGGGCGGGAGACATCGCTGAACAGACACTCCTTGAGATTCTAAAGAATTTCCGAACTTTATTTGAATAAATCTATACCATACAAATACATAGTACCCGGCAACAGAGCTTTGCACGGTATAGTCGATTCGCAATTTACCAACTATGTTTGTTCTCATCCCTAATTTTGTCACATAGATAAGTGTCAAAACGGGCCTATTAAATAAACATTTCATTGCTTGAAAACACGGATAAAACAACGTTTTCTAAAAATGAAACCCAGCTAGATCGATTTATCGTCCCTGAAACCCCCTGTATATTAAATTTCATGACAAACGTTGGAGTCGTTTCCGACATTCAGATTATTTATAATACAAAAATTGTTCGTTTCAAAGCATAAGATAAAATAAAATTTCTTGCCCTCTGTCTGATTTATCAACACAAAGCCTTACTATGGGTGTTTACAAAGTTCAATTTCTCAAATCACAAGACTAAAAAGACTTGAGTTCAGTCTTTAGTCTTTTATTTGAGTTAAATGTGCTAAACAATTCACGCATGAGTCTCTTTTAAAGTGAGTAAGTGTAAAGTTTTTCTAGAATCATACAAAATGCTATGGTTTTGCAAACGCTTGTTTGCTCGTACTCATTTGCCTTGATTTTCATATTTTAGAGCTACAAAAATATCTTGATTGTATTTTAACACGTGTCATCTTACTTTTTGTTAAAGACACAGGGGCGAAAACAGATTAAGCTTTTCTTAATCTAGTGTTAATAAAGAGACTAACCTATTTATTCAAAAGGACTTTATTCTTAGGTCTCGAGTCTTTTACAATCAAATACTAGCCCTAACAGTGGAGGTTCTGATAGGGACATCTGATGCATTTTATGTTGTAAGCACACACCTTTAACAAATTTTGGAAATTTCCTTCCAAATTTTGCTATGAGTGTGTGTTATATGTGTGTGAAAAAGTGGGGTATATCCTCAAAATAAAAAATAGCCACTTGATTTAAATTTTTGTTAAGAATGTATTTGAATTACTCACCTCATTGGTGTACGCTAATAGTATTCTATAGCTGTCTTTGGCTTGTTCCCTGAATGACCAAGATTTCTGTAATACAGCTTTACACTCCCAACACACTGTAATGTCGATGAATCGCTTTGATTTGCTCAGCTGAAATAAAACAAAAGTACTTGAGCAGAGCACCACCAACCACACTAAACCGTCCCGCGGTTGACGCCCAAAGGATCCGGGATCATATTGGGAGGGAAACACGTGCGCTGGTAGTAAGTTCCAGGTTTTGACTGATTGGCACAGGAAGGAAGAGCCGAACCGTTTAGTTCGAGAGCTGGGCTATGTCGGGTGTCCAAAATATCGCCCATGCTCTGTGCTACGGTCTACATATCAATGTTTGTTGTGAAGAGCTAACATGTCAGTGATATGTAGAAAAAATAGTGTGGGTAATACGAAGTAGCCCTAAGGTACACTAGCGTTTGCCTGTTGAAAATCAGGCCGTGCCATAGCAAAGAACTCTGATGCGGCGCTGGTGCAGGAAGGCGGCAACTCAGACGGCAGAATACAGCGGTGCCAAAGCCTATCGAAGGCCTTGACTATGTCGAGACTTATGGTCAAAGACTCTCCATGCCTATCAATAGCCTCACCTCAAAGAACCCAGAGCTTGGAAGTTGAGATTTTAACCCCCCCCCCTTGGAGGGCACGTAAAACCGTCAATCCTGGGCCCAATCTCTGCCGATCATGTTGGATATCTGTCCTATCGAAGTGTGAGAGTAAGGGAACGGAGAGTGCACCAGTGTTTGTGCATTCACTTGTGCCTATAATATCTTCTTAGTAGTGGCTGGTCTACATTGAGACTGGCTATCGTGGTCAAAGTATTGACTAGGAGTACATTATAATAACTAGTATTATATAGCATAATTACACATACATATTCCTACACTTACATCCATATATAAATATGAATACATACATCCATCATTTCCCTAGCCCTTTGAATGCTCCCTGGGGAATGCAATCAATTACCGGTAGGATTAAGAAAGCAAGTGATTTAGGGAGTAAAAAAGATGGAACCAGGAAGCTAGGGTAGAGATCCTGTCAGGGTTCCAGGGATTTTCTTTTTAAGGGAACACCTGGTTCCGCTGGCTTCTGGTACCTGAGACGGTGTGGTGTTTTTGGTCGGTTCGAGTCCGACATAACCACCAATAGGTGGTATCCGGGGAACACAGAAAAAAAAGAAAAAAGGGTATGAGATTCTATGTTTCAATTAGAAAACTGAACTGACTAGCTTCTGTGGAGGAAAAGAAAGGTAAGGCTACTGGGACGGGACAGCAAATAGACATGTTTGCAGCATGTCAGCATTGTCAGGCAAGACAAGATTATTCTGTTAAGAAATTCAACTGGAGAATAACATTCTAATTGGTACTAAAAAAAACCAGGAACATCTATATCAACTTTTAGACATGTGCCTGCTGTGCCTGTATTCATAAGTGTTATCAACTACTGGAAGAATTGTCAGTACATACATAATTAGTAATGAGAATCAGAACACAAAAGCGAGTTGAATTGAGACTTAGAAATTTATGAAAATTTTGTAAAAAAAAGGAAAAAAAAATCTTTTCTACCTATATATTATACATAAATAAAATTGAAATGTTTGTTTTTAATTTAAAATTAATAGCTTTTCATTAAATGTGTATGAAAGTGCATACATTACTTAAATCAAAACATCAATTTTTTATGTGTGTGTCTGTCTGTTTGTTATGGCTAATCTCTGAAATGGCTGAACTAATTTTGGCAATACTTTTACTGGCAGATAGCGGATGTTATAAGGAGTAACTTAGGCTAATTTTATTTACAAAATAGATTTATGTGAAAATAAAATTAAAAGCAATGAAATAGTTAATAGTATCAAATGCAAAGCAACAAAAACCGTGGATAATGGGGCACAGGTAGTCTAAATTATAAATATCTCATATCGCACCACTTTCCTCTGAATCTATTTTTTATTTGAATATTTAGTAGCCATGTGAATACGCCCTAAGTATTCTTGACCCTCCAGTTGATAAAAATTCGCGTTAAAAAACCACCGATTTTTTAACGCAATTTTAGTATTTCGTTTCCAATATATTTTTATCGAATTTTTTTGTATTACATTTTTTTAATACATGTTATGGTGAAACAGCGTTTGCTAGTTCTGCTCTAAATATTTAAAATAATTGTTTACTTACAGGAATTTCGTCTAAAGCGTCCAAATAATATCTTAACAGTTTTTCATTTGTAATTTTGTATAGGTATCTGCCCACGCTCAAACATGAATGGCATAATAAATTATTAAATATATTTTCTTCTTTCACTTCCATATTGGTAAGAAAGTTGCATTGATTCTAATATTTTTTTCTCAATCCAACATAGCGACTCTTCATTCCAAAACTTTCACTCTGATTTATTTACAAATAATCAATGAACGAGCCTCTTAATTCTATTTCTACGGCTGTAATTGATATCAAAAATGCTTTTGCATAATCAGCTAACAAAATTTTTGTAAATCATAATAAAAGATTCGATTTACATCGCCAATCAGTCGCAAGAACCGATCCAGCAAAACAATAAACAAATCGCCGCCATGTAATTACTATTAGTGGTGTCCTTATAGTTTTACGTTTAAATTGTTTTTATTACCGGTTTTTTTGGACAAAGTTACAAACCGTAAATGGTCGCATGAAAGATAAAAACTTTCAAACCGTAATTTCAAATAGCAAAAAAGATTGAAACTAAGAATTGTCATGATAAGGAAAAGAGATGAGATGTAAAATATTCTGCCATGCAGTAAGTAATTATGTATTTAGATAAATTACCGGGTACCAACCGGCACACGGTTTTTATTAAAAAATAAAACAATTGAGAGAAATAGAGATGTACAAATTTTCTAAAACCTTTAACGCTAACTGGTATAATTTGATAAACTTGCCCCCAACATTTCTACAAATTCCTTTTAAGGGCATTACATTTTTTCGTCATAGTCTAAACAATAAACGTAAAAGTAGTAATGTTTTATATCATAGTTCAACTTAACAATATGGTTTCTCAATCCATAAACTATTACATCACAGGTTGTAATCTCATTACAATAAAAAATAACAGTTATTATGCCTTTACGCAATTAATCTTTTATGAACTATGTAGTAAAACTCGACTAATAAATTTCATTTTTACTTTTGGAACACTTTCATAAAGAAGCCATTTTGTGGTGTCGCAGTGCAGTGAAACGTTCTTCATTAATTTTCGTCTATTTTACATGGGAGTATTACTTTTTGTTGTGATACGAAAATTAATCATAACAAATAATTTGTTTTGAAATAGGATTGCTTTATTTGATAGTTTTATATCAAATAAAATGGAGCAAGACGTGGACACGGGTTATAGAACTATGTGCAGTACATGTTTAAGTACAGATAGACACTTATTTCATTTAAATAATTTGCCACAAGTTAATCAAATATTCAAATTACTGATGTACGATTTCGCGGGCGATAGGGTGAGTTAATAACTTGACTTTTATTGGGGTGAAACTTTTGAAATTGAAATTACGTAAATAAAAATAGCACTATATTAAATGTAGTACAACAAAATTAAGTTTATTTGAAAATTTGCTTCCAGACTCACAGCAACATAAATATATGAAAATGAAGAGTAATTAAAACTATTTTAATAGATTGCCCGTAGTTCTATTATGATGAAAACGTGCATTTATTACACAAATAAAGAATAAAATTACATAATTATTTTAATTAAATATTTTTAACCTTGGTTTCACACCAAGATAAAAACTATTCATTTAGCAATGTTGATATAAATATCAAACTGATTTCACGCTAATAGAAACTTTTTAATCTGCAGTTTAATAGTTACTTATTACTTTATTTTTTAAATATTAAAATTCCTATTGAATTTTCTTATTCAGTTTGAAAGTTTTGGTCTAGACCTCCATGGCTCGGAGAGCACGTAGGGCCATCGGTCCTGATCGTGTTGGATAGTCGTTCCTTCAGATTATGAAAGTAAGGGGACCGAGAATACGCCTGTGTTTGCACTCACTTGTGCACCGTAATATATCTATGTCATTGCCTGATTTCTCTTAAGAGTGGCCACTGTGGCTGATTTATTGTTTTTTATTTAAATTAATATTTAAAAAAGTTGACTGCGTTTAGTTACTTTTCGCTTGAGAGGCCAATTTCTGGCTTGTCTATACATTTTTTGTTTAACTTTGGTTGTATAAAGTCCTACGTGATGCTATGCTAATATTATTTGTATACACACACATACACACTTGTATTTGAATTCAATTAATCATACCACCACTGTCTAGAATACATAGTACAGTTACACTTTTCTTTTTGTTGTGGTGGCAAAAGACATAGTTACGCCTAACAGCGACCGATATTAGTTGCATAATATATGTGCATGTTTGATATTAAGTATTATTATCACATCAAAATTATAATAACTTCGATTAATATTTTTTGTATTTTTTATATCTTATAATGTCAGTATAATAAATTTAATATCTTATAAAATCTTTAACTAGGCCATCTGTCTTGTTAGAACCTTGGTGTCGACAGTAGCGAGACACAAATACTATTGTCACTTGTCCCATATGACTAGTGGACTGACTGACTGGATGACTAGTTACCGTTTAAGACTATGCAATCCATCCAGTCAACATAACTATTATATTTTAATATATAAAATTCTACTGTGTGAGTGTATGTCACTGAACTCCTCCTAAACGGCTGGATTGATTTGAATGATTTTTTTTTGTATGCATTTGAGTGGCTCTCTAGTTGGTTTAGATTCAGAATCAGCCCTGCAGAATAGTTAAAAAAAAAAGAAAATGGTCTTGCTGTACGAAGATCACCAGGTCAGCTAGTATGATATAAAATGTTGTCTACATATATTTGGTTACATTTATTTTGTTAGTCTAATGGAGAACTGATCTTGCATATTCCAGTTTGGAGACACTCTCCAGGAGTTAGAGCACTATGTGTGTTGGGAATGCTTGGCTATTATGAAGCGGTTCTTCCGGTTCAAATGGCAAGTGCAGAGTGCTCAAGAACACCTGAGGGTACTGGCTCTGAGTAGATCACAGGAGGTAAGTACATTGATTGATAATTATATGTCAAAAATAATATTTTACTTTCTAATATTGCAATAATGGTCCAGTAGTTAGCATATGCAACTGCCTATCAAGAGCTTTTGGGTTCCTTATTTCTTATTTTCTTTTCTGCCAGGGGGTGCAAGTGCACCTCCTTGCATCCCCTCCCAGCGCCCATAAAGGCAATAATTGTCATTAAAACAGTTTCTTATTTAGTTAGTATTTCTGTAACCAGAATATCTCAATGACTTTTTTTGACCCAACCCAAGAATCGAACCTGCATAAAATAACCACTAGACCAATGTAAACTGCCTCAAGTTTACATTTATATACAGTTGTGTATTTACATAAAAAATATATTCCTGACCAAGTCATAGATATCTAATATAATATGTAATAATATAATATATAATATTGTACCACATTCACACAACACCATCTAGATCCAAACTAAGCAGAGCTTGTGCTATAGGTACTGGACAACTTATATATATACACATATAGTTTTTTTTTGTAAATACATACATATATTTGCAGATCATACAAAAATTTGGTCCGACCCGGGAATCGAACCCGAGACCTCGAGTTCAGTAGTCGCATACGCTCCCACTGCGCCACCGAGGCAGTTAATCTAATCTAATCGATCAATCTTATAGGGCAAATTTTTCTCTTTTTCAGAGTATGGACCACACATACATGTCACAATCACTCTCTGCTCTTGACACGGTGACCAAGTTGGATTATGATAAGATCTACTTTGACTTCTCGAGCGCTCCAGAAGAACAGCAGTATATAACTATAAGTACAGCAGAATGTATTAAAAACGAGCATTATGACGTGGCGCAGGTCGTGCGGGATAACATCACCCTGGACATCGATGAGAATATTCTCGAAGGTAAGCGTTTTTGGCAGTGAGCTCACCATATTAGCCGCAGAAACAGTAACCGTTGGTAAGTGCAGACTGCGTTTCGGCAAAAGACATCCACAAGTCATGTGGAGATGACTGGCATAAAATGGCTGGCTTTTTTATATAGAAGTCTACCAAAGTGACTACTCTGCCTGATGGAAAGCATAAATAGAATCCAAGAGTAGTGGTCGCTATAAATGAAGACAGTATATCGACCCACGCTATGCCAGCCCAGAGCTGGAAGCGAAAAGCCGAAGGTGGAATCAATTGGTGTGCAATTGAGAGGCCTATGTATTTAAAGACAAATCCTGTTATAGGAATAAATCCTGAGTCGCGGCGAATGACAAACTCAGAAGATCAATTCGTAACATATGAAGTGTCGTCCCATGTGAGAATCGAACCAACAATACTCAGCGCAGTAGGAGGCGGCGTGGCGACCGCTTAAACCACTAGGCCAACCGTGTCAACCTCTTGTATTTTCAGTGAATGGTTCAATCATGTTTTTTTCATCTGTTTCAGTACCAGAGATAGTGTTGAAAAACCCAGTGACGGGTGTGATGTCACACATCGTGGTTGGAGCTGACTCTCTAGTCTCGTCCACTGAGACGATACCTACCCACACGGGAGAGATGCCGCATCTTACAATAGAGTGAGTAATGTTGATGAAAAATCGGGTTGTCTGTAAAGTCGGTTTACTGACGATAGTTAAACGTGACAACGTCATATCACTGCACTTCATACTTGACGATGAGCTGTCCACGCGGACGCATCGCTCACTCAAGTAGGAGAGAGACAGATGTCGAACGCTGCGGAACGCGGAGGCCGATTGTACCTCTCTGTCGCTCATTCCGTACTCTCGCTTACACTTCAAGTCTTAAATGGAACGCCTCAGAGCGAGGTAACGCCGCATGAGTCATGTTTTTTGGTGCGTGCAGTCGTCTCCATCGAATTATAAGACGTTGTCACGTCAAAAACACACACACAACACCATCTAGTTCCAAACTAAGCAGACCTTGTACTATGAATGCCAGGTTGACTGATAAAATAATATTCTCCTAGCCGATTTTGGTTACGACGGCCAGTCTCAACAGAGACCAAGCAACTACGCAGGAGACATTATAGTGCACAAACAGGTGCACACTCTGTTCCCTCATTCTCACAATCCGATGGGACGTCTATCCGACATGACCGGGGAGAAATCGGACGTAGGACCTACGGCTGTAAGACGGGTTAAGACTCCTTCTTTCAAACTCTGGGCTGTTATTAAGTATTTCTACAACCAGCAAAACTCGGTAACACATTTTGGCCCAACCTGGGAATCGAATCCGAGATCTCTTGATCGTCAGTCACATACACTAACAACGAGGCAGTTTGTGTAAATACATAAATATTATACATAGAAATACCTAGACCAAAGACACAAACGTTCGAGTGGCATAAAACCCGCGACCTTTTGACATAGCAGTCTGTTATACAAACCACTGGTCTTTATACAAAAAGCTATGACAAATCTTTGTTTTTTTTTCAGACCCCTTCATGCTCCAAAGTTGGAGACTGTGATAATTTGCCAAGACAAAAAAGACAAAGACGAACCAAAAGCAACCTTTGTGACAGAATATATGAGCGACGCTGATATGTTGGCTTCGAGGTAACTATTTTATTATTAAATATTATATCGTCAACGAGCTTTGGTAGTCCACTGCTGGACATAGACCTTTCCCTAGAAAGGAGGTTTTTGGAGTTTACTCCTCAAGAATCGGTTTTTTGATATAAGGCGCCCGGTGTGAGAAAAATGTGAGGAGTAAAATCTACTGAACGAATGACCACGTTACGTTTTTGGTGCGGCTGCACTGGTTTTGGTGCGGCTGCACTGGTTTTTGTGCGGCTGCACTGGTTGTGAGTGTATTAAGACGTGTGTAGAGTATGCTGCAAAGCGACTATATCTATATGTTATTTTTATTAATTTGTTAATTTACCCTTTCATACGGTATCAATGTTTTTTCAGTTAAATAAACTTTTTTTGCGTCTGTTTTGACGATCGTACTTAAGGAGTAAACTCCAATCGTGCGTCGGAGCTGACACACACAATTTTTTTTTGTTCTACATATCTCACACAAGTACCTGTCTGACTCCAAATTAGGCAGAGCCTGTGCTATGATAACCAGACTGTTGATAAAAATATATATATTTAAATACATACAGATTATAGATAAATTGCACCCCGACACATTACAAATAATCATCACACAAAAATTTGTCCTGGATGGGAATCGAACCTTCGAGTTTAGCAGTCAGAGTCACTAACCGTTAGACTACAAAAGTAATAAACGATGGTGCTCGTTTAACCAATACGACATTTTTACGTTTCGTTGTTCCCTCAGGGAGGTGGCTAAAAGTAAAGTGCAATACGCCGGGTCTGCGTACAAGTGTGAGTTGTGCGTTATCGGCTTCTACACGCAACAGCAAGTTGAGGACCACTTCGAGTCGGCCCACAGAGCGGTGAGTTACAGCAACCGTTGCTGCAACGGTTGCAACACACTTTAAAAACTATTTTATACATTATGGTGCATGTATATTTTGATATGCCTCGTTAGGCTAGCGGTTAGCGTATACGACTGCCTATCAAGAGGTGTCGGGTTTGATTCCCGGGTCGGGTCAAAAAGTGTTAAGTCTCTCTGGTTACTTATTAATACTTAATAAAAACCTAGTGCTTGGAAGTTGAGGTTTTAATTCCCGTGCCTTGAAGAGCGCCTGATCTCTTCTCGGTCGTGTCGGATAGCCGTCCCATTGGTTAGTGAGAGTGAGGGGACAGAGAGTGCACCTATGTTTGCGCACACACTTGTGCACTATTATATAATCTGTGTAGTTGGCTGGGCTCGAAAAAACTGCTGGACAGATTGGGATGAAATCGACCAATCATATAGGCCACAATTTGTAATTGTGGCCTATATGATTGGTCGTTGGTATTGATATGCTTTTATGTAATTTAGGTCGTAATATAACGATACATGTCAATTAAGTCAGAAAAAATCTGGCCTCTGAGAGTTATCTTGGCGTACGCTGCCTACACCATTGAAGTTACACAAGGATGATGTAGGATTGTCCGTTTGTTAAAAAAAAATTAAAATGATCTGTTACGAAACCTAATGTGGCAGACCAAATTGTACGCGAGAGAAGCCGCGGGCAAAAGCTAGTAGTAGTAGCTTATTTCGAGTTCGCGTTGAATAATTCCTAATAATCCTCTTTAATGTTTGATTTTCGATCATTTATTTACTGCCCCGGTGACGCAGTGGTTGTGTACGCGACTGCTGTGCTTGAGGTCTCGGGTTCGATACCCAGGTCGGATCAAATGTTTATGTGATCTGTAAATATTTGTTTTGAAGTCTAGATGTTTTCTATATATAATTTGTGTTTACAAGAAAAATATAAATGTATCAGTCAAGCTAATTATCATAGTACAAGCTCTGCTTAGTTTGAAAATAGATGGCGTTGTATGTCAAATATGACAAACGCCCACACTAGGCATATTCCTGTCGCGGGCGGCAAACATATATGAAACGAACACCTAGACTCAGAACAACAATTCTTTGTCTCAGCTGGGATATGAACCTAACAATTTCTGCACTAGGAATATTCCTGTGTTGTAGGAGACTTTACAAACATACAGGAAACGGATACAAAGAACACACAGACTCAGAACAACTATTTGTGGATCACACCAAGTTTTGTTCCATGTAGGGTTTGAACCCACAACGCTCAGCAAAGAAGAAAGGGGGGGGGGGAATATTGTTATTATTAATTTTCCTTACCATTCCGCCAAGTTGTTCTTAAGTGAGTAACACTCCAGAAACCAGGTCAAGTGGCGTGCAAGGTGTGCTACTGTTACGTGGGCGAGAGCAAGCTGCCGCAGCACACGGACGGCCACTACCTGCGCTACTCCTGCAAGCTGTGCTCGCACGTGGAGTACAGCCTGAGGCCTGCCCAGCTGCACGCCAGGAGACACCTCACCCGCTCCTTGCCTAGTGCCGTCTTCAACATCGGAGACGTCGGGCCCACGTCTGGGAAGGTAGGTTTATAATAACGAGAGTTACGACACCTATTCATCTCGTGGGTCTCGTATGAACGGTCTGAGGGAGAAACTCCGAAAGACTGCTTGATACCTTGAAAAGAGAAGGAACCCTTGAAACAAATCCTGCACCAACCCGTCTGGCCAGCTTTGTATAGTAGACCAAAACCTCCTTTCTGAGGAGAGGCCCACGTCCAACAGTGGACTGTTAAAGGCTAATGTTGAGGATCTGTGATCTGTTTGTCAGACAAGTGAGATGTCAGATGCCACCGATGAGCGGCGGAAAACATAAATAGAATCCAAAAATTGTGGTCACCATACTCATTGCAAATGCAGACAATATGCAGTATGGTGACCCACACTATGGCAACCTGATGAGACGCTTTTCAAACTTCGTTTGGTTACAATTAATTTCTCCCACAGATCGCAGAAAAGCGAGAGAAAATACAGACAGACATACATAAAAATATATATTGTTGAAACCGTTTCTCAGAGTAAAAAGAAGAAGGATAAAGACTCTCAGCCGATACCAGCGAAACCTGGTGATCTTCGGAAGCTGTTATCGAAGACCACCATCGAGGGGTACCAGTGCCTGGAGTGTGATATGTTCTTTAAGTAAGTGTTGGAACCTCTCAGTTCTATCATTTTCAATCCATCACTGCCTCCACTTAAGGGAGTAGCTGAGTTACACATGGCGACGTGTCGCCACACCACATTAAATGTTACATATGTACACTGTAACATTCACATATGTAACTATGCCGTGTGGTGATGGATTATTGTCACCACCCGTATTCATCCCATAGTTGTCATAAGAGCCGAAAAGGAAAAGCTGAAACAAACCATATACCAACCCGTCTGGCCAACATGGTATAGTAGGCCAAAACTCCCATTCTAAGGAGAGACCTATGTCTAGTGGTGATCTGTTAAAAACTGTTGATATGTGTGTGTTGTAGGAACTCCCGCGCACGTAAGAACCACGTGGACCGCTATCACCGCGAGGGTCTGCAGTGTGACCACTGTAAGAAGAGGTTCGTCAACAAAACCACGCTGACCACACATCTCAGGTAACATTTGTGCTGTACTTTCATTGACCTGAAGCTTTTATTTATCAAAGTACTAGTATGTGCTCGGAGCTCTGCCTGCGTGTATGTCGATTGTCGCGGTAAATACTAGCCTAAGCGTTTCTCTGATGTATAAGCAATATTACTGTAAAGTGTCATGTAAATCTGTTCAGTAATTTTTGCGTTAAAGGATGACAAACATCCACACATCCTTACAAACTTTCACATTTATAATATTTAAAGTTAATCAATAAAGAGTCAAGGTGTCTTATTCAATATAGCGTCATGTATCAGAAACCGCGAAAACATCTAATAGCGGTATCTATTGGAATTTATAAAATTTGGAATGATTCAAATACGCATTGTAATAAGTCTTCCCATGGGAATGAAGTGTTTTACCGCGGTAAAAAGTATCCTGTATCACTCTACAGCCTTCTAGCTATCTCAAGACACAATAATTATATCATAAAATTGCTCCGTTACGACGTGAAAGCAAGACAAACATACAAACAAATTCACTTTGGTATTGATAATATTCGTAAGGATTAAAAATTGTTAGATATACGTTAGTACTATATACTTCGCGTATCTTAACCTCTTACATCCTATTGAATTACGTGTATTTGATAATAATGAAATTTTAAATTTATGTTGCTAAAATTAAATGTTGTGGCGACTTCCATATATAGCACAAACAAAATATACTACAGCGCCATCTAGCGAAAACACCACGACCTACGGAGTATAATGAACTACGAAGCAACTACTAATCCTGTATCGCGAAATAGAGATTTTCGTGGCGATTAGCATATAGACAACATCCCAACATTAACTGATGAGCCGCGGCCCACCAGGCTTGATCACCTCGCCTGGTCGGAGGATTCTCCCTTTGTGTCGGAGGGACATGACACCCGTTCCCTTCACAGTGGTGACCCCGACGTGATTGGATAATAATATACTGAAACAAATTATAAATATTATTAAAAAAATAGAACTTCATATTTGATTATCTATCTTCTTTCTTAAGAATAACTCCTAAGTGTATGGATACATAATCTCCAATCTGCGAAATATTACGTGCCTCTTGCACGCTATTTAATTAAAACTTGATAAATTAGAAATAGAAAGTTTTAATTTTCCATTAATTCATTAAAAAATATCACATTCTCCCATTACAGACTTCACGAAGGGCCCCTACCAAGAGAAGAATGTCCCATCTGCCACAAAATGGTGCGCATAATTCAACTCAAATATCACATACAAAGGCATGAGAATAAGAATCGTATAGAATGTGTCGACTGTAACAAGATATTCTCACATTTGGCAACTTATCAAGCGCATCTCAAGTACTCCAGGGCTCACGCTTCTGACCAGGTGTTCAAGTAAGTGACATGTCTCTAGGTGCCCCAGTAAAGAAAAGCGGGGCCCTGTTAGACACCGATAGGGCCCCGAGAAAGATTGGTGAACCCTCTGAAAAGTAAATGAAGCCTCGTTAAAGTTTAGTAGAACCTCATACAACGGAGTAATAATTTACTTGCAATATTTATATCATATCTTACAATGTTTTATGATTTTGTAGTTAAATCTCGCAATCAAAATCGTTATTGCTAACGAAGTGTACATGTGATCTTATAGAATAATTTGTCTCTACTTGGTAACCTTTTCCAGGCATTGCATATTTAAGAGAATATATTATTCACATACATAAATTGTTACACAATTGTTACGTAACATCAACAGCCTTTTACAGTCCACTGCTGGACATAGACCTCTCCTTAGCAAGGAGGCTTTGGCCTACTATACCACGCTGGCCAGACGGGTTGGAATAGGGTTTGTTTCAAGTTTTCCTTCTCTTTGTAATGATGTTGTTTTGTATACTTTGGTCCTTTAGTCGCCTCTTACGACACCCACGGGATGAATAGGGGTGGTAACACTATGTATTCTTAATCCGTCACCACACGGACATACGTAACAATCTTGTGAAATTTGTGAGATGATGGCTAAAGATGAAGATTATATGTTCCTACGACTATTGTGTTATTTGTACCCACTCACTTGTATAATCCAAGCCAACGTAATTCCTTAGTGCAAAAATCATGAAAAGCTGGGGCCCCTTTTGATAAACAGCGATTGGGTCCCTTAGTGGGGTAAAAGTTACACAAATATTTTATGACAACCAGTAATTTACCTTTTCCAGATTCCCATGTCCAATGTGCAATAAAGGGTACCCCACTAAGGAGGCAATGCAGGATCACTTCAATTATCAGCATCTCGGGAAGACCTCGCACAAGTGTCCCGTTTGTGATAAGGTAATATATATAGACAAAAATTTGAGACATCTGACAGACTGCACGATTGGCCTAGTGGTTTAAGCGGTCGCCATGCCGCTCTCCAATTCGCTGAGTGTTGTGGGTTCAAATCCTACATGGGACAACACTTTGTGTGATCCATAAATTGTTGTTCTGAGTCTGGATGTTCTTTGTGTCCGTTTCTTGTATGTTTGTAAAGTCCCCCGCGACACAGGATTTATTCCTAAGGCGGGCGTTGTCTTTTAAAAAAATAACAAATAACAGACAACGCCATCTAGTCCCAAACTAAGCAGACCTTATACTATGGGTACTAAACCACTGATATAAATACATATATACTTTTTTTATTCATAGAAAACGCCCAAACTCCGAATCAAATATTTTCAGGTCACCTATCATAGACTGACCTGGTTTGATTGCTTAACTTCGCGTAATCCAAGTAACATTATAAATAAATGAGAATTTGGTTTGATTGTCACGCTTGCACGCCTAAGACGTTAAATTCAATGGAAACGTTATCAGCGAATAACCTCCGTCTCCTGGCTTCTATTTAATCACATTTGTTACAGCCAATAGCGTCGCGAGCCAACGTCGAGAAGCACATGATGCGTGTTCACGGCGAGAAGAAGGAGAAGCCGAGGAACCACGTGTGTCAAGTCTGCGGGAAGGGATTCACGGTGAGTGTATATCCGTGTGGTGAGGGATTAAGTATACGGTATGTCACTATGTCACTATTCCAACCATTCGTTCACTTCAATTCGCCACAATTCACTTTTGCTCAGTTCAGTTTGCGGCAATTCAGTTTCGATTTCTTCAGTTCAATTCGCCGCAGTTCAATTTCGATTCGTTCAATTCAATTCACCGCAGTTCAGTTTCGTTCAGTTCAATTTGCCGCAATTCAGTTTCGATTCCTTCAGTTCAATTCGCCACAGTTCAGTTTTGTTAGTTCAGTTCGCCGCAATTCAATTTCGATTCGTTCAGTTCAATTTGCGGCAGTTTAGTTTCGTTCAGTTCAATTCGCCGCAATTCAGTTTCGATTCGCCGCAGTTCAATTCGTCGCAGTTTAGTTTCGTTCAATTCAGTTATCCACGGAGCGGCTGGCATAGTATCGCCACAACCCTGAGGGTGAATTAAATTTGAAGGTTGAACTGGTTGTCAGTATATTTGAGGACACTGACTTCCCAATAATGCTTACCACAGATGTTCAATATCAAGACATTACAATTAAAAATAACATTTCCATTCCAGGACAGGAAAGCGTTAATCCAACACGAAGTCATCCACTCAGGGGAGAGGCCTCTAGCATGCGATATTTGTGCTCAAACGTTCAAGCAAAAAGCGTCTTTATATACACACAAGAAAAGGGTCCACAAGGTGTTCCCGGCTAAACGACTTGTGGAGTATATGGATACGAAACCTTAACAGTTGGATGGGTGAGAATGCCTTGACATTGTCTAACATTACATGGGACGACTGACCTAGGTGATTCCCCCTACCTGTGTGGAGTGAAAACGTACTTTGTGCTATTGAAAAGCCCCGAAATTCCGTAATTTAAGAGTGTAACTATGACCATTTTAGCTGGTATAAGACACCAGATTTAGTGAACGCCGTCGTCATTTGACACTTGCCCTAAGAATCAACGAGGGCCGTGCCTCACTCGTACGATTAAAATCTTAACTTTTTTTTAAGTTAATGTAAATTGTTACGCACACGCACACCGTCACGAAAAATCGACACCATGAAATGAGCTAGTCATGATTTTAGTTTTATATATATAAATACCTTTTCTTCTGTGACCCCTGGCCCTGGCCTCTGGTCTCGCACTCACCAACGAAAAACGACAGCACGGATGGTGTCGCTTTAGGTTGGTCTTCTGTGGGAGGGTAGTACTGCCCCGGTCGAGCCGGCTCGTGCTGAAATCAGCGTGGGTTTACTACCTTATAAACTATCCTGCGTAATTTACTCCCCTAGTCGACTCTTACGATACCCATGGGAAGAATAGGAGTGGTGTGACACTCTGTATTCTGACACCACACAGGCAAATACACCTCATATTGGCTTATTTTCTACCCTTTTCTATTTTTATAAAAGACAATGCCCGCACTAGGAATAAATCCTGTGTCGCGGGGGAATTTACAAACATACAAGAAACGAACACAAAGAACACCCAGACTCAGAACAACAATTTATGGATCACATAGTGTTGTCTTATGTGGGTTTGAACCCACAACACTCAACGCAGTAGCGAGCGGCGTGGTGACCACTTAAACGATTAGACCAACCGTATAGTCAAAACCTTTCATTTTTACATACTACATATTTTCCCATCTATTTCCTCAACAGTCCAGGTGGATGAGTAAGCCTGGTTTGATGATAGATGAATAGAACACGAAATCTTTTGAGTTGCAAGTGTCAAGGACCGGCGGTAATCACTGACCTTTAACCCCCTAGCTCGTCCACGATTCCATAAAAAATGCACAAGTGCCAAATATCATTCAAAAATTTAAGTTTTCGGGGGTTTTCAATATTTCAAGACAAATATTTATAGTGCTTTTAGGATCAGTTCCATTTGCTGAATAAAGCTCGTGATAAACTATTCTGAACTTATCCGTCAGATAAACCGTAAATTTCTGTTTCACAAGTCTTGGAAACGAGAGTTTATTATGTCAAGTAAACATACAGATAAGTAACTGAAACTTTGTAAAAAACTGATGAAATTAGCTCTCAGGACGGTCACAGTACTCTACCGACCGTCAGACTGACCGGACCAGTCAACCGTGCGGTCGGTCCACCGATTGGTGCAACACTGAATACATGTTTCTATAGCACGTCGGTCGACTTTCGCCTTCGTACGTAGTGCGTACCATACGCGGGCGTGCGATCGGTCCGGTCCGGTGTGACAAACACAGTCGGTCGATGACGTCACGGTGATTATTAGCGAAAATATTGTTATTCGTATATATTTAAAGAATTGCAATATTATATATAAACGATGTAATGTTTACACATTATTTTTAGTATATGCGGTAATAGTGAACAGAATATAGATGTAAAAAAGCTTTACGAATCTCAGACAGTGTGCCTTGCAAGAGCGAGAAGTCTTAAGACAAGTACGTTTTTAATTTTTATACATCTTTTTTTATGTACTTTTTTAAGAGCCATCCATATGCTATCTAATACACCACAGAACAGAGAAATCTCAAGAGATTCTTTGTCGCCTAAACACATGCATAAACGATTAATAATATTAAACACCCATCAAAGTCTATGCTAATTTGCCCAAAGGATTTAATGAAGTATGAATATTAAATGCCACTTACAATGTTACTAAATACAACCTTATGTCTTTTATATAAGGTAGCGTTTCACTTGCGTATTTGTGTTCTCGTAAAAAGAGACTACCAAATATTCTCGCAGGAATGAAGTTCATTGCTTGCTTTCGTGATAGCAATGTACTTAGTACTCAAATTGAATACGCAATGTACGATTGTTTTTATAGATCAGCTCATAACGATTCGAATACGATCGTTTTTAGAAGTGCCGTCAACTATCTCAAAGTTCTGGTGCAGTTGCCGTTGGCAAACTGATATGAGTACTTGTAACCGATACATACTCGATACTTAATTTAAAACTATCGATACTAAAAGTACTTGGTATCGGATAACAATATCGAGTATATACTGGTATTTACTCGTATCGTTTTATCCCTACTTGCAACGCCCACATTCCATTTCTACCTTCATACTCTGTTCTGTACCACACACCGTCCCAGCGCGTCTGTTGTTGGGTGCCTTTGAAATTTCTTCTCTTAAATGTGTGAGCGTTACACTGCCACGATGACTGTCATGTCTTTTACGTCTCCAAGCGGGGCGTGAAGAAGCATCTCACCATGCTACATTGTCCACATTCACAATCAGTATGGTGACCACAACTCTTGGGTTCTATTCATGCTTTCCATCAGGCAGAGTAGTCACTTTGGCAGATTCTTAAAATAGAAAGAAAAGCGTATGATATGGATGGCTCCTTCACCTATACAAGAGTATTTTTTTAGCAAAAGTGGACTCTATTCGGGATGTTTTAATGATTTTTTAAATACATTTTTATTGTACATCAAATGAATTTGCAACTACCCTCAAAGCGTGTACACTTAAATTAGACCCGTATTCATATGGTTAGTGGGTATATTATATAATAGTGAAACAAGTGCAACTTATGACAATGTAATAATGAGATATATTTTATTTACAAATAAATTAATTATGATTATGCTTGAATTTCATTTTATATTTAACTAGCTGACCCGGCGAACTCTGTTCCGCCTTAGAGGCAATAAATAAGCAGATTTTGTCTTTTACAGTTATTGATATGTATTCAATTCAATTTTTTATTAGGAAAAAAGTAAAAATAAAAAAATAAAACATATCCTATGTCCGTCTCCTGGTTCTAAGCTACCTCCCCACCAATTTTCAGCTAAATCCGTTCAGCCGTTCTTGAGTTATAAGTGGTGTAAGTAACACCACTTTCTTTTATATATTGCTCGTATTGCTACAGGACAATACGTGCTGGCCTTTGAAGTCACTGTTTTGGAGTGGTAGACATACGCTCTCGAACTAAACGATTCAGCTCTTGCTTCCTGTGCCAATCAGTTAAAACCTGGAACTAACTGCAAGCGCACGTATTTTCCTCCCACTATGAACCTAGGTCTTTTACCCGTTTGATTTGGTGACCACCAATCTTGGATTCTACTCATGCTTTCCGTCAGCCAGAGTAATCACATCGGCAGGCCCTATATATAAAAAAAAACTCCCCAGTAATAGGAGTGTGGGCTTAGCTGATCAGACACCCTCGAAAAAACCCGAAAAGGTGATCGATTTGGTCATTTTGATGGCAAAATCATGGTGAGTAAATAGTAAGACAATCTGATAGTCAGTCTAAGTAGTACGGCAAAGTCATACTCAGTCTAAGTAATAAATTCAAACTCAAGCTAAATAGTAGACCAAAGTCATAGCCTAAATAGTAGTGCAAAGCCATAGTCAGTCTAAATAGTAGAGCAAAGTCATCACCTAAATAGTAGTGCAAAGTCATAGTCAGTCTAAATAGTAGAGCAAAGTCATAGCCTAAATAGCAGTGCAAAGTCATAGTCAGTCTAAATAGTAGACCAAAGTCATAGCCTAAATAGTAGTGCAAAGTCATAGTCAGTCTAAATAGTAGAGCAAAGTCATAGCCTCAATAGTAGTGCAAAGCCATAGTCAGTCTAAATAGTAAGGCAAAGCCATAGTCAGTATAAATAGTAAGGCAAAGTCATAGTCAGTCTAAATATTAGAGCATAGTCATAGTGAGCAGATCTCTTATTCTCATTTATCTTCTATATCTTCGATTATGCGAATAAATTGAAAGACAAATATGAAAAAAAATATTTATTGAAAACATTTTCTTTAACATGCAATTTGTTACACAAGAAGGTACAAGGTATATTAATAGATAACGTACATCTTATAGTTCGTTAGTAACATTAATGTACACGTAAATACTTTTAACATTTGATATCAGATTGTGGTTTAAAAATGTCTTAATATAACTCATCAACAGCCTTTTACAGTCCTCTGGTGGACATAGGCCTCTCCTTAGCAAGGTGTTGGCCTCCTATACCACGCTGGCCAGACAGGTTGGAATAGTTTTCCTTCTCTTTGTAATGATGTTGTCTTGTATACTATGTTCCCTTAGTCGCTGTGGAGGGAACGAGTGTCATGTCCCTCCGGCACAAAGAGAGGATCCTCCGATCAGGCGAGGTGATCAGGCCTGGAGGGCCACGGCCCGCTATTAATATAAGTAGATAAAAAATAATCGACTATAGACATAGCTATCACACTTAGTTACGTCATTTTTAGTAGCCAACCGATTTTCTTTTTGTCTATGGTTTGGAAGTTTTTTTTTTATTTTTTAAAAACAACTCCCGCATTGGGACCTTATCTTGTGTCGCGGGAGACTACGAACATATGTGAAACGGACACAAAGAACACCCAGACTCGGAAAGATCACACAAAGTTTCGATAACAGCTTATAATGAAATGCATCAAAACTCTATTTTTACTCCGTATTACAGATTTTGACGTGAAAACACACCCAGACTCAGAACATCAATTTGTGGATAATGCAAAGTGTTGACAATAGTTGTTAACGATAGATTAAAAACTCTTTATTTGTACATTGCATTAAAGCTTTACAAGAGAATACATACGATTTCAGATGTATAGTGTACAAAGGACGGCCTTATTGCCAGAAGCAATCTCTTCCAAGCAACCTCAATACTACTTACTAAGCAAATTTAAACACTCTAAAACAAATATTAGCAGATCATATAAACATCGGTCCGTCGCATACGCTATTAATGCACCACCGAAGCCGTCATAGTGAATAGACAACATACATAATTGTTCGCCCATTCGTTGTCGTGGTGACGGAATGAGATTACAGAGTGTCGCCACTTATTTATTCCGTGGGTGTCTTAAGAGCTGACTAAGGAAGCAAACCACGCAGGATAACATCACTGCAAAGAACGAAAACTTGAGATTGCGTTTGAGACACCAATTTTATACAGTACAGTAGGCCAAAACCTCCTTTCTACGGAGACGCGTATATCCAGCAGTGGACTGTTCTGCTGATAATGATTTTTAATAGGTTACATAGCTCTACGTCCATACATAAATTAACTGACACCTATTTCCCCGGAGGGATAGGTTAAAAACCCACTTTTCACCAGTGTTTTAACCTCACGCAATCGAGATGTTTTGTTTGGCAGAGCCTCGTCCGTATCAATGGTGCACAATTTGCAGGTGAGGTTGAATTCGGGTCATAACTTCCTGGTGAGAACCCTATGCAGCTATACCGAAACATTTTTAAACCACAATCCATAGAGTATACTATTCTCTATATAAAAGTGGTCCGTCGGTCGATTCTAAGGCACTTAAATTAGTAAAATACTTATTTGTCTATGCCATTAGACAACATTGTTACTTTTATCACAGGAATCCATGACCAATTATTTTTATTTTTATATTATTAACAAAACACTTCATTCGTGTTGCTCTTGGTTAAAATAAACAAACCAGGGCCGTTCCTATATACGAATTAATTCGTATAATTATACTCAATTAGTGATGTGCTGGATATCCGAAACAAAGAGATGTTTCACATCTAATTCTTAATTTCACTAAAATTAAATATCACTATATCTAATGTAGTGAATAACTAATATTATTCCTAGTTATAAGGTACTATTTGACTTCTTTATAACGAAATCAAACCTCAAAACGCTATATGTATGTGTATATTTTAAAATAATTATAACAATAAATACTCGTCACGCGAGTCGAAAGATATTGTGTTCTCTTTCTATTTTGCGCGGATCCAGACACTAAAGGATCGCCTCTACGAGCGAAAAAACGTGACGACATTTTCATCGTACCACGTGTATCTACACACTCAGTGATTCCGTACAAGTCGCGCCGGCACGCTGAAGGATAAATCACGCGTTTCTGGAAACCGCCACAAACACAAACCGCATTCGTATAAATATCCGCGGATATACACTTTTAACAATCCAGCACATCACTATATCAATAAGGCCCCACGTTTTATTTCTGGTGTTGAAAAAAGACATTTATTTACTATATTGTGACTAATTTGTACTAAATTAATATAATTAATATCCTTCATCATGTAACACAGTGTTATCTAGACTCCAACCAAACAGCTTTATCTAAATTACACTTTTGGGTCTTTGCAAGTGTGGGTTCTATTTGCTTATGGAGACAGTCGAGCCCACACTACGTCCTTAAAATATCGCTTGATTTCTGTAACAAATGGTTATGAAACCGACGAAGTAACACTGAACACATTACCTATATATATAAAAAATCACTTAAAGTGTACTTCGCAAGTTCTAAAATGACATTAGTGACAGCTGTCACATTGATCAAGCTATATTTTAAGGACTCTAGTGCAAATATGTTCAAATATTTTCACTGAACGGGTATTAAACTCGTTACTGCTGAAAGCTTTACGAAACGAGTGTAGAATATACACTTTTTCAGGTCACTTGCATAAATATCCTAGACCAATTCATAAACATTTCTGTAATCGCCTTTATTTAACTTACATTTGTCGTGTTAAGAAGATTTCAAGTTCTTCTAGAATGTTCAACTGATGGTACGTTCAGAAACCAGTTGAGTATACTTATTTGATGTGATTTTTGTTAAAACACACACATACCAAAAGACAGTGGCAGGCATCTATGAGACTTGTATCGCCTTTTGTATTTTATTGAACGGATTATTTTAGCATTTATTTGGTTAATATCATTGACAATAACATTTAATATTCTAAGATTTTTAGAACTATGCCTTAAAAAGATATTTCAGTTTGTAGCTTACAATGTAATATGTAGGTTGTACTTAGTTAACAGACGTGACAGTGGGCTACCATCACTCACACAAATAGTTGTCATTATCGTCAACAAGATGGCGGAGAACCATATTTTTTTAATCATTCGTTTATGATTTTCTTGATCCGCCATTAAATTATTGCTCTGCTACTATATACACAATATATTTTATATTTATATAAAAATATTTTCGAATATCTGACACACTACTCTATCTAATTTTTACCTAAGGCGATTTTAAGCATGGCAAGCTTAAAACACATAAGTACGCATTTTATGTAATTGTAACATTTTTTAAAGAAGAATTTAAATTCTTCAAACAGAGGTCTAAAAATATAATAATTACAGAAAAATAGAATGTAAAAAAATATGGTACAACACCATCTTATTGTCAACATTGACAATTCATGAGAGATGACAGCCAGCTGTCATGTCTGTCAAGTTTAAGTACAGCTTATGTATTACATTGTAAAATACAAACTGAAATAATTCTTTGATGCAGTTCTAAAAATAGAAGAATTTTTTGAACGGTACAAATCCCATATCTATACATTACATATTACTAGCGGTACCGTATCTGCCATTTTTCCTATCTTAATTGACAGTAAGGCTCTATTCATATAATAATATTTTTTGTACTATATTAGTATTAAAAATAAACAATATTTCCTTATATTGAAAGACATTATACGTATTAATATCTAATGAACGGATTGTAATATAATATTCAGCTGCGGGCGAGTCAGAAAGCTGGTCCCGTCATTCCTCGTCAATTTTTACATTCTAATTAATATTATAGAAACTGGGCTATATTACAGGTAAGTATTTTTTTAAATTTTGATTACAAAAAATTCATAGACAATACGGAACTGCTATTATTTTATAAAAAAAAAACAGTTTGACAGGTAATGAGTTGTTAGGAAAAAAAAGTTTTAAAAGAAGAAAATAATAGTTACTTTTACAGTTTCCCGTTAATATGCGTCGCATTTGATACGTCACTGACCGATTAACTGACAGTAAAAGTCAGTAAAATATAAATAAAGTATGACAGATGACAGCTGTCAGTTTGTTTATCGGCTAATGACGTATTGAAATCCAGCTTTTTTTAATCAGTTAAATATATTATTGTAGGTTTTGTATGGTTTAAGGTTTTAAACTATCAGAAGTCTATCTCTAAGTCTAATTCATAACAAAACCTAAGGCTGTCACGTCTTTTTGAAGACATCAATATAAGTTTGACAGTAGTAGATTGCGATCACATTCAACACATATAAATGAAAATCATTTTTGAATTAATTGTTCGAGTCATAATAATCTGTCCGAAATCCAAAAGTTTTACTGTATATTTATTTTCTAGATAATTTGTACCTTACAATGTTTAAATGCAAAATAATATTTAGTGACACTAAGCACCGATAGAATAATTACAAAATGAGTGCAGGGCTGACAGTTGTCATAGTAAGTGTATGCAATACAATGCTACGATGACTGTCATGCCGTTTACGTCCCCAAGTGAGGCGTAAAAAGCATCTCACAAGGCCGCCATAGTGTGGGTCATCATACTGCATTGTCAGCATTCGCAATGAGTATGGTGACTATAACTTTCGGATTCTATTCCAGCTTTACATCAGGCAGAGTGGTCACTTTGGCAAGCACTTAAAATAAAAAAAAAAATCTATAATCTAAACGACATTACATTTGAAACGATACGTTTTTGGTATTAATTTTTTCTAAATTCATTTGCACCTGAAGCTTATGACAATAATCTCCACCTTTCTCTGAATGAATGGATTCCTTCAGCTATTGGTTGAGAACGTTTGTACCAGTTCCATCTTATAAATAAAATGATGGTTTGTGTTTGACTTAAATGCGTGAGCACAGCACAAGGATCAAATTGCTCCCAAGTTGCAAAATACTGTCCACTCGTGTTAAGAAATTAGTGACGTTTCAATCAGGCCTCATACCCTGATCAATCAAGTTCCAAACATTTGTAAATAACGATAACTTTTTAGAAATTGATTGGTTTAGGTCGGGGCTTGGTCGATTATCTGGATGGCGTAATAACAGCTGTTCCTGGATCCTCCTATCTCAGGCGCAGAGTGGCACACCGTGTGGTTTTAATTGGTCGGACGCCAACATACCACCCGCCGTAAAGCCTGGTGGAGTGACGGTCCGGTGGGTTTCCACACGTTAAAAAAAAGGGTCTTGGTCGATACATCACTATTTTCTTATCGCGAACGAACTATAGATTGCTCATTTTCTTATCTGTAACCTTATTTTGTACCTTCTTTAAAGTCTTTTTTGAATATCTGTTGATCATATTTATTTACATTTAAATAACAACATTGAACAAAAAACTCGAAACTTTAAAAGTTGGAGTAAAGAATTAATTTGAAAATACATATAAAATAGAGATGTATAAGCCCTGTTTAACAAACTATCTTGCAATGAGACAGTACACAAAATAACTGGACTTAAATCAGCCTCGTTGATCCACAGTTCAGCAGATTCAAAGAACATGTTAGAATATTCTGGAAAATACTAAACAATTCAGATTCATTCCACCGTTTAAAAAAGAGAGAGTACCTTTTTTCTTCCACTTAACATAAGAAGTGGGAAACTTACCAGTTCTAACTGCTACGAGTAAAAATCATTCAAATAGCACAGTTTAATTACTAAGAGGCACACTAACACTAGTACTGCAGCTAGCACAGCTTTTAGCTTGCGTTTCTAACTGAGCCAATCTCTTCTGCAAATGCATGATCGTAGCATCTTTTTGTTTTAACTGCATTTTAAGGGTAGTTATAGAGTCTTCTAGAGCACCATATACGGCTTGAACTTCAGGTTGATAAGTGAACACTTGTGGCGGCTCGTCGAGGCAGAAGAACTCCCTGACAGTGGGATGGTTGGGTAACATGCTAAGTATCGCGTTTACGAATACTTGTAATCCTCTAATGCGGTCTTCGAGAAAGGCCGGCTCGAAATTATCCCGAAACCACCTTTTGCCTGGCAGGGGAAGTTTTATATTCGGCTGTTCGGCTTTAATCCTGGAATATAGACGAACAAAATCTGTGTACCGACGGAATACTAGCCACGATTGATCACGGTTGTCGTCTTCGACCTTCAATTTGTATATTGTGAAACGAGCTCTTTCTTCCATGATTTCGTAACCGACTATTGGTATTTGGAGAGTTTCAAATTTCTTGATGTCTTCAGAGTGTAAGCTCAGATCGATATTGCTTATGCTGTTTTGGATGGTTGTGAAGTCTCTGTAGCTCTCGTTCAAATTGCCCATGCTTTTGTAATGGTTTCTCGCCTGGATATTTCTTGTTCTCGGTTCGAATTCGTTGTCAGACATGGCCGTTTCATTATACAACTTTTTATATTTAGCGTAGCGTTTAACTGGTGCGTGATTCTCGTCGCTTGAAGTTGATGACACCTCGTTGTTCATTCCATCTCGAATTTTCTTTGGGTTTTGTACTCTGTCCATTTTGTACTATACGAATTTTCTGAAAAAAGAAAAAAATACATTTGAATATGTCAGATGGGAAAATGAATTACTACATTATAATCGATGACTCGTTAAGCTAGTGACGAGGTTATCCTGAAAAGGGTATCCCTAGGTCACTACTGCATCCCACAACCCTTCGAAAGGTTTTATATCGATTTGATTAGATTTAAAGGAAGCTGTTAAATAAAGGTAGCTCAGATTATGTTCTACTTTCTTGTACCTAAGCCGCCATAGTGTGGGTCACCATACTATGTCTGCATTTGCAATGAGTTGTCACCATTCTTGGATTCTTAAATGGAATCACTTTGGTAGGCTCAGAATAGAAAAAAAAATGTTTAATTGACTATTTTGTTATGGTCTGTATTACTTATAATCGCTTCTTAAATAAGCCACTATTTCACTTTTTACGGGTTATCCCTAGGCGATAGATATACACCATCGGGGATTTTTTAAGCTGTACAACATTGTACATTATTTTGCTCTATCTCATAGAGCTTAGCCAGCGTTTGCATGTAAGCACAACAAAGTGTGTTTATTTACGACATAAGATTAGAAATCTCCAAAATCATCAGTGTTTCTCTACTATATTATGAATGTAATATACAAATAAACCTTCCTCTTGAATCACTCTTTTTATTAAAAAAAACGCATGATCCATTGCGTAGTTTAAAGAATTAAGTCTTTATAGGGACAAACAGACAGCGGGAAGTGACTTTGTTATATAAAAAAACATAAAAAGTAAATTTTCATAAAAACACATTTTTTTGAAACGCTTCATTGCTAATACTGACAAAACTTTACGAGATATATCAAAATGATGTACGACAGATTTGTGTATCATAAAAATATATAGAAAATTACACCACGATCTATATCCTACCGATATTCCGCCTGCCTATATCCTACCGATTAGGTCTCGAATGCGATTACCGGGTCGGACCAAATGTTTATAATGATTTGTAAATATTTGTTTCGAAGTTTGGGTGTTTTCTATGTATAATATGTATGAATTTACAAAAAAAAAGTATATAAATATTCTATCAGTCAGTCTAGTTATCATAGTACAAGTTCTGCTTAGTTTGAAAGAAGATGACGTTGTGTGTCAAATGTGCGAAAAATATACAAAAAAAAAATATCCCACCCAATTGTTTTAAGATTCAAAGCAATCTTGACCAATATAATATAAATATTAATCTATTTAAATACGTTAGACATGTTACGCACTTAATGTAGACCGAAATTGCCTTTTTCAGTATATCATGACATTAATATCTTAGAAGTCATCAGAGGATTAATGGGTAGAGCGACCAACGCCTCCAATCGTACACATGCGAAGCCAGAGTGGCTAGTTATTATTAAACAAACACCTTATCTGCGTGACACAGCGATTAGAACTTTGTGATGCTCAACTGAGATTATTATTTGCCATTCTGATTTGTGTTGTTTTGTATCATGACGGCGATTTCGGTCACGACCAGAGTCGACGGATACCAGCCAGACAGCAACTATGCAGAAAGTATTGTAGTGCCTATGTGTGTGCAAACACAGGTGCACCGTCTGTTCCCTTGCTTTCACAATACGATGGGACGGTTGTTTCACACGACCGGGTAGAGAGCAGGCGCGGACCGACGGCTTTACGACCCAGCCCGGCAAGTAAACTCGAGATCTCTTGATCGGCAGTGGTCGTTGGTCTGCAACCTCTCTTGTTGGTCTAGACTAGACAAAAACTAGAGAAAAACTTGCACGGTTGGCCTAGTAGTTTAAGTGGTCGCAAACCGTTCTCTACTGCGCTGAGTGTTGTGAGTTCAAACCTCACATGGGACAACAGTTTGTGCGATCCACAAATTGTTGCTCTGAGTCTGAATGTTACTTGAGTCCGTTTTTTGTCTGTTTGTTAAGTCTCCCGCGACACAGGATTGATTCCTAGCGCTGGTGCTGTGCTTTAAAAAAAAACGACAGACGAATTTGACCGTATATCCGTGTAAACAAAGTAGCGCGCGTAAACTAGCGCTTGACAAATTACACCGTGATACGAAACAAACGATAGTGATACGCAAATAATTGCGTGATAAGCACCTGAGTGATAATTAAAATCACGATTTCCGACTTATCAGTCAAGATCACTGACCATCAGACACGTGGAGTAAGTCAGTTGACTCCACAAGTACCGATATTGTCGTGATAATTAAAAACTCGCTCTACTTTCTTTAAAAAATACTTTCTTTAGAAAGCGTCTCTAATTAAACTCTGTAATTGTTTTGAGAAATATTAAAATATAGATGTTTGCATAATTACATTGTAATTCTTTAATTATATATAATATAGTGTTATGGTCAAACACACAACATGATATTAGCATTTTCGTACCACAATAATATATGCTTTCAAATAAAACTGACAAAAAATAAACAATTCATTTCGCAACTATTTTTTTTTCCAAGACCATTTTAGAACTTCCGTTCTAAATAATTAACCTTGTGATGCATTTGCATAAAGTATTTACTTTATTTACATGTTATTAAAAAGTAAAATTAAAAAAAAATCCACAGTGCTTAAAACGTAACTGAAAAATGATTTGATAATTTAAAACCCCTGATTTAAAGAAGTCATATAACGAGAGTGGTCACTGAAAACCGCATCAAAATCGGTCTAGTAGTTTTGGAGATAAATGGCAACATTAGTGGGTACAAATTGTTATTCTTAGTCTGAGTGTTATTTGAATCCGTTTCTTGCATGTTTGTTAAGTCTCCTGCGACACAGGATTGATTCCTAGTGCTGGCGCTGTCTTTAAAAAAAAACGGCAGTCGAATTTGACTGTATATCTAGGTGTAAACAAAGTGGCGCGTAAATAATTTTTTTGCAATATCCAATCATCCCAAACGTATATACCCTCTCTGTACCATTGTAGATAAAAAATATACTTTTTTAATTTTTTTTTTAGGAATCACACATTAAGTGTACTTTAAAAGTACAAAACTAAACGTACATCTATGTGTTTTCGACTCATTTATACTGGCATGTATACAAGTAGAAAACGACATCCTCAGAATCAAAGGGTCCAGACGGGTTTTAGTACTAACGTATTTTAAAAAGATGAAATTGGGAGCCAATTACACAAGACAACAGTACTGCAACAAAGACAAAGAGAAGGAAAAGTAGACAAACCCTAAACCAACAAGAGAGAGTAGAATCGGAAACCAAATTGAAACCGAATAAGGGAGTTCCTTACACAGACTGTTGAGTCCCAGGACTCACTGGACAAGAATATTTTGTATTGGATTAATATATCATCATATCAACAGCCTTTAATAGTCTTGTGGAGGGAACGGGTATCATGTCCCTCCGACACAAAAGGAAGAACCTCCGACCATGCGGGATGATAATGCTGGGCGGGGCACGGCCCAACGGTTGACACTGGGACGTTGTATATATGCTAATTGCCACGCGAATCTTTATTTCGCGATACAGGATTAGTAGTTGCTCCGTATTTCGATGTGTCTTCGCTAGATGGCGCTATAGTATGTTTTTCTGTTTGTGCTGTATGTGGAAGTCGCCACAGTCTACTACTGGACATAGACCTCTCCTTAGAAAGGAGGTTTTGGACTATTATTCAATATTCACCAGGCTGGTTGGTATAGTGTCACCACCTCTATTTATCCCATGGAGTTATATATATTAGAAGCGACTAAGGAAGCAATTTATGCAGGAAAACATCACTAATATCACTGCAAAGAGAATCTTCTTGTCAAGAAGAGGTCTATTTTATTCATTTATTTATATAATCAACTGCTCATTGCACTCACAGTTTGCCCAACACGTACAGTGAGCCATTGCAATGTTATAATGTTACAACAGTAATAAATACTTATGTACACATAGATATATTAAGACCTACTTAGAAAAAGTATAAAAAAACTTAAAAAGTACTGAATTTGGTGTAGAATCTGTCGCCATCCCGATACTGAGCAATCAGAGAGTAGAGTAGACTAACTGCCTGACTAATGGAAGCATACTGTGCCAGATATGTTCGTGCCGGTGGCGCAGTAAGAAGCGTATCGGGATAACGCTCGAATTTTTCTTTTTAAAAATTTTGCCTGCAGTAGGAATAAATCCTGTGTCGCGGGGGCTTTTGCAAACATACAAGAAACGGACACAAAGAACATCCAGACCCAGAATTTATGGATCACACAAAGTGTAGTCCCATGTGGGGTTTGAAACAACACTCAGCGCAGTAGAGAGCGGCGTGGCGACCGCTTAAACCACTCTAATTATCGAGTTTATTATTTAATAAAAGGGATATATTCAGCAGTAGACTATTCAAGTCTGTTGAAGTGATAAACAACTAGACCTGTCACTGTACTGAACTATTACTAGAGAAATTAAAGATAATAATATAAAATAAACAATAGATTAAATAGTGAGTGAAAAACAAGTTCGTATTTACAATTCACACACACATAAACATATGATCACATATTTATTTTAAAACTGCATGCACAATATGAAAAGTAGCGAGTGTGTGCAATACAATGCTACGATGACTGTCATGCCTTTTACGTCGCCAAGTGAGGCATAAAAAAGCATCTTAATAGGCCGCCATAGTGTGGGTCACCATATTGCATTGTCAGCATTTGCAATGAGCATGGTGACTACAATTTTTGAATTCTTTTCACGCTTTCCATCAGGCAGAGTAGAGTCACTTTGGCAGGCTCTTAAAGTAAAATAAAAAAATTAAAAAACATATTGTAGACTTAATGTCATGGTAAATGAGCCATAAGATACACATCATCAATAGCCTTTAATAGTCCACTGCTGGACATAAGGTCAAATGCACCCTTGAGCATCACCAGTATTATTTTCAGGAAGTGCATATACATCCACGCATACTATTTATCAATATAAAATATAGAACTGAAATCAATATTTGATTAAATTTAATATTTCTACATATTTTGTTTTCTACCAGGAGGGTGGTATTGCATGCACCTGCACCTTGAGCACACACACTATTCTACTACTGACCTTTCCAGTTTGAATAACATTCAAGCATGTGTTTGTAATAATACAAACAAAACTATTGTGATAACTTTGTGCAAAAGTAATCAGTGATTGCCAATAGGGAGCCTTAAATGTCGAGTGACAAACTGGTTGTTGTTTGTTAATATCAACATTTGTTGTTAATATCAACTGCCTTGTTAGTCTAGCAGTTGCCATATGTAACTCGGAATCGAGGTCTCTGGTTCAAATATTAGGTCAGGTCGAAAAAGTGATTTAGAGTTATTCTGATTATAAAAATGCCAGAGTGTAGAAGTTGAGGTCTTAACCCCGTGTAAAACTGTTGGTTGCATGCTTGATCTCTTCCCAGTCATGTTAGGTAACAGGTGAAATGCTGTACATCGTTTAAGATGGAAAACTGTGGCATTAAGTAGTACCATGAAGGTTTAAAGTATTTATTATATATTTTCAAAGGAATGTTGCAATTTGCAACTACTCATACAATATTATTTGAGTTTTTACCATTTAAAAAACAGGGTAATATACGTCTGCAGCAGGACTCTCTCGAAAAAACTTTAGTTACTTACATCTAATTAGTCTAAATTTGAATAGCAACATGTAGCAACAAATATCCATTATCTGTTTGATGTGACAAATTAATAAAACGGAATATCACTTCTCCTATTCATCCCGTGGGTGGCGTAGGAGGCGACTAAAGGATACAACTACACTAAACATCAAGTAAAGAGAAGGAAAACTTGACACAAATCCTACACCAACTCGTCTGGCCAGCGGGATAAAGTAAGCCAAAACCTCCTTACTAAGGAGAGGCCTATGTCCAGCAGTGGACTGCTAAAAGCTATTGATGATGATTGTTTATGTTTGAAATACGTAATAAAAATGTATATTTAACTCCAGCGTTATAGTACTAGCACGCATTATACAGTAGACAGAAATAACCGAACAACCTTCAAGCCAATTTAAATTCAATAACTTACTCTGCTTGACGTAAATAGAAGTATTTATCCAACAATGCCTAAAGCATATTGTAGATACACACACACAAAACTTTTATTAAATTATCACTGTTTGTCTATAGCACCATATTTTGTAACACAAATTGAGCAATATTTAATGTAAATCGTATATTTTCAAATTTTCTTCATTAAAACGATTTTAGTAAACAATAGTTTTGTAAATTCTAATGTCGTCAGTGTCGACAAATGAATGAAAATTACGAATAGTATAAATTTGACGTTTCATGTCATACGAACGTTTAATTTGAAAGTTTTGTTGCTCTACCAAGCGTGAGTTGCACCTTTCACCTTTTATTACTGAATGATTTTATTTTTCTATTCATCATAGAAGTATTATAGAAGAAAAAAAGTTTACGCAAGCTAAAAAACTAATTAAAAACGTCATCTAAAACTTTTGATAACACAAGATTGCTTTATTCGTTATAGAAATTACATTATTAGCGATTAGCGATTGTTTCTTATTTTAACAATATAAATGTTTTATTGAATTATTAAGTACATTTAGTAAGGCTCTCTTTCAATAAAACAAAACCAAGATAAGGTCAATATGATTTTCAATGTATTTAAATGATGAATACATCTACAAATGCTTCATCAAGAATCTAAATCAGTTACATCAGTAACCGTTTCTGTGGCTGCTGATATACTATAATGTTTATGTCATTAATTTAATTCAAATTCAATAATTATTGGGCTAAGCTTTGTTGCTGTACCCAATAATAACATAGAAAATTCTCACCGCGACATACGATTGGTTAGTTGCGTCTAAAATTTTGTGCTGTCCCAGTGGAAAAGTATTCTGTGTGTTGTTAATTACTAGAACTTTAAAGTTTTAACATGAACAGAAATAATCCTGTCGATCCACCCGATACACCATCCCCAGTAACTTCATCTTTCATTCCTACTTCTTTTCTGAACAACTTGGAGTTCTCTCTAACCGTCTGGAATAGCTTGCTAATGTTTTTTTCCATGCCCCAACCTCCTTCAAGCCTTGATGATTTTATTTGTTGCAATGACAACAAACTTAGACGACCTATGGATGTTCTATATTGATATGAGTTTGTCCACGCTTGTTTATATCTATAACTAATTCATATAATTTATTTTTATTTATCTGTTTTTTTTTTCAGTGTACTAGGCACACCAATAAGGCCAATATTCAGTCAACTGCTAATTTTGGAAAATTTTGGACCGTTGCAAAAAATATTACCCAAATATTTCCATTGCACTTGATGTCAGTAGAATTGTAAATATTGACACAGTTTGCTATTTATTAAAAAATAAAATTGCATAGAAGGAATATCACTCTTCTTTATGGTACTATAATTTTGAAGAATTTCACAAAGTGTACAAATGGATTGTGCAGAGTCCGTAATACCAAAAACTTTGTTTTGTATTTGTTGTCTCAAACAAACCGGGCCATATGTTAAACTTGGCGCATGTTCTCACAGGGAATATTTGGATTCTTTTCCAATACCTAATGTAAGTTGTTTTGATACAAGCTAGTTGTTGATGCGATTGACTAATATTAGTAACTGCCTCGGTGTCGCAGCAGTAGTGAATGCGACTGTTTTGCTTGAGGTCTTGGGTTCGATTCCCAGGTCGGACTAAATGCTTGTATGATCTACAAATAGTTGTTTCGAAGTTAGAGTTTTTTGTGTGCATAATATGTATTTACTAAAAAAGTATATAAGTATTCTATCAGTCAGTCTAGTTGTCATAGCACAAGCTCTGCTTAGTTTGAACTAGATGACGTTGTGAAATATCTGAAATATTTATTTATTTATGATTAACAACCAGAACTTCTTTGTGGTGGGAACGGTCAAAATGCCTGAATTTATCTATTAAATGTGTGTCTATCAGAAGTTTGTTCACCATAGTACAGGCTGTGACTAGTTAGAAATAAACCGACTATATTCAGTTGTGGCAAGGTGTGTTATCTGATTAAACAATCCATCAACAACCACTTATAATTCTATTCATAGACTTTTGAGAAAGAAGATGACCAAGGAAGCAAACTATGCAGGTCTACAGCATTGTAAAGAGATGGAGAACTTGACATAAGTCCTATACCGTCTGACCAGCATGGTATGGTAGACCACAACCTCCTTTCTAAAGAGAGCCACACATCTAGCAGTGGTTTATAAAGATAAGGTTTTATTGTTTATGTACTTGCAGGTTAGTCCACCACTACCAGAGACTGTGTGCTATAACTGTCATGACACACTAAAACAAATTGCTCGATTTAGACTGCAAGTACAAGAAAGTTTCAATATGCTGGAGAAGAAGGTAAGATCTTCTTTTCTATATAAAAGAAACAGAGAGAGAGTAGAGAATATCAACTCCTTAATCATTCTTGAATAGTATAATCGTGGGAGAGGCATGCTTTGGCTGTTATAATGCATAATACCGGTGTTAGTCTAACTTAATATTACTTCTCACAGAGTGAGAGATGCTACCAAAGGCCCCTCACCCCCTCTAAATTGCCTGGCAAAGTGTGCCAACACACTTGTGACAATTGTCTATGGGTGATGGTGGTCACTTACCATCAAGTACCCTGTCTGCTCGTTTGCCCTATACTTATACCTTACAAAAAGTTTATAGGCTTTCCTTTCTATACATATATTTAAAAAAAAAGTTAACAAAATCATTTTATGTTTTCAGATTGAAAGTTTAAAAAAAATCACAGATTTTAAAAAAAACCTAGAAATGTCTAAGACTTGGCATTTGAGTATTCCAGGTTTAATAGAACATGTTAAAATAGAACCAGAAATTGAATCTGATGTAACAACGAAAATGAAAAATATTAAAACAGCAATAAAAATTATAAATAACAACACCAGCTCTATACAACCTCTAACTTCTTACCAAAGTTTTATAGGTTTAACTAAATCTCTCTTAGAAATTACAAGCAATAATTACTCTGTATTTAACACACCAGTGCCTCCACAATCTAAATTTAAAAAAAAAATCTCATGCGACCAAGGTACACCTATGTTGCCAGATGAAATAAAACAAGAACCAAAAATTGTAGCTGAACCAATTGTAAGTTCGGCTGTCAGTGTTGACGTTAATTCAACAGAAAACAGAATAAAGCGCGAAAAAGAAGAAGAAATAGATATAGATGTTAGGACGTCATATAATCAAGAAATTTGTAGTAATTATCCTGATACCAATAAAAATCTAAGTAACAATAGTGTTGTATTAATCCAGAAAGAATCAGAAATGCAAGATGTCTCTGAAAAAATTAATATACCCATAAACAATCTACACATAGAAAATAATGACAGTAAAGTTACAGTGTTACCAGCAGAAATTAAAATCGAATGTGATAACATTAGTTATGGTAAAATTATGTTGCCGGAAGAGATGACAGATCATCCAGGAAACTTGGATGATGGTATAACAATAATAGAAAATTGTTTAGGAGAAATTAAGCAAAAAGAATATAACTCAAGGACTTCCAAGAACCGCCAAAGCAACAAAAATGGTAAGTCAGTAATGTTTATGTTGCGATAGTTTAAGAAAACGGAATGTGACAACCCTTTCTTTTTTAACGCGTGGAAACCCCCTCGGGCCGTCATCCCAACGGGTTTTGCGGAGGGATGGCGTGTCAGAATCGGACACACGGTGAGCCACTCTGCGCCTGAGATAGGGGCGATCCGCAACAACTGTTACTACGACATCCCGAGAATGTCACAACTCTATACCAATCTCCTTTCTAAGAAGACAATTATGTCTAGCAAAGGGCTAGTAAAGAAGGAGGAACCAGGAACTCTGGTGGCGAATTAATCGCTGCGGTCCGCGATAGTAATGCGGCCTGGTCAATGCAGCAATCAGTTCGGTGGCGAACCTCTGACTTCCCCCAGGATAGGACTTGACTAGGCACAGCATTGATCCTGGAGAAGATCTGAAATAGTCTAGTCCCCTTCAGAGTAGGACACCTGAGACCAGCCGTCGTGGTCATTTTTGGATATCTTATAAATGGCCGTTTGACTCCAAGCTAAGCTGTGTGTGTACTTAGCTACCATTTTTATTACCTGCTTCATCCTCAGAGTCTTTTCTCAAGGATTGACTTACAGCCGTCTAAGACACAGCCATCAGACTTCCACAGTCTAAGTCGAATTCTCTAGTCAAAGTAGTATAAAAAGACTTTTGTCGGACGTTTCAGGGCTCCAATTACCGTAACAATAGCCATAGATATTCATATGGCAATTAAGACGGCTTGACGAGGGTTTTGACTGCACGATTGGCCTAGTGATGTAAACGGTCGCCACACCGCACTCTACTGCACTGAGTGTTGTCTGCTCAAACCACGTGAGACAACACTATATGTGATCCACAAATTGCTGTTCTGAGTCTGGGTGTCCGTTTCTTGTATGTTTGCAAAAGCTCCCGCGACACAGGATTTATTCCTAGTGCGGGTGTTGTCTTTTTAAAAAAGAAAAAGAAAAGGTTGGGATTAAGATTGGTCATTAAGACTGATCTGATTATTTCATTCTCATTTTTCCACATTTTTTTTTAATTATAAAAAAGTTTTGTCACCTCTTGACAGATGGCATTAGTCAACACAAAAACCCTTCTGCACAATGTCTCATTACTATAAAGCTGAATAGGAGACAGTTGCTCGCTGAAAGACGGAAGAAGTTGAATTCTGCTGAATATCTACGCATGGACTACCAATGTAGACATTGTATTAAGGGATTTCAGTTTAAAGTCAACTTAGATGACCACATCAAGAGGAAACATACTATGGTAAGTTTTTTTGAAGTTGTACTTCCTTTGACGCGTTAAGAATTTTTTTTCACGAAAAACCGACACCGTCACGAAAAACCGACACCGTCACAAAAAACCGACACCGTCACAAAAAACCGACAACGTCACAAAAAACCGACACTGTCACGAAAAAACAGACACTGTCACGAAAAACCGAAACCGTCACGAAAAACCGACACCGTCACGAAAAACCGACACCATGAAATTAGCTAGTCAACATTTTAGTTTTTTTATTATGTACAAATAATTCATTTATGATATTTAAATCAAGTTTATTTAACTAGATACTGCGTTATAATAGAACTTTCTTTCAATGTATTAAATACCTTTTTTTTCTATTATTAGTGTCGTTTTCTCTACAAACATAGGTTAACGCGAAGGATAACATTTTCAGAAAGATTTTTATCTTGTTACGTCAAAGAACTGTAACTTCCTCCATGCTTACATAAGTACACATGCGTTTTTTTGTCACCATCATTATTTCAGCCAAAAGACGTCAACTGCTGGACATAGACCTCCCCCACAGTTCACCACAAAACCGGGTTGATTGTGCCACTTGGTGGAAAATGGTTACCGCTGATAATGGCCACATGACAAATAACCACTTGCCCCTTCTAAAATTGGAGGGAGTTGTGCCTCCGGTAATTTCACTTAGTAAAAAGTAATAATAAAATTGATTAACACCAGTTTTCTGTGAAACCGTGGCATAACTCCAGTGGAGTTGGCCCGTACGTACCGAAAAATCTTGTTACTGGTCCAAGAAATTGTCGTTAAGTCCGAAAACTTGGCAGCTATGTATTTTTGATCCGTGTGATGACGTAGTAAGAATACAGTGTGTCACTACGCTTATTATTCGCGTGGGTATCGTCAGAACTGACATAACAGTACTGCAAAAAGAAGACTAGAAACAAAACAAGGCTGCACAACTTGGCTTAGTGGTTTAAGCGGTCGCCACGCCGCTCACTCACTTTGTGTGATCCATAAATTGTTGTTCTGAGTCTGGGTGTTCTTTGTGTCCGTTTGTTGTATGTTTGTAAAAGTCCTCCGCGACACAGGATTTATTCATAGCGTGAGCGCTCTTTTTTTTTAAAAAATAAACCCTATACCATTCCGTCTGGCCATTGTGGTGTAGTGGACCCAAATCTCCTTTCAAAGGAGAGGAATATTTCCAGCAGTTGAGTGTTAAAAACTGTTGATAACGACGATTGGTTAGAGGACGGGATTTGATCGTCACTAATTTCTTAACGCGAATTCACTATTAATGTTAACATTATTTTAGAGAGATCCTGAAACTCACGTGGTATGCGAAATTTGCAAGCAAGTGGTTTTGCGTGGAGCAGTTCGAGAGCACAAGTTTAGACATTATAATAGGTAAGAAATAGCCGTAATGGAGCCCTACAAAGTTTGATAACAATATGTCTACAGAACTTTGATGTGACCTAGTATTTGGGAAGTCTGATGATAGTAAATAGAAATTCAGGCCTCCGGTCTCACACTCACAGATGAAACACGACAGCACGGATGCTGGCGCTTTAGGTTGATCTTCTGTGGGAGGGTAGTACTGCCCCGGTCGAGCCGACCCGTTCGTGCTGAAATCAGCCTGGCTCTACTACCTATAAAACACTTTCTCAGTGATTGACTCTCTTCTTTTTTCTCTAGGTTAGGGTCGCCTTTATCTCTATTACAATACGGTTGAACTTTGATTGTCTACGTGGAGTGACTGCCATCAGACTACCCAAGTACTAGATTCTCAATATGTGACTCTAATTAAAAACGTGTGGTGACGGATTAAGAATACATAGTGTTACCACCCCTATTCATCCCGTGGGTGTCGTAAGAGGCGACTAAAGGACTCGGTATACAAGTCAACATCATTACAAAGAAAAGGAAAACTTGCAACAAACCCTATTCCGTCTGGCCAGCGTGGTATAGTAGGCCAAAACCTCCTCGCTAAGGAGAGGCCTATGTCCAGCAGTGGACTGTAAAAGGCTGTTGATTGATGTTAATGATTAAAATCTGCTGTGCTCATTTGTTTTTGATTTAGTGACTAATTTTTTTCGTCTTTTAGGTTAGAATGTAGGAAATGCAAGAAGCGGTTTGTTCTGTTTGACGAAGCGTACGCCCATTACAGCAGTGTGCATGCACCTTTACAGAATAAAATTGTCTTCAAACGCAAATTGCAGTCGTATTTACGGTCGAAGGTCACTAAGGTATGTATATTAGATCACACTGTAATCCATGATGGTGTCTCCATGTGGTGATGAGTTAAGAATGCAGTGTCCCATCCCTATTCATCCCATGGGTGTCGTAAGAGCCGACTAAGGGAAACAAAATATGCAGGACACCATCACTATGAAGAGAAGGAAAACTTGAAACAAAGCTTATACCAACTCGTCTAACCAACGTGGTATAATAGGCCGACACCTCTTTGCTAAGGAGAGGCTTATGTCCAGCTGTGGACTGTTAAACTCTGTCGATAATGATGATGAAGACATTAACGGAGACCAGTCAACTATGCAGTAGATATTATAGTGCACAAATACAGGTGCACTTTTTGTTCCCTCACTCTCATAATCTGATGGAATGGTTGTACGACTCGGCCGAGGTGAGATCAGGCGCAGGATCGACAGCGTTACGTGCGCTCCGAAGCACTGAGAACCGTCTATTACAATGACCATCCATCATAGACTGACCTGACTAGGTTTACTTAACTTTGCATTATGTGAACGCATTCGTTGTGCTAAAAGTCACTTTTTTTAAACATTCAAATGTAAATTTTACTTTTGTGGCGACTTCCACATTTAACACAAACAAAAATATACAACAGCGCCATCTAGCGAAGATACATTGAACTACGTAGTATGATGAAGTACTAAGCAACTACTATCCTATATCGCGAAACAGAGATTCGCGTGGCAATTAACATATATACAACATCCTCCCAATATCTACCACTGGGCCGTGGCCCGCCAGGCATGATCACCTCGCCTGATCGGAGGATCCTCCCTGTGTGTCGGAGAGACATGACACTCGTTCCCTCCACACTTTAATAATACTGTGTCTCTTGTATCTGTTTCAGTGTTACACCAAGTCTAATGCTTGTACGACGTTAGAGGAGGGCTCAACACACCGCACTCAGTCTGAGCCAGAGACGTCATATTCAAAATAAATACATTTTATTAGAAATTACACTTTTATTTTACATCTAAAATAATTAATAAACTTTACTTACTTGTGTGTGTACAGATGTATGCACAAAAACAGGTGCACACTCTGTTCCCTCACTGGAACTGTGGATACGACTGGGATGAGATCAGGCGCAGGTACGACTGCTTTACGTGCTCTCCGAGGCACTAAGACTTCTTCAATACACCAAGAATGGTTACCTTACTTTTAGAACGAAGTTCCTTATCGCACGTTGCGAAGGCTGCTAGAGGAAAAAAATTCAGACGAAAAGTTGTCACGACACTTTTTGTTATACGAGAGTACGCTGTGCGGTGTGCGCATGTTTCTCTGTCTGTCTCTCTCTCTCTCTCTCATAGAAAGCAAGCCAATTATTTTCATTTCGTCTTTCTATTTCTTTTTTTAATTACAACTCGGAATAAAATCATTCCTGTGTCGCGGGGGACTTCACAAACATACATGAAACGAACACAAAGAACACCCAGACTCAGAACAACAATTTGTGGATCACACAAAGTGTTGTCCCATGTGAGACAAGACATATATGAGTTTGTTTTACTGTACAGCTTTGCAGTAAACTTGTTTAGGTACTACATACCTTTGTGACTTTTACTAAACTGGGTTTCTAGAGAGCCCCTTAAAAGACATAAGGTTGTATTAATTTACAACTTTATGCACAAATACATGCATCGGCGGACTTAATGCCTCAGGCATTTTCTGTCAGTCAATCGACTGGGCGACGCAGAGAAAATGTGAGGTAGGTGCACTTAGGATAAGAAGTAATTGATAGAGGATTCAGCATATGTAGACTAGTTTGACCATAAAAAAGTAAATATACGAGTACGTACATATATAATATACATACATATCCGTGCATACATATACACTAATAATAATTAATATTTTGGCCATTTGACACACAACGTCATCTAGTTTCAAACTAAGCAGAGCTTGTGCTATGATAACTAGACTGACTGATAGAATACTTATATACTTTTTTTTGTAAATACATAGATATTATTCATAGAAAAACTCCAAACTTCGAAACAAACATTTGCAGATCATACAAACATTTAGTCCGACTCGGGCATCGAGCCCGGGACCTACATTCGTTACCGCTGTGCCACCGAGGCAGTTAAGAGTAATAATAATACCAGATGATGAACTAAGACGTCGCCAATTCACCCAGTAGAAGCTACTTCACTTTAATTTTAAACGAGTAACAACTTTGAAGGGAAGCGTGTTCCACGAAAGGATAACCTGTACGAAGAACGAAGAACCGACAAACACTGGAGTGAGAAGGACAGAGTAGAAGGAGATTATTAGCCGAACGTAGGTTTCTGTTATGGTTGTTGCTTAATAGTTGATTTTGTGATGTTAAATAAGTGGGAGGGGATGGTATTTAGTAGCATTTTCAGTGGCATTTAGGATTTAGGAGTCATTAAATCCTTTGGACTAATTAGTATAGATTTCGTTTAACATCAAATCAATCTATCGCCGTCCAATGTGGATGAATGTCACTCCACCGGGGTTTACGGTGGGGTGGTGTGTCGGAATCGGACCGACTAAAACCACGCGGTGTGCACTCTGCGCCTGACATAGGAGGGATCCGGCTAGCTGTTACTACGACACCCGGATCCAATGAAGGTCTAGCCAAGGAGCGGCAATCATCCCAGTCTTGGACAATCCGCATCGCATAGTTTTGTGATAGATATTTTTTTTATATTATGGAAAGTGTAGATGAAGACGAAGGTGGTGCACGCCCATCCCAAAGAAACCTGTTCACTCTACTCTAAAAGACTCCAGAGTTCAACTTATCAGGAAAAATAGAAGATAAACTAAACAAAATAAAGTATCTCTCGTGATCATTGATCGCACTTCTAACGTTTATTTCTTTGTTATGTACGTCGTGGTGTAACTCAGGTCGAGATAGTCGACAAAAGAATTGACATGTAATGTAATCATGGGTGTCAAAAGGGAAGTGCACTCAAAAAAGAAAATACTTTAAAAAAATAACTTATTTAAAAACAAAAGTTAATTTCATAGATAAGTAAATAGTATGTGTGGATGTAGATGCATGGTTGTATCATAATACAGTTTGACATATATAAATATACAAAGAAATTGACTTATTATATAACATATGGGCATGATCTTTATGAAGTCGGTAGGTTAACAGATAACAAGTTCTATAAGTGATTAGATACATCACTTTCTGGCCAAATAATAAACCTTCATGAATAAGCTGTATATGAATCCATAGATTATTTTACAGATAGACTATATCTTTGACTGCCTCGGTGGGGCAATGTATGCGACTGCTCCGGGCCAATGTTTGTATGATCCACAAATATTTGTATCGGAGTTTGGGTACTTTCCATATGAAGGGTCCACTGCAATAATGATGAATGTCCTTTGTTTTTTGTTTTACAATAATTGGATTTTAAATTTACGAACGGTGTAAAAAAACTCAGACATGAAGATTATAAAATGTTGTTTATTAAAGTTAAAGTATAGGCATTATGATATTAATTTTTAGAAAATAATCATTCTTAGGGTATTATAAACTAATTAAAAATATTCGAATCTTAAGTAGGTCTTTAAAAATCAGGACTATAATGATTACTGTCCACACTGCGTTCATAGTCAATAATGATTGGTGTCCAAATGACTGTTTTAATTAACTTCTGAATCCTTAATATTTGCAGCATGTGGAAGTTCATCGTAATAACGTCTTGTTTCAGGCCTACAGAACTTTTTCAAGAACTGTAGGTCGTTATATTTCGCTGTTGATATAGGTAGCTTCTCTTTATAAGCCAAACCAGGTAATTTGAATTCGCCCTCATTAACTGCCTTTATAGATCGAAAAGAAACTGGTGTGTTCACCACACTTGATTCCCATGGACTATTATTAAAATTTCTGTGAAACATGAGCCGTGGGTGTTTTTTCTAAACTCTAAATTCACGCACAGGTCTTATGGGAAAAGGACAAGTTTTCTTGTAAAACGGTTTCAAAAATGCAGTCCAGCCCTTGAATGCATCTTGGGAGCATTCGATGACATTGAAAGGTTTCGGTCTCTGTCGAGCTCCACGCACATGTTCGGCCCATTCTTCAGGAAGTTCAATCCTAGCCTTTTGATTTAAGTAGGCCATGTTACGATCGCATTCCATGTATGAGTGCCCTCTTACCGGGAATATAACTGTGACAGATTATAAACGATTGCAGCAGTGAACTATGTAGTGTAACATTCTGAAGATGGTATAATTTTTATTTTGACCACCACACGAGTCACAGAAAATTATAAGACTCTTGACCTGTACCTCCATTTCATTAAATACGAAATGGAATAGATGAGAGGCCCCATCGTCTGATCCTTTTTTCCAATACTCTCATCGTAAGCGAAAAAATAAGATGAGGAATCAGCAAGCACATGAATATTAAACATAAAATAACTCAGCTGTCTTTTATAATATACATCGTTTGTAGTTATGTTCGGTACAGGAAGATTTTTTGAGAAATCCATTGTCATCGCTATTGTTGTGACATCTTGCCTTGATCTCAAACGAGCTTTTCTTTTTTTATCATAAAAAACTTCAGCTCTCTTCTTGTGTGCTAAGTTTTCAATTTCGAGTGTTCGAAGTTGAGTCAAAATCTGAGATTTTTCGTGGCCATCAGGAAGAGAAGCAATCTTAATTTCAAAAAGCTTTTTCTCAGCTTGAAATTCATCGCAAGCCGAACATGTATCCATCCTGGGATAACCGAATGATATATTGAAGTTCTTATTGAAAAAGTTGCGATATGTTTCGTACGATACTTTGTTATTTGGATTGTTTTCATTATACATTTTGTGAATCTTCGACAAGTTCAACTCATCCGACAGATATATTTTTTGACTCTCACGTAAATTATAGTGGCCTTTTTTACCATTAATTGTTTTCAGAGTGTCAATTTGCTTGTACATCAAATCAGTAGTTAGTTTTGAAAGCTTTGTTTTAACATGTATCCCCCGTTTATCTTTTTGGACAACGCCATGCTCAGTGAGTGATTTCTGAAGAAATTGAAGTCTTCTTCCAGTGATACCATGTAAGGATATAAAAGCTTTTCTACACACCGGTAACTCGTAAGTATCATCCCCAATCATACGAATCTTGTAAGAATATGACTTATTATGTAAATTCGCATTTTCTTCACCTACTCGTGGACGACGACGTTGTACATTAGAAATAGTTATAAACCTGCTTAAATAATTATCCTGATCATACCTGTTTGCAAAACTATTAAATTGCCGTATTATTCTTGTTCTTTGGTCTTCATTTATCATTTTAAAACATTTAAAACGATTACACTTGCAGTCATCGCCAATTTCATGTCCTTGGAGTCGAGGTTTCTTTAAAACATCACTCATTCTTCCTGTCTGTTTTCTTTTTTTCGTATTTCTGTTCATTTCGTTGTTCTCAGCCATAATTTTAAGAAATAAAAGACTAAAATCCGTATAACATAACCTTACAGAACGACAGACTAACAAAGACTGACAAAATAATTGGCGGGATCGACGCTGATTTCACAGCAAGATGGCGGTCAGTGCGAGGCGATGGACATTTATCATTATTGCCGTGAACACCTGCGACGTTGAGCGTTCTAGCCGTGTTAGTCAATATATTAAATACATATTTATCACAAGACCGCATGTGATATTGCTAAGATTGAAAACTAGTTTTGTAACTATAATTTCAAGTGACCGAATGGCATTACTCGTTACAATTTAAACATTTTTGGACATTCATCATTATTGCAGTGGACCCTTCATATGTAATACTAGCGACACACTACACTAACGCTGTCGGCGTTTGTCACACTACACATGCATGTAAATTAAAAGGTAAGTGTACAACATATCCAACGTATTTAATTTGATATACATTAATATTATATTGGTTAAAAGTACTTTAAAATCCGCTGTGTAGTTTAATAGATCTCAGAATACAAGAACGAAAAGTGACGTGTATTTTATACTATGTAAGCACGTATGTATTTAGAAAAAAAAAAGTAAATAGCTGAACAGTCTATCAGAACATCTAATTGTCATGGTACAAGCTCTGCTAAGTTTGAAACTATATGGTGTTGTGTGTCAAATGTCATAAAAAAAATACAACGTAAACTGAATTCATATTTGGATCATTGAAAATTATCAACAGTTTGTCTATGACAAAAGAAAAAAGTTAAAAGGGTTATATTAGTCTCATTGATAGATAAATTATACACGAAATGGAACAAGTTATACGTTTAATAAGAGACAAAAAATGTAGGTGTAGAAGTTGATTTTCTATAAATCAGTTGAAATATAGCGTTAATTGTTCAAAAGGTAGGCAAAAGTACAGATGTCTGAAGTTCTCAGGCAAAAATAAATTCGATGCAATAATTTGATGCCACCCTACGACCAAAAAAACATGTAGGCATAAAATAAATGCCTTACTACAAAAGAAAAACCGCGGCGGGTTGCTAGTTAAACATCACTGAGTCAAGGTTTACTTTTTGACCTATAAACACGCCTGCGTTATTAATCATTGTTACATATTTACAACTCTTTTATCTGTACAATAATAAAGGCGGGCGAACTTTGAGCACAAGAATTAGTAGTGGGTAGTGGCCTCGTCCGTGTCAAGTGTGTCTCTTTACTTTTTAATTTTACTTTTTTTTGGATTCTGACAGCTGTCGGTAAATAATAAGTTTACTTCAGTGTTTTTAAATATGGCTGAATTCAGTTCAACTGGTAAGTTTCATATAGTATATTGATTGTGATTACGATAAAAATGTGAGGTTATGTTTAATATAGTGAAATGATAACAGATACCAAGGCTTCAGGTCAAAAGAAAGTCAAGGACGCTGGCAGATGTGCCGTTTAGGATTATGATTTTATTTGACAGTCCAATATTCATGTTGTAGTGAGTCGTAACATTTTTATTCACTTGAGTTTTGAAGAATGTATCTTTATCGTTTTCAATTACGGGTCAATGACTTGTAGTTGTTTTTGAAAGTATACATAAAAACAAGGTGAAAACAAAATATTGGTGCACGGCGATAACACCAAATAAAAAAAAAATACATTAAATCAAAACAGTTAAAATCCGTCTAATCTGAGAGGTATCTAACGTAAGGTAGGTAAGACAGTTCTGACAGATTGAAAAATAGAGAGGGTGTCAAAGAAATCGAATACAATATAAGATTTTTAATATCGTTTCCTTATATTTCCAAATCGATTTCAAATGTGTAGAAGTAGATAGATATTATATGATGTTAAAATAAACAAAACTAATTCATTTTCGCTGAAAACCTTTATGGGTAATAAAAGAAAAAAAATACTTTCATCATGTGTTTTCATTAAAAGTTGTTTGTCAATTGAAAATTATGTAATACGAAATACAAAAAAAAAGTTTGGGTTGCAAATGGCTAGTTGATAATAAGATCAATTATCCGTACATTTTAACAATTATTGATCAGAGACGTGACGTGTAACCCAATATTTTTAACAAATGAATATAAAATAAAATATTATGTAAGCTTTATATAAATAAAATAAACATAACGAAAATACAAACGAATTCTAAGATATAAATGCATTTAATAATGCATATAAAAATTGAATTAATTTTAGAACGCGTCAATTAGTTGCTTCTGTTTTGCTCGCGGTGTTATGATGGCGCGGGCGAGCTAACCATGCTCGGAGAACGCCCATTTTGTTCTACGAGAAAGTACCTTTTTCATTGCACGTGCGGGTTAGCGATAGGGTTGCTAACCGTACTTTTATTAATTTTGTTACCGTAATTGCTTCCAAATATTGTTTTTAAACATGGAATGTTCTATGATGTAGCCCTTTGGGCCAAGTTTCACAAAAGTGGAATGTTGTTAGCAGCAAATATGTTGGCAACCCTAGCTAGCAATATATTGTGTTAGGGGAATCCCAGACTTATGTTTTAGTTTCAGTATGGAAGACAATTACGCGTTCTTTGTTTAATTGTTAAGACAGTCGGTCATTCATTTGAATATTTGATTTATCTTAGTTTTAGATTTATTAAACCTGCAAATAAAACCAAAGTAAATAGCTGTATACTAAGATGTCTAGACAATATCTGAGTAGGGACGAAAAACGGAAGAGAAAAATGGAGTCTGAAGAAAAAAATAAAAAGTTCTCTAAAATTAGCCAGTATTTTAAGAATAATATCTCTAATGCTGATAAATCAAGTGAACAGTGTTTCATGTATATCTGTGAAGTATCGCACCTTACAGACAAGAACACCCAGACTCAGAATAAGGAGTTTTGGATCACACAAAGTACTATCTCATCATAGTGGGGATCAAACCCACAAGATTCCGTAGGTATAGTCCGAACGGCAAGATGAAAGCTTAAACCATCACGCGACGACAGCGCCAGAGCCGGCAACAGCGCATTGTATTTCAAATATTTATATGGAACTGGCCTCGAAAGTAGTGGTGCATGTAGCGACGGCGTTATCGCACCGCTGATTCCGTCGCCGTTCGTTTCTAGAAAGATCATGCGAAGACGAATGGAACCATATATGTATACCAGTGGTCATACTTTAAAACATAAAATCTTCTGCTGCATCCAGTATCTGGCAATTTCTACTGACTCGTTTGAATTTTCTCCGGCGCCTCCTGATAATATTAAGAAGATGACTACATCTATCCATTCTAATGCTTTGGAGTGTGATGGCATAAGCTGTAGCGTCATTGTCACCATCCTATACTGGTACCAGTAATTACTCACATAGCCAACACCTCTCTCGACTCCGGAACTTTCCTTTCTTTGTGGCGCAAGGCTTATAAATCATTCCTCTTCCAAAAAATAGTAACACTTCACTTCTCGAACACATAATACCTATTTCTATTCTTACCTTCCTATCTAAATTACTTGTGGCCTATGTGTATTTAAAACTTTCACAATTTACATACAGAAACCAACTTTTAAACCCTCTACAATCTGGCTTCAGGCCCGGTCACAACACAGTTACTGCTCTTTTTAAAATGAATGCACGGAAGACATGAAGTCAAATTTTTAGTCTTAGTTGACTTCTCTAAAGCCTTTGACACTGTGAATCACGAAATCTTGTTGTCTATTCTTGCATATCTAATGGTTTCAAGATCAACAAGGACCTAGAGCTCATGAAATCCTGATTTGGATTTGGACTGTCATTTACTGAGATCGTTTAATACATACACCTAGTATCTGTGTATGTATAACTTATATATGTTGTAAACTATATCTACTCATAACATTTCTACACCGCTCGAAAGTGGACTGGAAAAGAATGCCATGGACATTAAATCCGCCGCTGTACAAAATAAGTGCAGCTAACAAGTAAACGAAATAAATCTCAGCTATCATCCAACGCCCGACGCACTTCCGTCCCTTTTAACGAAATCATTTTCACTAACATCAGAAAAGAAAGAAAACATGTTACGCATCAGAAACATACTTAAATAAGTTTCTGTGTTATCATCATCAACAGTTTGTTATGGTCTACTGCCAGACAAAGACAAAAAAAGACAGGTTTCACCTTAGAAAAGAGGTTTTTTTTATTATTATTTTAAGAGCCTACCAAAGTGACTCCACTCTACCTGATGGAAAGCACGAATAGACTCCAAAAGTTGTAGTTACCATAGTCATTGCGAATGCTGACAATGTAGTATGGTGACCCACCCTATGGCGGCCTATAAAGATGCTTTTTTACGCCTCATTTGGGGATCGAAAAGGCATGACAGTTATCGTAGCATTGTATTGCACATACTTGCCACGACAACTGTCACCCCTGCTTCTTTGTCATACTCTACTACGCTGGCCAGACGGGTGACTGTCAAAGAGTTTGTGTCAAATTTTCTCTCTTTGCTATGCTGTTGTTCTGTGCAGTTTGCTCTCTTACGACATCCATCATCACCACCACAAAAAGCATCTCACTAGGCCGCCATAGCGTGGGTCGCTATACTACTGTCTTCATTCGCAATGAGTATGGCGACCACCGTACTTGGATTCTATTCATGCTTTCCATCGGGCAGAATAGAGTCACTTTGGTAGGTTTCTAAATAAAAAAAATCCATGGTAAAAATACAGGTGGTGACATTCTTAACTCGTCACTACACGGGCAATATTTTTGAGTTCTTTCTGTGCCATAATTTTAACATAATGTTCTAGAGCACCAGCACGTCCGCTACAATCCTTTGAAAGACGAATGGGTTCTTGTCTCTCCACATCGCTGCAAGCGCCCTTGGAGTGGTCAGACGGAGAACGAGGAAGATGAACAGGCTCCAGACCCTAACAACCCCCTCCTGCCGAACGCCGTACGATCTAATGGACAGGTAGATAAATTATGTATTGTTTTTAGGCATTAATTTACATATCTGATTAATAATAATAATATTTCGGACGTCTGACGCCTAAAATGGCGTTATGTGTCATAATACAAGTTCTATACACTATTAAATATATTAATACACAACGCTGTCTAGTTTCAAACTAAGCAGAGCTTGTGCTATGACAGCTAGATTGACTACGAGAATACTTATATACTTTTTTTGAAATATATAAATATTATACATAGAAAGCATCTAAACTCCGAAACAAATTTTTGTAGATCATACAAACATTTAGTCCGGGAATCTGCTAATTTTTTTCTATATGAAGAGCCTACCAAAGTGACTCTACTCTGCCTGATGGAAAGTATAAACAGAATCCAAAGAGTTGTGGTCGCCATACTCATTGCTAATGCAGATAATGCAATGTGGTGACCCACACTATGGCGGCCTAGTGAGATGCTTTTTCACGCTACGCTTGGAGACGTAAAAGTCATAACAGACATCGTGGCAGTGTAAGTATAGTAATAAGGTTACTTATTATCCGGGAAAAAAAATATCCAGAGACCGAAGGCTCATTGATGCAGGGGTGACAGTTATCGCGGTAAGTGTGTGAGCCTTACACTGCCACGATGAATATCATGCCTTTTACGTCACCAGCGGGGCAAGAAAAATCATCTCACTAAACCGCCATAGTGTGGATCACCATATTGCATTGTCTGCATACGCAATGAGTATGATGACCTGACCCTAGGATTCTATTCACGCTTTCCGTCAGACAGAGTAGAGTCACTTTGACAGGAAAAAAGAAAAAAAATAAAGTGTTTTCGTAGGATGAACCAGGTAGGTACCATCACCGGGTAACACCGCGACATCTGGGCAAATAATAATAATATATTTTATCTAATGGATCAAGGTCACATCTCTTTGTTTCGGATATCCGGCACATCACTTATTGAGTATAATTATACGAATTAATTCGTACCTAGAACGGCCCTGGTTTGTTTATATTAACCAAGAGCAACACGAATGAAGTGTTTTGTTAATAATATAAAAGTAAAAATAATTGGTCATGGATTTCTGTGATAAAACTAACACTGTTAATATATTTTCTGATGCTGTACTCTTTTTCCTTTCTGATATGGAGTTCTCAGCTAAAAACACATGCTAAGCACGGTAAGTACTTACAAACAGTTTCTTATCCAAACAGAAAAATCCCAATTACAAATCGACATACGTCTTCCCGAATGACTTCCCCGCGTTGCTGGAGAGAGTGCCTGAACCACCACCATCCGATAATCCGCTGTTCAGATCAGCGGCAGCTAAGGGCCACTGCAGGTATGACAGTTCATAAGGAGTTAACAACATCCGTCCTATCGTGTTTCGTTGGTGAGTGCGAGACCGGAGGCCCATTGATGCAGGGATGACAGTTATCGTAGTGTGTGCAATACAATGCTGCGATGACTGTCATGCCTTTTACGTCCCCAAGTGCGGCGTAAAAAAGCATCTTAATAGGCCACCATAGTGTGGGTCACTATACTACATTGTCAGCATTCGCAATGCGTATGGTGACTAAAACTTTTGGATTCTATTCATGCTTTCCATCAGGCAGAGTAGAGTCACCTTGGCAGGCTCTCAAATAAAAAAAAAGTACTGTCCATGTGATTGTGATTACTACAGAGTGTGACCACTGCTATTTATTTATAACTACAAGTCAACAGCACTGCCAAGAAAAGGAAATCTTGACATTAGCTCTATACAATGGCATCTGAAGAGCGCAGTATATTAGGCCAAAATCTCGTTTCTAAAGAGACGTCTACGTCCAGTACTTAAGTACAGGAATCTTCTTCTTAGTCTGTTAAGCCAGTACTATAAAAAAATGTTAACATGGCCGTGACGGCGAGCTCCATGCCTGGAGTCGCCTGTGAGAGTATGAAAAATAAACATATATCATTGGTCTATTTGGGCTTCACTCACTCGACAAAAAGCAACGTGATTATTGATGAATAGCGATATTTTGGGAGACCGTAGTACCACTCCGGTCAAATTTAAAGGAAGAAAAATTGTTTCACACTTATCTCAATTATTTTGGTAGATTTTTTGAGAAAATTGGTTAGTGATCGGATGTTATTCAGCCTCAACAGGCTAAAAAACAAATGGATTTACATAAATCATTCTAAGAACCTGAATTTTAATATCGCGATTCAGAATCGATAGTTACTACATACACAGTTCAGCTTATCTTCAACAGATGGCGTTTTAAATGAATTTGTTTGCAGGGTAATGTGTTTCCATCCCGACTCCACAATGACGATACCGCTGATGACGGTGGATGAAATTGTAGCTGTTATCGAACAGTAAGTGTTTATAGATCATCCTTTTGAATAATAGTAGATGATTGTTTAATTTCTGTGTTTTGACGGAATTAAATTACGACTAAAGGAGTAGTCTACACAAGGCACCTGCATTACACAGCGAAAGAAAAACTTGAAACAAACCTTACATCAACCCGTCTGGCCACCTTCGGGTGAGCTCTCTATTAAGACGACTTATGGCACTCCTAGTGACCAAGTGCAGGTACTCCCCAAAGCACTTGCGTCAGCCGGAAGAAAAGGGTTCCGTGCTGTGAAACCTCCAGCCGGGAAGACCATTTAGCCTCCGCCAATCACGTACCTCTTCGGGCGGAGGCCAAATGCCGCTACCCACTGGGAACTAAGTCATCTAACCCCCCGCTTGAAAACCGAATTGGTCGTCCGACAGATCGTGGCCCACCTTGCAGAGATTCTGGAAAATGCGGGCAGAGAATACCTCTCAAACAATTTACCCACCTCGTCCAGCAACACGATAAGCGTATAGGCGGCGACCGCATCGGTAGGTCGTCAACAAAACCAGCTTCCCGCTCTTCCAGGTGTCAAGGAGGCGTACGGACGCCCAATCTGACATATAGTCGAGGACAGGAGCCAGCATTCGAGCAGGTATCCCATCGTCGTGGCCAATGGCCAGGTTCAGAGTTTTCTGCACCTTTCGTTACTCCTCATGGTCCTCTTCACCATTTCCACGCTAATGCCGCCGACTACTGTTATAGGACCTTCGGGTACACACTAAAGTCACCTCTGACTGCAAGAATTGTCTTTTTAAGTTTAAATATTCATTTAGATCTACAAATCCTGTAATTAATAATTATCATTCCAGGTGGGTCAATCAGATCAACGAGTTGGGTCGTCGTTACACCTGGGTGCAGATATTTGAGAACAAAGGCGCTGTCATGGGCTGTTCCAACCCTCACCCCCATTGTCAAATCTGGGCATCCAGCTTCTTACCGAATGAACCCAGGATCAAAGAAAGGTAAGGTCATGCTTCGCTACACTATGTGATAGTGTATGTAGAACATAACGCTGCGTGGTGACGGGTTGATAATACAGAGTGTCACCATGCCAAGTAGTAAACTATGCAAGATAATTACACTGAAAGAAGTGAATAACCTTGACATAAACCCTTTTTTTAACGTGTGGCAACCCCCTCGGGCCATCACCCACCGGGGTTTAAGGCGGGGTGGTGTGTCGGAATCGGACCGACTAAAACCACACGGTGTGCTACCCTGCGCCTGACATAGGAGGGATCCGGGAACAGCTGCTATTATGTTATCCAGCAGATAACCAACACTATACCAACCCGTCTGGCCAGTGTGGCATAATAAGCCAAAACCACCTTTCGGAGGTGAAACCAGCCATGTCCAAAGTGCAATGTTTATTATCATTTATATTTCCAGAACACAGAAGGAGTACTACATGCAACACAAGAGACCGTTGCTGGTAGACTACTTGAAGCAAGAGTTGGAAAAGAAAGTGAGTATGAGCCGTGGAGTGATACCCCCCCTTACAGCAAACTAGTGTTGAGCATCTCCTTCGTTACATATCAACGAGTGACCCTTTGTGGAGGCTCTCCAATACCAGAGTTTATAACTCTTGATAATGTTTCTTTAAAAATATATTCCGTGTCGCGGAGGACTTTACAAACATACAAGAAATGGACACAAAGTACACCCAGATGCGGGCCACTAATTTGTGGATCACACAAAGTGTTGTTTCATGTGGGGTTTGAACCAAAAACAGCGTGGCGACCATTTAAATCACCACACCATGCAGTCAACTATCCAAGGGTGTCGATAGTCACTTAACATCTGATCTGACGAACATTGTGATGTTGGGGACAGTCAGGTCTCCGTCTCAGACAAATTTATGAATATATCTTCAAATTATAATTTTTCGTTTTTAAAAGTAAATTCGTATTAACCTCTAATTGGACATTTCTCTATACCTACGAGGGGGCGTTTTTAAGTTCGCGGAATGGAGGGTATTGAGTAATAATAAAAACACAAAATTATTTTTCTTTTTCTATATATTCCCCTGCAACACGAATACATTTTTCAGATCTTTCAATTAGTTTTTTTATTCCCTCGTAAAAAAAAGTTTTATCTTTGTCTGAAAAATACGCCGAAACCGCCTCCTTAACCTCCTCATCAGTTGAAAATTTCTTACCACGTAATTCTTTTTTCATTTTTGGAAAGAGATAATATTCACTCGGAGCCAAATCTGGACTGTAGGGTGGGTGATTCAAAATATCGAAGCCCACCTTATGCAGGGCAGCCAGTGCGACTCGGCTCTTGTGAACGGGAGCATTGTCATGCAATAGCAGGACACCTTTCGTTAATTTTCCCCGTCTTTTTTCTTTGATGGCTTCTTTTAACTGTTCTAAGATTGAAGCGTAGTATTCCCCCGTTATAGAAATGCCTTTATCTTTATAATCTATCAATAATATTCCTTCTGAGTCCCAAAAAATCGTTGCCATGAGTTTCCCAGCCGACTGTGAAACCTTAAATTTCTTGGGTGGTGCTGTGCCCTTTTTGTGCCACTGCATGGAGTCTTGTTTGGACTCGGGTTCATAATGATGAACCCAAGTTTCATCCCCAGTAACAATTTGATTCAATACGCCATCCTTGTCTTCATTGCAGAGGTCCAAAAACGCACGTGAACATTCCACGCGCTGTTGTTTTTGCAATGGCGTGAGCATTCTCGGCACCCACCGTGCGCTAACCTTAGTCATGCCAAGATGATCGTGTAAAATTTTAAAAATTGTTGTATCCGATACTCCAACCATTTCTGCAAGTTGTTTCTTTTTTAGTCGAGCATCTTCCAATACAATTTTTTCTACTTTTGCAATAACTTCTGGCGTAGTCACCTCAACGGAGCGCCCCGGCCTCGGGTCGTCTTCAAGTGATTCCCTGCCTTGTTTAAATAAACTATGCCACTTGTAGACCATTGTTTTTCCTGGGCAAGAATCCCCGTAAACCGATGACATCTCATTGAGTATGGTTTGAACAGACTTTCCTTGCTTAGTAAGGAACTTTATCACCGCACGGAATTCAATTTTCTCCATTTTTTTCACTTCGTTCCCGATTAAAATACTTGGTCAACGATAGTTTAATAACTAATGATCCAATCACAACAAATTTTACTATGCAGACTAATTATGAGTCACTGAATACGGTAGGCATCAAAAGAGCGCGTTTACCCGCCTTTTTCACTGTCATTCCGCGAACTTAAAAACTTACCCTCGTATTATAGTTTATTAAACTTGGTTCAGCTGTTTAGGTTTGATAATAGACAGACAGACATACCAGGACACACATTGTATGCTGCCATAGTGTGGGTCACCATACTGCATTCGCAAAGAGTATGATGACCACAACTTTTGGATTCTATTCATGCTTTCCATCAGGCATAGAGTCATTTTAGTAGATTAAAAAAAAAGTTACTACCTTATTGATGCAATGGAAGCATGTGTAACTACTATGCTTGAGATCACAGGTTCATTTCCCGGGTCGAAACAATTATTTGTTTGCAGAGTTTGTTTTCTGTGTATAATATGTATGTATTTTCGAAAAAAGTATATATGTATTCATATCAGTGGTCTAGTACCCATAGTACAAGCTCTGCTTAGTTTGGGACTAGATGGCGTTGTGTGTCAGATGTCCTAAATATTATTATAACTATGATAAATAAATTTTGTAAATTGAAACTCACTTTTTTCAGGAGCGAATTGTTGTAAAAAACTCTGAATGGGTGGCCGTGGTTCCCTACTGGGCTATTTGGCCCTACGAGACGATGTTATTGCCCATTAACGGCCTACCGCAGAGACTCTCCGACCTAAGCGAGGACCAGAAGAGAGCGCTGGCTGAGATCATGAAGGAACTCACCACCAAATATGACAATCTGTTCAAATGCAGCTTCCCATATAGCATGGGTTGGCATGGTATGTAAATATAGACAAAAACAAAAATTTGAAAATGTAAAATTTTAACCTTTTATGATCACTGTTCCGTCTCTAAAGATCCAAGATGTACCAAGGCTATAGTAGCCCAAAGTAGGCCAAAGCCCCCTTTCTAAGGAGAGGCTTATGACCAGTACTAGACTATTAAAGGCAAGACCAGGTGATATGTTACACGTTTTGTCGGTTCTTCGTTCATTCTATCCTTTCGTGGAAAGCGCTTTCCCTCGAAGTCTGGAAAGCTAGAAGTCTTTTGAGAAGTTATTTGTTTAAAGTTAAGGCGAAGGTACTTTTCCTGGGTGAATTGGTGACGTCTTAGTTCATCACCTGATACTATCATATCTTATAATGGAAATATGTATGCATGGATGCAGTCCGTGTGGTGACGGATTAAGAATACATAGTGTTACCACCCTTATTCATCCCGTGGGTGTCGTAAGAGGCGACTAAGGGATCAAATATACAAGATAACATCATTACAAGGAGAAGAAAAACTTGAAACAAACCCTATTCCAACCCGTCTGGCCAGCGTGGTATAGTAGGTCAAAACCTCCTTGCTAAGGAGAGGCCTATGTCCAGCAGTGGACTGTAAAAGGCTGATGATGATGATGCATGTATATGTATATATATGTGTTTGTGTACGTATATTTGCCTATTTATGGTCAAACTAGTCTATGTATACTGAATCCTCTGTCAATTACTTCTTATCCTTAAGTGCACCTACCTCGTACTTTTTCCGCATCGCCCAATCGGTTGACTGGCAGAAAATACCTTAGGAATTAAGTCCACCGCTGCACATATTTGTGCATAAAGTTGTACACCCGCACTAGGAATATATGCTGTGTTGCAGCGGATTTTACACACATACGTGAATCGGACACAAAGAACACCTGAAGTTCTTTGTGTCCGATTCACGAATATTTTCTGAGTTAATGTCTCTCTTGTATATTTTCTGAGTCTGGAATCAGAACAACAATTTGTGGATTTATCCCTGAAACCATGACGCCACTTCACGTCACTTTCTTTCTTTTTCTAGGTGCCCCAACAGGACCTTCAAGAACGGCCGGGGATTCCCCGCATTGGCTCCTCCACGGTATATACCTACCTCCCCTCTTGCGATCTGCTACAGTCAAGAAGTTCATGGTCGGCTACGAGATGCTCGCTCAGGCCCAGAGGGACCTCACTCCTGAACAGGCTGCCGAGAAACTGAGGGAATGCGACTCTGTTCATTATAAGTGTAAAAAATAAAATTATCAACCAAACTGTTGTTGTTTTCGTACATTTTGATTAAAAATACGGAGGGTCACCATCCCTATTCACCCCGTGGGTGACATTCTACGGGACAAGACCACTGCAAAGAAAAAGAAAACTTGAAACTACCCTACGCTAATCCGTCTGGTCATCGAGGTATAGTAGTACCTCTTTCGAAGGAGAGGCTTTTGTCCAGCAGTGGGCTGTTAAAGCTGTTGATGATGATAACGCATTACTTATTTTAAAGTGAAAACAAATTACTTATTTTCAGACATGATTTTTCAACGTCAAATGTTCATCAAGTGTTACACTCAGAAATTTTATTATTTGATTCGTAATTGAAATTTTAATAGGGAGATATGTTCACTGCTTGTGGCAGATCTGTGGTGACTCCCACATACAGCGCAAACAAAAATATATACTATAGCGCCATCTGGCGCAGATACATCGGACTACGGAGCAACTACTAATCCTGAATCGAGATATAGAAATTCTCGCAGTGATTAGCGTATGTATAACATCCCAACATCAACCGTTGAGCCGAGGTCCGCGAGGCATGATCAACTCACTTGGTCGGAGGATCATGCCTTTTTGTCGGAGAGACATGACACCCGTTCCTCCACACACCATAAAAGAAGAGGACCTAGGATACTTCCTTGTGGAATTCCATAGTGACTAAATCGCGGAAGGGAATCGTTACTCACAAAACTATTGAGTTTGGCGTCAAATAAATATCCTTACACATTGAGTGCGATTTTAAACCAGACAGAGCCTGTACTGTGGTAACCAGACTTCTGATAAACATACTTATATATTTCTAGATACATACACTTTACAGATAACCTCGAATCCAGATGGCAAATCCTCTAACTGTATGATCAAAAATCAATAATGAGAATTTGGTTTATACGGAACTTCACTTATCTATCGTATATTTTGTATATGTGACGTTTTAAAGTCTTATTCTTAAGTTATGTTTTAACAGCTGTCAACATATTTCCAATTTAAACGATCCTAGCCAGGTCAAACCATGGGTAATCTTCGACCAATATCTTCGACCCCGGTCAAGTAAACATCGGACTTACTTGAATTTGTCAAGTTGCTGTTCCCTGCTACAGCGATATAACGATCTGCTTCAGCTTCGTCTGGGTGCAATGTAGATACAAATGTGGCGTGGGGAGTAAGCAATTATATTATCGTTATCATTAGGCTTAGGGTGCATAGGGTTCCCACCAAGGACCTAAGGGCCTCGAGTTAACAACAGCTGCAAGTGATGCACTTGTTGATCAACGGCCACTGCTTTGGCAAACAAAACATCCTGATTAGCGGCAATAAGCTTGCTAAATATTACGTGGAATCAAAACTAGCGAAAAGTGGATTTTTAGTATGCTTCTGCTTACCTCTTCAGGGAAACATGCATGATTTTATGTACGTATGTATGGATATATCTACATATACAGTATTTAGACACACGACCCGCACTCGTGGGCCGCTGCCAACTGAACGCTGAACTTTCCTTTCAGCAGTTAATAATTTATTTATTGAAGTAAAAACTTTAGTGGCGTTGTGCGCTTTTTGTGATGGGTAAAAAATGTTAAACTCACGTCAGGACACGTGACCTGATCGAAAATTCGTAAGACAGAGGGAGAGTAGACCGCCGGCGCGGTGTACGAGAGCAAATATCCTGCCTGCCTGCGCCTGCTGTTGCGTTGAGGCGGCGCAGGACGCTTGCGCGAATGTGCGTGTGTTTATAAGTTGTCACGTCTGTGTACGACAGCGCAATAAATGAATGTTGTATTTTATCACATAAATGACAATACTTTTATACTGATAATCAAAGCAATTCGTGCAAAATTATTCCCTAACCATTCCAAAATATCAAGAATGCACAACGCTAATATTCAAGTTTTCACTTCTGCCGGCACTCTCGGAGTGCAATCCGTTGTTTTTCCTCTCCGGCTGCACGGATGGCCGGTTAAGTGGTTACCACGGCGCTTTATCTGATCCACAAATCGTTGTTCTGAGTTTGGGTGTTCTTTGTATTACAAAATATATTCCTAATGCGAAATTGTCATTTCTTAAATAAAAAAAAAAAATATATTCGACATGCCTCTCCAAAGGTTGCCTTTATACAAAGGACACTTGTATATAGATTATATTTTATTAACTGCCTCGGTGGTGCAGTGGTAGTGAATGCGACAGCTGTGCTCGAGGTCTCAGGTTCGGATCCCGGGTCGGACCAAATGTTTGTATGATCTATAAATATTTGTTTTGAAGTTTGGGTGTTTGCTATGAACATGTATGTATTTACAAAAAAAAAGTATATAAGTATTCTATCAGTCAGTCTAGTTATCGTAGCACAAGCTCTGCTTAGTTTGAAACTAGATGACGTTGTGTGTCAAATGTCAGAAATATTTATTTATAGGTCATTAGGGGTTTAACATGGTTTAACAACTTCGGCAAGGGTGTCAGGCAGGGCTGCATTCTTTCTCCCATTCTATTTAATGCATATGGGGAGTATATCATCAGACGAGCTTGTGAGGATTGGAATGGAGGAGTAACTATAGGTGGCACTAAGATCTCCAATCTTCGATATGCGGATGACACTACTCTTTTAGCCCGCAATGAAGCTGAAATGGTCGACATTCTGGACAGAATGGAGCGAATCAGTCTTGAAATGGGGCTCAGAAACAACCATAGCAAAACCCACCTCATGGTGGTTGACCGGGGTAATAAGCTGCATTTTTTGGGTGCTCTTAAACTGGAAACAGTGGAGGCAACACTGGTTCGTGTGAAAAGGAAATCAGAAGACGCATAACTATGGCTAAGATCGAGATGTCCCAGCTGCAGGGAATATGGAGAGATCGTAACATTTCCCGCAAAACGAAAATGCGACTTGTGAAGACCTTGATATTCTCCATATTCAGTTATGGGGCAGAAACATGGATACTGAAGAAAGCTGACCGCAACCGCATCGATGCCTTTGAAATGTGGTGTTGGAGGCGAATGCTTCAGATCCCATGGACGGCCTTCCGCACAAATGTGTCTATCCTACAGGAACTCAAAGTAAAGACCCGACTCTCATCTATTTGCCTTCAAAGAGTACTTGAGTTCTTTGGTCACATCGCCAGGAAAGAAGGGAACAACCTCGAGCAACTTATGGTCACCGGAAAGGTTGACGGCAGGAGACCAAGAGGAGGTAGCCCAACTAGGTGAACTGACCAGATCCGAACAGCCTTGGAGACCAACTTACACGTTGCCCTCCATTCGGCCAAGGAGAGGAATAAGTGGCGTGCAACTGTTCGGAGCAAGATCATCCCTCAACTAGGGAATCACGACCCTCAGTAATGAGGATAACGACGCGAGGAGGAGGAGGGGTTTAACAGATACGTCCATTCAAATAAGAACTCTTTATACAAATAATACTATATTTATGAAATAGCTACATTAAATGTAAGTAAGGCAAAGTTGTATATTTGTTCGACATGGCACTGTCACTCAATTGACATTACTGTAAGCATTATAAAGACCAGTTTGGCTAGTTGCTGATAAAGTGTCAGATAGTTATCTGTCAGATAAGTGCATGATAGACTATCTGGAACTTTAACAGTAAGTTGCGAAACTAACCCTAAGCGTTATAATTGATTTATTTGTTACATAAAACTTAAAACTAAATATACACAAGGAATATTGTATAATGTGGATTTTGTAGATTTCTTAACACTAAACTGTATTCGTAGTGATTGGTGCAACAAATAATAAAAAAAATATAGACATAGATGTGTAAAAAAGTCGGACATAATGTCGCTAACAAGTGTTTCACTTAGAGTAGGTCAGCTCGCTGTACGTACAGAGCACCATGTACACTTTTAGATAATAATCAGTGTATGTGGCAAAAATACAACATGTCTTGTGTGGTAAAATAATGTAAAAACCAGAGTGATCGAAAGAAAAATGTTGTTTTAGGTCATATATGTTATTAACTTGGCCACCCTAAACTCATACACATAACCGCTACCATTACGCTGCCTCAGTTTTATCTTAGCAAGACTTCTGTCCGACCTTTTTACACATCCATGGTTCTAGATTCTATCGATTGATGGCACTTGTTGGAACTTAATATACTATATAATATATATGAATTAATTTACTCCAGAACCTGATCAGTTTCGCTTCAAGATATTTTCAAAGCGTATTTTGTTATCATAATACCTTTATCATAAGGTTTAGGGCCAATTTCATCAGTTCCTGACAAAGTGTCAAATATGTATCTACCCTTTAACACTATTTAATGTTTGTATATGTTGCCGTCCTCTGGTGAGCAAACGCCTCCCTAAAGAGCACCAATCATCCCGGTCTTGGACTAATGGCATATTATCTGACATGTCTATCAAAGACTTATGAAACAGAAAACTAGTTTATCTGACAGATAAGTTCAAGATAGTTTATCAGAGACTTTATCATCATCATCTCAGCCAAAAGATGTCCACTGCTGGACACAGGCCCCCTCTCCACAACAGCCGTTCCTGTTGAGACTTTGTCAGCAAGTGGTAAAACTGGCCCTTAAGACAGTAAATCTAGTAGAGCAGTACGAGTGATATAAATCGATATACAAAGTGATTTGAATTTTAAACTTGTGACAGGATAATTAATTTGTGAAGATACAAATGCGTGTTTGTACTATTGTTCACGATAACGAAAAGTCATAAATCAATAGTATACAAATATAATATTGTCTAAACATATTAATTTAAAATTAGCACTGGTTTGGAAAAACCTATAAAATACAGTATTAAAAACATTTTATAAATTTTAAATTATGGCATTGACTCTCTGTGCCGTACAGTGGACTGAGAATTGGGATACTTTTAGTTTGGTGATCATATTATCGCCTTATACGCCATTGGAGAATATAGATATTTGATTAAAGAAAATAATGTAAAAATACAGTATTAATTAATTAGATTGTGATGTTTGACATAAAATGACAATGCAGTGGACCCTCGGTAATCCGGACCCCCCCGTAATCCGACCTCAATCAAACAATTTTCGCTAATGTAGATCGTGCATGATTGAACAGGTTACAACTTGTGCTCAACACGTAGGTATTGTTTCAATCCCGAATGCTTACTTTGAATTTGACTACGTGTGATAGCGGAGCAGCTTAGCGTTTATTCATTGTGTATTACGTATACGTACCTAGTAATGTCGTCACAAGCCCAGAAGACAACATATAGAATTTTATCATTTGTCTGTAATTTGTCAGATTACAAGGTGCTCTTTTGTAAAAAAGAAAGCCGGGCTATAGGGGGTCTTAGGCAGTACTCTATAATCCGACAAATTCGATAGTCCAACACTGCCCTGCAAAATGTTTGTCGAATTATCGGGGGTCCACTGTAATTGTGTGAAAAATATCTTACCAAGAAAATTTATTCAAGATAAATTATTTTTAAGTGTTTGAAATAAGAAAAAGTAAAACGAATCTGATTTAATGAATGTGATATGTACTCACATGGCACTTAGATGACAAAACATGCATTTAGAAGCATAGTAACGTGTGTCAAGAAAGAAATATTTGGCGCGCACTACAGTTGACAGGTCCGAGCTTGACCACGGACACAGCCCATGGAGCCTATCAACTGGAACTTTTAGGCCGTGGTCCGAATAACGCTCACAGCGCTCATAGCGTACCAACGTGCGGTCCGATTCGTGCTTTTGCCATCTTCATCGGCTAAACCACATATTTCACTCATGTTTATGTCAAAAAATGCTCTGTTAGGCTATGTTCAACTTTTTGAATTCGTAAGCACACTCACAAGTGTTTCGAATTATTAATACTGCTAACAGACGTTGGCGCGTTCACTAAATCGGACCACACGTTAGCAGTTTAAACGTCGTAAGTGCTGTGAGCACAATTTGGACCGCAGCCTTAGTCACACGAGTCACGTTCTTACAAGAATTTAAAGTTCTTTCTGTAACACGGCCCTTAACTTGAGCAAGTCATTGGTTATATAACAATATACTACAATCCATAAGAGAGTATCGAGCATGGGAAAGTAACCTATAGAACGGAAGCCCTAGTGTGACAGCAAACTTGCTCTTGACAGTAAGCGCGTTGGACGTTGTGATTGGTGGAGATTTTAGCGCAGATCAATCGCAACGCTGAACGCCAAACTTAATAACACTTTTTAATCCGACCTGGGAATCGAACTCAAGACTATCCGCATCCATCGAAGCAGACCCTAAAATAACTCGTAGACAGTAATTTATGATTGCAAAATTTAAAAATGAGCTGAATAAATATGTACGTACAAATATATTGTATTATTTTACTTTTAACTTTGTATCACATTATAAGTGGACTGTAAGTTGTTCTCATGTTTTTTTTTAAACCGAAAACGTAACGTAACTAGTTATTTATGAAAATATATCTTAACTGATAAAGAGGTTTGAAAGTAACGCTCTTCCTATGAGTTTTATTAACAATGTCATATGTCTTTATATTGCGTAGAAATAGGCAAATGTTTAAAACGTGCGACATTTTTTGTAACACTTCAATATAAACGAAGATAAGAATGTTTACAAAAATCTATTAAAATAGAATAGAAATATAAAAACAAAAGTACTTGTATCACATTCTCAGGTTACAGAACTATTCGATTTAATATTTTTTTTTATTCGATTTTAAATATCAAAATACCGATTGATAAATGATATTCTTGGCCGTTATTATAATAACGGTATTGATAACTTTAAAAACAATTTATATATGATATTACAATGTTATTTATCAATTTGGAAGCATTTACAATGTGTATTGTGTACTAATTTGTATCGTACGAGATTTTAATGTTTATTGAAAGACTACCAACACTTGAAACCCCACAAATCTAATTAAACGGAGGCATAATAGCGTGAAATCGTCTATATATCGATTGCTCGACATTCTTTAGACGCTTCACGCAATCTCGTGCGTGAGAGTACGTGTTCTTAAGTTCTTGTAGGTAACTCTCTCCGTACAGAAAACAAGTTTAATACAACAAGCAGAACAACACATCCACGCGCAGTGTTGCAGATCACACGTCTACACGCAGAGAAACACACAAAACGTATGAGCACATGAATGTTGATGATGTAAATCTGCAGTTCCGTAAACAGCTGCCACGCACACTACGGCGTAGAGTGGGGTAGTGTGTGAATCGAAACGACTTTATCGATAATATAGACTTTATACATAAATTAATATAAGAGCTTAAATATGGACCCTAATTTCATATAAATTGCTATCGTATCATACCTATGGTCTAATACAAATGATTTTATGAAGAATATTAATTGTGATGACATAAATTGTTCTTGAAGAACAATGAATCAATGTGCAATTTATACTGGCAAATATTTCTCACCAATAAAAGTTTAATGATTTCGAACGCGAACTGTTAATAATACAATGATAGAAAACCTACTTCAGTATGATCTTTAATGTCTTAATTGTCACCTGTAGGGTGGGTCCATAAGACTATCATGGAAGTTTACCCAACCGAGTTAAAACCTCATTTTACAAACTCGATCAAAAATGACAGCACAGAGTTCGTATAGCATATAAACTCTTCAAAAGATCAAATGAAAAAGACCAATAACATTCATACTATCGCAATATAACTCTTCCTAATATAAAATGAACCATCATAATCAAGTAATAACTTCTAAATTCTCAACTACGCTTTCTCATTCTCCAACTCTCGCTTCTTCGCTAACCTTCTTCTATGTATGAGTGGTACGAAACCCCACAACGACGCTCCAAATATCAATATAAATCCCAAAGTAACGAACAATGACTTATATGATTGTGCGTATTCGAACCAGAAACCACAAATTGGTGGTCCTAATAATTGCATAATACCATTCACAAACAAACTTATACCATAAGAAGACATAAGTCTCTCCGTCCCTAACATTTCCGTCATAACTAGTGCTGTGACACCCACATTGATACCAGAAGCGATACCGAATATCGAACAAAACACGCTTATAGCAGAATAACTATTTACTAACGGTAACACAGTTAAACTCATACCTGATAACAACAGTCCAAATATAAAAAAGTATCGTTTGGGAGTTACCACGAAATCTGATAGAGCTGAACCACCTAGTCTCCCGACTAAGTCGAATGCTGATATGATGGACAGTAAGTAGGCCCCCCTAGACCTATCAAAGCCTAGTTCTTGCGCATACGATGGCACTAAAATTATAAAATTCGTATACGAAATAGCACACGTAGAGTTGGATATCAATATAACTAAGTATATAGGATCATTCAATAGTTGTATATCGAAGTATTTGTTAGGCTGTTTCTTTCTTTCGTCATCTTTCGGTCGTTTTTTGCATCCGCAACAGTAGGTGATTGGAGCTAAACTGTCCGTGACGGATTTCAAACTGAATTGGGAGGCGAATTCACTGGGTTTTTCGAACGCCGACAGTGTTGAGCCATGGAAAGGCGTCGACATGTATTGGAAGCTCGACGTAGAAGGACTGCGTTTCGGGGTCTTGGGGACACCTAGCTTTTTACCGAAAGCTTCTTGGGAATTAACACGACTGCTTTTACCTTCTATTACGGATTCTAATAGTGAGGGGTTGCTTGGTAGATAGTTTTTGCTGGATATGTGGTGGAGACCGTGTCTGGAACTTGCGGGTGTACTTTTTCGGTATCTTTCCGTTTCTTTGGCTGCGACTTGTACTGCACTTACAGATCTTGCGAAGTCTAGCTTGTTACCATCTTCTAGGTTGACGTTTGTGTGATTTTTAAAGATTGGCGGTGAACCATTGGAGTGTTTGTCTCCTAAGGGAGTGGTTTCGTCAGGAGTGAACGTTAGCTGGGGGTGGTTTGATTCTTCTAAGTCTGCTGGATCTTCTTCGGCAAATGGCTCCAGCTGCAACGAAACAGAAATGTAACTTTAAAATATTATTGGTGGAAAGGTTTTAATTCCGTGTAAATAAACAGTTAAGGTAAAAAAAAGTGATTACCGAGTCCAAAGCGTCTCTACTGCGATAGGATTATAATAAGCTGTTCTTTGTCTCAGAAACCTCTACCTCTGGACGTGGAATATCTTGTTCAAATCAGTACAAGAAATTCAAAAATAAACCAGTTTATTTATCTTTGTTCTCAAATGGTGAAGATACCGGCTGCTGTACATACAAGGTATACATGTCGAACTGAAGACTATATTCTGTTTGAAGTAGGTAGACAGTAAAATGAACGATTCAATTTGTTTTATTTCTTTAAGGTCTCGTGCAGCAGCTAGCTTTGCTATAGAAACCAAAGTTCTTTCGAGTTTCTATAGAGTAGGTACTTACGAAGAATCGGCGTACATATTTAGTAAGTTTGAAGAAAAAAAATGTGTGCGTGTACTAGCGTACACTCGTAAGAAGTGAAACTTCTTTATGACGTTATTTTTCAAAAAAATAATTTAAACCCGTCCGAAGTCGATGCAATCGCCACCTGCATTTCAAAAATGTAACTACTCAAAACGGGCCGCAAAATACATTGGAGACATTTACCAATCCCTACTCCGCTGGAGAAAGTATACTTCGAATCACGCGTGGTAGGGATAAGAAAAAGATGGCACGTAACGGAAAAATGTGACGCGTAACGAAAAAATGTGACGCGTAACGAAAAAATGTTACACTAAATTTTTTTCCAACCCCGATAAAGAAGTTTCACTTCAATAATTAAACGAATAAACGAAGTCTCTCCGACAATGATTCCTATTGTATTCGAATATATATTTTCCTAAGTACTTAAAAAAGTACTAATTTAGTTTCACGCTTAATATATTGCCAATTTGTACCAGTTTCAAATGAACTAAAAACTGCCTTGAAGTTTCAAATACTAAGGGCCTAGTTTCACCAGTTCCTGATAAAGCTTCAGATAGTTATCTGGCGTATAACATTATTTAACAGATGCCGATGAATTTCTCCATATTATTTTTCTGGTTATAGAAATCCTTAATAACAGCCCGGAGTTTAAAACATGGAGTTCCGAGCCTCATAGAGCACGTAAAGCCGTCGGTCTTGGTCTCTCCCCGGTCGTGTCGCTTAGCAGTCCCATCGGATTATGAGGGAACAGAGAGTGCACTTGTGTTTGCGCGCACACTTGGTCACTATAATATCCTAGCGCGGTGAGGCTGACCGCCGTGGTCCAAATTCGAGACATGTGAAACCGAAATCAATAGTTATCTGGCAGATAAGATGAAGATAGTCCGTCAGGAACGCCATCAGCAAATGGTGAAACTAGCTCTAAATGATGAAAACTCAAATCGATTAGTTATATCAGATTCAATATTTATTTATTTCACATATAGGTTATAAAAATAATTTGTAAACCAATAAGGAAAATCGCAAAAGACAAAATGATTCATCGTTTTGTACAAAAAAATACATAATTTATTGTTGAAAAATACAATAATGTACTTATTTGCTAATATTTGCTACTTAATACAAAAACAAAGTATACAAAATTATAATATTAATTCGGCTTTGTATCTCTTCACTAAATACAAGGGAATGAGTTTAGGAATGACAAACACAAATGGCAAATTTTGGTAATAAACTTTTTCATATAAGCGACAATGGAATTGTGTGGTGACGGATTAAGAATACGAGTGTCACCACACTTACTCATCCCATGGGCATCGTAAGAGCCGATTGAAAGAAGGAAAACTTGAAACAAACATACCAACTCGTCTGGTAAGCGTGGCATAGGCCAAAATCTCCTTGCTAAAGAGTGGCATATGTCCAGCAGTGGACTTAAATGGTAACATAATTAACATGAATTTGGTAACAATAACATACCCTCGATTGTTGACACTTGGTGGTACTTGTTTAAATACATTCTTGAAATAATCCTCTTTTTTACTGCTTGGTAATAAAAACTGACCCGGTAAACATTATTTAGTGTTATAAGTTATTTTTAAAATAGGGGTTGGTTGTAAAAAGGTACATATTTAGGGTTGTATTTACCTAAGGGTATAAAAAATAGCCAACGACCTATTTTTCGATCTATCCAATATACAAAAAAAAATATAGAAATTGGTCCAGCCGTTTCGGTGGAGTTGGTTAACATACAGTGTGACACGATATTTTTACGTATTAGAGTATATTTATTACATATAATTTATTGTATATTGAGTAATAGTTAAAATGTCATCGGGTCAGGTCAGTTTTAATTAAATGGTGGAGTGATCAGTGACCAGTGAGTGAGTGTTATCTCAAGAATGTATAGATCTCAATGTTTTTAAACGAATAATTGCGCATCGCTTGACATATCTTTCTAAACAATTTAATATTTACTTAAATTTATTCAAATCAATCCCCTTAGATATGATGTCACGCTAAACTCTAAAAAGTTTCATACAAAAATTTAGCGTGTCTATGGTTTTTGACGTTTCTTAATAAAGTTACAGGATTTGGCGGCCATTGCTTCATTTTTTAAATCTATGTGAGATTTGACATCAAAACATAATATTTCATGCTCTTTTTTCGTCGTCTTCTAATTGGGGATGCCTATGTTACGCAGCGGACATCTCTTACCCGAGACATATTGACATATTATACAATTTAGTTTTTGCAGGTAATATGCTAATTACGAATACCAATACGTGGCGATTCAATACTAGGGATAAGAACATACGTAATTATTAAAAAAAAGTATAGACATACGAAACTTCGCAGTCTTTACTATGATTTCGATGTGCGTGAAACGAAACGTAGTCTCTCACGGGTTTGACAAACAAGCTCAGAGTGTTTTAGTGCGGCCTCAAATCTAGTATTAATAAGGAACGCAGACGAACGAAAATCAACGCTATGTGTAAGTGATTATAAAAAAACAAATTTACAAAATAGGTAATCAAACCCAACTTAAAAATCACGGGATAATTGATATCAAACGTTAAAAAATAGTTTATTGGTAACCATTTATTTATATACAGTTATTATAAGAATATTTTAAAAAGCACCTCACTGTTTTTATATTAATATTAAGTGTTTCTTCTAGATAATCATTTATATATATCAACATTATTTTTAAAGAATGAGTTTCATTCAATTTGTGTTCAGCTAACAACGATTTTCTGTTATTTAAGCAATTAAGAAAATCGCCGTTATCCGGGACGCCTGATGGTGATGCAACGTTATTGCTAGTAACGTTATAGAGATAACAGTGTAAGTCACTATCACCATCACCATCACTATTTCTGTTATTTTTAGTTGCAGTGTAGTTTTGATTTTGCTGTCTAAAGATATCTACAATTTTATATATTGATATTATTTACAATGATATTTTTTTTAATATTATACTTTAATGGGCCCGTTACACGTTATTGATCTTAAAAATTGAGATATAGCTGTCAAATAAATTAAGTAAAGATTTAATATAATTCTTTGTATGTAAGACAAGAAACAAATGACAATAACGCAAATAAACAGATATAGTTTCAAAAGTTATTTTTAGATATCCATTTCGTTTTTATGTTGATTCAATGGTTTTAACCATTCGATAACTGCTAAGTTTATTCTTTTTGCACACAAACTTTTGTTAAATTGTGTTGTAAAATGTTTGTCTTACAATAACCATTTTTCGGAGGAGCAAAAATCTCAAGTAAATTTAAACAATTCCAAATTATTTCGATACCGCGATTGGGAACGTTGGCGAGTTTAGTATCTATATCTTAAATTCAGTTTACGAAGGTCTGAAGATACACAATGTCTTCAAAATTAATAGTCCCATAACTATGATTTTTAAACTCGTACACTTTTAGAATTCGTTTACTTTATACAATTTTATGAAATTTATCAATATAACAGTCAAATATAAGTTATTTTAAAAAAACTGGTTTTCAAATATCCTAATCTAAATATTTCGGATATCTGTTAGACAACGCCATCTAGTTTCAAACTAAGTAGAACTTGTACCATGACAGCTAGATTGACTGATAGAACACTTATATACTTTTTTTTGTAAATAAATACATAGTGTTTATAGAAATTATCCAACACCGAAACAAATATTTGGAGATCACACAAATATTCGGCCGAGTGTCTCAAGTACAGTAGTCGCATACGCTACCATTGCGCCACCGAGGCTGTTAAAGTAATATAAGTGAAAATTGTATATAAAATATTTAATTTAAATGAAGTGCCTTCACAAACGTATTAAATATGGTAACCCTATATTTATAGGTATAAAATCTATTTGGTGTCGTTGCCGCTTCTTTGTATTTCAAAATATGGATGTGGGAGTTTAAAAATCCTCTGCTTCTCCCTTCAGTGATATAATTGTGCATATGTGTTGTTATAGTATAAGGGGGTTAACGGACAGACGGCTCACCCGACGGTAAGTGACTATGGCCGCCCATAGACACGTGCAATTTGAGTCACAAGTGCGCTGCCGCCGCAGCAGTCCCTCTCTCTAGAGTTAGAGGAGGAGAAAGGCGGCGAGGTTTGGGCTCACTCGTAAACAGCATGAAAGCTCATGGTATCATCCCAGTCGAGCCGAAACCTGGCTTTCTTTATCGTTGAGTGTTTGTTGAACGATATTTTAGAGAATCTAACGTTACTTATTTAGGTTTGCGCCATACTCAAACTAATATCGTTGTAAATAGTACCGTTATTTTTTGTAACGTTATCATGGTTATAGTAACGTTACTTTAACTGCTATTGGTACTGACATTTTATCGCAGCCAAGTTTAATTAATCAAGCGTAGCGTTATTTGTTAATGTAACGATAGATAGTTACTTGTAACTAAGTACAAACAAAACGTTACCGTCGTTATTTTATGCTCAATAACTTTAATACTGAGCATTACCGAGAAGCATTAAATTATGATATTTCATTCTATATTAAAAAATATAATATTAATATCTACTTTTAACATAAGAACACGATTTTAATATCATTTCTAAATACAAAAAATAATTAATTCGGAAATACTAAATTCGATAACTGTACATGGTATGTTTCGCAAAATATAAAAGATGCTATAGAAATTGCTTTGAGTGTCAATCACTACAGTAATAACTATTAATAATAACGAATACCAGTTATATAACGTTAATAACTACATCATAAAAACTGTTATACAAAAGTAATTTTCTTTAAAAAATATACTAAAATAATTAAAAATTACGCCCATCAAATTAGTCAATCTATAAATCGATCATATAATTGATCGATGCAAACATTGTAATAATAAATCACAGCCTTAAAACGGTTGTAGCTCTACCCATAGACCCTTCAACTAACGAAAGAGGAAGAAACGGACCATAGACAAAGCGGAAGGTGTGTGTGAAGGGGAGATTCCTAGGCCACTGGAGAACACTGTGATGAACGGAATGTATAACTATGATGTATACAACAACTTTCATTGGTAGCAAATGAACATGACTAATTTGACAGTACCAAAAATCTAAGACACTAAATTCCGCTAACTGACACTAATTAAACTTTCAAAGCCTCTTCAGCAAGTTTCTTCGCCTGGTCCCTCTTCCTTTTATTAATAATTGGCATAAACAACCATAGAGCTGCCCCGAAAATGAAAATCACACCAAAAGTCAAAAACATTCGCCTGTAACTTTTCTGATATTCAAACCAAATACCGCAAATCGGTGGCCCTATTAACTGTAAAATACCGTTCACAAACAAACTAATACCGTATGTTGACATAAGTCTTTCTACCCCTAAAATTTCAGCCATAACTAGGGTTGTCACACTGTTGTTGACACCGGATGCGAGCCCAAAAAACGCACAAAAAACACTAATAGCTATATACGATTCCAAAAATGGAATTATTGCCAACGTAATTCCTGAAAACAGTAAACCTCCGACGAAGAAATACGTTTTAGGTATTAAATTCAAATCACAAAGTGCAGAGCCACTGATACGTCCGACCAGGTCTAGCGCTGACACGGTACTGAGTAAATAAGCACCTCTCGCTTTATCGAAGCCAATATTTTGTGCGTGCGAAGGTAACAAAATGATAAAGTTTGTGCAAGAAATGGCCACTGTGCTACTCGATATCAATATGACTAAGTATGTCGGATCTGACAGAAGTGACAAATCGAAGAATTTGTTGCCTTTACTTTTATCTTTGGAAACCTTCTTCTTACAGCAGAAACAGCAGTAGGCTACTTCTGCGACGCTGTCAGTTACAGACTTCAAGGAGAATTGTGAAGCGAATTCGTTCGGTTGCTCGAAAGCGGATAAAGTGGACCCGTGGAAAGGTGTGGATACGTGAGCAAAGCTTGACGTGGAGAAATTTCTTTTGGGACCTGTAGTACTAAGTTTTCTACCAAAACCATCTTGAGAGCCTAATTTTTTTAACGTTCCATCGCTAATTGACGACGAGCTGTAAGTACTTTTCGGCATTGGCCGCGGGTAAGACAGTTTTCGCTTAGATGGGTTGTGACGTAACTGCTGTGATGACGTCATGGACTGTATGTTGCTGAGTGACGGCTTCTTGTCGGGTGTATGGCCGTTTTCGAGTTTCTCTGTTGACGTCACAGTTGATGGTATCTGAAAGTTTTCCACTGGTTCTTCCTCTTCGAAGAGAATATCGTCCTGAAATATACACATATCCTTTGTATCATAATTAAAAGAAAAATGCTGATCTCAAATATGTACACACATATATGTTTTTTAAATCGAGTGCACATGTAAATATATATTAATTAAGTTTCTTGACATTAATACATTGAAACATTCCGTATTATATACAAAGTTGTAAAAATGTCAGGAACTAGTTTCCAACTATACAAAACAGATACTTTATGATGTGTAAAATCTTCCCTCTCTCATCTACGGAAGTTTTAGTCGGACGGAAGTGTGTAACAGGAAACCGGGGAAACGTTCACGAGGTGCGTTGTCAGATGTTACACATCATTTGTAACTACTGTAAGGCTTGTTTTTATTTTTACTCCAAAAGCTTGTTAACTTGTCGTATGGCAAATATATTTTATGTATATATACATGCTATAATATAGCCAAAGCCGATTCGAGATAATTTACTGTTTTATTCATAAATCAGCGTGTCAATCTTTAAAAAGACAAATAATAGAAATATATCCTGCTTCGCGGAGGACTTTACAAACGAAACGGACACAAAGAACACACAGACTCGGAACAGCAATTTGTGATTCACACAAGTGTTGTCCCATGTGGTATTTGACTCCACAACACTCAGTGCAGTTGGACGCAGTGAGGCCACCGCTTACTCTATATAAATAGGAAGAAATAAAACCTTCTCATTTCCAAGTACTGCTTTCTGAAAAAATTTTCAGCTGTGTGGATTGATTTTTTTGAACTATTTTAAGTATTTTGCATCGATTTTAGGTTGTATATGTGACAATAATCCGTGTAATTCTTTACTAAGATGCTGATTTGAATACGACATGATATAAATGATTAAAAGAGGTTATAAGCCCTTCGTGAGTGGATCGGTCAGAGTGGGCAGGCTTCAAAGGACATACGCTGACTAGTTTAGCAGTGTACTGAAGAAAAGTCTATTTTAAAGCACCCATAACTGACAAGGGTGTACGAAACGGCTTTGAATGTTAGGGATGGGATAAAAATCACAAATAACAGTGATTCATCATATATTTTATCAAAAAAAGACTGGATTTACTATCAAATAGGCAAATATGTGAGTAAATAGCAACCCTAACCTACGAATAAAAAAAAAAGATTAATCAGAGTTTAATGCAATTTTATCCCATCCCTAGTGAATGTTGTAGAGGCGTCAACTGGACGTTAATATCACGATGACATGCAACTCGTGTCTCTTTCAATAGGGGTCTTTCAATATCTCTGTCTCTGGACAAGAATGAGATGTATGGAAGCCGTAAGACGCAGCTGCTAATACCCTTTTTTAGGGTTCCGCAGTCTAAATGGCAAAATCGGGATCCTTATAGTTTCATCGTGTCCGTTCGTCTATCTGTTTACAGTACATCTCACAGACTTTCTGCCTTTTTCTACTAGACCTTCGAACATTATAAAGATCTGACGCAACCCTTCCAAATCAGCATTCTTCGTAAGAATTAAACGAATTAAAATTAACCCTATAATTTTTATCGTTTATGCACAACACACGGCACAAAAATATCAACTTTCTATTTATGTCAAAAAAAAAACTCTTTTCTAATAACACCATTCGAAACGTTATTAACGATAATCACTTTCGTTATTTAAATAGCGTTAGCACGATAACGGTTATAACTGGTGATATTTTTGAAAATGAAACTACGTTTTTAAAGCATGTTAAGGAAAGTGATTATTCTAGAATGTAATGTTAGTGCGCTGGCGCATCTACAGTTATTTTTCGACGTTATAAGGTTTTTTGGTGCGCGACTTTAAGCATGGATTGCCTTATTAAGGATGGAAGCGATACGTTAATATGACAATGTTACACGGCTTTGGTTACTTCCCGACCACGTTAAATATGCGAAAACTAAAAAAAAATATTTCCAATCGGAAAAATTAATTAATTCTAATAAAGTTTGAGATCCTCTGACATTGTTCTCAAAGTTGGGGGTCAAAGGAAAATATTTGGATATATCGAAAGTGAGGTAACGAACCACACTCAATGCGACCTCGTTTTTTTTATACTTTACGGTACGGTACACGACATTGGAATTTTTTAATCTAAACCAAGTTGCTAACTTGGATGGCCACTTCCCAGGGATGGCTGAAGAGAATGATTATTTCATGAAGCCTAGAAAATAATCTTCCTTAGATCGAAAAGCGATCAAGGTTTGGAGTGGCCTTAAACTCTTTACAAGAGCAATTTTAAGATAAAAAAAAATAAAATATCAATGAAATAACTACCCATAACTGATAGCGTTCTTAAAATTAGAAGCGTTAGTACATATATAGCACGGAACAAATAATACGCCATTGCATACATAAAACCAAAAATGCGACAACACAACACGGATGGTCATAGTTTCCCAAACTTTTATATACATCGGAAAATGGGCCCCCTATAGTTGACTACCCCAACTACTATCATGTGAAATCTAGCTAACGAAGGTAATAGAAACGAACACGTTTAGTTCAGTTATGTCACAGAAAAATAATTTGTAATTTTTTTAACTAAGTTTAAATGGAAAATACCTACTAAATATATAATACCTATACCTACCTATACCTACTAAATATAAAAAAATAAATACTCTTTTAATTGTTGAATAATGCAAACAGTTCTGCAATAACCTTCTTTTTATGTTAAAATATGTATATAGTGCCCTAAAAGCCAAAAATAAAAATCGCAAGCCCCTTTAGTTTCTACACATTTAAGTGTTTAACATTTAATGAAGGTATCATTAAATATTGAATATTTAAAAAAAAATCTTTCTCAACTGGTTTCTACATTAAAAGTAAAAAAAAGCCAGTAAAAAAGTCATAACCTGGTTGGCCTTTTCGTTGTCGTGTAAAGTATTCAATACTGTCTATGCTTCTGCTCATAAACTCATAAGCCAATACAAAAGTTTCAGACGTAACTAAAATTGTTCAGAATCTTTACTAAAATCGTCAAAAACAAACGAACGAAATTTACTAAGGGCCAGGTTCACGACTTGCTGGTAAAGTCCCTGATAGACTAATGTTATTTGCCATGTAACTACAGATTTCGGTTTCACAAGTCTTGGATAGAGACATGTCAAATATGCATATATTAACGACTTTTATCTGTTAGTGTCATATGGCAGATACTATCTAAAACTTAATCAGAAAGTGTTGAAACTGGCGATTCTAGTATATTTATGGAATTAGATATAGATTATATATTTTGTTTCTTTATTTTGAGGTACATCAGCAACAATTTAAAATGCAAATGCAACACACAATATTTACAAACTCCAAGACCCCCTTTGGGAAACTAAGGCCACATAAATACATGTAACATACAATAATAATGGATTATCGCTTACTTTAAATGTGTTGATGTCACCGACAATGCTCTTACGAACGAGTTTCATTTTCAAACAAAAATCACTTCACGAAATATCACTTATACCATTTGAAGCGTAAAAATGAATTGTGTAACGAACGAAGATGTAAAGATAACGTAAATCAATACATATAAGTTAGGTAGTCGTTCTAAGATATTGCAATAAATATTTTATCAATAAAATTGTAACATGTAACAAACAGAGCCTGCGTTACTAAGTAACTAAGTTACTATAAAATATTATTTTTGATATAAGTTAAGATTCTTTTGCAAATTTGAGTGTCAAATCATTTTAACGAGTATAATATTAGGTATATTTCATTTTTTTTGGTATTTTTTTTAAATTACTGTTTGTAATAGGCCTTTTCATATTTTTCGATGATTTAAACACTGTTCAAATTAATGTAACTCATTAAAATTTCACCAAATGTGTGATGATCCTGAAATTTTTCAAAACACGACACAGAACAATCAACTCATATGTATGGATCCTTAAAAAATAATTCGAATAGTGCTAATTTTATTTAAAAACCTGACAATTTTATGGTGCAAAGTTTGAAGTTGTCAAGCGTTGCATTTGTATGACATTATTAAATTTGCTTGCACACAAAATAGGTTTTAATTTCTAAAAGTAGCACTATATGTATAGGCTTATTGCCGCAAACAAATAGAACACAGCACAGTTTTATTTATTAAACATCTCTATCTAATAATGGTTGTCTAGTAGTACAATGAAATGGCATCCCCCCATTAATAAATGGTTCTTATCGGAACAGTTTTTTTCTCAAACTCCATCCAGAAAAACTAACGAAAATGAATCTGTCGTAACAAATTGTATGTACCCTTTCAAATATTGCCCAGCTTAGGTATATTGAGAAAAATATCAAAATAAAGAAATTAACTAACTAGTAAAAGGAAAAACTGAAAAGCAAGCAGTTGTTCTAGTGCTATGCAACAAGTATATGGCAGTTTTGTGTAAAAGAATTTGCAAATATATCCAGCATGACGTACAATGACATTCTTACTCAATATACCAATATTTAACATGTCATCGTTTCCCAACATTTGTGAGTTTCAAATGTCAAATAGTTTATTCTTACCATTTAAATCAGACGCAATTATTTGAAGTCGTTTAAAATATGGATAGATTTTGTTTGTTCTTCTATTGAATGTTCTCGAATATATATATAGAAAACAATAAACGCACGAATTTACAGTAGTAGTTATAATTACATCACCAAAGAATGTTGAGAAACGCTGTCTTACCCACATTGCGTTAACAAAATTCTAAAAATTGTGTACATCACAATTTACAACAAAAACTCAAAGAATTTTATCCTAAATTTTAATATCTTCTCATAGTCAATATAGCATGTGCTTTGTTTATTAAGCTCTTTCAACCACTTTGAATTTAACGAACCGAACACAACGTTTCTTAGAACTAAATTTACACATCACAGCAACAAAATAATGTAACGCTTTCACCAGGAGTGCATAAAACGGTATGTTATGTTAATGTGTACATGTTTTATATCGGAAATAGGAATTTGGCCCTCTTTTCATTTAAGAACACTATTCTAGTTGAATCCACCACCCCTATTTATCCCGCGTGCGAGGTAAGAGTACACTACGCAAGATCATAGCACTGTAGAGAGAAAACTTAGAACAAATCCTATAATAAACCCATCTGGTAAGTGTGGTGGTCAAAGGACGGTTTGACCTACTTTACCAAGTAGGTCAAACCGTCCTCTTTAAGGAGAGACTTATGTCCAGTAGTGCCCACCACTGTTAAATGCTATTGATAGTGATTTTAGATAATTTAAAATAAACTATTTTATTTTTAGTGAACTAGACGGATGCGACTTCAATTTTCAATCCAATTAATATAGGCACTCGAAAAGAAGGGGTCTATTTTAAAAATTTTGAGAATCTTATTCAATTAAGAAAATATAAGTCTTTTATGGTACAAGAGGATGGACAGAACAGAGGAGATGGGTCACGTGATGGAAAGTGACTACCACCACTTATTTATTAATTTAGTCACTACTATTAATTTATTATTTTTATTTAATAAGTATCAATTATAATTGAGACTAAAATGTATGTAGTCCACTGTTGGACATAGGCATCTCCTACTATACCACGCTGACCAGACGGGTTGGTATTGAGTTTGTTTCAAGGTTTCCTTCTTAGAAGTAGTGATGCTGTCCAGCGTAATCCCAAAATGTCAATAACACGTTTAAATTCCCAAACATATTCTTCTATCAACACCTGACATCTCTATCTCATCTTACCTGAGGCCCGTCTTCCTCTTCCTCTGGGTCCTTGTACTTCCTGACCATATGCTCTTCGACAGGTTGGAACAGGAGAGCAGCCGCCCACACGTTTAACATGATACCGCCGAGAAGCAACACGGCACCCCTGTAAAAATAATCACATATTAACATCAATTTACCCTTATATATTGTTTTTTACAACGCCCTCATTAGGAATAAATCCTGTGTCGCGGCGGACTTTACAAACATACAAGAAACGGACACAAAGAACACACAGACTCAGAACAACAGTTTGTGGAACACACAAAGTGTTGTCCCATACGTGGTTTGAATCTACACAACTGAGCAGGTGAGCGGCGTGCAGTCAATAGCGCACTGCTGGGCATAGGACTCTCTGTGTGAGTGCAGATTAAGAATATATAGAGTTACCACCCCTATTCATTCCGTGGGAGTCGTAAAAGGCGACTAAGGAAACAAAGTATGCAAGACAACATCATTACAAAGAGAAGGAAAATTTGAAACAAACCCTATTCCAATCCGTCTGGCCAGTGTGGTATAGTAGGTCAAAACCTCCTTGCTAAGGAGAGACCTATGTCCAGTAGGGGACTGTGAAAGGCTGTTGAGGCTTAGACTCCTTAGAAACGAAGTTTTATACTATTATACCACACATGGCTATATAAGTTGGTATATGGCTTGTCAAGTTGCGCTGGGAAGGGTCTGGATGTCGTAATAGCTGTTCCCGGATCCCTCCTATCTCAGGCGCAGAGTGGCACATCGTGTGGTTTTAGTCGGTCCGATTCCGACACACCACCCCGCCGTAAACCCTGGTCGGGTGACGGTCCATGGGAGTTTCCACACGTTAAAAAAAAATGGTTTGTGTCAAGTACTTTGCACCTTTAGTCGCCTCTTACGACACCCACGGGATGAATAGGGATGCTCTCACGTCTCTATCCACAAAGGAGTAGACAGAGGCGTATTAATAGCTTACATTTTGCCAACTATGGTTAAAATTTCTCTACGTAATAGGCAGTAAGACTATTAGTATTAAACACTTTGTTCTTTAGGTAGTAGAACCACCGTAACTTCTAAAATAAGAGAATGATAAAACTAAAAAAACTAGTGGTCGCCCAGTGGTCGAAATTCGACCATAAACAAAACACAACTTACATTACATAAATTTGTATAAGCGAGCGGTATTTCACGTGGTATTTTTCCACAGTAAACATATAAAACAGCCATCTATTGTTATGTCAGTACTCAATGTCTATAGACAAAATGATAAACAAAAGAATCAATTTGACCACAGAGTATGTATGCGTGTAACAAATACTTGTTTGTGTGTGTCAAATGCATGGTAGTGTGTGTAATGTTTTACTTATTGATTTAATGTACTTTATAAGCATTATTATTGAAAAATATTAGCGTTCTGCACTTCTCCTACATATAAACTATAAGAGTGCTGAATTTCATACTCCTCTGTCTGCGCAATTTTCGTATAAAGGGGTCCAAAGTTTTTGCTTCACGTATTGATATATAGATATATGATGTACATTACAATGTAAACTTCTACCGAAAATTGGTTTCAACGAGATCTAATAAAAAGTCCTAAATAGCTGCTACGGAACCCTTCATGGGCGAGTCCGATTCGCACTTGGACACTTTTCTTTAAACCATTTAGTGGTAAGTTTAACAGAATATATCAGGTAGTAGAGCCACGCTGATTTCAGCACGAGCGGGCCGGCTCGACCGGGGCAGTACTACCCTCCCATAGAAGACCAACCTAAAGCGATAGCATCCGTGATGTCGTGTTTCGTTGGTGAGTGTGAGACCGGAGGCCTATTGATGCAGGGGTGACAGTTGTCGTGTTAAGTGTGTGCAATACCACGATGACTGACATGCCTTTTATGTCCTCAAATGAGGCGTGAAAAAGCATGTCACTAGGCCGCCATAGTGTTGGTCAGCATACTGCACTGTCAGCATTCGCAATGAGTATGGTGACTACAAATTTTGGATTCTATTCATGCTTTCCATCAAACATAGTAGAGACACTTTGGCAGGTTATTAAAATAAAAAAAAAATGAAAAGTTTTAATACTCACTGGTATCCGTAAGTCTCTAACAGATATCTGAGGAATGGTGGTAAGATGATGCTGCCAAAAGCACTCCCCGACATACAGATCCCGTTGGCCAACCCCCTCAGCCGCACGAAGTATGACGTCACTATGTAAACCGTAGGCGGGAACGCTAAACCCGCCCCCGCGCCCACCATTGCACCGAAACTTTAAAAAAATTAGAAAAAAAAAATAAAAAAAAGTTGCTGTGAATATAAAAAGTTTAGATTAGATTAAGTTTATGCATTAAGTAGCTGACTTGAGCAACTTCATCTGTCAAAAGGAATCAATATTGCCCTATATTGGCCACATTTTCCTAAAATACTCGGCTCTCATTTGTGATAGCGTGATGTTATATAACGTATACCCTTTCTCGATAAATGTGCTATCCAACGTTAAAGTAATTCTTCGATTTGAAACAGTAGTTTCTGAGATTTGTGCGTTCGAAATAAACAATCACTTCAACATTATAATATAGATATCTTCAGCAGCCTTTAATAGTCCACTGCTGGACGTAGGTATCTCCTTAGAAAGCAGGTTTAGGCCTTTTTTTTAACCTGTGGAAACCTCTCGGGCCGTCACCCACCGAGGTTTACGGCGGGGTGGTATGTCGGAATCGGATCGACTAAAACCACACGGTGTGCAACTCTGCGACTGACATAGGAGGGATCTGGGAACAGCTGCTATTACGACATCCAGAAGGAGGTTTTGGCCTACCATGCTGATCAGTCAAGTCGGTATAGGGTTTGTGTGCTCTAGTATGCTCTTACCACACCCGTGGGATGAATAGACGAGGTGATACTCCGTGTTCTTAAGCTGTTACCATACGGATAATATGGTATTAGGAATCGTCATTACATCAACCGCCTTTCATAATCTACTGCTGGACATAGAACTCTCCTTAAAAAGGAGGTTTTTGGCCTACTATACCACGCTGGCCAGACGGGTTGGTATAGGGTTTGTTTCATGTTCTGGATGTCGTAATAGCAGCGGTTCCCGGATCCCTCCTATGTTAGGCGCAGAGTGGCACACCGTGTGGTTTTAGTCGGTCCGATTCCGACACACCGCCTCGCCGTAAACCCCGGTGGGGTGAGGGCCCGAGGGGGTTTCCACACGTTAAAAAAAAAGAAAAAAAAAGGGGTTTGTGTCATGTTTTCCTTCTCTTTGCAATGGTGTTGTCTTGCATGGTTTGCTCTCGTAATAGTACCTGGAATCGATTGCTCGGTATTTTTTTCGTTTTCTAAAAATGAAACCTAGCTAGATCGATTCATCACTCCTGAAACCCCCTGCATACTGAGTTTCTTGAAAATCGTTGGAGCCGTTTCCGAGATTCAGATTTAAAAAGATAAACTCACCTAAAATACAAGTAAGTGATGGAGAAAGCTTTACTGCTGAAGATCATGCCAAAAGCCGCCAAACTGCCGCCGATCAGCGTCACACTCCGATACGACCACTTCACTGAGAGAATTGATGATAGGGGACCTGGGAGGACACAGAAATAGAGTCGTCTCATCATTAGTTGCCTCAGCTTACAGTCAAGTTGTCATAGTGTACGAATATAATCTAAATTTATGTGTATATTTATGTATATATGTGTATATTTATATGTGTATTTGTGACGTATGTATTGTATGTGTTCATGTATGTATACGTACTCATGTATTGTATATTTTAATTGTCAATATAACCTCTGTGCACCTCCCTTACAATATTTCTATAGCATCCTAAGGTTGACTAGAAGAGAATGCCTTGGGCATTAAGTCCGCCGATGTACAAAGTGCATAAAGTGTAAATAAATAAATAAATAAATAAATAAGAAATACAATCAAGAGTCGCGCCATAGAAGATTTAGGAGTTACATGTCAAAGTTTGGTGACGTACTCCTAGCCAATTTCGGCCTACGTCATCCTCAACGAAAATCAGCTGAGTAGTAGAGATATTGCGCAAGTGTGTGCGCAAACACAGGTGCACTTTCTGTTCCCTCACTCTTACAATCTAATGGTATGACTATCCAATACGGCCGGGGAGAAACGAGGTGCAGGATGCGTTACGTGCTCTCCAAGGTTCGGGGGTTAAGAACTCACCTTCCAAACTCCGAGGCTGTTATTAAGCATTTACATAAACAGACAAACTTTTTAGTCTGATCCAGGAATCGAACCCTTCTTGATCGGCAGTCGCATACGCCTACCCTAGATCAATGAGGCAGTTTAGAGACATCGAAAGGAAAGGTAGATAAAAAAGAAAAACTGGTAAGAGGTGCTGGTTTCCATGGGCGCTGGTAGCTTCTCAACATCAGGGAACCGTCTGTCTCCTCATACCATAAAAACAATGGGATTTTGTTTGTGGACAGCAAGTAATCATGTCTACTAGGTCACTTGTCTATTATTTATTTATCGTCATCAGGTACACTTACCAAGACTGCTGTACAGGAAGTAGCACAGGGCTACGATGCCTGACGATGCTGATGCGCTGGACTGAAACACGTCATTAAACTCGACCAACAGCACTCCGAATGATTTGATCGTACCAGGAATCAGGATATTAACCAGTGTTGCTCCTGGAAAAATATATTACATGCTCATTTTAAATGATGATGTGAAATGTCTCTTGTAAAGGATAGGCATACTTGAGGACTCCACGTATGTACGTCATGCGTCGCCACGCTATGTGATATGTAATTCAGTGTGGTAACGCATTGTCAGTGGTATGCACTTTGCAATTCTGTCACGGTAATTATATTATCAAAATAATTGGAAAAATCATTTTGTCTACAAAATATTATAGGTATTTCGTTTTTGCCAGATGTCTCGTGAGGGCGTCTTGTATCTCTTTTGTGCAGCTGTGGGAGTGATTTTATCGAAAGGGACGAAAATGTGTAACAGGAAACGATGAAACGCATGTCATTTGATTGCACCAATCATCTAGTATATAAATATCTCGTGTCACTGTGCTTTTTGTGGCACTCTTTATAATGGCTCGACTGATTTTAATGTTTTTTTTTTTATATTTGACAGGAATCAGAAAAGATGAACCTCCTTAGCTAAGTTGACATTCTATGAACGTCAACGTTATTAGAAAACTTACAAATGTATGGCAATGACGTCTCCCAAGGCTAAAGCACGTGATCTAAACCAAATATTAGCCATAATACAAGATACACTATTAGCCTGCACTTTTGCATTGCATTTGATTAGACTTTGATTTGATTTTAGATTGACTGCACGATTGGCCTAGTGGTTTAAGCGGTCGCCATACTGCTCTACTGTGCTGAGTGTTGTGTGACTGAGTCAGAACAACACTTTGTGTGATCCACAAATTGTTGTTCTGACTCAGTGTTATTTGAGTCCGTTTCTTGTATGTTTGTAAAGTCCCCCGCGACACAGGACTTATTTCTAGTGCGGGCGTTGGTATTTTTAAAACTAAAATAATAATAACGAGCTTGAAGAATCATCTAATCGATAGTTGACTCGGCTTATATTCAAGTTGTTATAGTATACGTATATAATTTTATATATGTATTTGTGACGTATGTATTGTATGTGTTTATGTATGTATATGTTACCATGTAGGGTATATTTTCAGTGTTAATGTAACCTCCGTGCACCTCCCTTACAATATTTCTATACCCTTTTTTTTTGTACTGTGCAGAAATCCCCACGGATACCACCGAAGGGTGTTTATGTCGGACTCGAACCGACCAAAAACCGCACGCCGTCTCAGCTACTAGTATCCAGGGGAACGGGTGTACCCTAGTAAGGAAATCCCTGGAACCCGATTTCTACACTACTCTAAAGTTGACTGGAAGAGAATGCCTTGGGGATTAAAGCCGCCGATGTACAAAACGCTTGAAGCGTAAATAAGGCCCATTGATACAGGTGTGACAGTTATCGTGGTAAATCTGTGAGCATTACACTGCCACGATGACAGCTATGCCTTTTACGTCTCCAAGCAGGACGTAAAGAAGCATCTCATTAGGCCGCCATACGCAATGAGTATGGCGACGAACACTCTTGTATTCTATTCGTGCTTTCCATCAGGCAGAGTAGAATCACTGTGGTAGGCCCAGATTAAAAAAATACATACACACACGAATGACAGCCCTACCGAATAAATCAATAGGTGCAAACAATTTAGCACTTTATTGCTTAGTGAAAAAGTTGCTATTTGAACTAACTTATGCGGCTTCCTCAAATAACGGCATATAGTATATTAGACCTAGCGTGACCTTGAGATTACATCGCTGAAATACAATGAAACAATAAGTTTTTCTTATTTACTAGTTTTTGTCCGCGGCTTGGCTCGCATTAAAGCAGAAGTGGATCGCAATTTGAAGTGTGCTACCCTCTCCTCTAAATTCCTAAAGCCTCATTTTCGTACAGTCTGAATTACACTTAATCCTATCCACCTACCTTGACCTGATTCTAAGGGGAGACTATAATCACCAGGGACAACCTCTCCCCTTTCTTGCCCCTATTGTGAGGGGCAACTCATAAAAAGCAACAAAACACTAGCGTTTCTAAAATTGCAAGTAACCATAGGTGGCGGTGGTCTTTGCCATGCGGTGACCAGTTTGTTTGTTTACCAGTTTTTAGTTTTAAAAATGGCGTATTCTAATTTATATTTTCCATGTTATTCCTATACCGAGATCCCTGAAAATTCGTTCAGCAGTTTATGTGTAAAAACTAGACAACCAAACTGAGGGTCAATTTCACCAGTTTCTGATAAAGTTTCAGATAGTTAATTGCTATACTCGTATAACGCTATTTAACAGGCTAAGGTTGATGAGGTATATACGTTCACCAATAATATTATGTCTATCCAGGATTTATCTGGCAGATTGGACCAGAATAATCTATCAGATACTTTATAAACAAGTGGTGAAATTGGCTCTAAATAGTGCAACATATAACCACGTAGTAACTATAAGTACCACCAGTAAGGCGGGACCTGGCGGATTACCTACGAGAACGCACCATCCCCACTTGCCATCGGGTGGGACCATCTCCCAGTCACGGGCCGGTGCAGGTCCGATGGTGAAACGACCGCCGCCAACTGCTGTGCTGTCTTCGGGCAGCTTCACTGTGGAACAAAGAAAAATCTTGTTAGAAAGAAACTTTCTGAAAGAGCCACTGCTATAGGCCTCTCCTTAGAAAGGAGATTTTGGCCTAACATGCATGCTGACTGGCCTATTGATGCAGGGGTGACAGTTATCGTGGTAACTGTGCAAGCCTTACACTGTAACGAAGACTGTCATGCCTTTTACGTCCACAAGCGGGGTGTGAATAAGCATCTCACTAGGCCGCAATAGTGTGGGTCACCATACTGCATTATCTGCATTCGCAATGAGTATGGTGACCACAACTCTTGGATTCTATTCACGCTTTCCATCAGGTAGAGTAGTCACTTTGGCAGGCTCTTAATACAGAAAAAAAAAGGTTGCTATAGGATTTGTGTTGAGTTTGCGTTTCTCTTTGTAATGCTATTGTCCTGCGTTATTTGCTTCCTTAGTCGTTTCTTCCGAGACCTACGGGATGAATAAGGGTGGGACACCATGTATCCATCCATCAACACACATAGACTTTATTTTCTTAAAAAGATAACTCCCGCACTATGGGTTTTGCAATGTGTTAACCTACGCAACTACCATTGAGCCACGAGCCACTCAAATGTTGTAGTGAATGATTACAGCCTCGACTGGAAACCAATTTGTTTTTACTGAAAGTAGTCTAACTACAGTCTATTGTGACCAATTTGTGCCTCGGCGAGCAAGTCAAGTCGTGGGTTTCAGCTGCTATACGAACATCTTTGGTAATCGTTACGGGTCAAGAAGTTCAACCAAGAAGGTGGAGGTATGTAAAAATTAGAAGTTCGGCCGTATAGACTTAAAGTCCAGCCCCAAACTAATTTAGAGAAAACACTCAGAGGAAAAAAACATATTAGATCAAAACTAGAGTATTTGAAGGTAGTTCAAGGCTCTTGAAAAGCAAAGTTCAGCAGACCATTTGGCTAAAATAACAGTCAGAGTTCCTTATACTCTGTGACAATTAGTTCGCGGCACACCGGTAGGAGCAGTTAAAAAGTATATTAATAAATATCTTGCTCACATGGACTGGCCGTGAGCCAATTTTGGAACTGGAGGGGAGTAGAGGTGAGCGAACGTTTGAACTTTCGGGTTTGTGAAAATATATGAAGGATTTGAAGATGTTTTATTTAAAAGTCCAGTTTAAGTTGAACTGTCGTTGTATAGATTGCTGTACTTCGACAGGTCGCATTTATATTGGACATGTTTAGTTTTACGTAGTTGTTATTATTTATTTTTGAGTTATACTTCTTTTGACGTGTGATAAATGTTGATGGTAAGTTTTTACGGTGCGCGCGCACATCGTCACGAAAAACCGACACCATGAAATTGCCAGTTAACATCTTAGTTTTAATTTATTTAACTAGATAATGCGTTATAATAAAACTTTCTTTCAATGTACTAAATACTTTTTTTTCTATTATTAGTGTCGTTTTCTCTACAAACATAGGATAACGTGAAGGATAACATTTTTAGAAAGAATTTTTATCTTGTTACACCAAAGAAGTATAACTTCTTACGTGCGTACAAAAGTACACATCATCATCGTCATCATCAGCCGGAAGACGTCCACTCCTGAACATAGGCCTCCCCCCTAGAACGCCACGCCGTATGACACACACAGACGCTTTTTTTTAATGTTCGAAACTTCACCTTTCTGCACATCCACATATAAACGTTAAGTAATGAAGAAATTACATATTTCATACTTATTTAAAAATGTATTCAAACATTTTTGTTATAAAGCTGAAGAGTTTGTTTGGTTGAATGTGCTAATCGTGGTAACTACTGGTTCGAATTGCATTAATGTCGTAGTTTTGAATAGCTTCTTTATCGAGGAAGGCAATAACATGATGTCACGACTAATCCGAGTAAAAATTTAAAATGTTGTACTAATGAGGCAAAATTATTGTTTTGTGAGTTGCGTATGAAGTTGTGCGGGTCATCTAGTCTTTCGTATTTCTGAAATATTCGGCGTGGCGACTTCCACATACAGCGCAAACACAAAAACGTACTACAGCGCAATCTAGTGACGACACATCGAACTACGGAGCAACTACAACCTGTATCGCGAAATAGAGATTCTCGTGTTGATTAGCATATATACAACATCCCAACATCAACTATTGCGCCGCGGCCCGCCAGGCCTGATCACCTGGCCTGGTCGGAAGATCCTCCCTTTGTGTCGAAGGAACACAACACCCATTCCCTCCACATCCGGCAATAGCTGTTACGCAATATATGTATACGTATATTAGTCACTGTTTATAAGCAACAAACTACAATATTTGTTAATCTCAATATAATAACAATAAAGTTACTCAGAAAAACAAATATGGCGTCTATAATACGTCATAGAATGTTCTAGAAACCGTATACAATAAAACTAAATACTTTATGAGCAGTTATAACAAGTCAGTGCCATGTTTTCTTCATAACAATGGCGGCGACCTTCAATTTGCGCGCGAAGGTACTATCTCTACTCCGCTAATTGTTATATTACAATTTTAATCAATTATCAAATATTTACAAGTTAATAGACCTATTTTATTGTAGTTCCTTGTTTACGGTAATTATCTATATATATATGTCTGAGCGATTCCATAACGCAGAGTCTAGAACGCTGGGGTTGCCAACTTAAATTGTTTGAGAGAGAAAGTTCTAACATTGTAAGCACCCACTATATTCCGTGTGGTGACGGATTAAGAATACATAGTGTTACCACCCCTATTCATCCCGTGGGTGTCGTAAGAGGCGACTAAGGGAAGAAACTATTCAAGAACATATTACAAAGAGAAAGAAAACTTGAAACAAACCCTATTCCAACCGGTCTGGTCAGCGTGGTATAGTAGGCCGAAACCTCCTTGCTAAGGAGAGGCCTATGTCCAGCAGTGGACTGTAAAAGCCTGATGATGATGATGAAGCACCCACTAACAAAGGATTCCAAGAAATATGGTTGACATTAGACGTGAAATAAAGGATGAAAGGTTGCATGGATGTTCGTTTATTTTCAAAGTAAGATATAAACACGTGAGCGAAGCCACGGGCATTAGTTTGTATAATATGAATGCGAGTTAGCGCGTATCACAATATGTTTGTTGCCTTTTTATACGAAAACTTATCTAAGAATTTGAATGAAATTTGACACACAGGTAATTTATGATCTGGAGTAACAGTAATGTGGGTGATTTATTTGCTTATTTATAAATCTAATGCAATCTATTTGCACTCCATACTAATGCACTCCAATTAAACTTCGGGTGGTGACGAAATCCTGAAGTTAGAAGGTGCACAGAGGGTAGGTATTATGTAGGAAACTCACAAATGCACATATACATATTTACAATAGAACACATCATAAACAGAAATATAAACATATGTTTGAGAATAAATACTATGTGCCGATGAGATAAATAAAATTGGAGTGTCTGTTTATAATATTGAAATAACCGTTTTTTACTACATACATATGAATGTACATACGATACATACACCAAAATAACATTTTTTACAATTTTTGTCTGTCTGTCTGTGTGTTTGTTCCGGCTAATCTCTGGAACGGTTGGACCGATTTCGACGAGACTTTCACTGACAAATAGCTGATGTTATAGGGAAAAACTTAGGCTATTTTCATTTTAGAATTTTGGAATTATAAAAAAAATTAACGCGGAGGAAGTCGTGGGTGCAGCTTAATATATAAACGTGTTATGGTATTTTAAAGTATCGTTTTTGTTTCTTAAAAATACCACGCCCGCACTAGAAATAAATCCTGTGTCGTGGAGATTTTACAAACATACAAGAAACGGACACAAAGAACACCTAGACTTAGAACAACAATTTGTGAATCACACAAAGTGCTGTCCCATGTGGGGTTTGAACCCACAACACTTAGCGGCGTGGCGACCGTTTCAACCATTAGCCAAACGTGCAGTCAGCCAAACTTAACGAATCAAACGTTTTAATGCACTGGGCAGATCAACGTCGCGACGCCGCTATCGAAGCGGTCTTAATAACCAAACGTGCTACCGAGAACCAAAATGAGTGGAAAGCGATCCGAGGGATTGTCTATAGAGATCACAATCCTCAGAAGTGGAGGAGGAGGAATATTCTGATTCAAGGGTTGTGGTAATCATACTTATTGTGAATGCAGCCAATGCAGTGTGGTGACCCACACTACAGCGGCTTAGTGAGATGCTTTTTCACGCCCCGTTTGGAGACGTAAAAGGCATACCACTCAAAGTGTTAGTATAAGGCTTATATACTTACCACTTACTAACGCAACACAAGGACTAGTAGTTTACGAATATATGTTATGTTGTTTGACTTACTTTTTATGGCGAGTTTTACAGCGTTAAGGTTATAATAAAGAAGAAATATGCTCACGAGACACCTTGGTAATGGGACTTTTTGACCTTAGAAAGTAAAATTCAATAAAAGTACCTTTGTTCGATATTTTTTTGGTAAATCTATAAGATATTCGATTTGCAATTTACCAATTTCTTTTGTTCCCATCCCTAATTTTGTCTCATAGATAAATGTCAAAACGGGCCTGTTAGACAGCGCCATCTACTGAAGTATTTGGCTTTTGCGTTTTTGTGTCGGTAAACCAGCATTTACCTTAGTATTCTAATGACATTGTAGCATTTTTTCATTGCTTGAAAACACGGATAAAACAACAAACTAACCTATCTAAGGTTAGTTTCACCCCCGAAGGACTTAAATGGGTTACAAACATTGTAGTTTTTCGAATGTACACCCATTTGGCACGCTTTGTAACCTGCACTGCAAACTGCGCGATGATTTGATATTTTAGGTATCATTTGCTTCGTTTTAATTGCTAAACTACCACTGGCTATAAAAGTTATAAATAACCATCAATATCGGTCGGGTTGTATGACAGGTACTGGTGGCGACTTTTGTATGAAGCGCAGGTAGAAAACATATTACAGCGCCATCTACCGAAGACATATCGAACTACGGAGTAATGAACTATAGAGCAACTACCAATCCTGTATCGCGATATAGAAATTCTCGCGCAATTAGCATTTAGACAACATATCAATCGTTGGGTGAGCTCCCCACCCTCTGGAGCTCGATCTCCCTAGGCACAGGAGCCACCACCGGACTGACACCCGGATATACCAACAGGCCCAAGGGCCCAACCAAGTGACCCGCCTGTAGTCGCAGGCGGCGCGGATGACCACTTCGACAGGCCGTAGACCTGGTAAAGTCACCCCGAGACTCCTCCCAAAGGGATCTACGAGAAGAACCACAAGAGAAAAGTGTGCCCGCTAGACATGACCACCTCGCCTGGTCGGAGGATCTTGACACTCGTTCCTTCACAGTACTCATCACGCTTGAATGTTCTGCCTAACCCGAACAGGAATAGGGCGTGACTGTACGCATGTCTTTATCAAACGTTTGATGATAATGTTATGCAAATGGACGGTGTGTTACATACGAGTCACGCTCAATTGTTAGGTATATACACTGTGACTGGTGAGATACCTTCAATACTTATGGAGAGTACTCGGTACTCGATTCTCGTTAACTTGATATAAAAAAATAGGTGCTTATTTTTTATCGAAATGTCTCTAAAAAATAAGTCCGCGCGGTGTCCAAGTATTCCGCAGTTAAATACTGGGCTCTCGGTGTACTGTGTACGAAGTTTACTAAAAAGTTATTTAATATTTCGTTTTTATGTTATTTTATTTTATGATATATGTTCGCATACTATCACGTCCTCAAATATTGAAGGTATCTCACCAGTCAGTCTGTATATGCAACACTCAATGTTCACATGATTACAGAGTAGCTGGTGCTGTTAACAATATAAAATCACGTTAAAAGCAATATCCATTGGTAATAAAGAATCTAGTTGTTTGAGCTATTGATGGACGTGCAAAGACGTTTTTTTTTATTCTGGGCTGACCAAAGTGACACCGAAAAGACTTGGCCGGTTTAATAAATAAAAAAATATTTCGGATATTTGACACACAACGTCATCTAGGTTCAAACTAAGCAGAGCTTGTGCTATGATAACTAGACTGACTGATAGAATACTTATATACTTTTTTTGTAAATGCATACATAGAAAACACCTAAACTTTTAAACAAAAATGTGCAGATCATATAAATATTTGGTCCGACCCGGGAATCGAACCCAAGACCTCAAGAACAGCAGTCGCATTCACTCAAGTGATTCGAGGGGTTGTTTATAGAGGCCAAAAGGCTCAGCAGAGAGAGGAATGAGTTCAAGAGTGGTGGTCATCATACTCATTGTGAATGCAAAAAATGCAGTACGGTCTTATATACATCAGATATAGTTCTGGATACGTACAATTCCAGAATAACAGTTAGGTTGCCGCCCTCTGAGTCTTCTACCCTAGAATCGGTGTATATGAGTGTGTTTGGCTTCCAGTTACTTCACACATTTGGTAAAAAACTAAAAAATGTAATATCGAGATTTTTACTGAATGAGTGACGCACCTACCCGAAACACTTCAAATCGATATATAAGTTAAAACATCTATCGAATTGAACCTCCTTTTTTGGAAGTCTCTTAAACAGGTGGCCATATTGGTTATTCACTAACATGTCACTGATTGATAGATGATCATGCGCTAATCAATGACATGCTAAACAAGACACGCGGTAAACGGTGAGTGTAGACAGTAATAACGCGATCTATGATCGATACTGCGCTAAGGTTGTCACTGTTTTGGAAAAAATTATATCCAATACTATTTTTTTTTTTTTAGAGTCTGCCAAAGTGACTCTACTCTACCTGATGGAAAGTATGAATAGGATCCAAGAGTTGTGGTCACCATGCTCATTGCGAACGTAGACAATGCAGTATCGTGGCCTAGTAAGGTGTTTTTTTCCCCTCTCGCTTGGGGACGTAAAAGGCATGACACTAATATTAGAAGATAGGAAGAAGTAATCACGCAGTCCTTAGCTAGTGGGTTATATTTGCTAACGTGTCATTGGTTGAGATAAATAAATACAGATTTGGGACACCTGACAGACAACGCCATTTAGTCCTAAACTAAGCAGAGCATGTACTAGACATCTAATATAAATACATACATTTTTTTTTTGTAAATATATACATATTATACATAGAAAATACCCAAAGTTTGAAAGAAATATTTACAGATCACACAAACGTTGGTTCGACCTGGGAATCGAACCCGAGAGCTCAAGCACAGTCGCATACGCTACTGTTGCACCATCGAGGCAGTCTGAGATGATTTTGTGTTGAGCAATGACGTCAAAGCAGGCACCGTAATTGTCTTTGTCTTTTGTTTTGTGTTGTATTGTTAATTTTAGTTCTGCAGTATTGTATTAGATGTTATCTGTGTGGCGACTTCTACATTACAGCACAAAGAAAAATATACAACAGCGCCATCTAGCGAAGATACATCGAACTACGAAGTGTGAACGAAACGCATGAATGTAATGAACTACAATGCAACTACTAATCCTGTATCGCGATATAGAGATTCGCGTGGCAATTAGCATATATACAACGTGGTTAGTACCTTCCTGGTCCTACCGCCGAAAACTAACTCGCCGCGGTTTGATATACTACTTATTTCTATAACTTATGTTCTGTCGTTCTGTCGTTCCTATCACTCCTTCTATTCTAACCTGAACTTGTGTAGTGTGTAAATCTATTCAATAAACTTTCATTCTGCTTTTTGTGCACCTTGGACTACTTATTTCTTACTCCATCTTCATACTTACATCTCAACAACACCTACCCTACATCTGTAATGATAGTGTATGGTGTAATAATAAATAAATAAATAAACTTTTTATTACTAACAGCCAACAAACGAAACCAAAGACAAACGAACAGACAGACACTAGGTTGACAGTAGTCAATTTCGAGGGTATCGTTTAGAACTGTATAGATTGTATATAGCTGATTACGAAAATATGGCGTTTTTCGTAACATATTGTTTTTAAATACGTAGCACAATAGATTGAAGAATCGCGACAAACGTATGTTATAAGTGCGAGCGGTTACTAAACATAACTCATAAACTACTGGACCGATTTTGAATTAAATTTAGCCTGGAGATACTTTAATAAAGAAAGACGAATATGGCTACTTATTATTCTGATCATACACGCAGGTGAAGCTTCGTGCAAAAGTTTGTATAGAATGTTATTGTGGAGTACAGGTGGCAACCCTAACAGTCTCAAACAATTAGCGACTGGTTCATAAACAACACGACGTTTCTAGATAACAGTATGTTGAGTCACTATGGCAACATGCTGATTTTTAGAGTATATTCTAGGATTTATGGTTACGCCTACACCACTGAAAGGGGTAGACAGAGGCGTTTAAACGCATACATTTTGTTACTTACATACGAAATAATTGGCTGTTCATTAACACACATAAGGTCTCTTTGGTTGAATCTTGTCATCATTCTGACGTAAAGAAACATCATTACAGCCGTTTGCGAGATACGATGACACGTACATACAAACATTTACTAAAGATCAACATTTAACAAGGGGTTAAACTTATAGAGATTTTGTGAATAAATTGCCAAAGGCACGCATATTTTCTAAATTTTGACGTCGATTCATTCTTCAAACAAATATGAACATTATCTTCCACACATAGAGTTCTAAATATCATATAGTAAGTACTTTACGGTAAAGTAAACAAATATTTCGGACATTTGAGACACAACGTCATCTAGTGTCAAACTACGCAGAGCTTGTGCTATGATAACTTGACTGACTGATAGAATACTTATTTACCTTTTTTTCGTAAATACGTACATATTATACATAGAAAATACCCAAACTTCGAAACAAACATTTGCTGACCATACAAACATTTGGTCCGACCCTGGAATCGAACCCGAGACCTCATGCACAGCAGTCGCATTCACGACCGCTGCGCCATCGAGGCAGTTAATTTATTATTTACTAGCTTTTGCTCGAGTGGAATTTGGTCTGCCACACTAAGTCTCGCAACAGATCATTTTAAATAACTACATATATATATTTCAATAATAAGTCCTATGTTACTTCTAATACCTCCAAGAACATGTGTTCAAAATTTCATGATGATCGGTTGAGTAGTTTTCGCGTGAAACCGTAACAAACAAACCGGCATCCACATTTATAATATTAGTAGGTATTTATTTTTTTTATTTATGGTGAAAGTTCGATGGGTTTGAATGCGTTGTATTATTACTACAGTGTAATTGTGGACATAAATCCATGGTATCAAGTTACCGTTGGGCTATTTGTTCACGCATTATCACAATGGCAATCACATATGTATTTAGAAAATTAATTATTATAAGAAAACTAAGACCGGAAGCTAGTATTAATGTAGGGGTGACAGTTGTCGTGATGAGTGTGTGCAATACAATGCCACGATGACTGTCATACCTTTTACGTCCCCAAGCGAGGCGAAAAAAGCATCTCACTAGGCCGCCACAGAGTAGGCCACCATACTGTATTGTCTATTTTTGTAATGAGTATGATGACCACAACTCTTGGATTCTATTCATGCTTTCCATCAGGCGGAGAAGAGTCACTTTAGCAGGCACTTTATATAGGAAAAACAAAACAGCGGAGTTTATCGATAATACGACACGATTTAATCACTGGTCACTGGAAATTCCAGCGATTTTTAGGCAGAAGAATATAAAAGAATAGCTTAAACAATGAATGATGATGGTGATGGTGATGATGATGATGATGTAATCCTCGGCCAAAGCGGACAGTCTCAACGGAGACCAGTCAACCACGCATGAGATATATTGCACAAGTGTATGCGCAAACAGGTGCACTCTCTGTTCTCTCACTCTCACAATTCAATAATCATTTATTCTTCATTTTTTTTTATCGTTTTTATTTAAGTCGGTTTAACATCTTACGTGTCGTGAGTTCGAAACCAATATCATTACTGTACAAGGCCAAGGCTCTCCCACAAATTATTTTAAGTGATTCTCGAGAATACTGGCTTTTGCCAGTATTCTCGAGAATCACTAAATAACTAATTGATGTAACATATCTATCTACCTAACTAATCTATTTATTAATATGTGAAGCAAAAACTTTGGACTCCTTTCTACGAAAATTGCGCGGACGGAGGAGTATGAAATTTGGTACACTAATAGTTTCTATTATCCGTGTGGTGACGGATTAAGGATACATAGTGTTACCACCCCTATTCATCCCGTGGGTGTCGTGAAGGCGACTAAGGAACAAAGTATGCAAGACAACATTACAAAGAGAAGGAAAACTTGAAACAAACTCTTTTTTAACGTTTGGAAACCAATGCGAGCCAGGGTTGCCACACGTTAAAAAAAAACTATAATCTACTTTATGGTAAACGAGTCTCAACGGAGACCAGCCAATTACGCAGGGGATAAGTGCACAAGTGTGTGTGCAAACACAGGTGCACTCTCTGTCCGCTATGTCCGCGATAGCATATATCTTTCTTTAAAAGTTTTGCTCACTATAGACTATTATATTTTATGGTATGAGGTATCATATCACGCTAAGGACAATAAGAGACGCAGACAAAGTATCGTGAGTCAACTAGTATAAAATTATCGGTAAACGACAAGCGGAAATTCCGTATCTCGGAAATTGTTTTCAATTAAAACTTACTTTACGATAATTAGAACAAAGAAACCTTCGAATTGTCTATGCTTTGTCTTCCTATGACAAAAAAAGTTAATAATACAGTACAAACTTTTTTCTAGTTTTACTCATTTTTACATGAAAAACTTGCGAGTTACGAATATTTGAAACAGGTTTCTCTGTGTGGTGAAGGATTAAGAATACAAAGTGACATCTATCAAATAGGTATGTTAAAAGGCGACTATGGGAGCAAATTACCAGGAGAACAGGACTGGAAAGAGACGAAAAACTTGACAAAACAAAGCCTCCTTTCTAAGAAATGGTCTATATCAATGGTACCCGATTAGTTTTTTCTACGTATCACTTCAAGAAAGACCTCGAACTTGCGTACTCCTCAGTCAAAGTCAAAGTAAAATGCGTTTATTGAAAATAGGTTTCTAAGAACACTTATGTAAAAAGTGACATTTAATTTAACATTAAGAAAATGACTCGACCACAAATAACTTTAAGGAGTCGGGAGAGAAGGATTAAATAATCATTAGGTATTGATTTTAAGGATTTAATATTTTAATTAAGATATTGCTCGCGTACCCCTTGATGAAATCTCACGTACCCCTGGGGGTACGCGTACCACTAAATGGGAAACAGTGGTCTATGTCCATCAACGAATTGTTAATGGTTATTGATGTGACGACGTAATACGAAATACATTTTGGATTCAGTTCTACACTTAGGTATTTCGAGATAGCGAAATCGATGTTGGTCATAGACACACAAGTCCTACCTTTAAGTTTCTTGTATCGACGTTTTGGCATTTTGATCCAAAATAAACATAACACTTAACAACACACAATGACTTTAAAACGTTATTCACAAAACTATGAATGTCTGTATAAAAATTGTGAAAGTACCCTCAGATATATTTTATTTTTTGTACCGTGGAGTAGGAACCTATAGAAACAAGATGAGCGTGGTTAGTTATATCGAGCCAAATAACTTTAAAAACTGCAAATTATAATAACAAACTATAATAGGGTATATGCTAAAAAAATAACTAAATAATTATTTTTGATATTTATTATAATTTATTAGTGAAATTTAATAATCAAATAGTGACTTTTATAAAAATTCTCTCGTAAATTTCTAAAACGCAACGCTATTGGTGGAACAAATTTGACGTCAATTTACCCTCGAATCCGTTTGTAAAGCAGGTTATATTTTCGTCGAACTTTATAAACAAAACAGTATGTGCAGTTAACTAAGTGAAAAATATTGTTACATGTATTTTATCACTTTTTTAATGTATACTTTGTTGTTGACATGAGTGTAGTCCGTCGTCACAGAATAAGCGCGCCAAAATGGCCGCGTTTAAATCGTCCGAAAATTGTAGTGATTTTAATCCTTTTTTAATAACTTGTAAGTTTATATTTAGGATGTGGTATATTTATTTTTGGTATTGTAATATCTAGTGAAAACGTTTTTAAAAATAAAACAAATACATGCATATTCTCCATTCATTTTAAAAATGTTTTGTCCGTGTGGTGACACATTAAGAATACATAGTGTTACCACCCCTATTCATCACGTGGGTGTAGTAAGCAGCGACTAAGGGAAGAAACTATTCAGGAAAATATCATTACAAAGAGAAGAAAAACTTGAAACACCCTATTCCTACCCGTCTGGCCAGGGTGGAATAGTAGGCCAAAACCTCCTTGCTAACGAGATGCCCATGTTCAGCAGTGGACTGTAAACGGCTGTTGATGATGATGATAAATATAAATCAATGGTTTCACGTCTAATTTAATATCTTTAAACGAGCAATTCTTGTATTTATATAATCTGAATCTCGGAAATGGCTCCAACAGTTTTCATAAAATTTAGTGTGCTAGGGCTTTCGGGAGTGATAAATCGATTTAGCTAGGTTTAAATTTTAGAAAACGTTGTTTTTTCAGTGTTTTTAAACAATGAAATGTTTCTCTAATGGGCCCATTTTGACACTTATCTATGTGACAAAATTAGGGATGGGAACAAAAGAAGTTGGTAATTGCGAATCATAGTCGATTCGCAATTGACCAATTTCTTTTGTTCCCATCCCTAATAATACCGATCAAAGTTCGGTTTCCAGGTACTTCTTATAAAAATAGAATTCCAAATTTTATCACACATGCCTTCATTCCTAAAATTATCTCAAAAATGCTAACAAAGAGGTCTTTGCATTATAAACATGCATTTTATTTTATTTACAATAGGTAGGTAATTTCCTGTTAGGTACTTACTCATTAAGTAGTTAAAAAGACTGACCTATGTGTTATTGACGCCATTGTTCATTGTGTACTTATGTAAATACACGTGCCGAGTATTATATCACAATGTCGCCATTTTAACCATTGATAACTGGTACCGCTATAATATTAGACGCACCGACATAAACACTAGGTACACACTTTGCTAGGTAGTAGAGCCACGCTGATTTCAGCACAAGCGGGCCGGCTCGACCGAGCCAGTACTACCCTCCCACAGATGACCAACCTAAAGCGACAGCATCCGTGTTGTCGTGTTTCGTTGGTGAGTGTGAGACCGGAGGCCCATTGATGCAGGGGTGTCAGTTATCGTGGTAATTGTGTAAGCCTTACACTGTCACGATGACTGTCATGTCTTTTACGTCTCCAAGCGGGGTGTGAAAAAGCATCTCACTAGGCCGCCATAGTGTGGGTCACCATACTGCATTGTCTGCATTTGCAATGAGTATGGTGACCACAATTCTTGGATTCTATTCATGCTTTCCATCAGGGAGAGTAGAGTCACTTGGGCAAGCTCTTTAAATGTTTCAATGTTGTCCGAGAAACAGACTAACAGTCCACTTTTTCTACAGCCTTTTACAGTCCATGGCTGGACATAGGCTCCTCCTTAGCAAGGAGGTTTAGGCTTACTATACCACGCTGGCCAGGCGGATTGGAATCTCTTTGCAGCGATATTTACCGGAATAGCTTGTTCCCTTAGTGGCCTCTTACGACACCCACGGGATGAATAGGATTGGTAACACTATGTATTCTTAATCCGTCACCACACGGACTTTTTTTTTTAAAAAGGACAGTCCACTGCTAAACATAGCTTTAGAAAGAAGATTTTGGTCTACTATGCGACGCTAGCCTGATGGGTTGTTATAGGGTTTGTTTCAAGCGCAGATGGTGCCCGCGGTAGCGGGCAGGCCCTAGGAGGGATCTGGATGTCGTAATAACAGCTATCCTCGGATCCCTCCTATGTCAGGCGCAGAGTGGTATATCGTATGGTTTTAGTCGGTCCAATTTCGACACACCACTCCGCCGTAAACCCCGGTGGGGTGACGGCTCGAGGGGATTGCCACACGTTATTGTTTCAAGATTTTCTTCGCTTTAAAGCGCTGTTGCTGCTGATTTGCTTCCTAGTAACTAAAAATTAAGCATGGAGCGGTATTGTAAGCGAATTTGTACTTATTTAACTGCCTCGGTGGCGCAGCGGTAGTGAATGCGACTGCTGTGCTTGAGGTCTCGGGTTCGATTCCCGATTCGGACCAGATGTTTGTATGATCTGCAAATATTTGTTTCGAAGTTTGGGTGTTTTCTATGTATAATATGTATGTATTTACAAAACAAAAAGTATATAAGTATTCTATCAGTCAGTCTAGTTATCATAGCACAAGCTCTGCTTAGTTTGAAACTGGATGACGTTGTGTATCAAATGTCCGAAATATTTATTTATTTATTTATTTATTATTGTCAGCTAATGAGAATTGTTTGTCATTTAAGCAGGAGAGAACCCTTTATGTTACTTCCTTACTATCACAAGCTCAGACAAGTTAATAAAGTGCCATCGGACTCGCCCATGAAGGGTTCCGTAGCAGCGATTTATGATGTATTAAAAAAAACTACTTGCTCGATCTCGTGCAAATCAATTTTCAGTAGAAGTTTACATTGTAATGTACATCATATATTTTTTTAGTTTTATCATTCTCTTATTTTAGAAGTTATAGGGGGGGGCATTTTACCACTTTGGAAGTGTCGCTTGCGTAAACTATTGAGTTTAAAAAAAATTTATTAGAAACCTCAATATCAAAAAATCTGTTTCAGTTCTAAGTATGAGGTTCCTAATTTTTTTTTTTTATATTTGTAAAAATCTTAATGCGGTTCACAGAATGCATCTACTTACCAAGTTTCAACAATGTAGTTTTTATAGTTTTGGCAAAAAGTGGCTGTAAAATACGGCCGGACAGACAAACAGATGTGATGCATCTACAAGGGTTCCGTTTTTTGCCATTTGGCCACGGAACCTTAAAAATGAAAAAAATCGATAAACCTCAAGGATCCTAATCGAGATAGTCGGACAAACTTATCAAAATATTGTATTGGCGTTGGTCCTTAACAGGTGTGCAAGATTTCGAATTCACTTGACCTTTTAAAATCGATAAAAATCGATTTAAAGAATTACCGTAATAACTACTACAGGTGTACTACTTTTTACGGATTTATTTGAAGAATCGTGCCTACATCAATAAACCAAATACACTACGTCAACTAAGGGAAAAATCAGCAAAGAGATGTCGGCGATCTCGCGGTCCCTGCCGACGAGTGTTCGAAAATTTCGGTGCTCGCTTAAAAGAGTGCAAACGTCGAAACGGTGGCCATTTAGACGATGTAATTTTAAAAAAATAAATTCCACCTAATTAGCTTTCTTGTAAACAAATAATTTTAATAATATATCAATTGGTTTCTTTTATACGATTTTTTAAATTCTAACGAATTCTTGGCCCACACTGTATAAACCTGCGTCTTAAGGAAAGGTTTATGTCCAGCAGTGGACTGTTAAAGACTTATGATGATGAAATACAGGTAAAACTATTAAAATTGTGTTAAAACTCACCTTTCTTAGAAGACTTAATGGCAACGATCCCACCATCCTGATGTTGAGTCGGCCTTGGTAAAATCAGCACATTGTTCTCCTCCAGCAACTTCTCCTCCGCTTCATCTCCCTCCTTCTCCTCCACAACCGTCTTGACCGCGGTCGACATTTTGAATTTTGCGTCACAACAAAATGGCGGATAATGTTTTCATTTGAATGTACCGTTCTAGTACATAGTTAAGGAATGTTTTTACTAATACTATTTATGTTTTCGTTTGTATATAATGCTACATAATATGTAGTTTTTTTTTTATTTCAGTCTTCTTTTTTGGCTGGCTTTATTCTGTAACAATAGAAAATGTATTTATATATATAGTTTATTCACTCAAAATGAGGTGAAATACAGGGTGGAGAATATGTGTGGGCAATCGCAGCTTAAGTTTATTTCTGCGTGATTAATGACTGTTACCCATATCACATTACCCAGTTTTCTAAATCTTATTCCTATAGACTCCGTCTGACAGGTTTACGTCGTATTACGTAAACAGGATTAAATTTATTAATAACTTGTTAAAACCGCTTTCACAGCTAAACATTGGGCGACAATCTATATTCGATCTTATATGCATGTAGTTAAAGCCTAAGTTCTGTGTTACTATAATTTGAAATCGTGAGGTTGAATCCTCCTTTCTCGATTTTTCGTGATATTTCGTAACATTTTATTAGTCAAAAGGTGCTAGACGTTTCCATAGGCGGAAGTGTATATAGGTATTATTATTCGATTACGATATAATCCCCTTTTCTAGTGTGATAATTGTTTTAATGCGATATTACTATTGTACATACTTAATTAATAATCGTTTGATAAGCGGTAATCCATGCTTTAGCATAACTTAAAGTTGATCAATATTTTATTATACCTAAAGTGCTTATTAGCCTAACATGATCCGGATTAACGTATGAGTTAGTCACAGAATTGGTTATAATATAATGAATATAACTATAGAATAATGACAAGATAAATTTTAAAATGAAAAAAACAGTATCTTATATTTTATTGGTTATTTTTTAAAGAACATAAAAAATAAGATCTTATCATAAGTAATAACAATTCTAACGACAAATAAAAATGGTTCAATATTGACTGCGTAAGATCTATTTTGTATAATTTCGTTGGGGCATCATGCAGAGACAAAACGTAAAGAAATTGCGAGGAAAATAGTAAAAACAACACTATTATATTCCTATAAAACCTAAGTCAGAGTCACCCGTCCCTATCTGTCAAACGTTTGCCGTCAATCAGAATAAAACAAACACATCAAACACACAGACATCTTCTCAAACACACGCCCAAACACACAAGCACGTACATACATGTAAAGAGGTTCACATAACACTTTTCATTTCATTTATTGGATGTTGAATAGTCACAATTTTTGTACTTAGTTTATATAAGGAACGTATTCTGTCAAAGCTACTTAAGATAAAATTTCCATGGGGGAATGCTGCTCTGATAAACAAAACATCCCGTAGAACAGCAATAGGCTCTCTGCCTTTTATGTAAGAACAAAACCCTTGCGAAAAGTAGGTTTTTAATATGTATCTACCCACCCCTAGGAGAAAACAGGTGTGATTCATGTATGTATTGAATGTTGCCGTAAATTGAAACACAGGTTTATACCTAGTTTGATAATGAGGGCTGGTTATCATCTTTAATGTGCAACCCTACTATGTACAATGTTTAACAAATTGTATTTATATAATTATTGTTAGTATACAAAGGCAAATTAGAATTGTCTTCAGTATACCTTCAAGTTAGGCCTTATGGGTAATAAATAATCTATCATTAACAACCTTTTACAGTCCACTGTTGGACATAGGCCCCTCCTTAGCAAGGAGGTTTTGGCTTACTATTTCACGCTGGCCAGACGGGTTGGAATAGAGTTTGTTCCAAGTTTTCCTGACGTGGTGACGGATTAAGAATACATAGTGTTACCACCCCTATTCATCCCGTGGGTGTCGTAAAAGTCGACTAAGGGACCAAGTATATAAGACAACATCATTACAAAGAGAAGGAAATAATCTATGCCTGCTCATAATAAAGTTCGAAGTTTATTTTATTCTAATAAATTCCCTTTTTCTAACACGATAATGGTTTAATACTATGTAATCATTGTGTGTATGATAATTGTTTGATACTCGGTAATCTAAGCTTTAGCATAACCTTAAGTTGATCATAATTTTATTATAACTTAAGGTGTGACCAACATGATCAGGATTAATGTATGAGTCACAGAATTGTTTATAATAAAACGATTAGCATTAACCAAAAATAACGATAAGATAAATACTAAAATAAAATACAATATCTTTAGAGCATCAAAACAACATCATAATAGTCGTAAAAATAATTCTAATGACTAATAAAATATAGTTCAATATTGATTGCGCTATTACTCAAAAATATTAGATTAATATAACTTAAGGTTGCATACACCTAATCTAATATATGCCTTATCACTTAGTGCGTGAGTACGGAATCGTTTAACTATACTCTAATTTCAGAAGGGTGTGTTTTTATATACCGCCTAATAAATTTACTTTAATGATCTAACCAATAATAGTTATAATCAAAATATACGATGCGTCATTCAAATTGAATCACCAAATAATAACTACCTCTACACAAATAATAACGAAACTGTAAGGATTTCGCTTTTGCCAATTTGGATACGAAACCCTAAAAATGAATCGACAAATGTGTTGCTGAGCGCAAAACTCGAGAGTGATTTGACGGATTCGGCTAATTATTTTTCGCATGTTTGCATTAAACTACATGTATAAAAACTGTGAAAAGAAATTAGTAGAAAAACACTTTTCCATAAAAACCATAGAGTAAATTGAAACATCTAGTTCCTAGCTGTCAAACATTTGGCGGCAATCAAAACAAATCACTTTAGAATTAATTATCTTTGGTATGCGTTCGAGTTGTTTTGGTTTTTACTTCGATTAATCCCCGGACAAATAATTTGTGATGAGCACGGCCATTTGCATGTATTTAGAAACATATAGGCATGTTCATCAGCAGACGGTGACTACAGCACAGACTTTGCCTAGTTTGGGTGGGTTAGGAGGGGTCCTGAGTTAGGAAACCTGTACGTGGTGCTGCCTGGTAACGTTGGCGGTGTTTCTTCTTCTGCTATTGGGAGAGTGCGCTTAGCAAGAAGTGGCCATACTTCTTCGGTCATTCGGTCAGACGGCCGTGTGTTAAGATATTATTATACAACAAATGTTGAGTATCAGAGTCTAGTAAACCAACGTGGCATTCAAGTAGATAAGATGATTACACGTCAAGGTGTGATAGTGCATCACAACCTTGGTTTTTGTACCCTAGAAAACTTGCAATAGACTTGAATTGTCTGCCGACTAATTGGTTCAGTAATTACTCGTACTTGTACCCAATAGCGTCATTTGTGTTTAATTCAATTACATCACATCAACAGCTTGCCGGACCTTGAAAGGACGCTTGCCTTGAAAAGAAGGTTTTGGCCTACTATAACACGCTACCCAGTTGGTGTACATAATTTTCCTTCTCTTTGCAGTGATGTTGTCTTGCGCGGTTTCTTTTTTTTTCTATATTAAGAGCCTGTCAAAGTGACTATTCTGCCTGATGGAAAGTATGAATAGAATCCAAGAGTTGTGGTCACCATACTCATTACAAATGCAGACAATGCAGTATGGTGACCCATACTACAGCGGCCTAGTGAGATGCTTTTTCACACCCCGCTTGGGGACGTAATAGGCACGACAGTCATCGTGACAGTGTAAGGCTTACACAATTACCACGATAACTGTCACCCCTGCCTCAATGGGCCTCCGGTCTCACACTCACCAACGAAACACGAGAACACGGATGCTGACGCTTTGCTGGTTGGTCTTCTGTGGGAGGGTAGTACTGGCCCGGTCAAGCCAGCCCGCTTTTGCTGAAATCAGCGTGGCTCTACTACCTAGAAAAGGTTTCCTCCTATACCAGACTCTTACGACACCCACAGGATGAATAGGAATGGTGCCACTTTGTACTCTTAATCCGTCACCACATCAAGGTTAATTGAATAGTTACTGTAATAGGGTTTGCGAGTAAATCGTAAGTAAGAGTTAATCGTAATCGAGCAAAATTATCCAGGCCAGTCTTTCTACGCTCAGAGAAGACGTTAAGCATCGGTCCCGGTTGTTAAACAAACATCGGTGGCAATCGTTACTGGAGCTCTAAGAAATTTGTCAATATTTTTTCTATAGAATTTCGATATAGTCTGGTAATTGGGTAGTGGAGATTTAGCGGCAGTCGTTCCATGTAACTAATCGCAGTTCAACCGTATCCTAATAGAATTAAAACTGATCATAACCAGGTTTAAGAAAACTTCGGAGGATGATGTTTGTTGTATGCAATATGGACCAGGTTTATACAAGTCTACTGGACTGATATAAGCTTGAGATGAGATCGAGATAAATACATACATATTATAAATAGATCAATGTAATTCTAATTATAGTTAGATATTTTTAATTGGGATATATCACAAACAAGATATGTAGTAGAAGCATGCTGATTTCATCACGTAACAGTCGGTTCGACCGAGGCAGTACTACCCTTTCACAGAAGATCAACCTAAAACGACAGTATCCGTGCTGTCGTCTTTCGTTGGTGAGTGCAAGACTGGAGCCTCATTGATGCTGGGGTGACAGTTGTCGTGGTAAATGCGTGTGCCTTATACAGCGATGACTGTCATGTCTTTTACGTCCCCAAGCGAGGCGTGAAACAGCATCCCACTAGACTGCCATAGTGTGGGTCACCATACGGCACTGTCTGAATTCGCAATAAGCACGGTAACCACAACTCTTGGACTCTATTTATGCTTTCCATCAGGAGAAGAATTACTTTGGCCGGCTCTTAGAAAGAAACTCGACTGCGTGAAAACGTATGCATAGTTAGAATTTAGAAATTGGCTATTTTATTTTCATACAATTATCACATACCCAGTGTTACTATCATAACCCGTTTAGAGCGTGCCCAACAAATATACATAGACAATTAAAAAAAAACACTGTTCAGACACTGGACGGTAAAAAAAAATAACTCACGTATATTCAGCCTCTAGTTTCAGACTTAAAGCAGGATCTTTTCAAGAGATGAAACAGCCTTCCGTGTCGATGTGTGTGTGTGTGTGTGAGTAAAACCATTTCTTCTTTATAAATAGACCAAGTTTAATCACTTATGACACACACAAAATACGTTAGAGTAAATAACGATTACGCAACCAATCAATAATTTTATCGCATTATCATAAATCTATTATTAGCGAATTGCATTTATCTTATCTAAAGGCTGGGTAGACGGCGGTCGGGGCGTAGCGGGGACGGGACGTAGCGGTGACGGGGCGTAGCGGGGACAGAACGTAGCGGTGACGAGACGTAGCGGTGACGGGACGTACCGGTGACGGACGGTAGCGGCACCGGGACGAGCCGATTGTAATATACTAGTTAATGTAGAAAATGTCACTTAGACGCGTTATGTTCAGTATTCTGTTACGACATAATTCAAGCACTCCTCAGTGTCCATTTTGGAAGCTGTCTGTCAGTACCTTTATTTATATATCTCACATAATAAATTAACACATCGTACACACGGTTTTTTTTCACATCACGTCATGTCAAAAGATGTTTACAGCTGGACATAAACCTGCTCAAGGTTCTCCACAACAGCAAGGATGTATGGATGTTTGTTACTCTTTAACGCGAAAACTGCTGAACGGATTCAGATGAACTTTACAGTAATATAGCTTCTATATTAGACTAACGCATAGGCTACTATATACCGACAAAATGCGGGCAGAGCCGCGGGCAAAAGCTAGTTAGATTTATAAAAGTAATCTTGTTACTATGATTCATATACATATGTACTTAGGTGTTATCAACAACTACTTCGGTGGTAAAGTGCCTGTAGCCTGTGTAGCCTGTGCGACTGCTGTACTTGAGGTCTTGAGTTCGATTCCCAGGTCAGACAAAATGTTTGTATGATGTGTAAATATTTTTTTCCGAATTTGGATGTTTTCTGTGTATAATATGTATTAATTTACAAAAAAATGTATATACCAATGTATATATATCAGTTGTCTAGTACCCTTAATACAAACTCTGCTTAGTTTGGGACTAGATGGCGTTGTGTGTCAAATGGCTGAAAATATATTTCGTTAATACGTGCTACGATAATCATACAAACTTTAGTGGCTTCAGAAAAAAAAAACAATTTTTGACTGCATGGATGGCGTAGTTGTATAGGCGGTCGCCACGCCGTTTTCTACTGCACTGAGTGTTGAGGATTCAAACCCCACATGCGACTACACTTTGTGTGGTTCACAAATTGTTGTTCTGAGTCTATGTCCGTTTCATATGTTTGTAAAGTCCCAGCGATACATTATATTCCTAATACCGGAGTCGTCTTCTTTAGAAATAAAAGAAAAAACTAATTTCCACAAAAGGATTATATTTATATACATACACACAAACTCACGCCTGTTTCCCTGAAAGGGTAAGCAGAGGCATATTATACGCCCACTTTTTGCTGAAGAGCCTATTGCTGCTAATCGAGATGTTTTGTTCGCCAGACCCGTCGATTAGTAGATGCACCACTTACAGGTGAGGTTAATTTGGGTCCTTAGTTTTCGGTGTCAGGTGCAGAGTGGTACACCGTGTGATTTTAGTCGGTCCGATTCCGACATACCACCCCGCCGTGAACCCCGGTAGGGTGACGATCCGAGAGGGTTTCCATATTTAAAAAAAAAAATGGTCCCTAGTTTTCGGTGAGAACCTTATACACTCCCAGGATTATATTTTATGGGAGTTATTATAATATCTAGTATTCGCTATCTTCTAGAAGCAAACACACATATCTGCCATGCATTGGCTGAATGTTTTGAATATTAATCACTCTTAGTTGCATTGGTGTGAGTAATCATAGGTATAAAAAAAAATAGTATCGGACTGAAACTGGTTTATCAGCCGAAACCGAAACCGAACTTTCGGCTTCACTCTCAGTTTCAGCCGAAACCAAAACTTACTCGAACATATTTAAAACTTGCTTTTGCCTGTGGTTCCGCCCTAGTAGATATCGGTTCTAATACTTTTTTAAACAGATATAATTTTTGCAAATAAACACCACTACTTGTGTATTACAAAATCCGCAAACAATCTATTAAACCACTTCTGAGATTAACGTGCAAAAACGTACAGATAAAACAAAATTCTGAAAACTATTTTTTTGAGTTCTCTGACTTGAATAATTTACAATTACTAATTACATCACATACATACCTTTTTCTACACCATTAGATACTTTTAGATCATATTTTGCAAATCGTCTGAATATAATGAACCCTATACATATTAGGACTTTATGGCAAACCGTAGAAACCAGTCTGTATATTAATCGCTTATATGCAAAACATAACCCAAACTCATTGCGATTAACAATGGACGACGACGTGGGTGGGTGAGCATGAGTCAATCGCGATGTTTGCCGAATAACGCACGATAACATACGAATTTCGGTTATCTTAGGCCGAAACCGAAAGTTTTGGTCGTTCACTAGTAAAAAAATACTTTATATTTACATTGTACAAAGTAAGGATCTAATTACTATACAATCACGGCCACGTCAGTGAGGTGATGAATTAAGAATATGGATTGTCAAAACAGTTATTCGGTGGAGGTTGTAAAAGCCGAATGAAGAAACAAACAGCGCAGGACAACAAGAATAGTTAACGCAAACCCCTCTGGCCAGCGTGACACAGTATCCAGTAGGCAGTGGACTGTGAAAGGTTATTGCTGATGACGCTGAATAAATATATTATTTAATAGCTTTTGCCCGTGGTTTCGCTCGCTTGGAATTTGGTCTGCCAGATGAAGTTTCGTAACAGATCATTTTAAATAAATATATTTTTTAACATACAAACAGTACAACATCTTTGTGTAACTTCAATGGTTTAGGCAGCGTACGCCAAGATAACTCTCAGGGGCCAGATTTTTTGCCGACTTAATTGACATTTATCGTTATATTACGACCAAAATTACACAATACCATTACAAATTCTGGCCTATATGTTTTGCCGATGTATAACCTATATTACTGTAAAGTTTCATCCAAATCCGTCCAGTAGTTTTTTCGTGAAAGAGTAACAAACATCCATACAAACTTTCGCATTTATAATATTAGTAGGATTTCCTGTTTCGAACGTCTGACAACCCTAGCATGCCACTCGTCATGTGACAAATGGATGAATCTACATTTATTTTCAGCATTTACAGCGATAAGCAAAGAGGCGGCTTCTATTGTGTGGTTTAGTAATCTCTTTATATAGTTTTAAAACTAACAACTTAGTATGTTTTGAAGCCTTATTATTAACCTATATGACATAAAACTCTATTTACGAACTTCTTGAGCTGCTTGGTACAGGCTGTTTACAAGATAGCAGCGGTTCCCGGATCCCTTCTGTCTCAGGCGCAGAGTGGCACACCGTGTGGTTTTAGTCGGTCCGGTTCTGACACACCACTCCGCCGTAAACCCCGGTGAGGTGACAGCCCGAGGGGGTTTCCACACGTGTTAAAAAAAAAGGGCTGTTTACAAGATAGTCAGGAATAAGAAATCTAATAGATATAATACAATCATCTCGTGGCTAATAGGGTATGATAGGCTAACAGGTCTCGTCAGATTTATGGCTAACAGCGTCGTTGACTGTGTCATAAATCTAATACTTTTAAACTAGCAATTCTTGTATGTAATATATGTGCTCCGGATCTCGGAAACGGCTCCAACGATTTGCATGAAATTTAGTATGCGGAGGGTTTTGAGAGTGATAAATCGATCTAGCTAGGTTTCATTTTTAGAAAACGTTGTTTTATCCGTGTTTTCAAGCAATGACATGTTTGTCTAATAGGCTCGTTTCGACACTTGTCTATGTGACAAAATTAGGGATTGGAACAAAAGAAATTGGTAAATTGTGAATCGACTATCACATAATAATACCGAGTAAAGTACGGTTTCCAGGTATTGCGTGGTATACTAACAAATATAACGAAACATCGCCGAGTATAAAATTATTCCAACTTTTTATTACTATTACAAATTAAAATCAAATATACAGTGAAATATGTCGTCCCATTGAGTACTCTAAAACAGTGACGTCACAAGTTTCTATTTAGTACACTTTTTATAGGAAATTGTCTTTTTGACGACGATAAAAAGTAAGTAATTTGGCATAGATGTCATCTACCTTATTAGTAAGCAAGCATGTTCCATGTGGTGACGGATTAAGACGGGAAGAATACAGATTAGCACCATTCGTATCCTTCCCGTGGGTGTCGTAAGACCACCAACCCGTCTAGCCAGCGTCTCATAGTTTTATTAACTTAATTAAGAACCTGCCAAAGTGACTTTATTTTGCCTGATGGAAAGCATGAATAGAATCTAAAAGTTATGGACACCATATTCATTGCAAGAGCAAACAATACAGTTTGGTGATCAACACTATGGCGGTTTTTTACACGCCCCGCTTTGGGACGAAAAAGGCATGACAGTCATCGTGGCAGTGTCAGGTTCACACAGTTACCACGATAACTCTCACCCCTGTATCAATGGGTAGTAATAATAGATCAAACTCTCCTTTCTAAGGAGAGGCCCATGTCCAGTACTGGACTGTTTAAGGCTGTTGATATGAGATGAAGCAGATTAAAACACCAGCTTTGCTGTGTTCACGAACCGGTTATTGAGGTCAAATAATTTTATATGCTTATGTTATGGTCAAAGTTCAATGCACTGTCTCTTCGCGGAAGGACTGGATTAACCTTATCCCCGAAATATATTTCAATTTCGTCCTTTGACTGAAGTATTCTTAGTCAAACCTAACTTAATCAAATTTGTCTCTTCTAGGTTTGGCGAAAGTCGGTCTGAACACCAGTCAGACATCCAGTTGACGAAGGTTCCTTGGTCTAACCTAGGAGCGCCGAACCTTCGTAGTTTGACTATAATACATAGATAAATTTACTTGCTTTGTCTAAGTGAATATATATAGGGTGGGTCAAGAATTTGATAACATTTGAATCTAACATTCCGCGCAAATATGTTACGGGAGTTCTTGGGACCGATCACCGTCCAGTCTCTTTGTCGATGAGTATTCGAAAATTTCGGTGCTCGCTTAGAGTGCAAACGTCGAAATGGTGGTCATTTAGACGATGTAATTTTTAAAAATAAATTCCAACTAATTAGCTTTCTTGTTAATAAACAATTTTTATAATATATCAAATGGCAGTAGTAATGGTAGTGGAGCCATGCTGATTTCAGTACAAGCGGGCCGGCTTGACCGGGGCAGTACTACCCTCCCACAGAAGACTGAACTAAAGCGCTAGCATCCATGCTGTCGTGTTTCGTTGAGTGTGAGACCGGAGGCCCATTGATGCAGGGGTGACAGTTATCGTGGTAACTGTGTAAGCCTTACACAGTCACGATGACTGTCATGCCTTTGACGTCCCCAGGCGGGGTGTGACACTAGGCTGCCATAGTGTTGGTCACCATACTGCATTGTCTCCATTTGCAATAAGTATGGTGACTACAACTCAAGAGTCACTTTGGCAGGCTATTAATACAAAAAAAAATAGTTTTTTTATATGATTTTTTCAAATGTTAACTAATTTGTGGCTCACCCTATATGTTAGTGTAAATAATGCTGTAATCAGATACTCGACTGTAATGTCTTATCTGTCTCGCACCAGTAATTTGATTGTCTACATCTTAACCTCGTTATAGCTAGGTTATACTTTATCATCACATCAACCTTTAACAGTCCACTGCTGGACTTAAGTCTTTCCTTAGAAAGGGGGTTTTGGCGTACTATACCACGCTGGCTAGATGGGTTAATGTGGGTTTTCTTCAAGTTCTTTGTAGAGGTGTTGTCCTTCGCAGTTTGCTCCCCTAGTCGTCTCTTACGACACCCACGTTTGGTCACAAACCATATTCTTGATCTGTCACCACACGGACAAGGTGGCACTTTAATCTGTACTTACTACAACTATGTGTACTGGTGTATGGCCGTAGTGTAAATGGTTAAACTATAGGGAAATCTGAAGCCTGCGTTTGTTTTTTGATTATAGCCGCTAATATCCTCATCTTCTTGTAAGTTACAGCAAGTTGTTATAGGAGAAAAACTTGAAATACAGTATATAAGTGTTTCCCGTTGCCTGAATAGAGAATTTACCCGTTGATAGTGCCCGCGTCAGTGCAGGCGAATGCTGGGAGGGATCCAGACAGCTTAATAACAACAGTTTCCGGATCCCTCCTACTCCAGGCGCAGATTACCACACCGACACACCACTCCGTCACAAAATGCCGGTAGGGTGTCGGCCCGAGTGGGTTTCCACACATAAAAAAGGGTATAATGTTTACTCAAAGCCACCAAAAGGTTTGCCACGATGTTAGGGACGAGAAACGCTCTGTGGTTAGATTATATTATATATGTTTATATTTCTAGAGACAAGCCGAAGAAAACATAGACAACATTAAAAAATACTTACCAATTAAAATCGTTGAACAAAAAACTTATTCCTTTATAACTTTTTTCCCTCCAAATTATCTGTCAAATTGACATTCTTGACATAACACAAACATACAATTAGGTCAATACCAAACATCGCAATCGTACGGCAAACAACAGTTTTGGCCACATTTGTTTGGACTTTGGAACTCAGTGGGTTTAGGTATTGTACAGTGTGGAGACGGACTGGTTCTCACGAGGTCATGTCCCAAATTACTTTTAAAGTGAACGAAATCCTTTTATTAATGTGATATTCGCAGACACTTGAATCATCAATAAGGTTTCAACAGTTCACACCTAGACATAGAGCTCTCTTGAATGGGAGGTTCTGGTCTACTAAACCACATCGGCCATAGACATTGATATGAAGTTTGTTTCAAGTTTTCCTCCTCTTTGCAAGGCTGTTGTACTGCGTAATTTGCTTCCGTAGGCGGTTCTTAAGCGTCCACGGGATGAATAGGTCTAGCGACACTCCGTAATCTTAATGCAACACCACACGGATGACAACTACATAATATATGACTGCACGCTTGGCCTAGAGGTTTAAGCGGTCGCCACGCCGCTCTCTACTGCGCTGAGTGTTGTGGGTACAAACCTCACTTTGTGTGATCCATAAATTGTTGTTCTTTGTGTCCGTTTCTTGTATATTTGTAAAGTCCCCCGCGCTACAGGCTTTATGCCTAGAGCGAGAGCTGTCTTTAAAAAAAAAACTATTTACTATGACTGCCTTGGCGGTGCAGTGTATGCGACTAATGTGCTGAGGCTTCGGTTTCGAGGTATGATGACACACGGGCTTTACACACAGATTTTGATACGACGAAGAAATTACAGAGCTCTTCTACACCATGTCTATTACATGGTATAGAAGAGAGACAGCTGCGGGGAAGCTATGTTTAGGCTCAAGCTGGGGTGATACCACGGCATCATAAAAAGTTGGTGTTCAGCATTTTTTCTTTATTTGCTACCAAGTGAGTGAGGTAACGATAACTTTATCGACCCCTCGTCTACACCCCTTTTTTGGCAGTTCGCCGATGGTGTTGACATTGGCCACATCCAACGCCTTTTTTTAAATATATACCTTGCGTAAGTGACTCTACTCAGCCTGATGGGGGGCTTGAGTAGAATCCAAAAGTGGGTCGCCAATGCAGCATGGTGATCCAAGCTTAGGCGGTCTAGTAACATGCACTTATATCCCGCATAAAAGATCTGGTAATGAGTTTTTCTAGCATCGTACGCTAGCAACATGTATGTTTTATGAGGATTAGTCGAGTAGTTAAGGCAATTTAACATAGACAAAAACAAACTCACATTCACAATTTTCGGTAGAGGACATCTTGTTCATACATGACGACATTTTTATGTTGCTGCGGTGCCAAGGTCACGGCTTTGTTAACACAACGCTAAATACATAATCATTTGTAATAATAATACGCTGTGGAAGGATGTCACTTGTTTAGCCTAAGTGACAACCCTACAGGCCTCGTTTCTTCGTTTAAAAAGACACACATAAAATCACGCTTGTTTTCTCAGAGGCATATTCATCATCATCATCATCAACAGCCTTTTACAGTCCACTGCTGGACATAGGCCTCTCCTTAGCAAGGAGGTTTTGACCTACTTAGCACACTGGCTAGACGGGTTGGAATAGGGTTTGTTTCAAGTTTTCCTTCTCTTTGTGATGATGTTGTCTTGCATACTTTGTTCCCTTAGTCGCCTTAGTCGCTTACGACACCCACGGGATGAATAGGGATATTAAACGCTTACTATTCGCCAGTGTTTTGATCCCACGCAATAAGTGGCGTAACTATTGCCGCTAATTTTTTGTTTGCCAGAACCTCGTCCGTCGGTCAGCAGGCGCATCACTTGCAGGTAAGGTTGGCTTGAACTCTAACTATGCACCTAACTATTTAAAAAGACAACTTCCGCACTAGAGATGCTTTCTGTATCGCAGAGGACCTTACAAACATACATAAAACGAAAACAAAGAACACTCCAAACAACAAATTGTGGATCACATGAAGGGTTGTCCTATATTCGCCATCTGCAATCACGTCAACAACACATTAAAGCGGCAGTAAGCCATTCGGTTGTCTCATCGAAGGTCACAAGTTCGATACTCGCTCTGTGCAAATATTTGTTAAATCAAGAGGATTATTTGTGATCACTAGTGTTGTTTTCCCCCCAATGAGTGTTTACTTATGCCTATAAGTGTTTTGAAACCCATAATAAAAGATATACTTAGTTTGGGATTAGATAGCACTCTGAGTAATATGGCCTACAAAATTATCATTATTATCGTGTAAAGGCTGGGGCAGACTACGAGTGGAGCGTGTTGCCCATGTTCCATATTTTCTTTTTAAAGTTTTACAAATCGCAGTAGTCACGTTTGTTTCGGTATTAAACTAGGCGGAACCTGTATCATGGTATTCAGACAGTCAATAAATATACATATATACTCGTATACAAAATTCTGTTTATCTCTTTTTCAACAACTATCATTTTACGTTGCATGCACGCCATTGTTTCGGCGGTAAGACCCGTTATGGAGGATCTGTAAGGAGCTAACGCCTGGATGCCAACATAGTGATGGCCGAACCGTGGACACAGCACTCCACACGCTGGTACAAAGGCCGGTATATGTGGAGCAGAGCCGTGACCTCATGGCCTCATCTGAGTGAGGATTCACTTGCTCAGTAACATGATTGTGGCCATGATACGGAGTAAGAGCGTGTGGAACTCCGCTGTCTTTCTGGGAGCTAGTTATGCTTACGAAGGAGATGACGGAGCGGGACCGGGTGAGTTTTAGAACTCTTCTGGTTCACCAGGCTCGGGAACGGGTTAGGTACCGCGGAAGACTCAGGCGCCGGAGATCACTAAACGATCCTCACCCTCCATAAGCGTTGGCCTGAAGGTGGCAGGTGAGGCCATCTGTCACCCTAGCAGAATGCAACTGCATTGCAACTGCGTATGTACTTTTCAGAAGAAAAGTGATTTATTATTATGAAACACTACCTGAACAGCGCAATCTCGTTTGGGTCTCCTATTGCATGTAGCGTGATATTATACAGCGTGAACAAAGGACATAGCGTAAATACGTCTTCACTCAGCAACAGACTTGAAATATGTGTCATTCGTTGCGTCTAGTGAAATAGAGAAATTTTTACAATGGCGACATATTCAACCGGTTTTATCTGAATATCAGATTTTCCACGGAGCCACTGACATCGGACCTCCACAACCTTGGGGGGGAACTGAAGTTGAAGGTTGAACTACTTGTCAGTATATTTGACGGCACTGACTTCCCAATAACGATTGCTATAGATCTTCATGACACCCGGGACCGACGGCTTCACGTGCTCTTCGAAGCACGGGCATGAAATATCCCTAAACTTTCATCCTCCAAGCTGTCATTAAGAATTTCTTGAAGGAAAACTCAATAAAACTTATGGCATGCTCCGAGATCGAACTCGAGACCTCTTGATCGTCAATCCTATACGATAACCGCTAGACCAACGAGGTAGGTTTAATAAAATAATATATTTTATATTTTTACTTACAAATTTATTTTTTTCTATATGAAGAGCCTGTCAAAGTGACTCTACTCTGCCTGATGGAAAGCATGAAGAGAATCCAAAGAGTTGTGGTCACCATACTCATTGGTCACCATACACAAATTTGCTTTGTATGCCCTAAAAATGAGTAAGTGAATACTGGTATGATTATAACTATAGTAACGCTCACGAAGGTGCCAAAAAACAGCTTTGATCTTTATGAAACGAAGTGGCGCGTGCGCAGCTGTGAGTATCCATACTTGTTTGTGACTCATCAACTTTTATTTGTTTACCAGACTGTTAGAACATCTTTGCGATTAACCTTGGCAAGTTGAAGGACTGAGATTTATGAAAATAGTTTCGGAACAACAAATTATTAAAACAGAACATTGATTGTCGTGTCCGCGTCCTGCTCTAAGCCGGAGAGAGAGAGAGAGAGAGATTTTAAAAGGCAGCTTACTTCAAAGTTTCCCGTCAACACCCGTGCCTGCTTAAATGTTTGTGTGTTTCACGGGAAAGGATTTTTCCTCAGAAATGGAATTCTACATCTACACGAAACACTTCTTATAGGAGGGTAAACTGCTTCGTTGCGTAACGCGTTACGGTGCCTGTCTGGCTTTCCTTTCTCTCACGCATATGGTAGTGGCAGAGAGACTCTTCCTCTCTCGCTCTTGCTCTAAGCCGGAGAGAGAGACATTTTAAAAGACAGCTTGCTTTAAAATTTCCCGTTAACAGCTAATTAAGTCGTTTTATTTTACAAATCAAATCAAGTTTTTCCATTGATCATTTTTGCTTTTGGTCGTAGCGAGATAATATACACTCGTTTTCGATAACTGAGCCATCTAACACTGAAAGAGTTTTTCAAATCGGATCAGTCGTCGCATATTGTGTTGCATGACCTTCTGGCAAAAATAAACACTTGATAAAACTGAGATTTTAACAAACTTCAAGAAAATAAGGCTGTTCGCAAGTCAGTTCTATTTTTTGTGTTTGTTTCTTCAGAATTTCCTTATTTACTTGCTCTTTCTAAGAATGTATAACGTTCTAAGAATTAAAAAAATGTTTGTGTGCTTATGTACACACGTAAGAAGTTACACTTCTTTGGTGTAATTAGATAAAAATCTTTCTGAAAATGTTATCCTTCGCGTTATCCTATGTTTGTAGAGAAAACGACACTAATAATAGAAAAAAAAAGGTATTTAATACATTGAAAGTTTTATTAAAACGTATTATCTAGTTAAAAAACATATTTCAATATTCATAATAATAAAAAAATAATTAATATGTATTTTTTATTTTTTATATATTTAAAAATGTAATCATTATGTGTATTTATATGTAATAAAGAGAAAAAATAATTAAAAATAAAAAAACTTAATAATAAAAAAACTTAAGTGTTGACTAGTTAATTTCATGGTGTCGGTTTTTCGTGACGGTGTGCGCGCGCGCATGGTAAAAACTTACCATCAACATTTTTCCGTAACGCGCCAAAAAAAGCTTTACTTCAAAAAAAAATTTTAAAACTTTATCTACGTAAAAAAGGGGTCTAAACGAATGAAATACGAAAATAATTCTAGTAAAGATCCAGAACTGTATAGTACCAAAAGTGGTCAAGGTAAAACTGTGGTCATACTTACTACCATATCTATTTAATGAAGGTATACCTGGCACTCACCTAATCATAGTAGATATGCTCTACCTTGGCCATTTATGAATTTCTATCTGAATTATTTTCTTGTCCCGTACAAAGGTTTTGTTTCGGACAGCTCAGGTAATACCTTGACCCTCAGGAGAGGCCTATGTCCAACAGCGACTTCCACATACAGCACAAAAATAACATATTACAGCGCCATCTACCGAAGATACATTGAACTATGGAGTAATTAACAACCCCTGTATCGCGATAAAGAAGTTCTCGCGCCGACTAGCGTATATACAACGTCCTAATATCAACTCAGTCGGAGGATCTTCCCTTCGTATTGGAGGGATATGACACCCGTTCCTCCACAACGATGAAGATGGAGTAACATTGCTCAATTAATTAAAACAAACAATTGATACAATTTTATATAAATTTTCAAAGATAATGATTGCAACATTTCCTTCCAATTAAATAAATTGAATCGAAAGGCTAGTAAATCAAAAAATGTTACAACTTATTGAACCAATTTAAGTTTTATTACAATTGAGCAACCCATTATTGCATTGGCTTTTTTAAATGTAAACTGCTTTCACTTAAATTAATGTTAATTAATCCCCAGCTTTTAACAGTCCACTGCTGGACATAGGACTCTCCTTAAAAGGAGTTTTGGCTTTTTTTTTAACCTGTGGAAATCCCCTCGGGCCGTCACCGGCGAGGGTCAGAATCGGACCGACTAAAACCACACGGTGTGCCACTCTGCGCCTGACATAGGAGTGATCCGGGAACAGCTGTTGTTACGACATCCGGATCAAGGAGTTTTGGCCCTGACCAGACGGATTTGTACGGGATTGTTTCAAATTTTACTTCTCTGCACAGTGATGTTGTCTTGAGTATTTTGTAACTTTAGTCAGCTCTTACAGCACGCATGGGAAGAGAAGAGATGGTGACACTGTACTCTTAATACGCCACCATACGGAGAATGCTAACTCATGAGCTGTTAAATATCACAATTTTACAGAAAATCAAGGCTTTCCTTGCCTTTCGTAGAGTCATTGTTGTTACCGAAGGCCATGCCTCTCGTTTTCTTGGTTCCAGGGGGAAAAATCGCCCATAGACGGTAGTTCCTTACCAGGTGTTTGTACTCCTGGCCGATTTCGGCCACGGCAGCCAGTCTCAATGGAGACTAACCAACAACGCTAGAGATATTATAGTGCACGAGTGTATGCGCAAACAGGTGCGCTCTCTGTTTCCTTACTCTCATAGTTCGATGGAACGGTAATCCGACACGATCGGCGAGAAATCAGGCGCAAGATCGACTGCTATACGTACTCTCCTAGATACGGTTGTTAAGACTCCTAAACTCGGGGCTGTTATCAGGTATTTCTGTAAGCATAAAAATTCAGTAACACTCTTTGACCCGTCCCAGAAATCGGGGATACAGCACATCTGACACACAACGCCATCTAGCTTCAAACTTAGCAAGCCTTGACAGCTCGATTGACTGATGAAATACTTATATATTATACTTTTTCTCAAACTCCGAAACAAATATTTGCAGAGCGTACAAACATTTAAGAGTCGAACCCGACACTTCAATCACAACAATCGCATTTACTACTACCAATGCACCACCGATCGATATTATTTTTGTGTTTTTCTCATGTATGTTTGACCCGAAACCTAGACACATACCTAACGCGGGAGATATCTTTTTAAAAACAATAACGAAAATCGTAAACAATTCCACGAACGTGTAATAATCTAAATACCTTTAAACGAGCAATTCTTGTATATAGATACATAATCTGAATCTCGGAAACAGCTGCAACAATTTGCATGAAATTTAGCATGCTGTAGGTTTCTGGGGCGCTAAATCAATCTAGATAGGTTTCATTTTTAAAAAACGTTGTTTTATCCGTGTTTTCAAGCAATGAAAAATTGCTACAATGGCATTAGAATACGAAGGTAAATGCTGCTTTACCGATACAGCAACGCAAAGCTAAATACTTCAGTAGATGACGTTGTCTAATAGGCCCGTTTTAACACTTATCTATGTGACAAAATTAGGGATAGGAACAATAGAAGTTTTTACCAAAAAATACCGGTTTCCAAGTACTACTAATAATGGTTTAAACACTATATGTTTACAATGTAACAGTTGCATATATCTAGCATGTTAGTGTCGTGGTCAACCGATAACGCGCGAGGCAGTCAATCTCGATGTTAATTTATGCGGCACGCGGCCTGGCCTTGCTAAGTTAGATACGAGCTTGATACTGGTTTGTGACAGTGACGATATCGTGTTACTATCATCACCCGTGACTGTTTAAATGTTTGTGTGTTTCTCGAAAATAGGATTTTTCCTCTATATTAGATTACATTACTACTGTAAACAGTATCATTTTTTGAAGTGATAACTTGTTATGGGAGGGTACGCTTCGTTACGTAACGCGTTACGGTGCCAGTTTATGTGGCTTCCTTTTCTCTCAAGCATACGGCAGCAGTAGGCAAGCCACCTTCTCTCTCACTCTAACCCACAGTGGTAACCGTATTTCACACAGACGCTTCTCTCTTCAAATAACCGATTTTAAAGTCTTTCGCCAATATAAACATTACCAGCAACATTGCCACAATATCACGCTACGAACAAAATGAACTGGGCATAGATGAACAATGTTGTGAAAATGGCGTAAAATTGTTTTCAAGAGACGCTGACGAATTTGCCTGAATCAACTAGTTTGTTTCCTCGGTAAGTTTTTAATTCGATATGGTAGTTCCTGAGACTACCACGTTTAACCAAACAAACAAATGTTTCAACTTTATGATGAATATATACCTACTTTCTTAAAAGATATCGGTACCAGCTACGAAGAATTTTCTTTGTGTACTATACTAACATATAGATCAAAGAAATATAAGATAGGTACATAGGGTTCCCACCAAGAACTTAGTTCTCCAAGCCAAGCTCACTTGCAAGTGGAGTACCTGCTAATCGACGTACGAGGTTCTGGCTTACAAAACATCCTGATTATTGGCATTAAGCTCGTAACCCATTACGTAGTACTAAAGCACTAGCGAAAAGTGGGGGATTAATATACCTCTACCTACCCTCCGCCGAAAAAAACAACGCCCGCAATAGGAATAACTCCTGTAACGCGGGGCACTTTACAAACATACATGAAACGGACACAAAGAACACCCAGACTCAGAACAACAATTTGTGGATCACACAAAATGTTGTCCTACGTGGGGTTTGAACCCACAACACTCAGGCCAACCGTGCAGTATATAGAATCAGTAGTGTTTATAGAAATAAAGATGTCTGCCACTGACACGATCAATATGGAATCATCAAACGTGATCTTGCGATCTTCACCAATAATAAAACTTGTCTTCCATCAATGTCAGGCGATAACATTGAAAATAATTGCGACGGGATTTTATCTGATCACAGATTCACTGTTAAGGAAACGGTATTGGCATCTCAAATGATCGGACGCGTGATAAGTGAATCATCAAATGTTTATAATATCCAAAAAAAGGGTTTTTCTACGCCAAAAGCCGACAAGACTTGTGGATTCCGTTGCAGGTGTCTATGGTCAGACTCCAGTATTCATTAAAAAGTTTCCAAAAATCACACACAATCACACACACACAAAACAGTGAACACTTACAACATACAAAGTATCAGCTGCCAAAATTTTAAGTTTTTAATTTCGGCGTTGTAGGCTCTGATATGAATAGATCATTAATCCTGCCTCGCGTAATCAAAGTTATATACATCATCAACAGCATTTAACAGTCCACTGCAAGACATAGGCCTATCCGAAAGGAGGTTTTGGTCTACCATATCACGCTGGCCAGACAGGTTAGTAATAGGTTTGTTTCAAGTTTTCCTTCTTGCAATGATGTTGTCCTGTGTAGTTTGCTACGACACCAATGGGAAGAATAAGAGTGATGACACTTCGTACTCTTAATCCGTCATCAAATGGCCAACATACATGTCTATACAAATTAGTATATATACAACCTTTAAATATAAACTTATACAAATGGGCCACGTATAAACTCCTGGTCGAAAGATCCTCCATGTGGAGTAAGACATCCGACGTTACTCCACAACAATAACAACAACTTGGTTCAGACATTACGATCTCAATTCTCAATGCATCATACATTCATCATCATCATCATCAACAGTCTTTTACAATCCACTGTTGGACGTAAGCCTCTCCTTTGCAAGGAGGCTTTGGCCTACTATACCATACTGGCCAAGACGGGTTGGGATATAGTTTGTTCCAAGTTTTCCTTCTCTTTGTAATGATGTCTTATATACTTGGTCCCTTAGTCGCCTTTTACGACACCCACGGGGTGAATAGGGGTGGAAGCACTATGTATTCTTAATCCGTCACCAGACAGACATCATACATTACTAATTAATAATTCTGATTCAAAACAGTAAGTGAACTGCTGACCGTGATCGTCCCTGGCTCGCATTGCAAATTACAACCACCTTGCGCCCGCGCATCGTGAAATTGATACTGTTTATATACGAGGTCATGTTTCAAATACGATTTCGCTCATTTTAATTTTTTTAACATGAGTAAGTATAACAATTACGATTGTTTATTTAGACGAGTTTTTTTTTCTAGGTTAAGAACCTGCCAAAGTGACTCTACTCTGCCTGATGGAAAGCATGAATAGGGTCCAAGAGTTGTGGTCACCATACTCACTGCAAATGCAAACAATGCAGTATGGCGACCTAGTGAGATGCATTTTCACGCTCCGTTTGGGGACATAAAAAACATGACAGTCATCGTGGGAGTGTAAGGTTCGCACAGTTACCACGATAACTGTCACACCTGCACAACACGGCACACGCACAGCACGGATGCTGTCGCTTTAATTTTGTCTTCTGTGAGAGGGTAGTACTACTCCGGTCGAGCTGACCGGTTCGTGCTGAAATCAGCTTGACTCTACTACCTACAATACAGTACATTGAGACCCCTTCGTGCCTCGGAGAGCATGCTAAGAATAGGATATTCCCGTAGAAACATCTATGGCAATCTTTAAGGGTAGTTAGAGCCATATATCGTCCAACAATAGTGCATCTACAGAACTGCGATATCCTCTAATACACGGGTTTGCAAGGTCTGGTGGTAGTCGCTCAGCCAAAAGAGAAATGGAAGTTCAGCCGTATCGTGATATATTTAAAGTCTATCTCATCCTGGATTCTAAATAGGTTCAGAGGATGTTAGGATCAGAGAAAAGACGAGGTCATAGAGAAAAAGGCAAAAACTGAGGTGTAATTTTTATAACGGATAAATTGGCAGGCCTGTTGGGCAGTGATTAGTGACCCTGCTGAAAGCTGGTGTCATAGGTACGATCCTACCCAGGACAATTTATTCTGGGATAAGCACGACTTGCTTTTTTAAAAAAAAAGATTACGCCCGCACAAGAAATAAATCCTGTGTCGCGGGGGACTTTATCAACATACAAAAAGCGGACACAAAGAACACCCAGACTCAGATTAACCATTTGTGGATCCCGCAAAGTGTTGTTCTATATGGGGTTTGTACCCACAACACTCAGCGCGGTAGAGAGCGGTGTGGCAACCGCTTAAACTACTAGGCCAACTGTGCAGTCAGTCAGATCTATGTCTATAATATGTTTTAGACACATTCAAGTACGTTTATCAGCAAGTACCTGGAAACCGAGTTTAGCTCGGTGTTATTGTGTGATAGTCGATTCACAATTTACCAACTTCTTTTGTTCCCATCCCAATTCTCTCACATAGATGTCACAACAGGCCTAATATATAAACATTTCATTGCTTGAAAACATAGATAAAACAAATGAAACCTAGCTAGATCGATTTATGGCCTCCAAAACCTCCACATTCTAAACCTAATGAAAATCGTTGGAGCCGTTGCCGAGATTCAGATGACATATATACAAAAATTGCTCGGTAAAGACTTAAGATCGACAATATAGTCGTCAGTGTAGTACAGGTTCTGCGTCATTTGAGATCAGACGGCAGTGTATCAGATGTCAAGTTGGTATTATTATTATAATAAGTGGGCGTGTTCGATAGCGGGTCAGCGGGTATCGTGACTCATGCTGATATCGACGTATTGTTTGTCGGGATCACCACGGAGCGACTGCTCGGTCCTCCATAATGTGAATTTTTTTCTACATTAAAAGCCTACCAAAGTAAATAAATACTTCGGACATTTGACACACAACGCCATCTAGTTTCAAACTAAGCAGAGCTTGTGCTATGATAACTAGGCTGACTGATAGAATACTTATATATTTTTTTTGTAAATACATACATATTATACATAGAAAACACCAAAACTTCGAAACAAATATTTGTATACAAACATTTGATCCGACCCGGGCATCGAACTGGAGATCTCAAGCGTAGCTGTCGCATTCACTACCGCTGCGCCACCAAGGCAGTTGTATGGTGGTATATGGTTTGTTTCAACTTTTCCTTCTCTTTACAGTGATCTTGTCATGCATATTTTCTTTCCCTTAGTCGCCTCTTACGACACCCACGGGCAAAATAAGGATGGTAACACTATGTATTCTTAATCCAACACCCCACTTTTTATTGGAATGAAGTTCCTTATCGCGCGTTGCGAAGGACGCTAGACGAAAAAAATTCAGACGAAAAGTTGTCACGACACTTTTTGCTATAGTGTAGTAAGCCGTGCGGCGTGCGCATGTTTCTCTGTCTGTCTCTCTCTCTATCACAGAAAGCAAGCCAATTATTTTCGTCTCGTCTTTCTATTTTGCTTTGAACAGTGTAGTGACGCGACGATTATTTTTTTTATAACTTAAAAGAAATAGAAAAAAATTCCTTCACTAATTAATCGATAGGAACTTCGTTACATCCGGGTGTCCCTTGATACCCCTCAACTTTTTAATTTATAATAATTCAAAGCATTAAGTTTTGACAACCAAAGTTGGCATCCCAATTAATACAACAATACGTGCATCCGCTGTTCATGATTTTGAAACAGTTTAAGAGTTGTATTGAATAACAACGAATATTGATTATCTTGTATATTCACTGTTATAGTTTAACGGTATCAACCACGGAAATGATATGGAAAAATGCGAAAAGCATGAATGGTTTTGACCGCCAGACAATTTGTTATATTTGTTTCGAAGTTTGGGTGTTTTCTCTGTATAATATGTACGTAATTACCAAAAAAAAACGTATGCAAGTATTTTATCAGTCAGTTTAGTCATCATAGTACAAGCTCTGCTTAGTTTGAAACTAGATTGGATTTTGGTAGGTAGTAGAACCACGCTGATTTCAGCACGAGCGGCCCGGCTCGACCGGGGCAGTACTACCCTCCTACAGAAGACCAACCTAAAGCGCCAGCATCGGTGCTGTCGTGTTTCGTTGGTGAGTGTGAGACCGGAGGCCCATTAATGCAAGGCTGACAGTTATCGTGGTAACTATGTAAGCCTTATACTGTCATGATGACTGTCATGCCTTTTATGTCCCCAAACGGGGTGTGAAAAAGCATCTCACTAGGCAGCCATAGTGTGGATCACCATACTGCATTGTCTGCATTTGCAATGAGTATGGTGACCACAACTCTAGGATTCTATTCATGCTTTCCATCAGGCAGAGTAAAGTCACTTTGGCGGGCTATTAATATTAAAAAAAAGTGAAGGTCTGATGCCAGTTGCTTTATGTAAAACATCGAATTTCAACAGTGTTGTAGTAGACTGATAGCCGAACTCAACCTACTTTGGGACTTGAAGGATGATGAGTTAAACATTAATACCTGAAAACGAGCTACGAGCTTTACTTGGTAATATTGTGTGATAGTCGATTCGCAATTTACCAACTTCTCTTTGTTCCCATCCCTAATTTTGTCACATGGGCCAATTAGACGAAAATTTCATGGCTTGAAAACACGGATAAAACAACGTTTTCTAAAAATGAAACCTAGTTAGATCGATTTATCGTCCCCGAAACCCCTGACATACTAAATTTCATGAAAATCGTTGGAGCCGTTTCCGAGATGTAGATTATATATATACAAAAATTGCTCGTTTAAAGGTATTAGATAGGTTTTTATTAAGTATGTCTTACTGCATTCCTTAACAATTAATGAAATATGTCACGGCGCATACTATATTTCCTACGTACAGTTGCTACGGTAAAATGAACTTTATGTGTGGATGGTAACACGACGGCGGATTGTTGTGACCGTAATATAATAACGATAATTTTCCATTACAACGGAAACTCCCCGAGTTTTATGTGCTGTATCGAATCACGATCTAATACAATCGATTATAAATATACCATAGTAAAACATAGTTTGATCTTTGTGACAGCTGTCACTAGTGTCATTTAAGAACTTAAAAAGTAGATTTTAAGTGTGAATTTTTATATTCATAACTATATTTACCATTATAACTAACATTTATTTCATATTTCACCGAGTGAGTGAGGTTTATGGAGCCCAAGAATATCCTTCTGCCTCTTTTAAAGGACGGCAATTCGCTTGAGATTCTTTAGTTTCAGGTGTCCGTGGCCGACGGTATGACAGTCAATGAATCGAAATATAAAATCCGCCATTTTGTAGTGACGGCCATTTTGAATTCTGTTCTTTATGATCTACTGTATTTTAGCAGTCGAGCCCTTCATTTGACACCTTGACAGAATTGAAAAAAAAATGAATCCGCCCTTTGCGGACATACATTTTTGTACTATCGGACATAAATGTACCTTTCAAATCAAACGGTAGCCAAGGAGGGGCTTAAATTTTGCCTACTAAAGAAGAATGGCAGATTCCGTACCGCTAGCAATATGTAATGGATGGTTGAGATTCGTACCGTTTACAGAGTGAGTCATCCTAACCATTTTCATGTAATTATCATATTTTTAAAACTTTGCTAAAATAATTTAAATTCCTCTTGAACAGTTGTTACAACTGCAATAACAAAACGCATTCCTACGGTTTTTAATACCTGGCAACCGAGTTATACTCGGTATTTTTTTGTTTTTGAAAACACAGATGAAACAACATTTTCTAAAAACGAAACCTAGCTAGATCGATTTATCGCACCCGAAATCCCTTGTATACTAAATTTCATGAAAATCATTGGAGCCGTTTCCGAGATTCAGATATTAGACATACAAGAATTGCTCGTTTAAAGGTATTAGATAGATTCCTATATTATTATAAATCATAAATTATATAAAAACGATAAAATAAATTATTTACTTCGATATTAAGAGTATTTAGCTGCAGATACATAACATCTACATATATAAAAGAAAGTGGTGTTAGTTACACCACTTATAACTCAAGAACGGCTGAACGGATTTAGCTGAAAAGTGGTGGGTAGGTAGCTTAGAACCAGAACACGGACATAGGATATTTTTTATCCGGTTAGAACGGGTTTGAGTAAAAAAAAAATTTGCTTATTTATTGCCTCTAAGGCGAAACAGAGTTCGTGGGGTAAGCTAGTATTACATTGACGGATCAAGAAAATCGTAAACAACTGATTTTGATTTCAAAAATATGGTACTACGCCATCTTGTTGACAATAATGACAACGCATTTGTGACAATCAGCTGTTATGGCTGTAGAGTTCAGTAGTCTACGTACTGCACTGTAAATTAATTTATTAAAATATTAAATTAAAGTATATGATCAACAGCATCCACTGCTGGACATAGGCCTCTCTTCAGCATGGAGGTTTTGTCCTACTATACCACGCTGGCCAGACGGGTTGGAATAGGGTTTGTTTCAAGTTTTCCTTTTCTTTGTAATGATGGTCTTGCATACTTTGTTCACTTAATCGCCTTTTACGACACCCACGGGATGAATAGGGGTGGTAACACTGTGTATTCTTAATCCGTCATCACACGGACAATTGAAGTATAAACTGTTATTATTTTTGATAATTAAGAATACAGTATCACCACCCGTATTCATAAAAGTCGTAAAAGACTACTAAGGGAACACTTTACGCAAGACATCACTGCACTGAAAGTTTGAAACAAATCCTATACAAACTCGTTTGGCCAGCGTGGTGTAGCAGACCTCTTTCGAAAGAGAACTTATGTCCACCAATGGACTGTTAGAAGCTATTGATGTGATGATATCAAAGCCAAAAACAAAAGCCACAGTACACAAAACAATCCCTACCATAAGATATGCAAAGCGGATTTTTTTCTATATAAAGAGCCTGCCAAACTAACTCTACTCTGCCTGATGGAAAGCATGAATAGAATCCAAGAGTTGTGTTCACCATACTCGTTGCAAAAGCAGACAATGCAGTATGGTGACCAACACTATAGCAGTCTAGTGAGATGCTTTTTCACGCCCCGCTTGGGGACGTAAAAGGCATGACAGTCATCGTGACAGTGTAAGGCTTACCACGATAACTGTCACCCCTGCGTCAAGTTTCATAATTTCCCGCCATTGTCGTTTGAAATCATGCTTAATGAAAAGGTCTAACAAAAAACTCTCATTGATACAAAATATGTATTTCAAACAAAACACAACATAAACAAGATCAATGATCCTGGCACGAACAACTCAAATTAGTGTAGCCGCGGTATTTGACCCTTGTTAAAGAGTGAGCGTTATGAATAGCTCCAAAGCCCGATACTCTAACACATTAGGGCTGTCAGCTACTTAATATCTATACACATATAGTATATGTAGTATAGTATACATATAAAAAAATTTGAGTATTTGTTTGTAATATTGGAATAACCGCTTTTTACTACATGCATATGAATGTACATACGATCACATCCAAATAACATTTTTTACAATTTTTGTCTGTCTGTCTGTTTGTTCCGGTTAATCTCTGAAACGGCTGGACCGATTTCAACGGGACTTTCACTGACAGATAGGTGATGTTATAGAGAAACATTTAGGCTACTTACATTTTAGAATGAATTGTCACCACACGGACATCATGTGATCATAAATGAGGCAAAGTCTTACCCTAGAATCATTCAACAAAACAACATAAGTTGTTTAGTTATGATCACAAATGACCTCTGTTGTTCATTCATAATAGTCACAACAGCGCGTGATCATTACTTAAATCATATGGCACGCGCTCTCCGGCCTTCTTGTAACACATTGTTGTAACATCTCTATTATATATCTATTATTAGTAATGACTAATGTCTTGTTACTATTATTGCCCGTATTGCTCTATAGCTGCACTGGTGAATACACTGTTCTTCGTCGTGTGTCTGTATCGAGTCAGTGTTTTAAGCTATTGCATAGCTTTTATCGCAGGCTTCGAGTGCGGCGACCGAATCAAAAAATTCCGTAACGAAAATAAATCTAACACCCCCCCACTCCGACCGGCACAGTGGTGCGGCGTTGAAAGCCGTGCATCGTCTAACGTCGTTTCAGTTCGGCAGACTTCGGTACGATGTTTGTGTGCGTGTGACTAGACGTATGCGTGTAGATTGTACGAAGCTCGCACGGATCGAGACGAGCTGCTCCGAAATATTATAATTGCGTAATTTGATAAAAAATGCTATGCAATAGCTTTACCGAAACAGTCCTCGAGTGCTATACGTATTTTTTTTTGGCACTGGAGATCCTAAACACAAAAAACATTTCCATCCCTTTTCACAAAATCACTTGTAACAGATTGCAGAAAAAATAACTGCATCGTAATGTTAGATGTCATGATGTGACAACCCTAACAGTGTAGCATGCGTGTACGCAACATACAATAGAAGTGTCTGTTACTTTACAATTGAAGATTGTTAGCGTGAGCAATTTGTGTATTACGCCGTAATCCTTATCCGCCATTTAATGCAGGCATGCGTAAAAACAAAAGAACTAGCTGAATTTACAGTTAAAATAATGGGAGGTAATAAAAACTTTTTATAATAACAAAAAACTCAAGCAAGAAGTTTAGAATGCGGACTAATTTTATCTATGGTGTTGTTATTGTTGATGTGAGATATGTTTCTGAAATGTTACGTCTTACTTACCTACTACTTGTGGATGGGGTTTCATGAAAAGACACGGAATGTTTAACAGTTTGGGGCAGCCTGTGCTAATTGGTTTGAAGAATGGGCGTTAGATGTTATATGTATCAAATATTGGTTTTCTTTATGATAGTGGATAAACAAGCAGCCTGATGGAAAGTGACTACCACCACTCATGAACACATCCAATTCAGGAGTGACAAGCGCGTTGTTGGTCTCTGAGTACGATCCTTAAATGACATATCGATCCGAAAATACCACAGATGGGTTGTTTCTGGAAAAGCACACAGTCGGGGATTAACAGATTAACAAAGATATGGGGATTATACCCTGACTTTCTTTTCATTATTCGATCAGAGCGATGGCTGTGACATTCGGCCGCAATAATACAACTGGAAGAAATAGCACAAGAAAAAATGGTGTAGATTACTTTCCTGAAGAAGAATTCGGGCCATGGCCACGCTATGACTCAGAGAAACAGTATAATTAGTGTGTAAAAACACAAAGAGAATTATGTTGTGATTAATTTAAGTTCACCCGCACTAGGAATATTCCTATGTCGGGACTTTACAAACATACATGAAACACAAAGAACACTCAGACTCAGAACAACAATTTGTGGATCACGTGAAGTGTTGTCTCATGTGGAGTTTGAACCCACAACACTTAACGCAGTAGAAAACGGTGAAGTCACCGCTTTAATCACCACGCCATCCGTAGAGTATATTTTGAGCCGTCATTCATTTCTGTAGTCATAAAAAGGTCTATAAATGACGAATTTACAGTCAAAATTGGACGAAATTGGTCAGATAATGCGTTTCAAACAGGGTTACATAGTTACTTTGGTTACAAGTTATATGATAAATACCCTATCGACTTGTATCATACGAATATACACCCTTTCCCCTCATAAATAAGGTTGAAATTCATACACATCATATAAATAATATTGAAGATGCATTCCATATGGGTTGCAATGAATCAGCTACATGCGAATTTGAACCGTTTCATGATCAACTTATGGTTGGAAGCTGCATGGTATTCGATGTAGTTTATTTAGATCGTTGAAAACAAAGGAAATTTATAACAATAAAGACGGACTCGTGACATGTAACTTTGTGTGTGACCAACTTATAAGGAATTATATTTTTTATTTCACAAAAATAAAAGAAAGAGGTCGTATATCCTATTTATTAACGTAACATAACGAGGTTTCTTTATTATTTCGTCATGTATGTTTATCTGTTGGTTCGTTCACGGCTTAGTTTAAATACATCGAAAATACACGATTGATTTTGAATTATATGTCATAGATTTTAGTCGCTAAGAGTGAAAAAATCTCAGTTTTACTTTTTATCTATTTATAAATAACAAAGTAGCAGTACCCTGTCCCGCTTCGCTGAGGCACATTGAACTTGCATTGATGATAAATTCAGAACGAAACGCGAAAAATAGATTTAGTATCCCGTGTCAAAATTTAATGTCAAACATTCAAAACTCTCGACTTCCTCACATTTTTTTTAAACATCTAATAATGATTATTTGATGAGGATTAACAAATTATTTATTATAACACTATTGTATATCAAAATAATCTATTTGAACGAGCAATTCTTGTATAAATATATCTACTCGTATATATAATCTGAATCTCGGAAACGGTTGCAACAATTTTCATGAAATTTAGCATACTGGGGGTTTTGGGCGTGATAAATCGATCTAGCTAGGTTTCATTTTTAGAAAACGTTGTTTTATCCGTGTTTTCAAGCAAAGAAATGTTTGTCTAATTGGCCCGTTCTGACACTTATCTATGTGACAAAATTAGGAACAAACGAAGTTGGTAAATCGGGAATCGACTATCACACAATAATATCGAGCAAGGCTCGGTTTCCAGGTAACATTAAGGCAATTACAATATATACATAGCACATATTACATTAACATCGTAACGGGTAAAACCTTGCCGAACCGGTCCTTTCGAGATCAGATGTTGAACTAGTATGATGACCACTATATATACGCGTATTAATCGTTTACTGTTATCTTCCATATGCTGATGGCTTAAGAATACAGAGAGTCATGAACCCCGTTCAACCCGTGGGTGTCGTAAGAGGCGACTAAGCTTGCGAACTACGAAGGACAACCTTGTTAAGAGAAGGAAAACCTGAAATTCTATACTTCTATATGTCTGTGTGGTGACGGATTAAGAATACAGAGTGTCATCACCCCTGTTCATCCCCTAGGTGTCGTAAAAACCGATTAACGTTGCGAACTACGAAGGACAACTTTGTAAAGAGAAGAAAAACTTGAAATTCTATACCTCTATATGTCCGTGTAGTGACGGATTAAGAATACAGAGTGTTTTCACCCCTGTTCATCCCCTAGGTATCGTAAAAACCGACTAAGGTTACGAACTACGATGGACGACATTGTAAAGAGAAGAAAGACTTGAAATTCTATACCTCTATGCGTCTGTGTGAAAGAATACGACCTGTCATCACCCGTATTCAGACCATGGGTGTCGTAAGAGGCGACTACGGAAGCGAGCTCTGCCAGAACAACTTTGTAACGAGAAGGAAACCTTGACACAAGCCACAAACCCGTCTGGCCAGCGTGGTATACCAAAACCTCCTTTCTAAGGTATTTACAAACACGTGTGTAACCTTTTCACGCAGTTGGGTTTTTTATTTTTACAAAATTTACTTTTCATCTTTGGTTCCACAAATACTCGGCTGACAGCAATAGGTTTGTCCCATTACTAAATTTTAGTTAGCAATATATGGGTGTTTTATTTTATTTTATTTTTTTTAAGAGCCTGCCGAAGTGAATCTACCCTGCCTGATAAAAAGTATAAATAGAATCCAAGAGGTCACCATACTCATTGCAAATGCAGACAGTGCAGTATAGTGACCCACACTATGGCGGCCTAGTGAGATGCTTTTTCACACCCCGCTTGGGGACGTAAAAGACATGACAGTCATCGTGGCAGCGTAAGGCTCACACAGTTACCACGACAACTGTCACCCCTGCATCAATTGGCCCACGGTCTCGATTATATGTTGGATGTTTACCTTGAATGTTGAACATGATTTAACACTGATGCATTATCAAACAAGGTCTTATCTCCTCTGTCAATGTTTTTTTTTTTCATGCCGCCATTTTTCAGATATCGCATAACATATTGTTTATTTTATAACTAGCGTCCGGTTCGGCTTCGCATGAGTGTTACCCAGAAAAACAATGGATTTTAATTATTTTTTTTATGTTAAGAGCCTACCAAAGTGACTCTACTCTGCCTGATGTAAAGCATGAGTAGAATTCAAGAGTTATGGTCACCAAACTCATTCCAAATGCAGACAATGCAGTATGCTGAGCCGCACTATGGCGGCCTTGTGAGATGCTTTTTCACACCCCGCTTGGGGATGTAAAAGGCATGACAGTCATCGTGACAGTGCAAGGCTTACACAGTTACCACGATAACTGTAACCTCTGCATCAATGGGCCTAGTTCAGATTGGCTTTTTATCTACTACGAAGGCTGAACTTTGATTTTTTAGGTGAAGTGACTGCCATCAGACTCACCCTAAGTAGATACCTACTAGATGATATCGTAGGCTGCAACTGCTTGTAAAATGGCCACAAATGTTCGCATAGCAACCGGTAGCGACGCGGGGACGGCTTACCGTTAAGTTTATACTAACTACCCTACGAATATTATAAATGCGAAAGTTTGTTTGGATGTTTGTTACTCTTTCACGAAAAAACTACTGGACGAATTTGGATGAAACTTTACAGTAATATAGGTTATCGGAATAACATATAGGCTACAATTTGTAATGATTTGTAATGATTTTGTGTTATTATGGTCGTAATATAACGATACATGTCAATTAAGTCGGAAAAAAATCTGGCCTCTGGGAGCTATCTTGGCGTACGCTGCCTAAACCATTGAAGTTACACGAAGGTGATGTACCGTAGGATTGTTTCTATGTTAAAAATATCTGAGGTGTCACATGTGAGACACCCGATTGGAACGAAGTTCCTTTCGTATGAAATAAGTATTATAGGTGTGCCCCTTAGCCAGCGTACCACGCGATAACGTACTCCGTGCAAAAAATATATATATATTTAAAATGATCTGTTACGAAACTTAATGTGGCAGACCAAATTCAACGCGAGTGAAGTCGCAGGCAAAGGTAATAATAATTAAAAAGTATATAATAATTAAACTGTATACTGGTTTTGACATTACACGTTTCTTATCAGTCACACCTAACTCAATTGCGTAAAAATTTGCTGTTGAAATAATTAGATATTTCTTGGATGTTGACATAAACACAGTTTTAGTAGATATACTTCTATGTAGGTAAATAATTATAAAAAAAAAGTGTGTTTACTTATGTACGCACGTAAGAAGTTATACTCCTTTGTTAGTAACAAGATAAAAAAAAATCTATAAAATTTTATCCGCCGCGATATCCTATGTTTGTAGAGAAAACGACACTAATAGAAAAAAAGGCACTCAATGCATTGAAAGAAGGTTTTATTATAACATATTATCTAGTTAAATAAACTTTATTTAAATATCATAAAATAATTATTTGTACGTAACAAAAAAACTAAAATATGTTTTTTCCTAACGCGCCAAAAGTGCGCCTAAAAAAATGAGCGTGAAACGAAGTCCCTTTCAAGTTCCCGTAGTTTAGAAAACCCGCAAAAATTGATATTTTTGGCCATCTTGCTTCCACTTTGAGATATCGCGTTTTTTGTTTTTTTTTTTGAGGTTATTTGGTCGTAAAGTAATTTGGGAATTCTGAACAATTATAATAGCTTTCTTATTATGGTATATATTTTTCTGTGATGGTAATAAACATATATCAATAATTACTAATTGTATTGGAGTTATGGTGTAGGAATTAATAAATATATATATGTACATACATACACGTACACACATATATACATTTGTACATGTGAGAAGCTAGATAAATGTCATGCTCACGCTCTCTTTAAAAAAAAATTAACGCATTACGAAAGTCACCTCTTTTTTTTAACGTGTGGAAACCCCCTCGGGCCGTCACCCCACCGGGGTTTACGGCGGGGTGGTGTGTCGGAATCGGACCAACTAAAACCACAGGGTATGCCACTCTGCGGCTGACATAGGAGGGATCTGGGAACAGCTGTTATTACGACATCCGAATCCCTCCTAGAATTACGAAAGTCACCTCACCAACCCGCGACAAGGAACTTCGTTCGAATAATGTATTTCTAATCAAATAAATTCCTAAGTTTAAAATAATATTAATATTTTCGGACATCTGACACAACGCCATCTAGTTTCAAAACTAAGCAAATTTTATACTATGAAAGCTAGATTGATAGAATACTTATTTACTTTGTTTTTGTAAATACACACACATATTGTTTGGGTGTTTTCTACATATGATATGTATTTACCAAAAAAAAGTATATAAGTATTCTATCAGTCAGTCTAGTTATCATAGCACAAGCTCTGCTTAGTTTGAAACTGGGTGACGTTGCGTGTCAAATGTCCGAAATATTTATTTATTTATATATGTGGCAAATACCAACACTATTGTTTATCATTTTTATTTATTTCACATGAATTCTTTCTCAATAAAATAATATTATCTTTTCCTTTTAACACAAACGGCCTTTGACCAGCCAAGTGAACATTGAACGACAAACACTTGTCACTGAAAACACAAATCAGAAATTCACTCTTGCTATATTTTATGACAATGTAATCTACTCAGCCTGTGGGTGTCATAAGAGCTAACTAAGGAAGCAAGCTATGCACAACTTCAGTACTGTAAAAAGAAAAAAACTTGACACAAACCAACCTAACTGGCCAGTGATGTTGTAAGCCAAAAACGGTCAATCTAGAGAGGCCACGTCCAGAAGGTTAATAAAGGCAATTCATGTTGATGATATTTTATGTGGCGTAAATAATATATACATATTATTTCAAAGAAAACTTGTGATAGTAAAATAAATATCCTTTGAAACTAAAAAAAGGGCATCATACATTTATTTTTAACTTGTTTAATAAAAGAAAAGTAAGTAATTTATAGAATCAGCAATGTTTGTTTTTTTTTTATTTCTTGCATTGACATAAAATAATGTGCCAGTATGTTATTATCAGAAGAAAACTCAATACTTGAAACCTTGAGTATAATCAGTCAAAATTAAAAAGTAGCAATGTATTAAAAATTAAACATATGTAAATAGAACAGATTCTAGTCTTTTCAATTGTACTTTAAAAAAGGAAAGTATTGAAAAAAGTATTGCTAATTTTTACCACTAAAAATAGAATTTAAAAAAAATGTGTGTTGCTTACATATTCTAATAAGTTTTTTTTACTACTGCTCTATGGAATTTAAAAAAAAATTGGATAGTTCTTAAAGTAAAACACATTAAAAAAAAGTTTAAAATGTTGACAAATGTTTATGCTAAGGAAAAAAGCTAATGTTACCCATAATGAAACATGAACTTGAATTACTTTAAAACAATAAACTTCATTTCAATTAAGATTGTTAATTCTGTGTAGTTTATTGAACCAGTAATATATCAAAAGAAATAAATATATTAAATTACTTAAAATGAGTCTTTTGAAAGTAATATATTAGTATTTGGAACAAATACAAAACCATTGCTATTTTCCATTTCTAAAGAAATGGCTTTATGCCAATTCCCTCTTTATCAAAATTCCCAGAATAATGCATGCTATGTTGAAACAAATAAGGCACTCTCACAGGAGAGTAATTTGCCTTATCTTCAGACAAAAAGATTATCACAAGGAGCAATAAAACTGAATGATAACAAGTTATAAACATGTTTAAACATTGGTAAAATGAGGCTAAGATACTATTCAACATTATAGTATTAAATAATAACACGCACTTTAAAAATTATAACTATGCTACCAGTTTTTTCCGCTCCCTCGCTTTAAAATAAAAAATAAATAAAAACTTTATACACAGAATAAAAAAAAGAATAGGGCCATAAATATTGAGTTGGTTTGAATTTGAACAGTTGTATTTTAATCGTTTTAATTTAGTAAATGAACAACGCGTAAATAACAAAGAAATCCTCGAACAAAGTTTCTTTACGTCCACAACCACAACAAACGACGGGCGTGGTGTAAACTCACCATATTATACAATGGCCCGTATACATCAGACGGTACAGCTCCTTAGCATAATAATTCACAAACTAACTTTCGATTCAGTATCATTTAAAGCAAGTCGATCATTTTAATACATACCAAATTATTTTGAGCAGCGGCTATGCTGAAAAAACGTAGTTCAAAAATAAAACACACAAAAACACAAACACACGCGAACTCACTGAGTCTTGTCACAAAATATATTCGTAATTAAAATTGTTGAACGAAATGGGATTTTGTATGATTTTACGACAGGCACCCGTCATGTCCCATTATTTTACGAGGAATGAAATGAATGCAAAGGAAAGGAATGAATGAAAAATCCATCAACAACACTCGTGAACTTCGTGAAAATGTTTTTGCCATTCATCATTGCGTTCCTGTTTTACACTTGCATGTTCTTAAGCATAGTTATGCGTTTTACTGTCAATTTTCTTTTTGCAAAAAACATTTTGTGCAGTTATGGGTAGTAATCATTAGATTAATTTCTTATGCTAAACATTTATCTTAAGTAATTTTTTGCACCATGAACTTTCAAGTTTCTTTTAAAGGACACTGCCACAATTGGCAATAAATTCCGTGTCGTGGGTAACTTTACAAACATACATGAAATGAACTCAAATAACACCCAGACTCAGAACAACAATTTATGGATCACACAAGTATTATCCCATCTGGGATTTAAACCCACTACACTCACTACAATAGAAAACGGCACAGCGAAATCTTTACAAAAACTAGGTTAAAGTTGGTATTCAGCCTACATGACACAGTTGAACTTCAATTTATTTACTCGGAGCGATCACCATCAGATATCCACAACTCATTTCTGTAGATAGATTGTGTTCGGATTTTTTAGGGCTGTAACTACCCTAATGACCGATCAATCCGGACCGATGTTTTAATGTGCTCTCTAAGGCACGGAGGAGTCTCAATATGTTACCAATGGTCATCTATCCGTTGGCTGGCCGAGCTAAAAATGCTTAACTTTGAAGTAGGCTATCCTACTCGCTTATTAAATAGTCACCAGCCCAAAGAGTAACAAAATATTTCATAAAAAGTGAATAGTAGCTGCCCACTAACTTGTAAGTTGGCATAACCTGTATACCTACACCCAGAAAAAAGTTCTTGTCTACGTCAACAAGTATTATTTTAAAAATCTGAATTAAGGCCAAACTGCACTGAGTTCACGTGCAAATAAGGACGAGATGCGTTGACCATTGTACACAGTGTGTTCAAAAAATATCGCGAATTTTGTGTATTTTCTAAAATTATTTATTTAATCGTGAATATCTATTTTGTCCCCTTCAAAGTATTCCCCCTGGGATATTATACACTCGTGTCAACATTTTTTCCAATCTTGGAAGCACTTCAAAAAACCATTTTTTTGTATCTTGTTCAGCTCTTCCTTCGATGCCGTCTTTATCTCGTCAATCGTAGCGTAGCGTCGTCCTTTCATAGGCCTCTTCAGTTTCGGGAACAAGTAAAAGTCACAGGGTAGCCAGATCTGGGGAATACGGTGGCTGCGGTATCATTAGTTTGTTGTCTTTGGCCAAGAAGTCGCGTGCAAGAAGGGACGTTATCGTGGTACAAAAGCCAATTTTTGTTTTTCCACAATTTCGGGCGTTTCTGGCGGATTGCTTCGCGCAAATTGCGCAGGCAGGTAATATTAATTATTCACCGTTATACCCTGTGGCAAGAACTCATGATGCACTACGCCCCTGCAATCGAAGAATACTGTAAGCAAAACTTCGTGATACTTTTTGAACACCTTGTATAATAACTGCTTGTGCAAATTCTCCAGTGACACAGGACATATTCGCAGTACGAGAGATGTTTTTTTTTTAATACAGATTATGTGTTTCATACCTTTTTTTAAGAAACAACCCTTTAGCACTGTTTACAAATAAACCTTATTTGTCATAAAAACAACAACTTCAAGTCCTCGTTTCGTTAAACAATGGACATGTTTATAAAAAATATAAAAACTATACTAATGTTATCAGATTTCCTTAACTACGCTTCTGTAAATCACCAAATGTGATCGTGCGACTAGAATAATGTTAATAAAAGCCATATTTATTGTGATATCAATTTCTGGTGTTATTACTCGCCACGCCGATCTCAGAGATTATTATTTTAACACCAGAAAAATTAATAAATTAATAACAGACAGAGTGAAAGTTCTAGAAGCACATCTGCCAAAGGACAGAGAATATTTAGATGGAATTGCGCATTTCAAAAAGCAAGATTTATCTTTTAAAGAAATTGAGAAAGTTGCTGCCATAGAGAATGATTTTCGTAGACTTCTGGCCATGAGGGGTGTCAAGTATGTGTATAAAAGGAATTTACATTGGCGAACATGGCGTAAAGTGAAAATCGACAACGGTGTGACTAAAATCGTGTCTTATAAATGTAACAATAATTTACGCAAGAATGCCACCGGCTGTGATAACTGTGGATCGTGGGTAAATGTAGTATTTTTTTTTATAGCTACCTACCAAAGTGACTCCATTCTGCCTAATGGAAAACATGAATAAAATCCAACCACGCGACCCACGCTATGATGGCTTAGTGAGATGCTTTTTCACGCCTCGTTTAAAGGACCCGGGATCGTAGTGGGAGGGACGCACGTGCGCTGGTAATGAATTTCAGGCTTTAGTTGATTTGCACAGGAAGGAACAACCGAACCGTTTAGTATTAATAACCGTTTAATATTTTACTCTATTCTTATTTTAAATTTAGCTTGAGATTTTTTCTGTTTTTTACAAACGTTAATCTGTGGGAGTTTCAATCGATTTTTTTCCACGGGATAGAATATTTGTTGAAGACTACGCTGCCATAGTGTGGATCGCCATACTGAAATATCTACAGTCGCAATGAGTATGGCAACCACCACTCTTGGATTCTACTCATGCTTCCCATCAGGCAGAGTAGAGTCACTTTGGCAGGCCAAGAGTAGAAAAAAAAAGACTGGCTGGGCATAGACCCTTCCTTACTAATAAGATTTTGTCCAACTATACCACGAGGGCCAGTCGGGTTTCAAGTATTCTTTCCCTTTACGATGCTGTTATCCTGCGCAGTTTGATCCCTTAATCGGCTCCAACAACACACATCGAATGAATACGGGTGGTACACTTCGTATTCTTAATCCGTCATTATACACATGATTTGATAAAATAATTTAAAATAAGCATCCGTACAAGTTAAAATTACTCTCATGTTTCATATTCTGAAACTTTTTTGTTAGACTTTGGAAGAATTGCCGCCGTGTCCTGTAGAGATCTATTCTATCGTAGATGACTCCTGGATATGTATACACGATTACCTCCAGCCGCTAGAAGATTTTGATGATAATTGTCCAACATTGATTAAATACACTGATTTGCCGCCAACGTGTGACAACCCTATTGAGACTATATACCGATTTAGCACGGATTTTGATGCGGCTGGAAAGCATAACAATGTTGTTTGTGAGGGAAAGTATTATTGCGAAATTTTCACAACATATTTGGTGAGCTGTATTAATTTATTTTAAGTCAATTACTCCGTTTGGTAATTCCAAAATGTATTTATTAAAGTTCGTCTTTAGTTTAAAGTTTCTTCAACAGACAAACGAAAAATGACAGATTACATTAATACCTCTTTTATAGAACGCGACTTCAACTTGCAAAAAGTTTAAATATAATTCTGCAAAGATCAGTTAAGAAATTTAATTAGTACATGTATTCACTTGTAACTATGACCTACGTCATAAATCTATATAACTTAAATAAACTAAGGTACCCTCTTTGCTGCAAACAGTGCAGTAAGAAAGTGTTCACGTGGGCTAAGAATCTGTTCGACTCCTATTCACGAAACCTTTTGAGAGACGAGAGACATTTTAAATAAATTTAAATTGTGATTTTCAGATATCAAAAACCAATATATCTTTCAGAATAATAAATTCTGAAAATAAAATTTTATACTCAATAATAATGAAGAAAAACAATATTAATTACATGTGCGTTAAAGACTGCGGCCATTATGATCCCCATACAAAAAAAGTTACAAAAATGGATAAACCAATGAAATTAAATTTACTCTCTTCTCGGAAGAATAAAAGAGATCTAATAGGCCAGAAGGAATCCGAAAGTATTATTCACAATAAGTTATCCATGCTAAATGGCGAATATATAGAGAAATTATACACAAACCATACTCCTTCTATAAAATTGGATACGAAGGAATCACAGTTTTTGACATTTGACGTCCCGAAGACAACTACCGAATCTAATTGTAAAAAAAATAAAAAAGATGAAGAGTTTTATGAAGATTATAACTAGTTATCTAAATGACTTTATGCTCATTATAGAGCATAGCATATGACTGGCGTCTGAAACATTGAACATCGTAACAAATTTAGAGTCTGAGTCAAAAAAAAAAACAATTAAAAGATGTTGTGACAGCTAATTTAAAAAAAAATCTGTCAGGTAAACTTTTTTAAATATGAATCATGGCGTAACACTGGCATACATAATAATACAGTTTTTACGACGTTCATTTACTTTAAGGCAAATTAAATTTATATACAATTGATATACTCGTGAGTTTTAGTTCTTAACTGACTTAAAAAAAGAGGTTCCCTTTCAATTAGATATTTTTATGAGTATATTACGCATCAGTTCCACATTTATGGATACCTTTTTTTAAATTAAATCCCTTATACTCAAAGTTGCCCCTTTTAAATTAAAGTAGAATTTTAAAAAATAAATTTAAAAACACCTTAAGGATGGAAATTAATTGATTGTTAGTAGGTGATCGAAACTAATTTTTTAAGTTAATTTTAAATGGTGACTATGCATACTGTATACCAAGGAGTATGATGTATTTTAAAACATATATACCCATTATCATTGCTATGAGCCGGCTATATCTCGAGGATTATGGTCAAGATTGGATAACTTTCACCCAAGACAAAGGATTCTGGAAGGATAAAGGGAGGACCTTCAGCCCCACGAGATCCACAGGAACAAAATCATATTCATGTCAGATTAACAGTTAATTTCTGACATGTCCAGTCAACACCAACAGCCTCCAACAGTCTATTGCTGGACATAGGCCTCTCCTTAGCAAGATTGTAGCCTACTATACCACGCTGGCCAGGGTTTGTTTCAAGTTTTCCTTTTCTTTGCAGTGATATTGTCTTGCGTATGTTGATCCCATAGTCTCCTCTTACGACACCCACGGGATAAACAAGATGGTGCCATTCCTTACTCATAATCCTTCACCACACGGCCTTGAACAAAACATGCCAATGAACATTCAAAATGTTTTTTTTTCCTATATTAAGAGCCTGCCAAAGTGACTCTACTCTGCCTGATGGAAAGCATGAATAGAATCCAAGAGTTGTGGTCACCATACTCATTGTAAAAGCAGACAATGCAGTAAGGTGACCCACATTATGGCGGCCTTGTGCGATGCTTTTTCACACCCCGCTTGGGGACGTAAAAGGCATGACAGTCATCGTGACAGTGTAAGGCTTACACAGTTACCAAGATAACTGTCACCCCTGCAACAACGGCTCTCAAAAATGTGCAGAATTTTAATAAGAAAATAAAACTCTTAATAATTATACATTATTTATTTAATTTTCCAGCCTAGACTGTTTACAGTATAAACAAAAACATAGAAATAACACGTCGAATATTCACAATATTTAAGGCACGATTTTACATAATTTTAAACTTAATTTTATTTTGTTTAAACTTAATAACTTACAAATAGTTTCCAATAAAGGCTAAAAAGTTATCCCAAAATTAAAACATCTTGAGGCTTGCAACACTACACATTAGTTATGGTATTATAAAAAAGGTTTATTTCAATCTTAAACATTTTTAAATTTTCTGATTGAATGGATTATTTGTTAAGGAATTTTCGGCTCTATAATATCACCTTTCAACCTTCAAGGGCAATGCAGTATCCTTAGTCACAGGCACAGTATTAAAATTACAACAAGCTAAAAAAATGTTCAAGATCTTTAATCATAAAATTCCTATTTATTTATCTAAGTCACACGAGAGCGTAAGAGTTGACATTTTGCGAGTACATTTCAATGTTTAGAGCTAAGTATACGTGCTCATATTTTTTTTTCTCTTACTGACCTTAAAAGAGGTCTCAAGATTTGTATGTATGTTGTACTGCTTTTGAGCACTTGTCTATTTTGCACTGTGACAACCCTCACAAAACGCGTAGCTAATAATAGCCATAAAAAAGAACACATATTCAAATTCGAAAATTCGCGGGAAAATAAAACGTATTGAAAAAGGTTTTGACACATTGTAAAACCAAAATTAACTTAACTAAATAATACCAGTATTATGAAGATTTCTGTTTTTACACAATAGTTTCTAACAATAACTACATATTTCTGTAATGTCTTTTATACATCTTGGCATGCATATACAAATGTATAACATACTAAACAATAATGAAGGCTTAGCTTCAGTCTTACGCCTTTCAGTTTAATTTTAAGATAGTAAGTATGTATTATTATTAGTTTCTACATTACACAAGTGTAAGTGAGTTTCGACTCTCATCCATGAAAATATTATAAAAATAAATTAAATAATAGTTCCTTAATATAAAATGAATATTCCTGTAGTTGTTTTATCTTTTGTGCGATTTAGTTGGCCCCAAATTTGGTCTAAATAAATTTGTGCCAATATAGTATTAGTAACAGTTCCGATTCCCCTGTCGGACCAAATGTTTGTATGATCTGCAAATTTTTGTTTCGGAGTTTGGATGTTTTCTATGTATATAAAAAATAAAGTATATGACGTATATATTTGACGAGGTAAACCGAAATGCCTCTACACCATTGTATTGTAGAGAAGAGAAGTAGTAAGTAGTAGTAGTAAGAGACGAGTAGTGTAGAGAAGCATCAACATGAAACTTTGTACACTCGAGAAACAGTGTTGCCACCTTTGGTGTTCATTTGTCCCAGAATTAGGAGTAAGGCCTCCAGTCGCCTCACTCAGTGAAAAAACGAGAACATTGCTGCTAACGGACTAACGAGGTAGAGCTCTAACACTTGTTTTCTGTAAGTGCACTCTGATTAAACCGAAGCATGAATCATACGCACGTTAGCTTCATACATTCCATCGTATGTCAAATCGTAGTCAATCTAAAATATGTTAATAGTAGACAAATAAATAAATATTTCGGATATTTGACACAGAACGTCATCTAGTTTCAAACTAAGTAGAGCTTGTGCTATGATAACTAGACCGACTGATACTTATATACTTTTTTCCTAAATACATACATATTATACATAAAAAACACCCAAACCTTCAAACAAATATTTGCAGATCATACAAAAATTTGGTCTGGCCCGGACACGAACCCGAGACCTCACGCACAGCAGTCGCTACCGCTGCGCCACCGAGGCAGTTAAAATAGATATTTCATGCCAATAATGTTTACTTATTATAGCTTGTCAATTGATAAGAGTTGGTCAGAAGATAATATGAAATTAAAAAATAAGTCGTAAAAATAATAGTACACTTATATATAATTATTGCATCCGTGGTAAGACGTGGGGGGAGGGCAGGGTGTTACTATAATGATGATGTACTTCTAGCAGATCACAGCCACGGTGGCTAGTTTAAGACATCAACCAACTTCGCAGAAGATATTTTAGTGCGCAAGTGTGTACAAAAGCACAGGTGCACTTTCTGTTCCCTGACTCTCACAATCTAGACAGACGGTCATCCAACACGACCAGGGAAAAATCAAGCTTGGATGCTCTCCGCTGCATGAAGGTTAAGACCCTATCTTTCTGACTCTCGGTTGTTATAAAGCATATCCATAATCAGAAAGGCCCGACCCGGGCACCGAACCGCTAGACCAAAGAGGCAGATTAAACAATAATATAAGCTAAAACTATACATCAAACATAGCAACACTTGTAACCAACTCGAGTTAAATAATAAGGAGACATCCAAAGTTTATCCAATATTTTTTTTTTATATTCGATATACATTATACAATGATTTGGCACATATTGACATGCTGATAAAAATAACTATATTACGCAATAGTGATGCAATTCACGAACCAGAGACTTATAATGCCTCTAATGGTCCACTACTAGACATATGTTTATCCTTAGAAAGGTTTTGGCTTATCATATGTATTTGTTATTAATTTAAATTATTTCTGATGGTTACATAATATCACATACTATGAAAAAACATTATTAAAAACAGATTATACAAGTCCACCACTGGACTCAGGTCTTTCCTTAGAAAGGAGGTTTTGGCCTACTTATAGGACATTGGCTGAATGGGATGGTAAAAAAAAAGGGTTTTTTTAAAGTGTTTCTTGTTGCAGTGCTGTCAACATGCAGTTTGCTCCCATAGTAGCCTCTTACAACACCCATGGGGTAAATAAGGGTTGTGCCACTCCATGGTTTTCATCCATCACCACACACTCTATGATAAAGTGATAATTTACTCTGAAAAGTATATTCATTTCAGATAAGATGGTTTTAGATGTTTTTTTAAATTTTATTTGATTTGCAAATTAGATCAGTTCTGCACTGGGTCCGAATATGGGATGATTGTTCTTAGCGGACTAAAATGCAGTTATTTAAACAATAATTTACAATATAAATGTTCAATGATAGATAGAGTAGAGACAGTTAAACCATATACCTAATATTTATACTTAAAAATATCATAGTAAACTAAATATTCGAAGGAATAACCTCAATGCATATAATTTTAACACTGGAAAAGAACACACCATTTTCTTGAGTTGTATCTCTACTGTTTGTTTACATAACTTAAAAAAATAAAACGCATTGTGAGTCTTTCCCACTATGATCACGAGTCCTTTAAGCAGGATGTAAAAATCATTTTACTAGGCCATCGTAGTGGGACACCATACTGCATTGTCTGCATTTGCAATGAGTATGGTGATCACCATTCTTGGGTTTCACTCTAGATTTTTATCAGGCACACTCACTTTGGCAAGCTCCATACAAAAAAAAATTGACTGAAAATGGGATAACAAGGAGAGTAACATTTTAATAATAATTAATATTTCAGATATTTGACACACAACAAAAAACACTCAAACTTTGAAACAAATATTTGCAGATCATAAAAACATTTGGTCCAACCCAGGCATCGAACCCGAGACCTCAAACGCAGCAGTTGCATTAACTACCGCTGTGCAACCAAGGCAGTTAACATTTTAAGGATTTTGTGCAAATTTCGAGATCCCAGAGATTTAGTTTGTATGGCACACCTGGTTCCCAAGCTACTGGCACCTGAGACAGTGTGCGGAGTCAATTTCAATCCGACATAATTACCGGTGGTATCGGAGGAGATTTCACATACAAAATCAGTAAGTAAATTTTTTAAAGTCAGATAAAGGCTTGCCTAGCACCAAAGGTAAGATGTGACCCCTATCTTACCATCAACTTAAATATATTATGAGATATTTTTGTATCTCTTTTCCATGCAAGTATTATACTCAATAAAATATTGTATGTTGAACAGAAACATAGATTTTCAGACAAGATTTTTCGAGATATGTCTAACTTAGTTTGTATATGTTTTAAATTAATATAATAACTTAACTACTTTTGTTCAACCTCCTTCTGTAGGGCTTACCGCAGACATGATTAACTAATTGATAATGCCGACTGAAATGTATATTACATTCTTCACACTTAAACCTTTTGAGCCGAAGGTGACGCTCTCTGATGTGCGATTGTAGGCTCTTCTTCAGCATTTCTTTATTACAATAATCACATATAGCTTTAGAGTACTGAGACTTATCCGTTTTGGCGAAAACAGAAGAAATGTATTCTTTGAACTTAGTCTTTTCTGACGTTTCTTTGTTTTGCGTAAATTTCTCAGTTTTCGGAGACTTTTTAATCATAATAGTGTTGTCATCGACTTTTGTCATTTCAACGCAAATCTCCGACTGAATAACGCGTTCCACCCATGTTTCATTAGGCTTCTTGTTATCGAGGATTGATTCCTTGGCATGTAAATTAAAGTGTTGCTTCCTGATATGATACTTAAGGAGGCGCTCTTCACAGTAACTGATGCCGCAGACGTAACATTTATACTGCTCCTTGGGTTTATGAAAGTATTCATCGTGAATTTTAAGATGGCCTATTAAATTACGTTTGTCTACGAATCCGCGATCACAGTAATCACAAATATGGTATTTTCTCACACCAGTGTGTACGGCCATATGTTTATCGTAAGCATCTCGTCTGAAATACTCTTTTGAGCAATGTGAACACTTAAAACGAGATTTCACGGCACTATGTTGGTAGAGATGCGATTTAAACTTATAAGAACTACCAATTATAATTTTATTGCAAATGTTACACTCGTTTTTTTTATAATTACTTTCGCCTTGTTTAGTTTTCATTTTAGTTAAATGCGTAAAAATAATTAACTAATAGATATACATGCAAACGATTTCAACTGGAGTAAATTTAGTAAAATAAAAAGTAAAACAAAAACAAAACAGAACATTCAACAAGTGACAGTCTTGTGGACTTGTCAACTATCATTCAATTTGTCAGTACTACGCGACGTCACCTGTGTAAGAAACGCAGAGAGAGAGAGAGGTAGAACCTTCCATTACATGAAGAACTAATATGCAGTAAATCCACAGTTATAAAACTGTAACGCGTTTTTAAATGTTTCGGGGCTGGCTCTAAATTTAAGTGAAAATTTCAAACGCGAAATCGTTATTAATTGTGATCATTATTCTCAGTTACACAACTTCAACTGACTAAATACCTTTTCAAAATTAATTTGCTACGATAATGTAACAATTACAAAACTTGTTTTACGTATACCCAGCATTATTAGCATAAAGCTAGGTGGTAATAAATATATTTGCCAAGTATAAAGTTTTTGAATTAACTTATTTGGCTACAAAGATAAAATTTATTGTAGGAGTATCGGAGTGTATCGACTCGATACTTACAACCATTATCCATGCAGAGGCATACAAATATAAACACCTAATTAACAGGCACTAGTAAAAGGTTCTCATAGGAAAAAATATTTAATATTAATGAAAAATAAAAATATTGATGATAAATATTATTTTCAAAGTTACCACTTGTAAGGAATATGTACAGGTTTTTTATCTATGGTCACAGTGTGCAATTTGATCACGAGATGAGTCATTAGGGTTGATTAAATCCACAAACTTTCTATCTGCCCATTTTATTAGGTACTTTAATTTATTAAATTCCTTTAAACATCTTAATAATAACATTAAATCATCATTCCAATATTTTTGTTTCAACTCTAAGATAATTATATTTATATATATTATCTGTGCTATTTTTACTCTCAAATAGACTTTGAGCCTTTGGTATTTTGTTTTGATTTTTTTTTCTTTAATTGACAAATTGACTCATATCTATGTTGCTCTTTAAAGTGTAAACAACTCTTAAAAACAAAATAAAGTGACATTGACTTTGCTCTACATAGAGCGAAGAACTTTGTTTTTAAGTAAAACTAACCAAGAAAAGAGTAAGTAGATATAAAATGATATTATCTTTGATTAAAAGTTTTTGTTTTATTTACGTGCGACAGTGTATAAATAGGATACTTTTAACTTACTTTATTTCTACAGTACAATATCTACTTATCTAGAAAGCGTAAGTAGGTACGTAATATATGATTTATGAATATATTTTTTTTATGTTTTTGCTAGCAGTAGACTCAAGAAAAACCAGTCTCAAACAACACGATTTTGCTCTAGCTAGACTGCAGGCGAAGGTTAATGTACCTATAACTTAAAACAGCAGGTACAATCGAATGCAATGCGCTTACATCGTGATGAATAAACCATGGAGCAAATTTAAAGCTGAGATGCCCCACAGATTACCCCCTAATAAATACCGCATTTTTAAAATTTGTTCTGATTAGGCTTCATGAAATTTTGAGGTATGTACGGGTGCGTAGGACGTGTTAAATGCGCTGTGATTGGTTATTTTAAGGTGATGGACTGGGTTAGTACGTTGATCGATAAATATGGTTGGACGATCAGGATAATTAATAATTTATTATTTTGTTTTTTCTTTATTATTTGTAAATAAGGACGCTAGAATAGCAAATTCAAGTAATAATCACATGTTTATAACTTTTACACATTTTGAATTATACGTCCATTAAAAATAATTTTAACGTGTAATATTTGCATAAATTTTAGAATATCATGTTTTACTCAACGACTTAATCTTTAAAAAAGATGTGAAAGTCCATACTAAAACTGGCAAATATAAAGTAGGTATATCGAAATCCAACAGTTTTCTTCGGTAGTTCATAGCATGTCCGTAAAAATGGCGGGTGGAGTATGTGGATTGTAGTTTAATTTTAATTTTTCATCAATTCATTGGCACACACTTGGGAAAAGATTATATACACATATAAATATATGCAAATTAGAAAATTGACTTGTGACTTGATGTAGATCGGTTTTTCTTTACACTTTTCTTTATTCTTTCGTGCACTCAGTCTCGGCGGCGAGCAACACAGTCGATTTTTGATTTTAAAATATTTCTGGAAGTCCATAGAAATTTTAAACAGTAAGGAAATGATAAATATTAAAAACTAAGGTTACTTTAAGCGACGTAGACGAAGTTACGTTGGTAAGCTAGTAATAGGACCTTCTTTAAGCTCTCATTATTTTTTAAAAGATGGCGTAGCGGCACTCCGTAGGTACATTGAATTTCGTACGATAACGCATCAGCTAAGTAGTGCTATATGTGACTTCAAATTATAGCAGATATAGTTTATCACAGTGTCAACCACGTGTTTATTAAAATTTCAATATTACGTAAATTGGTTTTTAAGTATCTTCGTAAGTCATTCACCGCCTTGCAACGTACAATGTTCGTTTTGATAACGTAATCTTTGTTATCTGTACTAATTTATGATAAAATAAGGTAATATTAATACTTATTACATGTATTCTAAGTGTTAATGTAAATAGATAAACACTTGTTTATCATTATCAGGTCATCTGCTCAAGGATGACCTCCTCCATGGTACCGTAAGGCTCCTTACACTACGTTTGGTTAACCGCACGCCTAAATAAGTACATTTATGCTATTTAATCAACAAAAAGTGGGATATACAACGTAAAGTGGAATTTTAAGTAGGTATTTATTAATACAATGGTCGAAAAGTTCAAGTTTGCACATTATTTTTAGCTGGATGAACTTGTAATGAATGACGACAAGAAAATTATACACATACTAGCTTTTACCTGCGGTTCCGTCTATGTGTATGACGATTATCGTAGTAAATAGTAGCGTACGTCCTTTTTTAAGAGTTAAAGTATCTCCATCCCAAATGTTATTTAAATTAGTGTAACGATTTTACCGTGAAAGCGTAACAGACAGACATTTACTTTCGCTTCGACTAATATTGTCTGTCTGTCTGTTACCTCTTCACGCTTAAACTACTCTGCTAATTTAGATGAAACGTGATAAGGAAACAGTTCGATTCCCGTTAAAGGATAGTTTTTGTCCCAAAAAATCCCTTTTGAGAGGATAAAAAGGAGATGGATATGTGCAAGAGGAATCAATAACCACTTAACCGATTTAAATGAAATTTGTTATATAGATAGATTGAGTTATGGGAAAGGCTAAAAAAGTTTTTACCCCCAAATATTCTGATAATCATCCTTCAAGAAAGGAGGTAGTAAGAGTTGTGGGGACGGATATAGAATATATTTTTTCCCGGTAATCATCTCGTAAATTATGAATGCAAATGTGTCGTTACGTTTGTTGCAAATTCCATAAATGGTCGAATTCTTTAAAGGAAGATATCTAACGTCTACACAACAACACATGGACATCGACCTGTTACAATGTTATTTTAGGTATAGATTAGATTACAATACACTAGTTTCTATTGTATCATTGTCAATATATACAAGGTGTCCTCTTTTTTTGTGCGGTAATCCCTACTGATACCACCGAAAGGTGGTTATGTCGGACTCGAACTGACCAAAAACCGCACGCCGTCTCAGGTACCAGTAGCTGAGGAACCAGGTGCACCCTAGTAAGGAAATCCCTGGAACCCCGACGTACCTCGGGCCACCTACGGCTTGTAGTTGCCCCTCCCTCCGTGTAGGAACCCCCATGTTCCCATTTCTTCCTGCCTCCAAAAGGGCGAGCGTCCATAGCAGTCGTATTGCCGGCCTGCTTCTGCTAGGGTGACAGATGGCGTCATCTGCCGCCCTCAGGCCTGCGTTTATGGAGGACGGAGATCGTTTAACTGTCTCCGGCGCCTGAGTCTCCTCCGCTATCTGGCCCGCTCCCGGGGCTGGTTAATACAGTTTAATTTAAGTATAATTACAAAAAAAATCTTACGACAAAAATATAGCATCCATGCTATCGTGTTTCGTTGGTGAGTGTGAAACCTGAGGCCCATTGATGCAGGAGTGACAGTTATCGTGGTAACCGTGTGAGTCTTACACTGCCACAATGACTGTCATACCTTTCACGTCAGCAAGCGGGGCGTGAAAAAACATTAGACTAGGCCACCACAGTGAGGATCACTATTCTCGTACTTCATTGTCTGCATTTGCAATGAGTATGGTGATCATAATTGTTGGATTCTATTAACGCTTTTCATCAGACAGAGTAGTCATTGGCAGTTTTTTTTTTTTTTTTTATATATCGTTAGAATATCATCTCAAAAATATGCCTGTAAATTTTCAAAACAAAATTATCATTATTTATATATTAAACTCTAAACTAAACTCATTTAAGTGCTTCGCCTTAACTCGGCGATTGAGCGCTATTGAAGTCTGTAACTGAGCGCTCGATTCTCGGTACCTGGGTTTCGAATTTACACTCTTGGGGTCTATTGTATGGTTGAACCGGGTCAGCAGATGTTCCGAAAATCTTTTGTCTTCCAATTCTAGGTATACAACCACTATATAGTTAACATAAAATACTTAAAACCAGTGTTGCCGTTATTTTAGTTCAGTTCAGTATACTTCTGGCATTCGTTCTGTGCGGAGTAAATTAATAAGTGAAATAAAAATGCAGTCTTATCCTAAAAGTGAAAGAAATATATCAACCCGTAGTGCAAAACCACGAAAAAGAAAGTTCCATGGAAATCAACACTGTAATAACGATGAAGAAAATACAGAGCCGCAAAGTACAAGTGCGAAAAAACTCTCTACCGCTGACTATGTATTAAGCCGATTTTTGAGGATTTATCTCGGGATGACTTGCTTGAAAGATGTTTAGGTGGTCACACTCAGAATGCAAATGAATGTTATAATTCTACTGTCTGGCGACTCTGTCCAAAACATCTGAACTCTGGACTGAAGATCGTAGAAATTAGTGCTTTTATATCTGCAGGGTTGTTCAATGATGGATTTAACTTTATCTTACGAGTTATGAACTCAATGCAAATAGTTATTGGCCGCCAATGCATGTCGTACAGAGAAAAAATCGATGATCAAAGGGTGAGTCGAGAAAATCGCCGCAGCTCTTTGACGACCAAACAAGCTCGTCAAGCATGTCTACAGGAACTTACAAAGAAAAACGAGTTTTATGAACGTACCGAAGGACTTCTATATGGCCCTGGAATCACTGATTAATCGGTAAGCCACTGTAATCATACTGTTTCTGTGTGTCAAAACTTTAAACGCGTTTTTCTCGAAACGACTTTTTTGAAATTTGCGGGCGGGATAACTCAAAAAGTTCTCAACCGATTCTAATGAAATTTTTTACACGTGTACTTTATAGTAATAGCTTCTAGTTAAACCTCAAAAATTCCAAAAAAATTTTCAAAAATTAACTCTTTTTACCAAAAAACCATTGAAAAAAAGGGTAAAAAATCGAACTTTTTTTTCTGAGGTGTGCCAATTTACGATTTTTTGACTTTTTTTGATTTTTTGTGGTTTAACTAGAAGATATATGTTTTGTGAACACGTACAAACTATTTTTTTTAATTTCAGATCACCGTACGAGAAGTGAGAACGCCCGCACCTGATGTCTTTTTCTGAGAGGGTCTCGGCAGATTAATTTTTACGGCGGCCATTTTGAAAAAAAAAATAAAAAAAAAATTTTTTTCTGTACTTGAATATGTAATAAATAACCCCACAAAATTTTAAAATGATTCAGTTATTCCTTCCCAGTTTATAAAGTCCTCAAAAAACGGTAAAAATTAAGGCGTTTACATGTATCGCCGGCCTTAATATAGAAAAGAAAAACAAAATAAATATAATTTAACTAATTTCGATTTAAAACGTCATTGTATACATGAGTTTCTGATATACAAAAGGACAGTGTCCCAATGTCGGTGACTTCAAAGATACACCGCCACAAACCACGACGAGCTGGTTAACTTTACATTCTTGTGTGTAACGGTTGTGTACACGGGCGTCCTTTACTTCCTTTTTAAAATTAATTGATTAAAGACACGGTTTTGTTAAAGTGTTTATGGGGTAGATAGGTGACTGTATCGTATATAAATACCAATGTCAACTTCATTACAACAAATATCACAAAACACCTCGAAAAATACAGGTAACATAGCTTTTTATTATAATTACCAATTTAAATAAAATATATAGTGAAATACATTGTTTAACAGTTTTGAGTGGTCTGAAACAGTGATGTCACAATTTTGTGTTTAGTAGTACATTTTTCATACAAAATTGTCATTTTGACAGATGATAAAAAGTAACTAATTTGACTACGGTGTCATCTCGCTCCGCTAGTTTCGGATCCGTCAGAATATATGTCGCTATTTGTAAAAGTAGGTACGTACTTTGGTCGTCTCGTAATCTTATGCCGTCCTTAAAAAGATTCAGCAGTCTGTAAAACACACACGATTGATTCCATAACTCGGTATGTCATTAAAGCTAAGAGCTAAGATGTGTAGAGCTAAGAAGTGAATGGATGAAAATGACAGACGTTTGCGTTCCTTGTAAATTAATATGTGAAGGTCATTCGCGACATTATGTAATAATAATAATACAATAAGTTTAAAATATTAATAATATACTCAGTTTCACACACTACACAACGCAAGCTAATATTGAAACTTTTCAAAATATGTAAAAGTATCGGGACTCGTTATAAAACGTTAAGTGTTGAACCCGCGATAGCATTTGTTCACACACTTCCGGTGTATTATCACGAATGCAGTAAAACTCACCATCACATTATATAACACCTTTAAACGAGTAATTCTTTTATATATATACTCGTATATCTGAATCTCGGAAACGGCTCCAACGATTTTCATGAAACTTAGTATATAGGAGGTTTCGGAGACGATAAATCGATCTAGTTAGGTCTCACTTTTAGACAATGTTTTATTCAAGCAATGAAATGTCTAATAGGCCCGGTTTGACACTTATTTACGTGACAAAATTAGGGATGGAACAAAAGAATTTGGTAAATTACGAATTGACTATCACAAGAATATCGAGTAAAGCTCGTTTTCTGGGTACTAGCTTTTATAAGCAAACATTTAACGAAATAACAATACTGTTACGATCATTCGTAGTAAACGCATAAATTACACAGAGCATCGTAAAACATAGCAAATCGCAGTGGCTAAGGGTCGACTGAATGGATAAACTAATGAAATCGAGTGTCCTTGATCCTGGTGACGTAATAATCGACGTATTCCGTTCGATTCGAGTTTAATAAAAACGACCAACGCGTGATGTTATCGCGCCGTATATACAGCTGATCAGTACGAATCTAAGGTCATTGTACTTACACATGACATTGTAAATGACAAAAACGTAGTTCCAAACGAATGCGTATTTTCGTTCAAATTTTGCAAATCGTCTCAAAATTGAAAACAGAATATGGGAAAAGAAAACTACGATAAAAAAAAAACATGTGTATATGTATATCAAAATGTTTATTTGGTTTGTGTATGCTAAAATAACTCAAAAAGTTCTATGCCGTTTGAGTTGCAAATCTTGACGCAATATACAACCCACTTCAAAGATGATTTTTAATTTATTTTTTGCACCTATTTTGATAACTTTTGTTCCTTATTTCTCACAAACACAATCACATGTGCCACAGTGAAGCATGGTAGGCAGCATACGGCTAGTTAAAAAAAGCCTAAAGCTCAAATAAATGAGTTTATTCTAGTAATAGTTCTTAACCTTTATTCGTATATTATATTCCATAATGTCCACAAAGATCTTATAAAAATGTCGGCAAAATCTGGAAGAGAAGGTGAACCGTATCCATGAAACACACACTATAATGTTATTTTACTATGTCTAGAACTAAATATATATAAAATAACACCTGTTTCCCCGGAGGGGTAGGCAGAGGTATGTTGAAAGTCCACTTTTTGCTAGTTTTTTTGGTCTCGCGGTGGCGAGCTCACGAGTGTTGCCGCTAATCGGGATTTTTTGTTTGCCAAGCCTCGTTCGTTGATCAGCAAGTGCAAGGAAATAGTAAAATTAAGGATTATATATTGTAAATACCTATTAATAATTCATACTTTCTTACTAATATTAAAAATACGAAAGTGTGTTTGTTTGTTTGAATGTTTGTCTTTCTTTCACGTCGCAACAGAGCGCTTTTATGATATGATTTTTATGCCTGGAGATAGTTAGAATGCTTGCGAGTGATATAAGCTACTTTTTACAATGGTAAAACCCATAGGAAGGATAGGAACCCATGGTGTAATACACATAGGAAAATAAATGATGCGTATTTGAATCACTCTAACATTCATAAATTTCGGTGGCACCATTAGGTTGATTCGTTCTATTGTTTGCAAAATCTGTCATTAAACTTTATAAAACAATACCTGTGGCTTCTGATAGATGGCGCGAAGTGTTTTGTTTATAAAATTATTGAATATTTTTTTTCTAATCAAATTATTACCAGGGTCAAGAATTTTTTTTTATAAATAATGTGTTGTTCCTCTGTGCGACAATAATATAAAAACTACACCTGAAAAGTATATACTGAGAACAGTTTATATTGTTGTAAGTGATTTTTACACACAAGTAAAAATATTAAAAAAGTGACCAAGTGCGAGTTGGACTCACCCATGAAGAGTTCCGTAACAGCGATTTATGACGTATTAAAAAAAACTACTTACTTGATCTCGTTCAACCATTTTTCGGTAGAATTTTACATTCTAATGTACATCATATATTTCTTTTAGTTTTATCATTCTCTTGTTTTAGAGGGGCAACATTATTTAACATCAGGCAAAATAGTCTCTTTAGCAGGTTCTTAATATAGAAAAAAAAACATGTAATATCATTATTAGGGTGACAGACTTTTGTCTATTTATTAAGAACTTCTTGTACCATTTTGATGCAAATAAATTGAATAATTTATCACAAAAAATGATAACTTTATTTGAAAAAACCGCAAAACAATAGAACAATATAATCATGACATACAAACAAGCTGTTGACAGAAGATGGCCGAGGGTGTATTGACGGCACGTTTTGTTTCACCAATAGCATTGCATTTTAGAAATTTGCGAGGGAATTTCTTAAAAGCCAATATTTGATTATTACATTTCACTATTTAATTGTAATAAATTTCAAAAATAATTATATAGGTGTGTTTTATTAACAGGAAAGATTACAAATAAAAATATTTTGTCTATTTCGGAGACACATGCGTATATCCTTACGTACATAACATCTACAAAAGGCAGATATGTATGCATATCCTACTAATATTATAAATACGAGTTTGTGAGGATGTTGGTTACTCTTTTACGAAAAAACTACTGGACAGATATGGATGAAACCTTATAGTAATTAAGTGTATACATCGGAATAAAAGGCTACAATTTGTAATGATTTTACGTAATTTTGGTCGTAATATAACGATACATGTCAATTAAGTCGGCAAAAAAATCTGGCCCCTGAGAGTTATCTTGGCGTACGCTGCCTAAACCATTGAAGTTACACAAAGATGAAGTAGAATTGTTTGTATGTTAAAAGAATATATTTATTAAAAATGATCTGTTACGAAACTTAATGTGGCAGACCAAATTCCATGCGAGATAAGCCCTATCATATTGTTCCTGTATTTGTGTATGAAAGGAAATAAAAATGTCTTCAACTGTGTAACACTTTTCCTTTTAAGTCTTTTTTTATTTTTGAAGTGAAAACTTTAGGCGCGTTGAGCACTCTTTGGGTGAACAAAAATCATGGAACCGCGTTATCATCACCGAACGCTTAACATGAGCTGTAGGTACACTGCATATAGTAACAAACCACGTTGTACATGGCGCTCTCTGTATGGACGCTTGCCTGCGCCGCGTGTGCCTGTCAGACAATGTATGCGATGTGCAACGTTACGGTCTCGGAAGGATCGAACGCTTGTAGCGGGCGAGGTATTGTACATAGACCAGTCGTCAGTTTTATAGGGAGTTCTGGCTATCGCATAACGCTCAAAGTACAGTTTTAAGTTTTCACGTCTGTCATCAGTCCTCATGATTGCCTGCATCATTCTTAATAATGTTTTCTTCATTATTTATTTTAAGAGCTTGCCAAAGTGACTAGTCAATCACAAAGTTGTGGTCACCATACTTATTGCGAATGCAGACAATGCAGTTGATGATCCACACTATGACGGCCTAGTAAGATGCCTTTTCACACCCCGCTTGGGAACCTAAAAGGCGTGACCGTCATCTTGGCAGTGTAAAGTACACACACTTACCACGATAACTGTCATCTCTGCATCATCGGGCCATCGGTCTCGCTCTCACCAACGAAACACGACAGCACGGATGCTGTCACTTTAGGTTGGTCTTCTGTGAGAGGATAATATTGCCCCGGTCGAGCCGGCCCGTTCATGTTGAAATCAGCGTGGGTCTACTACCAATATAATATCTGTTATTTAGTATATTAGTTACTTTAGGTTTAGTAGGTATAGGTAGGAGTTGATTCAGTGTTGCGTATCTGAATATCACTTTTCTTAATTTCAGGCAATTGACACGCGATGGCACTCAAAGGTATCAAAGTCATAGAGATGATGGGTTTAGCTCCGGGACCATTATGTGGGACTATTTTAGCTGACTTCGGGGCAACTGTGACAGTTGTTCAAAAGGTTTGCTATTTTCTTGTTGTCTAAACCAGGGTTTACAAAGCTAGGACGGAGTGGCAATCTACAAGCCATAGCGCTCGCATCGCCCGTTGACAAGTGGCTCGAGGTACGTCGAGGTTCCAGAGATTTTCTTACTAGGGTGCACTTGCTTCGCCGGTTACTGGTACCCGAGACGGCATGCAGTTTTTGGTCGGTTCGAGTCCGACATAACAATCTGCCGGTGGTATCCGTGGGGATTTCCGCACAGGAAAAAACGAAGCTAAGTTTATCTTGATCTATGAGAATAAATATAAATCTATGAGAGTTCACTTTTAGAAAAGTTGTAAGTAAATTGCAGTCAGATATCGTGATAAGTGTGCAAGCCTTACACTGCCACGATGACTGTCATGCCTTTTACATCCCAACCGTAAAAAAGCGTCTCAATAGGCCACTATAATGTGAGTCAGCATACTGCATTAGCAATGAGTATGGTAACTACAACTCTTGGATTCTATTCATGCTTTCCATCAGGTAGAGTACAGTCGTTTTGCCAGACTCTTAAGACAAAAAAAGAATCATCAACTGCCTCTAACAGACTGCTACTAAAGATGAGCCGCTCCTTAGAAAGGAGATTTTGGCCTGCTGTACCATACCCAAGTTGGTATAGGGTTTATGTCAAGTTTTCCTTCTCCTTACAGTGCTATTGTCTGCGTAGTTTACTCCTGTAGTTGGCTCTAACGACACCCATGGGATGAATAGGGGTTATTTGCGGGGCATATTTGCGTGTTCAGGTTAGCAGAGGATCACCTCGCAGATGTCGCATTTATTAAGATTCTGCCTACTTGTCGATTCACTTGACAATTCCATCGTCCTCCGTAACTCAATCAGCGTGTATTCTCATTGCAAGATCGTGAATAAATATTATTTCTTTTTATATTTCGGACACTAAAACACAAATGACTAGTATTATATTTACAGATGAACCCAAATACATTCGAGGTAATGGCGAATGGAAAGAAAGTTATAAATCTAAACTTAAAGGATCCTGAAGGACTGAATATTCTCAAGAAACTTTGTGACAATTCAGACGTACTTCTGGACACTTACCGCCCAGGTGTCATGGAGAAACTCGGACTGAGTCCAGAAGTACTTTTAGAAAGGAATCCTCGCTTAATCTACGCAAGACTGACAGGGTACGGTCAACAAGGATTCTACAAAGACAAAGCCGGGCATGATATTAATTATGTGGCAATGTCTGGTATACTTTCATTGCTTGGGAAGAACCAGGAACCTCCTCGACCCCCACTGAATCTCTTGAGTGATTTCGCTGGTGGAGGAGTTATGTGCAGTCTAGGCATTCTTCTGGCTTTATTTGACAGAACAAGATCAGGAAAAGGGCAAGTAATTGATGCAAGTATGACAGAAGGAGTGGCTTACGTTGGCACATGGTTATTTAAGAGCAGGAATTTGCCTATTTGGGTTGGTGAACCTGGGACTAATATCCTCGACGGTGGGCTTGCTTGCTACGGTACATACAAGACGAAAGATGGTAAATTCATGGCGGTTGGAGCTCTTGAGCCTCAGTTTTACAGCGAATTATTAAATGGCTTAGGATTATCTGAAGAGGAATACGCACAAATAGGCGGCGATGTAGATGTTCACAAGAAGAAGTTTCAAGAAATCTTCTTGACTAAAACTCAAGAAGAGTGGTGTGAAATATTTGACAAACTGGATGCATGCGTCACTCCTGTAGTAGACTTAGACATGGTTGATAAGCATAAGTATCGATCATCTGATAAATCTTTTTACAGAGATTCTGATGGGTTGGTTATACCAGAACCATCACCCAAACTGTCTAAGACTCCAGGGGTCTCGACTGGTAAATTGTCTCCACCAGAACCTGGTCAGCATACGATAGAAATTCTAAAAGAACTAGGGTATACTAAACATAATATAGAAACATTAATAAAAAATGCCAGTGTATTTGCGAAACTTAAGTCCAATTTGTAATGTAGGTAGGTGTTTTTAGTTTTAATTAAAAATGAGCGTGTTGTGTTAGAATTTCAAATCTCAACGATCGACTAATGGGTTGTTTTAGTCGATTTATACACTGATAAGTAATAGTTTAGTCAATAGACAATTGAAAAATATTACTAAAGATTATTTAATTTGTTAGATTTAAAAAAAAGCAAAATAAACATTCAATTAAAGAACTTTTAAAAAGTAAATATCACATGTCATAACACCTTCATCGTGTTGATCTGATGATATTTTTCGTTACTTTACTTCGTTCGTTACTTTATAGACTAAACAAAGCCTTTTAAAAATAAAGAAATTTTGCCTAATTGATTAACTACCTCCTTTTTTAAAGACGGTTATGAAGGTACCTATAATTGTGCTGGTATATGTACTGTCAGCTTGAAAAATAGCTGACCATGTTCAAATTTTCAAAACTCACATACAAAGTAGCACGCATAAATTGCTTACGAAGTCTGAAGAATGAATTGAATGACCAACTTATTTCTTTTACGGACATTTTCCCTAATAGGGTATACCAGTCCATTAGGCCTAATCTTATAGAAAATCAATTTACATGTGATATTCTAGACTATACAATTTAATAGCGTGTTTCGATGTCGGTATAGCCAAAACACTTGATTACACCGACATCCAAACACTTCTGGTTTAACTGTTTCATTATACAATTTGTTTAGTTTGACTCTTGACACATTCCGGACTCCATTCATTAAAAAATAAAATTAGATGAACTTTGATGACTTCTTTGTCTTGAATATAATGTTGATGTTCAAGACAAAAAGTTTTTATTTGAAATTAAAGAAAATAACGAAGACTGTAAAACTGTGATTATGGGATACTGGCTGCTTTGGTCTTTTTTAATGATTATATATCTGTAAAATATTTAAAAATAAAATAAGTTCTTACAGATTTTGAAAAAAAAATTGATAAAATTGTATATAAACTGATAATTACTGCTAAAGCTTAATATGAGGTGAGCGACAGTCGCAATGAATTTAAAAATATTTGAATGTAACGTTTTTTAGCTACTTTTGACATTTTAGCGTTCAGTTACTTTTGACATTGTTTTTGACTAATTTTAAACTTTTAAGATGATAATTCAATTCTGATGCTAGACATCGTAAGCGATTTGTGTATGCTACATTTTTTTTTTTTTGATTAGGAGTATATCCTACGTCGCAAAGAACCTTACAAACATACATGAAACGGACACAAAGAACATCCACATTTCCAGTGACCAGAGACCCATACAAAGTGTTGTCCCATGTGGGGTTTGAACGCACAATAGTCAGTGCAATAGAGAGCGGCGTAGCGATCGTTTAAACCACTATGCCATCCGTGCAGTTAAATGCATACATTATGCACATACTGCGACATACAACACAACTATATATTTACATATAACATGTGACATATTAAGGCGGAACCTCATTCAAAAATACTGTGCGGACCGGGATTAGTGGGTGGTGGTGAATGTATACAACTCTTATACATACATTATAAAATGCTTAAAATCAAATTTGATGTTTTAATTATTAGAAAATAATTACCCTAAATTATTACATGTGTATATATGTATTTAAGGTTAGAGAGAAAGCAGTCTACCCTGTCAACGATCAAGCCATAGAACACGAGTGTCGTTGTGTCACTGTCGCTGGTTTCACAACAATCATGGATTTTAACTTTGATAATACAAAAAATAAGTTAACAAATTAGCGACTAGACGAAAAATTAGTCGGCTAATTAGAGACTAGACAATAAATTAGTCGACTAATTAGTGACTAGTAAACAAATTAGTCGACTAATTAGTGACTAGACAATAAATTAGTCGACTAATTAGCGACTAGTAAACAAATTAGTCGACTAATTAGTGACTAGACAACAAATTAGTCGATTAATTAGCGACCAAATTTAAAAAAACATGTCTTGCCTATGTGTCTAGTTGTTGACATATAAGTGTAGTCGAGCGGGGGATACTTAACACCAGATCTTCCAACTACAAACCCTTGTCGGTATCCGTGGTGTAGCGGTTATCACACCTCCCTAGGACGGTTGTACCTCCCGCTGCTTGAAAATGTTCTTAGTTTCGTGCATTCCTTTTGAGAGGAAGTGATATCCTCGAAAGAAGCGGTGGGACGGAAAGAGAACGCCGCACAACTCCCTCTGCCCGTAGAAGACGCACCGAGCACCGCCAGAAGGCATTCGTTGATCTCCGAATACCTTGTTACAAAAACTGTTTTTTTTATCTAGTGTTAAGTAATTGCATTGTCTAACCGGCCTATTGATCTAATGGGGGGCATCCTGATTGGTCAGCACTCGTAGGTTAAACCTCAGATGGATCTTTATAGAACGTGATGGAACTAAATATAAGATTAATATTATTTATATTTTTTCTAAAACAGAGTCTCATAAGAAACAGTGGAGCCAACCACCATTGATACATCTACAAAATTTTCATCTAAGGTCATTTGATAACTTTAAAAGATAAACTCTGTCTTTTGAAAGTCGTGGCACAGCAGTCATGTGAGGGAATGCTGCCAGCCTTTACTATTAGATTCCCCTAAAGTCCTTAATTAGCGGGTGGTGAAAAATTCTAAGGGTAAAAGTATAGAAATAAAAGACATCTTAGATATGTACCTGTCATGGCGGCTACTCTCTTACGACTATGGCTGCGGTCCGAATTGTGCTCACAGCACTTACGACATTAAACTGCTAACGTGTGGTCCGATTTAGTGAGCGCGCCAACGTCTGTTAGCAGTATTAATAATTCGGACCACTTGTGAGTGTGCTTACAAATTCAAAAAGTTGAACATTACCTAACAGAACATTTTTTGACATAAACATGAGTGGAGTATGTGCTGTAGCCGATGAAGATGGTAAAATGCTTGTATTTCAAGCATTTTCCGCAATCGAGGAAAGTCAATTCAAATAAATGGCGCAAAATAACGTCAATGCTCACGGTGCTAACGATCCGAACCGTCAATACTGTGAGCACTAGGTAGTGACGTCACATGTGACGTCATAGTATCCACAACGCTAACGGTGAGCGTGAAAAGCACGAATTGGACCGCACGTTGGTACGCTATGAGCGCTGTGAGCGTGATTCGGACCACGGCCTATAACTCATTGATATTAAAAGCTTCGATTCTGCTGATCTGCTCCACAAAATTCCTTCACCTTCAATATTATTTCTCGACTAGCGCTTTTAACAACTTCTGGCACCGTTGTTAATAGGGCGGGCATATAAGTAAAACACGCAATAGCAATGAACATAACAATGACATTTGACAACTACAAATATGGCCGACCTGTCACATTAGTTTCATTCATTACCGTGGGCATTTTTTCGTGAGACGGAGTATACCTTACTCTTAGTTTCACAATATGTACATGCGTTTGAATTGATACAAATCCGATTGGTTTTTATGCTAATAATTTCATTAAATTTAGACAATTATAAGGCATTAACTTTCCTATTCCATTAACAGACGAATTTGCTTTAATTTTGAGTTTTAAAGTGTTTTCTAAAGTTTTACCATTTATTTTATTTATTTATTTAGAAAATATCTGATTAATCTATTGATAAAAGAGAAAAATAGAGGCAAAATAGTTTTTTTATAACTTTTTGATTTTTAAAACAAAAACACGCGAACCATGATCATATTGAAGTCCACAGCTGGACATGGGTTTCCCAATTACGCGTCACTGGCTTTTATAAAACATGCATAGAAGAAATACTAATATCGAAAAAGATAGGTCTTTCATACTTAATTTAAGCAGAAACTTTTTACATTTTTTTTTCGCCTTTTTTTATACCGTTCTAAGGTGATGCCATTTTAGAATTATCTACGTAGTTCACTAGTGTTGCCAATAGTTAAATTAAGTCTCACCATACTCAACATCAAAATCACCAGCGAATCCCTGACTTAATATTCGCAAAATTTTCCATTCAATATTTTTTTGTTGCTATGAAAAAAAATAATGACATAATCATCAACAATCAACATACATATAGTAAATCTTACCATGTGGTGACAGGTTAAAAATATTAAGTGTCATCACACCTGTTCATCCAATGGATGCCGTAAAAGGTGACTAAGGGAGCAAACTGCGTAGGTCAGCATTCAGCAGTTGACTATTGATGTATAATGTATGTATTGTATGTAGCCAATTAGTAACAGTATGTATTTAAGGGTTAAAGGATGTTAATGATGATTGATGACAGTAAATCAACAAATATAGCTTATAGTAAGCCACTTGGTTCGATTCTCGGTTCCTCGCATCCAGCTCCTGGCCATAATCTTTTGTAAGTCATCACTCCACCCGGCCCGTGGACAACAATATGTTACTCAATTTAAATTGAATTGGTCTTTTGCAGATGAATCGATTTCAACTGTCAGTTTGAGAACGAATTGAAGCATATTCTTAACTTAACAGATAAAAGATTAAGATATATTCTATTCTTGTTTGTTCTTGTCTTATGTGTCATGGAGAGTGCTCTGAAGAATTGTTTGGACTAGTCTCCCTTTGAAAATTCTACGTTCTACAAAACTTTCATCACGCCGCGACTGTACACATTTCAAGAAACTTTTTGCCTTACACAATCTGTGGAACAAATTATGGCCTGAGGTGTTTTCAGAATGAAATGAAACTTTTAAAAGTTCAAGGAAAGAGTGTACCTACTGCCGTTTTGAAGTTTCACAACACAGTTACGACTAGCTGTGACACTTGAGTTGCAGACGTATTCATTTTTCATCCAGAGACCAGTCTCCTTCTTTGCTCCTGACCTGTTGACCGGTCTTCCTTGATGATAAAATTAGTCTCTTTACCTTAGTCTACTTGACCCAGTTACCATGTTAAGTTCCACCATTACCAAGTCAAATTCTCAAAGGTTTCTTATAGTTGGTAAATCAAGATTGTTGCCTTAGATCTCAAATATTCTTCTCGCTGAATCAAAGCTACACTGCGTAGTTTCTGTTAATGTGACATTGAGTATTAGCTAAACTAACAAACGGAACAGTTAGCGACAATTCTTGTAACTGCAGTGAGAATACGTGTGGCAATCCTGTATTATACACACGACAATTATGTGTATTTGAATGTTTCGTTAAGTACTCCTGTTTCTGACTATCCACTCGAATGTAATGCGAAAGTTGTCGTTCAAAACGTTAATAACAATATACAAATATGCTTGATTTGACAGGTTTGTTAGATTTTGAGTGATTTTTTTTAGGGCATTTTCGATTCAGCGAGAGCATTGGCGCGGTTACTGCCTAACATGAGAGGACCCGAAGACTCCTGCAGGAAGCTCTACACGGCAGTTGTGCGGTCAATGGCCCTTTACGGTTCCACAGTGTGGGCGGATACCCTCAAGGCCAGCAACGTCGCGATACTGCGACGACCGCAGTGAGTGCTGGTCATCAGGATCATAAGAGGATGCCGCACAATCTCCTTTAAGGCGGCGAGTCTCCTGGCTGGAATGGGACCTAGAGGCGAGAGCCCTTGAGGCTCTTTATCAGTGGCGCAAGGAGGAACGGGAGTTGGGTCGGAGTCCTAAAACTCGGAATATCGAGAATCAGAAAACCCAACTCCGCCAGGTCCTTGTGGAGGAGTGGAAGGAACGACTTGGACAACCAAGCGTCGGGCACGCCGCCATTGACCGGTAAGACCCGTTATGAAGGATTGGTTCGAGAGGAATCACGGAACCCTCTCATATCAGTTTACGCAGGTGATCACTGGGAAAGGATGCTTCGGAGATCACCTGTGTCAGATCCGAAAGGAGCTGGCAAAATGTCCAGCGTGTAGAGGCGTGACCTTATGTCGGCCATCGGAGTGGAAACTCTCTCGCTCGGTAGCTGTAGTGGTCTCGGTAGTGATCGCGGTCATGTTGCGGAGCGACAGCGCGTGGAACTGCGCCGTCTCCTTCTGCAAGCAAGCTATGCTTGCAAAGGATATGTCGGATAGGAGAGTTCTAAACCTCTCCCGGTCCGCTAGGCCCGAAAACGGGTCCGGTATCGCAGACGACTTGGGCGTCGGAGATCGCAGAATGATCTCCGTCTTCCATAAGCGTAAGCCAGGTGACAGGTGAGGCCATCCGTCACCCTAGCAGAAGCAGGCTAAGATGGTAGCGCGACGGGCTACGGAGCATGCGCTCTTATGGGCTACCCCAAAAGAGGTCATCTGCAAGCCGTAGGTAGATGGCCCGAGGTACGTCGGGGTTCCAGGGATTTCCTTTCTAGGGTACACCTGGTTCCTCTGCTACTGGTAACTGGAGCTGTGTGCAGTTTTTGATCAGTTCGAGTCCTACATAACTACCAGTAGGGGGTATCCGGGGGACTTCCGCACAGAAAAAAAAAAAAATAAAGACATTTTCGATGAAAGTACAATATAATTTGCTGTGGGTGTAGCTTTTACCTAGTGCAAAACATTTTTTTATCAAATTGGAGCAAAACTTTAGAATGTATTGTAACAGCAGGTTTTTATTTAATTTTAGAAAAAATATATCAAATTAAACAAGTGAAGAATCCTTTTTTATAAATGAACAATGTTATGACATTCAAATTGCGAAGTAGAGTTTGACAAAATACTATTCGAGTTGTAACAGTAATGTGACAATACGAGTAAGTAAATATGGATTCACTGAATCCTTTTCTTACGTTATCTTACTTACCTTATTTCAGATAACAAAACCAATACAAAACACAAGTTTTACATTTAAAAAAATATTTGAAAATTAGAACAAGAACTATTTTTATCATAATAGTGCTCATTGTAGCTCTTTTTATTCCTTAAACTATTTTTAAATTAATTACATGAAAATTTAAGAGAAAATTTTTTTAGAACGCATCCATTACCAACTACCCTACTCATCGACAATCACATTATTATTGTGATATAAACCTGGAAAATAATAATATGCCTGTTTATTTGACAGCTTTATGTTTTAGCACTAGCATTTATGTAATCTATGGTTGATTAGAGAGAGACACGATAAGTCCCTTCTTGTAAACAACATACCTGTTAATTCGTCAGCATAATACAAAACATTTGGTGGTCGGTTGAATTTCTCATGGTTTATTTATGTAAGTTCGCAAGTCGGTTGTGGAATGATTAGTGATTATGTCGAAAGTTTCAAGCAAAAGGTCCAGAAAATCTAAATTGACGTGTCGCAATGATGAGTTCGAGGAAAATATGGCAGACTTCCAGGTACCTCCATTTTGTTGAAGTTTTTTTACAGACTTTAAAACTTTTATTACTTATTTTGTTTAACTTCTTACTAATATTTATGTTGACTATAGTATAAAAACGGTTTATGAATACTTGTAACAGTGTTCCTATATTGATTTACTTAAAATTTGATTTGTAAATTAAAAGATGTCGTGTGGGTAGCTGTATTTAAGAAAGGCGTAGCACAACTCGCGTTTGTATATTAAAAAAGCACATTTTAAGTTACTTTCAACTAAACAATACATCAAATTTATAATTTAGAGTAGTTTAAGTTCATTTTATTAATAGTAATTATGACTAAAAAGAAGTAACACCAGTAGAAGAGAATTATTACTAACCTCGCGTGGTGATGACGATTAGGCTGTCAAATAACTCAAATATCTCTTGATTATTAATATTGCACGTTCTTTATATAATATGCTGAATCAGGATTTAAGTAATCTATGACGATTTCCACCTTTCTGTAATGTGTAACTGACATAAAACCACGATTTGTGTTTCTAGTTCTTCACTATTTGAAATATTGACATAAGATGTTTATAAAATGTTGTAGGTACTTTGAAAAATTTAAATTTAATTTTGTTCTCAAACCTACATTACATTTTCTTTATAGAAACATTTATTAAAAGATAACCCATTGTTCTTATTCGCATTATGGTCTCTGCGCATCTCTTTCTATGGTCAATGTATGAAGTTATTTGGCTTCCTTGATTAAATGTCTATAAAATAAAGTAATATTTTATTAAAATTAGATTAACAGCTTAAAGATGGTTTAATAACAATATATATTTAATAAAGAATAGTTTTTTAATTTGATGAGCCAAGTATTTAGTGATTCTGACTGCTAAGCCAAAGGTTTGATTGATTACTGATATTGATATTAGGGGTTTGAGTCCCACCCAGAACAAATCTGTGTGGTGATGTACAAACATGTCCATATTAACCAAAGAACAGTCTCTGTATAGTTTGACATCAGATGGCAATGTGTGAGATACAAATAATTTAAGAAATATTTTGGACATTTGACACAACACCATCTAATTTCAAACTAAGCAGAGCTTGTGCTATGATAACTAGACTGACTGATAGAATACTTATATACTTTTTTATTAACTGACTGATAAAATACTTATATTCTTATTTTGTAAATACATATATTATAGTAAACACCCAAACTTCAAACAAATATTTACAGATCATATAAACATTTGGTCCGACATGGAAATCGAACCAGAGATTTGGTGCACAGCAGTCGCATTCACCATTGAGACAGTCAATATCGATGATATCTTTTTTTAAGAGCTTGTCAAAGTGACTATTCTGCCTAATGAAGTGTGAATAGAATCTAAGAGTTTGCCATCACCATACTCAATGGGAATGCAGACAATGTAGTATAGTGACCAACATAAACGGCCTAGTGAGATGTTTTTTCACGCCCCGCTTGGGGACGTAAAAGACATGACAGTCATGGTGACAGTGTCAGGCTCACACAGTTACCACGATAACTGTCACACCTGCATCAATTGGCCCACGTTCTCGATTATATGCATATAATCATGAACAACAATGAATGACATTAATATATTAGAACTTTAAATTCAATGACATAGTTAAGTGTTTACCTACTGCTGTGCCACCAAGGCAATATGTGAGATGTGTGCAGTTATTATCTTGACAGCCTTGATGGCGTAGCGGTAGCGAAACTGACTGCTGTGCTTGAGGTCTCAGGTTCGATTCCCGGATTAGAAATGTTTGTATGATCCATAAATGTTTGTTTCGGTGTTTTCTATGTATAACATGTATTTATTTACAAAAAAAAAAGTATATAAGTATTCTATCAGTCAGTCTAGTTATCATAGCACAAGCACTGCTTAGTTTGAACCTAGATGACGTTGAGTTGAACACACATTAAATTATTTATTTATTTATTATTATGCTTTAACAAAAAGAATCATATAAACAGTACATCTTAAATCTAAAATAAATTCTATAAATATTCCATTAGGAACAACCTTTAATAGCCCACTGCTGGACAAAAGCTTCTCCATAGAAAGGAGGTCTAGGATACCTTGATAGGGATGTGCAGCATAATTTGCGCCCTTTATCGATTCTCACAGCATCCACAGAATAAATAGGGGTGGCATTGTATTCTTAAGTTGTCATCAAGACAGAAACAATACAAAATGCCCTTCGAATGCTAATTGTATCATTTTTTTCTATGTAATTTTATTACTCCAAAATTGATTTATTTGAGTTATAATACTGTGCCTTTCAATATGACTGTTTGTCTATCATTATCAACAGCCTTTAATAGTCCACTGCTGGACATAGGCCTCTCCTTAACAAGGAGATTTTGCCTCCTATACCAGGTTGACCAGATGGTTTGGTACTGGGTTTGTTTCAAGTATCCCTTCTTTGTGCAGAGATGTTGTCGTGCATATTTTGTTCACTTAGTCACCTTTAAAACCCCATAGGAAGAATAGGAGATATTGTATTCTTAATCCGTCACCACACAGATTCTATCACCACATAGATCTGTTTGACTAACATATCACATATTAAATATACATATTAAATTTCATTTTGTGAGATCGTAGGAGATTTTACAATAATGAGTGGAACATTGCCGTCCGTGTGGTGACGGATTAAGAATATACGGCGTTACCACCCCTGTTCATCCGGTGGGTGTCGTAAAAGGCGACTAAGGGAACAAAGTATGCAAGACAACATCATTACAAAGAGAAGGAAAACTTGAAACAAATCCTATTTCAACCCATCTGGCCAGTGTGGTATAGTAGACCAAAACCTTGCTAAGGAGAGGCCTATGTCCAGCAGTGGACTGTAAAAGGCTGTTGGTGGTGGATCACTCAAAGTGATATGTAGGCATTGGTACGGAACTTGCTTCATAAAACTACTGGAAAGAAACCTCCATTTCAAATATCATTCCCACTAGTTTCATGTATGCAACTAATAAAGACTAGATGGACCTGTTGGTCTAGTGGTTAACGGCCCTAACAGTTAAGCTGGAGGTCGTGAGTTTGATTCCCACCAAAGACAAATATTTCTGTGATGAGTACGGTTATTTGTTCTGTTCTTGGGTGTAAATTGTCTAAAATATGTATGTATTTAGAAATATTTTTGTATTCTGGTGAGCAGTCTGGTTACCGTACCCAGGCTCTGCCTAATTTGGAATTTATCAGCCATGTGTGAGGCATGTGATTTATTTATTTAATGGGTTACAAAAGTTTCGTGCGGAACTTACTACATGGAACTACTTGGTCTAAAACGAAATGCTTGACCTACTTAAATGATTATTTTTGGTAGGTGTACGAATAGGTCTTGAAGTATTTTGCACCCTTCTACCCCCTCCCCTAAGATGCACAAGAAGTTAGCTATTTTATTATTATATTTGTTACATTTGTTGTATATGTTTGTCATTTTTTTTTATTTTATTTTTAAAAAGGAACTCTCACATTAGTAATATATCCTGTGTCACGGAGGACTTTAGAAACATACAAGAAACGGACACAAAGAACACCCAGACTCAGAACAACAATTTATGGATCTCACAAAGTGTTGTCCCATGTGAGATTTGAACCCGCAACACTCAGCGCAGTAGAGAGTGGCAACCGCTTAAACGACTTTTTTTAACATATGGTTACTCCTCGGGCCGTCACCCCACCGGGATCTACGGCGGGGTGGTGTGTCGGAATGGGACCGGCTAAAACCACACGGTGTGCCACTCTGCGCCTGACATAGGAGGGATCCGGGAACAGCTGTTATTACGACATCCAGAACCGCTTAAACCACTAGGCCAACCGTGCAGTCAAACCAGTGACGGGTCATTGTCTCACCCGTTCACTGTTTATGGAAATTTAAACTACATCTAAGTGGCAAAAGCTTCAAATTTTGAATACAATTTTGTGTTTAGCTTATAAAAGTGAAAACACTCAAATGAGCTTTCCAATAATTTATATTAATATTATAAACACACACTTCATTGTTTGGTTGAATGTTCTAAAGGGGCATTCAAGCATTACGTAACGCAATTTTTGAAGATTTTTGACCCTCCCTCATTCTTATGTAACGCGCCGTTACGTTTTTATATATTCCCCATCCCTCGCCGTAAACGTTACGTAACACTAGTGTACGATCACTTGGGGTGACCAACAGGGTCACCAACCTAAGAGATTTTAATTCTCTAGTTTTCTTATTTAAACAAAAAAAAAAACAATGCTACGTAACGCTTGGAAACCCCCTCCCGTCCATGTAACGTATCGTAACGCTCTACAAAACCTCGTTGCGTTACATAACACTTGAACTCCCACTAATCCAGGAACTATTGATTCAGATTAAAAGTCTTGGATGTCATCAACAGCTTTTAACAGCCCACTTCTAGGCATAAAACTCTCTTTCGAAAGGAAGTTTAGTTTACTATACCACGTTGGAGAGATGGATTGGTATAGTTTGTGTTCAAGTTTTCTTTCTTTTTGCGGTGATGTTGTCCTGTGTACTTTGTTCCTTTAGTCGTCTTTTACGACACCCATGGGATGACAAGGGGTGGTGACATTCTTAATCTTATCCGTCTGTCATCGCACAGACAGTCTTGAATGCCTCTAGTTCTTGTATGTCTTATTTATCAAAAGAAGCTATGTAAAATATACATGAGACGCTATGTAATATGTTTATGTATCTACAAAATTACTCATGTAGTGTATATTTTAATTGATAATGTAACCTCTGTGCATCTCCCTTATAACATTTCTATACCACCCTAAGGTTGACTGGAAGAGAATGCCTTGGGCATTAAGTCCGCCGATCTACAAAGTGCATAAAGTCTAATAAATAATAAATAAAATAACATGATGGTACCACCAATAGGCACCGATGTTCAAAGAAAATCATATCTATTATAAAAATCATGTTTTATCTTTTCAGAAATCGTCAAATAATATTACGAGTACAAAATCAAATCCTAAAACCCCTCTCGCATCAGCAGCACAAACATACGACGACTTTGAAGCCCTAATTGATTCACAAAAGAAACCCAAAGAAGTCAAACCTCCAAGATTGGAATTTTCCGTTACCGTAGCAGTTGAAGAGTTTAATGAAGATAGCTCAGATTTAATTATAGTAGAAACAAATGAAGAGACGGCTGTTGATTTAATATCCTCAGATTCAGAAATATGTGAAACCCTTGAAGATAAAGATACGAACAGACAGGTTTCTGAATACGTAATAGATTTACCCAGTAAGTTACAGGAAGCGTTAGTCTTAGATAGAAATAAAATACTTGAAGCTACAAATGAAATATTGAAAAATCCAGGGAACATAGCTGATAAAATTCTCGGCATTGAAGTTAGAAATTGTATTGGACAGTATCTGACAAGTTTCGTAAACAAATTCGAAGCTAAAATTCAATGTGTGTTCCTCAAGTGGTTCGATTGGCAAAAATCTATTGAAATAAAATTCAGAAGTTCACCCTTATTCTACAAGTGTTATATTTGTAAGAAATCTTGGTGGTACTTCCATGATTTTCGCGAACATTTAAAAGGGCATGCTGATTTCCAACTGGACTTAGAGGAATATACGATGCATGAAGCAAATATTGTCGCTTATTTAGATCTTGATAATATTGGTGAAACGGATTTTGATACTGAGGGAGATTGTCCGAAATGTGGTTACGACTTTACTTCGCATAAACTGTCTACTAGAAGGAATTCGGCTTACATATGCAAAATAACCAACTGTAATAAAATATTTTTCACATGTTTTACTTTGAAAACTCACGAATATATGTTCCACACTCCAGATTTAACATTTCATGAGATACTTGAAACGAGAAAACGTATTTTTTGCAAAGTTTGCAGCCTCGTTTTCTATACACAAGCGTCGTATCAATCTCATGTCAATCTTATGCACACTGTTCGGTCAGATCTGGTCGTTCCCGTGAGGTTGAATAAGTGTCCCTTGTGTAATAGCAAGATTTTGTTAGGGATGTATCATGTTTGTGCAGAGAAAAAAAACAGATTGCTGTGTGGGCATTGCTACCGAAGTTTCCAGAAGGATAAGCAGCTTAGAGCTCATATGGCTGCCCAAAACGGACTATATAAGTGTCAGATCTGTAATGAATCCTTGCCAAGACGGTGTCTGGAAGCAGAACATCTGATGAAACATACGGATAAATTTGTAATTGTGAAGAAGTGTTTGATGTGCAAAGATTTTACGGTGTTTTTGGATCACCAAGTGGCTTTTGATCATGTATCGGTTCATTTAAATATGGTGTATGAAGGCAGCAACTACAAATATATAAGCAAAGTGAGTATACTATTATCTTTTCAGCCAAAAGATATCCACTGCTGGACATACCTCCTAAAATTGTCCAAAGATCACAATAAAAAATTTGCAATAATTTAAATTTCTACCGAAACTCTATCCCCTTAAAACGAGACAAAAAATACTTAAAGGTGTGAAAATATATCATCATCATCATTAACAGCCATTTACAGTCCACTGCTGGACATAGGCCTCTCCTTAGCAAGGAAGTTTCATCCTACTACACCACGCTGGCCAGACGGTTAGGGTTTGTTTCAAGTTTTCCTTCTCTTTGTAATGATGTCTTGTATACCTGGTCCCTTAGTCGTCTTTTACGACACCCACGGAATGAACAGGGGTGGAAACACCATGTATTCTTAATCCGTCACCACACGAACATAGACAAAATACAATAAGCGTCCCATCGGATTCTGAGAGTGGGGTATCAGAGAGATGGCTGGTCTCCGTTAAAGCTGGCCGCTGGAATCGAAATCGGCTAGAAATGTCATTTAAAAAAATCTACATAAGTATTCATCAGTCAATCTAACTGTCATAGTGGCAACTGCTTATTTTGAAGCCAAATAGCATAGCTAGTATTTTGTATTTATTTCCAACTAGCTTACCCCGCGAACTCTGTTCCGCCTTAGAGGCAATAAATAAGCAGATTTTTTTTTACTTAAACCCGTTCTAACGTACGTACTTAAAAGTATCCTATGTCCGTCTCCTGGTTCTAAGCTACCTCCCCACCAATTTTCAGCTAAATCCGTTCTTCCGTTCTTGAGTTATAAGTGGTGTAACTAACATCACTTTCTTTTATATATATAGATTTCTTATTTTCAGATTTTGATCCCAAAATCGTGTCTCCTACAGCACTTGGAACCCAGAATAGAAATTAAAGGTGAGTTGCACGTCATATATATTTAAATAGATGTAAATACATCTTACCTTTTCTTCCATGTGGTGAATACATGGCAACATCATCATCATCAACAGCCTTTTACAATCCACTGCTGGACATAAGCCTCTCCTTAGCAAGGAGGTTTTGACCTAATATACCACGCTGGCCAGGCGGGTTGGAATAGGATTTGTTTCAAGTTTTCCTTCTCTTTGTAATGATGTTGTCTCGTATACTTGGCCCCTTAGTCGCCTTTCACGACACCCACGTGATGAATAGGGGTGGTAACACTATGTATTCTTAATCCGTCACCACACGAATCTACTATCTAGGAAACAGTACTGTAAAGAAATGGAAAACTTGACTCAAGGTCTATAATAACCCGCCTGACCAGTGTGTATGCCAAAACCTTCTTGCTAAGGAGATGCCTAAATCCAGCAGTCAGCACGCAGCTCTGAGCACGTGTTCTGATATCCTGATTTATACAGGTGGTCTGTGTTATCATAACAGTATTTTCTGAACTTTCTTTTACATAGACATAGTAGCAGATGTTCATATGTACCAAGGAGGGTGGGTCAAGAGGGTGCATCTAAAACCTGCTTGAAAAAAAAATACATATTTTTAAACTTATTTTTTCTTTTAAATTTCATAGGTGTAATAATTCTATATTTTATATTAGTAAATACTGTGTGTGGATATAGATGTATCCCCCTGAAAATAATTCTGGCGACACCCACACAGATGTCATGTCATAGTGATGTCTGTAACAGGTACTACAATTCTTGACGGCCTCGGTGGTGCAGTGGTAACGTATGCGACTGCTGTGCTTGAGGTCTCGGGTTCGATTCCCGGGTCGGACTGAATGTTTGTTATATCTGCAAATATTTGTTTCGGAGTTTAAGTGTTTTCTTTGTATAATATGTATGTAAAACAAAGTATATATGTATTCATATCAGTGGTCTAGTACCCATAGCTCAAGCTCTGCTTAGAGTGGGACTAGATGGCGTTGTGTGTCATATGTCCCAAATATTTATTATTTATTTATTTATTTAAAAACATCTGTTTATGATTTATATTATTAAAGGGCCACCAGTCCACGTTCAGGCCAAGATTGGTCGATGTCCTTTACCATATTTGTGTCGTCTGAAAATAACACTTTAGCGACATCTCATGTCGTACATAGTGTGTTAGTTTATCTGTTTTTAATATTTGTCTTTTTATTTTACTGCTGCATTTCTCGGAAGTTAAAATGAAGTCTTTGGGAAGGTAAAAAGTTTAAAAAAATATAAATAATTTTTAAAATATTTTTAACTCTCAACTTATCATACACGCACACACACACACGCATGCTCGCCCGCACGCAGGCACGCACGCACACAAGCACACCCACCGCACGCGCTCGCACACGCAGGCGCACACGCACATACCTAGCCGCTCTGTACTGCACTAAGTGTTATGGGTTCAAATCCCACACTGGACATATGCCTAGCAGGATATATTCCTAATGCGAGCGTTGTCTTTTTAAAAGAAAATAAAAAGAAAAAAACGTTTTGTTAGTCGTACCAAACGTTGGTATTATCTTCAAATATTTGTTTCAGATTTTACGCGTTTTCTTTGTATTTGCAAAAAGTAAATTCATAGTAAAAATTCAATTTAATTTAAAACTAGATAGTGTTGTTCAATATTTATTCATTTATTGAAGTAAAACTTCTTTAGAATCGTGATTTGAAAATCGATGAAACGGAAATGCGTTACGATAAATAAACAAACACATAAATGTAACTAAGAGAAAGGGGAGAGAATGAGATAGATATATTATACAGTATTTTATACCCACTCGTCAACTTGTGCAGTGGGATAGTGGAACCTATATTGGGCTTGCTCCTGGTCCCAGCGTTCTACGTGTATACTTTTTTTTTCTATATTAAGAGCCTACCGAAGTGACTCTACTCTGTCTGATGGAAAGTATGAATAGAATCCAAGAGTTGTGGTCACCATACTCATTGTAAATGCAGACAATGCAGTATGGTGACCCACACTATGCCGGCCTAGTGAGATGTTTTTCACACCCCGCTTGGGAACGTAAAAGACATGACAGTTATATAAAGCTACTTTTCAAAAATTTCCCTGTGCATTGTACACTTTTTTTAATTTTAATTCTTATTTTTAAGAGAATAAGGTGTATAATACACCACTATATACTACATATATACAAAAATAATGTTTAACTATATATATACAAAAATAATGTTTATATTTGAAGCAAACATCGCATGTTGAATGTGGCGACAAGATTTTTATCGATAATAAGCTGTGTTTTATAATTAGTTTTAATTTTAACTTCTTCGAGAAGGTGTCTAAGTAAATCATATTTAAATGAAAAACATGGAGATTCAGAACTTACCAGATTGTCCACTAATAAAATTGGGCAGTTTATAGACTATGTATGGTGTAGTGAGTGTTTTAAGCGGTCAGTCCTTAGTGTTGACAGTTCGAAACTCCACTAAATATGATCCACATATTGTTATTCTGAGTCTGGCAACTCTGTGTGTACTCAAACACAGTTATTTATAAATAGATCAAATAATGAAACTTGGTCATTTTGATGTTTCAGAAGAACCGAATGATGTCATTTTAGCTCCCGAATTAAAAGTTGAACAAGATATCATAGACAATTTTGAAACAGACGCAGATGATGAAAACAAATTACAAATCAAAGAAGAAATCGATATCCACGAAGATTTTGAATCGGAACACGTGAAACAAGAACTAGTGCAAAAATCAGAAGCAAACCCCGATATTTCAAGAATTTTCGGCATAAAAATCGAAGCAAGCGATATGAAGGAAGAAATGCAGGTCGACGAAGAATCAGAATATGAAGACGACATTATAAAACTAGATTTCAATTTCCTGGACACGATGCAAGAATCCGTTGAATATTCCACGCAAGATTGTATATTAAAAGTAGAACATATTACAGAGGGAATCCAGAAAGAGACTGATGAAACACAAGACGACGAAGACATGCAAAATGATGAGGAATATTTGGAAGATGATGTAGAAGAAATCGTAGAAGAAAATGAGAACAGAAAGCAAAATAAAATGCCTAAAATTTATAGGTGCAAACGATGTGGTTTTGACGCGACCCATAGAGAATATAGAGATCACATTCAATCACATTGCAGCGAGAAAGTGTACGAAAGGCAAATTTATATGTGTACGAAATGTTCGACCACATTTGAGAAATTTAATAACTTTATTGATCATTTTACCGACCATAATCTCGATCCGTTATCTTGCCCGGAATGTTTTAAATCCTTCAAATCTTACAAAACTATAGAAACACACATAGACACGCATATAAGGATGACGTATGTGACAGTTCAAACCGAGTCGGGGTCTAAGAAGAAAGCCTTTTTCTATTACAAGTGCAAACTTTGCGAGGAGACCATAGAGAAGGTAAACTTCTTTCAGCATTGGGTTGGGCATTTGACATTTATAGAGAAGACAGACGATGCTCCAAAAGACGCTGAAGTATTGGAGGGTAATCGAATTAACAAGGAGATGTTGGATGAATTATTGGGTAAGTTTTTGTTTATGGTACGCGGTTATAAGTATTGGTTAAATGGCCGGATGCCGTAGTGAGTTGTGTAATGGATTGCTACGCGGTCGCGGGTTCGATGCTCGTTAAAGTTAAATATTCGTGGGTATGAACATTTAATGTTTGAGTTGATCCATCCCTAGTCTAGAAGTGGCGAAGTTAACAAACTTGACACAAACCTTTTTTTGTTCTAACATGTGGAAACTCCTTCGAACCTTCACCCCACCGGGGGGTCTGCTGGGTGGTGGGTTAGAAGCGGACCAACTAGAACCATACGCTGTGCCGTTCAGCGCATGGAATAGGAGGGATCCGGGTATTGCTATTATTAAGACATCCGGATCCCTCCTAGAGCCCTCCCGCACTGACGTGGGCATCGTCTACAGATGAACTCTCTATTTAGGCGACGTACGGCACACGCAGACGTCGCCGGTTGGAGGGGAAATCCCGCCCCCTTCCGTAACTTGACACAAACCACGTCTCGCCATCGTGGTATAGTTGTGGCGACTTCCACGTAACTGCAAACAGAAAAACATACTACAGCCCACTGTAGAGGGACGGGTGTCATATGTCCCTTCGTCACAAAGGGAGGATCTTCCGACTAGGCGAACTGTTCCATTCCTGGCGGGCCACGGCCCAACAGTCGATGTTGGGATGTCGTATATATTTTAATCATTACGAGAATCTCTATTTCGCGATATAAGTTCATTATACTCCGTAGTTCCACGTATTTTCGCTAGATGGCACTGTATGTGAAAGTCGCCACATATTAAACCAAAACCTTTCAAATGCGCCACCTATGTCCAGCACTATAATACATGAATTTTGTAATTTTTTCAGAGCGTCTCCAATCTCCAAAGCCAATTTCCAACCTAAGAAGGGGATGTCCCATCTGCGTAAGACATTTTAAAAGAAAAAACGACTATAAACGGCATCTTGTTGAGCATCTGCTAAGCCACGCATATTCTCTCCACTATCTATATAAACATTTAAAGTGTCAAATATGTGAACACGGTTTCTACAGGCCAGACGACTATAAGAAACACATGCGCGATCATGCCGAATTGCGTGATTATAAATGTCAAATTTGCGATAAGTTTTTCAGCGATTCAAGTAATTATAGTAAACATATAAAATTGCATAATAAAAATGCATACACTTGTGATATTTGTAAGAAGAAATTTCAAGCGAAACATTCGCTTGAGAAGCATATTGTGGTGAGTTTTTTTTTTCATCCGATCTCTAAATACGCGTTGAATCGCGCTACATGACTGCACGGTTAGCCTTGTGGTCGCCACGCCGCCAAACTGAATTGGGTATTACTAGAGGAGGCAGCTATCATTTACTCTTGGCTGACTCCGCGGGCCCCGACCGAGGAGGTCAACATGGTTGATACGATTACGCAGATTTGCGATGCGGTTATGTCGTCGACCTCTACGGAAAGAGGTCTACTGGTGGTCCCAGGAGTTGGCAGACCTCTGTGTGGCGTGTACTAGTGTCCTCGTGATCCTGTCTCAGGCGCAAAGTGGCACACAGTGTGATTTTAGTTGGTCCGATTCCGACACCACCCCGCTGTAAACCCCGGTGGGGTGAAGGCCCGAGGGGGTTTCCAAACGTTAAAAAAAAACCAAGAAAAGTGGTTTAAGCGGTCGTCACGCCGCTCTCTACTGCGCTGAGTGTTGTGGGTTCAAACCCCGCACAACATCAACTATCCACAAATTGTTGTTCCGAGTTTGGGTGTCCTTTGTGTTTCTTTCATGTATGTTTGTAAAGTTCCCGCGACACAGAATTTGTTTTTTGAAAGTTGTTGTTTGTTTGTTGAAAGATAAGAGAAAAAAAACATGTTTCCCGTTTTCCGGTCGGTCTACCGGTCAGTGATCCGGACTCCTAAATCAGAAGTGGTTGGACTCAAACCCAGGACAAGTCTTTGTATGATGAACTATGGGCTAATATTATAATCTGTTAAACAACCTTTTTTATTTTTTTTTAAAAGAAATATCCTGTTACTTCTAATACCTCCAAGAACATGCGTACAAAATTTCATGATGATCGGTTGAGTAGTTTTCGCGTGAAACCGTAACAAACAAACTTACATTCCCATTTCTAATATTAGGAGCATTTTTGGTAACCGTATTGGCATTCGTAATGAGTGCCCACACAAAAGACTTGCCTAGTATGAGACCACTGCATTTAACAAATACTGTATATTTCTTTTGGCTTATATTTTATTCTTTCCAGATTCACAACACGCAGAAACCAATATTCTGTATGCCGTGCAAAAAGACATTCTTCTTAGAGTCAGCTTATAAGAAGCACTTCAGAGTGGTACACTCAAAAGAGGGGCAGACATTTGCTTGTAAGATATGCAAAGTAAGGTTCCGGAGATTAAAAGATAAGTGGGACCATTTATGGCACGTCCACAAGGAGCGGAGTCATAAGGCAGACTGTCCTAAATGCTCAAACTCTTACAGAAAGTTTCGCGATTTAAAAATGCATATGAAGACTGAACATTTGACATATGTCAGAAATCCTAGGGTGAGCTAAATTTTAATATTTTTTTTATATCTAAACCTACCAAAGTGACTCTATTCTGCCTGATGGAAAGCATGAAAAGAATCCAAGAGCGGTGGTCGCCGTACTCACTGCGAATGAAGACAGTGTAGTATGGTGACTCACGCTATGGCGGCCTAGTGAGATGCTTTCTCACGCCTTGCTTAAAGGACTCGAGATCGTAGTGGTAGGGAAACACGTAATATTGATAAATAATAAAAAAGCAAATTATAACCATAAAGTCTATGTAGAAGATTTCGACGTTCTATCGAAGCCATCTATCGAAGACACACCGTACTACAGAATAACTACTGATCCTGAATCGCGATATCGAAAATTTCACCCCTTTTCTCTTAATTTTCGAGTGTTCATGGGATGTCGTATTCACTTATAACCCTTAAAATATAGCTTGACATCTATGCATAGGATTCCAACCTCACCCAAGTTGTGCACCTGGCGATCGACGGACGAGGCTCTGGCAAACAAAACATCCGACTTTCCACCTGTTACGTGAGACGACAACACTGACGAAAAGCAAACGTGTTTTATGCCTCTGCCGCCATGGAAACAGGCGTCATTTTATGTAAATATCTCTGTGATAGTTATCACTAATATCATTTTAGAACTTTAAGGTACATTTTATGTGTCGATTTTTATATTTATAATGAGAGACAAATCGCTTGGTTAACATTACGTCAACAGTTCCGTAGCCATCTGTCACAGCGATCAAGTTATATTTTAAGGATTGTAACGTCTGTCGTCTGTCTTCGTTTAATATTGTTTACAACAGGGCCGCCATAATGTCACGATACTGCATTACCCGCATTTGCAATGACTATGGTGACCACAAATCTTGCTTTCCATAAGACAGTCACCTTAGCAGGCACCGAATAAAATAAAACTGTTGTTTGTATATTTTCAGGCACTAGGAAGATCAAACAAGGCTTCAACGCAAGATGTTGATAAAAAATGTATAAACCGAGTATATATTTAACAGGCTTTAATCATCATAACAGCCTCTAATAGTCCACTGCTGGACATAGACCTCCTTAGAAAGGAGGTTTTAGCCTACTACACTACGCTGGCCAGACGGGTTGGTATAGTGTGCCAAATGTTCCTTGCTGTTTTCTCGCAAAGTTTGCTTCCGTAAGGTTTATGAATGGTGACACTTCATGTTCTTAATCTGTCGCCACACGGACAGTCGACTTTAAAATATTAGATTATTATGAATTCAGCTTAAGTATAGTTTACATTTCTATTCTCAATGTGAAATGATTACAGAATGATTAGGAAAAATATAAGTTTTTACACATCACAACGTAGGGCCTGGGTGCCGTACGAATGTCTGTGTGTCTACGTCATCGCCTACTACAGGGATGGCAAACAATTTCCTATGCTGGTCAGTTTTGACAGACGAATTCTCCCGTTTCAGTTAGCGTTAATATTAGTAATTTATTTTTGCAATATTTTAGGATTTTTTCATCTTTTTTTTTACTTTTTTCAACTTTATTTCGCGTCATTGCAATGAGTTTTCTTCTTCCGTTCTCTATGTCTCGTCAGTTTACTGGTGTCATAAAATTTTTCATCCACTGGTGCTAATTTCAGGCCTTCTCGTATGTACTCATCAATAGACAGGGTGAGGACCTTTGCCTATTCTAGTCACACCACACGTCCATCTCAACATTCACATTTCAGATCCTTACAGGACAGCAAGACTGATAATTTTGTATATTTGTCACATAAATAGTGCCTGATTCCTGATATTGTGGCACAAATAGTGCCTGATTTCTGCTGCCAGTAACAGACTTGCCAGGCTATTTGCAGAAGACGACACTGACCACCACCTTACAATCTCTTCTCATACTTCTAATGCAGTTTTTTGATGTGTTTTTCTGTCTTCTGAAATTAGTGCAATAGCGTTCACAGAAAGCGTGTACGTAAGGTCATTATTTTCGATGCAGTTATGATAAGCTGCAATATGAGAGCCTGTAAATATCCCAAAGCTTATCCAATTCATTCTTCTTTTGAAGCCGTGTATTCAACGTGTACTCGTAATGTTAATAATATTATTTTGCCTAATCGTGATAAAGTCCTGAATTCTTAAGTTTCATGTCCTTTCAAATGCGTTGCCACAGTTCAACTGTCAACTTGTGGTGCCGAGGAGAACTAGGTTTTGGTGGATTTGAAGAATTCTTAAATTTGACGATGGGTCAGACCCCTTGAGCATTTTATTTGGTAAGTAGCATCATTAGAAGGAAAAACTAAACGTATTGTACATCGTAACGCTGGACTTAATGAACATTTATTTTATTTTTAATGTTGTTATTACCTTTTGAATCGATCTGCGCGGGCCGTGGACTGGATTATGCCTATGGCTGGTCTAGTACTTGGGTGATGGATGTCTGGTGACAGTCGTGCCACAATACCTCGATTGTGTCGGTCGTGAATCTAATTTTAAAACTTAAGTACAGATTTTATTACTGAACGTTACTTAAGACATGATTCAACGATCCATGTTCAAGTGAGTGATAGCTCATTGTGTAGCAATGTTTATATTGTAATATTTAGTTAAGCAGACAGATGTGATATTTGTTTACGCGAGTCAAGTCTAAACTAGTCTGAAGTAGAGATTTCTATGATATTTTAAAGGAAGTGAACGTGATTTACGATGATTTGTTTCTGAACAAGTTCAAATCGAAAACTGAGATTGGTTTCAACGTATAACGCGTTATATAATAAGATTAATGCTTAAATTTTGATCTGAACCTACAATAAATTTTATATAATCAGTGTTCATGACTTCAGACGTATTTTAATATACGAATCTGAAAGTCTACCTCAAACTAGTTTAGAAAAGGTTTTGAGAAAGATAGGTCGTATATAGTCGTATTTAAATCGGCGTAACTTTTTTTGAAGTTAATTCTATTGTAAAGTAAGTCAATATTCATAAAAAAATATTATTATTATTACTTTTGTAATGTATAAGAGGACGATTCATCTTTTGTTTTATTGTGACAATACGCCAACTGAGACGTCTGTAACCATCCGTGTGCTGTTATCAACTGACGGTAATAGTTGCCAGAACAGAAAAAAGTAGTCAGTGTTGCAGTTTTCAAATAAATTTATTATATAATGAAATTCGTTATGACTTTGGCTCATGTATTTGCATGTTTTTGTTATGAATAAACAGAATTTACATAATTATAAGTAAATGAAATAAATATAAGGAATGAATTGCAAATGAATTATGTTACTAATTTGGTATTAGTTATACAATATTAAAGGATTACTTTTTTTATAAATGTTTATTTTTTTATTTCTCCAACTTTGTTTTTTTTAAATAGAATTTTTAAATTAAATAAATCCTGTGTCGCGGGGGACTTTACAAACATACAAGAAACAGACACAAAGAATACTCAGACTCAGAACAACAATTTGTGGATTACACAGTGTTGTCCCATGTAGGATTTGAACCCACAACACAGCATATTGGAGAGCGGCGTGGCGAGCGCTTAAACCACTAGGCCAACTGTGCAGTCGAACTAATAATTTCTTAAATGAAAGTGTCTCATATGTGTATTATGTATGCACGAATATGGCTGTGTTATATATATGTGTATTGTACATGTATGTGTATTATATATGTATGTGTTTATGTACGTATATTTGGTTATGTATGGTCAAACTAGTCTATGTATACTGAATCCTCTGTCAATTACTTCTTACCCTTAAGTGCACCCATCTCATCTTTGCGTCGCCATATTGGTTGACTGGCAGAAAATGCCTTAAGTCCGCCGATTCCTGTATGTGTGCATAAAGTTGTAAATAAATGAATAATATTAATCCAGCTGAAGCCATTATTGAGATCCCGGGTCCTTTAAGCGGGGCGTGAAAGAGCATCTCGCTAGGCCGCCATAGCGTGGGTTGCCATACTACATTGTCTTCATTCGCAGTGAGTATGGTGACCACCGCTCTTGGATTCTATTCCTGCTTTTCGTAAGGCAGAATAGAGTCACTTTGGTAGGTTGCTATAAAAAAAGCTGCTGCTTTCCACCAAGAAATTAAGGTACCAAGCCTCACCTGTAAGTGGTGAGTCTGGTGATCGACGGACGAGGCTTTAAGAAACAAAAGGTTCTGAATAGCGGCAATAACCTCGCCTGCTATTACGTGGGACCAAAATACTAGGCAATAATGGGCGTTTAATATGCTTCTGTGTACCTCAGCGGGGAAATAAGTGTGTGTGCGTGCGTGTGTGCGTGCGAGCGTGCGTGCGTACGTACGTACGTGCGTGCGTGCGTGCGTGCGTGCGTGCGTGCGTGCGTGCGTGCGTGCGTGCGTGCGTGCGTGCGTGCGTGCCTGTGTGTGTGCGTGCGTGCGTGTGTGTGTGTGTGTGTTTTGGTCTGGTAGTTGGTGATCCTGACTGCCAAGTCGACGGTTATGAGTTCGTTTTCCGTCCAGGAAAAAATTTTTCTTGGGCGTTTTGTTCTGTTTGAGTGTAATTTCGTGTAATTTATTTATTTTTATTTTTTCTATATTAAGAACCTGAAAGTGTTTACTCTGCCTGATGGAAAGCATGAATAGAAGAGTCATGGTTACCATACTCAATGTAAGTGCAGACAATGTAGTATGGTGATCCACACTATGGCGGTCTAGTGAGATGTTTTTCCACGCCCTGCTTAAAGGACCCGGGATCGTAGTGGGAGGGAAACACGTGAGCTGGTAATGAAGTCCAGGTTTTAGCTGGCATGATATTAATTATTTATTTATTTATTTACAACTTTATGCACAAATACATGCATCGGCGGACTTAATGCCTCAGGCATTTTCTGCCAGTCAACCGATTTGCACTTAAGGATAGAGTATTTGATATAAGTAATTGATAGAGGATTCAGTATACATAGACTAGTTTGACCATAAATAAGTAAATATACGTACATAAACACATACATATATAATATACACTCATGTACAATACACACATATACAGCGTGACTGGTGAGATACCTTCCATACTTATGGAGAGTACTCGGTACTCGATTCTCGTTAACTTGATATAAAAAAAATAGGTGCTTATTTTTTATCGAAATCTCTCTAAAAAATAAGTGAAATTTGGATATTATACTCCCTAAGCTCGCCGCACTGTTTACGTTGATCTAGTCACGAGCGGCGTGGCGGCACCCACCCCCGCCCTCCATCCCGCTACATAGGCAACAGCTGTACAGTGTAGGTACCTATGAATTTTGTGTTGATAGCGCGCTGCGCGACACGTGCGGCCGCGCCAAGTATTCCGCAGTTAAATACTGGGCTCTCGGTGTACTGTGTACGAAGTTTACTAAGAAGTTATTTAATATTTCGTTTTTATGTTATTTTATTTCATGATATATGTTCGCATACTATCACGTCCTCAAATATTGAAGGTATCTCACCAGTCAATCTGTATAACACATACATATCCGTGCATACATATTACCAATACGTCCCCACGTAATAGGTATAACAATAATCGTGACAGTGTAAAGCTCACACGTATCACGATAACTGTCACCCCTGCATCAATGGGCCTCCGGTCTCGAACTTTCCAATGAAACACGACAGCACAGATGCTGTCGCTTTAGATTGGTCTTCTGTGGGAGGGTAGTACTACCCTAGTCGAGTCGCCCCGTTCGTGCTGAAATCAGCGTGCCTCTACTACCTGTATGATAGATTAAGTTCTAACATAAAATTAAGTGATGCCTATTCCCCAGAGGGGTAGGCAGAAACAGTTGATTTACACTTACTGCGGTCTTTTGTTCACTTTTGTTTCGTCCACATTTATCAATCGTTGCGTGTATTCTCGCCAGTTCTTGATACTTTTCACTTGGTCCTTATTCAGAATACCACCGAGTTGGTCGGTAAATATTTACTGTGGACGACCTCTTCCGACACTTCCACACCCATTCACTCTTTAAATGCCTTTCGTAACTTTATCATCCAATCTCTATTCGTGACCACTAGGGTAAAACAGGGTAATGGGGGTCACTTAAGCGAGAAATCAAATAAAAATTAATTATAAAACAAAATATTTATTGCAATCGCCTTTAAATATAATATAAATAATATACTATCAATTGAGATCAGTTTCAATCACTTTGGCAATCAACTTTGAAAATTATTCAAGTTTAAAAAAAAAACAGATTTGACTCCCATTACACCGATATGAGGGTAATGGTGGTCACCCTGGGGGCAATCAGAGTCAATGAAAATCTAGCACATATCACAGACATAACCTTGAGCTGAGTTGCCCGCGCTGAGTACCAACATCAGATACAGAGGTTTCATTCGATTCTTGAAGTATTTCTTTACCGCTTTACCTTTACGCTTTACCTTTTCAGGAGTCTTCTTCACAACTTTATTTTTTTTTCCTGACCTCTACCTTTCCATTTCTTATTTTCTTTCTGTGTTTCTCCTATTTTCTTTTCTTTCTTATTTTCTTTTTCTATAAGGTTTTCTTTCAATGGCGTTGAAGTTAAAATTGTTGCATGTTGCTTTTTTCGGCATTGTCTTGTATTAATAATACGTGTCTTCTCTGGTAACTTGATTAAATCATACAATGTAATTTGACTTGAAGTGCTAGGATCTGATGAGTTAATCGCAGACACTGACTGCTTTGGTGTGTTCGGTACTATGGGATGAACTTCTTTTGATGTGCTCGGAACTGGTGATTGTGCTTCTTTCGATACACTGCAAGTGGTACTAGTAATTGGAAGAGATTCATTGCAATCATGGATTGTAATAGTCTCAGATTGGAGAATTTCTGCTGCTAGAAAATCTTCTTCTGTGAATACTTCTGGATTGAGAGGAAATATTCCAGTTGATCCAAACCCTGATTCTCCTTTACTAATAGACGCAACATTATTAAATGCTTTCTTCACCAAGGATGCTACGTCATAAGGGGTTATTTTTTCTACACAACGGCTTTTCATAAATAAATCACATTCTTTTTTGTAAGCTGTTTTAAGCGGCCCATAAAAAGAAACATCCAGGGGCTGCATCCTATGAGACGTGTGTGGCGGAAGAGACAACATATGTATGTGATTAGATTTGCAATATTCGAAAATTGAAAATGAAATATGACTAGCGTGGTTGTCTAATATTAACAGAATGGGTTCATCAGCAGACGGTTTAGCATGCTGTTTGAAGTGTGCCAACCAATCAAGAAACAAAGTCTCATTAATCCAACCGTTGTCTGAGCATTTATAAAGCGCCCCTGCTGGACCATCCTTCTCAAGCAGAGGAGTCATCCTTTTTCGAGAAAAAATAAACATCGGAGGGATGTATCCGCCTGCAGCACTCATAGCACACAACAAAGTTATATTTTTTCCCCTCTCCCAGCTGGTTATGGACCCTACTCTCTTATGTCCTTTTGTAGCCAGAATTGTCCCAGCAGTCTGTACGGTTGAAATGCCGGTTTCGTCGCAATTATAAATGTTTTTTTGAAGAAATCTATGCTTTTCCATCAGTTGAGCAAGTAGATCATAGAATAGACGTACCTCTGTCTTATTAAAGGCTGTGATCCTTTTTATGCTGGTCGCCTCCCGCTTTCTGACAAAAATGTTATTTCTGGTCATAAAAGCATGTAACCAATCACGCCCAGCCATTTTTGAAGCTTTGTTAAAATTGTGCTTTAGATTACAATTTTCAGCATATTCAAAAGCCACTCTTCTAATTTGATCAGCAGTGCAACCATAGAAAATATTGGCCATTTTCTTCACCAAGTTTGCTAGCTCGGCTTCTGCATCAGGACTGAACACAGTGTACCGTCCTAAATGTGGTCCTAAAGTAGAACCTTTCTTTACCCTCTTTTGAAGGCTGGAAAATGGAATACCCATTGTTTTAGCGGCATTTCCTATAGAAGAACCGCTATTAATAAGCTGTAAAGCATTTACCAGGTTATTAGAACACCAGGAAGCCTTCTCAGTTGTCCTAGCTCGTACTTTCGGCATCTAGAAAGAAATACAAACAACGTAGACGCTTATTTTTACATTAAAATTACTGCGGGTTATTGTGATCATTCGTGGGAAATGGGAGTCACCCGACTCTCATTACCCACTTCTACACAAATTAGAAAAAAAATGAATGAAAATAAAACTGTAACATATTAACACGCTAAGAACTGCACATCACAATTTTAAATGTCTAACTAAGCACGTGTGAATGTCTTAATCGTATACTGCAAATTATTCGACACTTACCTTTTAATTTACATTGACGAAAAATTAGATCAGCGGAGCGAAAAAACAAAATACAGCCGTATCTCAGAAGTGCGGGCGCCAACTGGTGCGAGACGTTCGAGGCAACGCCGGGGGGCCAGGGCGGGGTAGAGGGCCTCATTTACGAGTCGCTCTCGTGTACTATTTTGTGGATGTGTGGGTGATTCTCATTACCCACTGACTCTCATTACCCTACTCTCCCCTACATCTTCTTTCAATCTGCAACGTTCTCTTATCATTATATTCCTGACTCTGTCACTAGCATTGACACCACACTTCTTAGGAATCGCATCTCTACAGCCTTAATTCTACCTTCGTGCCTTTTCTGCCATACCCAAGATTCGTTATCATAAACAAGAGCTGGGACCGGCACACCATTGTGCTCAACTAAACGCAACTTCTTAGACACGTTTTCATTTACCTTATTCCTTGAATAAAACCTAAATAAACAAACCCCGCACTTGTTCTACGCTTGTCTTCGATCATAATATTCAAATCAGTCATCCTATTTTCTCTTTCGTTGTCATAATCCTCGTTTTCATACTAAATTCTAATAATAATGTATTTTGACACGGTATAAGAAACTTTACTGTTATTGTCAAAGGGTCGAATATAGATAGGTTGTCGTGCGGTTGCCTTATTTACTTTCGAAAGTGTTTCTTGAAAGCGGTCGTGTTCGAGTACTTAATGTAAGCAGACGTCTCATCGAGCGTAAGACAGTTGAAATTGAGCTACAGTGCGATAAATATCAAAATGATGTGATCGCCGACATCAAGGTGATTATTTCTTGTTATTTGAAGGTTTTAAGGGTGTTAGTATAGTAACATACCTCTTTTAGTCGTCATAAGATTTACTTTTCAAATTAATGGAACCCTTACACGTAATAATATAATTATACACAGACGCATATTTTATAAATACAATACATACACAACACAATGCGTACCTACATATAAACACATACGCTTTTTTTTGTTTTGATTTGAATCGAATAAAACGAATCGTTTCCAACATGGCTGCCATTTACTGCGCGCCAAAATAAACGTGTAATTTATTTAGGTCAGGTGACCCTTTGCAATATTAATGGTACCGAAAACAAAAGGATTGTGACGCAGCTTCTCTATCTTAAATATTTTACGCACGTTTTGTGTTTTCTGATTTAAAATTAAAATTTTAAACTTGAAAAGAGGCATAGACGAGAAGAAAAAGTTTCATTTACCTAATATTTTACCTGTTTCTCTATAATTTTGTGTTCCGTAGTTTAAGCAAAAGAAACAAAATAAGTGTACATGTTATAATACTATATCCTACTTTAAAATTACCTAGATATTTTCAGTGTCTGAATACCCTCTTTTTTTGCTGCACGGAAATCCCCCTTGATACCATCGGTTGGTGGTAACGTGGAACTCGCAACGACTAAAACCACACGCTGTCTCAGGTACCAGTTAGTAGTTGAGAAACTAGGTGCCTTAGTGCCGTAACCTTAGTGAGAAAATCTCTGGAACCTCGACGTACCACGGGCCACCTACAGTTTGTAATTGACCCCCTACTGTGTGCATATGGCACCCCGATATTTCTTTTAATGGAAGCGTTCGTTCCGTAGCACTCGCGTCTCCACCCCAGTTTAATGCCCATAGATATTCTGAAACCTTTTTTTTACGTACTGTGTTAGTATACTATATATGTTGACTGAATTATTTAATTTATTATACAGAAACCGATTTAAAAATAAGTAATATCTATCCGCATAACCATTCTTTATTGTTAGGGCTATACAGACCAAGTCTTTTCATATAAACCTGAGCAGTATCTTATTTTGAAAAGAAAATTAATTCGGCGAATTCCTTGCCAGCTTCAAGTTCATTTATTTAAAAAAGTCGGTCAAGTTTGTTGATGTTGCGGCAACTTCCACATATACAAAAACATACTACAGCGTCATCTAGCGAAGACACATCGCACTACCGAATGAACTACGGAGCAACTACTAATTCTATATCGCGAAATAGAGATTCTCCTGGCGATTAGCATATATACAACATCTCAACATCAACTGTTGGGTCGCGGCCTCATCGCTTCGCCTGGTCGAATGTGTCGGAGGGACATCACATCCGTCCCTCCACAACGTTATTAATAAATATGCTTATGAAAAATAAAAACTTTTTAATATTAAGAGTCTTTAAGCTAAGCCACGAACGGATATAACGTAATTGTTAGGATTCCGATTATCACAACTTGTTGGTGTAATGGTTAGGGATTCTGTTGCTAGACCACGGATCGTTAGTTCGATCCCCACTCAGTTTCAGACAGTAGTAGAGTGGTGAGTTGTAGAGTAGTTAAGCCTCAGAACAAAGAAAGTTTAATTATTAAATTTGATAATTTTGTCCCAGCCGATTTAAGCCTCGACGGCCGGTTTCGTTTCAGCGGGGACCAGCTAACTAGACAGCAGACATTACAGTGCACAAGTATGTGCTTAAACACAGGTACTCTCTGTTCACTCACTCTCACAATCCGATGGGACGGCTATCGTGCACATCCGGAGAGAGATCAGACGCAGAATCGACGGTTCTACGTGTTGCTTAAGAGACATGGGGCTAAGAGTCCAACTTCCAAGCTCCACGCTATTTTTAACATTTTTTAAAAATAGCGCGGAGCTTGGAATCTGATCGCTAGACCAAGGAAGAACATGCGTATATTATATACTTACGTATGTATATACCATGATATATGTAGCAATCACGACAGAAAGCTTCGGTCCTCTAATAATCTTCTCCTTCGTAGTCTCTGCCATACGTCTGAGTTTGTTGGCTTTTTGTGCCGTCCGTTCTTCTATGGAATGAGCTGCCTCACGAAGTCAGGAATGCCCCCAACGCTTTTTCACTCAAAAAAATGAAGCACTATCTATTGTAACAGCTGGCAGAATCAATCAATACATGATTGTCATCTTATATGTACTTGTTATGGTATTTATTTGTCGTCATCATCTGGACATAGGCCTCTCCTTAGCAAGGAAGTTTTGGCTTACTATACAACGCTGGCCGGGTTGGAATAGTTTGTTTCAAGTTTTCCTTCTCTTTGTAGTGATATTTTCCTGAATAGTTTGTTCCCTTAGTCGCCTCTTACAACACCCACGGAATGAATCGGGTCGGTGACATTACATATTCTTAATCCGTTACCACACGGACAGTATTTATTTGGGTATTTATGTATTTATATGGATATATATCTATTTAAGAATACATACTCTTATTATTTATTATTACTCGTATTATTTGTATAAGTATGTGTACTTTATTTATTACAAACCAACATCATCCGGAACGAAGTAGCTACTTCGTATTTTCTCTGCATCACCCGAATGTTGACTGGTAGAGAACGCCTTAGGCACTAAGTCCGTCTATGTACCTAAAGTGCAAGATGTATAATAAAATAAAATAAATACATGTAGCACTCGAGGACTGCTGCGGTAAAGCTATTGCATAGCATTTTTTATCAACTTATGCAATTATAATATTTCGGAACAGCTCGTCGCGATCCGTGCGAACTTCGTACAGTCTACACGCATACGTCTAGTCGCACGCACACAAACACCGTGCCGAAGTCTGCAGAACTGAAACGACGTTAGACGATGTAGGGCTTTCAACACCACACTACTGTGCCGGTTGGAGAGGGGGTGTTAGGTTTATTTTCGTTACGGAATTTCTTGATTCGCCGCGCTCAAAGCCTATAAAAGCTATGCAATAGCTTAAAAAATAAATAAATAAAAGCATCTTTGCAAGTGATATAAGTGCCTGGTGGACACCAAAAAGCTGTCCACTCTTAAGTAGCGTTGGAATTATAGACTTTCTAATGACGACGCTAAATACATCTCTGCCTAACCTTTAGGGATAAAGACGTGGGTATGTGAATGTCTTGATAATTTAAAAAAAAAAGATATTTGTAAGTTATAAATTGAACCAAACTACAATTGTTTATCAGTTACTCGGAGTATTACGTCATCAATACATATAAAATGAATGTTTTATATACAAAACAGAGAATGAAGTACAAATGCAATGTAGGCCGGTCAGGTGTGACAAAAATTTTGACGCACTTTGAGCAGATCACTCATAATTCCAGTTCTTCTGTACATCTTTGTAAACGATCGTATTTGAACCATTATGCCTTAATCTATAAGAATAATTATACATAGCTTGTTATATTTGAGTACTAAGTACATTGTTACCACGAGAGCACGCAATGAATTGTATTTTCTGCGGGAATATTTATATGCAAATATTTGGTGAAGTGAAAATATGCTACTGGAACGCTACCTTACTAAAAGACAAGGTTGTATTTAGTAACATGGTAAGTTGCGTTTAAGATTTATGTTCATTAAATCTTTTAGACGAATTAGCATGCTGCGTTATATGTGTATAATATTACTAGTGTGGAGGGACGTGTGGCATGTGTCCCTCCGACACAAAGGGAGGATCCTCCGACCAGGCGAGGCGATCATGCCTGGTAGGCCACGGCCCAACGGTTGATGTTGGGATGTTGTACATATGCTAATTGCCACGCGAATCTCTATATCGCGATGCAGGATTAGTAGTAGCATTGTAGTTCATTACATTCATACGTTTCGTTCATACTTCGTAGTTCGATGTATCTTCGCTAGATGGCGCCGTTGTACATTTACTTTTGAGTTTATAATGTAGAAGCCGCCACATCACTCCCCTCCAAGACCGGAGGTCGATGTACTGATGAGTCAGCTGTCTATGCTCTGTTGTGGAGCGTGCCAGTGCCAGGAGTGTGTAGTTCCAGTGACTCGGAACTGAGTGCCGCAAGTTCCAGTGAGTCGGAACTGAATGCCGCTAGTCCCAGTGAGTCGGGGCTGAAGTATGCAGATCCCGGTGAGTCGGCATTGCATGTGGTGTGTGGTGCTGCGGTGAAGTCCCCAGTGAGTCGGGGCTGAAGTATGCAGATCCCGGTGAGTCGGCATTGCATGTGGTGTGCGGTGCTGCGGTGAAGTCCCCAGTGAGTCGAGGCTGAAGTATGCAGATCCCGGTGAGTCGGCATTGCATGTGGTGTGCGGTGCGCTGTGCCTAGACACTGATGAGGCCGTAGGGTAACCAAGCTGAAGCGGGCGCGTCCTGCGTGTGGTATCCCTGTTGAGGCCGAAGTTGCTGGCTGGCTGAGACTTGATTACTGATCATCGCTGTGGGAGTGACGCTGCTGCTATTGACTTGAAGGCTGCTTCCAATCACGTCGGGGTCACCACTGTGGAGGGACGTGTGTCATATCCCTCCGACACAAAGGGAGGATCCTCCGACCAGGCGAGGTGATCATGCCTGGTAGGCCACGGCCCCACGGTTGATGTTGGGATGTTGTACATATGCTAATTGCCACGCGAATCTCTATATCGCGATGCAGGATTAGTAGTAGCATTGTAGTTCATTACATTCATACGTTTCGTTCATACTTCGTAGTTCGATGTATCTTCGCTAGATGGCGCCGTTGTACATTTACTTTTGAGTTTATAATGTAGAAGCCGCCACACTAGCTTTTGCTTGCAGCTTCGCTCGCGTAGAATTTGGTTTGCCACATTAAGTTTCTTAACAGATCCTTTTAAATTTTTTTTTTAACATACAAACAATCCTACGGTACATTATCTTTGTGTAACTTCAATGGTTTAGGCAGCGTACGCCAAGATAACTCTCAGAGACCAGATTTTTTTCGGCCTTAATTGACATGTATTGTTATATTACGCCCAAAATTACATAAAATCGTTACAAATTGTAGTCTATATGTTATTGTGATGTATAACATATATTACTGTAAAATTTCATCCAAATCCGTCCAGTAGTTTTTTCGTGAAAGAGTAACAAACATCCATACTCACAAACTTTCACATTAATAATATTAGTAGACATTGTAAATTGCTTTTAGACTTTATATTCATTAAATTGTTTAGACGAATTAGCATGGACTATATTGTGTGTATAATATTGTTAAACGTTTGTGTGTGCGTGTAAAATTTAGAGATATAAATTCCTTAGTTCTGTACAATCTGGCTTCAGGCCCAGCATTCTTAGCGCCCTCTTTAAAGTGACTTATAGATGAAGTGCGGAGGACACTAAGGTACTTGTCTTAGCGGACTTCTCAAATGCCTTCGACACCGTCGATCACGAACTCCAATTAGCTATCCTCACACATCTAATGATTCTTTCAGAGATATTTACGCTGATTTCAGTAAGAACGGGCCGGCTCGATCGAGGCGGTACTACCGTCCCACAGAAGATCAACCTAAAGCGACAGCATCCGTGCTGTCGTGTTTCGTTGGTGAGTGTGAGACCGGAGGCTCATTGATGCAGGGGTGACAGTTGTTGTGGTAAGTGTGTGCAATGCCACGATGACTGCCATGCTTTTTACGTCCCCAAGCGAGATATAAAAAGACATTTTACTAGGCTGCCTTAGTGTGGGTCGCCATACTGCATTGTCGGCATTCGCAATGAGTATGGTGACCACAACTCTTGGATTCTATTCATGCTTTCCATTAGGCAAAGTAGAGTCGCTTTGGCAGGCTCTTAAAATGAAAAAAAAACCACTGGAATGGTTCTCCTCCTATCTTCAAGGCCGACAGCAGTGTGTTCGTATTGAAAACTTATCTTCAAGTTGATGCAACACTACTCTGGCGTCCCTCAAGGCGGTATATTATCCTTTTTTCTCTCCGTAATATTTGTTAATCTCATCACACAATATCTTTTGTGTGTGTATCACCTGTATATTGAGGATCTGCAGCTATATTCATACGCTAAGGAGGTAAAAGAAGGTATCAACTGTCGTATGGAAGTACATTACATTTAAAGTTAAAAATAAGAAATAATACTTGGTAATATCATAAATGCGAATGGAAGTTTCTTTTTTACGGTTTTACGCGAAAACTACTCAACCGATTATCATGAAATTTTGAACACATGTCCTTGGAAGTATTAGAAGTAATATAGGATACTTTTTATTGAAAAAATATATATTTATTTAAAATGATCTGTTACGAAACTTAAAGTGGCAGGCCAAATTCCACGAGAATAACATAATTATTACGGCAATCACTAGTTTGAAGTAAAATTGGAACATTATGAGTGTGTTTTCAAATATTTTCATGTTTTTATAGTTGAATGTTTTCTCTGCGGCGTGTTGAGTGCGTTGGAAGTGCATTGGGGTGCGAACCCTCGCCTGCTGGCCCTGTGAACTAAATACACGGTGCATTCATGGGGTTAGTAAAGTACTATTGGTTTAATACTCACTCGAAACTATACTTCAAATCCGTTTTTTTTTCTATATTAAAAGCCTGCCTAAGTGACTCTACTCTGATGGAAAGCATGAATTGAATCCAAGAGCAGTAGTCACTATACTCATTGCAAATGCAGACAATGCAGTATGGTGACCCACACTATGGCGGCCTTGTGAGATGCTTTTTCACACCTCGCTTGGGGACGTAAAAGGCATGACAGACATCGTGACAGTGTAAGGCAGGGTCACAGTTACCACGATAACTGTCACCCTTGCATTATTCTTTATAGAAAGTGTCATAAACAAACTTAAAAAAAAAACAATAACAATCCCCCGCATGGTGACGGATTAAGAATGCAGAGTGTCATATCTCTTTTTATCTGGATGTCGTAAGATTCGACTAAGGGAGTAAAATGCGCAGGATAACATCGCTGCAAAGAAAAGGAAAACTTGAAACAAATCTTATACGAACCCATCTGGCTAGCGTAGTATAGTAGGCTAAAACCTCCTTGCTAAGGAGAGACCTATGTCCAGCAGTGGTCTGTGAAAGGCTGTTGATGGTATAGATCAAAGATAATTACATTTCCTTATTCTAAACTCAACTACTACGAAAATTGCATAAAAACAATTTTGAGTAATTTCAATTGTGTTTGATATTGGCATAGGTGTCACCATTTAGCATAGCATACTAGGTCAGCGTGGTATAGTAGACCAAAACCTCCTTTCTAACGCGAGGCCTATGACCAACAGTGGACTATTATAGGCTATTGACGGTTAATAATTTGGTAAATGGCTACCGTCGATTGATTTGAAACATCTAATTCGGAGGTTCTGACTCGCGTGTGGTGTGACTACGTGTTGTCACTAAGAGAGTAAATTGTGTGGGGAAACAGTACTACAAAGAAAAGGAAAACTTGAAACAAACCTTACACCAACCCGTCTGGCCGGCGTGGTATAGTAGGCCAAAACATTCTTTGTAAAAAAGACAGTATATAATATTCATCACCAGCTGTTCCCTTCTACGTTTCAGTGTGGCAACACAGCATTAAGATTTCTTAATCATTCAAAACATTAGGAAGAGCGTATGCTCCTGAATACGCTCTTTCTAATGTAGTAGTACAGTAGTGTTTGAGAAAAATACAAATAAATAATTTATTTAACCCAAACTAAAGTAAGATCATTAACGTATTTACAAGATACAGACACATTTTACCCACTTACATGTATATACATACATACACAATAGGTATTTAACACCACACTTCAAAAATCAAAGTTGAAATTATATTTCACTTCAAAAATCTCAATAAATTCACTACAAGCAAATAGTAACGCTTCATAATCAACCCTGTTTCACGGGGATGTTACTCACACACCCCTATTTTAACGTCTTTACACACACACTTACACAAACGCTGACTCTTTCCCACCCCCGCCACTTTAAGATGAGGCTATCTCGTTTTCACTGTAGGCTGCCGCCAGTAATCGATTTTCCGTCCATTATTTTTCTCGACCTCGTGAGTTGAAAACGTGGTGTGAAAACCCCGAATTTTGTTTGTGGATTATAAACTAATATAATAAAAATAAACATTAAAGTGTTTAAAGCATTACAAGTGGTATATTCTGAAAAATTCCGTTGCGAAAAACGGTATGTATTTTTTCTATTATTACGTAGGCACGGAATGATTCTTTAGTGTTTGGATAAAGCGTAATAAGATGTATTAGGACCGATTCATGTGCCTCTGTAAAAAAAAAAATAAACAACATGGCGGTCTGTTTGTCTTAAAATACTGTATGCTGAAAATGATACGCTGTCTTATTTCAATACAGTAGTTGAAGCAAATTATTGTTTTTAAACACAAGGTGTTGTATTAAATGACAATGTAATCGCAGATTACTGTTTTGTTCAGTAATATGCCTATTTAGAATCCCAAATCCCATTATTCGGGTAAGCAAATATTTAACTTTTCTAAATATAAGAATAAGTTTCGAGATTGAAGAATGTGTTTTTAAATAGATATACGAGTATATGTAATATATAACAATAAGTGTCTTAATGTCTTCAGTCAAGACACTTATTTTGGTGTATTTATTTCAGTATTGCATTTTTAACTTTTTTATATTTCCTTTTTGTTTTTATACTTGCGTAGTGCAACATTCCTATCTGTTTTTTTAGTTTACAAAATTCCTTTTCTTTAATATTTACTCAAGAATAAAATTTAATAACTCCTCAATAGGCACTTTAGATAAATAATTTTCTTGTTGAAAATCGTTGATAAATTTAGATTTTTTTAAGTAGGTAAATAAAATAACTAGAGTGAACGGTGTCTTTGGTTTATAAGCTACAGACGCAATTGCCTTCAAATCCAAAGGCCTTGTTTACAAACACGTACACTGATCAATACTCGTACTTGTGCGTTTAAGTTTAGCTCAGAGTTGTTTTTTTTTAAAAGATATATTTAAATTAATACATCTATGCAGAAATAATATAATCTTATTCAAATACAAAATTCAATCTAAAATTTTGCATTTGTTGTTTTAATCTAATTTCGTTTTGTGTTTCTGTTTACCTGTAATTTTTTTAGGCTACTAAAACCTCATTTTAACCTCACATAGAGAAGGAAATTGTAAAAACTGACCAAGGAAGCAAACTGCACAAGATAACAGCCCTGCAAAGAGTAGGAAAACTTGAAACAAACCTTATTCCAACCAGCCTGGCCGGTGTGGTTTAGTAGACCAAAATCTTCTTTCTAACGTACTGCCTCGATGGCGTAGCGGTAGCGAAAGCGACTGCTGTGCTTGAGGTCTCATCGTCGATTCCCGGGTCGGACCAAATGTTTGTATGATCTGCAAATATTTGTTTCGAAGTTTGGGTGATTGTTGATTGTAAATACATTTAATACATATATGTATTAAATGTATTTACAAAAAAAAAGTATATAAGTATACTATCAGTCAGTCTAGTTATCATAGCAGAAGCTCTGCTTAGTTTGAAACTAGATGGTGTTGTGAGTCAAATGTTCGATTTATATTTAACAAGAAGTCTATGTTGACCAGTAGACTTATGAAAGCTGTAGATGTGATTATAATGTGATTTGAGTAGCCACACTCACTGAACATCTAAAGTATTTTAATTTGCCATCAATAATTACCTGTGAATTTGTTGTAAGCCGTTTCTGAACCATTTGTTCGTTTGCCCATTTTTTTTTCATTTATCGTAAATTAATTGTGCTGTGATATTTAGCTTTTGATCCTGTTAATGACTAACTCTGTTTATGGTATATTTTTTTCGCTATTTTAAACCCTTGCAACATTCAACGGAATCTCGCAAATATTTTAAGGTTAAAATAAGTAAAATCGGTGCAGCGTTTATCAAGTTTTAATGAGAGTAACGAACAACATTTTTAATTATCTAGTATCTTTAAACGAGCAATTCGTGTATGAATATATGTAATCTGAATCTTAAAAACGGCTCCAACGATTGCCATGAAATAAACGAGAGTGCAACGATGTAGAAATTGCACGGCTAGTGTCTATGCCCAAATGGAAAACAAATATACTCGAGTCCCATGACTGTCCATGATCAATAGTGCTACTAACGCTGCTGTGCAATACAGGTATGCAATATATAGATCTTGGCAAAACTTACCGTTTTATTGCCATACTAAGTATGCAGGGGTTTTTGGAGCGATAAATCGATCTAGCTAGGTTTCATTTTTAGCGAAATGTTTTCAAGCAATGAAATGTATGTCTAATAGGCTCGTTTTGACACTTATCTATGGGACAAAATTAGGGATGGTAATTAAAGAAGTTGGTAAATTGCGAATCGACTATCACACAATAATATCGAGCAAACCTCGGTTTCAGATACTACACAATTCTACTTTATAAAAAATTAACTACTTTAAAACATTAAATTTAAATTCAAATACACTCTTCCCCCCCTCCAACTCAATCAAGTGAAGTGGGTAGAGTGGTATATTGAAAGGCTTGTTATGGAATTTCATAATAATGGCTCCAGTGACATAGGCTGTATAAATTTCATTAAAATTTCACATGATGGAATTTAAACCACACATTCTAACCTCAAAACTGAGATAATCATTTCGTGTTTTCTATTAAAAGAATGATCTTGGCGAGCACATTATATATATCATATTATTTAAAAAAAAACAACCTATCACCGTCCTGCTGAACGAAGGTCTCCTCCAAGAAGCGCCAACCAGGACTTGGGTACTTCGCAACCGTCCGCTGCCAGCTACCTTCTTCAAGTCGTCGGCCTATCGTGCTGCACGACGCCCTACACTACGTGTGGCCAATCGTGGTCTCCATTTCGGCTCCAGGGAAATATTGTTTAAACACAAATATTTGTTTAAAATGCGGTTGTACAATTCACGTGGTTCAATCGTTTTAGTTATGCTTCTGTTATTCTTAGAGTGCAACGATGTAGAAATTGCACGGCTAGTGTCTATGCCCAAATGGAAAACAAATATCCTCGAGTCCCATGACTGTCCATGATCAATAGTACTACTAACGCTGCTGTGCAATACAGGTATACAATATATCGATCTTGGCAAAACTCACCGTTTTAGAATGGTAGATATACGATCTGACCTAAACGCTTCGGCTCTTTCCTCCTGTGCAATTCAGTTAAAACCTGGAACTCACTACCAGTGCACGTGTTTCCCTCCCACTGTAAGCCCGGGTCCTTTAAGCGGGGCGTGAAAAAGCATCTTAGTAGACCGCCTTAGTGTGGGTCGTCATACTGAATTCTTGGATTCTATTCATGCTTTCCATCAGGCAAAGTATAGTTACTTTGGTAGGCCAAGAGTAAAGAAGACAAAGAAAAACTGTCCAACCCGGTCGAAACAACTTCGACCGGAAACCCGATAGAAGGCTTTATCTGGGCTGGGCGACGTACGAGACGCTACGTCATGAGTTATTTAACTAGTCATGGTATTTAACCAGTACGTCCTGCCCGTAATGGCATACGGAGCCGAGACATGGACACGCACCATTGGACTGGTCCACAGATGCCAGGGTTAACTTGTGATAGAGTGTACGATAAAAATTGAGAACTAGACTAATAAATATGCTGAAGTGGAAGTGGATCGATCAGATCTCCAGACGAACCGATGGTCGCGTACTGTCAGGGACGAGGATAGTTGGCACTCCTTGGAGGAGACCTTCGTTCAGCTTTGGACGACGATAGGTTGCTTTGGATTACTTGTCATAGTTTCTTAAACTTTTTTATTGAATATCTGCATATTTAGATAGTTTGAAACCAGGTCCTATTTCTTATATAAGTATTTTAACCTACGATTCTATGTGAGACGGGGCGAGCTCTCGAAATATTCGTAATTTCCTGTCTAGTCGGTACAGATATTGCAAGGGGAAATTGGTAGAATCAAAACGGAGAATTAGTGATAATAGTACGGTAGACATGACAGTTAGGGTTAGGTTTGACTAAAAAATATTTTTCTAGTCTATTTTAAGATAAGTATGTTTAAAAATAATACCTTTAAACGAGCAATTCTAGTATATATATAATCTGAATCTCGAAAACATCTCCAACGATTTTCATATAATTTAGTATGTTGGGGGCTTTCTTTGTAAATACATACAGAAGGATTTATGTATTTACAAAGAAAAAGTATTTATATATGAGTATTTGTATCAGTTGTCTAGTACCCATAGTACAAGTTCTGCTTAGTTTGGTACTAGATGGCGTTGTGTGTCAGATGTCGGAAATATTTTTATTATCTCATATTTAACACAGTGGCTCTGTAACCAAGGACACAATGAAACAGAACAGTTTTAAAAGAATAATACTTAAATGCTACTTAGGAAACAAATATGTAATGAGTATAGCGATAAACTAAATCAATATCACGCATACACTCAGAGTACTTTACTCCAAATTACTTTACACCACATTTCAACACACCTCATTTCATCATACCACATAACATTATATCACACTTTATCACATTAGGACACCACACTAAATCACTTTATATCAGTATACACACACATCGCATCAACATATCTTGTCTTCACATAAAACACCACACCAGAACTTACAACTTTAATATTGTCAATAAATCTAATCAACGAAAGTCACACAGGGAATCTTAGTGTGGGGTCTGGGGCCTCCATCTATGTATATTTTATTTTTATGAGATCATTTTTATTTTTTTTTTATTTTATTATTTTATAGCAACCGGCTTCTGACGTTAACCGAGTTTAGAATTTAACTTTACTACATATATATGTTGTGTTTATTTAGGTTAATTTTATAAAAGTGAAGATTTTTTTTAAACTCATTTGGAGAGGCCTTTGTCCAGCGGTGGACTGTTAAAGGCTGTTGATAATGATAAATAAATATTTCGGACATTTGACACGCAACGTCATCTAGTTTCAAACTAAACAGAACTTGTGCTATGATAACTAGACTGACTGATACAATACTTATATACTTTTTTTTAATACATACATTTTATACATAGATAACACTCAAACTTCGAAACAAAAATTTGCAGATCATACAAATATTTGGTACGACCCGGGCATCGAACCTGAGAACTCAAGCAGGTGACGCAGCGGTTGTGAATGGGAATGCTCCCATTCACTACCGCTGCGTCACCGACGCAGTTGCATGATAACGATAAAGACTGTTTGATTGAACGATAGTCATTTATCGAGGTATCTAGAGGCGAGGTAGGAAAACAGATAGAGGCGAGATAGGAAATAACATCACGCTACGACTAATGGGAACCGAGCATCAATGGAAAACGTCCTGAATTTTCTGTTGAGATATAGGTAGCAGCCATGCTGATTTTAACATAGAAAAAAAAAGACAGCGGCAATAGAAATTGTAATAAGCGTGAAAGTTGGGTAGTCAAAAGTAAGTTTTGTTTGCATTCTACACTTTAAATACAATGCATAAGTCCTTAGGACTTAGTGTTTTTGCGAAGCACTGCAATTCGAATAACATAAAAAAAATTAAGGATTAGACATTTTGAATACATATAGGGTGAATTAGTTAACATTTGAAAAAATCATATTAAAAAATTTGATATACTATAAAAATTGTTTATTTACAAGAAAGCTAATTATTGGACATTTATTTCTTAGAAATTACATCGTCTAAATGACCACCGTTTCGACGTTTGCACTCTTCTAAGCGAGCACGGAAATTATCGAATACTCGTCAGCAAAGAGGCCGCGAGATCACCGACATCTCTTCGCTGATTTTTTTTCTTTTAGTTGACGTTATGTACTTGGTTTATTGATGTAGACACAATTTTTCAAGTAACCCCATAAACAGAAATTGCTTGGGATAGATCTGGACTTCTGGGTGGCCATAGAATATCGCCTTGTCTGGAAATCAGCTTTTCAGGCAACGTCTTTGACCACCGGTAGCGGTTCATTGGATGTGTGACAAGTGGCTCCATTTTGTTGAAACTATGTGTTATGTTTGTATCCAGTAAACTTCATCGGTCCTAAGAACTCCCGTCAAATATTTGCGCGGGATGTTAGATTCAAATGTTTACGAATTCTTGGCCCACTTTATGTAGGTGCGTACATGTCCACTGTTTTAATTTAAAGAAAATACGTCTTACTTCCGCAAATTCATTCACCAATATTCATAAACTGGAGTCATTATGTGACAAGAAAGGTTCAAGTATAGAAAAAAATATAAATTTTCCATAGACAACTTCGTTCTAATAGGGCAGGAGGGTACGCTCTGTAACTCGTGAAAGCGCAGGAAAATATGCTCGGTAACGGCGGCGGTATTATAATCGTGAACTCGAAGGGAGGCTGAATGAGCGTATACCAGTGCCTCATTATCCTTTTAATGAAAGTTTGTTCTCGTTGGGAATTTTAAATTGTTTTTTTTTATATTGTTAGATTCTTTTTTGTTTTTAACGTGAATTTTTTGTAGTTATTTTATTGTTTGCGTGTATTGTTTAGAATGTGTTTTGTTTCATGTTGTTTACGTAGATAAAATGGTTCAAGGATAGAGCCTTCTAGAATCCTCTCTATAATAGGTTCTAGTCTAAACAGTGTTATGGATTATCTGCCTATTTCGCCTTTATTCCATCAAAAGTAAGGGCCGTTTTATGTTTAAGGTTGTTTATGTTAGATAATTTTTAATTTAAATTCATGATAGTTTGTATCGAATGCTTTCTACAAATCTTTTAACAATAGCATTTGTTTTATCTGTCGTTATGTCGACATAAAGTGACAAATTGTTTGAGTTAGGTTAAATCTGTTTTGACGTTCATGACTGATTGATTGTGTTCTAATTTTAAACTTAAATTTGGGTTAGATAGACATCGGCCATTATGGAATAATTCGATATAATAGGCTAGATGACACCTTAGTCAAATTAGTTACTTTTTATCATCTGTCAAAACGATAATTTTGTATGAAAAATGTATTAAATACCAAATTGTGACGTCACTGTTTTAGACTACTCAATTGAACAATATATTTCACTGTATATTTGATTGAAATTCGTAATAATAATAAAAAGCTATGATAATTATATTTTCCGAGATGTTTCGCGATATTAGTTTTAATGAAGTGGACATTGGTATTTATTTACAATACAGTCATCTACCCAATTATGTGTTTCGATTATTGTGCGATCAAAGATCGTTAAAAGAAAACTTCTTTGCAAAGTTAAGCTGCATTATCAGATACTAGAAAAGAGATATTGGAGATACTGCATGAGGTCGTCAATGTGGCGACTTCCACACACAGCGTAAAACAAAACTCATACTACAGCGCCATCCAGCGAAGACACATCGAACTACGAAGTAATGAACTACGAAGCAACTACTAATCCTGAATCGCGACTTAGAAATTGTCGCGGCGATTAGCATATGAATAAAATCCCAACATCCCCTCACCTGGTCAGAGGATTCTCACTTTGTGTCGAAGGGACATGACTTCCGTCCCTCCACATCAAAAACTTCTTCTCTACTTACAGGACCTTTATAAAAAACTATCTTGCTGAAAATAGTTGAGAGTCCATTCCTGGATCAGGTGAGGATCTAGTTGGTGAACCCCGTGTTCACTGTGAAAGGTATTTCACCAGACACATTACGAATTTAAGAATATCGTTCTTCTGTTCTATTCTCAAAGCACCCAGGTACCAAAAGAGATCTCCGTCTGAGTGTTGGCCCTGGTCTTCGTCTCTTCATATAAAACCGCGCCCAGTCAGCTGTCCAAGTTTGACGTCCAGACAGTTTCTGAAGTGTTAGGCAGCCTGTCGTTGATATGAGTACACTTCAGATTTTTTTTCATTGCGTTTGCAGTTTGTAGTTCATAAACATGAAAACTGTTGTAAGCAATGGAAGGCCACTTAGTAAATAATTATCATTGATAATTAGGGATGGATGGATATGGATAATATGGATCGTAGCATTGAGCCCGGAGGCCCATTGATGCAGGGGTGACAGTTATCGTGGTAACTGTGTAAGCCTGACACTGTCACGATGACTGTCATGCCTTTTACGTCCCCAAGCGGGGTGTGAAAAAGCATTTCGCTAGGCCTCCATAGTGTGGGTCACCACACTACATTGTCTGCATTTGCAATGAGTATGGTGATCATAACTCTTTGGATTCTATTAAAGCTTTCCATCAGGCAGTGTAGAGTCACTTTGGCAGGCTCCTTATATAGAAAAAAAAAAATCCTATTTAGCACTAGAATCATCGTTCGTTAGGTTTAATTTTAATTATTTATATAGATTCAAAATCATTTCGATTTTTTGTCGAGCCTTCAATTGCAGTTAACGTAATTAGCATGTTAGAACATATATTGTCTAAACAAGATACTCACAATTTTATTACTTTCACGTAACCAATACTGTTCTCAGAATACGAGTTCTCAATACATTTCTATATAATTCTACAAATGTATATGTATTCCACGCCCTCAACCGCATTTCCCCCAGATGCCTTTTGAAACCTAACACTAACAGTCTCCCTATGTTTTGGTTTCATTCAAAGGTGTTAAATGACGTATGTCAACTAAAAAAGGCGGGAAAACTCGAGCGGGAAGCAATTACTCAATTTTGAGTACCATAGAGCAACTCTCTACTGTTTTGAAGCTTTTTGTTTTATTGTTAGTGAAGAAGGGTTTTAGGCAGTGTATGAAAAACTGTGGCAAAATGTTTATTAAAGTAGGAGAATAGTCTTTACAAGTAGGCACAATATAAAAATGATTTCACTTAACAAATCAAAGATAAGTATGAAAGAAAAAGGATGATCTAATGTAATGTTTGTTTCTATTAAGAATCTGGAAACCGAGTTTTGCTCGGTATTATTGTCTGATAGTCGATTCGCACTACCTACTTCTTTTGTTCCTATCCCTAATTTTGCCACACAGATAAGTGACAAAATGGGCCTATTAGACAAACATTTCATCGCTTGAAAACACGGATAAAACACCGTTTTCTAAAAATAAAACCTAGCAAGATCGATTTATCGCTCCTGAAACCCTCTACATATTAAATTTCATGAAAATCGTTGGAGCCGTTTCCGAGATTCAGATTATAAATACTATATCCATATAATATATTGTGATGAGTAAAAAATGTTAAACTCGCGCCAGGACACGTGATCTGATTGAAAATTCGTAAGACGGAGGGAGAGTAGACCACTGGTGTGGCGTAGGAGAGGAAGTATCCCCCTCTCTTTCTACGGCGCTGCGAAAATGTATACCTGCGCCTGCTGTTTCGTTTAGACGGCGTATGGGGTTTACGCGAATTTGCGTGTGTATATAATTGTCATGTTTGTGTGCAATGGCGCAATAAATGAATATCGTATTTTACTACATAAATGATAGTACTTTTATACTGATAATTAAAGTAATTCGTGCAAAATTATTATCTAACCATTCCAAAGTATCAAAAATGCACAATGTTAACATTCAAGTTTTCACTTCTGCCGGCACTCTCGGAGTGCAATCCGTTGTTTTTTTTTTGTAATGAGTATGTTGTGTCGTCCATCTTAATTTTAGTCGAAAATTATAATAATATTTACAATTGTTCCATCGCAATCCGGTCTCTCTGCTCTGATCTCTTGAATCTCCGCAGGTAATGTTCGGCATGCCGTGTTCTGCGTGAAATGGACGGCATTCAAATGGAACCGGTTGGCAAATATAAGCCGGATAGGAACGGATCTGCTAAGGGTAAGTAAGTCACAACACTATTGACACACACACGGCGAATGAAATGTCAGAAGGTCAGTTTTTGTCATCATTGTCATGACGTATGACGCAATGTTTTGTATTAAATATCCATCGTTGTGATTATATCGTATCGTAAGTTGAATCTGTATTTTTAAGTAAGATTTAATAATACTTCTAGAACTATTCACTTACTCCTGAGCGTCGGCAGAATTATTTTCAGGGGTACACAAAAAAAAAAGAAAAAAGGGGGGTACATCTACATTTACACATACTATTAACTAATATAAAATATATATACTAGCTCTATGGTCTATGAAATCGATTTTTTTATGAAATAAGTTGAAATATGTATTTTTTTTCTGTCGCCGCTTATATAATGTATTACCCTATGTAGGCACATTGAGTTGGTTTGACTTTTAATTGTTTTTAAGGTTATAATACTATTCCATGTTTTCAGAACAGGTATTGATATTTTTTTTATTATAGCAGCTGCCTGGCGTAACATGGTGGATCAAGATCTAGACGATGTTGCTTTTCTGGCTGGTAAGTTTTTAATTTATATTAGTTAATGATATAAGGAATTCAACAGACTAATCATCGATGCTTGACAAGTTCCTCCAGAGTGAAAAGCGCGTTAGAATTACATGGCAAATTAGTACTTAGTGCAGAGAATCAAGCAAGGAGTTTGGTGCAAGGAACACCGGTTTAGGGAACGACTGAGCAAACGGCGGGCGCATAACGATAATCTCATTCAACTCGCGCTCGGTATTTCCCCGAGTGAATGAGATTGAGGCAATACATGAATTGCTTTTTTGGCAAATTTCTGTGAGATGATAATGTCACTTTGTTCGAGCCGATCTATTTGTGTCAAAGGATGGCTTCGTCCGCGGCTAGTATAGAAATGTAAATAATAATTGAAATGTTAAGCTTCGTATTTAATGCTAAATGGTGACACCTATGCTAATATCAAACACAATTGAAATTACTCAAAATTGCTTTTATGCAATTTTCGTAGTAGTTGAGTTTAGAATAAGGAAATGTAATTATCTTTGATCTATACCATCAACAGCCTTTCACAGACCATTGCTGGACATAGGTCTCTCCTTAGCAAGGAGGTTTTAGCCTCCTATACCATGCTGGCCAGATGGGTTGATATAAGGTTTGATTCAAGTTCTCCTTCTCTTTACAGTGATGTTGTCTTGCATATTTTGTTCCCTTAGTCACCTTTTACAACACCCATGGGAAGAATAGGATTGGTGACTCTATATTCTTAATCAGTCACCACACGGAGACGGTGACAATGATTTATTTGGTGAAGTTCATTTTTAGTTTTGTGGTAAGCGTTTGAATTCGACACATCACACTACTAAAGATTTATTTTTGGTAGGTTTTTATTTTCAAGATTTGTTGTTTGTTGATTTGTGATTATGTTCCAACTTCTCAAACATTCCAGTTTGTTTTGCATACATTCTCCATCTAATCTACAGATTCAGATAAAGCGCGCGAAGCTCGCGAACTCAGAGACACTCCCGTCGCAGTTTGTTCTCAACGGCGTGCTTTATGCCTTGCTGCGCTCGTCTTCTCTGCAATGTTTGCTACTGCACTGATAGTAGTATATGCAGCACCCAATTCAGGTAAGAGAGAACAAATATTTTACGACTGATAGTTTGAAAGAAATAAATTGCCTTATAGTGAAATTTGATCCCTGAGGTATTGAAATTTGGGGGACTCTGGTATTTTTTTTTTATATATATAAGAGCTTGTCAAAGTGGCTCAACTCTGCCCGATGGAAAATACGAATAGAATCCAAGAGTTGTGGTCACCATACTCATTATGAATGTAGGCAATGCAGTATGGCTACTCATACTATGGCGGCCTAGTGAAATACTTTTTCACACCCCGTTTGGGTACGTAAAAGGCACGACGATCAGCGTGGCAGTGTAAGATTCACACAATTATCACGATAACTGTCACTCTTACATCAATGGGCCTCCAATTTTTTAACTCAAAGATATTTAACAAAAGAAATGCTTAACTAAAATTTTCTGTGAGGTCTTGGTTTCGTCTAGACAAAATGATAAACATCAGTTGAAAATAAACCAGTAAGCGCAGAGTACATAATGTTCCCATTTCTCCATTAGGATTGATTCTCGTTTCAACAGTGCTCAACAGTAAGTTAGAAAAACAAGAAAAAGAAACTCGACTGCGTAAAAACTTTTGATAAAATTGTATTGCTTCTATTATCCAGATCGGATTACAAATCTATTGACACTTCATTTGCTAAAATAGAATCAGTAGTTTAGGTGCTACGATGAAACACAAATATATGCGTCAAACAAAGATGTACTACAACGCCATCTACCGAAAACACACTGCAGTACAGAGTAACGAACTCTGGAGTAACTACTAATCCTGCATCGTGATATAGAAGTTCTCGCGATAATTGACATATTTACGACATCTCAATATAAACCGATAGGCAGCGGCCAGGCAGGCATGATCACCTCGCCTGGTCGCCTGGTACCTTTGTTGGTGGGACACCACTTCCTCTAGACATAGACTAACAAAGCTATTATCCTATTAAACTTGGCTTCGTTAAATCGGGTAAAAAGGACGAATATTTTATATAGTTTATGGTATTCCTGTGAACAACTTAGAGCTTCATGAAATAAAAATATTTCAGGGATCAATATATAGCCCAATATTCGAATCAAAATAAGCAAAGAGATTTTACCATGTTATCTTTTTTGTAGATTGTCCATGTGCAGGAGAAGCTACACTCATTCCTGGACAACCCCCAACTGACTCTGAAGCGAGCGTTGCTGCTACTAACAAGTTAGTGAACATAACACAAGCTTGTCCTGATTTTTTCTTTTTTTTTATAGGAGCCACTCAAAGTGGCTCTACTCTCTACGCCTACACTCTACTCTGCCTGATGGAAAGTATAAATAGAATCCAATCCACGCTATGGCGGACTAGGTGTGTCGTGTTCGATTTCTCCGGGATGGATCGGACCAACCGTTCTTCTTATATAAATATTATTAGATAACAATGCTTGTCCAATATTCGTTGAATTGGGCGTATTTTGAAATACATTCGACAATGAAATATATTCGACAATGTTTTAAATTGATGTAAAATGTCTAAGACCTTTTAGACATTTTCTAAATAGTTCTGATCAAAACAACATATTTATTATATTTTTTTCTGGGTATTTTCTATTTCGAATCCACTAACGATGATAATTTGTTAAAGGGAACGGATTGCCAGCAATGGTGCAGTATTCCCATGGCGTGGGGCTCGCCTGCCGACGTTTATCATACCAAAACATTACAGCTTATGGCTACATCCGAATTTGACCACTGGTGAATTAAGAGGTAAGAATTCGCTTTGTTACCTTTGACAGCTCAATTTATCATATCTAATAACTTTAAACGAGCAATTGGGTGTCCAAGAACCTGGCGTCCAACTGGATTCCCACGATGCCCCAAGTTCTAACAGTACTCAGAAAAATATTTTAAAAAATCCACCCCATGTACTTACAGAATTATATTGATTTCAAAAAAAAAGGGGAAATGAGCACCCTGTGACATACTTTTGAATGCTGTGACTGCTAATGCTGATAATTTCGATATTTCTTGGAGGTTTTGTAATCTAGGGTATTGCTGTGTCTAAATAGAATGTAAAAATAAAGTACTTTTTGTACCATTTTAAAATAAAATATTATTTTAACTAAAGGTGATATGGAAAACTATTGAATTTCGCAACTTTGACCGACTGTAGTGTAAAAAAAATGTACCAAAATAGTATGGCAAGTGACGTCAAATTTTGACGCGTTTATTCCTCTTTTTAAAAAGGTATAATACTTACACATTAATTTGAAAAAAAAAATTTTGATAATATTTTTACTCAACAACCCAATTTTTACGATGTCTTACAGAATTCTTAGAAAGAAAAATTTACGACGAATTGAATCTAACCTCTAAAGAATTACTATTGTATGCTCATAAAAATAACAACAGGCCTCTCAAAAAACAGGTTAGACCGTAAGGGACGGTATGTGCATGCATCTCACCATAGTGATTCGTTATTACAACAGGAGGGAGCAAGACAGAAACTATCTTTGCGATTTGCTGGTTCTTCTTTATGGTACCCCATTATTCAGGTAAGAGTGAGGGAGAAAAAGGTTAGAGGTGCGAGTGAGATAGATAGTGACGCTATCTGGGATCGTGCTATTTAGGATAACAGTACGGTCAGTACACGTCACTGCCTCCTGCCGTTACTACGCACCTCTCTCTTATTGTTACCATTGATCACGTACTACGATTTAAAGCTTTGTTTATTGGACTCGATTACTCTTTGTGCTCTGGACTTTGAAACGAACTCTTTACGACGACCTTTGCCTGTGTTTGGACAGTTTGTGTTTTGTGTGTGCTACCATGGCGACCTACACTCCGCAAGAATACGCAAATATGCACTACATTTATGGAGAATGTAGAGGTAATGGACGAGCTGCAGCGAGACTTTACAGAGAAAGGTATCCGAGGGCTACGCGATATCCCGACCATCGAGTTTTCATTAATGTGCACAGATCACTATGTGACGGGCGGTTCCCCAATCAAGTAGCTGGTGAAGGACGACCCGTAAATGACTTCATACGCGATGAAGTTTTAGAGGCGGTGTCGGCAAATCCAAGCATCTCTGTGCGAGGAATAGAAGCTGATACGGGGATACCGAAGAGCACAGCACACAGTATTCTCCAAAAAGAAGAATATCATCCGTACCACGTACAGCGAGTGCAAAGTCTTTTACCTCGAGACTATCCGAGCCGAGTCGCGTTTTGTGAAACAATCCTGCAAAAACATCGAGAAGACGAAAACTTTATCGACAAAATTTTGTGGTCAGATGAATCAACATTTAAGAAAGATGGCTACATGAACCTACACAACTTGCACGAGTGGCATGTGGAAAATCCGCACTTGATGCGAGAAGATAGATCCCAGTACCGGTTCAAAGTGAACATGTGGACCGGTATTCTCTGTGGGAATATTATTGGTCCATTTGAGATGCCCGAGAATTTGACTGGCGAATCATATTTAAATTTTCTTCAAAATGATTTGCCAAACTTACTAGAAGAGACCCCACCAGATATGTGGTTCCAACACGACGGCTGTCCAGCACATTTTCGCGTATCCGTTAGAGAGTTTTTGGACGAGCAATACCCGAACAGGTGGATTGGGCGATCAGGAACAATCCCGTGGCCAGCCCGCTCACCTGACTTAAATCCGCTGGATTTTTTTTTCTGGGGAACTATGAAGGAGCTCGTTTATGCGAAGCCCATTAATGACATCGCTGACCTTCGTGAGAAGATAACACAAGCAGTGCAGGTGATACGTCACTCGCGAAACATAAAGCGGTCCTTTTTAAGGAGAGTGAGAGCTTGTATTGCCGCGGGTGGTCAACATTTTGAACATTTATTGTAATAAAATATCTTTAAACTAACATTCTTTGCTTTTATTCTACTGGGAACCCATCTACCTGTGTGTATTTCCTTCTTGCTCACTCTTGGAACCGAAGTAAATAATAGTAGTAACATAACAGTTTCTAAGATAAGAAAGGGTCCGACAGTTACCGTTAGTAGGTAGGCACTTCGTAAAAATTGGGTTGTTGAGTAAAAATATTATCAAAATTTTTTTTTTCAAATTAATGTGTAAGTATTATACCTTTTTAAAAAGAGGAATAAACGCGTCAAAATTTGACGTCACTTGCCATACTATTTTGGTACATTTTTTTTACACTACAGTCGGTCAAAGTTGCGAAATTCAATAGTTTTCCATATCACCTTTAGTTAAAATAATATTTTATTTTAAAATGGTACAAAAAGTACTTTATTTTTACATTCTATTTAGACACAGCAATACCCTAGATTACAAAACCTCCAAGAAATATCGAAATTATCAGCATTAGCAGTCACAGCATTCAAAAGTATGTCACAGGGTGCTCATTTCCCCTTTTTTTTTGAAATCAGTATAATTCTGTAAGTACATGGGGTGGATTTTTTAAAATATTTTTCTGAGTACTGTTAGAACTTGGGGCATCGTGGGAATCCAGTTGGACGCCAGGTTCTTGGACACCCTGTATAATCTGAATCTCGGAAACGGCTCCAACGATTTTCATGAAATTTAGTATTCTGGGGGTTTCGGGTCCGATAAATCGATCTAGCTAGGTTTCATGTTTAGAAAACGTTGTTTTATCCGTGTTTTCAAGCAATGAAAAACTGCAACAATGTCATTAGAATACGAAAGTAAATGCTGCGTTACCGACACAACATTGCAAAAGCTAGATATTTCAGTAATTCGTTGTCTAATAGGTGAGTCGACTCTCTAGTAGATTTACCAGAAAAAATACCGGTTTCCAGGTACTTTAGATGAAACTGGTAATAAAAAACTGAATCAAAGCCCTTGTGTGTGGCAACATGAACTTTCAACGCTATTTTCTTAATGAATTTATAGAAAATTTTTGTAAGCAGGAAGGTGAGATGGATAACATTCTGAAGATAATCTATTATGTACTAAAATTTAATTTATTAGAATGTATTAAACTTTACTGTGCCCCAGTTTAGTGACTCACATAAATAAGAGTACATAAACTTAATGATCATTAGCGAGCTTATCGCTAGCAACTGCATGCTCATGTTTGTACTACACGTAGAAAGTGTAGTAAAAGAAGCACCAAGAAGCCAGGGATCGTTTTAAGAAATCAGTTAAGTTACGACGGAATAAAACTAAAATTCTTTTATATTACTGCATTGTCCGCGGCATTTTGGAGAACTGCGACCTCGTTAGTATATTCGACTGCCGATCAAGTTTGCTTCCCGGGTAGGGTCAAAAAGTGTTATTGAGTTTATCTGGTTACAGAAATAGCCATAGGTTATGCAGGTCTAATGGCTTTAGAGCATCTAAAGCCATCAGATCTGCGTCTGATCTCTCTGGTCATGTTGGATAGCCATCCCATCGGATTATGAGAGTGAGGTTATAGAAAGTGCGCCTGTGTTCGTGCACACACTTGTGCATAACGATATCTTCTGCGTACTTGGTTAGTTTCCGTTGAGTCTAGCCGCCGTGACCAAAATCGGCCAGGAGTACACCACTATCTTACGTTCTTAGTATAATGCTTACTTCTCTAAAGGTTAACTTTACAGAAATTGTACCAAAATATCTCATACAAGGAGAACCTAAGACACGTATTTTTATCAACATTACTTCTGTTTCAACAGGTGAGGTCTCAATAGATTTCAAAGTAGATCGAGACACAACCTTCGTTGTATTAAACGTACGAGATATGAACATAACTGAACGAGCTCTTTTCAAGTCTGGAGGTTCCCTTGGACCGAAACTGAATAAGGCTTTGGATTATCCTCAAGCAGACCAAACTTATATAGAATTCAAGGTAATTAATCATATAATTTATATTGTATTTGATTTATGTCGTAGGTTTGACAAAGATTGAGTTATAAGCTTGACTATTTGTTGTGTGCTTGGGTGAAATTTGTATATAGTATCTATATATTTGGAAATATATACGTTTATCAATAGTATAGTTGCTATAGCACAGGCTGTACCTAGTTTGGGATTAAACAGTGTAAAGTAATTATTATTATTGGAAAAGGAAACCAATATAGCAATTTATATTATTTCCTATTTATTTATTCAGAAAACAATTTTTACATTGTATGCGAATATTTTTACATGCTATAAATAATTACAGGGAATAATAGCAACCACAATATGAGTAACAATTTCAGTCATTTAAATTTCAAATTCATAATAAACATTTATGATACCATAATAAAAATATGAAAAATAAAGGACAAAATATAAATTAATTAATATTCATCGCTTAGTCAGTCATACGTTTGTTTGTAAATAAGTAAAAAGTAATAAAATCAATCAAATGTCAAATACAAGAGAAAAATATTCAATAAAATTTATATAGTGTCAAATGCCAATAAAGAAAATAAAGTTCATAAGATGTCACCAAATTAACTAAAAATAAAAATTCAGTAGATGATTCTATTTTTATGTCCGTTTTTTTTTTTATTTTATTTTATCACATAAGTTGTGCACCTACGAAAGTAGTTATTAAAAAAGTTAAGTTATTAATAGACTCTTTTAAAGAAATTAAGAAATAAAAAGTTTTTATTATTGACATTTTTTCTTGAATGCAAATTAAGGGGCAAGAATAGATTCCTGTGACACTCTGTGATGACAAAAAAATTCACAGCACTTATATGTCACGTTTTTAGAGTTAATTGTGTTAAGCAACATATTAGGGCAAAAATAAAATAAACAATGTCTTTGTAACCAGATATTTAAGTTTTCATGCACAAATTTTATCATCTTCAACTGAATCAAAGGTATCGCACAACTTTGGACAAAGATTTCGAAGTTTCATTGGAAGTTACACTTAAGTTTTTTTTTCATTACACACATGTCATTTACAGGAGAAACTTCGACGTAAATACAACTACACGCTCAGTCTCCGGTTCATCACTAAGCTCGAAAGAAGTGAAAAACTTCGAGGATTCTTCTTAACTGGAACTCATAGACAGTAAGTAAAAGTTTAAAAAGATACTATGTCAAAATACTGTCAAAAGATCTACTAGAGTGACATTATAGACTCATAGAAAACTGGTATAAAGCAGTTCTCCCCTACCCTCTAATTGTGGGGGAGAGACTTAAAGGATGGTAAAACACTTGTAATTCTTGAATTACAGTTGTCCATCGGCGGTGGTAGTCGATTGCTATAATTCCAAGCTGTGCCTACCTGTAAATTGCGAGACGCTTAGTTTTAAGAATCATATGTTTGTAATTACATTGTAATAGTGTACGAGCCGTACCTCTCAGGACGCCCGACAAATGTTATAACTTACACTAATGTAAGTTGAACTAATACTGAGTCATGAGAAGAGAGTAGAGAGAAGCGTCTGTTCGAAATACGGCTAGCGCTGTGGGTTAGTCGTTGTCGTAAGCGTGAGACAGAGAGAAACCAGACACACTGCCATTATAACATGTTACGTAACGAGACAGTTTACCCTCCTATAAGAAATTATCACTTTGCTATTAAGAGGCTAATTTGTAACTTATACCAAAAAAAAATATAACAATGTTGCTCAATCACTTGAATTGTAATTAGAAATACCAAAGACAATAAATTGTATTTTCTGGACAGCCGTTGTGCAGTATCTCGATTCTGGTTGACTCACGCACGATCAGCGTTCCCTTGTCTGGATGAACCTCATTTCAGAGCCACCTTCAAGATTACTATAGTCAGGGATCGGTAAGTTTATAGAATATGTTTGTGTTTTAATTGTTGTTTAATTGGTAAAATATAGAATTTCTTTAGCTGCCTCAAGAGAGAGTGTGTCTATTTTATAAAATCGCACCGCATTTATCTTACATTTTAACGGAGTATTTTATATAGTACCTGGAATCCGAGCCTTGCTCGGTATTATTGTGTGATAGTCGATTCACAATTTAACAAACCCATTTGTTCCCATCCCTAATTATATCACATAGATAAGTGTCAGAATGGGTGTAGCAGACAAACATTTTTCTCTAGTTTTCTCAAAATGAAACCTAGCTATATCTATTTATCGGCCCTGGAACCCCCTACGTACTAAATTTCATGAAAATCGTTTTAGACGTGACAAAATTAGGGATGGGAACAAAAGAAGTTGGTAAATTGCGTATCGACTATCACATAATAATATCGAGCAAAGTTCGGTTTCCAGGTATTTAATTTTAACCCTTAACCAATCACCTGGTCAGCGTCAGCAAAACCTCCATTCTAAGGAGAGGGCTATGTCCAGGTGTGGACTATAAAATGCTCGTCGTGGTGATGATGACGATTATCCTTTTCAGGTTTCATGTATCCTTAACTAATATGCCAATAGTGACGACTGAAGAGGCAGGCTTCTACTTAGGGCACAGATTGGTAAGTGTATTAAATCTACCATTTTCTAGAGCTGTCTATATATATAAAATAGCTTGCCCTGCCTGACTCATCAATACAGAGCTTAAGCCGCTGTGGCTAGAAACTTGAAATTACCACCACTAAGAAAGAATTATTGACAATTCCATCCCCAAGAGAGTAAAATTAGTGATGAAGGGTTGAAGGAAAGTTGATTATCAAAATGGCAGCCATGATAGCGATGGTGTATGTCATTTCCAAATCTTTGAGAGAAGAACGTACCTTCATCTGGAAGATCAATGCTCATGAGAATTGAGAGTTGGAGATGTCAATGGGCGATAGATGCTTTATTTATTTTATATTATATTATGGAATACACTCTACATGCTAGTTTTATAACAGATAAAATACAATTAAAATTTTACGTCTTGTGCTTCCCAATTATGGGAGACCACAATATGCTCATTACAAGAATAATTATATATTACATACAAACAATGGCCACAAAACGGCCTATGTAGATGAAGGAAAAAGGAAATCAATGAAATACTAAAAAAAAACAAAAATTCATTAAGCAAAACATAGTGGTAATACATGCATATACCTACAACCACATATACAGGCATACACAGACACACATACGTATAAATATTATTTTTTTATCTAAATTGGAACACTTTCCATCAGACGAACCGTCAGCTTCTTTAAATTTACATAAAATTCCTCCCCCATGCATTTATTCCGAAAATATCCCCACTTGTGCATACACGGTTCCACTAAAACTATTCGATTTTTACCGTATCGTAACCTGCTCATCTGGTTTTAGCTCCAAGATGGATTCGAAGTCACCCCCCCAATGCCTCCTCATATGATATCTTTAAGTGTCTGTCGTCTGCAACGTCGTGCGGCTCCTGTGCTCACGACTGAAACAACTCCAAACATTACCGAGCAAGTTACGATAATACCCGAAGGGACTACGGAAATAGCCGAAGATGATGTTCTACCGCCGCCAGAAATAAGTTTGTACAGTGACCAACAAGTTATATTGAATGAGGCTGGGTGAGTTTGATTCTTATAGATATTAAATTAAAGTTTAATCTCCTTTAGTTTTACACTTGTATCATTTCATTGTTTTCAATAATGATATTATTAGTGAGCTTAATAAAGACTTTATAAAAGATGAACACTTTCTTACAATATTGTCGCCTACCTACTTATAGAAGACTCAATGATAAAATTTAGTAGCACGCACTCATTGGTCCAAATAACTTCGAGTAACACGCTTCTGTCCCTTTTTGTCGTGAGAAGGGAGAAAAGAAGAGGAGAAACACTAACTGATATAGCGCTGCATCTAAACATTTCACGCTGCTTGAATTCTCGTGACCTTGTGGTGACTTTCATATACAGCACAAACAAAATACATACTACAGTGCCATCTGGTGAAGACACATCGAACTACAGAGTAATGAACTATGGAGCAATTATTAATCCTGAATCGCGATATAGAAATTCTCGCGGCGATTAGCAGATCAACAAAATCTCAACATCACCTCGCCTGGTCGGAGGATCCTCCCTTTGTGTCGGAGGAACATGACATCTGTTCCTCCACGAACTCAAGAACACGAAATGAGGGTCTTATTCAAGTTCTACTTCTATGATTTTAGTGACATTTTCAGTAGTATAATCTCTAAACTTTGGTATAACCTTTCCATTCAGTCTCCTTAGCTAAGATGGTAGTATTTCATTGTGTAGTATTGAATCGATTCTCTTTCTACAATCACTTAGGCCTGCCTCTATTCTCTAATATTGTTGGCTAATAATTTATTTTGAACACTTGACTAAGTGGTAAGAGATGTCATTCCCATACATTTGTTAATTTTCTAATAACGTGTATGAAATGTCAACTTGATTAGGGGAGCAGATTCTCCTTAGTGTAACAAAAGTACACAATATTCTCCTACAGCGTTTAGCTACAGGTGACGGTAGAATACAGTGTGCCACCACCCCTACTCTTCCCATGGGTTTTGTAAAAGGCGACTAAGGAAACAAAGTATGCTAGACAACATCACTGCAAAGGGAAGGAAAATTTGAAAAAAACCCTTTACCAATTCCTTGGATGGATGATGAAAGGATGTTGAGATTTTGTATATATGCTAATCACCGCGAGAATTTCTATATCGCGATTCAGGTTTAGTACTTGCTTATGTCCAGCAATGGACTATTAAAGCCTGTTGATGATGTTAATGTTTAGCAGAAAGCAACAAAGGAATACGTTTTGCTAAACGCAAACATTAGACCTGGACTTCAAAAATCATTTTTTTACAGACCACTTCTTGAATGGGTGCAGAAGACTATTCAGCATTTTGCTTTTGAACTGAACACGTCATATCCTTTGCCGAAATTTGGTAAGTTTTAAAAGTTTCTACTTTCCTTTTGTTATATAAAAGTTGAATTGTTGTGAGTGTAGTCTATGCTTGTTGTATTAGTTCATATTTCGTATCTTTTTGATGATTTTGAGTGTTTCCACGGCCTATCCAAATATCATGTTGGTGGTAGGGTCTTTGATCTTGTCTATTACTGGTGAGGTAACACGATAGCTTGGTCCGTATGCAGGCTGTATGGACAGGTCCACTCAAAACTATAGTCCTTTCTTCAAAAGGCTATCAAAGGCACTTCTGTACTTTGTTTCGGTGTTTCTTCCCAGAGTGAGTCTTAGGAAATGACGGCACCTTCTAGCTGTTAAGTCTGACTTGTAGAAGTATCCGTAAAAGATTTACTTATAAAAATAAATGTCATTCATCATTTACTGTGTGAATAATAACTTTCTTATTTGAATCTCCATTACATAATCTCTATAAAGACATACTAAATGTTCATATAACTGGTAATTTGGTTCATATTAGTGATAAGAGAACAGCTTGTTGCTGTCGATCGGTATCCAACTTACTCGTAGATATTCGAAGGCAACCCAAACCCTCCCTGACTCTGAGTCTGGGAGAGAGAAGAGATTTAAAAAGGGCATTTGTAAATCTTAAGTTATCCGTGTAGTGACAGATTAAGAATACTGAGTGTCACCAAACCTATTAATCCCGTGGGTATCGTTAGAAGTGAGTAAGAGAACAAATTACACAGGACAACATTATTGCAAAGAGAAGGAAAACTTAAAACAAACCTATACCAACCCGTCTGGCCAGCGTGGTTAAAACCTCCTTTCTAAGGATTTATGTCCAGCAGTGGTCTGTTAAAAGCTAGTGATGAACTATTACAAGCGTCAATAGGCGGTGGTAACCAGTTACTATCAAGGTGACTGTCTGTCCTCCATGCCATAAAAAAGTCTAAGCAAATCTTAAAAATATATTTCCTAAGTTTCAATTAATACGTTAATGTTGTTTATAGACATTGTGGTGGTTGAAGGCGGCAATTCTTACTCAGAGGGGTGGGGGTTAATCACTCTGTCTCCTTCGACGCTGACTGATACCAAAACTATAGCAAGACTTCTGGCGCAACAGGTGAATTTTCATTTTATTTATTATGAAGATTATGATGACAAAGATGATGATGTTGATGATGACCCAAAGAGCGTCAATAGAACCCTATTATTAAGCCTCTAATTTCTGTCTGTCTGCTGTGTCTGTTACTGAGTCGATTTCAATCATACTTTTACTGTTTTATAAATACATGTCCAAAAGAAAATGAGCAGATATAAATCTCATTAGTGTTTAAAATTGCCAACAGACGTGATTTTCCACTTACAATATTAGTAAACGTAGAATTTAGGGTCATTTTACGATAAACTTGACTTACTGCTCCAATTTTCTTAATTTGTCTCCAGTGGTTCGGTGGTTTGGTATCCCCCCGCTGGTGGTCCTCCCAGTGGCTGCTAGAGGCGCTAACGTCAGTTCTAGCTGAGAAGGCACCAGCGGCCCCACACAGCGAAGCTCAGAGACCGGCTGATGCATTGTTATTGGACCATGTGTTGCCAGCCCTAAGGTAAGTTAAAAAACAGAAAAAAAACAGTCTCTAGTGATTCTAGTGTCGTTGAGGTACGTCACTATCGTTCCATTTGGGGGTGAGAGGCTGCAAAGTCATTTATAAGGAATAAAAGGAGCGTTGGTCTCAGGACACTACCTTGCGGCAATCCGTAGTCGTAGCCCTTAACGATGTCACTCACCCTAACTCTTTGCAGTCTAGCATTCAAATAATCAGAGAATAACTTGAGTTCTCTCAAGTTTATCCTTTAACAGTGGTAGTGACTCGTGTCAAATTTGCCATTGCTTGTACATCATTCGCTATATCAAGATGCTACTTATAATTTTACGGTTTTTGCTAAAGCATTCGATACAGTTCACAATAAGTAACCTGCATTGATTTTAATATCATAAATTTGAAATTTTTTTAATAAATTATTATTACTATATTGTGAAATATATTGTAATATATTGTGTGTAATATATTGTATTGTATTATTATATTGTGTTCTGGTTTTTGGTATCCCCCAGGGTAGTATACTGCCTCCTATACTTTTTATATTATGTAATAATATCCTTGTATACATTTTAAAGTTATACTAATTGTGAAGTAGTTTTTTAGTCCAAGAGGATCCGTTTTATTTATTTATTTCAACTTAAAGCACATGTTGTACAAAGGCGGACTTAATGCCATGGACATTCTCTGCCAGTTAACGATTAGGTGATGTGGAAATACGATGCGGTATGTGCAAAGGTAAAATAAAGAAGTTGACATGGTACATAAAATAACAAATCTTTCACGTAAATGATGACAATAGACGTTACTAATAAAATATTACTTTTATATAGAAACGTTTTGACGATTCATGATTTTTAAGTTAACCTTGCGGTATCCGCGCCAATTAGTGTAACACCTATACCCGCGCACGGTCTCACAGACCGACATTTTAAAAGCCGAAGTTTTGATTTTTTTCGAGAATACCTAGTATAAACTCATATGTTATTTAAAATTCAGGATATTATAAATTACATAAAACAATATTTTATTCACTTTTTGTATTTATTATTCTTTTACAGTCTTCAGAAACAGCCTTTGAATAAAATGTTATATACTACGATAAAGTTAACCAAAATTAAAACATAAAAATCTCCATTAGTATTATAGATAATAAATATAGTATAGCGATCAGAACAAACCATAACCGCGTGTTTCAAATAAAAGTATTTTTTGCAAGTAAGACAGTTGTAACGCATTTTACGATTTTTTTTTCGAGGAACAAAAGCTACAACGTCCTTGGCCGAGATTGTTAGCGGTACCTGATGATTCAGGATTATCTCTTTTGCAAATTTCAGCATATCTCTGTCGTATGATTCTCGGTAAACAAGTAGTTGCCGCCCGTCTTCTCAACTATGCGTCAATGAGTTCATAAGACAATTTTTCAAGAAAAACTGTTCTTTCAACTTTTTTATCAGGATTGTTTTGAGGGTAAATAATATATGAATTTATTCCTGCTACATTCATTAGTCTATAAAAAACTAACATAGGCCACCTATTAGTACCTCTAACGACATTATAGGTTACACAAATTTTGTCAACGGTGTCAACGCCTCCCTTCTAACATTAGTCTAATCTGCCCCTCGTTCATTATCACGCCGATAAACGGAAACAGAAATAACTTACATGAATTCATAAAAGTACTGAAATAAAATACTTTGAAATATAGGTTATATTATAATAAAAATATATTAAAATATTTAAAAAAAACTATAATAAATGAATCTACAAATATCTAGAAATATCCTTATTTATAAATAAATGCAATCGACATTACAAAAACTAATGAAATCGCGAGAATAAAAAAATATTACTTACCAAAAATAGTAAAACGTATACCCGCGCCGGTCTCTCGCACCGAATGAGGCGTAGTTCACCCAAATGGAGCTCCTGCACAATTTCATACTTCACACCAATTTCAAGGTCGTGTCGAATTAAGCAAGTACTAGAAAGCTCATTCAACTAGCATTATTCTTTCTATAAATAATTTAAAAAAATAATTCTGTCAGTCTCTCAGACCCGCGCGGGTACAGGAAGGTTAATAAAGTTGTTAATTATACGTCTGTTACATCATTAGTACCTTTTTTTTTTTTTTTTTTTTTTTTTTTTTTTTTTTTTTTTTTTACGCGGGGAATGCTTTTCGCACCATACCCTCCGGAGGGACGAAGGGCGTGTGTGGGACTCCCGGAAAACCGGTATACCCACTAAACCCCGCGGCGGCCTACCTCGGCAGTCGGAAGGAGCTCCAGGAACGCATTAGCGGCTTCTAGAGTCCTCCCTGCCGTACCTCACAAGTGAGGTACATCCCGGGCACCTCATGCCCCAAGGACAGGACGCTATCACACCTCTCTCCGCCCTGCACAGTAAGAGGCAGAACAGCGCCCCGCCCCAGACGACACTCCCCGGCCGCACCGGAGTGTCACCTGTCTCGGGTCGCTTGCAGCAGTCACATCGCCCCAAGATAACATCATTAGTACCTAAATGAATCAATTATGAATATTATAAATATTACCGTTATGTAAAGTCGCTAATAATGTTTAGTACCCGTGACTCGTTATACAAACTAATACTGCTCGTATAAGTCCTGTTTATACATTGTTAATCGTTCACAATTACGACGAATGTCTTTGATGAGCATATCTGTTTCTTATAGATTAGATTCCAGTAATTCCGTGAGAGCTGTTGCTTCTCCAAGATTGGAGAGAGCTGATATAGAAGCAGCTACAGATGAATTGTCTCTACATAAGGTAAGACATATCCATATAACCGTATCGAAACATCTATGCCTAAGTTCAGTAAACCAGTTAAACTAAGTAATTCGTTCTGAAATTGAAATTGGCTTAGTTTTAAATGAAAGCAACTTTGTAATATTGTGTAGACTCGCTTATTGATTCCGAAACTTACTGAATAAATACTTTTTTAATCACTAGAACCTATAACGCAGATGGTTACTGATCACTTACTGAAAACAGAAATATTGAATTCAGATCATTGTTCTGAGTTCCATATTGTCAGATTACAATGCCGCCACGAGTTGGTTTTGTTTCTTGTCCATTCATTATCATCATTATCATCAACAGCCTACAGTAATCTTCTACTGTTGTATAAGATGGGCCGTGAATTAGCTAACATTCTTAAAAATTATATCGTGTAAATGACCACCGTTTCAACGTTTGCACTCTTCTAAGCGAGCGCCGAAATTTTCGAATACTGGTCGGCAAAGAGACCGCGAGATCGCCGACATCTCTTCGCTGATATTCTCTTTTAGTTGAAGTAGTGTATTTGTTTTATTAATTAAGACACGATTCTTCAAATAAACCCATAAAAAGGAGTCTACCGGGGATAGATCTGGACTTCTGGGTGGCTATGGAATGTCGCTTCATCTAGAAATCAGCTTTTCCGGAAACATGTCTTTGACCATCGGCAGGGACTCATTGGATGTATGATAAGTGACTCCATGTTGTTGAAACTCCCATAACGTGTTTGTGCGGGATGTTAGATTTAAATGTTAACGAATTCTTGGCCCACTCTATACATTTTGTGTACTTCTTATTAATAAACTCAATCTGCGTTAATTTGAGATGCAAATTTCCACGTATGGATATATTGTATCTTCTATCCTTCCTATTCCAATCCTATAGTTATTAATAACGTATAATGATATCATGGCGGTTTCCAGGGCGCTGCAATTGTCAGTATGGCCATAGAAGCGGCTGGAGAATCTGCCGGTCGGGCAGCACTCGCGCGACTTTTGCGTGATCATCGATTTGCTAGTGCCGATGCAAGGTTATTTACGTATTTAATCTATATATCATTTTTGTATCTTTCGTAAATAAATTGAATTTTTATTTGGGGTGAATGCCATCTGTCCTAAACAACCCAAGCGTTAGGCGACATGAAAATTCTGCTTCGACCTTCGAGTTCTTTACCAACGTATGAAAATATTTACATTACATATTACAGGGATCTCTGGCGAGCCTTAGAGAGGGATGGATCCGAGGAAGGTACCGGTGGAGCCGCCTGGGACGGTTGGTGCGAACGCCCTGGATATCCTCTACTTTGTGCTACTTCTTTGGGGAATGATGTACTTCTGAAACAAGAGAGGTAAAACAAAGAGAGAGAAACAGCGAGTTCTATTCGTCCCGTCTTGTAACACTGTCTTGCCAGTGTAATATAATACATCAAAACGCTCTTATGATACCTTATCATGATATCTTATATATAGGGGTTGGAATTTGCATCGTATTGATTTGGAATAAAATTTAATTTTGAGATTTTTTTTATAGATTCGTAATGTCAGCGGAACCTCCTGATCCGGAGCCTCCCATGCTGAACTATTTGCTGACTTTGGATCTTAGAGCTGCTCTGGATGAATTATTTTACGAGCCTGGTAAGATATTTTCTTTGGATTCTTCTCTCGAAGAATTCGGAGATATTTTACGGTAGTTCTAATATTTAAAAATGTCGTAGCTCCATCTAGCGATCACGAGTCACAATGAATCGTAACTATGTATTTATTCAGAATCGCGCAGGGACAGTTTTTATTCTGACTAGTGTAGGCTAATATAATTTCCTAAGTAAATTCATAATTATGACTGTTGAGAAATATGTTTTCAATAATAAATTCTTTATTTGCCTTGTGGAAGGAACGGGTGTCATGATCTTCCGATCAAGTGAGGTGATCATGCATGGCAGTCCACAACCCAACGGTTGATGCTGGAGTGTTGTATATATGCTAATCGCCGTGAGAATTTCTATATTGCGATTCAGGATTAGTAGTTGCTACATAGTTCATTACTCTGTAGTTCGATGTGTCTGTAGCCAGATGGTGCTGTAGTATATATTTTTTTGGTTGTGCTGTATGTGGAACTTGACAAAACTCTAATTAGGATAAGTATATACGGAGTTAGTCGAGTTTTCCGCCTACTTGCCTTGTAACTGCCTCGGTGGTGCAGTGGTAGTGAATGCGACTGCTGTGCTGTCTTGGGATCGATTTCTGGGTTGGACCAAATATTTGTATAATCTGCAAATATTTATTTCGAATTTTGGGTGTTTTCTATGCATAACATGTATGTACTTACAAAAGAAAGTTATATAAGTATTCTATCAGTCAGTCTAGTTATCATAACACAAGCTCTGCTTAGTTTGAAACTAGGCGACGTTGTGTATCAAATGTCCGAAATATTTAAAAATACTTATTTTTTAAAAAATATTTTTTTATTTTAAATACTTTAAATATTAAAAATATTATATTTATTTAAAAGTCAAGAACCATGCAAAAGTTTCAAAATCAAAATTATTTCTAAAAACTCACATTCTCTACCTATTTCCTCTTAGAGAACTTCACGGAGATAATGGAAGAGGATCTGAACGCTACCAGTACGACAGTCCCACCACCAACCACGCGCCGAACCACGGTGAAGACTACCAAGATCCCGCCCCATAGGTGGATCATACCTGTTACTTTTGTGGTTGGACCCGTGGATGAAGACGAGGAGAACATCACCAGCGTTTGGAGGAATTTGACTAAGAGTGTACATAATGGAACCTGGTAAGTTATATTAATAATTCTGGTGGTGGATTAGGGATAGAGAGTATCACTACCTCTATTCATCCCGTGGGTGTCGTAAGAGCCAACAAATGGAGTAAACTATGCGGGACAACATCGCTGCCAAGAGAAGGAAAACTTGACACAAATCCTATACTAACTCGTCCGATCACCCTGGTATAGTACGCCAAAACCTTGCTTGCTCAATAAGGTTTTTGAAGTGAAAACTTTTGTAGCGGCATTGTGTACTTTTTCTGATGGGTAAAAAATGTTAAACTCGCGTCAGAACACGAGATCTGATCGAAAATTCGTAAGACGGAGGGAGAGTACATCGCTGGCGTGAAGTAGGAGAGGAATTATCCACCTTTCGTTCTACCGCGCGACAAAAATGTATGCCAGCGCCTGTTGTCTCGTTTAGGCGACGCAGGACGCTTGTGCGAAGGTCCGTGTGTATATAAAATGTCATGTTTGTGTACGATAGCGCAATAAATGAATATTGTATTTTACCACATAAATGATAGTACTTTTATACTGATAATTAAAGCAATTCATGCAAAATTATTCGCTAACCATTCCAAAATATCAACAATGCACAGCGCTAATATTCACATTTTTCACTTCTACCGACACTCCCGGAGTGTAACTCGTTGTTTTTTTTACCGTAACACAGTTTTGTGTATGTTTAACTGTACTTGTATGTTTCTTGTTCCACAATAATAAAGATACTATTATATAATTGTTTCAGGTACGACATAGGCAATGAAACAAAACGTGTTTCCCGTTGGGTTGAGAACGTGACGCATCTAATATGGATGAACGATACTGAGCGTATGTGGTAAAACTTTTCACTATCAAACTATACCTTATATTAATCTCTGTAAGGTTCAGAATTAGTTAGCTGTTTTATGATGAACTAAGATAACAGCTGGATATTTTAGACGTCCGTTTTTATCATGCTTTTATTTCATACACTTGCAGCTATATAAAGAAAAGTTACTTGTTAATTTTAACCAGATTCTACAAGATTTTAGAAATTTCACTTTGTTGATCTCATCAAATTCGTTAGTAAAATTACAATAATAATAATTACCTGGAAACCACTTTGCTCTAATACTGATAGTTGATTCGTAATTTACAAACTTCTTTTGTTCCCATCCCTAATTTTGTCACATAGATAAGTGTCAAAGCGGACCTATTGGCAAACATTTTATTGCTTGAAAACGCGGATAAAACAGCGTTTTCTAAAAATGAAACCTAGTTAGATCGATTTATCACCCCTAAAACCCTCAGCATGCAAAATTTAATGAAACTCGTTGGAACCGTTGCCGAGATTCAGATTATATATGTATATACAAGAATTGCTCGTTTAAAGGTATTAGATATTAATGTTCGAATGTTCGAACAGGAAGCTACAACATCACTCATTAATGCTTCGATCCAAAATCCTTAAAATTAACTCCACTTGGTCTAGACCCAATGCTTTCATTGTAACACCGAAATTCTGATTTCGAGAAAGATAAATGTAAAAATATAATAATAATATTTTGGACTTCCGACAGACAACACCATCTAGTCCCAAACTAAGCAGAACTTGTACTATGGGTACTAGACAACTGATATGAATACATATATACTTTTTTTGTAAATACATACATATTATACATAGAAGAGATTTTATTCGTAACGTGATTGATGACTGTAGACATTCTCAATAAGAGGCTATCGAACATAAAAATAGCTCTTCAGCGCGATCCAGTAGTTTCTGAGATTAGCACGTTCAACGAAACCATACAGTTTTACAATTTTATCATAGATTGAAATGGCAATACTATAATTTACCGCCTTGGGTCTGATTTGATTTCTTTTTCTATATTAATAACCTGCCAAAGTGACTCTATTCTGCCTTATGGAAAGCATGAGTAGAATCCAACAGTTGCGATCACCATACTCTTTGCAAATGCAGACAATGCAGTATGGTGATCCACACAATGGCAGCCTAGTGAGGTGCTTTTTCACGCCCCACTTGGGGTTGTAAAATGCATGAAATTCATCGTGGCAGTCTAAGGTTCACACACTTACCACGATAACTGTCACTCCTGCATCAATGGGCCTCTGGTGTCGCACTCACCAACGAAACACGAAATGAATAGTGTAATATTTCAGTGTCTATTAAAAACTTTTCTGGCTTCCACTCAAATGATTTCTTTTGGGCTTCGTTATTTGTTGAGAATTGGCACTCTTTCTTCATTTTTTTTCTTTAAAAGACAACTCCCGCGCAAGTATCTTGTGTCGCAAGGGACTTTACAAATATCGGATCGGACGAAACGGACACAAAGAACACCCAGATTCGGAACAACAATTTGTGCATCACACAAAGTGTTGTCTCGTGAAGCATTTAAACCTTCTAAACCTCAACACTTAGGGCACTAGAAAGCGGTGAGGTGGTCGCTTAAACCGTTTCGCCATCCGCGCAGCCATATTGCTGGTCAGCTCGTCATTAAAACTTGCTTCTGGTAAATTATTTTTCAACAATTTGTTTTAGTGTTGATCCCGGACCTTGGTAAGCACAAGTGGGTGAGGTACAATGTCGGCGCCCGAGGTTTATATCGAGTAGCACCTCAAGATAGAACTGACGGAGAGGTGAGTAGATACTTATTTCTTTGTAAACTAAGAAGAGTATAGAATGTCACCTCTATTAATCCCGTGGGTATCGTAAGAGAAGAGTGCAAATTACAGAGGACAATAGCACTGCAAAGAAATGGATAGCTAGACACAAATCCTATACAAACCCGTTTTGTAAGTGTTGTGGTCAAAATCTGGTTTCTAGGGAGATCCCTTGTCCATCAATAGACTGTTGAAGGCTGTTCATGGTGATAAAAACTTAAAGAACTTAAGACAAGATAGTCCTATGATTTTTCTTGCACACCTGTATTACTAATCTCTAATAGTTCTCACAGGAGTGGTCCAAGAATAGACCCCTGCAGAGCACCGCACAACATAAACCGGTATCTTAAAGTACCTTCTCGGTTCTCGTGCATGATGGTACTTTCTAAATAGTCTGCCACTAGCCGGCAACAAATCCAAGCTGTCAGGCTAGCGTGGTATAGTAGGCCAAAACTTCCTTGCTAAGGAGAGGCCTACGTCCAGCAGTGGACATAGGCATCTCCTTAGTACTCCAAGGTTACATACTAATTCTTAATACACCCGGTCTTACATTTTGCTTTTTTTATCCTAGACTACCATACCTTGTTAGATAGATCAAAATAGATACATGGTTTTCGACATATCTACATAGACCTCAACTATCAATTTACGAACTATTATTAAGCATTTCTATAATCAGAAAAACTGAACACTTTTTGGCCCGAACTGGCAATCGAACCCTTGATCTTTAGCCGCTAGATTAACTAGGCTGTTGGCCTTGTCCTAAGGAGTGGCCTACGTCCAGCAATGGACTGTTAAAGGAAGTTGGTGATGATGGTCATAAAACGGATCAGAAGATTTCAGCTTGACGATAATTTTTTATACACGCATTATAAAAACTACAGTTCTAACGGATATAAAGAATCAGTCATTCGTAACCTCAATAGCTATATATTTTTCCTGCAGACAGCAGAATCAGCAGCATCTCGTGCAGCTGACATATACGCGAGCGGTGCGGCTGCAGAGCGAGCATTACTGCTTGACGACGCCTTTGTCCTCAGCCGAGCTGGACGTCTACCTGCCAGTCGAGCTATTGCTGCTGTCTGTAAGTGAAATTGCTGAACTGATAAACTTGAATTTTAATGATATATGACTTTACTTGGACTATTTATTGTAAAGGGACAAGGAACTCAGAACCCAGTGTTGCCAGAACTCTAACTCCCTTCCTCTTAGAATCAGGGACAGGGAAATTTGGGTTTTTATAACCGGTATCTGGCAATAATAATCTCTTAAAACCTATTGCGGTAACTCCATTGGTTTAATTATCAATATTAGCTAAATAGTTTATATCTATATAAATCCTAGATACAAGTGAATATGTAACTCTTTTAGGAAATCAAGTTTGTGAGTAACTGTCCAAAATCCAATAATTATAAAATACTCCAGACAACGAATACCAAAAAAATATATACATGCGTACGAGGGCGGTTCAATAAGTGCCCGTGTTAGAAATGAAGACACCATTTCTGTCGTCAAACACGGGTACTTATTGAACCGCCCTCGTATATACATAAAACCAGACCTGTTTCTCCGAAGAAATATGCAGAGGCATATTGAACGCACACTTGCCGCCATTTTTTTCATTTTTGTTTTGCCGCTTTTACGTTTCATTATAATTTATTTTTCAAAATAAAAACGTGATCGACAACCAGAATAAATGATAAATTACACTAGGCAACACTCAAAATTTCCCGGGGAAAATTCATACCGTATTTTATTGATAATCATACACCTAATACCAGAAAAATAATAATTTATTTCAGTCACGTATAGGAATGGAGATTTTAATATTTTTGTAAAAAATCACTTTTTTTATTAGTTTTGGAGGGTAGCTCTAAATTCTTCTTAGTAACGATCACAATAATATTTTGTAGTGTCAGTATACATTGATTTCTTTCACCATGTCTCGCTTTTGTGTTAATTCTCCGGATTTCTTTTGTTTTATTTGCGGTTTATATTCACCGAAGAGTCAAAAAAAACCCATAACGCCGTTAATTACGAAGTGTTATCGTGCATATTTTGGTTTAGACGTTCGCAACCAAGATAAATATTGGGTGCCACACATGTGTTGCTTCTCATGCCACAAGAATTTGACAAACTGGTTTAATGGAAAACCAACAAAGATGCCTTTTGGTCAACCTATGATTTGGCGAGAACCTAAGGATCATGTAAGTGACTGTTATTTTTGTCTCACAGATGTCAAAGGATTTTCTAAGAAATCTAAGCACACAGTAAAGTACGCAGAGGTGTCTTCCGTAACAAAACCAATACCACATTCAGAAGATCTTCCAGTACCTAACCCACCAAGTCACGTTGAATCCTCAAGTAACACTTCTAGTTCTGATGATGAATGTGAAGACTTTCAAGTGGCAAGTACATCTAAAGCACCACATTTGATCAGCCAATCTGAGCTTGACGATCTTGTTAGAGACTTAGACTTACCTAAGGAAAAATCTGAAATATTAGGTTCAAGATTAAAGCAATGGAATCTTCTTCAACCCGAAGTTTGTGTTACAGCATACCGTAAACGACATAGTTCGTATGTGGATTTCTATTCTAAAGATGGAGATTTAATTTATTGTAACGATGTTGTTGGTTTATTGGATAAATTGGGCCACCAGCATTCAGCAGATGAATGGAGGCTGTTTATAGATTCATCTAAAACTAGCTTGAAAGCCGTGCTTCTTCACAATGGAAACCAATATCCATCCATTCCAGTGGCATACGGTGCACATTTTAAAGAAACTTATGACGTCTTAAAGCATTTATTGACTAAAATAGAATATGATAAACATCATTGGGCAATATGTGCTGACTTAAAAGTGGTTGCTTTACTTCTAGGATTGCAAACCGGATACACGAAGTACTGTTGTTTTTTATGTGAGTGGGATAGCCGTGCAAAAGCTGAGCATTATGTGAGACAAACTTGGCCACTGAGAACTTCTTATGATCCAGGTCAGAAAAATGTAAAAAACGACCCATTAGTAGATCCAAAACATGTACTGTTACCACCTTTACACATTAAATTAGGGTTAATCAAAAACTTTGTGAAAGCAATGAACAAAGACGGCCCAGGCTTTAAGTTTCTAAAGCAAAAATTTCCAGCTTTAAGTGATGCAAAATTAAAAGAAGGTATTTTCAATGGCCCAGACGTTAAGAAGTTAATAAAAGATCCGTCGTTTATTTCTACGTTAAATCCTGAAGAAAAAACTGCTTGGTTGGCATTTGTTCAAGTCACGGAAAATTTTTTGGGAAATAAACGATCGCCTCAATATGAAAGCCTTGTAAACCAATTGTTACATGCTTATAAACAACTGGGGTGCAATATGTCATTAAAAATACACTTTCTGCATTCGCACCTTAATTTTTTTAAAGAAAATCTAGGCGCAGTGAGTGATGAGCACGGTGAGCGCTTTCACCAAGAAATTGCCTCAATGGAAAAGCGTTATCAGGGAAAATGGACTACTGCAATGCTTGCAGACTACTGCTGGTTTTTAATTAGAGAGACACCAACCTCTTCTTATAACAGGAAAGCCAAAAGAACAAAAACTAGTTTATTTTTCAAGTCTAAATAATATTTTACTTTAAAATAATTACAAAAAATTGTTAAAAATAAAAATAAATTTCTCTTAAAAGCTATACGTGACTGAGATGTTTTATTTACTGTTCTAAGTTCTCTATACCATGGCCATTCCGAATCACACAATCAGATCTCTGGGAAAAAAAAAAATATTTTTTTTGTTGCCTAGTGTTACTTATAATATGTATCTGGAATAGCTTATTCCAAGTGTCAAAGAAGCCCAGGAGAAAACTTACAGAATTTCTCTTATCATGCGCTAACTTTCCAGCACGGTTGAGTACTGAAACCCACTGGGCTCCATGGCGTGTGGTTCTCAACCACCTCTCTTGGTGGCGGGAACTGCTCCAGCTTTCGTCATCTGGTCCTCACCTCATCAAGCTCCTGAGCACTCTGCAGCCTCCTGTAGTTAATGTGTATACTGCTGAACAGATCAGCAGCCATGCACTTGGAGAGGATCTACTGTAAGTCGTAAAAATGATACGAAAAGTTGGATTTGTAAATATTTTTTACCGTTAAGTTAAAGTGAAATAAAGTTTTTTGATCAAATACCTTTAAACGAGTAATTCTTGTGCAACTCTCATTCAATTTTCATGAAATTTAGTATGCAGGAGGTTTCTGGGACGATAAATTTCAAGCAATATAATCTTTGTCTAATGGGCTCCTTTTGGCACTTATTTATGGGACAAGATTAGAGATGGGAACAAAAACAGTTGGTAAATTACTAATCGACTATCACACAATAACACCGAGCAAAGCTCGGTTTCCAGGTACTGTAGTTACTAAACACAGAAAATGAATACATAAACAAAAAAAAAAGTTAAATTTGACATATATGTATATAACTTGCATGCGTATATTTAATAGCGATTATAGGTAGAATTGGGTTTATCAATTAGGTTGTTAACTGGAATTGCCACAAAGCAATAAAAAAAAAAATCTGTACTATAGACGCTGGGGTTTTCACACACATTGTGTTGGGTGAAGTTTATTTTTTTATAGAAACCTACCAATGTGGTTCTACTCTACGTGATGGAAAGTATGAATAAAATCCAAGAGAGGTGGTCTCCATACTCATTGCTAATGCAGACAATGCAGTATGGTAACCAATAAATTTCACAAATTTACAAATAGATTGACACACTTGCAAACTTCTATATCCATTTGTTGTTCTGTATCTCTGTTTCTAGATGGTTAAGCGGAGCTCTCCTCACGGCTGGCGTGGAGTGGGAGAATCCAGTAATTACAAAACAAGCGGTCCAACTGTTTGATGCTTGGCTTGAACGGAACCAGTCCATACCGGAAAACTATCAAGAGGTAAGTTTATTTAACGAACTTATTATAAAATTGACATTTTTCAAACATGTTGAGATCTATGAGATTTGTGAAAATTAAAAAAAAAAAAATTCTAGCTGGGTCTTTGGTCGACATGGTACGGGTACCGCGTATACTTTAACCTTCAAAATCCTCTATAAACACAGACTGTCATACTGTATTGTCTGCATTTGCAATGAGGATGGTGACCACAACTCTTGGATTCTATTCATGCTTTCCATCGGGCAGAGTAGTCACTTTGGCAGGCCTTTATAATAGAATAAATATTCGTATTTCTGATCTTCTACGTCTCAACAATATTGTTCACATGCTGAAAATTTTGGGTGTGGAATTTAGCAAAAGTATTTGGAAATTAGGGTACTGAAAGACCACATTCTAAAATCAATTTAATAAAATGAAGACCCTGAACGACTTTATTTTTTAAATAACAGGAATGATGCTCTCCTGGCCGATTTCGGCTAAGACGGGTAGTAGTGTATCGACGGATTAAGAATACAGAGAGTCATCGCACCTATTCTTCCCAGGGGTGTCTTAAGACAAGACTAAGTGAAGGAAAATTTGAAACAAACCCAATACCAACCACTCAGGCAGCATGGATAGCAAGCTCCTTTCCAAGGAGAGGCTTATGTCCAGCAGTGGACTATTAAAGACTGATGATGATTGATGAAAGATGTGCGCAAACACGAGTGCACTCTCTATTCCCTCCCTCTCATAATCCGATGGTACAGCTATCAAACACGACCGAGGAGAAATCAGGCGCAGGACCGACGGTTTTACGTGCTCTCCAAGGCAACTTCCAAACTTCCATCCCCTACTTATAAACTCTGGACTTTTCTTAACTATTTCTATAACTAAAAAAACTCAATAACACTTTTGACCCGACCTAGGGATCAAATCCGAGACCTCTTGACCATCCGTCGCATAGGCACGTTCTCTCCGAGGCGCGGGGCTTAAACTCCAACTTCCAAAGTCCGGATTGTTAATAAACGTTTTCCATTATATAAATAATTATAATTGTTTTTACAATTAATTTACTAATTAGAGAAAAATCAATTACAACTTTCTGACCCCACCCGGAAATCTAGCCTGAGACTTCTCGAACTAGTTACGTACGCTTACCGCTAAACCAACGAGGTAGTCGATTGGTATCGTGATTTGAATAAGAGAATGTGAATGACTTGTGAAGGGAGCGGGCGTCATGCTTGATGGGCTGCGACCCAACAGTTGAAGTTGGGATGTTGTGTCTATACTAATCACCACGAGAATTTCTAATCGCGATTCAGGATTAGTAGTTACTCCATAGTTCATTGCTCCATAGATCGGTGCGTCTTCGCTAGATGGCGCTGTAGTATGTATTTTGTTTCCGATGTATGTGGAAATTGCCATTTTAATTATTCAAATTTTCTGACCTATCCATTTTTTGTTTTTTTTTTTAATATTTATGTTTCTGACTGTGTGAAAATGTTATTTTTATTATTGCTTAGCTTGAATAAAAAAATATATTTGCATACTATTATACAATGGTAGAACGTAAATTGATCATATATTATAACATTATTAACATCTCTGTAAATCTACATTTTTGCAAATAAACACACGCACACACACGCACACGCACTCCCACACGACCACGCACACGCACACGCACACGCACACGCACACGCACACGCACACGCACACGCACGCGCACGCGCACACGCACTCGCACACGCACACGCACTCGCACACGCACACGCACACGCACTCGCATACGCACACGCACACGCACTCGTACACGCACTCGTACACGCACACGTATACACACAAGCAACTATACAACGCATTTATTACTTTTTCTTTATTTATACTAAAATTTTATTTTATAATTTTATTGCATTTATACATATTTTGTAAAAGTAAATTACACAATCGTAATGATATATGAGTCCGGTCCCTTGTAAGACAGGCATCTTTTGCTCAAAAGAGGGGTCCAACTTGTATTATGTTCGAACGTATATTTGTTCCAGGCGGCGTTCACGGCCGGCGTGCGCGTGCGCGGGGCGCGTGCGTGGCGCGCGTGCTGGCGCGCGCTCGTGGCGTCGTGCGCCGCGCCGCGCCCGCTGCACTCGCACCGCGCGCTGCTCACCGCGCTCGCCTCGCCCGCCGACGACTGGCTCTTCTATCGGTAACTTACTAACGCACACCGAGCTCTGCTTATATTGGTTACATATCTACGTGACAACCGATCAAATTCACGTTCTACCTTACCCTGCCCAAGTTATCTTCCCGTTGATCTGGATGTCGTAATAACAGCTGTTCCCGGATCCCTCCTATGTCAAGCGCAGAGTGGCACACCGTGTGGTTTGAGTCGGTCCGATTCCAACACACTACTCCGCCGTTAACCCCGGTGGGGTGAAGGCCCGAGGGGGTTTCCACACGTTAAAAAAAAAAAGGAAAAAGTTATCTTGCCGTTACGTACTTCTAGACTCATACTTGCTCCTTAGATATGAATCTACAAGCACGCAGCAGTTTTGATATACACACGGCCAAACTACTACCTAATTTGGCCGAGTGTATATCTGTATATGCAGTAACCACACCGCTGACAAACATTCATAAATATTTCTATTCGAAACAATAGAGCTGTTTACAAAAATATTCGTCTTATACTTATGTAGAAAAACGGGTGTCATGTCCCTCCGACACAAAGAGAAGATCCTCTTACCAAGCGAGATGATCATGCCTGGCGGGCCACGGCCGAACGGTTGCACTTCGTAGTCTTCACATCGCTCCGCAAGGGGCGCGTGGAGGTTGGATCGGGATGGTTTGCCCCCTGCTAGCGATGGCTATATGTCCCTGAAAAGGGGTAGGTCCTGGGGTACAGTAGGTCGTCGTTTTATTGTGAAGCGAGGCTGTAGCGCTCTTCACGCCGCCCCAGCGGTCAGCCCGAGCCAGATGAGACCCCAGGCGACACCTGGGGGATCCAGCTCCGAGCGACCAGCGACAGGGGCAACGCCTTATACACTGTCCCCCTCAGTATCGAGTCCTGGTTGTACAGCGCCTCACACCGCGTGGCAGCCTGTCGATGTTTGTGTTTCTTGTTGCGCCGTTTTTTAAAAAGCAACAGTTTTGTAATGTTGCGGACGATAACTATATTATTAAAAAAAAGTAAATACATTATTTCGTGTTTTCATCTTGCGTCTAAATACCTTTTTTTTTAACGTGTGGAAACCTCCTTGGGCCGGCATCCCACCGAGATTTGCGGTGGGATCGTGTGTCGGAATTGGACCGACTAAAACCACACGGTGTACCACTCTCCGCCTGAGATACGAGGGTTCCAGCAATACCTGTTATTATGACATCCAGACCCCGTCCTACGTAAATACCTAAACCCACCTTAGCGAGATGATGATCCAGTGAAATTCCTGTTGCAGGTTCGCATTTTCAGTGCTATCGCCTGAAGCACAGCGCGGCCGAGAGTGGAGGCTTTGGGTGAACACCCTCTACACGAGTACTTGCAGGTAACAATGACTTAACCTTTAAGAAAGACATCTCTTGCCCTAGGAACATATCCTACGTCTCGTGTCACTTAACAAACATACATGATACGGACAGAACACTCAGACTCAGAACAACAATTTGTGCATCACACAAAGTATTGTCCCATGAAACCCACCGTTGCGAGTCAGTGCTGTTCGTAGCAGCGAAGTAACTGCTTGATCCACTACGCGACTCATGCAGTCACGGGGAATTCCAAATTGTTAAAAAGTTTTAGGCTATTTATCATCACGCTACGTTAAGCCATTAGAGGGGAGACCTTTGTCCAGCAGTGGACGTCTTTTGGCTAAGAGGATGATGACGTTAAGCCATTAGAAGTAGAACTGTCGACTATGAAACAGTTGCAACTTTGATCAACAAATTTGTATATTCCTCAGATGGAGAGGGGCGGCCGGGATATGGCGTATTTTACGACCAAATTTAACTCTGCCACCATCAGCTTTGCAGGCAGCGGCGCGATGCTTGTATCAACCGTATGATTACTATCGGGTATGTATTTTATTTGTATGAATCGAGACCAGATGATCGTATTGGAAGAGTAAAGCAGGGTATATTGCTCGCAGACAAGATGGCCAAAAAATTCTGGAATGGCGATCACGTACTGGTAGACGCAGCGTGGGTAGGATCAATACAAGGGGAACTGTTGAATGTAGGCAGCACAGAACTGGTTGTTGTGGAGAGCCTTGAGGGAGGTCTGTGTCCAACAGTGGGCGTTTTTGTCTGAGATGATGATGATGACCTAAGCGATATTAGAACCGTATATACAAAGCTTATGTGGCATATAATTCTGGCAGGAGTATTTATGGGAGGGCAACATACAAATAAACTTTGAGTTAAAAAGGTGTCCGTTGGTGTTCACTTACCTTCAGTAGACTCGTATGCTAATGTGGCTGTAACGGTAGCACTATTGTGAGATGTCAATTCAATATTGCCCTTAATTTTTGCATAAAAATCGTATCCTGTCATTTTTATATACAAGTCAATATAGCGACCAACTTTCTGAACTTGTTACTTACGCAATTTTCTACAAGAAACATCCAGTTTTGTCTTTAAAATCCGCAAATTATTCTGTCATTTTGTATTTCTCTGGAGATATAGAGCAGAAAAAGTTAATTTGTATCTATTTCTTCGTATGTTTTTACTTATAATAAGGATAAATTTAATTTGCAGTTCAAAGAGCTTTTCGGAGAGTACCGCGGTGCTTCAATAGCGTTAGACACTATCGCACTAAACGCAGCGTGGGTCCAACGAGCCGACAGCGATCTCACACGATATTTTAACGCTCTGACCCAACACTGACTTCATACACAAGTAACAAAGAACCATAGAAAATGTAGTATATAGCGTGGCGATTACGGGGCAACTGCGTGACAACTGCGTTACAAGAGCGGAGTAAATGCGTTCGACTTACGTGAGTATAGTCTGTTTAACTATGTGTCAAGTGAAGTATCTACGTTAGAAGAGTATGTCACTATAGACATTATAGAGCGTGACAGCGTGTCAAAACAAATGTTTGTTTTTTTATAAATACACCGTGTCCTAAAATACTTTAAAGTATCATATTAGGTTATTTTATAATCCATTTAATGCCAAGTATTAGTTTTTAAACCGCCACTGCGTTACAACTGCGTGGCAACTGCGTTTTGATTATGATGCAGTATAAATACAAACGCTATGTTTATAAAACTTCTTGCTTTTTATATATATATATATAAATATTTCATTACTGTTACGTCCGAACAACACATATGTATAACAAGAATTATTTAAGAAAATTCCATTAGTTAGGTCAAGGAAGAATATCATACGATAACGTGACTCAAGTTTTAAAATGTTTACGCCACGTCGTCGTTACACCTTCGCTCGTTTTCAGCCCCAATTCTTAGCGAATCTTAAAACCTAACCCTTCTTTGCATAATGATGGAAATTGCCATCATAACATTTCATCATGAAGAATATTTTTTTATTTATTTTGGGACATATTGTGACGTAAAGACGTAAATTTCCGTCATATTGTTTTTTACACAATTCATATTTTTATTTATAGTACATTTTTTTTAATATTTTTCCTTTAATCTAGAGCATTAATTACATCGCCTGATTTATTTAAAAAAAAATAGAAAAAATCGTGCAAAGAAGGGTTAAGTAAACTTTTGCTATGTCTAGTTTCTTATAAAACTGTAAACAGTATTAAAATATATAAAATACATGTATATTCACAGTTATTTGCGCACAAATTATTTATTTATCAACAATTGCAGATGATAATTACGCTATTTTGCTCAGTAATATTATTATTATAAACATAGCTATTTATGTAAACAAAGTATAAAATTACTCAAGATGTAAACAAATTTCTTTTATTATGTGCAGGTAAGTAGTTAACGATCTATAATTTGTAAACAAGAATTATATTCAAATCATAAGTTCTATTGCTTGTTACATAAACTTTGGATTTAGTTTTTTGAATTGAATGATCATCATTTTCGTGTCGGTAGTCATGTCAAGAAAAAATAATTAATTAATTAATGATATAATGATTAATTCTTTAATTAATTAAAGAAAGAGTTCTTTTCATGCTAACAAAGATAAATATTTTTTCAAAAACTTTACAACATCATTATAAATATAAGTTTACAGTATCAGAAATTGTTTACACTTTGAGCAATTTCAAATGTAAACCTATAGGTACAGTTACCAAATATGTGTTAAGTTGTGTTTGTCTTAGGTCGACAACTATTCCTACTTCTACTTCTAAAAGAATTATTGAGAAATTTATCGTCAGCGTGAATGGTCATGAAGTAGTCAAATATTTAGTAAATTGAGATAGAGATTGAGAAGAAAAATTCTTTTTTTTCTAAATTGAGATTCAAACCGGAGAAGTTGCAATGTTTTGTCGAATAGATGCAGACTATTCTTACTTCTCGGGTTTGATTATGATTGTTTGTTAAGATCTTCAGCTGTTAAGGTAGAGTGGAATTTTGAAAACAATATTTAATTTAACATATTACTTTACCATAGTTACTTCTTCCATTTTTATTGAGATGGCAATATCAGCTATTTCTATCAGTGTCAAGTATTCAATTCTAAAGTCTTTTATTCTAAAGTCTTTAATACTAAAGTCTTCTAGACGTCATGGTTAATGATAAAAAATATAGCAAATATGTCTGAAGTAAAATCGTGATCGTCTTTCCTGCCGAAATTGATTATACATATAAGGATTATTTATGTTTTCTTTGTTTATGGTTTATATATTTTGAATAACCGTAAAGAAACATCCATAATCAACGACTGATCAAAAAGAAATATTTAGATGTTATCATTTTTGCGAGTTTTTTTTTAATGGCGATGACGTTCATGTGTAAGATCTTTTGTGTATCTTTTTTAAAGTAGGAAAATATATGTATATTAATGTATGATAGTACGGCAATCTTATCTCATATAATAATCTCAAAGATGTTGCCAGAATTGTGAAGATTAGTAAAAAAGATTGTCCTAAATCTTTTTATTTAAAAGATTTTTTTTAAAAAACAGAAAAGATAAATTACATTTCTAGTAATTTCCACATTAAAATTTCCACTGCCGTACATATTTCCATTCCACCTTAACTGTGCACAATCTAGTTTCAATCGTACAATACTGTTGCGATTGATATATATAATCATTGATGTTTAGTTACACTTACCATGACAACTGTCACCCCTGCATCAATTAACCTCTGGTCTGGCACTCACCAACGAAACACGACAGCGTGGATGTTGTCGCTTTAGTTTGTTCTTCTGTGGGAGGGTAGTACTGCCCCTGTCGAGCCAGCCTATTCGTTCTGAAATCAGCAATTTAAATACACATAGTCCTTGCCCACTCGACTAGAATAATACCATCAGAAAACTGCTCATAAGACATTGTTTCGTTGTATTTCACGCAATCGGCAAGGTTATCGGAACCCCCCCCCCACCCCCTCTAATATTGGTCGCAAAGGGCGGCAACGTATGTATGTCTGTTGAGTTATAGGTGTACATGTGTTGCTGAAGATACTTATTATTAAAATCCATAAAAGACAGTTTGATCTCTGTGATAGGTGGCTACGAAGCAATTTTATTTTGTACCACCTATATTTTCATTCATGTGCCAGCTACATTACTAATGGTATATTATGAATAAAAAAATCACCTAAAATTTACCCGGGAAGGTTAAAAATGACACTAGTGACAGCTGTCACAGAGATCAAGCTAAATTTAAAGACTTTAGACGACCCGTTTGGTTGCAAGTCTTTGGATGCCGTAAAAAAAACAAAATGATTTTGACCAGTTTGTACTGTTTTTTTTTTTGCTCTTGTAGAGTGCAACACTGAGTTTAGAAATATTAATGATTAAAGTCTATACAAAGTTGCGTAAGTAAAGATATTATTGTATGTACCTTTGTATATGAAAATTCTCAAGTTTGTACATGAAAATAAAAAGTATATATGTAAGACCAATCAAAAATGAAAATAATATTCTATTTTTCTAGGATTTAGAGTTTACAATGGTTTTTGTCTTTCAAAATCCGACCATGTGTTGCCATATTTAAAATTTAGCTATAGAATTATTAAAAACTAGATCGGAAGTAGATTACTGTATCTTAAAACGTTGAAGTATTCGGCAATTGGTTAATGCACAAACGTATATCTAAAATGCGACAAGGATTTAATGATACGTGAATAAAGTCGTGTTATATTCATTAATAAATGTATATTATTAAAGCTCCATATTGCTATATGGTATAGTCTATCAAAAAGTTGTCTCTAAGAGAGTAATTGCTACGATAAATACTCCTTAAACCACCGCGTCAAACCAAGCTTATGTAGCTCCGTTTGACGACATCTACACGTTTTATAATCCTTGTCGCAAAATGTCCGTCTTTTGTGACGTATTTTGTCACACAATTTTTTTAGTCTATGTATTATTATATATTTAGATTTTAGTTAGAATTTGAAAAAAATATCAAAAATGTATGGATATTTGTAAAATTTAATACTATATCTTATTGTATGTCTGTTCGTCTAAATGTTCCTTGTTTGTAATTAGTTTTAGTAAAATTATTTAAACAAATATACGATTCAGGAAAGTAATATTTAGTTAAATTGTTTATTTTAAAATACAGCAAATTATCTAAGAGTTAAAGTACTCTGTTTAAAAATATTTTGAATTATCTTGAAGAGAAACAAATCAAAAACACAAGTAAAACGGAATTTATATTTAAAACAAAAGCGTTCGAATGTTAAATAAATATTTTACTTTTCTGAATAACAAAATGATCTCATTTGTAATTATGTTATTTTTTAACAATATGTTAAGGGTAGAGGGTGAAAAGGACAGGACTCGATGTAAACTTGCCGGCAAAAAGCCACGGTTCCGCACAAATGATTGATTTGATCGTAACGATATCGTGGTGTCACAGAAAACTGATTTTAAGTAATTCTTTCGTAGTTTTTACCAAGTAAGAGAGGTAACTGTCACAATCCCTCCTTCCTCAGATTTTGAGGCTGGCTTGTGAGTTTTGAGTTGCAGGTATACGCAACTGGCGGTAGTAATTTACCAGCCTATACTATAAAAATCTCTAAATTATACGAGTACTTATTAAAATAGGTACTGTAATGGCTTACAATTGACACTGTATACAATTTTTTGACAGGTGACGTTCTATGATAATGGTAATAGACAAATAGATTTTTATTTTTTTATGCTCGAATTGCTACATCTACAAACGATAATTTAGAGGACTTGATCAGAAAAGTAATACACAATCAAAAATTAAAGTCCTTTTGCTTTCTACTTATTATAAGTAATTTAGTAAATGTCTAATTTAATGTGCTATCATTACGAAAAAATGTTATTTCAATTCCATTCTAGTCAAATTAATTTATAATTGTTTTAGATTATTTTTCAATATTAGATAATATAGCTCCGGGCAAAGCACGAATTTACCAGTTTAAAGGATTTTCCGGCCAACTCTCGTAGTAAAAGTACGGTAACTATAGATCTTATAACTGTCATATTTTTTTTGTAGGAAAGTATTTTAAATCGGAGAATTGTCTTTATGATAAAAATATCAATTCAAATAGTTAAATAATCGTCTAAAGTTTGATTAATACATCGTAATTTTACGTGCACCAACACAAATGAACGTACCTATAATAAATTACAGTCGTATTTGTATTTTTGAGCTATTGTGACTGACAAAATCAGCTTAAATTATGTTCTTTTTATAGAATTATTTTTGGGGTATACTATATCAGGAAAAAAATGCTTATAGCATCACGCCGTTAAACAGAAAAAGTGATAAGGTTAGAAAACTATTTTGACTTGTCTGTCAAGATAGTTCTATCGGCATTCAGTCGAAGAATGAGAAAATGCAAAAAACAAGATGGCCTCTATTTTCCAACGTTTTCGTAACTCAAATTAGACAGTTAATTTAAAATAGCTACACCGAAGCGAGTTGTATATCGTTTCAAAATTTGAGTTCATTCAGTACACAACTTTATAGTTTTAGAAGCGTATGGCAATCAATTTAACAGATAAATGTTAAGTGTTTTTAATGCGTTTGTATTTTATTATATATATTTTACTGGTGACTACTAGCTTTGCCCAAAATTCGCGTTTTGCCCGGCTGTGTAGGTTATTTACATGTGTAAATTATACCTTAAGACTTGACTATGTGTAAAAATTTTGTATTCGCTTTTGTAATAAACTTTCCAATTGTATATGGACGACTTTTCTTTCACTTATTCATCCCATAGGTGTCGTAAGATCCGACTAAAGAAGTAAAGGAGTAAGCTACGCAGAACAACAACAATGCAAGGAGTAGCAAACTTGACAGAAAAACTTTTTTTTTAACGTATGAAAGCCCCCTCGGGCTGTCACTCCACCGGGATTTACGGAGGGGTGGTGTATCGGAATCGGACCGACTAAAACCACACGGTGTGCCACTCTGCGCCTAACATAGGAGGGATCTGGGAACAGCTGTTATTACGACCTCCTCGCGGCTGGTCATTATAGCTGATGAAGGGGAAAACCTGTTCCGTCCACCCGCGGCCACACTCAGGGCGGTATGACGCGCTGGAAAGTGTGCGTCCACCGCCCGGTTCGCCATTGGTGAATTAGGTCCGAGTGGAGATCGCTTTCCCGGGCCTTCTCCGTCGCCGTCGAAATGACGTCTTCGCAGAAGGTTACGACTACGGTTAAACAGATGTCATCAAAGGTCATAGAGAGTATGACGGGCAGTAGCGAGAGATCTCCTCCAATAACTGCAGTGACGGCACCACGCTGCGCTAATGAAACAAACTGCTAGCGTGTACTGAGACGAGTCGAGTGGCGATAGGCGGGACTCAATCTCCTCCTAGCAACCGAGTGTAGAAACTTCCCGAAGCAGCCGTGCCCGGAAAGGACCATGTCAGTTGGAAGGAAAGGGTCCCGTGCTGCCACCCTGCCCACTCGAGGATGACGTACGTATGCTGTCGGTTTAGATCGATCTTCTGTGGCAGGGTCGTCGCGGTAGAACCGACAAATTTGTGCTGAAATCAGTGTGCCTCTGCTACTTACAGATAATATGATTATATAGACAATATTGGTTAAAGTAGTTTGGACCTGTTAAATGTTCTGACTATAACATAACAGTACACACTGACTAACAAAAATTGATTGCCGTTATTTTAATGAATGTTTCGCATTGCAGTGATACGGAAATATATAAAATCAATTATAATTCCAATTAACTTTGGAGTATATTGTTAAATTCATTACAACCATGAAATTTGAACATGCACAGTTAAATTTACGTTTTGAAATCTAAAAATGAATAAAATTAAATACTTAATCGGCAAGAAAGAAATTGTGTTATAATACGGATTAATTGTCAAAAATGAATCCGTTGTTGATACATTTAAATGTAATAATTGTTTTTTTAATTTCTGGTATGAAATTTTTTTTTTTTTAATTTGACGTTTAATTATTTGAATTTCTAATGTCCAGTAAATCTATGTTGATTTACATAATCAAAAAACTAAATAATTAAATAACGAAGCAATAGTGAAACGAAGACCTCGTTGGTCTAACGGTTAGCGTATGCGTGTGCCGATTAAGAGATTTCGGGTCCGATTCCCGGGTCGGATCAAAAAGTGTTATTGAGCTTTTCTAGTTACAGAGACTCTCAATGACAGTCCAGAGTTTGGAACAAGGGGTGTTGGCCCCTGTGCGGTGGGTTCTGCACCTGATCTCTCCCCGATTGTGCCGGATTACCGTCCCCCATCAGATTATAAGAGTGAAGGATCCCCTGCGTAGTTGGGTGATCTCCGTTAAGGCTGGCCACCGTAGCCGAAATCGGCTAATCCATATTTTTTTTTTAACCTGACTTTTGGTATAATAATGTCTGGTATAACAATTTCAGCACATGTGACCGCTTGTTGTGGTGAACCTTCGAGGAGGCTTATGTCCAGCAATCGGCTGAGATGATGATGATGAATATCTCAACAGAATTATTCTGAATTTAAAGAACACAAATAACACGTGTGGTGACAGTGTCACCATAACTTTTCTTCCCATGTGTGATGTACGAGGCGACTAAGGGAACCTTGTTCCCTTAGTCGCGTGGATATATATCCAAGACAACATCACTGCAAAAAAAAAGAAAACTTTAAAGGCTGTTAGTGACATAATACTGTCACAGAACAAGAAATCCATCTGTGACTATTGACGTGTGTTGATGGGCGGTAATGGTCACTTCTCATCAGGTGAACCATCACCCGAGTTGTCGACAATACGTCATCAATCGAGTGTCACTCATGCTGAAGCTAATTTTCGCGATTAAACGTTTACTCGTTTGAATGCCGTGTGTAACTCTTCCCCCTCCAATAAATGGTTAGATTTGTTAAAACTAAAATCCAATTATATTCAAGTTTCTGAAAAAAATAACTAAAAATTGTTTATTTTCAGTTCAGTATTCAAACTCACTGAACGTGTACGTATTAGATACCAAAGGACACATAGCCAAACTGAATGAACCAATACACTTAAACGAAGACCAAACGCCTAAACACATGAGAGACAGATTCAAAAAACAACTAGCCGAATTCCTGATATCCAAAAAACAGCCACAAGAAAATAGAAAAAGAGTTTTTAAAACAAATAAAGTTAGTCACTTAGATTCGTCTCAACCTAAAGCCAGTCTAGTTGTGTTCAGCAATGGAAGGTACGTTCTTGATTTAGATAAATTAGATTTTAAGGAAGCGTTAAATGATTCGATTGTGAATAAAACCGATTGCGAATATTTCGATTCAGAGGAGTGTATTCAAGATTACTATGAAAATATGAACAATTCACCAGAATCTGTCAATTTACCTGTAAAGTCATTACCTAAAAACCCCGATTCGTCGCGCAAAAATAATCAAAAATCAAACGTAGACCAATATTTGAGTTCCTCAGACTACGTTGCTATATTAAGACATGGAAAAAAAATTATAATGAAACGGTTTAAAATTATGAATAATAGCAGTAAGAAGAAAAAGAAAAAGAAGGTATGGTCTTCAAATAGCGATAGCAGTCATAGTTCAGAAGAAATTCCAAGAAAGACTAAGAAGAAACAATACAAATCTAGCTACGAAAGAGACAGTTCAATATCTAGCAGAGAAATTCATGGTAGTTTGTCTGAGGAAAAGAAGAAATACTCGTCTGAAATATCACCTGAGGAAGATGACGATGAAGTTTACCTACAGGGTAATCAACTAATACCATTAAAGTATAAAAATGATTACGATGAAGTGAAAAGAAGCTATCGACAGAATCCAGATGGCAGAAGAAGACTGCCTCATTTTTTACCGAAACGTTTCCATTGGAATCCCGACGAGATTCAACATTTAGGTTATTTCTGGTTCAATGGGCCTAAAGGCAGGTACCCAGAAGCAGTACCCTTATAAAAAATACATACCGAGGCTTATTAAATTACCAAAGTGCCAAGTCTCATCTTTTCAAGTAAAAATTTGATTAAATCTATTTGTTTTAGATTAAACACGAATAAAAAGACAATGTCATAGACACAGTATAGTTAATAGAATAAAAAATTTAAAAGGTATTAAAATTGTTTATGATATATTTTACAGTTGTATATTTTGGCGCGTATTCTAATTTGTCAAAACATTTAATACTAGCCTTTCCCGCGCTTACGTGTACGTCAATTATCGCGGCGGTGAACGAAAACGAAATGTTAAGTGAAGTTTATCATATTATATATAAGAGAAAACCACATCGAAATTGATTAAACCACTCCTAAGATTAGCGGGCACAAACACACAGGTAAACACAATTCTAACTGTTGTTTTGAGTTCTGTTACTTTAATTAAAATGCCTTTCATTAGTTTTCCTTCAATACCTTTAATGTACAGATGACAACCTCTTACACTTTGATTAAATGTATACATGTTTTTTGGATTATATAACGCAATCAACTACCTAAGTAATGTTTGTATGTACATTTCCTTTACATACAAGAGGGTGGGCCACGAATTAGGTAATATTTGAAAAAAAACATTTGATATATTATAAAAATCGTTTATTTATAAGAAAGCTAATTAGTTGAAATTTAGTTTTTAAAAATTACACCGTTAAATAACCGATAGATTCAAATGTTAACGAATTCTTGGCCCACCTGTACACATACTTATCCCAGTTATCCGTGTGGTGACAGATTAAAAATACAGTGCCAACTCTATAGGTGTCGTAAGAAGCGACTAAGAGAACAAGCTATGCAGGTCATTGCTACAAACAGAAGGACCTCTAAAGTAAACTCTATAACAACCCGTTCGACCAGCGTAGTATGGTAGCCCAAAGCTTCTATTTTCTTTATTAATTTTTAGAGCTTGCTAAAGTGACTCTATTCTGCCTAATGGAAAGTATGAATAGAAAGCAAGAGATGTGGTCATCATACTTATCACGAGTGCAGACAATGCAGTATGGTGATTCACATTATAGTGGCTTAGTGATATACTTCTTAATGCCCCATCAGTCACCCAACAGTCATAGTGGCAGAGTAATGCTCACACTTACCACGATAACTGTCCTGCATCAATGGGCCTCCGGTCTCGCACTCACCAACGAAACACGACAGCACAGATGCTGTCGCTTAAGGTGTTTACACTTCTGTAGGTGTGTAGTACTGTCCCGGTCGCGCCGTATTGCTGATGTGTATTTGCAGTGTTTGCCATCGTCAGAGGTAATTTTTAAGGGCAAAGGTCTTGGTGGGCGTTATAATTAATTAATTCTTTTTGCCAGGATCATCCCACTAACTGGTATATATTTTCACATAGTAGGTTTTTTGTCAGACTTTCGTAAGCCTATTGTCATTAACCGGAACCTTTAGAGCTATGGTAGAAAATTTTTGAGTAGGTAAAGACAATCCATAAATATGGTAGATAATGGTAGAAAAAGGATGTTGATTATGGCAATAAAACACATTATTTAATAATTCATAAATTGTATTATTATATAAAGATCTATGTGCTTAAAATAAATTAGGTTTTTTTACAATTTTTTTATATCATAGTTTTAAGCATTTACTTATTGCGATTGTTCGCTTGAGAGCAAATATTATTTATATTCAATCCCTTATATTTATATCACTCATTAGCTGTGTCAATGCTCCGTTCGCTATCTGGAAGCCATATTGGAAATATTTATCAAGTAGGTAGAAGTTCCTCACTATGATGACTGACACTGTTGACTGACTGGTACTCGGGCAAAGTCAATTAACGTCATTCTCATGAAGCTTGATATATTATACAGTGAAGCCGCTTACTATGATCACATTAAGCTTTGCTGTATAATACACCATTTTACCCCAAGTTTCTGGGATTTAAATTTTTTCATGTATTTTACAACGGTCAAACAATTTCCCGCATAACACGCCATTTTATTTAAGTAAATTTCTAGACCTGGGGGCTTGTTTTTGTACATTTGACATCCCGTTTAATATCGTAAAGATACAGAGCGTTGCATCAAAATTTAATTTGTCTTATTTCGAGTCCTTCTCTCAGACCCCCTGAAACTGGGGGTTAAAATTGTGATCCAGTAAACTCAGACACACTCGAAGTAAGGCAAGATTTACACGAGTCGCCTTTTTATGCTAAAATATGGCTCTCCTACAGTAAAATAATAACGTTTATTAAAATACGAGTATGCTTTATGAAATCGGATAAAATGAGTTTCAATGTATTTTTTACAAGACTAACCCCACATTGGGCGAGCGCGTTTGACGACGTGTGGACAGCGCGTACTCTAGAGCTTGATCGCGAAAGCTCAATATGGGGGAAGTTAACGAGTAACGTAGTACCTACGACAGTTTTCTTGTATGTTTTATTGATATAATAACAAAACTTACTTATTTATATCCCATGTATTGCTTATTTATTATGAAACTACATAAAAAGTAATGTTTTTACCAATTTGGATCAAAATAGAAAGGTTTTTTGACCCCTTCAGTTAAAATTAAGCTTTAGCAAGGGTGGGTTGCCAGCAATTATATGATTTTTCATTAAGAGATTGCGGTTAAATAACAATTATTAATTATGTATAAAGCATACTCAATAACTTTTATTTAAAAAAGTATCATCAAATGTCAATATGTAACATGCAATAAATTGGGATTTTTTACTTTTTATTTTTTCATCTTTTAATTGAAATAAGACCAAACGGGAAGTATTCTCTTTAAGTTTAGAATAAGGAACGTCGCGGCAATTAAAATTATTTTGTAGAAATAATGAGACGCAGAGCCTTGTGCCTTAAATAATTACTATCACACAGTGCATCGACGCGTCACCTCGTCGACAAGCGGTTTGATCCACTACGATGTTCTATGTGGAAAAAGAATTCTCAGAATTCTGGGGTCACAGATGTAAAAAATATAATCTAATTGGGGATTTTCTTTTTAAAGTCAGTTAATTGCGAAACCAATAATAATAATACACGCAACGCCATCTAGTCCCAAACTAAGCAGAGCTTGTACTATGGGTACTAGACAACTGATATAAATACATATATACTTTTTATAAATACATACACACCATACATAGAAAACACCCAAACATCAAACAATGAGTCTGCATTCTCTCTTTTCGAAACTTCAACCACAAATTTCGGCGGGAAATTCCATAGACAATGTGCAAAGTAATAAAAAAACAAAGTAATGTTCAAAATAATATTATATTCACTGTGAATAACAACGAAAAATATTAACATAATAATAATAATATAATTGGAATAAAATTCAATTAAAATATCATACGTATCTATTACAATCATTAATTTTGGAGGTTGGAATGTTTATATACTCGTAATTTTAGTTTTTTAATATCACTTTTTAAATTCTGCTTTGCTTATTGTTCTGATTGGCTTAAACGTAACTGTTAGGAATTTGTTTTTTATGGGTGTCGAGCAAAAAGGTTAGTTGCAATTCAAAAAAAAAATATAGGCCACCTTTTGAGTGATGCCTTTGTCAAATATTGTCTGAAGTGAGGGATTGTCGTAATGCCATTACTAATTTTGTAATAGTTTGTTAACTTGCTGTGACAATAGAGTAGATAAATACACACAAAACATCCCGAAAAATATAATTTAAATAGCTTTTTATTACTATTACGAATTTAAATCAAATATACAGTGAAATATATTGTTCAATTGAGTAGTCTAAAACAGTGACGTCACAATTTTGTATTTAGTACATCGTTCATACAAAATTTCATTACTAAAGTGTTATCTGGGCGACTTCTGTCTGTCTGGTGACTTATAACAGGACGCGATGTCTGTGATAGCATGCTATTTTATAGCGTTATTTTTTTAGCGTGCTATTTTCCAGTCACCTGGATATGTATTTTCGAGTAATCTATATGTAATGTTTAGCTGTAGTATGTTTGTACAATCATAAATAAGCAAATAGAATCACACAAAAAATAAACACAGTGGACCTCCGGTAATTCGACAAACGTTTTGCAGGACAGTGTCGGACTATCGAATTTGTCGGATTATAGAGTACTGCCTAAAACCCCCTGTAGTCCGGATTTTTTTAGAAAAGTGTACCTTGTAATCCGACAAATTACAGACAAATAATATGATTGTATATGTTGTCGTCTTCTGGGCTTGTGACAACATTACTAGGTACGTATACGTAATACACAATGAATAAACAGCAAACAATGAACGCCGCACTAAGCTTCACCGCTATCACGTAGCGGTGAAGCTTAGTGTAGCCATATTCTAACTTATTATATTCGTAACTTAGCAATCGGAATTGAAACAATACCTACGCGTCGAGCACAAGTTGTAACCTGTTCAATCCTGCACGATCTACATTCGTGAAAATTGTATGATTGATGTCGGATTTCAAGGGAGTCCGGATTAGACAGGGGCCGGATTACTGAGTGTCCACTGTATCATTTTTTTATTTCCCAAAAGTCAATAAAATTCTAACCTTCAAAATTAAACACAACAAAAAATACCTACAAAAAAAACAAGAATAATACTTAAAGATGGCAATATCGTTTTTTAGTGGAACTAACGATATTAAGATTTTTTACAATTGGCAACATTTTTTTATTCCTAATAATGCGTTCACACTGCAATGTTTTGGTTTTATAACAGTTTAGTAACATTTCAAAACTCTCGAAAAAAAAATTCACTGTGAACGCATCCGAAGACGCAATTGTGGCAACATTGAGATTTACATCATACCATGTAACAAGCATTTAAATATCAACAAGTTAAATTTATTACAAAAACTCTTAAATACTTTTGTAGAGGATTTTTGATATCAAGGCAACACGTATAAATAACTCCACGGAAAGCGTTTACCGGCACCTATTACCAATTTGTCATTTATTCCTTGGAAGCCTAAGAGATGTATTCTATTGATAAGTTGCGCTATAAAAATCGTGATTTTCTCAACACATGTGGACATCCATATTATTTGACCGTGACACATAAATAGTCATAAATAGTGACCATTAGATAACTTCGCCATTTAACTACTCGACTATTTGTCCTGTTGAATACATTTTACCATTAGTTCGCATCAGAACAGATTTTACCATCGTTAAACGATATTGAATCGTGTGCTTAATACTTAAAGTCTATATTACCAAGTTTGGGTATGATAGCATGCCGCGGAAGGTGCGTGCAGTCAAGCTGTGACTGCTAATATAGACCTTAAATTATGTATATACAGTTTAAAATCGCTTAAAGATTGTAAAATCCGTTGCAATGTGAGTCATTTGTTGGCAATCATCCTTTAGGCGTCACACTTTACAACGGGATGGGTTGTGGTAATTGAACCAATTCCGAAAGCGGTATACACTTTCTTTTGGAACCGATTCTCACCAATTGGAAGTTGTCTAAAACGTCTCTCAAAAAAAAAGGACGCGCTTAATTACGGATTGGACTAACTGCGAATTGGGACTTAAGTCAATGGGACTAATCGAGATTTGGACAGTTGGACATAACAAATATGAATGCCAATAATGTCTACAGTTCTACATATTGTAGTTATCGTATAACAGAATGGTGTGTAATTTTTAATTATAAATTGTACGAACTGATATTAATGTTGTTTCAGGGAAATTTAGCTCTTCTGTCAGTACAATAAGGTTCTATTTATGTTATCAAAGTTCTACCTGAAGTTTAAATTTAGTAGAAAATGAACGAAATATACATATTTATTTCGTTAATTTTCTTCTTAAGTTTATACATAAAAAAATGAATGTCTGTCTGTCTGTCTGTATGTCCTATATAGAAACTATACATGTGATCATGTGATTATCTTTAGCAAAGTTGTTGTGCATGAGCCCACGAAGGTTTCTGAGTTGAAATGAATATTTTGTTTGTAAGTCTTTCCTTCAAATTTATTTTAGTTGGTGTCGTAGGAACGCGCGCAGTGTACCGTTAGTTTATTATAATTTTAAACTGGCAATTTCACAACTCATTTAATATTTAATTTAAAACAATAATTTTAATACAATGCTATATTACTTATAATAACGGAGAAAACGAATGACACAACAAAAGTAGAAATTAAAAATAAGAGTAGATTGATTTGAGCCACAGATTAAAAAATGTGAATTGAATATTTAGAAGTATTTTTTTTAATTTCTATTAAATATGAATTAGGTCTTGTCCGAAAACTTTGGTGTTTTTACATGGAAGCCTGTCAAGGTGACTCTACTCTGCGTGATGGAAAGCATGAATAGAATCCGAGAGTCACCGTACTCATTGCGCATGCAGACAGTGCAGTATAGTGACCCACACTAAGGCGGCCTAGTGAGATGCTGTTTCACATTTAAAATATTTATATATTTTGTGAATTATTATTAATGTATTATTAACTGAGTCCACTTATGATTACATACCCAGTATATTTCACCGAAATCACCAAAAAAAAACACACATTTATATTATCTAAGAATTCTCACGTCTTGTCCGCCATTTTTCTTATTTTTAACAGCAATTTTCAAAATATATTCCTAAATAACACTCTGTATACGGCACTTAGATTTTAGTTCCCAAGAATATCGTCAGATGGCATCAATTTTCTAAAGATTAGTTCCACAAAACTCGAAAGATGGCGTACTTATAATATTCAGCTTATAGATTAGTTACATGGGATAACGATAGATGGTAGTGAAATAATCATAGTGATTATTCGAATGATTTTTTCGTACAGAGTTCGGATTGCTATTTATTTACGGCCTTACGCTCACATCTTATAACGTAGGTATGGTGTATAAACAATATAATAGATATACCGTTAATTAGGCAAAATAAAGTGCTTAATGCATCGTCTAAATATAACTTATTGGGAATAACGCGTTATTGAATAGCGTCCATAACCTATGTACGAAAAAATCATGGATAATCACAGTTTGTGATTTTATTCCATGTCGATAGATGGCGGTAGTATTCTGTTTTATTATTATTTGTGAATTAAAAATATTGTTTTGCTCTGATTAAATTTAAAAAGATAGTTGACTTGTGTATAGTAGTTTATGACTAACTAGCTTTTGCCCGCAGCTTCGCTCGAGTGTAATTTGGTGTGCCACATTAAGTTTCGTAACAGATCATTTTAAATAAATTTATTTTTTTATCATATAAACAATCCTACGGTATATCATCTTTGATCGTCCAATAGTTTAGGCAGCGTACGCCAAGATAACTCTCAGAGGCCAGATTTTTGCCGACTTATTGACATGTATCGTTATATTACGACCAAAATTAAATAAAATCGTTACAAATTGTAGTCTATATCTTATTCCGATGTATAACCTATATTACTGTAAAGTTTCATCCAAATCCGTCCAGTAGTTTTTTCGTGAAAGTGTAACAAACATCCAAACAAACTTTCGCATTTATAATATTAGTAGGATTTAAGTCCTTTTAGGTCTAGTTTGACAAGTCCAGTTTCTGATTGACATATAACGTCATTTAACAGATAACCATTGCTGCTATTTGTGTGTTTATTTGACACGTCTCTATCCTAGACTTTTGAAAACCGAATTCTGTAGGTATCTGGCAGACAGGTTCAAAGTGGCCTATCAAGTATTTAAGGTAAGTGGTGCAATTGTCTCTTAGCCTTGGACTGAGGCGCATTCAAATACCGTATGTCGTAATAACAGCTGTTCCCAGATGCCTCCTATCCCAGACGCAGAGTGACACACCGTGTGGTTTTAGTCAGTTTAATAGGTATCTATATAAGTTAGACTTTATTTTACATTTAATAAGTAGTATATGTCTCTCACAGATGTTCGAATCTAACGGAATTGTAACTAGATCGGCCGGCGCCATCTTGTTTAACACGCCATTTTGTCGAACACATGCTTTTGAAAATCGAAGACTGCTTATGTTTTAATTTAAGTCTTAGTTTATTTTTTAAATACCTATATTTATGATGTTACTATTATCTATATATATATATAAATGAATGTTTGTCTGTCTGTCTGTATGTCCTATATAGAACCTATACATTTGATCATGTGATTATCTTCAGCAAAGTTGTTGTGCATGAGCCCACGAAGGTTTCTGAGTCAGTGTGTTTTTTTGTCTTTCCTTCATATTTATTTTAGTTGGTGTAGCAACGCGCGCAGGGTAGTTAGTTTACCATACTTAAAGTTTTGTACTACCGCCATTTAATATCAAAATAACAATAACGATTGGTCAATGTAAAATTAACTGAAAATATAACCAGCGAAGCTTTTGTTACAATCAATTTCTTTATATATCTAATTTAAAATTAACTTCACAACTATAATAAGATTATGCGAGGTATCTAAATAGAAATCAAACCAACCAGCGTGGTATAGTAGGCCAAAATTTTCTATGGAGAGGCCTATGTCCCGCAGTGGGCAAGTTGATTATTGATAATGTTGACGATCTAAATAACTAAATAAATGAAGATAAAGTATCACGAATATCATGTGACGTAGTTTATGGATAGTACCTTAAAAAAATGCATATATTTAATTCGGTGTATTAAATTACTACTGGATAATATTAAGTAGAGTTCAAAACCAGTTATTTCTTTTTGAAGAATCAATTAAAAACATTTCTTGTAAGTGAACCTGGAATGCTTTATTCTCGTATCTCTTTCGCACGCGTTATATCGCGTAAGTTGGAACAGGACAGAGCTACCTTATTGTAGTTGTAAAGCATTAAAAAGCCCAATTCACAATATATAGTTTACGGATAATTATCGAAATATAAATAGATACAAACCCGTACATTTTTGTTAATTTTTCTTTTTTTTTTTTACTTATAATAAGGTTCAGTTTTGACCGATAAGGTTATAAACAAAGGAACTAATTAAATTGCATATAATTTATATGTAATAATAAATTCCATTGATATTTTGGTCCGAAAACTGACCAAAGAATCCAAAAACTTACGATCAATACTTTACCTCACAATCACACATGCAAAAATACTTGAATTTTAAACTATGTTATTTTTTTAACTGGCAACTCAGTCTTTTTGGTAGAATATCCAGTTTAGTAACGCTTGCAACACCATCGCTAGGACGAAACCGCCGAAGAGGTCCCAGGAATGTGATGTGTTTGGTATTCTGCCTATATTGTGTTGTCTGGATGTGGTGGCGGTCCTTTGACCCTCGCTGATCGCTTCAACTGTCTTCGAAAGTCTCTCAATTGCTATGGTCTGGTCTCTTAAGGCCGAATCGATGGCGTACAGTGTCTGTTTCAAGTTACGCCTGAAAAAAATATTAATAATATAAGTTTGTTTTCTTTTTATGGTAGAATGGGAAAACGGGCTAACGGGTCACTTGGTGGAAAGTGGCTACCATCGCTAATGAACGTCTATAACTCAGGACTGACAAGCGTCGGTCGTCGTTGAAGGAGTAAGCTTTTTCTTTAAAGATTTGAGGGCCGTATTAGACGATAATTTTTATTTAGGTCAAGGAGCAAGGGTTGTGTAGTATTGAAGACCTAGCTTTTATAAAACTACTATTTGCTTCGACAGACCTCCGCCTGTGAAAAGTCCATAAAAGAAAAATTCAGACAGTAATAAATTTTCTTTCAACTATATTTTGGACAGGCATAGATCCATACCCATAGAGCCTAGTCAACTTGAAGGCATACCAAAGATAATCTTAACGCGCCTCTGTTCTGTTTGATTGACTCAAATGTTTAAAAAGGGACAGGCGTTTCAATTTATTCTGTGGTTTGTATCAAAAAAATGTTTATGCTCACAATTTTTAAGTTATTTCTGTTTATAAAAACCTGTGGCGACGCCATATACAGCGCAAACAAAGATATACTACAGCGTCATCTACCAAAATATGCCGAACTACGGAGGAATCCTGTATCGCGATATAGAAATTGTTGTGCCGATTAGAAAATATACAACATCCCAATATCAACCACCGGCCCGCGTCAGACATGATCTCAGCTAGACGGAGGACACTCTCTCGTGTTAAGGAGACATGTCACCCGTTACTCCACAAACCATTTGTAGCGTTAACGAAGATTTAAAAAAAAAAATAATAGCCGCATTGGTCTAGTGTTTCTCGAGGTTTGCGCGTAGCAATTAATTACATGTCTGGCGATACGTTTTTATTTATATAGCCACTCAAGCATATTTGGCGGCCTTGAGTGTGGCCGCGGGTGGACGGGACGGGTTTTCCCCTCCATCCGCTATAGTGGCCAGCCGCGAGGAGGCCACGTCCGTGTGTGCCGTACGTCGCCTAAATAGAGAGTTTATCCGCAGATGGTGGCAGGCGCTAGGAGGGATCTGGATGACGTAATAGCAGCGGTTCCCGGATCCCTCCTATCTCAGGCGCAGAGTGGTACACCGTGTGGTTCTAGTCGTTCCGATTCCGACACACCACCCCGCCGTAAACCCCGGTGGGTGACGAACCAAGGGGGTTCCCACACGTTAAAAAAAGGTCTGACGCAGAAAGCAGTCCTCCTTGACACGGCCCGTATAGTGAGGTGGTTGTGGTCTTTGGAGCCCTAACCACCGCTGTCTTGGTCCTTGCACCCGATGTCGGTGGTCTACTGTTTTTTATGTTTTTAAATATGTATTTTTTTAAATTAATATGTATATACTCGTATATGAAATAAAGAGAATAATAATATGAATTTTAAATACGAGAATCAAATCTACTAGTTACCTTACCTACTACTGAGCTATGAATGACATATTCAATACAATATTACTAATTTAAATGTTTGGTATCATGGAAGAATGTGTTACTCAATTACACCAAAACGGATGAACGGAATACAGTGATTGCACGGTTGGCCTAGTGGTTTAAGGGGTCGCCACGCCGCTCTCTACTGCACTGAGTGTTGTGGGAACCCACATAGGACAACACTTAGTGTGATCCACAAACCGTTGTTCTGAGTTTGGGTGTTCTTTGTGTCCGTTTCTTGTATGTTTGTAAAGTCCCCCGCGACACAGGATTTATTCCTAGAGCGGGCGTTGTCTTGTCTGTCCAGAGTACAATGTGGGCCGCGGGACTAAGCTAGTATGTTTATAATAACTTTAAGCTATTGTTTTGTGAGATTTTATCGACACTACTTCTTCAACAGTACCAAGTATAAGTTCCTAATCTGTTTGCACACATACGTACATAGAATTTCGCCGAAACCCTCGCCGCTCATCAAGTGTATCAGCTGCCATGGGTATAACATCCCTGTGGAAATGCTTACGTCATTACTTTTTTTTTTATGTGTATGGAGCCTGGACCTGGTGGTAAGTGACTACCGCCACCCATAGTTATTTGTTTTCTAAAATTTTTTTTAGACATCTAACACTACATCATCTAGTTTTAAACTAAGCAAAGCCTGTGTTAGGAAAGTCAGATTGACTGATAGAATACTCATATATATGTATATATATATATATTGTAACAATTCTTTTAATTATCTAAAAACTAAAAAAGTTTTTGACTGTTACATTAATTTTGATACTAATACAAAATGTGCCACTACTGTGGTCGGGGATTCCCCGTGAGTATAATATGTAGAAAATAATTGATTTTTAGTTTACTTTCACGCTTAAAGAAAAAAAAACGTGTGTGTGTGTCCTTATGTACGCGCGTAAGAAGTTATACTTCTTTGGTGAAACAAGATAAAAATCTTTATAAAAATGTTATCCTTCGCGTTATAGAAAATTAATAGAAAAAAGGTTTCTAATACATTGAAAGAGAGTTTTATTATAACGCATTATTTAGATAAATATCTAAAAAAGTAAAATGTTGAGAAACTCATTTTATAGCGGCGGTTTCGTGACGGTGTGCGCGTGCGCATCCTAAAAATTTACTGTCATAATTTTTCCCTAACGTGTTAAAAGAAATATTAATTCAAAAACCCTAATGCAGACATAATAAGCCCTAAATATAACCTAGACCACTATCATAGCAAGGAGCAGCAGGACTTGGGGTCAGGTTTTGCCATAATCGTCACGCCATGGGGGTTTGCAATTGTAGTGAGATAGTGTACAAAGTAGGATGTTGCTGCCAACCCTCCGATGGACTACACCTTAGTGGTCTTTTACGACACCCACAGGACGAAAAGAGGTGGGGCGTTATTGAATTAAAAATGGCTTACAAGTGTGAAAATGTCACATAGATGTATGTATATTCAATTAGGTTCTGAACGCCTGAACAGAATTGGATAAAATTTAGTTCAGAGATAGATTACAATCATGAGTACAAGATAAATGGTTTTCATCCTAAAAAATTGTCTTGTAAGTGAAGCCGCATATATGTTTATCAACAGCCTTTTACTGTCCACTGCTGGACCTCCTTAGCAAGGAGGTTTTGGCCTACTATTCCACGCAGGCCAGACGGGTTGGAATAGGGTTAGTTCCAAGGTTTCCTTCTCTTTGCAGTGATGTTGTCTTGCATGCTTTGTTCCCTTAGTCACTTTTATGACACCCACGGAATGAATAGGGGTGGTAACACTATGTCTTAATCTATAACCACGCGTATATATTAGCACCTACATAGTTTTTACTGTAATTACTATCAAGAACAAAACGGTGTTGCCATCGACTTTTGTGAACTCCCCATCTAGGGAAACCAGGCGAAGGGGGGGGTGGATATTCAGGTGGTGTTGTCCAGTGACCCTGTTCTCGTCGATAAGCGAAGACGGCTGTGTTATTCTCCTAAACTAAACGGGTATCAGAACTGTTTTATACCGATATTGATAGCAAAGAATGTAGTTAGTTGGGTAGTAATTATGTCCACTAGTGGGCAATTAAAGGCTCTTGAAGATGGGGATGAACTATCCGCGACTTTGCACCTTCCGCGACATTTTAAAGTAACCAAGTTCTTAGACACTTACGTGGAAGTCTTAGACCGTCGGGCCAGGTCATCGTGGCTGTCAGAGTCCGAAGGTCTGGAGATCTCTCTTCTAGCTTCTATCGACGGTCTTCCGCTGACAGGACTCTCCATAAGAGACTTGATAACAAAGTCGTCCTCGTATTCTATTATTTCATCGCTTTGCCATGGGCTGTTGAAAGAAATAAAAATTATCACACCTGCTTCCCCGGAGGAGTAGGCAGAGGCATATTAAAAGTCCACTTTTCGCCAGTGTTTTGGTCCCACGTAATAGGCGGTGTCCGTATGGTAACGGATTAGGAATACATAGTGTTACCACGCCTATTCATCCCGTGGGTGTCGTAAAAGGCGACTAAGGGAACAAAGTATGCAAGACAACATCATTACAAAGAGAAGAAAAACTTGAAACAAACCCTATTCCAACCCGTCTGGCCAGCGTGGAATAGTACGCCAAAACCTCCTTGCTAAGAAGAGGCCTATGTCCAGCAGTGGACTGTAGAAGGCTGTTGATGAAGAATAGGTGGCGAGTCTATTGCCGTTGATCGGGATGTTTCCTTTATCAGAGCCTTTTGTTTAGTCTGCATTTGAAATGAGTATGACGACCACAACTATTGGATTCTATTCATGCTTTCCATCAGGTAGAGTAGTCACTTTGGCAGCAGATTTTTTTTTTTATATAGAAACCTCCCAAAGTGACTCTTTGACATTCTTATTCTGCGTGATTGAAAGCATGAATAGAATCCAAGAGCGGTGGTCGCCATACTCACTGCGAATGAAGACAGTGCAGTATGGCGACCCACGCTATGGTGGCCTAGTGAGATGCTTTTTCACGCCCCGCTTAAAGGACCCGGGATCGTAGTGGGAGGGAAACACGTTAACTTACCTAGCATTGACGTGGTTGTATTTCCATCCTTGGTCCACCATGCCTGTGATAAAAAAAAAAACACCATTTTATACTAAGTTCGGTCAATTTTCAACCTAATCTATAGTCATATCAAATTATTGCCATAACTGGTTCCTTAAAGCAGAGTGTAGATGACTTTGATATCTGTAATAATAACCTAATATAGTATAAACAAAAAAATAGCCAAGTGCGAGTCGGACTCGCTCATGAAGGGTTCTGTAGTAACGATTTGACGTTTTAAAAAAACTACTTACTCGTTCAAACGAATTTTTGGTAGAAGTTTACATTGTAATGTACATCATATATTATTTTAGTTTTGTCTTTCTCTTATTTTAGAAGTTACAGGGAGGAAAGGGAAATTTTGCCACTTTGGAAGTGTCTCTTGCGCAAACTACTCAGTTAAGAAAAAAGTGATATTAGAAACCTCAATATCATTTTTGAAGACCTATCCATAGATATCAGATACGTATGGGTTTGATGAAAAAAAAATCAGTTTCAGTTCTAAGTACGGGAAACTTTATATATTTTTTTTGTGAAATTCTTAATGCGGTTCACAGAATACATCTACTTACCAAGTTTCAACAGTATAGTTCTTACAGTTTCGCAAAAAGGAGCTGTGAGATACAGACGAACAGACAAACAGAGAGACATCACGAATTTATAAGAGTTCCATTTTTTGCCACTTGGCTACGGAACCCTAAAAAGCACGTAGTCCACGATACCTTCAGGTGCTGTGGCCTGCAGATCCTTGTGGAAGAACCTCGGGACCCAGGGCGCCACCATGTTCCTCGCACGAGCACGCTGAGCCTCCTCTATTATTGTCTTTTGTTCTGTTGCTGCAATCTGTGGAAAAAAAGAGTTTTTGCAAATTCGTGACCTCAAACTTCCGTAACTTAAAAACCGATTTAGATTTCTTCTTTTAAAGATGGCGTAGTTACTATTAAGTGCCATTCTTAAAGCCTTTTCTACAGGTTAGGGTCAGCTCAAAATCTGAACTTCCATTTGTTACGTGAAACGACTACCATCAAACCTATCGAAGTTCTGTAGATAGACAGGGTCGAAGACCCGTAACCATTTCCGCAGAGGTTAGTATAGCAACCGGGACATAAGCCTAACTCTAACGCGCAAAGGGGTCTTAATGTATTAAGAAATGTTCACCCAACCATAGACAGATGTCATTCCACAAACCTAAACGTTATTAGAAAACTACATTTTTATCTATTAGAAAACAGAATAAGTTTATTTAGGGTTATTGCGAAGGGTTATTACGAATCGTCTTGCCCAAAAATTTAATGACTTCCAGCCCGTGGACCGGGCTGGGTTTCGAAAAGGTTACAGTACCGAGGACCACATACGGCGGTGGCTCTGACCGCCCAGAATAGGGCTCGCCTCTGGCGCCCTCAGAGGATATTGGCGGTTAGAGCTTTACGTGGTTACCGCACCGTACCAGCAGAGGACGTCTTTTGACTAAGATGAGATGTAGTTACTACTTAGCCATTAATTATAATCCGTAATTCGCGTTAAGTCAATAGTGACGAATTGATCAAACTGTACGTACCTGGTCATCATTTGCAATCGCTTCTGAAACTCTCATCCAAAGCTTCTGCGACTCATACTCTAATTGGTTATCCAGAGACAATAGGAATCGAGGGAGTCGTTGGTCCTTGAGGAGTGTCACGTCCATTAGGTTCGTTTCCTCCTGCGAATATAAGTAAATAATTGATATTAATGAAACTGGCGTGCATTTTGCTCGTTGGTGGGTTCGATTCCCACCCAAGACTAATATTGTGTGATGAGTAGGGTCATTTATTCTGAGATCATGAGCAAATGCTTCGGTGGCGCAGTGGTAGTGAATGTGACTGCTGTGCTTAAGGTCTCGGGTTCGATTCCCGGGTCGGTCCAAATGTTTGTATGATCTGTAAATATTTGTTTCGAAGTTTGGATGTTTTCTATATATAATATGTATGTATTTACAAAAAAAGTATATAGGTATTCTATCAGTCGGTCTAGTTACCATAGCACAAGCTCTGCTTAGTTTGAAACTAGATGGCGTTATATGTCAAATGGCCGAAATATCTATTATTTATTATTATTATTAAAAAGAATCCAAGAGAGCCTTAGTAAGATGCTTATTCACGTTTGAGGATTAAAAACTACCCTAGTTTAAACAAACTTTACTCACCCCAGTTTTCTTATCCTTGATATCCACCTTGCCGTCCCAATAGCCATCGATAGTGGCAACAGTGTCTTTGCCACGTTTAATTCTGCCCGATATTGCATTTGTCTGATCAGCACTGCTTAGAAACGACTGCAAAGGAAAATATGTAAAGTTTTTATTAATTAAAGTCTACCTGATGGAAAGCATGAATAGAATCCAACGGTGGTAACCCTGCCGTAACTCCAGTTTCCCCACGTGTAACAAAAACGACTTTGCCTAGTGTGGGACCAGACGGCCGTGTGTGAGATGTGTGAGGATATTTTTATTATTGTAATGGTTTTTATGGAGGGTAGTTCTATTTTTCTTAAATGGCAACACTACTCGACCCCGTCACTCTTTTGTGACAACTTCCAGTGAAAGGATTGAGAGTGGTGGGGTTTAAACAGCGTTTTGATTATTGATACAGGAGCTGAGTCAGTCGTGGGATAACTATCGAGGTAGTAAGATATCTAATGGAAACTATGGTAATTGGTCGATGAAAGTGTTACAAGTGGAATAAAAGTAAGTGCTGAGCTGAGAATTGGAGTTATTTATAATATTGTTAATTACATTATATTGACTCACCCTTAACTTGAATTCCACATCAGCATGATAACCGGTATCCGGACACATTATGTGTACCTAAAAATGGACAATACCTTTTGAAAACACACATTCAACCAACAAATATAACTTAGTAAGGGGACGTCCATAAATTACGTGAAGTGTTTTTTTTAATTGCCTGAGACCCCCTTCTTTCCAACGTAAGATTAGATGAGATTTAATTCGATCCCCTCTCCCCCTTAAACATCTCACGTAATTTGTGGACCCCCTAACAGAGATAATGATTACTGATTTTAGACTTCTCATCATCTCATCTCATCTCAGTCAATCAATAGACGTCCACTTCTGGACATAGGCCTCCCTCAAGGTTCTCCACAATAGCCGGTCTCGTACCACCCGCATCAAGCAGTTTTCTGCGACCTTCACCAGGTCTTGGACCACCTTGTGGGAGGCCTATCAACGCTGCGTTTCCCAGTACGCGGTCGCCACTCCAAAACTTTACGGCCCTGCGTGTAATGTGGCCCGCCCACTGCCATTTAAGTTTAACAATTTACTGGCAATATCGGTGACTTTGGTTCGTCTGTGGATCTCCTCATTCCTGATTCGATCACGCAAAGAACCTCCGAGCATTGCCCTCTCCATTGCTGTTTGGGTGATTTTAAGCCTTCTTTTCAATTTTAGGATTCCATGGGCAAAATAGCAAAAATATACGCGTTACAGTTTCGTCATGTCCGTCTGTTCACATTATCATACGGGTTATTAGCACCAGAAGCCTCTAATGTAGCCTGAACATTCACGCTCACGTCGAAAAAGGCGTAAAATAAAATATTGAAGGGTATTTCTTTTAGTAGTACTTTAAAAGGGAGTAGAGCCACGCTGATTTCATCACGAACGGACCAGCTCGACCAGAGCAGTACTACCCTCCCACAGAAGACCAACCTAAAGCGACAGCATCCGTGCTGTCGTGTTTCGTTGGTGAGTGCGAGACCGTTGGTCCATTAATGCAGGGATGACAGTTATCGTGGTAATTGTGTGAGGCTTACACTGCCACGATGACTGTCATGCCTTTTATGTCCAAAGGCCACTGTCTAAATGACACATAAATTACAACATACCTTTCCTCCAAGCTCCATACTAAGGGTCCCTATGACAATTCCCTTACAATGGGCATAGGGTGCAGACGTAATATACTGTTCGCCCCAGTTCAGAAGATGAATTCTTGCACATCCTTCTAGGATAGCTGAAGTTGAATTACCTGGAACAAAATATTTCATCATCAGATAACCTAACGTCTTTTGGTCTGTGACAACTTCCATATACAGCTCAAAATACATACTACAGCGCCATCTAGCAATGACACATTGAAGCATGGAGCAACTACTCATCCTGAATCGCGATATAGAAATTTCACAACACATTCACAACATCCAACATCCGTAAGGGTCACGGCCCGCCCGGCATGATAACCTCGCCTAGTCTGAGGACCCTTTCTTTGCGTCGCAGGGACATGGAACCCTTTCTTCTACACCTCTCAAGTCTTTTCCCAAATTAGGTTGGTATCGGCTTCAAGTTTACTACGATACAGTTGAACCTTGATTTGTTACGTGGAGCGAATGCCACCAGACCTCCACGACCCTAGTAATAGACGATATTGACGTTCTGAAGGTAGACTGCTGTCCTAAGGGCTTCACCTGCCCATAATGATTGCTAAAGGTGTTTGTATGACAATCGGGAACGACAACTTAATGTACTCTCCGAGGGGACTCAATGTGTTCAGAATGGTCACCCATCCATAGGTTAACCTGGCTAAGATTCCTTCACTATACAATGTGTTAACCTACGTGTTTGCCCCTGATTTATGACAATAATATCTTATATATTAGAGAAGGCTGTTGGTATTATGTCCTTACATATCTCACACGCGGTCGTTTGATCCCAAACTAGGTAGCCTGTACTATGATTACAAAACCTGCCTTTTTACAGAAGCCTATCAAAGTGACTCTACTCAGCCTTTTTTTTTGTTTTTAACGTATGGAAACCCCCTCGGGCCGTCACTTCTCCGGGGGTTACGGTGGTGTGTCGGAATCGGATCGACTAAAATCACACGGTGTGCCACTCTGCGCCTGAGACAGGAGGGGTCCGGAACAGCTGTTATTACGACATCCGGATCCCTCCTAGCGTCTGTCTGCTACAGCGGACACCATCTACGGGTAAACTCTCTATTTAGGCGCGGATGGACGGATCTATAGCGGATGGAGGGGATAATCCGTCCCGTCCACCCGCGGCCACACTCAAGGCGGTATGTCGCTGGAACTCTACTCTGCCTAAAGGAAAGCATGAATAGACTGCAAAAATGGTGGTCGCTATACTCATTACGAGCGCAGTCAATGCAGTATAACGATCCACGCTATGGTGGCCTAGTGAGATGCTTTTTCACGCCCCGCTTAAAGAACCTGGTATCATAGTGCGGGGTAGACATGTGTGCTGGTAGTGAGTTTCAGGTTTTAACTGATTCGCATAAGAAGGAATAGCGAAATCGTGTATTTTTCAAAATGTTTGTCTGTCTGTTTGTTCCGGCTAACTTAGAAACGGCTGGACCGATTTTGAAATAGCTGGTAGTATAAGAAGTAGCTAAGACAACTTTTATTTTAGAAATCAAACAAAATAGCGAACTATATTTGATACAAAAGTAACAAAAACCGCGGGGCACAGCTAATAGAATAAATTAGGTCTGCAATTGCCGCACAAGATAATGAGTGCTGCTCCTCAATCACATATTTAACCTGGGTGGGATTCGAACCCATTTACGTCCTTAGTAGCCAGTGTCACTAGATCAACAGTAAGTTTCGAACTTGAAATTGCTTGTCAAAGCAACATGTCATTGCTGCTCAATAGATGGCGCTGTAGGTAATTTTAACAGCAGTATGGCGACTTACCATAAAATTTGGACCGCGCCAAGAGACTACCCTCTATAACAAACCCCTCCTGTCTATTTGACACGTAGAAGGCAGACACGGGAGGGTGATGGGACACCTGGAAATATAAACAGATCTGTTTTTATACCACTGTAGTAGCAAATATTTTTTTTTAATAAAAGACTACGCTCGCACTAAGAATAAATCCTGTATCGCGGGGGACTTTACAAACACAGAAGAAACGGACAAAAGAACATCCAGACGCAGAGCAACAATTCGTGGATCACACGAAGTTTTGTCCCATGTGGGGTTTGAACCCACAACACTCAGTGAAGTAGAGAGCGGCGTGGCGACCGCTTAAACCACTAGGCCAACCGTGCAGTCAATATCTCTAACATCAATCTTTTTGCTCACCTGCTCCGAAATATAGTAGGTATACGACTGCGAGTCGTGTTTCCAACAGCATCTGAAGCATTCCCCGAGAACTGGATTGTATGGTTTCTTCAACCCCTTGGGCTTTCTATACAACCCCGATAGGTACCATCGAAGAACTGTTTTGAATCTTTGGTAAGGGTCCTCTTGGAGTGAAGCTCTGTAAAAGGTAAGCATTGTATTAATTCTTTTACGCAGGGAATGCTTTTCACTCCATAACCTCCCTAGGGGAACGAAGGGCGTGTGTGGGACTCCCAGAGAACCAGTCTACCTAATAAACCCCGCGGCGGCCTACCTCGGCAGTCAGGAAGAGCTCCAGGACCGCATTAGCGGCTTCTGGAGTCCTCCCCCTGCCGTACCTCACAACACTACATTCCAGGCATCTCATGCCCCAAAGCAGGACGTTATCGCACCTCTCACTGTTCTAAACAGCAAGAGGCAGAACAGCACCCCACCCCAGACAAAACCCCCGGCAGCAGCGGAGTCTCACCTGTCTCAGGTCGTTTGCAGTGGTCACATCGCCCCAAGATGTGGTCGCAGCGACTCTTAGGTGGCAATAAGGGATCTCTACCGACCTCTACCGCATCTTCTTCGTCGACCACGCCGTCCATAATGTGGTTCACATCCCCAAGTGAGATGAGAAAAAGCATCTTGTTAGGACGCCGGTATGAGTCACCATACCGCATTGTCTGAATTCGCAATAAGTATGATAACCACAACTCTTGGATTCTACTCATGCTTTCCACCAGGCAGAGTAGAGTCACTTTGGTAGGCTATAAAAAACTACGTAGGACAACATTACTGCCAAGAGATGGAAAATTTGAAACAAGCTCTAAACCAACCTGCCTGGGCAGCGTGGTATAAGTATACCAAAATCCTTTCGACTGCCATTTTTAATGAGTTTCACAACCTGGTTGCGAAACTCAGTTGCCATGGTGACAACAGCGTTCTTTGTTGGCAACTGGTTATTTACCAAAAAGAATAAAAATCCCTTTTTCACAACTGGTTGTGAAACTCATTTGCCATGATGGCCGAAAGGACCAAAATGTCCTTTCTAAGGAAAAGCCTATGCCTAGCAGTGGACTGTTAAAGGCTGAAAATACTTACTGTGCCAATATGTCAGCATGATAGTAGTTATCTGACAGTTTGTCGAGGAAGGACCTGGGTTCTAATATGAAGGTAGGCAGTACCACTTTGCTCAGGTCCATTCCTGGACGCACCTGCTTCAGGAGGAACCATAGCAGTGATTTGTTCTCTTCAGCTACTTCTTCTACGAGTTCACCAGCCTAGAAGAGGAAAAGATGAGGCTTGAGAAATAAAATCATCACCTTTTTTTGGTCTAGTGGTAGCGTGCGTTGCGATTCATGGGGTCCCGTGTTCAATGTCCAGATCGGGCCAAAAAGCTAAGTTAATGAGCACCGAGTGCCCTAGAAAGTGCGAAGACAGACTACCTACAGAACTTTGATATCACCTTATGCTTGGGTTGTGGAGGTCTGAAGGCAGTCGCTTTAAGTAACAAAAAAACGTGTCTCAGGACGGCTGACAGAAGTGATATCTAATGTAAGTAGAATTAATATTGAACTTGTTTAACTTGAAAGAAGCTTAGGTTATTACTTAAATTTTATGTATATTAGTGTAAGGAAAAGTTAGAGAGAGAAGGGTCTGTCTGAAATACGGCTACCGCTGTGGGTTAGAGTGAGAGAGGTATGCGTGAGAAAAGGGGAAATCAGATAGACTGGCGCCGTAACGCGTTACATAACGAAGCGGTTTACAATCCCATTAGAAGTTATCATTTCAAAAATTGTGCATATTATATATAATATATGAATTTATATCAGTTCTCTAGTGCAGGTAGTAAAACTCTGTTTATGATCATATATCGTTTTATTGTACATCCGATTAAGTACAATTAAGGAAGTACAAGTAGAGGACAAGATAACGGTGTGTGTCAGATGTCTAAAGTATTTTTGAAGCGACAACTTCTTCAACGGCGTTGTGCACCTTTTGTGCTAGGTAAAAATGCTATACTCGCGTCAGTACACGCGACCTGATCGAAAATTCGTAAGACGGAGGAAGAGTAGACCACCGGCGCGGCGTAGGAGAGGAAATATCCCCCTCTCTTTTACCGCGCGGCGAAAATATATGCCGGCGCCTGCTGTTTCGTTTAGGCGACGCAGGGCGCTTGCGCGAATGTGCACACTATATATAAATTGTCACGTCTGTGTACAATGTTGTATTTTACCACATAAATAATAGTACTTTATACCGATAATTGAAGGAATTCGTGGAAAACTATTCCCTTACTCTAGCACTGTCAGACTGCAACCTGCTGTTTTTTTTGTATATATATTGTACAAAAACAGGCTGGCTGGAACAGAAGCATACTGGCCACTTATAAATATAAAAGACGAAACCATTCCTCTGTCTATTTCAAACCTGATGAGAAAGTAAAGTTTTCTTGAGAAAGATAACCCATCCAAAATTTACATTTCAGTGAATGGAGCGAGGATGTTGCAAACTCTAGTTTAACATAAAGCTGGTTAATCTGTCTTCCTAGCCTTTATTATGCTCACGATTAATTTGGGTCAGCTGCTGGTTCACCTGGTTATACCGGAATATCAGTTTTGCATGGAGCGACTGGTGTCGGATCTCTGCAACCCTGAGGGTGAACTGAATTCGAAGTTACTTAGACTTTCTGAACTGAAAAATCTTATAAATTCTCAATCACCAAAGTCCATTAACCCGTTTAGGCTATGAAGCGTGCCATGGAAATATAAAATAAATAAATAAATATTTTGAACATTTGACACACAACGCCATCTAGTCCCAAACTATGCAGAGCTTGTACTATGGGTACTACACAACTGATATAAGTACATATATGCTTTTTTTGTACATATATACACATAATGCATAGAAAACACTCAAACTCCGAAACAAACATTTGCAGATCATACAAACATTTTCGTTCGACCCAGTCGTCAAACCCGAGACCTTAACTATAATAGTCGCAAACGCAACCGAGGCACTCATATACGAGTACATGCATACATACATACAATTAAACAACAAAACAGAAGGTAGTAGAGCCTCGCACACTGCCACGATGACTGTCATGCCTTTTACGTCCCAAAGCGGAGCATGAAAAAGCGTATCACTAAGTCGCCATAGTGTGGGTCACCATACTGCATTGTCTGCATGCGCAATGACTGTGGTGTCCAAGCCTCTTAGATTCTATTCATGTTTACCATCAGGCAGTCACTTTGACAGGCCTTTAAAAAATGGTTGTGCAATCGTGTAACAAGAAGAAATAAAGAGCAGTAACTTACTTGGCCAATATCCGTATTAGTATCTAGGGTGTAATTTCTCGCAAGCCGGGTAAGGATGTCCTGTTTCTTATCCGGTTGGGGCTCTGGCATCCCTGGACGGGAGGCTTCACTATCCGAATCTGACGCCGCGCCGGCTAACTCTGGTGGTATCAAGAAGGGAGCATGTGAAGGCTAGCTCTACTAATACTGGCGAATACTAGCTAACAATTGAAACTCACTCGGCCGGTTGGATTGGAGTCTTCATGGTTTTTGCCTTTCTTATATAGGAATAATATAATAGCAAAGTTAGTGTATATATGGCCCAGGTCTTAAGTCTGATCTAAAGGTCCACGTTGTTAGAGATGGCTTCGAACACCTTTTAATGGTAATTGCAGTCTTAGAGGTTATATGTTTTTCAGACTAATTTCAGTAAGTATAATATAATTGAAATATCCTTCTCCGGACGAGTGAGAGTCAATTTAAAAACTCGACTTCAGCATCTAAATCAAATTCAATTCGGTACTGTTACATCACTAGCAACAACAAAACGCTTTATAACACTCATATCAATATACAAATATAATTGCAGGTTGCGTTTAGTTAACTAATATAACCTAGAAGTGTATTTACATATAATAGATATTTTTTTATATAATAGTGAATAAGATCTATTAAAAAGAAAATACATTTTGAGGCTGAAGTTTGCATCTAGCGTTTGATTTAAGGCAATACTGGAAAAGTGCTAATTAGAATTTTTTTAATTGTTTGGTACAATCAGCTCGTATTCGAATTGGTGAATCGGTGGTGACATCCCGCTACTCGCGTTTTAAACACGAATGTTTTCATAATTGCGTAACATTGAACCAAACAAAACAACTATCTATGCGCGTGCGCATCAGAGTATCTTTTAATCTTTACGTAACAATTTTTGCAGTATCTTTTCAGCTTCAACTGTTTGTATCTCCCTTTTGTAGGTGTTTTCTTTTCATACTATAAGACCACAATGGAGCTGATCGGTTAACTGATAGTGAGTAACCACTGACGTCAAGAAGGAGTCAGAAGAGTGCTACTGCCTTCATTACCGCCTCAAACTGAGTGAGATTAGTGACTCACAAACGCTCTCCGGGATAAGACTCCGGTAACCCCACAAGATAAAAAGCAACGAAAAAGTTGCTTGACTAACGATTACTTTCCTTCAGCTTCTGTATTTTAACACTAACTGTGTGTTTACAAACTGTTTACATACTTCTAAATATTATTGTAACTCGCTTATTAAACCCAGACTTCGTGTCAGATCAAGGATTCGAATTAGTTTATGTTTCGCGAAGACGTTTAGCAAAAACATTTATTCAATATTATAAATGTACACGAAATGAACTTATATTGACTTCGTAAATGGTTATTTTTGCGTGGTTTAGGGGCAAAAGAGCGGACGGATCATCAGCATCAACCTAGCCATTATAGTCAACTGCTTGACTTAGGCCTTAGGTTTTGAGTTACTATACCACGCTGGCCAATTGCGTTGCTTGGTCCTTTGCTTTCCCTATCCTGACGGCAAATGATTGCCGCCGTTCATGACGACTTGAGTTACAAGTAAATTGGAGCTACGTTTGTGTGAAGCCCTGCCTTCTTGGGAGGAGAACAGTGATGTGTGATTCTTTTAAATCAACTTATCGCCGTTAACTGCTGTAAGATTGTCTCCCTTGGTCTTTGCCTGAATATAGTCATGAATAAGTAAAAATGACACAAACCTTCATTTGACACGAAAATATCTCTACTATCAGCTTTCTGGAGACACATTTTGTAACCCCCACCGTTCTCCACTTTAGAGAAGTCGGACAGTATAGCAGAATCCACTGAAAACTTCCTATTCAGTGAAAAATAGGATCCATTCCCCGGTTCAGAAAGCTGTCTGGTCAGTTTCTTCTTGCGTAGAAGACTGAAAATGCTGGAACGTCTTCTCTCCGATTTATCCTTCGTTTTCGGTCTTGGAAATAAGTCAGAATCATGTTCCATGGCGGGACTCAATATTCCTGGTAAATTATCCCTGGATTTTGGGTTTTGAAGAAGCTTTTGTCATTTGTGGATCACAATAAGGAAGGTTGTAGGATGCATGTGTTTTAAAGTACTTTTTGCTCATCTGATTTGAATATTTCGAGTTTGTTCATCACATAGAGGTGCTCTTTGTTCTCTTCTGTTTTTAAAGCGTCTTTATTTTCATATTATATATTGTTCGTTGCAGTCAAAACATGTTTTTCTGGAACTTCTATTGCATGGTTTTGTATTTTGCTGTTTAACTTTATACCACTGCTTTCAGGTTTCTAAGAGTTATAATAAAGCACTCGATTTAAGGTTCTCTTTTTAAAATGTGTTCCAAAATGCCTTGTTCTAAAAAAACTAACCAGTCATTCAAATAAGAATTACTCAGAAGAAGTCACTTCTTTTTGTTTAAAGACAATTGCCGCACTAGAAATGTATCCTGTGTGGTGCGGTCTTTACAAACATACATGAAACTGACACAAAGAACACTTTTTTTTTATCTTTTGTTGACAAGGTAGAGAATCCTCTCGGATCTCCTGCTCCTTGGGGTATAGAAGTGAGGTATTTTTATAGAAGCCTACCAAAGTGACTCTAATCTGCCTGATGGGAAGCATGAATAGAATCCAAGAGTGGTGGTCGCCATACTTATTGTGAATACAGATAATGCAGTGTGACGACCCACGCTATAGTCTGGAAATGCTTAGTATGTAGTGTTCCTACATAAATCCAACCCGAGGCCGGCCTCTGACATTCTGAAGGGGACCCAGATCAAAAGACACCTAGACTCAGTGTTGTCCCGTGAGACGATGGAATCTACGACCCGAAGGATAACATTTTTAGAAAGGTTTTTATCTTGTTACACCAAAGAAGTATAACTTCTTACGTGCGTACATAAGAACACACATACACACACAAATGTTTTTTATATTATTTTATACACAGTAATAAATGGTTCATATATTAACATCAATAAGCCGTCAGAATGACGCAACACGAATCGGCCTTAGACTCTCGAAGAGAGTGTTCTGAGGAGGTCACGACTGCGAGAGGTTAGAACTACAATTATAATCGCTGTTAAAGTACCAAGATCTAGTACAAGTTCTATTACACGGGTTTATTGGTCTCTCGTCTCATGAATTCTCTCGTAACGTTACATTATAATTTGTCTTCTATATATATAAAAATGAATGTTTGTCTGTCTGTATGTCTGTGCGTCCTTTATAGAATCGTGCACTATGCATTTGATACCATTTTTTTTATTTTTGTATTTTAATAGCCTGTCAAAGTGACTCTACTCTGCTTGATGGAAAGTATGAATAGAATCCAAAAGTTGTAGTCATCATACTCAATGCGAATGTTGACAATTCAGTATGTTAACCCACACTATGGTGGCCTATTTTTACGCCTCACTTGGGGACGTAAAAGACAGTCATCGTAGCATTGTATTGTACATATTTACAACGACAACTGTCACCCCTGCATCAATGGGCCTCCGGTCTCGCAGTCACCAAAGTATGTTGTGCATGAGCCTACGAAGGTTTCTGAGTTGGTATGAACGTACCACGCGCGCTGGGTACAGCTAGTAATATATAAAACAAAGACTGGTTAGTTACAGTACTTATAACTCAAAAACGGCTGGACCGATTTTGATAACGTTTTTATATTTTAAATTTGTCATTAGTATAGAATAACTAGTCACTGAAAAAAAAATGGCGACAGAAGTGAAAACTTAAATCGGAATTTATATGCACAACAATAGCTATTTCAGCCGCTACAAAGCATTTGATTCCTCCGAGACAGTAACGTTTCACATGCATACATTGCCGCGTAGGAACACGCGCTTCAGTCAAGCGTCCATACAGAGAGCGTCACGTATAACGTGTTTAGATAATATACAGATTGCATATAGAAAGCGTTCGGTGACAATGACGGAGTTCCATCATTTTTGTTTATCCAAAAAGTGCTACAAGCGTGTAAAGAGGTTTTCACTTCAAAAAAAATATAAGGAAAATTCATTTTCTTATTGTTTACGATGTTTATAAAAATAACTACGTTAAAAAAAACGACCTCTAAATTAAAAAGTAAGAAATAATAAAGATTGAATATATAATATATACTACCTATTATTTATATATGCTACTAGCAAACTCGGCGTACTCCGTTTTGCCACCAGATGGCTTCGTTTTTTGTAACATTTTTTGAAAGAACGTGCGCGTAATAAATGTCATATGAAATTAACTGACCACATTACAATGAGTAGCTGTCAAACATACATCTACTTAAAATACTGGCGCCATCTGCTCCACCACCATGCAAAACCATATTGGTTCGTACTACATGCTATGTATCAGAGATGGTGCTGTATGTGAAAACGATTTTACCTGTTTTCCTCGTTTCTGTTGAAATTTTTCCTGAATTTTGTTTGCTATAAACCTCATGGGGACAGAGACCATTCCAACGAATGCAAAACCGTGGAAATCTGTTCGTGCTTTTTGGAAGTATAACGTCAGGAAGGAAAACCCGACTTATTTTTATATTATAGATTTCGATGCCAAGGTTTAAGACTCGCGCGGGCAGACATCGTTGACGGACTTCTTGAATTCATAAAAATTTTAATGCGTTTTAGCTCCACTGATAATTCTACATTAATTCACATGACTATTTAGTGTAGGAATTCAGTTAAGTACACATTCCTAATTTTGTTTTAATACTTTGTGCTTATAATATTAATATTTAATTGCCCTTTATTAGGTTCATTTACGTATCTTCATGATTGAAGTAGGGATTTCATTTTATTAATTTGTTTGTAATTATTTAAGTGCTTAAAATATAATTATTAGTTTAAGGCTTGGCACCGACTTCCAACCTATTAGTAAATAGCAGATATAAATAATAGGTAGTATATAATTAATATTAAATTTTTATTATTTTTTACTTTTTTGTTTAGAAGTCGGTTTTTTAATGTAGTTATTTTTATTAAATACTTTTCAGTTTATTGCTGATTTGTCAACAAGCTATGGGTGGACCTACAAAAGGTCTTCTGGCTGATGATGATGAATGTTATAGGCAAAATCTGAAGCTCCGGTGCCCTTAGGTTGGGCTGGTCAATCCTAAGATCTGACTTACCTAGTCAAAGCTCAAATAAATTACGTTTTTCGGTCTTTATCTAAGAAATATTCGTCACATTTAGGAGAGGCAAATTTGGTTAGGTTTGACTAAAAATACTTTAGTCAAAGGGCAAAATTTAGATCTATTTCGTTTACCACCTGAAGGTTTTAGCCAAACTTAGGATAAACCAGTCCTTTCGTGAAGAGACTGTCCATTGAACTTTGACTTTAACACATAAACTCGAGTTGCTGTTCGGTAGCCTTACTTGAACTGACCTATTTGTGTGATAAAGATGACTTCAGCCACGGTTACTTTAGCCATGTAAATAATGGATGAAATACTAGACTTCGTACTTAATGCTACATCTGTCTAATACCTTTAAACGAGCAATTCTTGTGTATATACATATATGATCTGAATCTCGGAAATGGCTGCAACGATTATCATGAAATTTTGCATGCAGGAGGTCTCGGAGACCATAAATCGATCTAGCTAGGTTTCATTTTTAGAAAAAATTATTTTATTCGTGTTTTCAAGCAATGAAAAACTGCTACAATGTCATTAGAATACGAAGGTAAATGCTGCTTTACCGATACAGCAACGCAATGCTAAATACTTCAGTAGATGACGTTGTCTAATAGGCCCGTTTTGACACTTATCTATGTGACAAAATTAGGGATGGGAACAAAACAAGTTGGTACATTGCAAATTGACTACCTGTACTAAAAAAATGCCGAGGTAAGCTCCGTTTCCAGGTACTATTCATTTAAATGGTGAAATTACTCAAAATTGCTGTGATGCAATTATTGTACCGGTTAAATTTGATCAACATCCTTTCCGAAGTTGGTTAAGAACATATATATGTCATCATCATCAATTCATCAACAGCCTTTTACAGTTCACAGCTGGACATAGGCCACCGGTACCACGCTAGTCAGACGGATTGGTATAGGGTTTGTTTCAAGTGGATCTGGATGTCGTAATAACAGCTGTGCCTGGATCCTTCCTATGTCAGGCGCAGAGTGGCATACCGTGTGGTTTTAGTCGGTCCGATTCCGACACACCACCTCGCCGTAAACCCCGGTGGGGTGACGGCCCGAGGGGGTGACCACACGTTAAAAAAAAAGGGTTTGTTTCAAGTTTTCCTTCTCTTCGCAATGACGTCTCGCATATTTTGTTCCATTAGTCGCTTCTTACAACACCCACAGTTATGAATTCGGGTGGTGACAATCTGTATTCTTAATCAGAAATGTAATTATCTTTGATCTATATGATCAACATCCTTCAACAGTCCGTAGCTGGACATATGCCTTCCTTGAAACTGATGTTATTTTTACCGCGATAACCAACAAACACGCAGGTGGAGAGCGGTTCTTTCATAAAATTATGGGCCATTAACGAGGGTTTGACCGAGTACTTTATATTTTTGTGATGCACTTGAATGTTAAGTGCATTCAGCACTTGACCTTTGTATTTTAAATACCAGTTTTGTTTGTAAATAAACGCAATTTGTAGTGTTATTTACTTATTAGTTTCTTTAAATTGACTCATTTTGTATAGCGATTTGTTTGTTTGACTACCGATCGAGAGGTTTCGATGCCCGGGTCGAGTCTAAAAGTGTTATTAAGACTTTTCTGGTTACAGAAATACGGTATACGCGCTAGCCAAATGGGTTGAATTTTTTTTAGTTTTACGAGTCAGCTAAAGTGACTCTACTCTGCCTGATGGAAGGCATGAATAGAATCCAAGAGTAGTAGGCACTACACTCATTGTGAATGCAGACAATGCAGTACGGTGACCCACACTATGGCGGCCTTGTGAGATGCTTTTACACACCCCGCTTGGGGACGTAAAAGGCATGACAGTCATCGTGACAGTGTAAGGCTTACACAGTTACCAGGATAACTGCCACCCCTGCATCAATGGGCCTTCGGTCTCGCACTTACCAACGACACACGACAGCATGTATACTGTCGCTTTAGGTTGGTCTTCTGTGAAAGGATAGTACTGTCCCGGTCGTTCTTGCTGAAATCAGCGTGACTCTACTACCTACAGAAGTGATATATGATTTTCAATTTTTCTTCTCTTTTTTGTTGTTAGCCTGAGCAGTTAGCTCTCTCTAGGATAAATAGGGGTGGTTACACTCCGTACTTTTATTTCCACTTTTTGTAACAAAACCAGATATTTAGTACAGTATTAATTTAACTTTAACTGCCTCGGCAGCGCAGCTGTAGTGAATGCGGCTACTGTGCATGAGATCTCGGGTTCGATTCTCGGATCAGACCAAATGCAATTAATCTGTAAATATTTGTATCGAAGTATGAGTGTCAAAAAGAAAGTATCAGTCTATCAGTCAGTCTAGTTGTCACAGCACAAGTTCTGCTTAGTTTGAAACTAGATGACGTTGTGTGTCACATGTCCGAAATATTTATTAGTATTATTAAATATTTATGAATTACTTCCGTATCTATATAATATTATAGTTAGAGACAAGTGTTCCGTTGCTAGCACGCTCTGTAATCTATTTTCAGTAGACGTTAAGACTACAGTGTATTATTTATAATTGAGTACTGTTATCTTTGCTGATAGGGAATGATTTTAATGGTTCGAGTGTAGTTTAGAAATACATTGGGAGTTGCGTTCATTGGTTAGTATAAGTGATATGGCAGACTGCTACAGTTGCCAGCCGCGAGGAGGCAACGTCCGCGTGTGCCGTACCTCGTCTAAATAGAGAGTTTACCCGCAGATTTTTTTTTGGACCTTTAACATACAACGTCATCTAGTTTCAAACTAAGCCGAGCTTGTGCTATGATAACTAGACTGACTTTTTTGTAAATACACACATATAATACATAGAAAACACCCAAATTCCGAAACAAATATTTGCAGATCATACAAACATTTGATCCGACCCGGGAATCTAGCCCGAGACCTCAAGCACAGCAGTCGCTTTTGCAACCGCTACGCCATCGAGGCAGTCGGATGGTGCTCGAGGAAGTGGGCAGGCGCTGTAAGGGATCTGGATGTCGTAATAACAGCTGTTCCCGGATCGCTCCTATCTCAGGCGCAGAGTGGCACACTGTGTGGTTTTAGTTGGTCCGATTCTGATACACCACCCCGCCGTAAACCCCGGTGGGATGACGGCTCAAGGGGCTTTCCACGCGTTAAAAAAGAGAAGTGATATAGCTGACTAGCTATTACCTGCAACTTGATTCGTGGGCAATAACGATCTTTCATACAGCTATTCATTCCTTATTTTGACAGCTTACGATTCTCTTTTATTATTAAGAGGGTGATACACCTTCTTTCGGATATCACAACCTCATTGTAACCCTTTTAACTTGTATTTAATAAAAATATGTTACACTCAGACCGTATAGGGGTCGCAGCAGGTTTAGGTCATGTGACAGAGAATCTTTGATCCATTGTACATACGCAAACACAGGAGTGGTCATTTAAACGATCTAATTTATACAAAAAAAAATCAACCATTAGCGTTCTTGTAAATAATACTTTTTATAATTGGGTTTTTTATACGCTTTTTTCTATATTAGACCAAAACCTTCTTTCTAAAGAGGGGCATAGGACCCTAGTCTAACAGTTTTTGTTGTATATTACATCATTTTTAAACACTAAAAGTCTTGAAACTGAAATAAACACATCATCACAGTAATATAAATAAATGAATGGTGTCGTGGGACACCAGGTAGGAACGAAGTTCCTTCGGATAATGTGGAATCGACACAATTTGCAAAAAAAATCGTGCTCAATTTTATGTAGGTTTTCTTGATTTTTCTCTTAAATTTTGCTGATTAGTTTTTATTTAAGTACAAGAAAGTATTTAGGAAATTCAGTATTTTAGGAAATAAAATAATAAATTCCTTAAAATAATAAAATAATAAATTCCTTAAAATAAAAAAAACATCGTAATTCAAATTTCAACTGAAATAACAAAAAAATATGTATCTTTATTTTTTTTTGTCAACATTATTATTAATTAAAAATTACATAGAAATAGAAAAATAGAAAAAAGAGGTAGAAATAGTACGAATGTTAAGTACGTGATAGATAGTATGAAACGTAGCACACATGACGCGCTTTCGCGCCTGCGCACGTCTCATTTAACGGTTTTATTCCACGCACTTTTTCCACAGATTTATTCCACAGATTTATTCCACGCACTTTTTCCACGGATTTTTTCTTACGGTTTTACTATCACATTTTTTTCAGTTCGGTCCCGCAGCGAAATCCCTATCCCCTCCAAGCCTGCCGTAAGGAACTTCGTTCCAAAAATATGTATTTACACTTGCATTATTTAGGTAAAAGATAATTGTTAAGATAACATAACCAAACATGTTCGCAGAAGTGTTTCGTGATAACACTGTTGACAATAGTTCGTACAACATTGACTTATTTTTAAAGATTCTCATAAAAACATTGAATTAACTCATAAATAAATGAAATAATGTGTTCGAATTCTTGTATGGTAAAGAGAAACGGATGTCAAACCCCTCCAAAACATAGGGACCGTGTCTATCGGACAGTTACATATATCTAACCGCCGCGAGAATTGTCTATATCGCGATACAGGATTAGCAGTTACTGCGTAGTCCGTTGCGTCTTCGATAGATGGCACTGTAGTCTTTATTGTAGGATCTTTTTTTTTTTTTTATCGTGTGGAAACCCCCACGGGCCGTCACCCCACCGGGGTTTACGGCGGGGCGGTGTGTCGGAATCGGACCGACTAAAACCACACGGTGTGCCACTCTGCGCCTGACATAGGAGGGATCCGGGAACTTATTGTAGGATCTAACCTAACGATAAGCGACGACACTTCGAACTCAAGTCATAAATGCATGGTCGAGATTTCATCTGATGATGGTGACTGCCCCCGCAATGATTTTGGCCGTGGGTATCGTAACAGTCGACTATAGAATTCAAACTAAGCAAGACAACAATATTCAAAAGAGAAAGAAAACGTCTACCAGCACGGTATAATAGGCCAAAACCTCCTTTCTATGTCAAAGCTGTTCAGGAAAATATACTGGCCTATGAAATGATCTGCGCCATCTCCATCTATTATAGCTAAGTAGCATCAAATTGTATAGACACATATTCAATCATATCACACGTAACAATATCTAAGAAATAGTTATGTTGACTTTAAGTTGATTGATAGTGAACAGATTGTGCACTTAGAGATTTAGAAGATAAGGTTTGCTACTGGACAGAGATTATAGAGTACGTATACTGACGTATTTTATCCCCAGAAGGCAAGATAGCGGCTTAATAAATACCTAGATCTCATTATCATCAACAAACAACATCCCGAAGGTAGTAGAGCCACGTTGACACGAACGGACTGGCTCGATCAGGGTTGAACTAACCTTTCACAGAAGACCAATCTAAACCGACAGCATTCGTGCTGTCGTGTTTCGTTGATGAATGCGAGATCGGTGACCTATTGATGTAGGGGAGACAGTTATTGTGCCAAATGTGTGCCTTAAACTGTCACGATGACTGTCACGCCTTTTACGTCCCCGGGGCGTGAAAAAGCATTTGCAATGAGTATGGTGACCACAACTCTTGATTACTATTCATGCTTTCCATCATGTAGAATAGTCACTTGGGCAGGCTCTTAAAATAGAAAAAAAAAAACAACAAAGACGACCTATAATAGCCCACTGATTCAAATAAGCGAGAGACCTATTTGCAAGTTGGTAATGGTCTAATATTTGTCAACCGCAAGACCAACTGTCTGGTTGGTACCAGAAACGCTTCAGAACAGTCCAGAGTTTGGAAGTTGAGGTCTTGACTCCGTGCTGGAGTATGTAAAGCCATCAGTCCACACCTGATTTCGCCCCGGTCGTGTCGGATAACTATTCTATTGTACTGTGAGAGTGAGGGAACAGAGGATGCATCAGTGGTTGAGCTTGTGTGCAATAATATCTCCTGCGTAATTAGCTGGTCGCCGTTGATATCGGCAGCACGTAGCCAACATTGGCTAGGAGTATATCATCACGCCGTAATATACCTCGCCAAAGGGGTTTGTCATAGGGTTTGTTTTTAAGTTCCCTTCTCCTTGCAGTATTGTTGCCCTGCGCAGTTTGCTGCCTTTGTCAGCTCTTACGACACGAGCTGAATAAGGATGGTAGACACTCTGTATTCTTCATCCGTTACCACGCAGACAGATTCCATTATCTTTTTTAATTTCATTTCTTTTTCCTATCTCAAGAGCCTGCCAAAGTGACTCTACTCTGCCTGATGGCATGAATAGAATCCAAGAGTTGTGGTCACCATACTCATTGCAAATGCTGACAACGCAGTATGGTGACCCACACTATGGCGGCCTTGTGAGATGCTTTTTCGCACTCCGCTTGGGGACGTAAAAGGCATGACAGTCATTGTGGCAGTGTACTGCTTACACAGTTACCACGATAACTGTCACCCCTTGTGAGATGCACTTTCGCACTCCGCTTGGGGACGTAAAAGGCATGACAGTCATTGTGGCAGTGTACTGCTTACACAGTTACCACGATAACTGTCACCCCTGCATCAACGGGCCTCCGGTATCACACTCAACAACGAAACACGACAACACGGATGCTGTCGCTTTAGGTTGGTCTTCTGTGGGAGGGTAGTACTGCCACGGTCGAGCCGGCCCGCTTGTGCTGAAATCAGCGTGGCTCTACTACCTAAAAGATATTTCACACATTTCTTTCTATTCGTGGTCAGACAGCCTCAGTAGTGTAAAAAACCTATTCGTGATCTACTAACTATACATATTTATTTATCAAGCGCATGTCAAAAATACCAAAAGGTCGTTTCATTAAAAACAAGGTGACAATTTAGACACAATTTACTTTAACACTTAACAAAATGATGTGTTTATTTCACAAAGATATGCGCACTTTATATTGTTACAAATACGAAAGTAAATATTTTCCCAGAGGGGTAGGCAGAGGCATATTAAACGCCTGCTTTCCATCAGTGTTTTGGTCCCACGTAATAGGCGCACAGTGGCGAGACTATTGCCGCTAATCGGGATGTTTTGCTTACCAGAACCTCGTCCTGCACCACTTGCAAGTGAGGTTGGCAATTCTTTACAGGTGCCCTATGTACCCAGAACCAAATACGAAAGTAACTCTGTCTATATGTCTTTAACTACTAAACCGATAACGATGAAAAATTGGATAAATTTTATCAAGGCAGCAGTAAGTAATGACAACCTCATAGATACCTGCAACTCAAAGAGATACGAGAATACTTTCACCCTTTAAATCTCCATCCCCAAGAATTAGGGGAGGGGAAGGAATTACTTAGCACCAGTGATCTGCGAGGATCACGTCCGCGTGTGCCGTACGTCGCCTAAATAGAAAGTTTTACGCGAACATGATGCCCGGTTTTAGTCGGTCCGATTCCGACACACCACCGTAAACGCCCGAGGGAGTTCCCCCACGTTAAAAAACATAAAAAGGGATGTTGCTACTACGGATGTGTTGGGAAACCAAATAGTTCAAGTAAATCAAGTGGTTATTTCCGAGCAATCCGAGTCATCTAAACGAATCTAATCTCTACAATGATTATGAGGCTTTGAAATAATCTTTGTAAGTACATTTGATAAGGAAATTCTCGAGGAAGGTTATGGATTGATAAAGAATATGTATATACGACCTTCTAGAATGGAATAGTGACCATAAAATAGTATCACGTAATATTTGGCAAGCCTATTGCCGCTAATTGGGATTTGTTGTTTGCCAGAGCATCGCACGTCGATCAGTAGTTGTATCACTTGCAGATGAGGTTGGTTTGGGCCCTACCTTTGAGTCCGGATGGCTTAACAACAGCAGTTCCCGGATCCCTTCTATTCCAGACGCTGAGAGGCACACCGTGTGGTTTTAGTCGGTCCGATTCCGACACACCACTCCGCCGTAAATCCCGGTAGGGTGAGGGTTTCCACATGTTATAAAAAGGGCCTTATTTTAAAAAAAAAAAACCTCGAAACTGAGAAACTGCACATTAGTTGATTAACAAATAATTTGTAAGTATGGCCCAGTGGTTTAAGCGATCGCCACGCCTATTGGTACTGGACCCAGTGTTGTGGGGTCAAATACCACATGAGGCAATACCTTGTGTGTTCCACAAATTGTTGAACTGTGTCTGGGAATTCTACTAACTGTATATTATACACACGCAACAACCCTCACTGCGTGAAAACTGTATACTTACTAACATTGCAAATCTACATTTGACCATATGTACATATAAAATGTACACATTCCGTGTGGTGAGGGACTAATATTACGGGGTGTCACCACCCTGAAGTTGTTATTGTTGAGTTGGTTTGTGTATGTTTCAAAACCTCGAAAAGTTCTGGACCGATTGCGTTCAAATTTGGCGCGATATACAACCCGCTTCTAAGCTTGCTTATATTTATTTTAAATGTCAGTTTCGTTTGCCATTTTTCATCTATAAGGCTTCAGTGTGTATTTGAAGTTATACCCCTATTCGTTGGTGAGTGTGAGATCGGAGGCCCATTAATACAGGTGTGACAGTTATCGTGGTAACTGTGTAAGCCTTACACTGTCACAATGACTGTCATGTCTTTTACGTCCCCAAGCGGGATGTGAAAAAGCTTTTCACAGGGCCGCCATGGTGTGGGTCTTGGATTCTATTCATGCTTTCCATCAGGCATAGTAGAGTCACTTTGGCAGGCTCTTAATATAGAAAAAAAAAATGGTGAGAGTAGTTTTTTACGAGACACGCGCACACCATCACGAAAAATGATTATGATTTTCAAATAAAGTTTATTTAACTAGATAATGTGTTATATTAAAACTTTCTTTCAATGTATTAAACACCCTTTTTTCTATTATTAGTGTCGTTTTATCTACAAACATAGGATAACGCGAAGGATAACATTTTTAGAAAGATTTTTATCTTGTTACACCAAAGCAGTATACTTCTTACGTGCGTACGTAAGTACGTTTTTTTTAAATTTCCATTTATCCAACGTCACACTCACAAAAAAGACGACTAACTCAAACGTCAAAAGTCATACATACGTTAGAAAGAATAACCTTCCTTCTAGCACAGTTGGTTAAACAACAAGTCTTCGCCATTTTAAGTCAGAAAACATTTTGATAAGGCAAATTAATAACCTGGGTTTAACATGTTACTGGCGATAAGAGTTAACGTCTGATAGGACTGCGAGATTAACACGTATTTAAAGACATGTCAGTCTGTCTGGTGTGAAGAGCTCTTAATAATTCATTTATGTATTTTTTTCATTTTTAGATCCTGCTAAAGTGACTCTACTCTGCCTGATAGAAAGCGTGAATAGAATCCAAGAGTAGATTTAGTATGGTGACCCACACAATGGCGACCTAGTGAGATGCTTTTTCGCACCCCGCTTGGGGACGTAAAAGACATGACAGACATCGTGGCAGTGTAAGACCCACACACTTCCAACGATAACTGTCACCAATACATCAATGGGCCTCCGGTCTCGCACTCATCAACGAAACACGACAGCACGGATGCTGTCGCTCTAAGTTGGTCTTCTGTGAACGGGTAGTACTGCAAGTAAAAAGTGCTTAGTTAACAATTTCTATATCATCATCATCATCAACATCAACAGCCTTTTACAGTCCACTGCTGGACATAGGCCTCTCCTTAGTAAGCAGGTTTTGGCCTACTATTCCACTCTGGCCAGACGGGATAGAATAGGGTTTGTTTCAAGTTTTCCTTCTCTTTGTATTGATGTTGTCTTGTATACTTGGTCCCTTAGTCTCCTTTTACGACACCCACGGGATGAATAGAGGTGGTAACACTACGTATTCTTAATCCGTCACCACACGGACATTTCTATGTATTTGTGAATAAGTATATATTTTAGTAGATATCCTCCTAGCAAAGTGATATCCGAGTAGGTTAACAGATAGCAATGTTAAACCACGACAGTTTATAGATGTGTGACTATATCTTTACGCGTTGAATCCCCTCCGTGCCTCAGAGTTCGTGAAGTCGTCGATCCCGGTCCCCATACGAACACTTTTTTTTTTCTATATTAAAAGCCTGCCAAAGTGAGTCTACTCTGCCTGATGGAAAGCATGAATAGAATCCTTCAGTAATATTAAGAATCTTTGGAGGCATAGAGTGTCTGACGATAGTTTTTCTATGCGATATCGCCTAGTACTCGGGTTGTCTGTGTTCATAAAAAAAATGTACAAAAGAGTTCCACAAAAGGTCCACCACAGTATACTTAGTCTGGCCATAAATACTGTTACACTTAATTATAAAAAAATATTACATTTGAATTTCGAATCTGTCATTTTTATACGATTGTTCATTGTGTTTTCTCATTTTGGCGCCAATACATTGTAAAATATTTTGCGATATTAAAATGGTGTGGGGTGATAAAGAGAACCGAATCGCTGTGATAGCATTACACAAAGTAGGTATGGAGCCAAATGCAATTTTTAAAACTCTCCATACACTTGGTATTAGTAAAATGTTTGTGTACCGGGCTATTAATAGGTACAATGAGACCTCCTCTGTTTGTGACAGAAAAAGATCTGGCCGTCCACGTAGTGTTCGTACGAAAAAGGTGGTCAAAGCAGTAAGGGAAAGAATTCGAAGAAATCCTGTCCGAAAGCAAAAGATTTTATCTCGGGAAATGAAGATAGCACCTAGAACCATGTCGCGTATTTTAAAAGATGACTTAGGACTTGCAGCCTATAAGAGACGCACTGGCCATTTCTTAACTGATAATTTAAAGAAGAATAGGGTGGTAAAATCGAAACAACTACTGAAGCGGTACGCAAAGGGAGGTCACAGAAAAATTTTGTTTACGGATGAGAAAATTTTTACAATTGAGCAACATTTTAACAAACAAAATGACCGTATTTATGCTCAAAGCTCTAAGGAAGCTTCCCAATTAGTCGACAGAGTGCAACGTGGACATTATCCGACTTCAGTGATGGTTTGGTGGGGTGTTAGCTATGAAGGAGTGACTGAGCCATATTTTTGTGAAAAAGGTATCAAAACATCGGCACAAGTGTATCAAGATACCATTCTTGAGAAGGTAGTTAAGCCCCTTAACATCACCATGTTCAATAACCAAGTATGGTCCTTCCAGCAAGACTCGGCGCCGGGTCATAAAGCTCGGTCCACGCAGTCTTGGTTGGAATCGAACGTTTCGGACTTCATCAGAGCTGAAGACTGGCCGTCGTCTAGTCCCGATCTTAATCCGCTGGATTATGATTTGTGGTCAGTTTTAGAGAGTACAGCTTGCTCTAAACGCCATGATAATTTGGAGTCCCTAAAACAATCTATACGATTGGCAGTGAAGAATTTTCCCATGGAAAGAGTGCGTGCTTCTATTGATAACTGGCCTCATCGTTTAAAGGACTGTATTGCAGCCAATGGAGACCACTTCGAATAAGCTTTTTATATTTTTAATTGTTTTATATTTATGTATTAAACTGACACACTGTAAAAGTAATAAATGTTATTTGCAGTTAACAATTTTCTTTTTTCTTTATTACAATATTTATGGCAAGACTAGGTATATCTATCTTTAAGGGTTGACTCAATATAACCTTATTTATTGTAAATTAATTTGTTCAAGCTGTATAATAAGTACCTAGGAACGGAGCTTTACTTGGTGTTTTTTTTTGTAAATCGTGTTTTGGGATAAGTATGGAAAAAACAATGTTTTTTAAAAATGAAACCTAGCTAGATCGATTTATTGCCCCCGAAACCCCCTACATACCATATTTCATGAAAATCGTTGGAGCCGTTTCCGAGATTAAGATTAAGTATATATACAAGAGTTGCTCGTTTACAAGTATTAGATATTACGTTACGGGCAATAGGAGACGCAGACAAGATTATGCGTATACATAAATTACACCCAGGCACAGAACAAATGATCGTGCCCATCACGTAGCTACTTTTTTTTTTACATCTGGAAACTCTCTCGGGCCGTCACCCCACCCGGGTTTACAGCGAGGTGGTGTGTCGGAATCGGACCGACTAAAACCACACGGTGTGCCACTCTGCGCCTGACATAGGAGGGATCCGGGAACAGCTGTTATTACGACATCCAGATATCACGTAGCTACTTGTCCTGAGTGTCAAAGTCAAAGTCAAAGTCAAATTCATTTATTCATTTAGGTCACAAAAGACACTTATGAACGTCATAAAAAAAACAATAAAAGATGAAAGATGAACAATCTGTCGATTAAAATTACAGCTAGCTGGGTTCGCAGATTGTTCATGGTAGAGTGGTGAGAAAAGAACCCAGGAAAGAAACTCACCACCACTCTTTTAACTCGAAATCTTTTAAATATTAAACTAGCAGTTACATTCACAATCATAGGTCTTAAAAAAAGAGCAATTCATTTCCAAACATCTAAATCTGTGACATAGTCTGAAACTGAGTAATAAGCCTTTTTGGACAACCTCAGCTTAACAAATTTCTCACCTCCACCCACATTCTCCTGGAGTGGACCCACATTCTCCTTCTAAACATTCAGGGTCACTAACCACATCATTCATTCATCTGAATATGATTTCTTTTATCTTTGACAGGAATTCTATCGTTCAAAAAGGAGAATAGTCCAATGACGCAACGACGAAAAGCCGCAAGGAAACTTTAGTACCTAATAAAATAATCTCTTTGGATGCCATATTGGATTCAGTAATAACAATACACAGTAAACAGCATCAAATTAAAAAATTAAATATGTATATTGTTATTAAGTTTTACCTGGTATAGGAGGAAAAATAAATACACAGAATCAACTATATATGTTAATAAGAAGTAACAAGAGACGTATTAAGAGTACGGAGAGTTATCGCCCCTATTCATTCAAAACGACGCAAGACGCCATCACTGCAAGGAGCAGAGAAAATTGAAACAATGACAAACCCGTCTGGTCAGCGTAGTATAGTAGGCCAGAACCTCCTTTTTTCATTTTTTCTATATTAAGAGCCTACCAAAGTGACTCTACTCTGCCTGATGGAAAGCATGAACAGAATCCAAGAGTTGTGGTCACCATACTCATTGCAAATGCAGACAATGCAGTATGGTGACCCACACCGTGGCGGCCTTGTGAGATGTTTTTTCACACCCCGCTTAGAGACGTAAAAGGCATGACAGTCATTGTGATAGTGTAAAGCTTACACGGTTACCACGATTACTGTCCCCCCTGCATCAATGGACCTCCGGTCTCACACTCACCAACGAAACACGACAACACGGATGTTGGCGCTTTATAAGGAGCGGTCTTTGAACAGCAGTTTTGATGGTATACGTCTTTTGGCGCGTTAGAGAAAAATGATGAGAGTAAATTTTTACGACTCAATTAGCTAGTCAACATTTTCGTTTTTTTAATTGTGTAAATAATTCTTTTAAGTGTAAACAAAATTTATTTAACTAGATACTGCGTTGTAATAGAACTTTCTTTCAATGTTTTAAATACCTTTTTTTCTATTATTAGTGTCGTTTTCGTTGATTTTTAGAAAGATTTTTATCTTGTTACACCAGAGAAGTACAACTTCTTACGTGCGTACACAAGTAAATGTACACGTCTTTCTTTTTATAAGCATTACTAGAACTGATTGTGTTATAATCTAATTCTTTTGTTATTCATTTTTCATTTAAATTAAATGCTGTAACTGTTTAAATATTTACGATATTTTTTAAATTTCACACCAAAACTACCCATGAAATTGTCTATGTGTGAATTGTCTACGTGTAAATTGTCTATGTGTGAATTGTCTATGTGTAAACTGTCCATGTGTGAATTGTCTATGTGTGAATTGTATACGTGTGAATTGTCTATGTGTGAACTGTCTATGTGTGAATTGTCTACGAGTGAATTGTCTACGTGTGAATTGTCTACGTGTGAATTGTCTACGTGTGAATTGTCTATGAATGAAATGGTCTATGTACTGACGTTTTGTCGATGCACAGATTGCCAGTAATTGTTTATTAGTGATAAGGCAACCCTTTGTAAATGGTCACTAATTTAAAGTACTATTTTGTATAACTGACCCTCGCAATTGTATTTTTCGAAAGAAATTAACTTGCGACATTATTAATTAATGCACAGTTCCTATTGGTCGTAGTTTGATGATAAATGGACTATCAATACAGGAAGATTTAGTCTATTCAAACCGATAGCTGCCGAGATTAGTGTGTTCAATTCAGTTTTATAATATAAGTAATATCATATCATCATCAAGATCCTTTAACAGTCCACAGCTGGACATATGTCTCTCTTTAGACATGAAGTTTTAACCTGCTATGCCATGCTGGCACGATGGATTGGCATAAGGATGTTGTTCTCTAGGAGTAGTTTCTGGATTCCTCCCATTACAGGAGCAGAGTGGCACACTGTGTGTGTTTTAGACCGGGGTTTTCGGTGGTGTGTCCGATTCCGACACACCACCGAAAACCCCGGTGGGGTGACGGCCCGAAGGGGTTTCCATACTTTAAAAAAAGGAATGTTATCTTCTGAGAGGGGGTCCAGATGGCTTAATAATAACAGTATCCGGATCCCTCCCATTACAAGGGAAGAGGGGAACACCGTGTGGTTTCAGTCGGTTCAATTCCGACACATTACTCCGCCGTAAACCGGGTTATGGCCCGTGGGGTGGTGTTCCCTTAGTGGGCTCTTACGACACCCACGAGATAAATAGGGGGTGGTGACCCTCATATCATAATCCGTAACCACACAGAGGTATAATATTAATATGATATACTAAATAGGCTTGTGTGGGTGGCATTATAACGAAGTGGGTGTTCAGTACGCCTCTGCTTGCCCTTTCGTCAATAAATGCGTGAGTGTATGTAGATGTTACATACAGCGTATGTTTCAAATGTAATGTCAATAGCGTAGGTTTATTAATAACATTGTGATGTCTACATACGCCATTGTAATATTAAATTACACAAAGTTAATTATGTTTAAACAAAATTAGATCATTACCGTGGTTTTGTCTGCTTTTATACTTTTTAATTTTATTTTATTTATTTTGGATCACCAACAAATGATACATATCCCTACTAATATTATAAATGCGAATGTAAGTTTGTTTGTTACGGTTTCACGCGAAAACTACTCAACCGATCATCATGAAATTTTGTACACATGTTATTGGAGTGTTAGAAGTAACATAGGAAACATTTTATTATAAACAAAAATTAAAAAGATATTTAAAATGATCTGTTACGACACTTAATGTGGAAGACCAAATTACACGGGAGCGAAGCCGTGCGCAAAAGCTAGCCATATATAATGTGTTTACTTTTTGTCAGTTTGCTTTTTAGCTTATACATATAAAATTACTTGCCCTAACTGAATAGTCAACGCTACAAACTTGATATTTGATTGCCTATAACTGCATAAACAAAATTCATATATTTGTATTTTTGTAATGAGTGGTTAGCCATCCAAAACTTATTTAATCTTACACCTTTACAAGAGTAATTCTTGTATATGTATAATTTGAATCTCGGAAACGGCTCTAACGATTTTCATGAAATAGTACGCGGAGGTTTCCATAAAAAAACTGCTACCACATCATTAGAATACGAAGGCTGCTTTACCGACACAGTAAAGCAAAAGCTAAATACTGCGTTGTCTAATAGGCTCGTTTTGACACTTATCTATGTGACAAAATTAGGGATGGGAACAAAAGAAGCGATAATGATAAATTGTGAATTGACTATTTGTTAGATTTACGAAAAAAAAATTCGGTTTCCAGGTACTGACATACACCAAAAACGATTGATTGATGATTTCTAACACAATATTTTTATTCCGTGTGGTGACAGATGACAGAACACAGAGTGTCATTATCTTTATTCTTCTCGTGGGTGTCGTAAGAGGTGACTAAGGAAACAAAATATGGAAGACACCATCACTGTAAGGAGAAGGAAAACTTGAAACAAACTACACGAACCCGTCTGGTCGTAGTAGACGTATGTGGGTCAAAACTCACTTGCTAAAGAGAGGTCTAAGACCAGAAGTGGACTGTTAGAGGCTGTTGACAAAATATTTTATAAGTGAAAGTTTACAAGGATGTACGGATGTTTGTGACACTGTCACGCAAAAACTGCTATACGGATTTAGATGAAACTTTACAGTAATATAGCTTATGCATCAGAGTAACGCTTTGGTTACTATTTACCGTGATAAATGACACACGCAGGTGGAGCCGCGGGCAAAAGCTTACATAGATATAAACCTACCAATTCACGAACGAATATAAAAATATTTTTTCAGAAAAGAATAACATTGAACTCGTGTCCTAAAAACACATGTTCTGATAAAACAATTTAAGATAAGTATTGATTTAAACTTCCATGGTTACTTGAGAAGCTCGTAAGAGCCTGCCTAAGTGCCTCTACTCTGCCTGATGGAGAGCATGAATAAAATCCAAGAGTTGTGGTCACCATACTCATTGCAAATTCAGACAACGCAGTATAGTGATCCACACTATGGCGGCCTAGTGAGATGCTTTTTCACTCGTCGCTTGGGGACGTAAAAGGCATGACAGTCATTGTGACAGTGTAAGGCTTACACAGTTACCACGATAACTGTCACCCCTGGATCAGCGTATGAATGGGTGGCCACCCTAAGATCCCTCCGTGCCTCGGAGACCACGTTAAGACGTAAGTTTCGATTGCCATATGAATTTCTGTGACAATTATTGACGGGTTTGTTAGCTGCTAAGCGTGGGTTCGATTCACACTCAACACAAATATTTGTGATGAACACGATTATTTGTTGTTGACCTAGTGGTTTAAGGGGTCGCCACGCCGCTCTCTACTTCGCTGAGTGTTGTGGGTTCAAACTCCACATGGGATAACACTTTGTGTGATCCACAAATTGTTGTTCCGAGTTTCGAGTTGAGTTTGTTTCTTGAATGTTTGTAAAGACCACCGCGACACAGGATTTATTCCTAAGGTTGACGTTGCTTATTTTAAAAAAAAAGTATGTTTATCAGCATACCATGGTACAAGCTCTGCCTAGTTTGAAATCAGACAGCCTTGTGTGAAATGTGTGAGGTTATCTATTCATTTAATTATTACGGGTACTTGGAGTCCTAAAAAGGCCAATAATTCTATCTACAGAACTTCATTATCGTCTATTACTTGGGTCGAAAATGTCTGACAGTAGTCGCTTCACGTAACAAATAACTGACCTTGACTAATATAAGTTAGCTACGTTGTAAATTATGTTACACGTTACACGTGTACGCGTGGTGACGGATTAAAAGTACGGAGCGTCGCCATCTATTCATCAGGTAAGTGTCGCGAGAGACGAAACTAACCCTTGCCACAATTGAGAGCTGATAGAAGCCAAAACCTCCTTTCTGGGGAGGGTCTATGCCCAGCAACAGACTATTAAAGTATATCTATTGTTGATGATGATACAATTGCAGCTATTTTGATGATTGATTTGTAAGTTCAGCTGTATCGTAGACTTAAAATCAATCTTTTTTATATATATATTTGTAATGGAATAGGCATTTGTCTTCCATCTCACCTGATGGAAAGTGTAGATGAAGACGAAGGTGGTATACGCCCATCCAGAAGAAACCTGTTCACTCTACTCTTAAAGACTCCAGAGTTAAACTCATCAGGAAAAATAGACCCAGGCAGGTCGTTCCAAATCTTGGCGACTCACCAAAAACGAGCTGTCAAACCGTTTAGTTCGACTTTTGGGTATGTCAACAACGTATGGGTGAGACATTTGCCTGCACCTAGTAGTCCGATGAAGGAATGGAGATGGCTCAATCAGTTCGAAAAGAGCCTTCAAACACTCCAAAGTGTGCCCTATAAAAATCTGATAAGCTAGCAACTCAACGACGATGCTCAAGGGTGTGTAGTCTGTAACCTTAACTTAGTCTTGGCAAGCAGCTTGGTGGAAGGTTACTTTCACTTGTTTTAATAAATGGGATATTTACCATATCTATTGTCAGCAGTTTTAAATATTTCGGCACTGTTCAAGTTACAAGGGCGTTATGATCCTTTATGGTGCCTTCTGTTTTTTCTGTGTGGCACTCCCCACGGTTATATCGGACTCGAACCGACCAAAAACCGCACGCCGTCTCAGTTAACAGTGGCCGGGGAAGCAGGTGCACTCTAGTAAGGAAATCCCTGAAACCTCGACATACGTGGAGCCACCTAGGGCTGTAGATACCCCCCTCTCATGTGGTGCCCCTCAACTGGGGGAGTATAAGGGTTCAGGCTCCGATAAGGTTACTCACAGTTCTAGTAATAACGTTAACCGTAATTTTTCTGACCTTTTCGAACATTTTGCCCAAAAATTAATGTCTTATGTTAATTTACGTATCTCTGGGAAAAGATATGACAACATTTCGTGATAACCAGATGAACAAATATTGATTTTATATATATAGATTCTGTGTCAGTCATTTGGTAAAATAATCTCCGTATATGGATACGTTGTCTAAAAAAGTTAAGAAGATTTACGATTAGGAACAAATGAAAGTATTTTTTTTTTTAAATATAACCTATAAACGCATTAAAATATTTGCTTACATAGCTTTAACAGTCAGTCAGTTTATTTAGGTATAGATTATTATCAATACATACAGATTATAAACGTGTATCATAGCAGGTATCATTAATAACAACACCTAATAAAAAAAAAACAATTGACACTTCACATTTAGTGCAACGAAATCGCATTAACACATTCAACCTCTATCAAAAAAAAACAAAAGGCATTATGGATACACATTAAAAAATATAAAAGTTTAAATTTCGAACACAATTTTATCACTGCACGAATTCCGAACACCTTTTCAACACACAAAACATATCCTTGATAATATCAGAAAGTAATGTATACGCGTGCGGCTTGCGCGACGGCTGATAAAATACTGAGCCATGCATGACACACACAATATACTACTTAGTACATAATTGTAGAGTTGTTTACATATAAAACATTAAGGCGGTTGATTAAAGCTGGAGATGGATCGCACGACTTTCGATTTTGCGATTAATCGCAAGTGTAATATCATCACTGCTAGACATAAGCCTCTGCTTAGAAAGGAAGTTTTGGCTTCTTGTGACTCTTATGGGATGAAAAAGAGTGGTGACGCTCCGCATTCTTAATCCGTCACCACGCGTACACGTGTAACATGTAACATATAATTTACAAAGTTGCAAACTTGACTTATATTAGCCAAGATCAGATATTGATTTATTTATTTGGCTCACGAACGATTGTATATATTAAAACACAAGTGTATGAAATGGTATAGTGTTACAATTGAGTAGATGACTGTATCGTAAATAAATACCAATGTCCACTTCATTAAAACTAATATCGCAAAGCATCTCGGCAAATACAATTAACATAGCTTTTTGTTATTATTACGAATTTCCATCAAATATACAGTCAAATATATTGTTCAATTGAGTAGTCTAAAACAGTGACGTCACAATTGTGTATTTAGTACATTTTTCATACAAAATTGTCGTTTTGACAGATGATAAGAAGTAACTAATTTGACTAAGGTGTCGTCTAGTCTATTACGTAGAGGTAAGCACCACGTGCACTGTAAATAATAATTAGTGTATACTTACGCTAAAAATACAACACTACTTTTGCCGAAAATAGATAAAACGCAATTAAGTACCTTTTATAAGATATTTAGTATCGTTTTGAGGAATTTGGTAAGTGAGTTTTTTTTTTCCATATTAAGAGCCTGCCAAAGTGACTCTACTCTGCGTGATGGAAAGCATGAATAGAATCCAAGAGTTGTGGTCACCATACTCATTGCAAATGCAGACAATGCAGTATGGTGACCCACACTATGGCGGCCTATTGACATGCTTTTTCACACCCCGCTTGAGGACATAAAAGGCATGACAGTCATCGTGACAGTGTAAGGATTACACAGTTACCACGATAACTTTCACCCCTGCTGATGCTGGTGCTTTAGGTTGGTCTTCTGTGGGAGGGTAGTACTGCCCCGGTCGAGCCAGCCCGCTTGTGCTGAAATTAGCGTGGCTCTACTACCTTACAAAGTAGTGTGAGTTAGTGTTATTTTCTAATATCTTCAAGTTTTAATAGCCTTTTCTACTATCAAGAGCCTTTAACAGTCCACAGCTGGACATAGGCCTCACTTTATCAAGGAGGTTTTGGCCTACTATACCACGGTGACCAAACGGGTTGGTATATGATTTGTTTCAAGTTTGGTCTGATGTCGTAATAACAGCTGTTCTCGGATCCCTCCTATCAGGTGTAGAGTGGCACACCGTGTGGTTTTAGTCGGTCCGATTCCGACACACCACTCCGCCGTAAACCCCGGTGGGGTGACGACCTGATGGTGTTTCCACACGTTAAAAAAATGGTTTGTTTCAAGTTTTCCTTCTCTTTGCAGAGCTGTTGTCTCGTGGAATTGGCTCTCTTAGTCGCCTCTCGGCTCTTAAATCGATTTAGTGGTTTAGACATAAAAGCGGAACAAATAAACTCACATTTGCATTTATAATATTTGTTGTTTTAACACGTTTAAACAAAAGTCGACATGTTATTGTACATCGGTTCATTTTGACCTTGAATGTGTTACATATTGAGTTGTTAATTTATTTCTATTAGTGTTGCCTGAAAAGTAGACACGTTCGAGTCTAACTCTCGGAACGAGGGTTCCGTAAAAATTTTTTCTACATAGGAGCAAATGAGTAGACGAGACATCTCATGCATTGTGACTATCAGGGGCCATGAACGTCTGCAACGTCTGAAATCTATTACAAGCCTTGATTATAGACAGTTTCAAAACTAATCTCAGATATCGACTGTTGAAGAGTTTTCACTTGTGCGGATCATTATTTAAGGTGGCCAAGAATTCGTTAACACTTGAATCTAACATCACGCGCAAATATGTTACGGAAGTTCTTGGGCCTGATGCTACTGGAATTTGCTGGCTACAATCGTAATACATGGTTTCAACAAGATGGAGCCACTTGTCACACATCCAATGAGTCCCGACCGGTGGTCAAAAACATGTTTCGGAAAAACTGATTTCCAAACGAGGTGGCCACAGAAGTCCAGGTGTAGCCCCAGCAGATTTCTTTTTATATAGTTATTTTAAGAATCGTGTCTACATCAGTAAAGCAAATACACTAAGTCAGCTAAAAGAAAAAATCGGCGAAGAGATGTCGGCGATCTCGCGGTCTCTTTGCCGACGAGTATTCGAAAATTTCGGTGCTAGCTTAGAAGAGTGCAAAAGTCGAAACGGTGGCCATTTAGACGATGTAATTTTTAAAAAATAAATCCCAACGAATTAATTTTTTTGTACATAAACAATTCTTACAGTATATAATGGTTAATATATATGGTTTCTTTATACAATTTTTTCAAATGTTAACTAATTTCGGACATTTGACACACAACATCATCTAGTTTCAAACTAAGCAGAGCTTGTGCTATGATAACTAGGCTGACTGATAGAATACTTATATAATATTTTTTTGTAAATACATACATAGTATAAATAGGAAACACCCAAACTTCGAAACAAATATTTGCAGATCATACAAATGTTTGGTCCGACCCGAGAATCGAACCCGATACCTCAAGCACAACAGTCGTATTCACTACCGCTGCGCCACCGAGGTACGTGGCCCACTCTATATAATACTATTGCTCGTGACTTTACTCATGTAAATATTTCTTGCTTCGCGTTAACTTTGAAAGTGATAAACTTATATTCTACTGTTCGCCTTTATTTTACTCTCGTGGGGGTGAAATTTCCAAAAACCCTTACCTTGGATGTTTAAAAAACAAGAAGACTCAGACAACATTTCAAGTTTGAAGATCCAACGGTTTAGGCTCTATGTGTAGACCTCATGTTAAGAACGATCACCCATCCATAAATGATCTGGTAATTTGCTAACTGTTGTAACAAAAACTTTAAGCCTCCATAAATAGCTGTATGGTGTAATACGTTGAGTGTTGAGTGAAATGAAACGGATAAAGAGGTATTTGAAAACAAATTCACTTAATCGTGCACACAATAAATCGAACTGTTGAACGGTACAGACGTGGACGTATTTCATTTTTCTCTGCGTCAATTATCTAAACACTTAACCACGAATTTCTCTATTTCTACTTTTGTTAGGGTTCCGTACCTCGGAAAGGAAAAAGCGACCCTTATAGGATCACTTTGTTGTCCGTCTGTCCTATATTAAGAGCCTGCCAAAGTGACTCTACTCTGCCTGATGGAAAGCATGAATAGAATCCAAGAGTTATAGTCACCATACTCATTGCAAATGCAGACAATGCAGTATGGTGACTCACACTATGGCGGCCTTGTGAAATGCTTTTTCACACGCCGCTTGGGGATGTAAAAAGCATGACAGTCATTGATGGGCCTCCGGTCTCACACTTACCAACGAAACACGACAACACGGATGCTGGCGCTTTAGGTTGGTTTTCTGTGGGAGGGTAGTGATGCCCCGGTCGAGCCGGCCCGCTCGTGCTGAAATCAGCGTGACTCTACTACCTAGTAAAGTCCGTCTCTTCAGACCCTTTTTCGCAGGAATGCGTGGAAGTATCAAGCTGAAATTTATATCGAATACTCAGGTCTACCGTCTTGGAGGTGTGAAAAAATCAAACTTCTAAGCCAACGCAATCTAAAGATACAGGCGTTTATATCGCAAATTACCGCAAATTTTCGAAATTCGAATGGGAATCAAAACCTAAAGGGTACTTCCCGTGAACTCAGAATCTTGAAATTTGATACGAAGCAACGTCTTATAGCACAGATAAAGGAAAAATTGCGAAAACCATAAATTTATAGTTACACCATATTATAAAAATATTTTAATAATTTTAATGTTATTACCCCTTTCCGCATGAACGCGTAGAGGTATTAAATTAGTTTTCATATGAAATACTCAGGTCCTAAGTCAATCAGGTTTAAGGTTCCTTTAGTATCTGCTTAACAACTGACGAGTTGGCACAGCGGTAGTAAAAGCGACTGCTGTGCTTGAGGTCTCAGGTTTGATTCCCGAGTCCGGACCAAATGTTTGTATAATCTGCAAATATTTGTTTCGAAGTTTGGGTGTTTTCTATGTACAATACGTATGTATTTACAAAAAAAAAAGCATGTAAGTATTCCATCAGTCAGTCTAGTTATCATAGCACAAGCTCTGCTTAGTTTGAAACTAGATGACGTTGTGTCAAATGTCCGAGATATTTATTATATTGTGGAGGTACGAGTGTCGTGTCCCTCCGACACAAAGGGAGGATCCTCCGACCAGGCGGGGTGATCATGCCTGGCGGGCCACGTCCCAACGGTTAATGTTGGGATGTTGTATATATATTAATTGCCACGCGAATCTCTATTTCGCGATACAGGATTAGTAGTTGCTCCGTTGTTCATTATACTCCGTAGTTCGATGTATCTTCGCTAGATGGCGCTGTAGTATGTTTTTCTGTTTTCACTTATGTAGAGGTCACCAGAATATTATTATTAATATTTTAATATTACCGTTACCTACTGCACCGAGTAGTATGGGTTCGATCTCTACTTGAGATAACACTGTGGTATTTGGGTCTGAGTGTTTTGAGCCTGCAAGAATCACCCGGGACTCTGATGTGGTAGGGCCACAGTTCTTTGACGTTTCATTTACACAAGTGTGTTCTAACAAATTACTATGAATTCCATGTGTTACAAATTATATACGAATTTTGCTTTCGAAGGTAAAATATAATTTAAATCTTGTTTACAGGTCATACAGTATACAATGGCCTGCTGGCCTTGAAGTTGCCCTGGTTGCTAAGCTGAAAGTTGCGAGTTTGATTCCCACCTGGGACAAAAAAGTGTGATCATTTGTTCGGAGCTGAGTGTTATATATCTATACTATGTTTATTTACATACACTACTTCGTTGGTCTAGCGGTTAGAGTATGCAACTGTCGATCAAAGGGTCTCGTGTTCGATTCCCGGGTCGGGTGGAAAAGTGTTATTGACAACAGCCCTAAGTTTGGAAGTGGAGGTGTTATCTCTGTGCCTCGGATTGCACGTAAAGTCGTTGGTCCAGCACCTATCTCTACCTGGTGGTGTCGGTAAGCCGCCCCATCGGATAGTAAGAATGAGAGAACAGAGGGTGCACTTATGTTGATGACGAGGCAATAAACATAGTATAGATATATAACACTCAGACCCAGAACAAATGATCATACTTTTTTGTCTTGCGTGGGAATGAAACTCACAAACTCCAGCTTAATACTAGCCACTAACTTTTAGGTCAATCGTCACGATAACTGTTAGTTTTGTAACGTCGGCTAAATTTGGTCAAATCTATATATATATAAAAATGAAACCCGTTTTTCTTGGTCACGGCATCACGCGTGAATGGCTGGACCGATTTCACTAATTCTTTTTTTGTTGTATTTGTTATTATTAGGAGAAGGTTCTTACGGAGAAACATATATTTATAATCATCATCGATCATTTATATAATCTTGCATCATTGCTACGCTAAGGCGGTACGAAGTTCGCCGGGTCAGCTAGTAATAGATAAAATAGAAAAGAAAATAACATGATTTTCTTTTTAGTTCGTTAGTTTGAGTATCGTTGTTATTGACCGGAAAGAGGACATTTTGTGTGAAGTTCTTTCTAAGTGAACTTTTGCATGCATAGACTCATCAACGTAGAACTTAAGCCTAGGCTTCGACTGCACGATCTGGATGCCGTAATAACAGCTGTTCCCGGATCCCTCCTATGTCAGACGCAGGGTGGCACACCGTGTGGTTTTAGTCGGTCCGATTCCGACACACCACCCCGCCGCAAAGCCCAGTGTGGTGAAGGCCCGAGGGTTTCCACACGTTACAAGAAAAAAGTGATTTAAGCGGTCACCACGCCGCTCTTTACTGCCCTGAGTGTTGTGGATTCAAACCACACATGGGACAACACTTTGTGTGATGTACAAATTGTTGTTCCGAGTCTGGGTGTTCTTTGTGTCTGTTTCTTGTATGTTTGTAAAGTCTTCCGTGACGCAGGAAGGAATATCTGGTGTTCTTACTAAAAACAGTTCTGAAGTCGACGTGCCAGGCTCAATCCTGGCATACTAGGAAAATTTACCTATTTATTTTTTTATTTTAAGAACCTGCTAATGTGATTCTACTCTGTCTGATGGAAAACATGAATAGAATCCAACAGTGGTGGCCATCATACTGGCGTACATGGCGACCAAGTGAGATGCTTTTTCACGCCCCGCTTGGGGACGTAATTGACATGACCAGTCATCGTGGCAGTGTATGACTCACACACATATCACGACAACTATCACTCTTGCATCCATGTGCCTCCTGACTCGCATTCAACAACGAAACACGATAGCACGGATGTTGTCGCTTTAGGTTGGTCTTCTGTGAGAGGGTAGTACTGCCCCGTACGAGCCTGTCCGTTCGTGCTGAAATCAGCGTTGCTCTACCTTTTATTGAAGCTTTAATAACCCATATTTGTATCATTAACATCGTCTTATTGTTTTTTATTATGTTTAATTATTCACCAATGGTCTATGTTATATGTGTAAAATAGGATTTATGTATAAAATTGCTACTACAAAATTGTTTATAGAAGAACTTCTATGAAAAAAAACAGCGCAACACAACAAGCTAATTGGCAATACTTTAAAACAAATTCTAGCTAACTGTCAAAACCAGGAGAAAAAATATATGGTATGTTCCATCTCGTGAAAGAAGTCTCACGGCGATAAACGAAAAGTCGGCCATTTTTGTTGTTATCTAATGCCGTAGTTTTGCTTTTTAAGTCACTTGTTTTTACACACGATGGCTGTACAGTAAAGTCAGCGCGTTTTGACATCAACAAATAATGTTCGTAAGAGAGTAGCCGCCATGACATGTACATATTTGGGGATGTCAGTTATGAAATTTCTACCATTTCATTTATTTTTTTTATGTATCAGTACTTATCGAGATGAGAGTATTTTTATTGTAAATGTGTTCAATTTTTTTACTACCAGTCATCCACCCGCTAACTAGGGGTTTTCGAGGAATTCAATAGTAAATCCTGGCAATATTCCATCGCATGAATGCAGTGTCGTGTCTGGGAGACTTCTTTTGTGAGACGGGTATATCTGAAATGTCTTGGAAATCTTGTGAACAGTGTGACCAACCTTTCGATCTGAACTTTTTTTCTTATAACATTATGGCAAATAATAATTCTCTATTAAGTACTCCACAAAAGAGTAATTTACTTAGTCAGATCTGTCAAATCAAATAAACGTCAAAACGATAGACATGGTACATTTTTGTGTGATATGCTAAGGCGTGACGTCATATCTATTGTCAAATCAGCTAATTTAATTTGATTTGAAAGACAATTGAACCTGTAATTTAAAGTAAATATTATTTTTTGTTTGAGTTTAGCTTTTTCACAATATTTTTGAGCCCATCAAATGACGATGTATAATGTATACAAACACATTATTAATCAATTTTAGTAGCTCTTATCCTACGAAATTGGCAACACTGTAAAAGCCTGATAAATAACTCTACTCTGCCTGATAAAAAGAATAAGTTGAAACCAAGAGTATCACCACACTAATTCCCAAGACATTTTTTTTTTGTTTCATTTTTACCGCTTAAATCACCACTCGCTACGATATTCCCAGCCACGTAAACATTGTGTGACGTCATCATGTCATCCTTTCTCGCCGTGCGGTTCGATTCAAAGTTAGCTGAAGGCAGCTTGTTATAGTCTATGAGAGAAAATTTCTCGCGAAGGTGGCCTAAATGCGAAAATGCTGGTGATTCCCTACAATTTTCGAAAACATTTACTTCGAATATTTCAATTTATTTAAATATTTGAGCATACATATTAAAATAAACTAATAATCACTAAAATTAGTTGCGTTCTGACAACTGACGTTGTAAATGTCAATGGTTGACTAAAAATAGATAGATATCTAAATGTGTAAACACAAAAATAGCACATTTGAAATCGTTGCAAAAAACAAGAGAATAAAAGATATTTTATGGAAATTGAAGTTTAGTGACGCAATAACAGAATAAATAGTTTATGTATAGACATAGCACAATCGAAATAAAACTCTATTGCTTCACAACGAGAGTTGAGATTTCTATGCCACGTACGTATGACATTTTATAAAAAAAAATAATTTTAATTTAGCTTTTTTTATATTTTTTTTTTAAAAAACAAACCTGTAAGCTTCACCATCGCTTGATGTACTACTAAGTTTCCTTACTCTTTCAGCAGAGGGCGCTGTCTTAATGATAATATTTTCAGGAGTGTCACATATAACTTCAGACCCCTTATATATTTTTTTTCTCTGACTTCTTACGAAGACGTCGTCGTTCTCCGAGTCGGTTTTGACCCCAGACTCTCGTAATTCGCTAATGCGTTTCTGTTTAAACGTAGTCGGGGTGGAACTCCGTCGTTTGGGAAAAGTCGACATAAATTTAAAAAAGTTTTCCTCCAAAATATTCGTTGGTGAAGATTTCTCTCTGGTTTTATCTGGCAGAGATATTTTTGGGAATTCCAAGCATCTTAATATAGGAGATTTTTTCATTTCAGCTCTGTACGGGCTCGAAGCCAGACTTTTGCTGGTAATTTTATTATCTTTTGGAACTTTTAAGACCCTAACCGAAGATGTAGACGGTGCATTCCGAATTATACTCGTCTCTTTTCTTTTCAAGATGTCTAAGAACTTGCTGTCTCTGTCTGGTGTGGGCGGTTCGCTAAAGTCGTGGTCTTTTGACATTATTTCTATGGATTCTATGAATTTGGTAAATTTTGTCAGTCGTGTTTTTGACTTCTTTGGCACAAGATAGGATTTTCGGTCTACTGACGATGGTCTTTTTGGTGAGTAGTCAGATACGGACATCAAAGGAGAACTACAAGAAGATAGCTCAGATACTTTTAGCACTAAATTTTAAATGTAGCGTAAGTGAGGGTAGGTTGAAAAAAAATACCTTTAGTACGCAGTTTCGATAATAATGTTTTAAGAAAAAAACAGGTCACAAAAGTATTAATAAAAAATATATATAATTGACATAAATAAGATGTCATCCATCAATTACGTCAAGAAAGGAGGTTGACGAAGTGTTACATTGTGCGGTAAGAGGTGGCGAAAATTAGTGACGTCACATTTCAAAATCTAACACATCTAAGAACTAACACGCAAAATTTGAACTATTAATCGTAATATAAGTGTAAAGTTGTAAAATGTGTAACGTTACAATATGAAGAGTTGACGGGTCGTAACTTATGGATGGCCCCTAATACCAATCTAATAACTCCAACTAATACTAACACTATTTGATTTAAACAAAATTAAACCGTATTTACTTGTCCAGAAGCGTTATTTTCAATTCAACATGGAACATATTAATGAACTGTTTCAATTATATAGCACGATAAAGATGTCATGATACGTTGAAATACCACAGAACTGAGAATTCACACAAAACAAAACTCTCACTAGAGTTCATTCGCTTTAAGAAAATAAGGGCGTATCAATCAAGCTCCGCCCCCTGACCAATCAGGTGTCAAGGATTTTTTTTTAAGACTTGCCGCACTAGTTACGTCACTATGTCGCGGAACTTCTCAAACAAACATGAGACGGACACAAAGAACACTCAGTCTCTGAGCAATAATTACGTACGAAAGCTAGGAACCTGATTGGTCAGAACGCGGAGCTGGATCCAATGCGTATACGTGCGTATACATATAACATTTTATGTATAACAGTGCAAGGACTCACCGTGTTCATTAAAGTGCTTTTCAAGGTCCTCATGCGACAAATTCATCTGCGTTTGGGGAGCATCGAGGGGTACGGTCTGCTCTGGTCGTGAGCGGGAACATCTATATCAAGATCAATACTTGAAAACTAAAATAAAAACCTCCAATAAACACTTGAACAGTTGATAAACTTTCAAAGGAAAAGAGACTACATCAAAATAGGTCCAGCCGTTTAGGTGCTATGATGGCACATGCATACACAAAACTTCTCGGGTGTATGTAATGTAAGTGTTTGTGTGTTTGTTGTTTCTTTACGCTCAAACGACTGGACCAATTTCGATAAAATTTGTGGAAAAAGTAAGTTAAAAATGAAACCCAAATACCTTAACATAGCGTTGCTGCATCTCAGAGCTAATTCGAGGCCGTCTAACCAACAGTGTCCAGCGGCCTGAGAAGACGCGCGAAATATCAGATGCGCTGTCGGCAGCGGCTGGACTACCGCTCCTATAGACAACAACCATGGTAAGTGTATCGATAACCACGTTGGTTACCAGAACTTGCGTGGTAGTTACGTACGATAGGGTATTTATCTGATTATCCTTGTACACCGACGGTTGCAAAGTGTTGGTGCTATTTGAATGTATGTTAGTGTTTAGAATGGTAAGTGCACGACGATTAAGCCGAAGTGAATACTCGAACAATCCAATTTTCTGATATGATAAGCCGAAAATGTCCACGTGGCTGTGACCACACTACATACAAGCCACAAAATCTAACGTGGGCCACGATCACGATACGAGAAGAAAAAAATGGCTGATTTACCGATAGCGCGACTCTAATCTACGCGGCAACATAACTAAGACGTTAACGACAGGCGGCAGTGACAAACTCTGTCCGCGCGGCTGTGTTCCCCACTCAACGGCTGACATTCCGTTCAAGATTACCGATTACTAGATTACCATAAACATTCTTTAACAGCCCATTGTTGGACATAGGACTCTCCTTAGAAAGGAGTTTTTGTCCTACTATACAATGCCGGCCAGACGGATTGGTAGTGTTTGAGTCAAGATTTCTTTCTCTTTACACTTCAATTGTCCTGTGGAGTTTGCTTTCTTAGTCGGCTCTTACCACCCAAGGGATGAACATCGGTGGTAACACTTTGTATTCTTAATCTGACTTTTCTTATAAGTATGAAAGTGGGCCGGTTTTGTCTCCACGAGGACTGACGGTCGCTGAAGCCAACAGAAGCTAGAGTGGAGACCGCGAATAGACAAACGTAGTGTAGGGTGCCTTGCAATGGTTGAACGACTTGAGCAAAATGGTTGGAAGTAGATGGATGCAGTCTGCCTTAGATAAGTAATGCTAACTTTCCTTGAAAGAAGCTTTCGTCCAGAAGCTTACGGTGATGTGCTGATGATAATGTGGTTCCTTACCTATAGTCTCGTTGTGGGGTCCCCGGGGAGCCCAAATACTCTGTTCCAGGGGATGGTAGAGCTTGAAGCAGAAGCCGTCCTTCTTACTCGGCCGTTCTATCACTTGGCAAGATGTTAGCAGAACTGTACCAACCCAATGACTGCTCTATAGATCAAAAATAATATATTAGTTTTAAAATAACCAGGATTTGTCTTGATTGAAAGTTAGAAAACTTATACAGACTGACTGGTGAGATATCTTCAATATTTGAGGACGTGATAGTATGCGAACATATATCATGAAATAAAATAACATAAAAACGAAATATTAAATAACTTCTTAGTAAACTTCGTACACAGTACACCGAGAGCCCAGTATTTAACTGCGGAATACTTGGACACCGTGCGGACTTATTTTTTAGAGACATTTCGATAAAAAATAAGCACCTATTTTTTTATATCAAGTTAACGAGAATCGAATACCGAGTACTCTCCATAAGTATTGAAGGTATCTCACCAGTCACAGTGTATAGTTCTTTTTTATCAATGCAAAACAAAACTTGCACACAAAAAATTTGATCTGACCTGGGAATCGAACCTGAGACCTCAAAACAGCAAGTCAAAATAAATAAATATAATAAATTACCTTCGCCTTAGAACTCTTGTACAGCAGTAATAGACCAGGCTTAAGAACACACCATAGCTTAGTCCAAGACTTGAGAGAGCCACGGACCTGTAAGACAGAAAACGAATATACAAAACCAAGAAATAACAACCCTAACTACTAAGTGACAAAGTGCAAATTTCCTCATGCAGCTTGGCATGTCAATACATAATCATCTAAAGTTAAAACACGCAGTCTAATATATACCTAATCACAAAGTATCAAAACCTATTTTACTTTGTCAAGCAACTAATGCTCACCAGTTAAGGTTGTGAGAGTAATTAAATCATTTTTATAGCATAGCAGGCAAATAGACGTTCACCAGATAGGTACTTACTACTAGTTGTACAAAGGTGACATGCGCAGTCTATTATATACCTTATCACGTCTCATTAAAATCTATTTTGTCTTGTCTATCATCTGGTATTCACGGATTAAGTTTACAGGAATGTTTGGCTACTAGGTGTACAGAGGTGACATGCGCAGTCTATTATAGGCTTAATCACAACTAACAAAAATCTATTTTCTCTTGTCTATCAACTGGTATTCACTTTTTTACAGACGAATAGACCAATAACATTACTACTGTCACCCATATAAAGAGTTACAATTAACTTTGTTTGCCTGTCCCCCAGCCAGATAGGGGGGGAGCTCAGTCACTAATACTCATCGAAACTTCCCGAAAAATAATTCACCTGAAATGATTATACACACCTAGGCCGCCACAGCGGGGGTCGCCATACTGCATTATCGGCATTCGCAATGAGTATGGCGACCACCACTCTTAGACCCTATTCATGCTTTCCATCAGGCAGAGTGGAGCCACTTTGGTAGGTTTCAATAAAAAAAAAATAACTTAAGAAGTCATAGTTTCTCTTACCTTAAGCCAGTCAGCTAACACCACAACAGATGGATCTTCAATAGAATGTAATAGTGCTGATGCTGCTCTCTTCTTTTCTCTTCTGTAATGCTGTCTCTGTGCTTTGTAACTTTCTTTTCTGGATAGAGCCGTGCTGGTTGTGCGCGAAATGCCACCAACCGCGGTTTCTGACGACTGTTGAAAGTGGAAGAGGCAGAATTAATTTAAAAAATCTTGCTTCAAACAAATTGATTGACTTTTTGCTTAAGTTGATGGTGATCTTAACTGTTATGTCAGCCGTTGTGGATCCATACGGGTAACACGATCATTTGTTGTGAGTCTGCATGTAGTTTATGTGTGTGCTTAGAGATATATAAGTATGTTTATCGGTAGTCTGGTTAACATGGTGGTTAACGTGGTCTAATCTGTAAAAAACAGTTCGTCCAAAGCATTTATCGAATAAAAACATTAATAAAAAATAGGAAAACCCGACAACGTGAAATATAGGAGCTTATAAGTTACAAACCCGTGAGTGTTGCTCTCACAATTAAAACGAATCTACCGACACCTTTAGGCTATAGACCGTGTCTGAAATATTCTCATCAACAGTCTTTAACAGTCCACTGCTGGACATAAACCGCTCCTTAGAAAGGAGGTTTTGGCTTAATATTCTACGCTGGTCAGACGCGTTGGTAGACTATAGGGTTTGTTTCCAGGGTTCCTTCTCTTTGCAGGGCAGTTATCTTGCGTAATTTCGCCCTTTGCCAGCTCTTACAACATTCACGGGGTGAATAAGGTTAGTGATGCTCCGTATTCTTAATTATGCGCTTGAAAATACACTCCTAACAAAGTCGGGTCAAATACTTTTACAATTTCTTGTTAAAAACTCTTAAACTAACAATTATTTCCTGAATACAATGCTCTATCAATACTTTATTTTATGTAACTTGCTTATCACGCCAGCGGATACGCCCTTCCGTCGGTAAAAGGCAAGGTATATGGTGATATACTTATTTATCTTATGTCTCTTTGTTCCATTAGGATCCCTAAGAGCAGATGAAGAAACTTACCTTATCAGATGAAGTGCCGTCTGGTGGATGAGCGCGATCTCCTGACGCAGGACTCACTAGAGGTGCGCCTGGCGAACGAGGTGGTGGGGTCAAGGTCGCTTCACCTGGAAAAGGAACATAAAAATTAAGATCTACAACTAATAATACACGACCATCTGGTGTCAAATTAGACAAGCCCGTACTATGGTTACCAGTTTCCGGATTAGTTTTGTAGTGGATGTCTAAATGATGCAGGACAATAGAACTGCAAATAGAAGGAAATCTTGAAACAATAGCAAATCGTCTGGCTCACGTGGCATAGTAAACGAAAACCTCATTTCTAACGAGTGGCCTATGTCTGCATGCCATGTACTATTTAAGGTTGTCGATGTGATGAAATAGGAAAAATTAAGAAAGTAGTATAAATGGTACACTTACTATACGTAGGGGGTGTTGATGGAGTTGGGGCTGGCAGTATGACGTTTAGGGGAGGCTGGGGTTGCTTCTGTAAAAAAATATTATTATTATTAGCGTAAACAAATACTGCACGTAGTGGCGACCGTGTACTGCAAAATACAGCGTTGGTAACACCCCCACAAGGTGGTCACGACAACCAGGTGAGGGTCGCGGGAAGCCGTCAGATGCGGGCGGCATAGAACCGGCTATTGTGGAGAATCTTGACTATGTCCAGAAGTGGATGTCTTTTGGTTGAGATGATGATGATGAAACAAATATGGAATTATGTGGGAGGCCGTAGCTTCGAACCGATGCCGGTACCCCACAAAAAATCGGTACAAAGTGACTCTTTTGTTGCTATTTGCCTTCCCTTTCAACATCGTACCGTATTTTTATTTTCAATTTTGAAAGGTGTCACACCATTTTCAATACAGTCACAACTCTTAACGGTTAAAAGTACTTTAAATTGGTGAAGTCAGTTAAGAGTACCTTTGACCGCTACATCATACTGTCACCTAAATGATCAACCAATGATATAGGGGTTTCCCAGTACGCTCGCTTAGCTCGCTTAACTTCGCTCACTGTTCTAAACCTACCCAAGTGATTCAGTAATAATAGATCGCGATGAACCTGTCTAAAGTATTGCAATATAATTACTTACTCTTCCAGTGAAATACGGCGTAGAAGTATGGAACTGGCCACCGTCAGCTCTCAATGCTGGCGAAGAAGGAGTAGTGGATGGGGAAGAGGGCTCCACAGCTGGTGACGAAGACATCGTAAGGATAGGTCAGAACATCGTGGAAGGGTAACGGAAGACCTAAATTATACAGCCCACATTGCAATTGTGTATAATATTTTTGATTATTTAATAATAAATCATTAACCGTTTTTATTGGCGGTTTTCAAATTTGGAAGCTATATTGATGCGCAGACGCAAATTCTTATTATTAATTATCACTAAAAAATCGTTGCAACTATTTTTTAAATTTCGAAGTTTCGATTTTCAAATCATCGATGTTATATAAAATATAAGGCTGTTTTACTATTGATCGAATTTTATTCAATATTATTATATTTAAGATTATTCTCACTATTTTGTTAATAATTATTGTTTTTTTTTTATTATTTTACGCCTAAAATTAGGATTTGGAATGAATAAAGGAATAGTCAAAATTTTAGTAAATATTTGGAAGTATTATCTATACAAATATTAATATTTGGAATGCTATAGGAAGTACGGTGAAGGAAAAAGGATAAACTACGCGAATGTTTCCTGAAACAAACATAAATAATTTAAATATGTATGCATAAAAAGTCCGTGTGGTGACGGATTAAGAATACCAATTACCACCCCTATTCATCCCATGGGTTTCGTCAAAGGCGACTAAGGGACCAAGTATACAAGACAACATCATTACAAAGAGAAGGTAAGCTTGAAACAAACCCTATTCCAACCCGTCTCGCAAGCATGGAATAGTAGGCCAAAACCTCCTTGTTAAGCAGAGGCAAGGAGGCTTGTTAAGGAGAGGTCTATGTCCAGCAGTGGACTGTAAAAGGCTGTTGATGATTCATAAAGAATAATAGTCACGAGAAAATAAAAAAATCAGTATCTGGAAACTGACTTTTAGATGCTTTTTTTTTTGGTAAATCTACTAGATAGTCGATTCGCAATTACCAATTTCTTTTGTTCCCATTCTTAATTTTGTAATATAGATAAGTGTCAAAACAGGCCTATTAGACAATGTCATCTATCTCTGCAGTATTCAGCTTTTGCATTGCTGTGTCGGTAAAGCAGTATTTACCTTCGTATTCTAGTGACATTGTAGTAGTTTTTCATTGCTTGAAAACACGGATAAAACAACGTTTTTTTTTAAATGAAACCTAGCTAGATTGATTTATTGCCCCCGAAATCCCCTGGACACTAAATTTCATAGAAATCGTTTGAGCCGTTTCCGAGATTCAAAGTATATAAATAAACAAAAATTGCTCGTCTAAAGGTATTAGATAGGTGAACACAAAAATTTTAGATTAAAGTTTGTTAAATTTTTTATTTTAAGAGCCTACCAAAATGACTCTATCCTGCTTGATGGAAAGCATGAACAGAATCAAAGAGTTGTGGTCACCATACTCATTACGAATACAGATAATGCATTATCGTGACCCACACTATGGCGGCCAAGTGAGATGCCTTTTTACGCCTTGCTTGAGGACGTAAAAGGTATGACAGTGATCCGGCCTCGCACTCACCAACGAAACACGACAGCACGGATGCTGTCGCTTTAGGTTGGTCTTCTGTGAAAGAGTATTGCCCCGGTCGAGCCCACCCATTCGTGCAGAATCAGCGTGACTCTGCTACCCTAAAATTTTACTGTAAATGCCTTTCCAATCAACTATAAAATTGATTTCGTATAAAGGGACGGAATTGTGTAACAGGAAGCATTTAAACCGTCAGATATTAGGTAATATGTCAAATATTACATTTCATATATAACTATTCAAGAACTTGCTCTTCTATTTATTAAGACAGACAAAAACAATTGTATTTACAAACCATCAACAATCTTTACTAGACCACTGCGAGACATGAGCCTCTCCCTAAAACGAGGTTTTTACGTACTACTCAAAGTAACCAGACGGGTTGGGATAGTGTTGTTATCCTGCCTAGTTTCCTTCCTTAATCAACTCTTACGATATCCAAGGGATGAACAGGGCTAGTGACACTGTATTCTTAATCCGTCACATGGATTATTTACAAATATTTATTGACAAAAAGGTCAGTCTATCGGGCTAAGGCCTTGAATTGACCTCGACAAACGTACATATCTTATTTTTTTTGCAAGCCGCAAAAACTGCACATTCTCAAAAATAATTTATTTCCTTTGAATCGAAAAAAAAACTACTTATATAGCACACTAGAACCAACGCAACTTCGTCTTTTAAAAGAAATGAATTTTCCAACTTTTAGCAAAATTTCTCATGATGCTCGACTATGAGTGGTCGTGTGACGTGAAGTGATTTTTAAAATAATACATATCACACATATATAAGACGTATCACACACATTTAACACATATTACACACATCTGCTGTTAAAAAACCAAGCTTGCAGCAAATCTTTGAACTGGGTTTTCATTCTCTTTTAAGAGCCTTCCAAATGGATTCTACTCTTCCTGATTGAAAACATGACAGACAAAGCAGTATGGTAACCAACATGATGGTGGCCTAGTGAGATGCTTTTATACGACCTGCTTGGGGACGTAAAACGCATGACAGTCATCGTGGCAATGAATTAAAACTGCACACCACGATAACTGTCACCCTTGTATCACTTGGCCTCCGGTCTCGCAATCACGAAACACGACAGCACGGATGCTGTCACTTTAGGTTGGTCTTTTACGAGAGAGTAATACTGCTCTAGTCGAGCCAGCCTGCTCGTGCTGGTTGGTGTGGCTCTACTACTCTACATATTTTAGTGTTATATAATGTGTCAGTTTGAGTTCAATCTGTACAGAATTTTTTGAGTTTTTGAAGCGTACATAAACCTGTATGTCCCACAGTGGGTTGCTAAAAGCTGTTGATGATGATGATGAATTGTTTCTATAATTAATATTACATAAATACCTACGATCTGGTAAAATAACGTTTATTTACTGAATAAAAATACAGTTACATTATGTCAGATTTCATACAATCATTTTCTTAAAATTTTGACATCAAGTCAGCATGGGTTATCGGTTTCCGATACTAAATATACTTTCGATTTTAGTTCTTAAGGCCAATTAGAAAAAATATAAAGGGTATGCGTATCTAAAATCGAAGAAAAAATTGCCCTTATAAGCTACAACCCCTCCAGCACTAGGAACATTCTTGTGTCGCGGGGAACTTCAAAAACATACGTGAAAGAACATCCGGACTCAGAACAACAATTTGTGGATTAAAGTGTAGTCTTATGTGGGGTTTGAACCCACTGGGTACTACACTCTGCAGTCACAGCAAGAACCCTTTCATCTCTAGCTAAGAAGTCAAAATCACTAACCAGCCTTAAAACCATTTCAGACCCTACCAAAATGATTACCAGTGTGCATGTTTGTATTTATGTATATGCATGTATATTAATATGTATATTTATAACGTATGTATTGTATGTGTTCATGTATGTGTTCATGTATGTATAAGTAACCTCTGTGCACTTTCCTTATAATATTTTTACACTACCCTAAGGTTGACTGGAAAAGAATGCCTTGGGCATTAAGTCCGCTGATGTACAAAGAGCATAAATTGTAAATAAATCAATAAATTACCTCCTAAAACACTAATGCTTAATGTTAACAAGACCCTCATCAGGCAGATATGTAACATTCTTCGACTTCGACAGCTGGTAAGCTATATCCTCAGCCGCTTCAATTCTTCTTAACTCCACTAACCCTTCACCAGCACTCCCAAAAGCTTTAGCCAAAAGAACAGCCTGTTGCGAATCCCCTTCAGCGGAAATAACTGCTGCTTTCTTCTTCTGTTCAGCTTTCTCCACCATAAACCTAGCCTTTTCAGCGTCTAATTGTGCAATCTGCTTCAACTCAACAGCTTTGAGAAACTCTTTCCCAAACGTGATATGTGTTATGGCAATATCATCCAAAATTAATCCAAATTGCTGAGCTCTTTCAGTCAAAATCTCGTTCACTTTGAAAGAAACCATTTCTCTTGAAGTGATCAGTTCACTGGCATTAAATTGAGCTACTATAGCTTTCAAAACTTCTGATGTTATAGATGGGAGTATTCTCTGGTCATAATCTTCTCCTAAAACGGTATAGATCCTGGGTAGTTCTTCCGCAACAGGTCTGAAGAGGATCCTAAGGGTTATCTCGACAGTTTGGAGATCCTTGCTTCCAGTTCTTGTAGATATTGTTCTTGGGTTGGACTTCACGTCGAAAATGATCGGCTTCTGAATCCAAGGTATGAAAAAATGAGTTCCCTCACCGACGACAAACTTTTTGATGCCAGTGAACCTGTCAAATATGACTGCTCTTTGGCCGCCGTCGACGTTGTACAGGGCATTATTTACCACCCCACCAGCTAAGGCCAAACCTATACCCACTTGGGTTAAGCGGCTGAAAACTTTTAAGGGCATATTTTAGGCAATATTTTAAGACTTTTCAGAGTTAAGTTTTTGTTGTGAGGTATGGTAATCTTATTGCCGGGTTCGACACTTGTTTTATATTAACACAACCTGATTCAATGTAAGTTTCCACTCCACTTTATTAACTACTTCGCTATTATCTGACTATTGTTATAACTTTGCAACGAACTGCCACAAACACTTTCTCAAAACTTCACCAGTTTAGTATACTCCAGGGAAAAGTTTGGACAATATTCAGATACACATCAAAAAATCTTCAGTACTAATCCCAACAATTAGGTTTCCTTTGTGGTGAGCCTTCAATATCACTTCCATTAACAGTTTTTAATAATCCACTGCTGAGATTTGACCTTTTCCTTAGAAAGGGGGTTTTATTACAACATTTAAATCACTTTATATCACATAACCAAACGTATCAGTCCACTCCAGAAGTGTCTCGACTATATTCACACGTAAGCTGTTGACAATTTTCACGTCCACATGTAGACGGTAGGAAATCTTCCACCGAACTGTCGTGAAGACAAACACTGAGTGTTTCAAGGCTTCATAATTAGCAGCTGATCGTGGATGGCATTTATCACTCACCTTATGTAATTTGAACAAAGCAAACATACAGTTTCGGAGCTGGTGGACACATTTTCTACCTCCTACTAGTTTTATCTATTATAAAGTAAAATAAAAAGTTATATACAATATTATGTACATACAATAGGTAGTAGAGCCACGTTGATTTCAGCACGAGCGGGCCGGCTCGACCGAGGCAGTACTACCCTCCAACAGAAGACCAACCTAAAGCGCCAGCATCCGTGTAGTCGTGTTTCGTTGGTGAGTGTGAGACCGGAGGCCCATTAATGTAGGTGTGACAATTATCGTGGTAACTGTGTAAGCCTTACACTTTCACAATGACTGTCACGCCTTTTACGTCCCCAAGCGGGGTGTGAAAAAGCATCTCACAAGGTTGCCATAGTGTGGGTCACAATACTGCATTGTCTGCATTTGCAATGATTATGGTGACCACAACTCTTGGATTCAATTCATGCTTTCCATCAGGCAGAGTAGAGTCACTTTTGGCAGGCTCTTAATATAGAAATAAAAAAAAAATTACTACATATTTCAATATCATATGAAGAAGATATAGCAACCTATGGAGCAACTATCCTGCACCGGCAATAAATGTTCTCGCCGTCTCGCTTAGTATTTATAGAACTTCGCAATTTTAACAGTCGTGACACAGTCCACCAGAAATGATCATACTCCCGTTTAGTTTTGGAAGAGCATTTGAGCTGTTTCTGATGAACCAAACGACAAAAGCAGTTGAAAAGAACAGACCTAACGAAAGTTTTACTGTCTGCAGTTTTACGGCCGAATGATTCTAATGAACCAAACGACAAAAGCAACTGAAAATAATACGCTTGGCAACAGTTTTACTGTCCTTCGCGAAAAGTAACTGGCCCAATGATTCATCAATAAGGTATGAACGGTTATATGTTCAAATTAGCACACAGTATACTAATCACGTGATCGAAGCCGCGGGCAAAAGCTAGTAAATAATATTGTAGCTATGTAAAGCTTCTGCTAGCTCTTCGCCTAAATCATAGTTGTTATAGCTGCGCAGGATCATATCACGGCACATAAAAATGTGCGTGACATTAATCTTAATTGTTTGGATAATTCCATAGTGTATGATAAAATTAGCCGATCTATTCCACTATATCTTTAGGACTAAAAATAGCATGCACTATGCACATGTGGTGCTACTTAAAAAAAAATAGTATTGAAATTTAAAAAACTATTTTTTCTATACAAGCATTAGAATTTTGCGGATCTTTAGAAAAAAAAACTCCTTACTAAATTTTGTCTCAATAAGCTAAGATTTTCAAATGTAGATAAGAGGGCCTTGACAATTGAACAATCCTAACCAGGTCGATCAGGATGGATGATAGAGACCCCTCCGTGCCTCGGAGAGTACCTGATGCCGTCGGTCCCGGTGGCTATACGAACATCTGTGACTAGCGTTACCGATAGTCTGCCCCCTAAAAAATCTGAGAACGGCATCCAGAACATTCGGTCTATTTTTAAGATCATTGGATAACCATTCTCACCACATCGAGACCCCTCCGTGCCTCGAAGAGTACCTGATGCCATCGGTCCCGTTGGCTATACGGATATCTGTGACAAGCGTTACCGGTAGTCTGAGTCCTAAAAAATCTGAGAACGGAAGCCAGAATATTCGGTCTACTTTCACGATCGTCAAGCATTACTAAAAACAGTTACACTTAATAACCAACCATACTGCTGACAGCCATACTTTTATGTTTGTAAAGTTTGATGTACTGCTAGCTGATTTTGGCCACGGTAGTCAATCTAAGTCTCAGTCGCTGGAGCCGAAGTGTACTAGAATGGATACCACGATTGGGCAAACGTAGTGTAGGGTGCCTTGCGGCGCGATGGACCGACGACTTGAAGGTGGCTAGCAGCGACAACCTAAGAATACGCCAGTAGCTACCGTCGCGCGACGATCGTGAAGTGTCAACAGATACAACTTTACAAGAGAAAATAAAAATTATAGTGCCACTGAAAATAAAACTGTTCGAAGTAAACAATGAAAAGTACCACATGGAACATTTAGTATGGTATGGTTTGGTGCTCTCCGAGGCATGAGGGTTAAGATTCCAACTTCCAAACTCTGGGCTGTGATTACGCAATTCTATAATTACACTTATTGGCCAACCTGGGCGTTGAAAAGGAGACTTCTAGGTCGGTAATCACAAACACTAACTGCTATACCAACGAGGCAGTTTGAAATATAATAGGCGGATAGCCTATTGCTGCTAATCGATTTGTCTTATTTGCCAAAACTTCAATCAATCAGCGACCAGCAGATGAAGTTGACTTGGGCTCTAAATTCTCAGTGAGAACCCTATGCACCACGTACAAATATAAAGATATTTTATCATGTAGGTTACGAAAACACAATTCAAGATAAAGTATACATCTGATAAGGCAGCAAGCCAGAAAAAAATGACGGATGGTAACCGCATAATCAAATGCCGACTGATAACAAGCCAGCATCACGAACTAGGTACTCTTATGATGATATAGAAATGGTTATATACAAAAACTAGCAAATTTCGGGAGTAGAATGGAATGGAAAAATATTTGAAATACTTAAGGCCATTTTTTTTTTGGTCATGTTATGTTTTTTAAAAAAAAAAGTATTTATATCAGTTGTCTAGTACCCGTAGTACAAGCTCTGCTTAGTTTGGAACTAGATGGCGTTGTGTGTCAGATGTATGTCTATTTTTTCAAGCGGTAAACTCGCCGTTTTCTCTCAAATTCTGAGGCTGGGTATTCTTTGTGTCCATTTCATGTATGTTTGTAAAGGCGACGGGAGACGTGACACAGGAAATATTCTTGTTGCTGCAAACACTTGAGTGTATGTATTTCCATGGCATAGGGAGCCAAGAGCAGTCCCGCCACTTGATACTGAAAGAGTATCGTCGCGCATGGACATTTGCTACTCAACAGTTACAAAGGTCATTGCTGTCCTAGAAGCTGCTTCTCCTAATGGCAGGAGTTTGGACTCCGGTAACCTCAGTTACTCGGTGAGAAGTGTTAGAGTTATTGGATTATGTAGAATTTATTTGAAATTAATGAAAAGTTTTATAGTACAACAACAGTCTTTTAATGATGCCCACAGAGTATAAAAAGGAATAGACAAACATTGAAAAAGGTGCGAATTTACACCACAGACTATATAACTATTACTAGTGTGTTACTTAGTATATTAGGCACAATATAGAAACTAATATTTTAACACTCCTACCAAATTCAAGCCTTTCATCGGTTTTATACAGTAACAAAAGTTCAACAGAAGTTTACTAGACTTCTAAATAATGTAATCTATCTAATACTCTACAACACACATACAAATTAATTTAGTTTTGACATTCCAATACTATTTCTCATGAATATAAATTTGTCTTTAGACAAGGCTTTAGTAAACATATCAGCATACTGATTATTAGTGTGTACATAGTTCAGACTGATTATATTATTATAATATTTTTCTTTTATAAAGTTATACTTAATATCTATGTGTTTACATCGCTTATGAAATTCACTGTTTTTAATCACGTTTATTGCACTCTGATTGTCAATGTTTATGCACACGGATTTTTGTCTGAATACACCTAAATCACTGAGTAACTGTCTAAGCCACATAGCCTCTTTAGTTGCAGCACAAGCAGCCATGAATTCGGCTTCTGTCGTGGATAAGGCCACAGTAGGCTGGCGTTGTGATGACCAAGTGACAGCTGCTCTACTTTTTAAAAAAACATAGCCAGTCGTTGAGCGTCTGTTTTCCAAGTCATTAGCAAAATCTGAATCGCTGTATCCAGTTAAATCCGTGCTGTCACAGTTAGATGTATAGCATAATCCATAACTTTTTGTCTCTTTCAGGTATTTTAGTATTTTCTTTACAGCGTTCCAGTGGGGTTCATCATGGGAATGTAAGTATCGACTCACCTGGTTTACAGCAAGCATTATATCAGGTCTGCTCACCGTTGCTGCATGTACAAGTGATCCTACAGCTTCTCGGTAAGGATAATCTTTCTTCAGTACATTCTCAGGCTTCTGCAACTTCACATTTGGATCAGCAGGTATACAGTTAGGGTTAGCATCCTGCATGTTGAATTTCTTTAGCAACTGATCAATGTATTTGGACTGATGAATAAAAATAAAATTATTGTGCTTTTCAATTTGCATCCCAACAAAGTTAGTTGGCACAGAGTATACTTTTATTTCAAAGTTCTTTTGCAACTCACTAATTGCTTCCATTATTGCAGATTTACTTTTACAGAACAGAAGTCCATCATCAACATACAGGCACAGGTAACATTTGAAGCCATTTATTGTTCCTATATAAACACACTGATCTGCACTGCTTTTCTCAAAACCAAACTTATTGAGAACTGAGCTGAATTTAGTGTTCCAGCACCTGGGTGCCTGTTTTAACCCATATAATGATTTTACAAGCTTACATACCATATTAGGATTGCAGTCTAGTCCCTCAGGTGCTGTCGTCAGGATGTTTTCCTTTAGCTCCCCATACAGAAAAGCAGTAGTAACATCAAATTGACTTATTTCTAACTTTTCTTGAGCTGCAATGGACAATAAAGCTCTAATGGAGTCATACCTGACTGTTGGCGAAAAAGTATCATCATAATCAATGCCCTCTTTTTGTGCATACCCTTTTGCACACAGACGAGCTTTATAACGAGGGCCTGTTGGTTCATCTTTGACTCGAAAAACCCATTTGCATCCAATTGGCTTCGCATCTTTAGGCTTTTCTACCAATACCCAAGTTCCATTTTGCTTATGTGATTCTAGTTCCTTTTCTATTGAACATTTCCATTTTTCGGAATCAGGTGATGAGATCGCCTCACTATAGTTCAGCGGTACAGGAATATCTTCACTACAGCACAGGTAACCTTTTCCTTCATCATCTTTTTGTTTTGAAAATAATTCTTTATTTCTTGGTCTCAGTGTTATATTGGAGTGAGACGGTATTTCAACCTTTTGGTTTGGTGAGTAGTCACTGTCAGTACCTTGATCTTGATCAGAGTCAGCAGTGGCAGATTGTAATGTGTCATTAGAGCTCTCAAATGTGTCATCATCAGTTGATTCGGATGATGAGTGACACATTGTGCTGTCCTGTATCAAAACCTCTGAAACATAATTTCTCTCTACAGTTGTTTCAAGAAAAACTGCATCTCTACTTTTGATTACTGTTTTGGTGCCAGGAATAATAAATCTGAATCCTTTAGTATTATCACAATAGCCAATAAATATTGCTTTTTGTGCTTTTGGGTCCCACTTTCTTCTTTTTTCTTTTGGAAGATGAATCATTGCTTCACACCCAAATATTCTTAAGTGACTGATATTTGGTTTGCTTCCGGACCACATTTCTTCTGGTGTCTTGAAGTTCAGTGACTTAATTGGAGATCTATTGATGAGATAAGCAGCAGTGTGTATAGATTCAGCCCAGTATCCTTTAGATAATTTGGCGTCAATTAACAAGCACTTAGCTTTTTCAACCAATGTCCTGTTCATGCGTTCTGCAACTCCATTTTGCTCTGGAGTATATGGAGTGGTGGTTTGATGAACAATTCCGGCAGCTTTTAAGAACTCACAGAAATTTGCATTCATATATTCAAGACCGTTGTCAGAGCGAAGACACTTTATACTACATTCTAGTTGTTTCTCCACTTGGCTCTTGAATTCTTTAAATTTCTCAAATGCATCAGATTTCTTGTGTAGAAAATAAACAAAAACTTTCTTTGAGTAGTCATCAATTAGGGTCATAAAGTATCTTGCACCACTCAGCGAGCTAGTCTCCATCGGACCGCAGATGTCGGAGTGTACCAACTGAAGTACTTTAGTAGTGCTGGTTTCACTTTGTTTTAGAGGTAAGCGAGTTTGTTTTCCTTGCAGGCAGGTGACACATGTAATATTCTTATTTTTCTTAGACAACTGTACACCTTCAGTGTTATCTATTAATTTTTCCAGACTTTCAAAATTCAGATGGCCCATGCGTTGATGCCAGAGGTACATGTCTTGCTTGTCAACTTCAGATATGTATGCATGTTCACTTTTCATATCTAGCCTGTACATATTATTGATTAAGCTTGCCCTTGCAACAACAACATTGTTTTTATTAAATATTAAACAGCCTTTACTGTTGAATTTTACCTGACCTCCATTCTTTATAATCTGACTGACTGATAGTAGATTTGTTGCCAGTTCAGGTACATACAAAACATTTTGGAACAGAATTTTGTTGTACTGATTTTTATCATTACACACATCTAATGTCAACTGACCAGTACTGTGAACTGATAATAACTTGTCATTTGCTACCTTTATAGTCTTGATAAGTGGCTCCTTTTCCTGTTGTAATAGATTTCTATGTTTGGTCATATGTACAGAAGCGCCAGAGTCTATATACCAAGGATCTTGTTCCAGGCTATGTGTTGAAGCTATGAAAGCAGCGGCATAACTTGAACTCTCTTGATTCTTTTTAGAAGATTTCGACTTACACTCCGCAGAAAAATGGCCATATCTATTACAGTTGTAGCAGCGCGGGCCTCTTCTAGGTTGTTTCTTGTTACCCTTATTCTTGTAGTTATGGTTGGCGGCAAATGCAGATGAGTCATTTTCACATATTTTGACATCTTGTAGAATTTTTGACTTAACTGAGTCAGCAGTTATTTTCATACCAGAGCTTTCTATACCCATAATCATCGGCTTGTATGTTTCGGGTAGACCGGATAGTAGCAGTGTCCCGAGCCACTCGTCATCTACTTTAAAGCCGATGTTCCGGAGCTTGTGAGCCGTGGTCATAATTTTGCTCACGTATTCTTCGACATTTAGACATCCAGTAAGATTTGTTGTACACAGATCTCTAAGTAATCCCACACGGCGTGTTAGCCCCGAGTCGTCGAATGCACTTGCCAAGCAGTCCCACACTTCTTTTGCAGACTTTGCATCTTGAATGTGAACGTAGTTTACAGAGTCCACCAGTAAGATGATCTTAGATTTTGCTTTTATGTCGCGTTTTGAGTCGACAGAGTCACCGGGCGCGGGTTCAACACAGTCCCACAAGTCTTCGTGTTGGAGATATGTTTTGACTGCAAATCTCCATGTGGAATAGTTTTCCCGACCAGTAAGCTTTTCGATCATTACGAGAGGATTGCTTGACGACATTTTTGACACAATATTTGTAATGTTCAGTGTTTTCGATCCGTAAAACCAACAGTCACTTTGAGGTTATGTTTTACCGGCGTGCGATATTTTCACAATTTTCACTGTAATTTTATGTTCACTGACTTTCACTTCGATTATCAGGGCTATACTGGGCCCATAACCTGTTAGAGTTATTGGATTATGTAGAATTTATTTGAAATTAATGAAAAGTTTTATAGTACAACAACAGTCTTTTAATGATGCCCACAGAGTATAAAAAGGAATAGACAAACATTGAAAAAGGTGCGAATTTACACCACAGACTATATAACTATTACTAGTGTGTTACTTAGTATATTAGGCACAATATAGAAACTAATATTTTAACAAGAAGCAACAAAAGAATTGCTAAGCGCCAGCTTCCTGCAAGGCAGTGGTATTCTTACACTGGAGCCTGGCCATGTGTGCATGGTACGGCATATCTTGCAAAACTGAAGTGGCTTGTAGGAAGACAGAATATAGTCACATGATTTTTTTTAATTGTTGAAGGTTAAAAAGTATATATTGAATAAATTTCGGATAGGGACAAGGAGTTGAACATGAATAAAGACGGTTTTGTGTTCTGATATACTTTTTTAAAGACAACGCTCGCATTTTAAGTATACGAGTATATCCTTTGTCAATCACACTTAGAACAATTTCTGATTCAAACAAAGTATTGTCCCTTGTGAGGTTTGAAACCACAACACTCAGAACAATAGAGAGCGGTGTGGCGACCGCTTAAAGCACGTACACCATCACTGCAGTCTTAAATTAGTAATTAAAGTTACGCAACCATTTCGAAAAATATTCAATGTCAAAACAGTCTCTTCAGCTTCATTGTAAGGGTCATCATCAAAAGTCTATAATAGTTTACTATTAGACTCTGGCCTCTCCTTAAAAAAGAGATGTTGGCGTACAATATCTCGCTAATCAGACGGATCAATATGGAGTTTGTTTCAAGTTAACCTTCTCTTTGCAGAGCTGATGTCCGGTATAGTATGCTTCTTTAACTGGCATTCGGCTCTTAAGATACCCACGAGTTGAAAAAGGCTGGTGTGGCGAATTCTACATACAGGACAAACAAAAGATATGCTACAGCGCCATCTAACAAAGAGACATCGAACTGCGGAGTAATGAACTAATTCTGAATCATGGTATAGAAATTCTCGCAGTAATTAGCTTATACACAACATCTTTACATCTACCGTTGGACCGCGGCCCGCCTTGCATTATCACCTCGCCTAGTGGGAGTATCCTTCTTTTGTGTTGGAGAGGTATGACACCCGTTCCCTCCACGTCGGTAACACTCCGAATTCATAATCCGACTTCACATGGATAAGTGTACATACAGTTTAGTAGTTAGGTTTGTATGTTTAAGCGCGCTAATCTACGGATTTACTAGTCTAATTAGCGTAAGATTGACTTTTTATTGTGATAACACGAATCAAAAGAATAAAGCGAGAGCGAGATTAGGTCTAACGGGCAGTTAGTTGATTGTAATATTTGAAGAACTAGATTGTGGAATTATTTCTATTTTAAGAGACTTAGTACTATACAAAGCTGTAATTTTAGATGTGGAATATTATTTATCATTAGATTAAGTAAATAATTAGCTTTAATGTTCAGAGTAATTAATAATTTAGAGTAATAGAGCCACGCTGATTTCAGCACAAGCAGGCCGGCTCGACCGGGACAGTACTACCCTCCCACAGAAGACTAACCTAAAGAGCCAACATCCGTGTTGTCGTGTTTCGTTGGTGAGTGAGACCTTACACTGCCACGATGACTGTCATGCCTTTTACGTTCCCAAGCGGGGTGTCAAAAAGCATATCACAAGGCCGCCATAGTGTGGGTCACCATACTGCATTGTCTGTGCAATGATTATGATGATCACAACTCTTGGATTCTATTCACGCTTTCCATCAGGCAGAGTAGAGTCACCTTGGCAGGCTTTTATAAAGAAATAAAAAAGTTCCTAAGTGACCCGCTTCTCCGCCAAATAGGGGTTTGAGTGTTATTAGACTGTGGTATTTTTTGAATTTTATTCAACAAACTCTTTGGTTTTACTATATTACCATAGACATTATTCTGCAGTAAATAAATCGAATTGTCTGTTGGTAATGTCAAAATAAGAGCTATTTCCTAAATATTTATGACTGGACGTACGTTACTTCTAACAAAAAACTATTTAATTTTTTTTTTTTGTCTGGACCGATTTAGACGGGATTTTTACGGGTAGATAGCTAGCATTATAACGCGTAACTTAAGCTACTTTTATTTGAGAAAAATAACTTTGTCGTGTCCAAAAAGAAAAAAACGTGTGTGTCTCGGGACGGCCGACAAAAGCGATAACTTAAACCAATCTAAGTTGAACTATCTAATATTCAAATTGTTTAACATGAGTAAAGCTTGAATTATTATTTCAATAGACTAGATGACACCTTAGTCAAATTAGTTACTTTTTATCATCTGTCAAAACGACAATTTTGTATGAAAAATGTATTAAATACCAAATTGTGACGTCACTTTAGACTACTCAATTGAACAATATATTTCACTGTATATTTGATTGAAATTCGTTTTAATAATAAAAAGGTATGTTAATTGTATTTGCCGAGATATTTCGCGATATTAGTTTTAATGAAGTGGATATTGGTATTTATTTACGATACTGTCATCTACCCAATTCTATGCATATTAATATGACTCCCTGGAAATCGAGCTTTGCTCGGTATTTTTTTTCACAACACCGATAAAACAACATTTTCTAAATATGACACCTAACTAGATCGATTTATCGCCCCCCGAAACATACTAAATTCCATAAAAATGATTGGAGCCGTTTCCGAGATTCATTTCCTTTTTGAAGTGAAACTTTTTTATCGGGGTTGGAAAAAATTTAGTGTAACATTTTTTCGTTACGCGTCACATTTCTCCGTTACGCGCCAATTTTTTTCTTATCCCTACCACGCGTGATTCGAAGTATACTTTCTCCAGCGGAGTAGGGATTGGTAAATGTCTCCAATGTATTTTGCGGCCCGTTTTGAGTAGTTACATTTTTGAAATCCAGGTGGCGATTGCATCGACTTCGGACGGGTTTAAATTATTTTTTTGAAAAATAAAGTCATAAAGAAGTTTCACTTCTTACGAGTGTACGCTAGTACACGCACACATTTTTTATTTTTTATTTTAATAGCCTGCCAAAGTGACTCTACTCTGCTTGATGGATAGCATGAATAGAATCCAAAAGTTTTAGTCACCATACTCACTGCGAATGCTGACAATGCAGTATGGTGACCCACATTATGGCAGCCTATTACGATTTTTTACGCCTTACTTGGGGACGTAAAAGACATGACAGTCATGGTAGCATTATATTGCACACGTTTACCACGACAACTGTCACCCATGCATCAATGGGCCTCCGGTCTGACACTCACCAACGAAACACGACAGCACGGATGCTGGCGCTTTAAGTTGATCTTCTGTGGGAGGGTAGTACTGCCCCAGACGAGCCGGCCCGTTCAAGCTGAAATCAGCGTGGTTCTACTACCTGGTAAATTCAAATTATATATACTCGTAAGTATATATAAGAATTGCTCGATTAAAGGTATTAGATAATGTAAGGAAAATTTATTGGGAAAGTGAAACGTCTATTCGAAATATGGTTGACACTGTGGGTTAGAGTGAGAGAGGAGCCTGCAATGCCAGCGGCAGGCAGGCAGTGAGGGAAAGGGAAGAAGACAGACTGGTGCTGTAACGCGTTACATAACGATGCAGTTTACCCTCACATAAGTCATCAAGTCCTCAATTGTGTGCTTTAGTTAACTCACAAAGAAATCCAAATTCCACGCAAATCAAGTCACGGGTAACAGCTACTCAATTATAAAGAAAATACTCAAATCTAACCGACAATTCCAGAGACAATTATGTTTAAACAAACAAAATCTTCATCTTTATTACATTGATATACATAAATTGCATGGATTACTCTTATCGATACCATTTAAAAACGTCACTAAGTTGGGGTGTGGCTTCGAAATACCAGGTAAATACTTGAATGCACGAATGGCGAAGCAAATTTGCTGCCACTTCGCTTTTTACTGCGCTGGAAGTTTGGGTTCACACTTGGTGATCCTCTTTTTTTAAAGCGGGGAATTATTGTTGCTCCATATCCTCCGTAGGGAAACGAAGGGCTCGTGTAGAACTCCCGGAGAACCGGTCTACCCACTAAACCCTGCGTCGACCTACCTCGGCAGTCGGAAGGAGTTCCAGGAACGCATAAGCAGCTTCTGGAGTCCCTGCCGTAACTCACGATTGAGGTACATCCTGGGCACCTCATGCCCCAGGACAGGATGCGATCCTGTGATATTGCCTGTCCCGTCTCATGTATATTTGTAAAGTCCAGGCACAGGATTTATTCCTAGTGCGAAGGTTAACCTTAAAAGAAATAGGTTCAAGTTTCTTCATACGTCTTACATAAACATTGAGGTTTGACATGACATGTTTTTGTGCGCCATATTTGTTTTAAAAAAAGTGGGCAGAGTTCTGGTTATACCATGTCCAGTAGTACACTAATTAAGTCTGTTGATGATGATCATAAGTAAGCTGTATGTATTAGTAGACCGGGATAGTTAGTGTTCCTTGGGGGAGACCTTCGTTCAGCAGTGGACGGCGATACTAACTTTTCACATAAGACTAATCAAAAGTAATAGCATCCGTGCTGTCTTTCGTAGTAAACGCGAGACCATTGATGCAGGGGTGACAGTTACCGTGGTAAGTGTGTGAGCCTTATACTACCACTCATGCTTTTTACGTCCTCAAGCGAGGCGTGAAAAAGCATCTCACTAAACCGCCATAGTGTGGGTCACCATACTGCATTGTCTGCATTCACAATGAGTATGGTGACTACAACTCTTGGATTCTATTCATGCTTTCCATCAGGAAAAGTTGTCACTTTAGCTGACTCTAAAAAAAATTAATAACATACAAACATACTAGAAAGTGTACTCAAAAGTGCAGGTAAACGCCGGACGAATAATTTCAGTATGATATCATTGTTTATGCTAATATTGTTACTCAGGGTGGCGTGTTGTGATAAGTAATAGGGTTGATTGCTAATTCTAATAAAATTATATTTATTTTCGGTCCTTCGAGCCATATAAAAAAAAATTGTGCTTATACATTATAACTTTAACATGACACTGATTTCAATGAGTCTCTAGCCCATTCGCGTTTAAAAAATAGTGACGCATTCTTTGTATAAAATGATAATTTCTTTGAACCTGATTGGTCAGAGGTTGGAATCGATCCATGCATGATTTGTTTTATATATGCCAAAAATTGGAATTGACCCAGATGGTGCTCTTCCTACTATGTGCCTTATTCCTAAAGTAGATTGGGGTCGGCTTGGAGTCTACTACGATATTACAGAACTTCAATTTTTTACGTGGAGCGACTGCAATCAGACCTGACTATTGTCAGGGTTTTAAGAGCTCCAACTACCCGTAACCACTGTCACGGATGTTTATATGGCAACCAAAATGCACGGCTTAACGTGCTTTCCGAGGTACGGAAGGATCTCAATATGTTAAGAACGGTCGTCCATCCATATACTGACCTGACTGAGATAGGTGGTTCACTCAGTGATCTAGATGTCGTAATAACAGCTGTTTCCGGATCTCTTCTATGTCTGGCGCAGAGTGGCACTCCGACACACCACCCCGCCGTAAGCCCCGGTGGAGTGACGGCTCGAGAGGGTTTCCACACGTTAAAAAAAAAAGGTGTCTCACTCAGTTGTACTGAGTTACCACGTGCCCTTCACTAGATGGCGTTATCTTAACCATTGTAGACCACACGTACGCACTCTTATCAGAAATTACTCATTTGCATTATGTATGGAAAAAAAAAACAATTGATAAATTCTCAAGTGATTTAAAACCTACCAATCATTTTATCACTTGATTATCTACAAAGAGGTTGAATCATTTTTATTTCACTTAAGTGTGTACTTAAGTGTTATTCTCTATGGATGGTGATGGTCACCCACCTTTATCCCGTGGATGTCGTAAGAGCCAACTACGGATGAAAATTCGCAGAGCAGCACAGCAGCAGCAAAGAGAGGGAAAACTTGAAAAAAACACAAGAGTGTGTGACCTCAAGCAGAGGGCTATTAAAAGTTATTGATGAAGTAATTTGCCAAATTTTAGAAGTGGCAACCCTACAGCCTTAACAGTGTACAACCTTCAAACACGCAAGGTTTCCGTCTAGCCCTTAAACTTGATTTCTAAGTACAAGTCTTAACTCCAATAACATCTCAAGGTTATATAAGAGAAAGAATTTGTGGTGCTGTAATAGTTTAATTACCCACGAAGTTCCGGAGAAGGTATGTGCGTTTAGGTGAGAGGATATTTGTACAAAACAATATTGCTATTTATCTCCAAAACTACTAAACCAATTTTGGTGAGGTTTTCAGTGACTGGTTCAGGTTTGATTGTTGCATGTTCTTTTAGATAGCTGTTGCATTGACAACTTACTAGGGGACGTGGAAGTAAAAATTTGTTTGTGGCAAATCAAAACTGTTAGTCCGACTTTGATGCGGTTTTCAGGAATGAGTGCCGTCTATGGTTGAAGTATGTGGAGTAAAGGGCGAAGGTAAGTTTATCGCCTTTCTTCCGTTTTCTCCAAGTGCTTTTCTAAGTAGGTAGGTTCTCTTCTTTACGTAGAAGAGCCACGCTGATTTCAGCATAAACGGGCCCCCTCGACCGGGGTAGTACTACCCTCCCACAGAAGACCAACCTAAAGCGCCAGCATCCGTGTTGTAGTGTTTCGTTGGTGAGTGTGAGACCGGAGGCCTATTGATGCAGGGGTGACAGTTATCGTGATAACTGTATAGGCCTTATACTGTCACGGTGACTGTCATGGTTTTTACGTCCCCAAGCGTGGTGTCAAAAAGTATCTCACAAGGCCGCCATAGTGTTGGTCACCATACTGCATTGTCTGCATTTGCAATGAGTATGGTGACTACAACTCTTGGATTCTATTCCTGCTTTCCATCAGGCAGAGTAGTCACTTTGGCAAGCTCATAATACAGAGAAAAAAAGTTCTTGGAACGCTCTTTAACCGCTATTGTAGACCTGCAGTTCAATGTTTTCTACCTCGTATCTTACTAATTTAACTTATTATTTTCGTTCGTAATAATCAAGTTGAGTAACAACAAAGCCCGGACAAAATTTATTTGTAAATACTTGACGGTTGTATAATCTTTTGATTTGTTAAGTTTATAGGTAGTCTATATCTTCGAGAACCAAATAGGTACATAGGGAAGTGCTATGAAAATTGATACTCTATTGTTTGTGTGACCGAATCCGCTAGAGATCAAATCTACTTGTAAAAACTTATTTGGAGTTAAAACTTCTTTAGCGGTGTTGTGTGGTTTTTGTGATGGGTAAAAAATGTTAACACCTGACCTGATCGAAAATTCGTTAGACGGAGGGAGAGTAGACCGCCGGCGCAGCGCAGGAGAGGAAGTGTTTTCCTCTCTTTCTACTGCGCGACGAAAATGTATGCCTGCGTCTGCTGATTCGTTTAGGCGGCGCAGGGTGTTTGTGTGAATGTGCGTGTGTATATAAATTGTCGTTTGTGTACGATAGCGCAATAAATGGATATTGTACTTTACCACATAAATGATAGTATTTTTATACTGATATTTAAAGCAATTCGTGCAAATTTGTTACCTAGCCATTCCAAAATATCGAGAATGAACAACGTTAATATTCAAGTTTTCACTTCCGCCGGCACTCCTGGAGTGCAACCCTTTTTATTTATTTATTTAAAAATAATGCACATGTTGTGCAAAGGGGTTCTTAACTCTTTCAGTCTTGGTGGTTAGTGTCACTAACCACCACTTTTCGATTTTTTTATTAAAATCCACATCATCTAGCTATAATCGGTTGAATTATAAAAAAACTTCCATCCATCGCTGACACAACGAGACCGGTTGTCAGTTTTTGAATGAATGACAGTTCAGTTGCGTTGAATTCATTTTGTGGTAACGTACTTTTTTGAGTAAGTTCGATATAAAAAATTGTGAAACAGGTAAGTAAACTTTTTCTTCAATGTTTTTTGTTCATTGTGTTTACTGATATTTATTTTATTCGTGTATCGATCAAAATACTATTATTTTTGTGTTTTCGATATGCATTTAGAACGAAAATGTAGTGGTTAGTGCCACTAACCACCGTGACTATTGCGAGTTTATGGTTCCAATCTATGTGCTAGTTAGACATGTAACTAATAGTGCATTTTTCTTATATTTTACAGTATCCCGTGCTCGCTAACAAGTAGAGAACTGGAAGAGTACTAGTTAGAAGACTTTCCTTCAGGTGGCGAGAGTATTTGTAGCGATGATGATGCCGTAGAGGACCCCGACGATCGGCCAAATCCACTGGTGTTAGGTGATTTGATAGGAGAAATTCAAGTAATTGATGCTCACGACTTTGATGATAATGATGACCTACCCTTGTCTAGCTTAGTACGCCAGAATCCTGACCCTGTCGAGCCCAATACTTTGAATTCAAACCGACTGATTACAATAGCTCCAAAATGGAAGAAGAATTATAGGATAGTCGTACCTGGTGAGTTTTCTGAAAGTGTGGGAATAGCCGAACAAATTCTTAGCATGGAGAATATTACACCGCTTTTACTATTTCGCCTTTTTCGGACAGAGCATGTACAAGATTTTTTATGTTTCCAAACGAACCTTTACGCTATTCAATACGGCAAGCGTTATACACCTACTACAACAGAAGAGCTTGATGTTTTCATTGCTTCGAACTTGGTGATGGGCATAAAAAAACTGCTAAGCTACAGAGATTACTGGTGTTCAGCACCTGATTTGCATGATAAATACGTTTCAAAGTTTATGAGTTTCAATAGATTTAGTTGGCTTTTAAATAATTTACACGTAAACGACAATAGTGTTATGCCCAACAGAAATTGTTCAGATTTTGACAAACTTTATAAAATTAGATCTCTACTCGACATTCTGCGAACTAATTTTCAAAATAACTATAAACCATCAGAAAAGGTTGCAATTGATAAAAGTATGATAACAATCAAAGGTAGGAACTATTTAAAATAATACATGCTAAAAAAGCCGACTAAACGAGGGTACAAGTTTTGGATGATGTGTGCACAATAAGGCTATTGCCTAGATTTTGATATTTAGAACAAGTTAACCGCAGAGAGCGCGATGGTACCAGCGTGGAAGTGTCGTGTCCAGAAGCTGTGAAAGACTACAACGCAAATATGAATTTTGTAGACAAATTTGATAAGCTAAAAGGAAGTTATGCTGTAGACAGAAAATCACACAAGTGGTGGCACAGGATTTTTTTTTCATTTCCTTGATTGTTGTGTTGTCAATGCCTTCTTAATTTATTAAGAACTGTAGTCTTCTTCACGCCCAGACTTATCCAAATTGACTCTGAAAGAATTTAGACGAAGTGTTTGCCAGCATATGTGAGACAAAGACCCGATTCAGTAAACAGCAACCGTAGTTACGCAACGTCTTCTCCAGGACCTGCATTAATAAAACGGCACAAGCCTACATTCCCTCGAGAAATTCGTCTGGAATGCAGTCGCCATCAGCCTGAGAGAACCACCTCTAGAAGATGCTGCAAATATAGCATCAAAATATCTCCAGTGCGTACTGTATGGCAGTTCAGTACTTGTACCTCTTTGTCTACGCAAAGGAAAAACATGTTTTGCAGATTTTCATATAAAAATAATTTTATGTTATAGTCGCTTGCAGAAAAGTTGCTTATACCTAGTCTTGCCATAAATATTGTAATAAAGAAAAAAGAAAATTGTTAACTGCAAATAACATTTATTACTTTTACAGTGTGTCAGTTTAATACATAAATATAAAACAATTAAAAATATAAAAAGCTTATTCGAAGTGGTCTCCATTGGCTGCAATACAGTCCTTTAAACGATGAGGCCAGTTATCAATAGAAGCACGCACTCTTTCCATGGGAAAATTCTTCACTGCCAATCGTATAGATTGTTTTAGGGACTCCAAATTATCATGGCGTTTAGAGCAAGCTGTACTCTCTAAAACTGACCACAAATCATAATCCAGCGGATTAAGATCGGGACTAGACGACGGCCAGTCTTCAGCTCTGATGAAGTCCGAAACGTTCGATTCCAACCAAGACTGCGTGGACCGAGCTTTATGACCCGGCGCCGAGTCTTGCTGGAAGGACCATACTTGGTTATTGAACATGGTGATGTTAAGGGGCTTAACTACCTTCTCAAGAATGGTATCTTGATACACTTGTGCCGATGTTTTGATACCTTTTTCACAAAAATATGGCTCAGTCACTCCTTCATAGCTAACACCCCACCAAACCATCACTGAAGTCGGATAATGTCCACGTTGCACTCTGTCGACTAATTGGGAAGCTTCCTTAGAGCTTTGAGCATAAATACGGTCATTTTGTTTGTTAAAATGTTGCTCAATTGTAAAAATTTTCTCATCCGTAAACAAAATTTTTCTGTGACCTCCCTTTGCGTACCGCTTCAGTAGTTGTTTCGATTTTACCACCCTATTCTTCTTTAAATTATCAGTTAAGAAATGGCCAGTGCGTCTCTTATAGGCTGCAAGTCCTAAGTCATCTTTTAAAATACGCGACATGGTTCTAGGTGCTATCTTCATTTCCCGAGATAAAATCTTTTGCTTTCGGACAGGATTTCTTCGAATTCTTTCCCTTACTGCTTTGACCACCTTTTTCGTACGAACACTACGTGGACGGCCAGATCTTTTTCTGTCACAAACAGAGGAGGTCTCATTGTACCTATTAATAGCCCGGTACACAAACATTTTACTAATACCAAGTGTATGGAGAGTTTTAAAAATTGCATTTGGCTCCATACCTACTTTGTGTAATGCTATCACAGCAATTCGGTTCTCTTTATCACCCCACACCATTTTAATATCGCAAAATATTTTACAATGTATTGGCGCCAAAATGAGAAAACACAATGAACAATCGTATAAAAATGACAGATTCGAAATTCAAATGTAATATTTTTTTATAATTAAGTGTAACAGTATTTATGGCCAGACTAAGTAGTTTTTAATATTAATAAATAATATACATCATTCATCAATGTTTTATTTGTATCAATAGTCATGGTGGTTAGTGTGACTAACCACCTCATACCTCGAAAGCCTTAACACCTAGATTTTTTTTTCACACTTTTTATGATATTTTAATTGTGAATGATGCTAAAAGTAACATAAAAATGTTTTAAATATTCTCGATGTAAAAGTCTGACTGAAAGAGTTAATGCCATGACCCTCTCACAGTCAACCTTTGGGTGATGTAGTAATATTGTGGCAACTTCCACATACAGCACAAACAAAAAATACATAACAGCGCCATCTAGCGAAGATACATCGAACTACGGAGTATAATGAACTATGAAGCAACTACTAATCCTGTATCGCGAAATAGAGATTCTCGCGTGGATTAGCATATGTACAACGTCCCAATATCAACCGTTGGGTCGAAGCCCGCCAGGCATGGTCACCTCGCCTGGTCGGAGGGACATGACACTCGTTCCCCCCACAATATGATGCGGTAGGTACAAAATTAAAATGGAGAAGTTGACATGGTACACAAACACCTTCTATATTCAACAATTATATATTACTAATATACAAACAGTCGCTACTAAATAAATTTTGTTTTTTAAGTTTATAATCTCTCGTTACTTAATTTCTTTAAGTCGGACGTTTCTGCAATATTAATTTATTTACTAAAATTTGTAAAACCGACAGCTACAAAAATCAATGGGCAGTTTTATCAAACATCAAACCAATTATAGGATTTCACGAGTTAGATTAAAAGCTAATAGATGTTCTGGTACACTAAATAACACAAAGCTACACTCACACAAGTGCGACAGTGAATAGAGAAAAACAAAAACAAAAAATACGAATGGCACTCGGGGACTACCGCGGTAAAGCTGTTGCATAGCATTTTTTATCAACTTATGCAATTATAATATTTCGGAGCAGCTCGTCTCGATCCGTGCGAGCTTCGTACAGTCTACACGCACACGTCTAGCACGTCACGCAAACCGGCGTTTGCGTGACGTGCTAGACGTCAGTTCGGCAGACTTCGGCACGGCTGCCGAAGTCTGCCGAACTGAAACGACATTAGACGATGCACGGCTTTCAACGCCGCACCACTGTGCCGGTTGGAGTGTTCACAACCCCCGTGTTAGGTTTATTTTCGTTGCGGAATTTCTTGATTCAGTCCCCGCTCTCGAAACCCGCGATAAAAGCTATGCAATAGCTTAAAAACAAAAGCAAAAATAAAAAACCTACTTATTTGTTGAAAAAAGACAGAATTCATCAATCTACTGACAGTGCCGCCATTTACTGTGTATGGATCGAATAGTAATTTCTTGATTTTATTACTTAACTTCTATGATTTTTTTTTATAAAACAACGCCCGCATTAGGAATAAATCCTGTATCGCTGGGGATTTTACAAACATACAAGAAACGGACACAAAGACCACCCAGACTCAGAACAACAATTTGTGGATCACACAGTGTTGTCCCGTGTGGGGTTTGAACCTACAAGACTCAGCGCAGTCTTAATTTAATTGATTATTTAACCTTCTTTCAATTACGTTTCAATTGTGCGTCGTGGGTTGGTTTAATTTTTTTTTAATGAACTTCTTTTTGACAACGGAGTGCCATACGCGTCCATATTTTACATTTTTTTATCTCTCACGCACCCCCTCTCCCGCAAGGCATCTCAGAAGCACCCTTTTCCTCTAGTCTTCACGTAGTAGTACACACGTTTAATACAACACTTGCTATCTATCCATACAGTTATTAGCCCTAATTGGGTAGATGACTGTATCGTAAATAAATACTAATGTCCACTTCATTAAAACTAATATCGCGAAACATCTCGGAAAATACAATTAACATAGCTTTTTATTGGAACGAAGTTCCTTAAAAAAAAATGTGATAGTAAAACCGTAAGAAAAATCCGTGGAAAAAGTGCGTGAAATAAATCTGTGGAATAAATCTGTGGAAAAAAGTGCGTGGAATAAAACCGTTAAATGAGACGTGCGCAGGCGCGAAAGCGCGTCATGTGTGCTACGTTTCATACTATCTATTTTTTTGTTATTTCAGTTGAAATTTGAATTACGATGTTTTTTTTATTTTAAGGAATTTATTATTTTATTATTTTAAGGAATTTATTATTTTATTTCCTAAAATACTGAATTTCCTAAATACTTTCTTGTACTTAAATAAAAACTAATCAGCAAAATTTAAGAGAAAAATCAAGAAAACCTACATAAAATTGAGCACGATTTTTTTTGCAAATTGTGTCGATTCCACATTATCCGAAGGAACTTCGTTCCTACCTGGTGTCCCACGACACCATTCATTTTTATTAATACCAATTTCAATCAAATATACAGTAAAATATACTGTTCAATTGAGTAGTCTAAAACAGTGACGTCACAATTTTGTATTTAGTTCATTTTTCATACCAAATTGTCGTTTTGACAGATGATAGAAAGTAACTAATTTGACTAAGGTGTCATCTAGCCTATTGACTGATTCATCAACGCCGAGCTTGAAATACTGGGTTTTAAGTAACAGACCCACCAAGAAAGGGGTAAAATAAAGGAGGGATTTAAGAAAGTACGTCATTTCCAAAGATTTACAAGAAATAAAAAATAATCACAGAAGCGAAACCGCGGGTAGTAGCTAGGTTCTTCAATTTTTTATTTTTAGAGCCTGCCAAAGTGACTCTACTCTGCCTAATGAAAAACATGAATAAAATCTAAGAGTTGTGGTCACCATACTCATAGCGAAAACAGACAATGCAGTATGGTGACCCACACTATGGTGGCCTAGCAAAATGCTTTTTCACGCCTCGCTTTGGGACGTAAAAGGCATAACAGTCATCATGGCATTGTATTGCACACACTTTCCACGACAACTGTCACCCCTGCATCAATGGCCCTCCGGTCTCGCATTCACCAACGAAACACGACAGCGACATGTCGCTTTAGGTTGATCTTCTGTGGGAAGGTAGTACTGCCCCGGTCGAGCCGGCCCGTTCGTGCTGAAATCAGCCTGGCTCTACTACCTATAATATTCGTATACCTTGATAAATTTACTCTTTATGTAGTCACTATAGCAGTCGCACCGAAACCTCCTCCAAGGGTTGAAGGCTTATCCTCGCCCTAAGCATTTCTGATTGACTAAAGATCTCAAAAAGCATACAACACTCTTTATATCAATAAACAAAACAAATATAATGACACATTACAAGATTAGATTACGGCCCATCATTTAATACCATATATGATTATTCTAGAAGTTAAAACTGGCTTTAGCCAACATTTGAGATAATTATATTTATCGTAGATAGGCGAGGTGCATAGGGTTCCCACCAAGAACTTAGGGTTCATTTTTTTTAACGTATGGAAACCCCCTCGGGCCGTCACCCCACCGGGGTTTGCGGTGGAGTGGTGTGTCGGAATCGGACCGACTAAAACCACACGGTGTGCCACTCTGCGTCTGACATAAGAGGGATCCGGGAACAGCTGCTATTACGACATCCAGATCCCTCCTAGCGCCTGCCCGCTACCGTGGGCACCATCTGCGGGTAAACTTCATTTTAGGCGACGTTTGGCACACGCGGACGTCGCCTCCTCGCGGCTGGCCATTGTAGCGGATGGAGGGGAATACCCGAAAGGGTTGTCTGGTCTACACTAACCTAAACCGACAGCATCCGTACTGTCTTGTTTCGCTGGTTAGTGCGAGACCGGAGGCACACTGAGGCAGGGGTGACAGTTATCGTGTTAAATGTGTGACTTACACACAAACCTTACACTGCCACGATGACTATCACTTTACAACCTCAAGCGGGGCGTGAAAAAACATCTCACTGGGCCGTCATAGTGTGGACCACCATACTGCATTGTCTGCATTCGAAATAAGTGTGGTAGCCACAGCTCTTGGAGTCCATTCATGCCTTCCCAAAGACAGAGCAATCACTTTGGCAGGCTCTTACAATAAAAAAATAATAAATCATTAATACGACAAAGAGCAATTTAGCATTGAAGTCTTATTTACGAAATGCTATAAAAACAATCTTGTCATCTATGGCTATACAAATATTTTCTATTTCAATCCATTTTTGATTTGTTTACATTAGTTGTTCTTTCATCTTTTCTATTTGTTTACAAATATTTTTCATGTTTCGTAAATATTATTGTTGATGGCTGTGTTCTTTTGGCGCCGAAAAATAGAATAGTGAACAATACTCACACACAACGCCATCTAGATTCAAACTGAGAAGACCTTGCACTACGACAGCTAGATTGACTGATAGAATACTTATACATATTTTTTGTTGTAAATACATGCGTATTTTATATAGAAACAATCCAAACTACGAAACAAATATTTGCAAATCGTACAAACGTTTGTTCCGGCTCGAGATTCAAAGCCAAGTGCTCAAACACAGGAGTCGCATTATCACATCGTCACCGAGGTAATGTGTTTGACACAGGCAATGTGACGTCCCATAGATTATAATAAACATTAAAAACCATCAACAAAGACATTCATCGTCATAAACAGCCTCGACAAAAACTTCTTATAAAAAAGGTTTCAGCTTACTACACAACACTGTTTTTTTTTTATAGAAGCCCACCAAAGTGACTCTACCCTGCCTGATGGAAAGCATAAATAGAATCCAAGAGTGGTGGCCGCCATACTCATTGTGAATGAAGACAATGCAGTATGGAGACCCACGCTATGGCGGCCTATGAGTAACTGGTACAGGATTTGTGTTTATGGATACGGTTAATTTTACTTATGTTGCGGAACATTACTTTAATCTATGTAAATTTTACATATCTACCTCAAAGGAAACTACTTTATAAGATTAGATTTAACTGTGAATAATCAAATTCACAGCTCTTTACATTTTAATAACGGCCATTTTGTTTGCGTCATAAGATCGCAAACATAGCTATTTTAGGGTTAACTTAATACCTCCCACGTGGTCACCAGAAATAAACACAATCTCACAGTGAGACGATGACATAATTAAAAAAGCTATTTTCTCCTTTTAAGAAATGACACCCAAAAACTACAAAGTTATTTTTTTAATAACGCTCTATATCCGATAACCAAATACGGTTTGGGTCCCGAGACGTCTCGTTAGTACGTTTCTCGACAAATTAACTCGATTCTTCTGTTATTCATTATTTATCAATTTATTATTTATCAATTCATTACCAGCGTACATGTTTCCCTCCCACTACGATCCCAGGTCCTTTGAGCGGGGCGTGAAAAAGCATCCCACTAGGCCACCATAGCGTGGGTCCCTATACTGCACCGTCTTCATTCGCAGTGAGTACGGCGACCACCGCTCCTGGATTCTATTCATGTTTTCCATCAGGTAGAATAGAATCACTTTGGTAAAATATTCTGAGATGTCTTGAAGTCTCGGGACTTAGATCGTAGGTTGCCTCGTGTCCCGGGACCAAACGATACCTAATCATGATCACCTATACGTGTCATATATTACTTGCCCTGACTGACAGGGTCATCAATGCAGAGCCTAAACCACTGAGACTACAAACTTAATATTTTTATTTTGCAAGATTTTTGGAAGGTTCACCTCTAAGGAGGTAAAAAAAAGAGATAAAACCTTACTGATTGTAGCGTAGTCAGATTATAAAAGTGATAATGTGTTTGTTTGTTCGTACGTTTGTCTTTCTTTCATGTCGCAACAGAGCGATTTTATAGTATAATGTCTGTGTCTAGTGACAGTTAGGAGACTGGAGGGTAATATAGACTAATTTTACCGTGGTAAAACATCTCATCCCTATTGGAAGACCCATTATGATGTGTCTATCACAAAAAAAAATCCGATAGACAACGCTACTAGGTTTTTTCGCCCAATTGCATACGGTACAGAATCTCTGTTATTAGACTTTATAAAAATACCCGCAGATTCTGATAGATGTCGCTATATTGAATATGGAACCTAGATTTTTTGATGATAAACTTTTTTCTATTTTTTTAAATTTAAATATTATAAATGCAAAAGTTGGTAAGTGTGTATGGATGTGTTATTCTTTCACGCATAAACTGCTGTACGGATTTAGATGAAACTTTACAGGATTAGAGCTTATACATCAGAATAACGTAAAGGCTACCATTTACGTCAAACATACACGCGGACGGAACCGTGGACAAAAGTTAGCAGTTCTATAAGTTCTTCATTTATAATGTTAGAAACTTGAACCAATAAATAACAATAGCCCAGCTTTTTATACGAAGCATGTAAAAATATAATAAAAACACATCATTTTACGTGGCGTGGTACGGTATAATAATGTGTTATCACGTTCTAAAATGTTAGAGTGAATAGAAAACATTGCTGTACAGGTCTAATTGATAAGATTAAGAGCGAAAGGTCGCGAACTATGCGCAATCATTACAAACTAACGATAAGTAACCCAATTCGAATACTAATGTTAAAATCGTTGCTTTCCGACCCAGATATTTTAGTACTGAATCATTATACACACATTGCCGTCATCATCAACGACATGAAATCTAAGACCGGAGGCCCATTGATGCAGGGGTGACAGTGATCGTGGTAACTCTGTAAGCTTTACACTGTCACGATGACTGTCATGCCTTTTACGTCCCCAAGCGGGGTGTGAATAAGCATCTCACTAGGCAGCCATAGTGTGGGTCACCATTCTGCATTATCTGCATTTGCAATGAGTGTAGTGACCACAACTTTGGGATTCTATTCATGCTTTCCATCAGGCAGAGTAGAGTCACTTTGGCAGCTTCTTAATTAAAAAAAAATTGAGTAGGTATGTATGTAGTATGTAGCTAGTAGAACCACGCTGATTTCAACACAAACGGGCAGCACTACCTTCTCACAGAAGACCAACCTAAAGCGACAGCATCCGTGCTGTCGTATTTCTTTGGTGCGTGCGAGACCGAAGGCTCATTGATACAGGGGTGACAGTAATCGTGGTAAGTAGTACTTTATACTGCCACGATAACTGTCACGCCTTTCATGTCCCCAAACCGGGCGTGAAAAACCTTTTTACTGGACCGCCACAGTGTGAGTCAGCATACTGCATTATCTGCACTTAAAAAAAGCATGGTGAACACCACTCTTGGATTCTATTTATGCTTTTCATCATTGACACTCCTTCGGGGTTTGTCGTCGTGTGTCGGAACCGGACCTATGTCTGAGATACAACAGCTGTTATTACGACATCCAGGGCACTTCTCAACTGGCCTAGGCTTGAGAAGAAAGGACGAAACGAACTCTGGACTTATCGTTTCTTTTAAAGTATAGATAACACAGCTAAAACAGCCAGACACACTACACAGTCCAAACAGGGTCTCATAGGCCTCTCCTTAGCAAGGAGGTTTTGGCGTACTATACCACGCTGGCCAGACGGTACAGGGTCTGTGTTAAGTTTTCCATGTAGTGTAGTGCTATTGTCCTAAGCAGTTTTTTTTTATTTTAAAAGCCTGCCAAAGTGACTCTACTCTGCCTGATGCAAAGCATGAATAGGATCCAAGAATTGTGGTCACCATACTCATTGTGAGTGTAGACAATGCAGTATGGTGACCCACACTGTGACGGCCTAGTAAAATACTTTTTCACGCCTCATTTGGGGGCGTAATATGCATGACAGCCATCGTAGCATTGTATTGCACACACCACGACAACTGTCACCTCTGCATCAATGGGCCACCGTTCTCGCGCTCACCAACGAAACACGACAGCACGATTCGACATTTCAAATTGAGCTTAATCGAATAACAGTTAGCGGAAAACACCCATCGTCCGAACACACTCCTACAAATTATCGTTCACCAATGAACAGCGAAAACACCATTCGTCCATATTTGGTTTTACAACTATTCTGTTCGCTGATAACTCTCCCATAAACGTAAAAATCGTGAAAGGTTCGATATGATATCTATGTCTCACCGCCATGTTTTTTTTTCAACTATAATTTTGTATTTGGGTATCTTTTTCTAAGTAAACAATACGTGTTAAGTAGATATATTATTTATCATTTCAAACTTGTAATCATATCAATAATCTTGACTATCATACAAAAAGTATATTATGACGTCATAGTAGTTATATATATATATATATATATATATATATGTTTAGTCCGTGTGGTGATAGATTATGAATATGAAATGTGACTACCCCTATTCATCACGTAGGTGTCGTAAGAGTCGACTAATGGAGCAAGCTACGCAGGACGACATCACTGCAAAGAGAAAGAGAAGCAGTAGGCCAAAACTTCCCTGTTAAAGAGCGGCTGAAGTCCAGCAGTGGACTGTTAAAGGCTGATAGTGTTGATTGATGAAGTCGCCGATTCAAATACTCAAAAACTTCTGTACCGATTGAGCTCAAACTCTGACACTTTCTACAATCTGTTTCAAAGATTTCACCAGGCTTGATTCTTTGATTCCGCACACAGCACAGCAGAAGTCCGTCGGTGGCGGTCGTCATTAACAGCCCTTAACAGTCCACTGCTGGACATAGACACCTTAGAAACCGTTTGCAGCGATGTTGTCCTGTGTTGTTTAAATCCTTAGTCACCTCTTACGACATCCATTGGATGAATACGAGTGGCGACTCTTCGTGTTCTTAATCCATCACCACATGGACGATACTATAAAAACAATTTAAAAACCTCGTTTTTACTGCAGAAGGGAACCCTAAAACAAAACACTTACCTGTTTCCATTTAATAGTGGATAAAAACCAATTTAAAGTCTAATTTAACGCTACATAAATTACGTATACTCTCATTATTGTACATTTTACATGTATATAAACTGCGTATTACTCTGCAATAGTCATAAACAATAGTCAATCGACTATATTTTATGACTAACATAGACAATTTTGTTACAGCATTATTTTTACAACCACAAATCTAACTTTCTTTTATCATAGAACCAGTGACGTGCCGCAGCTTCGCACGGGTGCAATGTAGATACTAATATTTCTTTCTTTTTCTTTAAAAAAGACAACACCCGTGCTAGGAATGAATCCTGTGTCGCGGGGGACTTTACAAACGTACAAGAAACGGACACAAAGAACACCCAGATTCAGAACAACAATTTATGGATCACACAAAGTGTTGTCCCATGTGGGTTTGAACCCACAACACTCAGCGCAGTTGAGTGCGGCTTGGCGATCGCTTAAACCACTAGGCCAACCGTGCAGTCGACATGTATGCTGTAAGGGTGATCATCATGTAATAACCTTCATCTTAAACCACTAAAACTACAAGATCTAATCGTACAAGAAAAAAAAAGTAATTTCATTTTATATTACGTAATGATCATGTACTCTTAGCTGATCTCGACCACGGTGACCAGTCTCAAACTTCCTAGATATTATAGCGTACAGGCGTGTGCGTACACAGGTGCACTCTCTGTTCCGTCACTGTCATAATTCGATGGGATTCATTTATTTAATCAACTGCTCACTGCACTTACAGTTTTCCAAACACGTACAGCAAGCCATTACATATGTATAATGTTACAATAGGAATAAACACTTATGTACATAAAAAAATACTGAATTTGGTGTAGAACAGGTCGACATCCAGATACTGAGCAATCAGTGAAGTCAGTAGACCCCTGCTTGAATAGCGGGAATGTATTGCGCCGTACACGTTCGTGCTGGTGGCGCTGCAAGGACACGGCACGAGTGTAGCCGGGTATACTGGTTTGGTACCCATAACAAACTTTCCCTTCTTTTTTTTTCTTTTAAAAAGACAACGCCCGCACTAGGCATAAATCCTGTGTCGCGGAGGACTTTACAAACATACAAGAAACACGAAGACACCAGACTCAGAACAACAATTTGTGGATCACACAAAGTGTTATCCCATGTGGGATTTGAACCCACAACACTCAGCGCAGTAGTGAGCGGCGTGGTGACCGCTTAAAACACTAGGCAAACCGTGCATTCAAGTCAGTGGGATAACGTACTCGAATTATCAATTATATCATTTAATAACAAATAATAATGTACCATAAAAGCACACTTTCGCCGCAATCCTAGTGTATTTAGACCTAAAATGCCATAGTTGTCCAAAACGACTGGGGAGGGATCAGACGTATAACCGATGGTTTTACATGTGTGCTGAGGCTCGGACGTTAGACCCAAATTGTTAAACTTCAGGTTTTTTAACAAAAAATAAGGGCAAATGGCTAGTTGGATAACCAAAAACAAAATAGTACAAGCATGTTTAACTTCGTTCCCTTTTCCTATTATAATCAGAGGTGTTAAGCGTAAACGCTGCCTCGAATCGAATCGTCGAACTCAACTTGCAAATTCGACGCTACAGCAGCTCCATACGCAACGCTGTATCCGTAAAGAAAAGCACTGCAAGAAGGAAGGAGTTAGCGGAATGAAGTCGAGACTAAGCGGTCATCTCGCCGCTTTTAAATGCGCTAAGCGTTGTGGGTTCAAAGTGTTCAAACCTCACACGGGAAAACTCTTTGTGTGACCCCCAAATTGTTACTCTGAGTCTGTGTGTTTTTTCTGTCCGTTTCATTAATGTTTTTAAAATCCCTCGCGATATAGGAATATCGCTAAAGGGGGAGTAATTAAAAAAAAGGTTCAAAAATTAGCAGCAGTTTTCTGTGACGCCGTGTCACTTCAGTCGAGTCCGATCCAGTCAGTACGCAAATCCTTTGGTTCGTTTCTTTTATCACCTGCTGGCCAGCTTTTGGAAATTTATTTTCAAAACGGATTTAAGAAAAATACAAAATATAAGTAATATACAGACAGTTAGTGTCAACATTGAAACAGGTGTACTTTATGGCTCTTGCAAGAAACAATATTGGTGCATCTGGTTCAATTTAAATGAAACTTTGGAGACAAGGATAGCATGAAATTTCCATGGAGGTAGAATCCTAATCATAAACATACGTCTAGACTTGTGCAGTCGGGGTTGAACGGTCTAGCGATCGACTGTCCTACGATTCAATACAAAGACCCGTTCAAGGATCGTATTGCATCGCGTTGAACCGATCGTCAACTACTACACTCGCTAAGGCTCGTTTGCCGTTCGACATTAAAATCTTACCGCAGCCTACCAAAGTGATTCTACTCTGACTGATGGAAAGCATGAATAGAATCCAATAGTTGTGGTCACCATACTCATTGCAAATACAGACAATGCAGTGTGTTCCCAAGAACGTAAAATACATGACAGTCATCGTGGCAGTGTAAGACTCACACAGTTATCACGATAACTGTCACCCCTGTATCAATGGGCCTCCGGTCTCGCACTCATCAACGAAACACGACAGCACGGATGCTGGCGCTTTAGGTGGGTCTTCTGTGGGAGGGTAGTACTGCCCCGGACGAGCCGGCCCGTTCCTTGCTGAAGTCACCGTGGTTTTACTACTTAATATAGGTTTAGGGTAAGACCGATAGTGCAGATCTGGACACTACCACAATTTAATTATTATCATTCGGGCGATTGGAGTTTCTCTTCAGTTGTATTTTAATTTGCTGTGTATCCGAGTGAATTTATCTATAATTTTATGTACATTTTGGAAATGTTCGACTGTGTTTATGGGTTACGAGTGGAAATAAAAATTCGTCCAAAATTCGATGTCTATTTACTGTCGATCTTACAAGTGTCTTTAAGCTATTCTTGTATTGTATTCACCATCAAAATGAAGAAAAACTTGAATCAGATTCTGTACCAAGCCATCTGGCCGGGATGGTAAGGTTGGCCAAGTTAAAACCTTTGTTCTAAGGTGAGACCTATGTGCAACAGTACTGGCAGCTTACTATGTAATAATGATTAAATGAAACATAAAATTTTATTTCTATGAAGGGAATAAACAGGACATGATAAGAAGTACATATAACTAAACTGATTGTGGTATTACTAACTTTGTCAGTCTTGAGGTGTTATCATTTCTCAGCAAAAGCTGAGTCTGTACTGTATAATCTTTCGTAGAATTAACAAGGAAAATGATCTAGCTATTGTCTATGTCCAGCAGTGGTCTATTTAAAGCGCTTAATGATCTATTAAGCATTTTAATAAGTTTTCGCTGTTTTTTAAAAAAATTCATAGCGGCATTCTGTTACTAGAATTTCGTACGGTAACGCATCAACTAAGTAGTGCTATGTACCCTCAAAATCTAGTAGATATAATGTACCACAGTATCAACCATGTGTTTATTTACCTATTGTGAAAATGTATATTGTGTGCCAAATGGCGTTTTTGTAAGGAATTACTGCACTGCTTTATTCAAAAGAAAGCTGCAACTGAAGCACACAGAATTCTTGTCGAAACGGTGGCAATTATCTATTGAATACGTCATGCAGAGACTGGTTTAGGCAAAAATAATAGCTTTGACCTGGAACATAAAGAACGTTCTGGAGTACCGACAAAGTTTGACGACGAAGAATTGAAGGTATTGCTTGATCAAGATCCATGTCTGACGCTAGTAGAGCTTGGAAAAACGTTGCAAGTAGATACTTTAACAGTTGCAAAACGTTTAAAAGCTTTAGGAATGATCCAAAAGCAAGGACATTGGGTGCCGTATGAGTTGAAGACGAGAAAAGTTGTACAACGTTTTCTCATATGCAAATGCTGCTTCAACGGCAGAAAAGAAGAGTTTTCTGTACCATAGTATCATTGGAGATGAAAAGTGGATTCACTCCAACAATCCAAAGCGTAAAAACTCGTGAGGCATGCCCGGTCACGCGTCAACATCGTCCTCAAAATATCCTCGGTTTGAAGTTTCTACGCTGCATTTGGAGGATCATATCAGCAGGATTTAATTTATTATGAGCTGCTTAGACCTAATGAAACAATCACGGGAGACGAACTCTGACAGAAAAGCGGCCACTATACAAGCAGAGACACTACAAAGTGATTCTGTTACATAAACATGCTCGGCCACATGTGGCAAAAACAATCAAAATTTACCTGGAAACTCTTCAATGGGGTGTTCTACCCCACCTGCCGTATTCACCGAACACAACTCCCTCCAATTATCACGTCGATGGTGCATGTTTTGGGCAAGCAGCATTTCCATTCTTTTGAACAAACCGAAAAATGGATCGATTCATGGATTGTGTTAAAAGGTGAATCGTGTTTTGGACGGAGGATTCGATTACTGCCAAAGAGATGGCAGAAAGTGGTCTCTAATGATGGACAATACTTTGAGTAAAGCCTGTAAGCCTTACGTTAGTTTTTTTTAATTAAAAAACAGCGAGAGTCAAGGTCTTATTAAATGTTGAACTAATTTATTTCTCTGCATTGTACATCATACCATAGAACTCTCTTTCATGGTCATAAACAGGGGACTCTAGGGCTAAGGAGACACCACATAGCAACATTTAGGGCAGGCCCTTTCCAGATTTTGTGATGTTGTGACTTAACCATTGTCATTATCTTAAGCAATTTGACTAGGTTTGATTCTGGCACACTGCCTACTTCAAACCCTGATGGGACGGCAAACCAACACACATAACACTGATTTGGAAGTCTACCTGCAGTTTATAATCTTGACATAGTAATTATCTTCATTAACTTTCTTCAAATAGACTCTTGGTAATCAAGATTTTTCTATATTTTTTACTTGGCGACCCCACATTGCAGCATTTAGGGGAGGTCCTCTGCAGATGTTGTGATGTTGTATTAGCAATAGGCTCACCAATGATTACGTGGGACCAAAACTTTGGTGAAAATTGGGTGTTATTTTTTTTTATAGAGAAGCCTACCAAAGTGACTTTAGTCTGCCTGATGAAAAGCATGAATTGAACCCAAGAGTGGTGGCCGCCATAGTGTAGGTCACCATACTGCATTGTCTGCACTGGTCTCATGTAATAGCTGGTGAAACATAGTTTAATATGCCTCTGCCTACCCCTCCAAGGAAACAGTTGTGATTTCATGTATGTATGTAACCAGCAAATTGCTTACTTGATGATTAATGGATACCGTAACCTATAGGCAACTCACATTAAATGACTTTTTTTCATACATTATCTGCCAAAACAACTCTGTTCTGCCTGATAAGAATCACGAGTCGAATCCAAGAGTGATGGTCATTACCGGTGATGGTATTATACTAAATTTATAAATAATAAATAAACACACTCATCTCAAGATTCCAAATGCCTGAAAAATTGTCAAAATGCCTGATTCCAAATTAGGCACAACCAATACTACGGTAACCAGACTGTTGATAAACATGTTTAAATATTTCTAAATATATATATATATATATATATATTATAGAGAAATTACACCCAGACACAACAAACAATAATACTCATCACACAAATATTTGTCCTGGGTGAGAATTGAACCCACAATCTTCATGAGTAGACCAACTGATCTATCACTTGAACTTAATATCTGTTAATTATGTTGTATGTTTGAATATTTTCATTCTAATTGTTGACAGTAAGTGTAACTCTAAATTAAATGTTTTTTCATAGTTATTGTGCACCAATCTATGTCAAAAAGGTCAACTTTCCATCTTAAATTTAAGTACTGATATATTATTCACAATAAATAAAAAACATTATTTTATTCTTTATAAATAATATAAGTAATACTTTGTGAATTGAATGTTGTAGCTTATTCATATTTTAATATATATTTTTTAAATATTGAAGAAGAAATTTTAAATATTGACATGAATAAAATATGTTCAAAAAAACAAATAAATTAATTTAAACACAACACAATTTCATAGAGGAAAAAATTAAATAAAAAAAGAATTATTTTATTCATGTAATAAACTCTATTCCTTTTTTAATGGCACTAACAATGAAAATGTTTAAAAAAAAATTCATAATCGCCTAATCAAATTTAAAAAAACTTTTTAAAAACTAATAAACTTTATCTATTAACCACCTACGTTGTCTGCAAGTGACCTATTCCAGCAAACCATTATAATTAGATTACAGAAATATATTCAGTGTACATCGGTAAACACCTATATTTATTTAAATTAAGAATACTTACAGGTAGATTCATCGATATTCCAAGGGTCGCTCATCAAATATATTTTGAACTCGCAAAAATAATTTGAAACACAGTGCACGTTCTTGACTCCATTGGTTAATAAATAGCAATCTCGAGAATCAAACGTCCGGCAATTGTCGCACGCACAATGTAGACGACGCAAACAGCTAATTAAAAAGTCCTACACCAATTCATACAATTCAAACGCTTATTTGTTGTACATCAAATCATTTTCGTTGACCGATAAAAACGTTTAAACACAAAGTTTTCTGTTCAACACGAGTTTAAAAGGAATGCACGATTAATTGTTCTAATTACAGTTCTCGTATTGTTTGTAATAGTGTCGAAACAGTGTTAATTTTATTGCAATAATATGCTTCAAGGCACAAAATTATCCTTTTTCCGATTCTGACGTGACTTTTAGTGCGGTGCTGTATTAACATTTCAGTCATGAAAATTTTAGTCGATGTGTGCCAAAGTATATTTATTGCACATATATAAATAATTCAATAATTTCAGTTTATATTTTTAATATTTATTTTACAATGAATACACATTTCAATTAGATAAAAAGAAAGAGAAAAACACATTTAATATTAGGGCCTCTTAGCCAAATTCATTCATGGTGCCTCGTCTCAACGGAGAATAGTCAACTACGCAGGAAATGTTATAGCGCACAAGTAGGTGCACGGGTGCATAAACACAGGTGCACTCTCTGTTCCCTCACTGTCATAATCTGATGATTTTAATATAGTGTCGGACCTAACATTCTTACAATATTATAATAGTAATTGCTTCAATCACATTTTTTAGGATAGTTTCTTTTTATCAGCATTTAAAAATTGACTAACAAAAGTTTTGAAAGTATATTTGCCTTATTAATTTTAAATAAATGAGAAAAGTAAGGAGTAGTACGAAGATATAAATTAATCTTACTAAAATTCACCTACTCTTTATTTTTAAACTATTTCGGTGCAATCAAAAAATGTAAAACGTCGCTTATAACTATTCAATAATTGTTTTTGTATCTAAACATGAAAAAGTATTATAATCTTGATCAAAATTCTGATTGAATAGGTATCGATATTGTGCTGCACAATATATGTAAGTTGTCAAGTGTCAATACCGTTGAACGTCAAATGAAAAATAAGCTTTTGTTTATTTACAAATAAAGATTCAAATAGTTTCTCATTTAAAAGCTAGTCATTGGAAATATGTCTTCGTTTTTGTGCTTTATTTGTCATAACCCTGTCAACGCAGACACAACTGAAGAGACACGGGAAAAGTATAGAGAAGTTGTGACCATGAATGTAATTAATATTTTTACTTTTTAAATATTTTTTTTCTACGATTTAAACATATACCCTAGAATATATTCGAGTTGAGACCTTGTCGTAATAAAATTCTTTATGCAGAGGTTTAATTAAAAAAAAAGAAACTTCAATTGGTGTTCAATAAACATCGAATTACAATTAGAAAATGCACCTACTTGAGCTACATGAACTTGAGAAATGTAGAAATAAAAAGGCTCTTTATTTTTAATTAATTTTAAAATGAGTCTTCTAATAGTGCCATATTCTAAATACTATTATTGAACGCATTAGACTGTCAACTCTTGATAATACTCACATCTAAGTTTTAAAATATAAATTTGATCTTTATGCATAAATATTTGCATTTCAAAGTATATTTACTTATCATACTTAATATCTGTTTATTTATCTAACATTTTCAATAACATTAATAATTTGTACTTCTGTCTTACATACTAAATATAAATTATTTTATTTACCATAATTAGGATGACTGCATATGGAGTTATTATATTTACAATTTTCATCTCATTATCATCATCAACAGTCTTTAATGCTGGACCTAGACTTGCTTGCTGGACATAGACTTCTCAGAAAGGAGGTTTTGAGTTACTATACCATAAACAATTTTCATCTAACACAGTTTAAAGTACTGATTATATAATTAAAGAAGTACATGAAAAGTTACCTGCCGTCTTTGATTTGTACTGGATGTAGTAGTTTTTTTTTTCACAGCCAACCTCCTTAGTCAAGTGTCTTGCCTCAATTCTCTTTCTACAATGTTTAATGCATCTATTCTCGTACATTATTGGCTAATATTCCATTTTTGACAGACATCATTCTCATACATTTGTTGGTTTTCTACTAACATTCATGTTTGTAGAATGCCAACTTGGTTAGTGTGGCTGTTAAAGTGACTCTACTCTGCCTGATAGAAACTACAAGTAGAATCTAAGAGTGGAGGCCACCATACTCATTTTTATGGTATAGGAGGTAACTGAACATACATGCCTGATAATGTCTGATAATAAGGGTTCATGAACAAGTAAGAGTTACAAGTGCTATACCACCTTCCGAGTCCGAGTATTAGGAAGAGAGATGATTACAAAGCTCCGGCAACCACAACACACTAAGATGCTTCAGGTTCGATTACAGGGTCGTGTCATTTATTTAGGCTTAAGTAACTGCAAATAAAATTCATGCTAGGTTCTTAAAGTAAAAACTTCCATATGGGTTCACTTGTACATTTAGTATCAATGGTACGTCAACAACATGCTAATGTGCGTGCAGCGGCTTGTTTATTGTATGTGTGCGTGTGTTTATTTTCATTATTTACTTATTTATTTACGAAAACCATTATTAGTTTGCCTAATAAACAAACCCTATATGATGAAATTTTCACTTTCAATATTACAATCAGCTTGAAATTTCAAAATACAGTTTTAAGTTTTTACTTCTTTAGTTTATTGTCTGAAAATATGTTACTAAAAAAGATTTTCTTTGTAGCTATGCCCCGACTCCCAGCTGTGCTACATCTGCTCTCATATGGTCAATAAATTATGGTTCTTCAAATCAATATGTATTAAGCGAAGCCATGAGTACCCTGTATTGTTCAGGTAAGTTGTTAGAAGAAGCAATATATTTACGGGTTGGAGATAAGTATTAATAAGATTTCCTATTTTAATTTCTTATTAGCGTAATGTTTTTTAATTAATCTACTTTTGATAACGACCTATGCAACTTGGTCAAAACGTCAGGGAATTCAAATATATGTTGTAGGTACATGTTATTGGAGTTACTTCTCGTTCGCTAGAATTAATTACCCCGTGACCACGCGGTCTGACTACTCCGTCCAACTAATTGAACGATTCGGACTTCTCTTTCTTGTTGATAACTGATGTTATCAATTAGCCAATGAACAATTTTTTGTATTGGTTCCAATTATAGAACTACACAGAATATCTAAATTTGTATAGTCTATAGATCCTTACTTTTTTATTTTATTCTTGGCCTACCAAAGTGACTCTACTCTGCTTGATGGAAAGCCTAAGTAGAATCTAAGAGTGGTGGTAACCGTACTCATTGCAAATGCAGACAATGCAGTATGGTAACCCACACTATAGCGGCCTAGTGATATACTTCTTCACACCCCGCTTAAAGGACCTGGGGTCATAGTTGCAGGGAAACTTCTTTAGATATATGCATATGTTTGACGTATAATGAAAGAAGACTTAATTTCAATTCAACGTATACCAGTACAGTTAATATTGATTCTTTACAGTGAAAAGTGTTCAATTAATTTGCACAGAAGTGATATTGAAACACTTATATTATGTTCAGAGGAAACTTGCTTACCAAATACCGCTACCCAACTGTATTTCCGATACACCAATGATAATAGAGACCAGAGCAATGATTATGTTAAGTTTAATGATGAGAACAATGATTTTGATGAATTTGGACCAAAAGATTCCGCAGAAGAATATTCAGCTGGTACTGAAACTTGTAACGCCGAAATAGTGTCGACAGAACTTTCTAAAACGCAATCGAAGTTAGAATTTGATAGTTCTGAGGTAGCTAATGAGTTGAGAGGGTACTATTATAGAAATACAGGCATAGAAAGTTTGGAAACTGCTGAATTGAATGATTTAGATGTTACAATTGAAGAAAATAATGATGTTGGTCCAGAAAATTTATATAATTTTAATGAAGAAATTGCTGAGGAAACAGGTAGGGCCTAATAAATAGTTTTAATTTTATATTCATTCCATAGGTATTGTAATACACGACTTAGGGAGAAAAGTACGCAAGACCACCATTACAAAGAAAAGAAGAACACTTCTACCTATAAATCCTATGGTTGAGTTCTAACCAAGGCGCACACCGTCTCCATGGACACAGTGCGGTAACCACATATGGCTCTAACCATCAATATCGTCTGAGGGCACCAGAGGCGAACATTATTCTGAGCGGTCAGAGCCACTGCCCACACCAGTGCACCATACAGTGCCATTGAAACTTATGGATTAGTCTGGTGGTCAAGTGGTTAGTAACTCTGACTCCTAATCCAGAGGACGTGGGTTCGAATCTATCCCAAGACAAATTCCATGTCTTGGTGTAATTAACTTGTAATATATTAGTATCCGTATATTAGTGTCCGTGTGGTAACGGATGAAGAATACATAGTGTTACCACCCATATTCATCCCGTGGGTGTTGTATGAGGCGACTAAGGGAAAAAAACTATTCAGGAAAATATCAAAACAAAGAGAAGAAAGTTTAAAACAAATCCTATACCAACCCGTCTGGTCAGCGTGGTATAGTAGGGCAAGACCTCTTTGCTAATGAGAGGCCTATGTCCAGCAGTGGACTGTGAAAGGCTGTTGATATATTGATATTAGTATTTAGAAATAAGTATATTTGTTAGCGATCGGAGTAAGAAGAGGAAATATGGATATTATTACAGTAAATAGATCTGTGTGGTGATGGATTAGGAATACGCAGGGTCACCACCCCTATTCATCCCGTAGGGGTCGTAAGAGCCGAGCCGCCGTATAGAAAGCAAAACTAGAAACGTGCTATAGTAAACCATAACCTCGTTTATGTCCAGCAGTGGATTGTTAATGACGAATCACTTAATGGTAAGTTAGTACCACCATCCACGGATATATGCTGTAAAAGAATCAAGCTTGCAGCAATCTTTAAAGCGGTTTGTATAACAGAGCTTGAGCTCAATCGGTACAGACCTTTTTGAGTTTTTGAATCGTACACAAGCCGACTTAATCAATCATCACCTTCAATACACATGCCTTGAACAGTCCACTGCTGGACTTAGGCCTCGCAGGACAACAGCACTGCATAGAGAAAGAAATCTTGAAGCAAACCTTATAACAACCAATCTGGCCGCCGTGGTATAGTCGGCTAAAACGTCCTTACTAAGGAGAGCTGATGAGGCATCTGAGAGAAGAAATGATGATGATGATGTTTAAGGAACGGAAAGATATTGTGTCCCTCTCTATAGAATGTTCTATAGAATTCGCATGTGTGCAATTAGAGCAATTCATTGTTATAGGTGTATATAAACCTCCCTCCGCGGATTTGAAACTATTTTTAGAAATAATGGATGAAGCCCTAAGCAAACTTGCCATCTCAGGTAAGAGCGTACTAGTCTGTGGTGACTTTAATATTAACATTCTTGATAAATCAAATTCCACCCTTAAAGTTCTTAGTCTTTTTAAGTCCCACAACTTGCTAAATTTGTTTATGGAGCCTACTAGAATAACCGCTACTACAGCTACTTGCCTGGACAACATCTATACAGATATTGTTCCTAGACATAAATCTATTATTAATAAGTTAGATTCTGATCACTCTGGTCAGTTAGTTAGTTTTGTAAGTAAAAAGAAAACAGTGCTTAAAAAAAACATTACTCTTGTACCAGTAACAGTTGATCGCCTGGAACGTATGAGAATTAACTTAATTAATAATTTACCTTCCTTAAATAACAAATTAGACCCTAATGCACTATATTGTTCCTTTTTTAATTCGTTCCTTAGTCTATTTAATTCAATATTTACCTCCAAGACGGTTACTGTTACTGATTGTCCTATATTTAGTAACTGGGCAACAGTAGGAATTTATAAGAGTAGGGAAACATTGTATAGGCTGTATCATGAAAGACAATATAATACTAGTGAGGACTTTAAGCAATATGTAAAATGCTATTCAAAGATTTTTAAAAGTGTCTGTAAATTAGCCAAATCTTTGTTTATTAAGTCTAAAATCAGAAACAGTAGTAATAAAATTAAAGCAACTTGGAAAGTTATTAATGCTGAGACTGGGAGAAGTGGAACAAAGGAGTCTGATTTTAAATTAAATTTTGATGGTCACATTACCAAGAATGACATGGAAGTGGCCAACACATTTGAAAAATTTTTTTCCACTTTCCCAGTCGCACTTACAGGTAATTTAGGCTCTTCCACCTCCACTGCAGAATCATTGATCAGAGAAAATGTACCAGAATTTTTTAATAATTTTACTTTTCAGTATATAAATCAACTTAATGTTTCAGCTGCCTTCAAATCTATTAATATAAAAAAGACAGCTGATCTTTGGGGAATTTCTGTAAGTGTCGTTCACTCAATAATTGACATTATTGTACCTGACTTAGTTATTATATTTAATAGATGTATAGATTATGGTGTGTTTCCTGACCTGATGAAGTATAGCAAGATAACTCCTTTGTTTAAATCAGGTAGTCCATTAGACCCCACAAATTTTAGACCAATTTCGGTCCTACCAACATTTAGTAAAGTTTTTGAAAAGCTGATACTTACTCAGTTGCTTAATTATTTTAATGAAAATCAATTGCTGCATACTAAACAATTTGGTTTCACTCATGGTCGGTCAACATGTGATGCTGGGGTTAAATTATTAGAGTTTAAATTTGAGGCTTGGGAGGAGTCACGTGACGCCTACGGGGTGTTTTGTGACTTATCTAAAGCATTTGATTGTGTGCAGCATGAAACACTTGTCAGGAAATTACACCACTATGGAATAAGAGGCAGTGCTTTGGATCTTCTTACTTCTTATTTGAGTGATAGGATTCAAAGAGTAGATGTTAATGGTAAATTATCCCAGGGATCAGCTGTGGCGGTGGGGGTGCCCCAGGGGTCTATTCTGGGTCCATTTCTGTTCCTTGTGTACATCAACGACTTGCCTCATCTTGTGAGGGATAACCATGAGATAGTGTTGTTTGCAGATGACACATCCTTAGTATTTAAAGTTAACAGACAGCAATCGGTAATTGACGATGTAAACAATGCTCTCTCTAAAATGGTACTTTGGTTTTGCGCTAATAACTTGTTATTAAACAGGAGTAAAACCAAATGTGTTAAATTTTATACTAGGAATGTTAAACAAGTAAAAACTAGTGTTTTGATGAACGGGGAGGAACTGGAATTGACAGACAAGGCTGTCTTCCTAGGTATAACTTTAGATTCACGGTTACAATGGGGCCCACATATAGAAACGTTATCTGGTAGACTTAGTTCTGCAGCTTATGCTGTGAGAAAGATTCGTCAATTGACGGATGTTGATACTGCGCGATTAGTTTATTTTAGTTACTTTCACAGCATTATGTCCTATGGTTTATTGCTTTGGGGCAGTGCCTCTGATATCGATTCAATCTTTGTGCTCCAGAAACGAGCTATTAGGGCTATCTATAAGATGGGCCCTTGTGAGTCACTAAGAAACAGATTCAAAGAAATTAACATTCTCACACTACACTCACAATACATTTACGAGAATCTTTTGTATGTTCATAAAAATCTGTGTAAATTTAAGAAAAATAGTGATCTCCATCAATTTAATTTAAGAAATAAAAATAAACTTGCCTTGCACACTACTAGGCTCCATAAAATATCGAATTCGTTTGTGGGTCAATGTATACAATTTTATAACAAATTACCAAACAACATAGTATTATTATCTATTAGTAAATTTAAGAAATTTGTTAAGCTGAGGTTGTCCAAAAAGGCTTATTACTCAGTTTCAGACTATGTCACAGATTTAGATGTTTGGAAATGAATTGCTCTTTTTTTAAGACCTATGATTGTGAATATAACTGCTATTTTAATATTAAAAGATTTTGAGTTAAAAGAGTGGTGGTGAGTTTCTTTCCTGGGTTCTTTTCTCACCACTCTACCATGAACAATCTGCGAACCCAGCTAGCTATAATTTTAATCGACAGATTGTTCATCTTTCATCTTTTATTGTTTTTTTTTTTTTATGACGTTCATAAGTGTCTTTTGTGACCTAAATGAATAAATGAATTTGACTTTGACTTTGACTTTTGACTTTTGATGATGATCTGCAGTCTGGTTACCATAGCACAGGCTCTGCCTAGTTTGCAATGGCCGTGTATGATGTTGAAGTTACTATTGTTAAAATTACAGACACCACAAAACACTACACCGAAAGTAGAGATGTCGTAAATGATTATGAAAAGACTCTTCTCTCTGTAGAAGAGCAGAAAGGAGAACTAGAAGCACAGAGAAGAAACAAGAAGTACTTAGATGCTGAGTTCAAATGCTACAATTGTGCTTTGGGCTTTTTATTCAAGGATTCTTATCAGGCTCATATGATGCGACATGAAGAGGTAGCGTAAATATTTTTCATTCTTATGACCTTCTTCGTTCTATTCTTTTCTAAAGCTTAATTGTCAAGTTTTTATCGTAGAAGACCAAGTTCTAGCACTATAGCCCCTTTTCAACCTTCTAAGAATGATTTTTGTAATTAAAATCATCCTATGCCCTTTCTCGGCAGTCGAACTATCTCCGTATCAAATTTCATCTTAACACGTTCAGTTTTTAAAGCGTGAAAAGTCACAGATAAACATACAGACATGCATTTATGTGATGGATGATTTTTTTTTATGCTTAACAGTCTAACGGCGAATACGTGTGTCTTTTATGCACGCTTCGCTTCGCTAGCACCGCTGTGCTTCGCGCACACAAAGCCGTGCACAGAGAGCGATATGTCTGTAATCATTGCGGTGTTAAAGTGCGAAAGAGACAACGAGACACTCACTCTAGAAAATGTCATAAGAAAAAGGAGGACAGCGCAGCGTGCCATTTGTGTGGAAATGTCTTTCAGTAAGTATGGATATTATTTCAGTAAGTAGATCCGTATGCTGAAGGACTAAGAATATGGTGTGTCTTCGCCCCTGTTCATCCCGTGGGTGACGTAAGAGGCGACTAACGGAGCAAACTACACAAGACGACCGTTCTGCAAAAAGAAAGAACACTTGATATAAACAATTTTTTGACGTGGCAACGTCTTATAATTCGATGGAACCGGCTGCACGCACCAAAAAACATGACTCATGCGGCGTTACCTCGCTCTGAGGCGTTCCATTTAAGGCTTGAAGTGCAAGCGAGAACGCGGAACGAGCGACAAAGAGGCACAATCGACCTCCGCGTTCGGCAGCGTTCGACATCTGTCTCTCTCCTACTTGAGTGAGCGATGCGTCCGCGTGGACAGCTGCTATACAATGATACATTTACATGTTTTCGTCAAGTATGAAATGCAGTGATATGACGTCTCGTTCAACTATCGTCAGTAAACCGACTTTATTTTTAAAGTGTGGAAACCCCGTCACACGGTATGTCACTCTGGGCCTGACATAGTAGGGATTCGCGAACAGCTGCTATTACGACATCCGGACTTGATGCAAACTATGCAAACCCGTCTGGCCAGCGTTTTATATAGGCCGAATCTTCTTTCTAAGGAGAGGCCTATGTCCAGCAGTGGGCTATTAAAGGTTGTCGATTTGATATGAAATTTGGATATAATATATAATTGAATGCTGTTGCTACGCCACCAACTAAAATAAATTGACATAAAAAAAATATATATGTATATTGATATCAACTCAGAAACCTTCGTGACCCCATGCACAACAACTTTGCTAAAGATAATCACGTGCTCAAATGCATAGTTAACGATTCTATTAAGGACATACAGTCAGGCAGACAGACAAACATACATTTTGATATATATAGATAACACGACATGCATATGGCGTAGACCCCTCCACTTTCTACTGCACTAAGTACTGTCGGTTCGATCCCCTCATGAAACAAAATGTAAATTCCACCGCTAAGTAAACCCTACTTGAGTGGGAATTGACCCTGTAAAAAAAATATCATGGCAAAGAGCACTGAAAGCAAAAAAAAAATTGACACAATGTCTATACCAACCGTCAGGTCAGCGTAATAGGCCAAAACTTCTTACGAACGAGAGTTATGTCCAGCAGTGGGCTATTGAAGGCGAACATTTTTATCACGTTTACAGAAATGCCAGCTGCCTCCAACAACATTTGAAACGGTTTCACTTGAGTAAAACAAGTAATCGAACATACTCATGTAATGTCTGTGGCAAGAGTTATGAGAACCAAGCCGCTGTCAGAACACATATGATGTAAGTATATACAGAGTGTTGTTTATACAGAGGGTTGTTTATACAGAGTGTTGTTTATATAGAGTGTTGCTTATACAGACTGTTGTTTATACAGAGGGTTGTTTATACAGAGTGTTGTTTATACAGAGGCTTGTTTATACAGAGTGTTACTTTATACATAGTGTTATTTTTGTACTCTGTTTTATTTGTGCATAATTTTACGCTCTTCACTTTATATTGTTGGTCTAGCAGTTAGCGCTAGCGACTACCGATTAAGAGGTCTCTGGTTTTGATCCCTGGGTCGGGTTGAGTTTTTCTGGTAACATAAATACTTAATAACAGCCCAGAGTTTAGAAGTAGGGGGATGGAAACTTGGAAGTTGCCTTGGAGAGCACGTAAAACCGTCGGTCCTGCGCCTTATCTCTCTCCAGTGGTGTTAAGTAGCCGTCCTATTAGATTGTGAGAGTGAAGGAACAGAGGGTGCACCTATGCGTACACACTGGTGCACTGTAACATCTCTTGCATACTTGCCTACTCTCCATTGAGACTGGCCGCCATTGCTGAAATTGCCTAGGAGTATATCATCACTTGACCATAGGACCAGAGTAACCTTGACGTCACAGAAAACTGGAGTTAATAATTTCTTACGTTGCTTTTCACCGAATAAGTGAGGTTACCAGAGACCAAGACCTCTCCTTATCTGCAGGGGGAGAGACTCCTAGGACGCTAAATACACGTGTGACTCTCGAGCTGCACGTGTCCATTGTCAGCGTTAGTCACTTACCTTCAGGTGATACGTCATTACTAATTTATTCCAACGGTGGGTTTCTCATCTCTGTGACAGCTGTCACTAGTGTCATTTTAGAACTTACTAGGTACATTTTAGGTGAATTTTTATATTTATGATGTATTGCTCTTCATATATGATAAAACTGGCACGTAAAGAATGAAAATCGACTGCACGGTTGGCCTAGCGGCTTAAGCGGTCGCCACGCCACTCTCTACTGCGCCGAGTCTTGCGGGTTCAAACCCCACATGGGACAACACTTTATGTGATGCACAAATTATTGTACTGAGTCTGGGTGTTCTTTGTGTTCGTTTCTTGTAGATCGATTTTTTTCACGCCTGGTGGGGATATGCTCGTTAACCATTGTATAAGGCTACACACCACTCAGCGGAGGTACCTTTGTAGCGTCCCCCAGGAGAGGGTCTGTTCAGGCACGGCGTTGATCCTGTAGGGGACCTGAAACAACATGGCACGGGTCCCCTTCAGAGTAGGCCTTTAGTGGTTAGAGGTTTTTAGTGGCAACACCACATACTTCTGGCTCCTGCGTCCCTGAGGAACCAAAGACTACACACCACGATAACTGTCAACCCTGCATCAATACTTCTCTTTATTCTTCACAGAAAGCACATCCAACGTAAGTTCTCTTGTGAAGTCTGTTCAGCTAACTTCAGCAGCCCGTACACCCTGACCCAGCACAAGAAGAAGCATTTAGTTACCAGTACTGAGAAGCCCCACGTTTGTGTAACATGTGGGGTAGGGTATACCACCAGGAAGAGTCTACTAGCTCATATGAGGACAGCTCTTCAGCATCAGGAGAGAGTGTGAGTATAAAATCATCGACAGTCTTAGATGGTCCACTGCTGGACTAATTGTCTTAAAAGGGAGGTTTTGGCCTTCAGTGCCACGCTTGGCAGCCAGGTTGGCGTAGGATTTGAGCTGTTCACAAATCCCTCTTATCTCAGGCGTAGAATGGCACACCGTGTGGTTTTAGTCGTGCCGATTCCGACACACTACCCCGCCGCAAACCCTGGTGGGGTGAGTTCTCGGAGGGGCTTCCACAAAAAAGGATTTGTGTAAAGTGTTCCTTCTCTGTGAGTGCTATTGCCCTGCCTAGTGTGCAGGCTCTTACTACACCCTACGCCTTACTTCACCCATTATCTGTCTGTCCAAACCCCCTCTCATATCTCAGGTCAATTGGTCTGATAGCGAAGTTTGAGGTCGTAAGTTCGAATATGTGACGAAAACGGTAATTTGTTCTATGTCTGGGTTCAATTTATCTATAATATGTATGTTTATCAGCAGTCTGGTTACCATAGTACACGTTCTGACTATTTTTGTTTTTTTATTTTATTTTAATAGCCTGCCAAAGTGGCTCTACTCTGATTAGTGAAAAGCATGAATAGAATCCAAAAGTTGTAGTCACCATACTCATTGCGAATGCTGGCAATGCAGTATGGTGACCCATACAATGGCGGCCTGTTGCAATTTTTTTACGCCTCACTTGGGGACGTAAAAGACATAACAGTCATCGTAGCATTGTATTGCACATATTTACCACGACAACTGTCACCCCTACATCAATGGGCCTCCGGTCTCGCACTCACCAACGAAACACAACAGCACGGATGCTGTCGCCTTAGGTTGGTCTTCTGTGGGAGGGTAGTACTAGTGCCGGTGCACGTCCGGGGCAGTACGCTGGACAGTATGCAGTATGCTGGTCCTTTTGGCCTTTTGTATGTCTTCACATAAGTGTTATAATAATAGTAATCTTTCGGACATTTGACACACAACGCCATCTAGTTTCAAACTAAGCAAAACTTGTACTGTGACAGCTAGAATTACTTATAGAACACTTTGTGGCGACTTCCACATACAGCGCAAACAGAAAAACATACTACAGCACTATCTAGCGAAGACACACCGAACTATGGAGTATAATGAACTACGGAGCAACTAATAATCCGCTCGCTCTACGTACCTTTGCCAACGCCCCTCGCTTTGTGCGAAACAGGACGATCTCCAGGGATCTGCGCATGAAGAACCTGGATGACTTCGTGAGATGCCTGAGTTCAAACCTATTCCTGCGTGCCCATGGCTCGCAAGCCCATTATCTACGCGAGCTTGCACCTTACCATCGGTGATCGCCGGTCAAGCATAGCCTGCCGCGATACCTCGTCTCCGTAGCAATCCCTACCGGACTATCCCCAACACCTTGCCTGGTGCTGACTGACGGGCGCTCCTCGGGGTCCCCACCCCTAGAGCTCGAGCTCGTAGTCGGGTAGGTAGATCGGGCAGAGTAGTCACTTTGGTAGGCTTCTATATAAAAATTATATACCACAATATCACAGAAAACAGATGTTAAATAGTTTTTTCATAGCTTAGCAGCAAGTATATGAGGTTACCTAAGCCCAGACAACTTCCCCGATTCAGATCGACAATAACTTTTTGCATTTCAACATTTACAACTCACCTTTTTTTTACATCGCTAGCGAATTTATGAGAATTAATCTTAGACCTATATATACTTTGTTTGCCACTTCATTGGTCAAAACAGAATAACGATAAAAAGACAGTGATAGTCAGCTTACAACTACAACAAAAAAAATATTAAAATGACTCCAAACCTTGCGTTAAGCTATTTTGGCTCTAATGTTACAGCCCGGATAGCTCAGTCGGTAGAGCATTGGACTTTTAATCCAAGGGTCCAGGGTTCAAGTCCCTGTTCGGGCGTTTTCTTTTTATATATTTATTTTAATATTTTGTGTATTTTATTATTCGTACAACTTTTTGTTAACTTTAATTTGATATGATTTTTTTTTATAAATAAATATCGTATTGCACAGTCCTTGCCCTGTTCTGATTTAAGCAATAATACTAACAGACTCTTATTGCAATGCCTCTTGGCCTATCCAATTGTAAATCAAAACGAGACATCGACTAAACTCACGTTTATTTTTTCATCGAATTCGGTATAGCCGTTTAGAAGTTCCGTGACAGAAGAATTTAAGTACACATATCTACACTAGAGGTCGCCTGACGGTCGAACTTCGACCATTTTAAATATGTTAATTAGTCGATTGGAATATATTAAAATATCGTAACTGCAACTAATAGTCAGTCACAAATGCGGTACTTTGCTAACTGCCCTTCTCACCTTCCCATATGAACTAAATTTGGGATTCTGGTAATGTCAACGAGCGATTTTCTGTATTGTCATGTTATCACACTGACTGTGCCTATCTACTTGTGATGAGTCAATTACTCTAACCGATAAATTTCGCATTACTATTGATAATTCGATTGGTATAGTGGTGAGTGACATTGAGTGCCATTACAGAAGTCGTGGGTTCAATGCCCACCCAGGACCCATGTTTGTGTGATGAGTACAATCATTTGTTCTGTGTTTCGGTGTAATTTATTTATGATACGTATGTATTTACAAATATTTATAGATAATTCTTTTCAGCTATGACTGCCCAATCTGCAGCCGTATTTGCCCAAATCCAAGTGCTTTATCGTCACACATTTCCCGAGTGCATTCAGCGAGCAAAAATTTTTCATGCACTCTATGCGGTCACAAGTTCACGAGCCGCAAGTCACTGTTACGTCACGTCAGAGAGCATACGTCGCGAGCGAAGGTTAAAGAAGTTCAGTGTCATCTGTGTGGAAAGAGCTTTAAGGTAAATCACCCTAGAATAGTGTTGATGTAAGAAAAAAAATTATTTTTTAAAAAAAGCAAAACAGTCCATTATTATGCTTAGTGTTAATTTATATGACAGGTTCAAAGAACTATAGGGTAGAAAAAAATACTAACATATAAGCAGAAAAGAATAGTTCAAAATCGACTATGTTGGCACTTACAGTGCAACAAAGAAAATCGACTAAATCAATCGTAAATAAGAAACGTAAACCAATGACACTTTTTTAAATTTTATTATCTATCTATAAATTCTAAATACACCTTAAGTTTTGTTTTGTTTCAGAGTAACAGCAAACTCAATAGACATTTGAGGGAAGTATGTGGCAAGGATAAATTAGAAGAAGAATTGTCGGCTTATCAGGAACAACACAATACCATATTATAATCATACTGTTTTTGTTTGTAATTATTTATCCATTTATATATATTATTTCAACCTGTGTTTCAAACGTTAGATATTTAGAAAGAGCAGTTGACATTCCGATTAGGTATTATAATCATTTTGTGGGTTTAGAGTTGCGTTCAGTGTAGTAATTGTGTAGTAAAAAATAAATCTTGTGTGTTGGATCGGGCAGTCTTTTGTATGTCTACACATAAGTTTGCAATTTCTAACATTATCGTCATATCAACCGAAGTTATAACAATCTGACACACAACGCCATCTAGTTTCAAACTAAGCAGAGCGTGTATTATGACAGCTAGAGTGACTTATAGAATACTTATGTACCTTTTTTGTAAATACATACACATTATTCGTAGAAACACACAAAAAACACCCAAACTCCAAAACGAATATTTGCAGCTCATACATACATTTGATTTAACCCAGGAATCGAACCTGAGACCTCAAGAACGACAGTCACATACACAACTACTGTACCACCGAGGCAGTCTTAATATATATCAAATATACGCTTCGGCTCTTCCTTCCTGTGCAAATCAGATAAAACCTGAAACTCACTACCTGCGCACGCGTGTCCCATTCACTGTGACACCGGGTCCTTTAAGCAGGGCGTGAAGAAGCATCTCACTAGGCTGCCATAGCGAGTGTCGCCATACTGCGTTGTCGGCATTCGCAATGAGTATAGCGACCACTGCTCTTGGACTCTATTCAGGTTTGCCACCAAGCAGAGTATAGTCACTATGGCAGACTTCTATAAAAATATATATATATACATATACCACAGCATCAAAGAAAACAGGTGTTAGTTTTTTCATTGATTTTCAGCAAGTGAACGAAGTTACCAAAACCCAGCCCCTTCCACGATTCTGATTGACAATAACTTTTTGCATTTAACATATACACATACTTTTTCTCTAATTCAATACCGTGTTTTTGGGTGTTAAGTTTATATCTATGTGATACATTTATCCAGTAATTATAAGGCGTAAGTTAACTTTGTTTGCCACTTCATTGGTAAAAACAGAATTAGAAGACAATAGCAGTGGTTTTAAAAGAAACTACAACAAAAAAACATTAAGATGGCTCCAAACCTTGCGTTAAGCTATTTTGGCACTAATATCACAGCCCGGATAGCTCAGTCGGTAGAGCATTGGACTTTTAATCCAAGGGTCCAGGGTTCAAGTCCCTGTTCGGGCGTCTTCTTTTTGTATATTTATTATAAAATATTTAGTATAATTTATAATCGTATAGCAGGTTCTTGTTGCAATGCCTCTTGGCCTATCTAATTGTGAATGAAAACGGAGACGTCGACGGTCGTCGTATCGTCCCATATTTCACGAGTGCAAACAGCGAATAAAATTTTTTAATGCACTTTGTGCGGGCACAAGTTTACGTGCCGTAAGTTCTTATTATGTCACGTCAGAGAGCATACGTAACGAGCGAAGGTTAAAGAAGTTCAGTGTCACCTGTGTGGAAAGATTTTTTAGGTAAATCACGGTAGAATAGTGTTGATGTAAGAAATAAGTTTTATTTCTCAAGAAGAAGTAAACAAATGTGGTCTAACAAAACTACTAACATAGCTATTTGACACAAAAATAGTCTATTATTATGCTTACTGCTAATTTATATGACATGTTCAAAGAGTTATAGGATCTAGAAAAAAACGAAAATATAACCAGCACAGAATAGTTAAAAATCGACTATGTTAGAGCTTACAGTGTTACAGCAACAAAGAAAATCGACTAAATCAATCCTAAATGAGAAACGTAAGAAGAAGAAAATCGACTAAATCAATCGTAAAAAAGAAACAGTCAACAGATATTTGAGGGAAGTATGTGGCAAGGATAACTTTGAAGAAGAATTGTCGGCTTATCACGAACAACACAATACCATATTATAATCATCACAACTACTGTACCACCGAGGCAGTCTTATATATATAAAATATACGCTTCGGCTCTTCCTTCCTGTGCAAATCAGATAAAACCTGAAACTCACTACCTGCGCACGCGTGTCCCATCCACTGTGACACCGGGTCCTTTAAGCAGGGCGTGAAGAAGCATCTCACTAGGCTGCCATAGCGAGTGTCGCCATACCGCGTTGTCGGTATTCGCATTGAGTATCGCGACCACTGCTCTTGGACTCTATTCAGGTTTGCCACCAAGCAGAGTAGAGTCACTATGGCAGACTTCTATAAAAATATATATATACATATACCACAGCATCAAAGAAAACAGGTGTTAGTTTTTTCATTGATTTTCAGCAAGTGAACGAAGTTACCAAAACCCAGCCCCTTCCACGATTCTGATTGACAATAACTTTTTGCATTTAACATATACACATACTTTTTCTCTAATTCAATACCGTGTTTTTGGGTGTTAAGTTTATATCTATGTGATACATTTATCCAGTAATTATAAGGCGTAAGTTAACTTTGTTTGCCACTTCATTGGTAAAAACAGAATTAGAAGACAATAGCAGTGGTTTTAAAAGAAACTACAACAAAAAAACATTAAGATGGCTCCAAACCTTGCGTTAAGCTATTTTGGCACTAATATCACAGCCCGGATAGCTCAGTCGGTAGAGCATTGGACTTTTAATCCAAGGGTCCAGGGTTCAAGTCCCTGTTCGGGCGTCTTCTTTTTGTATATTTATTATAAAATATTTAGTATAATTTATAATCGTATAGCAGGTTCTTGTTGCAATGCCTCTTGGCCTATCTAATTGTGAATGAAAACGGGGACATCGACGGTCGTCGTATCGTCCCATATTTCAAGAGTGCAAACAGCGAATAAAAATTTTTAATGCACTTTGTGCGGGCACAAGTTTACGTGCCGTAAGTTCTTATTATGTCACGTCAGAGAGCATACGTAACGAGCAGAGGTTAAAGAAGTTCAGTGTCACCTGTGTGGAAAGATTTTTTAAGTAAATCACCCTAGAATAGTGTTGATGTACGAAATAATTTTTATTTCTCAAAAAGAAGTAAACAAATGTGATCTAAACAGACTACTAACATACCTATTTCACACCAAAATAGTCAATAATTATGCTTAGTGCCCATTTATAAGACAAACTCAAAGAGTTATACGGTCTAGAAAAAAACGAAGATATAAGCAGCATAGAGCAGTTAAAAATCGACTATATTAGAGCTTACAGTGTTACAGCAACAAAGAAAATCGACTAAATCAATCGTAAATGAGAAACGTAAGAAAAAGAAAATCGACTAAATCAATCGTAAAAAAGAAACAGTCAACAGACATTTGAGGGAAGTATGTGACAAGGATAAGTTAGAAGAAGAAGTGTCGGCTTATTACGAACAACTCATTATCGTATTATAATAATACTGTTTTTGTTTGAAATGATTTATCCATTTATACATATTATTTGAACCTGTGTTCCAAACGTAAGATATTTAGAAACAGTAGTTGACATTCCGATTAAGTATTATAATCATTTCGTGGGTTTAGAGTTGCGTTCAGTGTTGTAATTCAAAATCGACTAAAAATATTCATACCGTTTTTTATTTAAAATTAATAATAATTGATTTTTCATTTAACCTATACACATACTTTTTTTCTAATTCTATACCGTGTTATTGGGTATTAATTTTAGATCTATATGATACATCTATCCAGTAATTATAAGGCGTTAGTTAATTTTGTTTGCCACTTCATAGGTGAAAACAAAATTAGAAGACAGTAACAGTGATCTTACAAGAAACTACAACAAAAAAAATATTAAAATGGCTCCAAACCTTGAATAAAGCTATTTTGACACTAATTTCACAGCCCGGATAGCTCAGTCGGTAGAGCATTGGACTTTTAATCCAAGGGTCCAGGGTTCAAGTCCCTGTTCGAGCGATTTTTTTTATATTTCATATAATATTTTGTATATAACTGATTAGTCGTACAATCTTTTGTTAAGTGTTATTTGATATGATATTTTTTTTAATAAATAAATATCGTCTTCCACAGTTATTGCTCTGCTCTGATTTAAGCAATAATACTAGCAGACTCTTATTGCAATGCCTCTTGGCCTATCCAATTGTGAATCGAAACGGAAACATCGACTAAACTCACGTTTATATTTTCATCGAATTCTGTATAGCCGTTTAGAAATTCCGTGACAGAAGATTTTAAGTACACATATCCACACTACACTACTACATATCTACACTAGAGGTCTCCTGTCGGTCGAACTTTGACCATTTCAAATATGTTAATTAGTCGACCGGAATAAATTAAAATATCGTAACTGCAACTAATAGTCAGAGTCACAAATGCGGTACTTTGTTAACCGTCACCTTTCCTCCCCATATGAATTAAATTTTGGATTCCTGTACTGTCGACGAGCGATTTGCTGTGTTGCCATGTTATCACACCGACTGTGGCTATCTACTTGTGATGAGTCAAGTCACTCTTAACGGTTAATAAGCACTCTGGTTACCAGAGTACAGGCTCTGCTTAGTTTGGGACCAGAAGACCGTGTGTGAATTGTATGAGATAATTATTACTGTAAATTTAGAAGAAAAAAAGTCGCCGAGAGCCGCAAGTCACTATTACGTCACGTCAGAGAGCTTACGTCACGAGCGAAGGTTAAAGAAGTTCAGTGTAAAAAAGCAAAATAGTCCATAATTATGCTTAGTGCTAATTTTTATGACAGGTTCAAAGAGTCATGGGATCTAGGAAAACAAACTAACTTATAAGCAGCACAGAATAGTTGAAAATCGACTATGTTGGCGCTTATAGTGCCTCAAAGAAAATCGACTAAATCAATCGTAGATAAGAAACGTAAAACAAAAACATTTTTTTTATTTTATTATCTATAAACCCTAAATACACCTTAACTTTTGTTTTGTTACAGAGTAACAGCAAACTCAATAGACATTTGAGGGAAGTATGTGGCAAGGATAAATTGGAAGAAGAATTGTCCGCTTATCACGAACAACACAATACCATATTATAATCATACTGTTTATGTTTGAAATTATTTATTCATTTATATATATTATTTAAACCTGCGTTCCAAACGTTCATTTCTTTTGTTTAGAGTTGCGTTCAGTGTTGTTATTGCAAATCGACTAAAAGTATTTAATCAGTGTTTTAATGAGTATGGCGACCACTGTTCTTGGATTCTATTCAGGTTTTCCATCAAGCAGAGTAGAGTCACTTCAGCAGACTTCTGTAAATATATATATATACATACACCACAGCATCAAAGAAAACAGATGTTAGTTTTTTCATTGCTTTTCAACAAGTGAATGAAGTTACCAAAACCCAGCCCCTTCCACGATTCTGATTGACAATAACTTTTTGCATTTAATATATACACATACTTTTTCTCTAATTCGATACCATGTTTTTGGAAATTAATTTAAGACATATATGATACATCTATCCAGTAATTATAAGGCCTTAGTTAACTTTGTTTGCCACTTCATTGGTAAAAACAGAATTAGAAGACAATAGCAGTGGTTTTAAAAGAAACTACAACAAAAAAACATTAAGATGGCTCCAAACCTTGCGTTAAGCTATTTTGGCACTAATATCACAGCCCGGATAGCTCAGTCGGTAGAGCATTGGACTTTTAATCCAAGGGTCCAGGGTTCAAGTCCCTGTTCGGGCGTCTTCTTTTTGTATATTTATTATAAAATATTTAGTATAATTTATAATCGTATAGCAGGTTCTTGTTGCAATGCCTCTTGGCCTATCTAATTGTGAATGAAAACGGGGACATCGACGGTCGTCGTAACGTCCCATATTTCACGAGTGCAAACAGTGAATAAAAATTTTTAATGCACTTTGTGCGGGCACAAGTTTACGTGCCGTAAGTTCTTATTATGTCACGTCAGAGAGCATACGTAACGAGCAGAGGTTAAAGAAGTTCAGTGTCACCTGTGTGGAAAGATTTTTTAAGTAAATCACCCTAGAATAGTGTTGATGTACGAAATAATTTTTATTTCTCAAAAAGAAGTAAACAAATGTGATCTAAACAGACTACTAACATACCTATTTCACACCAAAATAGTCAATAATTATGCTTAGTGCCCATTTATAAGACAAACTCAAAGAGTTATACGGTCTAGAAAAAAACGAAGATATAAGCAGCATAGAGCAGTTAAAAATCGACTATATTAGAGCTTACAGTGTTACAGCAACAAAGAAAATCGACTAAATCAATCGTAAATGAGAAACGTAAGAAAAAGAAAATCGACTAAATCAATCGTAAAAAAGAAACAGTCAACAGACATTTGAGGGAAGTATGTGACAAGGATAAGTTAGAAGAAGAAGTGTCGGCTTATTACGAACAACTCATTATCGTATTATAATAATACTGTTTTTGTTTGAAATGATTTATCCATTTATACATATTATTTGAACCTGTGTTCCAAACGTAAGATATTTAGAAACAGTAGTTGACATTCCGATTAAGTATTATAATCATTTCGTGGGTTTAGAGTTGCGTTCAGTGTTGTAATTCAAAATCGACTAAAAATATTCATACCGTTTTTTATTTAAAATTAATAATAATTGATTTTTCATTTAACCTATACACATACTTTTTTTCTAATTCTATACCGTGTTATTGGGTATTAATTTTAGATCTATATGATACATCTATCCAGTAATTATAAGGCGTTAGTTAATTTTGTTTGCCACTTCATAGGTGAAAACAAAATTAGAAGACAGTAACAGTGATCTTACAAGAAACTACAACAAAAAAAATATTAAAATGGCTCCAAACCTTGAATAAAGCTATTTTGACACTAATTTCACAGCCCGGATAGCTCAGTCGGTAGAGCATTGGACTTTTAATCCAAGGGTCCAGGGTTCAAGTCCCTGTTCGGGCGATTTTTTTTATATTTCATATAATATTTTGTATATAACTGATTAGTCGTACAATCTTTTGTTAAGTGTTATTTGATATGATATTTTTTTTAATAAATAAATATCGTCTTCCACAGTTATTGCTCTGCTCTGATTTAAGCAATAATACTAGCAGACTCTTATTGCAATGCCTCTTGGCCTATCCAATTGTGAATCGAAACGGAAACATCGACTAAACTCACGTTTATATTTTCATCGAATTCTGTATAGCCGTTTAGAAATTCCGTGACAGAAGATTTTAAGTACACATATCCACACTACACTACTACATATCTACACTAGAGGTCTCCTGTCGGTCGAACTTTGACCATTTCAAATATGTTAATTAGTCGACCGGAATAAATTAAAATATCGTAACTGCAACTAATAGTCAGAGTCACAAATGCGGTACTTTGTTAACCGTCACCTTTCCTCCCCATATGAATTAAATTTTGGATTCCTGTACTGTCGACGAGCGATTTGCTGTGTTGCCATGTTATCACACCGACTGTGGCTATCTACTTGTGATGAGTCAAGTCACTCTTAACGGTTAATAAGCACTCTGGTTACCAGAGTACAGGCTCTGCTTAGTTTGGGACCAGAAGACCGTGTGTGAATTGTATGAGATAATTATTACTGTAAATTTAGAAGAAAAAAAGTCGCCGAGAGCCGCAAGTCACTATTACGTCACGTCAGAGAGCTTACGTCACGAGCGAAGGTTAAAGAAGTTCAGTGTAAAAAAGCAAAATAGTCCATAATTATGCTTAGTGCTAATTTTTATGACAGGTTCAAAGAGTCATGGGATCTAGGAAAACAAACTAACTTATAAGCAGCACAGAATAGTTGAAAATCGACTATGTTGGCGCTTATAGTGCCTCAAAGAAAATCGACTAAATCAATCGTAGATAAGAAACGTAAAACAAAAACATTTTTTTTATTTTATTATCTATAAACCCTAAATACACCTTAACTTTTGTTTTGTTACAGAGTAACAGCAAACTCAATAGACATTTGAGGGAAGTATGTGGCAAGGATAAATTGGAAGAAGAATTGTCCGCTTATCACGAACAACACAATACCATATTATAATCATACTGTTTATGTTTGAAATTATTTATTCATTTATATATATTATTTAAACCTGCGTTCCAAACGTTCATTTCTTTTGTTTAGAGTTGCGTTCAGTGTTGTTATTGCAAATCGACTAAAAGTATTTAATCAGTGTTTTAATGAGTATGGCGACCACTGTTCTTGGATTCTATTCAGGTTTTCCATCAAGCAGAGTAGAGTCACTTCAGCAGACTTCTGTAAATATATATATATACATACACCACAGCATCAAAGAAAACAGATGTTAGTTTTTTCATGCTTTTCAACAAGTGAATGAAGTTACCAAAACCCAGCCCCTTCCACGATTCTGATTGACAATAACTTTTTGCATTTAATTATACACATACTTTTTCTCTAATTCGATACCATGTTTTTGGAAATTAATTTAAGACATATATGATACATCTATCCAGTAATTATAAGGCCTTAGTTAACTTTGTTTGCCACTTCATTGGTAAAAACAGAATTAGAAGACAATAGCAGTGGTTTTAAAAGAAACTACAACAAAAAAACATTAAGATGGCTCCAAACCTTGCGTTAAGCTATTTTGGCACTAATATCACAGCCCGGATAGCTCAGTCGGTAGAGCATTGGACTTTTAATCCAAGGGTCCAGGGTTCAAGTCCCTGTTCGGGCGTCTTCTTTTTGTATATTTATTATAAAATATTTAGTATAATTTATAATCGTATAGCAGGTTCTTGTTGCAATGCCTCTTGGCCTATCTAATTGTGAATGAAAACGGGGACATCGACGGTCGTCGTAACGTCCCATATTTCACGAGTGCAAACAGCGAATAAAAATTTTTAATGCACTTTGTGCGGGCACAAGTTTACGTGCCGTAAGTTCTTATTATGTCACGTCAGAGAGCATACGTAACGAGCAGAGGTTAAAGAAGTTCAGTGTCACCTGTGTGGAAAGATTTTTTAAGTAAATCACCCTAGAATAGTGTTGATGTACGAAATAATTTTTATTTCTCAAAAAGAAGTAAACAAATGTGATCTAAACAGACTACTAACATACCTATTTCACACCAAAATAGTCAATAATTATGCTTAGTGCCCATTTATATGACAAACTCAAAGAGTTATACGGTCTAGAAAAAAATGAAGATATAAGCAGCATAGAGCAGTTAAAAATCGACTATATTAGAGCTTACAGTGTTACAGCAACAAAGAAAATCGACTAAATCAATTGTAAATAAGAAACGTAAAAACAAGAAAATCGACTAAATCAATCGTAAATAACAAACGGCAAACTCAATAGACATTTGAGGGAAGTATGTGGCAAGGATAAATTAGAAGAAGAATTGTCGGCTTATGACGCTCAACACATTACCATATTATAATAATACTGTTTTTGTTTGAAATTATTTATCCATTTATGCATATTATTTGAACCTGTGTTCCAAACGTAAGATATTTAGAAACAGCAGTTGACATTCTGATTAAGTATTATAATCATTTCTTGGGTTTAGAGTTGCGCTCAGTGTTGTTATTGCAAATCGACTAAAAGTATTTAATCAGTGTTTTAATGAGTATGGCGACCACTGCTCTTGGATTCTATTCAGGTTTTCCATCAGGCACAGTAGAGTCACTATGGCAGACTTCTATAAATATATATATATACATATACCACGGCATCAAAGAAAACAGGTGTTAGTTTTTTCATTGTTTTTCAGCAAGTGAATGAAGTTACCAAAACCCAGCCCCTTCCACGATTCTGATTGACAATAACTATTTGCATTTAACATATACACATACTTTTTCTCTAATTCAATACCGTGTTTTTGGGTGTTAAGTTTAGATCTATATGATACATCTATCCCGTAATTATAAGGCGTAAGTTAACTTTGTTTGGCACTTCATTGGTCAAAACAGAATTTGAAGACAGTAACAGTGGCCTTAAAAGTAACTACAACAAAAAAAAAACATTAAAATGGCTCCAAACCTTGAATTAAGCTATTTCGGTACTGATATCACAGCCCGGATAGCTCAGTCGGTAGAGCATTGGACTTTTAATCCAAGGGTCCAGGGTTCAAGTCCCTGTTCGGGCGTCTTCTTTTTGTATATTTATTATAAAATATGAAGTATATTTTATAATAGTAACCTTTTGTTAATTTTTTTTATAAATTTCACGCTGATTTCAGCACGAACGAGCCGGCTCGACCGGGGCAGTACTAACCTTCCACAAAGGACCAACCTAAAGCCCCAGCATCTGTGCTGTCGTGTTTCGATGGTAAGTACGAGACCGGAGGCCCATTGATGCAGGAGCAACAGTTATCGTGATAACTATATAAGACTAACACTGCCACGATGACTGTCATGTCTTTCTTTTACGTCCACTGCATTGTCTGCATTGTCTGCATTTACAATGAGTATGGTGACCATCATTCTTTGGATTCTGTTCATGCTTTCCATCAGGCAGAGTAGAGTCACTTCGGCAGGTTCTTCATATAGAAAAAAAGAGATTCCAGAGTCGTTGCGCTGCTCTGATGTAAGCAATAATATTAGCAGATTCTCGTTGCAATGCCTCTTGGCCAACCCAGTTGAGAATGAAAACGGAGACATCGATTAACTCGCATTTATATTTTCATCTGATTCGGTATAGCCGTTTAAAGCTTCGTGACAGAAGAATTAGTACACAAATCTACACTAGAGGTCGCCTGACGGTGGAACTTCGACCATTATAATATGTTGATTAGTCGACAAATGTCACAATAGTCATAGTCACAAATGCGGTTTTCTTGCTGACTGGCCCTCTTCTACGTCACGAGCAAAGGTTAAAGAAGTTTAGTGTCATCTGTGTGGAAAAAGTTTTTTAAGGTAAATCACCTTAGAATAGTGTTGATGTAAGAAAAAAATATATATCTTAAGAAAAAGCAAAATAGTCCATAATTATGCTTATTGATAATTTATATGACAAGTTCAGAGAGTTATGGGGTCTAGAAAAAAAAACTAACAAATAAGCAGCACAGAATAGTTAAAAATCGACTATGTTGGCGCTAACAGTGCAACAAAGAAAATCGACTAAATCAATCGTAAATAAGAAACGTAAACCAGCAACACTTTTTTTTTAATTTTAATGTGTATGAGCTCTAAATACACCTTAACTTTTGTTTTGTTTTAGAGTAACAGCAAACTCAATAGACATTTGAGGGAAGTATGTGGCAAGGATAACTTAGAAGAACTCAGCTTATCACGAACAACAGAATACCGTATTATAATCATACTATTTATGTTTGAAATTATTTATAGATTTATATATATTATTTAAACCTGTGTTCCAAACGTTCATTTCGTGGGTTTAAATTTGCGTTCAGTGTTGTTATTACAAAGCGACTAAAAGTATTTAATCAGTTTTTTTATTTAAAATTAAAAAAATGGTTATGTTAAACGAGGTAGCTGAGTCTTAGTCGACTTCGATGTTTATCGCACTTGAGCTTAAATATGTAGTTTCGACTTATTTAATTGCTTTTGAATAGTTTTTTTAACACGCAATCTAATTTGAACTTTCAGTGTATACGTAAAATAATATATATATGTTGGATCGGTCAGTCTTTTGTATGTCTTCACATAAGTTTGTAATTTCTAACATTATTGCCATATCGACCGTAGCTATAATAATAATATTAATCTTTCGAACATCTGACACACAACGCCATCTAGTTTGAAACTAAGCAGAGTTTGTACTATGATAGCTAAAATGACTGATAGAATACTTATACGCTTTTTTTTTGTAAATATATACATATTAGACTTAAAAACAGCTAAACTCTGAAACAACATTTGCAAATCACACAAATATTTGATTCGACCTAGAAATCGAGCCTAAGACCTCAAGAACAGCAATCACGTGCACAACTACTGTGCACTATACTACAACTACTTTTCCTTCCTGTGCAAATCAGTTAGAACCTGGAACTCACTATCAACGCACGTGTTCCTCTCCTCTATGACCCCGGGTACTTTAAATGAACGGCGTAACAAGCATCTCACTAGGCCGCCATCGCCATACTGCGTTATCGACATTCGCAAAGGGTAAAGCGACTATCACTCTTGGATTCCATTCATGTTTTCCATCATGCAGAGTAGAGTCACTTTGACAGACTTTTATAGAAAAGAAAAATATATATAAATATGTACACCACAGGATCAAAGAAAACTGGTGTTATAGAGATTTTCATTGCTTTTCTGCAAGTTAATGAGGTTACATAAGCCCATCCCCTTCCATGATTCTGATTGACAATAATTTTTTGCATGTAACAGATACCGTGTTTAAAAAAAACATTAAAATGGCTCAAAACCTTGCATTAAGCTATTTTGTAACTGATATTAGAGCCCGGATAGCTCAGTCGGTAGAGCATTGGACTTTTAATCCAAGGGTCCAGGGTTCAAGTCCCTGTTCGGGCGACTACTTTTTGTATATTTATCACAATATTTTGTACATTTTAAAATTTAGAGCCTTTTGTTAAGTTTAATTTGATATGATATTTTTTGTTTATAAAGAGTATGGGATTCTACAGTCATTACCCCACTCTGATGTAAGCAATAATATTACCAGACTATTATTGTAATGCCTCTTGGCCCATCTAATTGTGAATCAAAACGGAAATATCGACTTAACTCGCGTTTACATTTTCACCGTATTCGATATAACCGTGACAAAAGAATTAAGTGCAATATTTACACTAAATATCTGATACAGTATTGTAATTGCAAATCGACTAAAAGTATTGTCTGTTTTTTTGTTAACAATTTAAACAAAATTAGTTTGAGAAGTGGAGATAAAATATTAAAAAAATAAATGTTTTTCTTCGGATTATTTATTCCTTACAAAGTCTTTTATTCTGCTATCGTTTTAACTGTAAATTAATATCAATAAATAACAATCGTCAACAATGTAAATCGAATACCGTTAATATAAAAGTCGAATCGAAAGGTCTTAATATCGTAAATCGAACATGAATTGGTATAAAATCGGTGTTACTGGACATCCCTACCCACGATAAATTGATTTCCTTCATTTACCGTGATATTTTTGGTGACAGTGAACAGTAAAATTTTCAGTAAAATCAAAATGCTCGCTCTCAGGAACCTTCTCAGGGCCAACCCTCAGATCATCAGGAATGCAGTCCAGCAGAGGAATATGAGCGTGATTGCTACACCAGCTAGGAGCAAGGCTTCTACTGGGGTAAGATTATCGTATGAGATTTCTATATTTTCTAATACATAAATACGTTCTAGAGAGTAAATAAAAGAAGTTTTAAGCATTTTATAGTCATAGGTCCTTAATTTCTTTTGAACTTGTGTGATATTCGACTTCGAAGATGTCTTTTTTTTTAATTACGTAATACCAAAGAAAAGAGGTTATCTTCTGTGAGTATTTATTACTCGGTTTTTTGAAGTTCTTATTTATATAATTGTTATCACATTACCCAAATACCTAGTACTCTACTCTATTTAAATCTAAAGATTGGGTGACATTCTTTAATCGAAATAGAAAACTTTTTCTTTTTTTTTTATTTTGTTTCAAATCTATGCTTCATTTGTTTTTTTCTATTTTCAATGCAACTGCTATTATTGGTTATTGGAAGTTATTAAATCGGTTTTAGTATAGTTTTTCTTACAAGTTAGATTTATTTAATGTGCTAAGAAGTGGTTACCTCTTTGCTATGTAGAGACCTACGTCCAGCAGTGGACTGTTGTTGATGATAACAAGTGTATCAAGTCTCCAAGAAATAAAAATATGACAATAGTGTTGCAGATCAGTATAGATTAAACTGTTCAGTATATTCAACTGTCTGTGTGGTAACGGATGCAGAATACAGTGTTACCACCCCTATTCATTCCGTAAAAGGTGACTAAGGGACAAAGTATACAAGACAACATCATTACAAAGAGAAGAAAAACTTGAAACAAACCCTATTCCAGCCCGTCTGGCCAGTGTGGTATAGTAGGCCAAAACCTCCATGCTAAGGAGAGGCCTATGTTCAGTAGTGGACTGTAAAAGACTGTTGATGTACCGTATATTACAGCAAAAGTACTTTGTTAGCATGGGTTTTCTATAAATGTACTGTACCGGTACAATAATGTAATATAAACCTGTACGGGGTGATTTTGCGTTATCTACTCCAAGACTTATGGTAATGTGTACCGATATCAGCACTTTAGTTTTTAATAATAGCAATATATAGATAAGTACTCTTTATTACACACGATAATTAACAAACATACAATGTAGAAGACAAACAAAAAAAAAACAGTGGTACAATGGGTGGCCTTATCGCAGTCTGTGATATTAATACTCTAGAATCAGACATAAATCAAAATACTATTTCAATAATTCATGCTTAACGCATGAATTATTGAAATAGTATATATATGAATTCTCTAAAACGCGATCTTGATAAAATAAATGTAAAGTATAAAGGAACAATGATTATTGAACACATGTTAATAAGTGTCTTGGAGTAAGTACTTATAGATGTTGTAACAAACAAATTGAAAATGAAATGATAAATTAGAATAAGAGTATTTTTGCTATAACCACAAAAACCTACATGAATCTCTCAAGGAAATAACTGTTTCAGACATTATTTTTTGTTAAATTATATTGTATATCAACCGATCATGTTACCGGTTAAGAAAACAGAGTATCACCTTTCCTATGGCTGGCCCCTCTCCCATGTGTGTTGTAAGAGGCAATAAATTATACAGGACACAGTGAAGAGAAGAAAAAATTGGACATTTAAATAGGCATACATAAGTGTTTTTTATATTAAAATGCACTCCAATGAGCCACAAGAATAATTTATCTTGTCATGTCACGAAAAAAATTAAATTGACTGTATCGCATTAAATCAACAGCTTTTTATAGTCCACTGCTGGACATAGGCCTCAGCTTAGTATATCACCTAACGTTTTGACCTACTATACCATGCTGGACGGATGCCCTATAGGGTTTGTTTCAAGTTCTCCTTCTCTTTGCAGTGATGTTGTCTTGCATATTTTGTTCCTATACTCGCCTCTTATGACACGCATGGGAAGAATAGGAGTGGTGATACTCTGTATTCTTGATCCGTCACCACACAGAGAACATAGGAAATTTTGTAATTATGTAATGTGTCAAAAAACTTTCAAATAATAGAATTTGTAAGTAAATAGATAATTATTCCCTTTTTACTGGAAGTTTTAAGAGATTTTTAGTCAGATATGTCACGAATCTTGAGTAAGGTTAGTTTCACACTAAAATAACAACTTATAAGATCAACTACTAGTTACAGGCAACTGATTGCATGGCTTAAACCACTAGGTGGTTTAAGTGGTCACCTATCTGCTCTTTACCGTGTTGAGTGTTGTGGGTTCAAACCTCACATGAGACAACACTTTGTGTTATCCACAAATTGTTGTCCTGAATCTGGGTGTTCTTTGTGCCCGTTTCTTGTATGTTTGTAAAGTCTCCGCGACATAGGATATATTCCTAATGTGGATGTTGTCTTAAAAAAGACACTTGCCTGGTCTGTTTAACTAATGGGGCTACAAATTTGAAGTTTTGGTATCTAAGGCTGACAAAGAAAGGCTTTTTAACATCACCTCTTAGGGGCACAATAAAACACGAACAGTTGTATGGAAATTCATGTCATTTTCAAATCACACAATGTTTTTTTTTAATTCCAGGAGGTCATATTCCTCTCTACTCTCATGGTGATTGGCTGGTCCGCAATCCCCGCTTATGTTTTGGTCAACATCAAGAATTACAGACACGATTGAATACAAAAATAAAACTAGCTGAAATAGTAGATGTATTGAACTTTGTGTTATTATTATTAAGTAAAATGGTTAATTAAACTATGTACATTTGGAGTTTTATTTCATGGGCCCACTACGAATTTAGGGCCCCTTTTTTTAACGTGTGGATACCCCCTCGGGCCGTCACCCCACCGCGGTTTGCAGCGAGATGGTGTGTCGGAATCGGACCGACTAAAATCAAACGGTGTGCCACTCTGCGCCTGAGGTAGGAGGGATCCGGAAACAGTTGTTATTACGACATCCAGAACTTACGGCCCCAAGTCAACCTGTCTGCAAGTGGTGCACCAACGACGGACGGGGCTCTGACAAACAAAACTTTCTGATTAGCGGCAAAAGGATCACCACATATTACGTGGCACCAAAACTATGCCGAAAAGGGGGCGTTTAGTATGCGACAGAATACCCCTTGCGTAAAACAGAAGTGCTTATGTAATCATGGTACAAGCTCTGCTTAAATAGTTTCAAACTAGATGGCGCTGTATGTCAGGCTACCAAAAATATTATTGTTAAGTATACCCTACCCTATTACACTTGTTTTGGCACATGTGCCAAAACAAAACCCTTTTTTGAAGCAGGGTGTGTATCATGTTAAAACTTGACGTTTGGTTGCCGAATTTACTGAGTCTGAACCATAGACAAAACTACCTGTACCATTGTGTTAATAACATAAGATTGCTATTATTATTAAGCCAAAGAGTGGTTTGGTTGTAAACACTAATCTCGGGAGCTACTGATTTAATTTCAGGGATTTCCTCTCTAGGGTAGACCTGGTTCCCCGGCTACTAGTACCTGAGACGGCGTGTGGTTGATCGGTTCGAGTCCGACATAACCACCAACTGTTGTTATGTTGTTGTGGTTTGAATTCAAATTTTTGAAGTTAAGACTTCTTTAGCGACGTTGTGTACTTTTTGTAATGGGTAAAAAATGTTAAACTCCTATCAAGACGTGACCTGATCGAAAATTCGCAAGACGGAGGGAGAGTAGACCGCCGGCGCGACGTAGGAGAGGAAATATCCCCCTCTCTATATGGCTCTCTTCAGGCGTATGTATGCCTGCGCCTGCTGTTTCGTTTAAGCCAGCGGCGCAGGGTGCTTACACGAATGTGCGTGTTTCAACATTGCAATAATAATATTCAATAATATAAATATCGTTTATCTTTTTTGTGTATAATTTCAAATAGTTTATATTATAACATTATTGTATATTTATGATTGACCAATTAACGTCAGAAATGTACGACGTTATTAATTTTTCACTTCTGCCGGCATTCCCGAAGTGCACCTTGTTGTTTATTTTAATATAAGTTTGCTTATTAATTGAGGATCTCAAGCAAACTCAATGTAAAACAGCAAACATAAGGATGATTTTCTTTTCTATTGAGAGACACAGACGAAATAATAATAGTAAAATCTACTAATAACTCGTAAAAAGTTACAGAAACGTCGCGTATATTGTAAGTAAAACTTGAAACATTATATTTGTGCAATACGTAACTGGTGAGCTCCAACATGGCATTAATCTTATCATATTTATGTAGTAATTTGATTATATTAATAGATAAGGCGTCCCTATGAAGTCTTTTTTACTATTTCTACTATTATTATTATTTCCAAAACTAAGTTTAACAAGATACGGAATTCTAGGGCAGAGACCGCGTCTCAGCAAAGGTAGTGTGGAAACCACAAACCAGATGGAGTGATGGTTGGCAGGAGCTGGATGCGTGAAGCCCAAAATAAAGTAATGTGCAGTGGGACAGGTCTATGTACAGTAATGGACTACGGTAGGTTAATAATGTTGATGATGCTAGAATATTGGTGGCCAAGAATACATATACACATTTCTTTAAGCTCTTGGTTTTCATATAGTGAGCATTTTTCGTTTTTTTTTAAGAGCCTGCTAAAGTGACTCTACTCTGCCTGATGCAAAGCAGGAATGTAATCCAAGAATTGTGGTCACTAAACTCATTGTGAATGCAGACAATGCAGTATGGCGTTTGGGAGATACTATGTTTGTGTACTCCACAATTTGCCACATGAACGCTACAGGCGACCCAAACTATAGCGGCGTAGTAAGATGCTTTTTCACGCCCCACTTGTGTGGTTTATGACGCCTTTATGTGTTCGTATAAATGGTGATTACTATATCACGTGTTGGATTTTTTTAGGCCATCCGTGCAGTCAATTTAGTCAATATAACGTCTAATTCAGTAAAGTAATCGCTAATTTAGTCCGAGGAAATTACTCCTCAAATAATTATTAATGATAAAGGGGAAAAAGTGGGTATGAATTTGCATCAACAATGCTGTTGTTGGTAATCGAAAAAGCGCCTTTTAATTTATTCTTAGCTAAGTTGCAAGGTGTACTCGTATTTCTTGACTATTTGAGAATAACTTAAATTTCATCAAGGAAATTATAATGACTCTACTATTGGCGTAGTAATTTAATAGAGCAACACTGTGTGTCATCCTCTATTGGATTATAGGGTTTATCCACAAAAGACAAACGTTACTTTCAGCAATCAAACTTTATTGTTAAGAGAAAACGTATGGACAAGAATACAGAGTTACAACAATAGACATTACGCCTCATGACGTGTTTGTTAGTACTAAAGTGACAGTGGCGCCACATTTATATTTTCTAGTTTCTTTTATTAAGTCTAATATCCTCAATTTGTTGTTCCGAGTCTAACTTACGTAACTAAACGTCGCGAAGAACGCTTTGAAAGGCGTATTTTTTTGGAGTGAGGCAGATGCAAGCACCACACACGCACACAATTTGTTGCCATCACTTTTTCAAGAGGCGTTTCTGCTTGTGAAAGTGTATGGAAATTTTGACATTCCCATACCGGCTTTCCCCGCAGCGCGGCGGGGTGGGAGCTCTTAGGAAAACGTTCCTGTGCTGCCCAGCTAGGCACTGGCGCTTGCAGGCGGGTGGGATCATGTCCTCGGCCCGATTTGTGGACACTTTGAAAATGCGACTGCTATGCTTGAGGTCTTTGAGCGATTCCCGGGTCGGACCAACTGTTTGTATGATCTGCAAAAAATTGTATCGAAGTTTGGATGTTTTCTATGCATAATATGTATGTATTTACAATATACATATATATATATATATAAATATATCAGTCAGTCTAGTTATCATAGCACAAGCTCTGCTTAGTTTGAAACTAGACGATGTTGGTTTTAAATGTCCGAAATAGTTATTTATTTATTAAGAAATTATTATTATTATTAAGTTGGATGTAGCGTTCGATTCCCGAGCCAAGGTGTTTGGAGAGGACAAGGAGGTGGTATAGGAGTGGACCACATTCACCTGGGGGTCAAAATAATCTATACGTTCGTCGCCTTTTGTGTATGACTTTCACACATACCTTCACATCGTTTTTGTTGTATAGTGGGACTTATTCCAGATAAAATTATTTAAAAAGTTACGATATCTTCCATTTCCCCAACGTTTCAAACGGGTTCTGGTATGAGCTGAGCGGTCTATACATATTATTTGGCTATAGAAAACTATTTTCTGAATTTATATTAATTTCTTGACGGTACTTGTGATCATTTGAAGCACGGAATGCTATATACTTAGTCTCTGTGTTTCACTCAGGGGAAGAACCTAAGTGAAGTACGGGGTCTGCCCCCAGTTTTACTGCGCGTCACCCTGACACCGTAGTCTTATCGTTGTTCTAAACACAATGTAAAGATTTTAACAGAAAAGATCCCAACGGATTTCTTTTTTCAAGTTTTTTTTTCTTACACATTCTATTTTTCTTTTTTTTTATTTATGTACATGTTACACAGTGTTTACAACCTGTGAAGCAGTTTATAACGCGTACTAAATGATTAAAACAATGTTCATTTACATAAGTTCATTTTCAGTTCATTTATGTATATATACAAGCGCGGGAGAATGGCCTATCAAATTTTTGTCTCTCTAGTCTAAAAGATACGCAGTTGCATCAATATTTTATTATCATTACCTCATATAAAAATTAAAAAAAAAAACAATAAATATTTATTTACATATAATACAATATTAAAAAGTTACATTCCAAACCACACGACAATGAGACCGATTCCCGCCAAATATGGCGTGGATTTAACCAGTATAGCACTTGCTCGGGCGATTGGCGCGCATTCCTTTTCTAACCACGCATATTCTGCTGTTAAACTTCTACTTTGAAGAATGGGACCAATCGTGTTCAAAACTCTTGCGTGATAGTCATTGAGGTATTTTATCTGAAAAAAAAAGAAATAGCACCTACAAGTTTTTTATGAAGAACATAGATAAAGTACTTGTAGATGTAGAAAGAGCCGCCATAGTGTGGGTCACTTGGCCGCCATACTGAATTGCCTGCATTCGCAATGAGTATGGCAACCAACACTCTTGGATTCTATTCATGTTTTCCAACAGCAGAGCAGAGTCACTTTAGTCACAAAAAAATAAGTACATAGAGCTCGGTGTAGAAACATCTATTCCACAGACTGCATTTTATTAAGTACATAGGTATCATGTCAAAGTTGACTGCACGAGTGGTGTATTGATTTAAGCAGAGGCCACGCCGTTTTCTACTGCGCTGTGTTGTGATTTCATACCCACATGGGACAACACTTTGTAAACTCCACAAATTGTAAAAAATTCTTTCATTACCCTTTACCGAGAGAGTGAAGTTACTGAGTCGTCCCCCTCGACCCCTGGATTCTGAGAGGCAATGCATTACTATAGTCCGTACGTAACGTAACGTATAGCTTGATCGCTGTGACAGATGGCTACGAAACTGACAAAGTAGTTTTGTACAAGCGATTTTGTTTTTACACCTACATTTAAATTATTTACATGCCAATTTTATCACTAATGAAGTACAATACATTATAAATATACATTTCACACCTTAAATATACCCCATAAGAAACAAAGTGACACTAGTGACAGCTGTCACAGAGATCAAGCTGTCACATATTGAAGGTAGTAGAGCCATGCTGATTTCAGCACGAACGGGTCGGTTCGGCCGAGGTAGTACTACCCTCCCACAGACCAACCTAAACCGTCAGCATCCGTGCTGTCGTGTTTCGTTGGTGAGTGCGTGACCGGACCATTGATACAGTGGTGACAGTTGTCGCGGTAAGTGTGTGCAATACCACGATGACTGTCATGCATTTTATGTCCTCAAATGAGGCATGAAAAAGTATCTTACTAGGTCGCCATAGTGTGGGTCACCATACTGCATTGTCTGCATTCGCAATGAGTATGGTATCTACCACTCTTGGATTTTATTCATGCTTTCCATCAGGCAGAGTAGTCACTTTGGCAGACCAAATAGTTTTATCAGTTTAAAGAATCACTGCGACAACTGATGTAAACCACCGCCAGAAGCTAGTACGAATAAATAAGGGTAATAGAAGTAGCTTACCTCAAAGTCAGTCAGCAACTTAACATCAAGGCAGGCAGTCTGATGTGGCACCAGAGTTATTGAATGGAAACCCACAACACCGTTACCGAGGAAGTTACCAACAAGTCCAGCAGCCTGTTGGCATAAAGTGTAATATACATTAACACTCTGTTAAGATTGAGGACTCGATGCAATCTAAGAAGCGGCAGAAAGGATTGGACTGATAAAGCGAGAGAGCACTATGAGGTAAGAAGAAAAATACATACAGTGAAAGGAGGCCATTAGTCTATAAAGAGGTCCTTAATAAATAAGTTAAGAAAAGTGTCCTTAATGATTGTAAAAGTAAATAAATGAATGTGATAATTATTTTATTAATTATATTATAATATCAATATTGTAGTTATAACTGTTAAAAAAGTACATTTTTATTTGTATTTTTTGTAAATTGAAAAGAGATATATAAGTAAAACAAAAACTTCTTTTCCAATGAGAGACTGTTGATGATAATGGCATCCAAGTGATGACAAATTTAATTTATCATTTATTACAAAAAAATCATGTAAAATCACTTACTAGGGGATGGTCAGAGGTAGGGGTGACTTCTATCGTTTCCACTAGATCCTCGTGACGAATACCATATTCTCCAACTTCGTAATATCCTGGCTCTGTAAAAATGCGTTCATGGAAATCTTAGGTAGAAGAGCCACGCTGATTTCAGCACGAACGGGCCGTAGATGATTAACCTAAAGCGACAGCATCCGTGCTGTCGTGTTTCGTTGGTGAGTGCGAGACCGGAAGCCTATTGATGCAGAGGTGACAGCTATCGTGGTAAGTATGTGAATTTTACACTGCCACGATGACTGTCATGTCTTTTACGTCCTCAAGCATCTAGCTAGACTGCCACTGTGTGAGTCACCATACTGTATTAGGTGCCTTCGCAATGAGTATGGTGACCACAACTCGTGAATTCTGCTCATGCTTTCCATCGGGCAGAGTAGAGTCACTGTCGTAGGCTCTCAAATTGAAAAAAAAACAGTTTGTTATAGCTTTGATACAATATTTAAATCATCAACTTCAATATTTACCGTTGCTGTAAATCATTGATGGTGAGATCCCAGGATCATTAGGGAACGGTGAGCTGAGTATATACGTTGGAGCTTCGTGAACATTGAGGAAATGGCCCACTCCATGCCCAGTCCCGTGGCCATAGTTCAGACCGACGTCCCACAGTGCCTTTCTTGCTAATACCTCTATGGTGTGACCCTGGCAAAAGAGTTTTAGTTATAAGTGCATCTAGTGAGGATAGGCTATTTTATTTTTGGCCTTGCGTGGACGGAACGGGTTTGATGTCTTATCGGAATTTCCACATCGCGATTCAGGATTAGTAATTGCTCTGTAGTTCGGTGTGTCTTCTCTAGATGGCGCTGTAGTATATATTTTATTTGCGCTGTATGTGGAAGTCGTCACACTTATATATAGATAAAAATACTTATGCCATAATAACCGTTCACCAGGTCATCAGGTTTGTTTCGTGCCTCGATCGATCACCAATTAAGGCCGACAATACCTTTTTACGACATTTCTAAGTTTAAGACCTGATCAAATCTGAATTTTTGGTAGAATTGATCTCTATATTATCATCTGGTTTTGCGTACATTTCGCCAGGTCTTCAGCGAAGGATTAGAAAAAAGGCGCTAGAAAATATTTAGAAGCCGAAGCCATAAATTACTCACCAAAGTACCTCTAGGCATCAAAGTAGTTCCCAAACTAATGTGTCCCTTCAAAACCCGTGTGAAGGTAAGGCGTTGGGCGTCAGAACACTCACTCATGTGACGGGTCCTTGTTATATCTGTGGTGCCTTCCCTGGTTTAATACAGCGAGTTTTATATTACAGTAAATACATAACACGAGTTTCGTTGGTGAGTGCAAGACTGGAGGCCATTTGATGCAGGGGTGACAGTCGTCATGGTAACCGTGTGGGCCTTACACTGCCACGATGACTGTCATGCCTTTTACGTCTCCAAGTGGGACGTGAAAAAGTATCTTTCTAAGCCGCCATGGTATGGATCACCACATTGCTTTGTCTGCATTTGCAATGAGTATAGTGACCACAACTCTTGGATTCTATTCATGCTTTCCATCAGGCAGAGTAGAGTCACTCTGGCAGGTTAAAATATAGAAAAAATGGTTCAGCACAGAAGTTTGACTAATTGACGTCTTGTTAGTCAGACTTAAGTTAACGTCTGTAAGCTCTAAAAATAAATATTTTGTTGTTTTGTTGGTAAAGTGATTTAGGTTAATATGTGCATAAATGAAGTTACTTACAAGTACTGACCGCCAGAGTCCAGTAGCAGCATTTCATTAGCTTGGATAACTTTTTGGGGTCCTTCTCTTTGCGGGGAATAATGTATAACGGCGCCATTGGATCCCGCACCAGCGATTGTTGAAAATGATGGGCCCATAAAGTGTTCTTCTAGCCTAAAGAAAGTGTGTACAGTAATGCCCCGCTTTACGCGACCCCGCTATGCGCGGTTTCACTATAACGCGAAGTTTAAATTTCGCGCTCAATTGAGTAGATGACTGTATCGTAAATAAATACCAATGTCCACTTCATTAAAACTAATATCGCGAAACATCGCAACAAATACAATTAACATAGCTTTTTATCATTATTACGAATTTCAATCAAATATACACTGAAATATATTGTTCAATTGAGTAATCTAAAACAGTGACGTCATAATTTGGTATTTAGTACATTTTTCATACAAAATTGTCGTTTTGATAGATGATAAAAAGTAACTAATTTGACTAAGGTGTCATCTAGCCTATTGCCTCGCATTACGCGAAAGAATGCGTATAAACATAATGTAGTCAAAGGACAATAGATGTATTTTTCCGTAAAAAAAATAATTAATAGTATGTATTGCATTAAGTGTTCTTAGAATTAAAGTGATTGATTAATATGATTTCTACTTTTTCGTACATATTAAATTTTGACAATGTTTAATCTTGAACAATATACGCGAATTTCAGTTAACGTGATTTTTTACGGCACATATCTTTCGCGTAAAGCGGGGCATTACTGTATATGTGTGCAATTCACACACGGCAGGAATGAAAATTCTGGAAATTCACTTTACATGCATACGTAGAACGCTCGGACCAGGAGCAACCTTTGTATAATATAGATATACCCGTTATCCCAATACATACGGTACACATAGACAATGCTTAGTAGACGAGAGTGGGAGTTCTATAGATATGTTTCTTTAACTCTTTAAGCGGGGCGTGAAAAAGCATCTCACTAGACCACCATAACGTGGGTCGCCATACTGAATTATCTTTATTTGCAATGAATATGGCGACCAACACTCTTGGTTTCTACTCTAGTTTTCCATCAGGCAGAGTAGAGTCATTTTATGGGCCAAGAATTAAAAAAATAACCAATATCCAACTACACAACGCGCACATGCTTAGTAGACAAGATTGGGGACGCTACGAGGCATCGCACAAAGGGGAAACCGACAATATAAAATACTGTATAACATATTGTATTTCAGTCGCGGCTCATTTTCGTTTCATTGACTTTCAAATGAGGTTTCCGAACGAGTTTCACTTCAATAAAAAGATAAGCTCATGTGTATGCAATTATTTGCCTTGATCCATGTATCTATGTAGAACGTAAATGGATGGGGCTGATGCTTTTTACGATGTAAGCTCTCATTAACAAAGAGTTTTAGGCAATTTTACGCTTTAGAGGCCAAAATATGTGCCACTGCTATGATGACTGTCATGCCTTTTACATCCCGAAGTGGGGCGTGAAACAGCATCTCACACGGAGTGAACTCAAGGTGTAAAGAATGGCCACCCATCTACAGACTAACCTGGCTAAGGAATTGTTTGACAAGATAGTAGACCGTGGCAGTACTACGTTCTCACAAAGAGTGAACTTAAAGCGACAGCATCCGCGCTGTCGTGTTTCGTTGGTGAGTGTGAGACCGGAGACCCATTGGTGCAGTGGTCACAGTTGTTGTAGTAAATATATAAGTTTTGCACTGCCACGATAACTGTCATGCCTTTTACGTCCCCAAACGAAGTGTGAAACAGCATCTTACTAGGCCACTATATTGTCTGTATTCGTTATAAGTATGGTAACCACAATACTTAGCAGAGTAGAAAGAGTTGTCATGTTATTAAAATGAAAATATGCGATAAATGGTTGTACAATTGGACAATAGAACTGCAAACTAGAAACTTCATGACAACCCGTCTGGTCAGCTTGGTATCTTAGGCCAAAACCTCATTTCTAAGGAGAGGTCTATGTCCAGTAGTCTACTGTTAATTAATTATACCCTTACCCTCTAAACTTCTCTATTTCATCCGAGAGCTGCATCTCAGTAATGTTGGCTCCTGCGTGAACTTGCTGTTCCACCCAATATAATGCACGCACCACAGCTGTGCCATCTTTAATATGTGCTATACGGAAACCCTGGAAAAACCACATACGTGAGATGTATGATCATCCTCCATAACGTTTAGTAGTCCACTACTGGACAAAGGTTTAGTCTAAATCAATAATCGAGTACCAAGTTTGCAGTACTGTTTCCGTTTTACTCGCTAAGTCCAGCGTAATATGTTTGGCCAAAATCTCAAGAATAGCTCATGTCCAGCAATGGACTAGTTAAGACTTTTGTTGATGATGAGGAACCAAAAATCCTGCTTCCATTACCTTCTGCGCATATTTGTATCAAATTGGAAACATACCCTCAATTCAACTTCGTTCTTGATGACTTTCATGAGAGCAACTGGAGTCACTGGTGCTATTAAGATGCGAGCTGGTCCTTGCTGTAACAAAAAGGGGTGAGATTAGCCAGTATGTGTTTATGTGACGAGTCTCTCGGTGTAGTGGCTAGCGATCCTGACTGCTGGGTCAGAAGTCGTGGCTTCAATTCGCACCCTGGACTAATCTTTGTGTGATGAACACGACCTTTCTGTGTGTGGATGTAATTTATCTATTATATAATATGTATGTATTTAGAAATATATAAGCATGCTTATCAGCAGTCTGGTTACCATAGCACAGGCTTAGTCTAGTTTGACATCAGACATGTGTGAGGATATTATTATTATTCTCTTAATTACATTTTTAAATACATAAAAAAGGAAAACAAAAAATATATTTAAAAATATAAAAAATAGTAGACCACCGACACCGGGTATAAGGGCTAAGACACCAGTGATTATGGCTCCAAAGACCGGAACCTCCTCACTATACGGGCCATGTCAAGGAGGACTGCCTTTTGCATCAGACCCTTTTTTTTAGCATGTAGAAACCCCCTTGGGTCGTCACCCCAGCGTGGTTTGCGGCGGGGTGGTGTGTCGGAATCGGACCGACTAAAACCACACGGTGTGCCACTCTGCGCCTGAGATAGGAGGGATCCCGGAACAGCTATTATTACGATATCAAGCCTGTATCAGACCCTTCATCCAACCTTCTAAGGTGAGTTTCTTAAGGTGTTAATCGAGGCTTTTGGCTATCAATTCGTCAAAAGATTATTATTGTTATTATTTAATAACACTGAAAAACAAAAATAACCTTAATGAAAGTTAAATTAATTTGAATGGGATATTTTGTATCTACAACTAGCCTGTTAATAATCTGCATTTTTAAAAAGTTTCAGTTACCCTCAGTTTTCTTGCCACTGCAATGCACTTTTTTTTAAGTAAATATGGTTGAAAATTGAATTTAGTCAAGAAGGGCAACTGACATTTGACTTATATTCAGGATTTCCGGGAATATTTAGCGTCAGGTACATCTCTTTTGAGTGTCCAACAGTAATTAGCCAATATGTTCGAACTCCACTTGCCTTAGTATCGTTTTTCCATGTTTTATATATCCTGATGGAATCGCTCACCGTGTTCATCGCTAACAGCTCCCAAATTTTGAGGAAAAAAATCCCAATGAGAGTGTAAGAAGTGTATCTTGAGCGATATATTGCATTCCATATTCTTGTAAGCTGATAAGAGGTTGTTGACCAACTTCTTATAGTTTTTGGCCTTGTGATTTCCAAGAAAATTACAAACAATATTTCGAAAACATGTCCATGCAGATTTTTTGATCGGATTAAGTTTTTGTTCTAATTCTTATCAGACAGTAGATCTCTAATTTGTGGTCCTACAAATATGCCCTCTTTTATTTTAGCATCGCTGATTTTTGGGCATTTCTGTTTCAAGTAACAAAAACCATCTCCATTTCTGTCCATAGCTTTGAGGCTGAGAGCAGATCATCACTGTGTGGGATAGGTCTTTAAGCAGATTGTAAATTCGGATAGTTCACGGTGTGTCTAGATTTGTGATTAACACCTTTGATGGAAGTTTGGCAGAAATAACAATCTGATACATGGTCTTTCTGTTCAGACCATATTATTGGAACTGCAAACGGCATATGACGAGATCCTTTAGCCCATGATGTTAATAAACTAACACACTGTGCACAACAAACACTAGGAGCCCAGGTTTTGTCCAAATTTCGCACCGGTAAGCCAAAATAATTAAAATAACAGTTTTTAACTAATGGTGTCAAATTACGACGTTGACTTTTAATAGTAAGTTGACCGCAAATGTAACAAAAGTTATCGGGATGGTTTACACACTCTCCGGGCACCTTATTACGATGTACAGAAACGACAATCACAAAGAAAACCGTTTTAATTTCAATAATTTAATATTAATTTATCGGAGACATACGTCGGTAAGCAAAATTTGCGTAATCAATTTAGTTTATGTTTAACGAAAACTGAGGGTGATTGAACAAAACTAAGTCTGAGGTTTATATGCGGGTAGGTTGTGTGTTTAAAAAACCGACTTGATTTTGTTTAACAAAAATACTGTTTACCAGTGTAATTTAGATACAGTTCACCATGTCTCTACATGAGCAAGGGCCGGCTCGACCGAGATAATACTGCGGTCCACCAAAAACTGCTGGTAAGCACTTCAATTGGTAATATGTTGTTAGGTTAAATATGACTCTTTTTAGAGTTCCGTAGTCAAACGGCAAAAAACGGAATGCTTATAGATTCGTCATGTCTGTCTGTCTTACTGTCCGTCTGTATGTTACAGCCACTTTTTTCGAAACTATAAGAATTATGCTATTAGAATTTGGCAAGTAGATGTATTCTATGAACTGCATTAAGATTTTCACAAAAATAGAAAAAAAAATCGGAATCGCCCATACTTAGAACTGAAACTGATTTTTTTCATCAAACCCATACGTGTGGAATATCTATGGATAGGTTTTCAAAAATGATGATGAGGTTTCTAATATCATTTTTTTTCTAAACTGAATAGTTTGAGCGAGAGGTACTTTCAAAGTGGTAAAAAGTTCTCCCCCTCTCACCCTGTAACTTTTAAAATAAGAGAATAATAAAACTAAAAAATATATATGATGTACATTACAATGTAAACTTCTACCGAAGATTAGATTAAACGAGATCTAGTAACTTTTTTTAATACGTCATAAATCGCTGCTACAGAACCCTTCATTGGCGAGTCCGACTCGCACTTGGCCACTTTTTTATAGTCTATTTTCTTATTAATTCTTATTATGTTATCGAAAAATTACTGATAGACTATGACCTTATGGTGAAAAGCAAAGGAAATATTCTCAATACCGGTTCTCCTTAAGATGCCGTATAAAAAATGCAGCATCCAAACCCACGGCGACCCTTTTTAATCAACAGTAAATTTGTACAATAATTATTTATGACTTTTATTACAGAATTCGCTAAAATAGTAATGTAAGTGCTTAAGAACACATACCTCAATAGCCAAATATACCGCGTGGCTTCCACTGGATGGTACCCATATTCGGCCCTGACTGCCGAGTTCCACCTGAAGGAGAAAATAACAAAAAACCTCGTGGTAAAATGGTAGATTGTGTTACATAGTGGCAGGACAGTTGGTCTAGCGACCCTGACTGTTGAATCAGATGTCGTAGGATGACCTCCACCCAGGACATATTGTGTGTAAAGCACGAAGATTTTTTTTTTTAAATATTTCGGACATTGGACATACAATGTCATCTAGTGTCAAACTAAGCAGAGCTTGTGCTATGATAACTAGACTGATTGATAGAATACTTATATACTATTTTTTTGTAAATACATACATATTATACATAGAAAGGTCTCCCCAAGGAGCACCAACCATCCCGGTTTTGGGTAATTCGTATCCATCCGCTGCCAGCCACCTTCTTCAAGTCATCGGTCACCTACACTACGTTGGGAGACCTTCGTTCAGCAGTGGACGGCGATAGGGTGATTTGATTATACATAGAAAACACTTACACTTCGAAACAAATATTTGCAAATCTTACAAACATTTGGTTTCGGGAATCGAACCCGAGACCTCAAGCACAGCAGTCGCATTCACTACCGCTGTGCCATCGAGGCAGTTTTATTCTGAAACTGGGTGGACTTAATACTCAGGGCATTATCTACATATCTAACATGTAAGTGTTCAGAAATATTTTAATAAAGTTTCAACACTCAATACTTTATTTCACACCATATCGTTACAGAGACTTTTCATTACGTTTTCCCAGTACATATGGAACCCGTCGCGCACGGCAAAGTAGGAGAGGGGATGAAGTGATTGGGTCAATCTTAAGCTATTTCGATAAGTATTTGGGGTGCTGGGCTAGAAAACCTCCACGTGGTGCACCCTGGTAACGTTGGCGACGGCACTGTTTCTTCCTGTGCCATTTGGAAGAGGACATCACGCCAACGGCTAATATTCTAGCACGAAGAAGAGGACACCATTTTCTTCGGTCATTCGGTTGAGGCTTGGTCCAACAGAGCGGGCATTTTTGTCGGTTCCTCTGTTGGCTCTTCGCTCTTCGGAGCAATGCGGAGAAAAATCTTTCTCGGTCGGAGTTCCTCCGCTTTCAGCGGTGGAAAAGAAGGACGGGCTCGGTGTGTACTTACACTGCCACCGAGCAGGCATCAGGAGACGTCGTCTCCCTGCCACCGTCGGCATATCGTAGTCCCGAAAGTAGTGTTGTGGTTATGTCTCGCGACTTCTATCGGGGACGAGGGTCTTGGCTTAACCGCCCGGACTGCGAGGAAGAAAACCTCTATAAAAAATTACCCCGAATCCCGTGTTCTGGTGCGTGGCCAGGGGATGCATGGCTGATGGGCAGTTCAGTCGTAAGCGCACTCCCAGCCGAGGCACCTGCGGACCCCTCGGTTGGGCATAAATATACGCTTGCCCGGGTATTGGGGATCTCTGCCCGGGTCGACCTCTGTTCTCCCCATCTCGTGGGTTCAAAAATGGAATCAAACTTAAATAAAACAAAAAACACCAATATTGTTAAAGAAAGAAAGGAGATTAATAATAGGAGGGATATAAATGCAAAAGCAGAGGATTTCTCTTCCAACGAAGAGGAAACACTAGTTGGGATGCCTATCTCGGTGGGGCTCCCAGAAGTCATTATGGCTGCTGGGAGCCGTAGAACATCGGAACGATTACGTTCCAGATCCGCCGCGGACGGTAACTCCAGTGCGAGGGAGGACGCACTGGAACTTATGGAAACTGAGCGATGCGACAGCCGAAAACGCGGACGCTCCAGGGACGAGGGGAGCGAAACATCCCAGGAGATGTTGCCTCCTAAGGTTCCAAGCAGTCGCAGAGGGAGGCCACGAACCCCGGTCTCGGCCACGTCAGGCTCCGTCTTCTGCAAGGCGGAAGCCTATAGACGAGTCAGGGCAGACGGCGAAACGCTGGCGGAAGAGGAGATTGCAGATCTCCTGCTGAAAATTAAGGAGCCGATGGTGGGGGATTCAGTTCCCCAAACACCATCATCCATGCAGGAGAGAGCTAACGCGGCGGTGGCCATTATTCACAAAGTGGCCACCAAATCGAGTAACCTTAAGGGCTCTTTTGTGAAAGCCCTTAAGGACTCCTCTTCCGCTATTGTGGGGGTCGTGGATACCCTCATCGGCGACGTGGCTCGTCTCCAGGCGGCCAACGATCGCCTGACGGGGCAAGTGGCTGAGCTCAGCGCTCAGTTCGCCCAATTCCGGGCGCATCGTCCGGCTGTAGATCCGGTCCCGTCCCCGTCTCAGCCTACTTCCTCTTCCAACCTCGGTGTTATTCCTGACGCCCTTCTGCGCCAAATTACGGATGTGGTATGGCGCATGATGGACGGACGTCTGGCTGGCCTGGAGGCGAGACTGCCACCGGCCCCCGTTGTCCGGCCGCCACTTGCGGCGCATAAGCCGAAGGCCGCATTGGCACCGTCAGCGCTGCCCGTTGTGGGCGGTCGCGTGACCTATGCCGCGGCGGCGTCGGTGTCTGCTGCTGCCACAACAACTCCGGGGGCACGACGGGCAGTGAAGATAGCGACCAAGACGCCTGCACCAAGGTTGGGGCCAAAAACAGCGGCAAAGGCTGGAGCGGAGTTCCCTCCGCTCCCCACTCCAATCGCTGTACCTGGCACCTCCACATGTGCTCCCTCAACATCTGTCCCTTCCACCGATGGTTGGCGGGTAGTCGGGGGGGCTAAGAAGTCCCGAAAGCGGGGTAAGAAGGCTGCACAAACAGCAGCCTCTACCCCGCAGGCACCATCGGCTGCGGTGGCTACCGCAAAAAAGCCGCGCAAACTGCGGGTGCCTAAAAGCGCGGCTGTGGTGGTCACCGTAACACCGGAGGCAGCTAGTGGCGGACTGTCCTATGCGGCCTTATTTAAAAAGGCCCGGGATAGTTTCGCCACTGAGTTCGGGACTGAAGGGGTCAGGTTGCGCCTTGCCCAAACGGGAGCTCAAGTCCTGGAGTTCCCCGGGGCTGAAGGCGCAAAGACGGCGGACAGGTTCGCCGAGAAACTGAGGGGAATCTTTGCAGCCACGGATGGTGTAAAGATCGCCAGGCCTACCAAGTGCGCAGAGTTGCGCATTTCGGGCCTGGATGACTCTGTGACGGCCGAAGATGTCCGCGTTGCAATTAGCGAGAAGACGGGCTGCAACGCGGACAGCATCAGGGTCGGCACCATCCGCCCCGGTCTGGGAGGACTTGGCGCTGTGTGGATCAGCTGTCCCGTGGCGTCGGCCAAAATTTTGGGCGATGCTGGCAAGATCCTCATTGGTTTCGTGAACGCTAGGATTACAGTCCTGGCGCCGAGGCCAATGAGGTGTTTTAAGTGTCTGTCATCGGGACACAGACGCGCCAAGTGTGTAAGCTGTTTTGGCTGCAGCGGACTATGCTTCCGCTGTGGTCGACCGGGGCACAAGGCGGCCGAATGCTCTGCCGCCCCTCACTGCCCGGTATGTGCGGCGGGTAACAAGCCCGCCAATCACCAGATTGGGCAGGGAGGCTGCAAACCCAGCATTGCCCGCAATTCTCGGCAAGTGTCAGGGGCTAGCCAGTCGACCCAGGCTGCTTCTGACATCGTTCGTGCGTCGATATCGTCGCCCATGGAGGAGGTTGTAGAGACGGTCAAGTAATGGACCAAGTCTCCAACCTCCTTGTCCAGACGAACTTGAACCACTGTGCTGCAGCGCAGGACCTTTTCCTGCAAACCATGGCACAGTGGTCGATCGGTGTTGCCGTAGCCGCGGAGCCCTATTACGTTCCTCCCCGCCCAAATTGGTTGGGTGATCGGGACGGCTCCGTGGCAGTCGTTGCCTCCACGGCGGCTCATTCCCCACCCTTGTCGCTAAAAGACAAGGGCACTGGATATGTTGCTGCTGAGTGGGGGGGGATCACCATATATGGTGTATACTTCTCCCCCAACCGGAGTGTGAGCGACTTCGAGGTTTTCCTTAACAACTTGGAAACCTCGATACGGCGACTAACGTCTGGGCACGTTCTGGTGCTGGGGGACTTCAACGCAAAATCCATCGCGTGGGGTTCCCCCAGGACGGACGCTAGGGGCGAGGCCGTAGAGGAGTGGGCGGCCTCGGTGGGCCTCTGTTTATTAAACAGAGGCTCCACCAACACGTGCGTGCGACAGCAGGGGGGGTCAATAGTGGACCTTTCCTTCGCTACCCCTGCCCTCGCCGCACGAGTAAGGAACTGGCGCGTCTTGGAAGAGGTTGAGACGCTCTCGGATCACCTGTACATCCGATTCGAGCTCTCCCGGACCCAGGACCCCAGTAGGGGTCACGCGGCGCGGCGTTCTTCTCGTTTTCCGCGGTGGGCTATAGCCAAACTAAATAGGGACCTACTAGAGGAGGCGGCCGTCATCTATTCTTGGCTGTCTCCACAGGCCCCGGCCGAGGAGGTTGACATGGGGGCTGGTCGCTTCCGCAATGCGATTACGCAGATCTGCGATGCGGCCATGCCCCGCATCCGAGGTTGTCGGCCTCCACGGAGGGGGGTTTACTGGTGGTCCCAGGAGTTGGCGGACCTCCGTGCGGCCTGTACACGTGCCCGGAGGTCCTACACCCGTAGTCGGCGGCGACACCGCGAAGAAGGCGAGGGGGACCAGCTTCACGAGGTACGCGTACCTCGCGTACCACCAGCTTCACGTACCGAGAGGCGCGGAAAACTCTGAAGCTGGCCATTAGCCGCGCCAAAGAAGTGAAGAGGAAGGAGATGCTGGAGAGTCTCGATCGTGACCCCTGGGGTCGCCCTTATCGTGCGGCGCGACAAAAGCTCCGCATGTCGGGCCCCCCCCTTACAGAGACCCTCCAGCCCAGCTTCCTGCAGGAAGTGGTCGAGGGGCTTTTCCCGCAGCGGGTGGAACACACACCCCCGTCGATGGCCTCCTTGGTCAGAGACGACGGGGGATGGAATGAGGATAATGTTCCGCCCGTCAGAGAATCGGAGATAGGGGCGGTCGTTCTACGGATCCGCTCTAAGAAGACCGCCCCTGGGCCAGATGGGATACCTGCCCGAGTGTTGGCGCGAACCCTCGACCACATGTCGAATCGCCTTGGGGAAGTCCTAAACGCCAGCTTGGCGTCCGGGCGCTTTCCTGAGGGCTGGAAAAGCGGGAAGCTGGTCCTACTACGTAAGCCGGGACGGTCGACCGATTCGGTCGCGGCCTATAGGCCCATCGTGTTGCTGGACGAGGCGGGTAAATTGTTTGAGAGGATACTCTCTGCCCGCATCGTCCGGCACCTCTGTGAAGTGGGCCCCGATCTGTCGGACGCCCAATACGGGTTTCGAACCGGACGTTCGACAGTCGATGCTGTGTTGCGCCTGAGGGCCGTGACTGAAGAGGCGGTGAGCTGTGGCGGCGTGCTGTTGGCGGTATCGTTGGACATCGCCAACGCATTTAATAGTCTGCCATTTAGCTGCATCAGGGAAGCACTCCATTACCACGGGGTGCCCGAGTACCTGAGGCGGCTTGTGGCAGACTATCTACAGGAGCGTACCGTCATGTACGAGGACCGAGACGGTGTTCTGAGGCGGCGGCTCATGTCGTGCGGTGTTCCACAGGGGTCTGTCCTCGGACCACTCCTGTGGAATATGGGATATGACTGGGCCCTTCGAGGTCGTCTTCCCCCCGGGCTGGGCGTAATTTGTTACGCAGATGACACATTGGTCACGGCTCGGGGAATGAACTTTGCAGAGGCGGCGCGCCTGGCCACCACGGGTGTCTCTCTGGTGGTCGGGCGTATTGAGGCGCTGGGTTTGCGGGTGGCCCTGGACAAGACGGAGGCCCTTTTGTTCCATGGGCCTCGTCGTGGTCCACCCTCCGGCGCCTCCATCGTAGTCAATGCGGTCCTCGTACCGGTTCAGGCCTAGATGAAGCATCTGGGCCTGATCCTTGACGGCAGGTGGCTCTTCGACGAGCACTTCCGACAGCTTACTCCAAAGCTGGTCGGCGCTGCTTCTGCCCTTGGGCGACTTTTGCCCAATTTGGGTGGAGCCAGCGTCGCGACGAGACGGCTATACACGGGGGTTGTCCGGTCAATGGCGCTGTATGGTGCACCAGTGTGGGCGGCGGCTCTGACCGCCCAGAATAGGACTCGCCTCTGGCGTCCTCAGAGGATATTGGCGGTTAGAGCCATACGCGGTTACCGCACTATATCGACGGAGGCGGCGTGCGCCTTAGCCGGAACTCCCCCGTGGGATTTGGAGGCGGAAGTGCTCGCCGAAGTTTATCGGCGAACGGCAGACTTCCGGGTGAGTAGCGGCATCCGGCCCCCGCCCGAAGAGATACGCGAGTGGCGAGAGGCCGCTCGTCAAGCCACGATGGCTCGTTGGTCGTCCCGGCTGGAGGCTCCACGTGCTGGCTTTGCCACCGTGGAGGCTCTCCAGCCGGTCATCGCCGAGTGGGCGGGGCGACAGCACGGGACCCTTTCCTTCCGACTGACGCAGATCCTTTCCGGGCACGGTTGCTTCGGGAAGTATCTGCACTCGGTCGCCAGGAGGGAATTGAGTCCCGCCTGTCACCACTGCGACTGCAGTGAGGACTCGGCTCAGCACACGCTGGCGGTTTGTTCCGCCTGGGCGGCGCAGCGTGGGGTCCTCACTGCAGTTATTGAAGGAGATCTCTCGCTACCGGCCGTCATACGCTCCATGGTCGGTAGCGACAGTTGTTTTACCGCGGTCGCAACCTTCTGCGAAGACGTAATTTCGCGGAAGGAGACGGCGGAGAGGGCCCGGGAGGACGACCTCCACTCGGACCCAATCCGCCGCCGGCGAACCGGGCGGCGGAGGCGCGCGTACCAGCGCCTCATGCCGCCTTGAGTGTGGCCGCGGGTGGACGGGACGGGTTTTCCCCTCCATCCGCTATAGTGGCCAACCGCGAGGAGGTGACGTCCGCGTGTGCCGTACGTCGCCTAAATGGAGAGGTTATCCGCAGAAGGTGCCCGCGCTAGCGGGCAGGCGCCAGGAGGGATCTGGATGTCGTAATAACAGCTGTTCCCGGATCCCTCCTATGTCAGGCGCAGAGTGGCACACCGTGTGGTTTTAGTCGGTCCGATTCCGACACACCACCCCGCCGTAAACCCCGGTGGGGTGACGGCCCGAGGGGGTTTCCACACGTTAAAAAAAAAAAAAAAAAGTTCGATAAGTATTTCTGGATGTTGTAATAGCAGCTGTTCCCGGATCCCTCCTATGTCAGGCGCAGAGTGGCACACCGTGTGGTTTTAGTCGGTCCGATTCTGACACACCACCCCGCCGTAAACCCCGGTGGCGTGATGGTCCGAGGGGGTTTCCACACGATAAAAAAAAATAAAAAGTTCAACAAGTATTTATAATTATTATTTTGTTTTTTTTTATAAAAGCCTACCAAAGTGACTCTACTCTGCCTGATGGAAAGCATGAATAGAATCCAAGAGTGGTGGTCGACATACTCACAGCGAATGAAGACAATGCAGTATGGTGACCCACGCTATGGCGGCCTAAGCCAATTATACATATGTACATTAACACTCTATTTATATATAATTAATTTCCGGATTATTTTAAGTCCCGCCGAGAGTCAAGGTCAGAAATCCACCGGACTAGTGGGTCGTATTACTGCTACAACTGGGACTAGTGAGCTGGTCATATTAACCGCAGAGTCCCAGGTTCATTGATGCAGGGGTGACAGTTATCGTGGTAACTGTGTGAGCCTTACACTGTCACGATGACTGTCATGCCATGTCAAAATTACTATCTAAATATAATCCGAATACACGATTCACCAAAAAAAATACCGAGCAAAGATCGGTTTTCAGGTGTGTGTGTGTGTGTATTTGTGTCGTATGTATTGTCAATGTTTATGTATGTACAAGTTTACTAATGTAGTGTATACTTTCATTGATAATGTAACTTCTGTGCACCTCCCTTACAATATTGCCACACCACCCTAAGGTTGACTGGAAGAAAATACCTTGGGCATTAAGTCCGCTGATGCATAAACTGTATAAAATTGAAATAAAAATCAACGGAGTTGGTGAAAAATAGGTCCTATGTCGCCGAGAATTTAAAAAATATGACACCTAAATTTAGTAACGCAGTTCAGCAACTGTAAATAAGATAAAGTTATAAGGCAAACCAAGAAATTCTTACCGAGAATCTACTCAGATAGTCGAAGATCTCTTCATAAGGTCTGCACTGTACGACCACATTCTCTGAAGACAGATGCGCCACTATGTTTGCTGGTAAAACACCGTTGTCCCAGAATAAAATGAGGTTATTTGTAGCGACCTGAAATGAAGCCAATATTAGGTAGTAATAATAGTAATATATTTTTATCAACAGCCTCCTACAGTCCACTGCTGGACATAGGCCTTTCCTTAGCAAGGAGGTTTTGGCCTACTATACCACGCTGTTTGTTTCGAGTTTTGAGTTCTTGAATAGTTTGTTCCCTGAATCACCTCATACGACACCCACGGGATGAATAGGGGTGGTAACACTACATATTCTTAATCCATCACCACCCGGACGATAATATATTTGATTTGTTTTAAACAAGACATATAAAGGTGTTGAAAGCTCCTGGATGCGGGCGGCACGAGACCGGTTGTTGTGGAGAACCTTGGAGGCCTATGTCCAGCAGTGGACGTCTTTTGGCTGAGATGATGATGATGATGATATACAAGTGTTACAATTAAAATATTAGTGAAATACATGAATACGTAGAAACTAATATCAACTAATTAATAGACGTGACTGACGGACAGCGTAATGGCGTAATTAATTTCTGCAAACACTTGATGTCATGATAATATTTATACAATCCCCACGATACAGAATATATTCCTACTGGGGAAGAAAAAACCCTAACACTTCTGATCGTTGTAAATGAAAGGGTTTGTAATGTCCAACCAAAGACCACGTGATCACTGAGTCTTTAAAGTTGTGGAGGGAAGGGGTGTCATGTCCCTCCAAAACAAAGGGAGGTTCCTCCGACCAGGCGACTGCTAATCGCCGCGAAAATTTCTATATCGTGATTCACGATTGGTAGTTGCTCCATAGTTTGTTGTATCTTTGCGTAGATGGCGCTGTAGTATGTCTTTTTGTTTGCGTTGTATGTGGAAGTTATCACAAAATACTTGTAATAACGAGAAATACTTACATCGGCTCTAATGATGAGGTATGAAAAGAACACTGGATTGAATGGAATGTCACTACCACGTAGGTTCAGTGTGTCTGTAAAGAGAAATACATAAATATTTTCTTTCACCCTAATTCTTTGATTTAGAGCCACGATGATTTCAGCAAGAGCAGTACTACCCTCTCACAGGAGATCAACCTAAAGCGACAGCATCCGTGCTGTCGTGTTTCGTTGGTGAGTGCGAGACTGAAGGCTCATTGATGCAGGGGAGACAGTTGTCGTGGCAAGTGTGTGCAATAGAATGCCATGATGACTGTCATGCCTTTTACGTCGCCAAGCGAGGCGTGAAAAAGTATCTTACTAGGCCGCCATAGTGTGGGCCACCATACTGCATTGTCTGACTGATCAGGCAAAGTAGAGTCATCGGTCATTGGGAGGTCCTTAAAAAAAATTCGTGTGTATATCTGTAGTCTATAATCCACAGTATGTGCTCTACTTAGTTTGGGACAAGATGGTCTTGTGTGAATATGGTAGAATATTATATTTTAATTTTTTTCTTTCTTTTGTTTAAATACTCACATGCAATATCATCAAGAGCCGTCAGTATCAATGCAGATGCCGCAGCGTTATTTATTTGCTGAATCACTTGTCTGATTTTGTCAGCAGAAGCTCGACCTGTAACATACATATAAACTCTAGCTGGAGCTACTTGTCATACATCCAATGAGTCCCTGCCGGTGGTCAAAGACGTGTTTCCGGAAAAGTTGATTTCCATACGAGGCGATATTCCATGACCTCACAGAGGTCCAGATCCATCCCCAGCAGACTTCTTTTTATGGGATTATTTTAAGAATCATGCCTACATCAATAACCGAAATACACTACGTCAACTGAAAGAAAAAAGTGATCTTGTAGTCTCTTTGCCGAAGAGTATTTGAAAATTTCGGTGCTCGCTTAGAAGAGTGCAAACGTCGAAACGGTGGCCATTTAGACGATGTAATTTTTAAAAAATAAATTCCAACTAATTAAATTTCTTGTAAATAAACAGTTTTTATAATATATCAAATGATTTTTTTTACACGATTTTTTCAAATTTTAATGAATTCTCGGCCCACTCTATATCATGTATTAGAGACAAGATATGTTTTCCATTATTATAATTAAACAGAAGATATTAGTAGTACCCGTCGCTAAGTGAGATATATTCAACCATAACATGTTGCGTTACCTGTATACTCTGTGGTTAGAGCTATCAGCGTGTTGTTGGTTCTGGCTGGTGGTCCATCGTTGATGCTGCGTCTCGCTGCATCTACCAGGTTGTCGTATCTGGCTATGAGCGTCACATTTACCGCGTTCAATGGGCCCTGTTAAACAAAAGATGATAGAGTTTGCTTCTGAAGTCCCAGGACCGGGACTCACAGACACGTAACCCTGGTCTCTCTGAGGTAACTAATCTCAGGAAGTACAGGTCTGATTTGAAAAATTCTTAAAATTTAGTTAGTATACTGAGTGGGCTGAGTATCAGTAAAAAATGTTTAAGAAACGGGAGAAAATTTTTCCTTTTGAGAGCTTCCATCGCATGCGTTGCGTAAACAGTTAAAATTACGCAAAGATAATGTACGAAAGAATTGTTCTGCTTTAAAAGTTCTAAAAAAAGTGCTGTAAGTGGAAGTCGCCACAACCACTTTTTTTAACACGCTTTTTTTTTATTTTTTATTTTTATTATTAGCTTGGGTTGTATCTATGTATGTATGTAACGGAATCTTTGAGCTTAATTTTCACCGGTTTCTAAAACTCTGATCAACTTGAAACTTTGTACACGTCTCAAAGACCGATGACAATGCGATAATTTGATAATAGATTTATGAGTTTGTCACAGACTAAAAAATGAAAAATATAATAAATAACAGTTTAAAAAAACTAAAAAAACACGCTTTTATTGCTAATCGAACTGAAAACTAGAAAATAATCTTTAATGACAAAGAGTCTAATATTACAGTAGTAGAAGATCGAACAACCAATCATGGTGAATCACCTCAAAGTAAAACTATAAAAATCTAGTAAGGCTAGGAATTATAACTTACTTCTAAAGCAGTCCACGCAGACCTCGTATAAGTGGTGGGGTCTACAGCCACCACGGAATCCGCGGGCATATTCTGCACCAACCAATTATTGATAGAAACATCGGTTCCTGTGAAACAATTAATTACATTCAAACATTTAGTTATACTAAGGCTGTTTTGGCTGCTAAGTGAGGGGGAGCAGCGAGTGTATTTGTGTTAACGCACACACTTGTGCATAGTTTGCTGGTCTTCGTTAAGACTGGTCGCCATGGCCGAAATCAGCTAAGAATATATCATTTTATAAATTAATCGTGGAGAGAATTCATTATATATATTTTAAGCAAACACAACAGACAAGAATGCGTAATTTGTAATAAATAAAGTAAGAAGAAGTTAAGAAGGAATTTAGAAGAAAGAGAAAAACATATAATACTTTTAGGAAACAAAACTCTATAGAATCCATAGCTCAAGTTATACTGGCCTCCAGATTGATTAAAGACTTGCGATTATCTAAAATCAGAGAGTGTGAGTGAGTTAATTTCACACCTTCTCGCGATTGGCCAGCACTGAACCCTTCACCAATTAGAACACCCAACACGCTCACTGTCGAGCGCGAGGTGACGTGAAATAATCACACCAAGTCCTCTGGTAGAAGCCACGAGTTCACGATTTACTATTTTTTTTTGCAAAAGACATCGCCCGCATTAGGAATAAATCCTGCATCGCGGGAGACCTTACAAACATACAAGAAACAGACACAAAGAACACCCAGACTCAGAACAACAATTTGTGGATCACACAAAGTGTTGTCCTATGCGGAGTTTGAACCTACAACACTCAGCGCAGTAGAGAGCGGCGTGGCGACCGCTTAAACCACTAGGTCAACGATATTTGAAAACAGAAAGTAAATAATTCAACTGTACCTTGTCTCATCAGCGTCCACAAGTTCCCATCGACTTCTAATTCGAACTGGGTCCAGTATCTGGCATCAGTCCACACCAGCGCTCTGGACGAAGTCACTAATGCAGTGCCCGAGGAGCCGCGGAGTCCTGACAACCATTCCCTTCGAGCATCAGCCGCAGCTATGTACGCCGACTGAAATTGTTATAGGTATTAATTACTATTCGGATTCATTAACAGCCTTTTAGAGTCCACTGTTGGACATAGGCCTCTCCTTAGCAAGGAGGTTTTGGTCTACTATACAGCGCTGGCCAGACGGGGTGGAATAAAGTTTGTTTCAAGTTTTCCTTCTCTTTGTAATGATATTTTCATGAATAGTTTGTTCCCTTAGTCGCCTCTTACTATACCCGCGGGATGAATGGGGCTGGTAACACTATGTATTCTTAATCCGTCGCCACACGGATAAACTATTCGGATATGTTTTCTTATTAAGGGTGTCGCCAGAATTATTTTCCGGGGGATGCATCTACACCCTTATATACTATTAACTAATATAAAATTATACTAGATCTTTGTTTATAAAATCGACTTTTTTTCTGAAATGAGTTAAAAATATGTGTTTTCTGTGTACTTTCTTATCTGCCAGGGTGTAAGTGCACCCCCATTGCGCCAATGTCTCTTGTGCTTGTAATCTCCGTGTGATTATTGATTACTAAAACAAACCCTATATCAACTTGGCACCGTGGTATAGTGCACCTAAGCCTTGTTTCTTACAAGAAGCCTATGTCTGGCAGTAGACTGTTAGAGACTGTTGATGATCATTATATTCTAGTACTCACATTGTGGGCGTCACCCGTAGGGACGATATAAGCGTCTACTCCCGTCTGAGCCATTACGGCACGCATCGCAGTTAAGCGCTGCTCGCTAACTTGCCTCGTCAACTTGCTTGAAAATTCATAATTGGCTGCAATATTTAACTAAAGTAAGACTTTGTACAACCATTTCTTCGGTTTATTTTAACCGAATCTCTCATTTTTTTACAAGAAGGTTATGTATAAAGATATATTTCTCTCAATACCACTTCGCTTGAATACTCATATCCTGTCACTATTGAAGTTAAATTTCTTTTGGCGCGATAGGGAAAAATGATGAGAGTGAATTTTTACGATGCGCGCGTACACCGACAGGAAAAAGCAACAGTCTGAAATTATGTAGTTACTACCGACAGAAAAAGCAACAGTGTAAAGTTAGTTGCCAACATTTTTTTTATTATTTATTATTTACGTGCGTACATGAGTACACACATTCTGTTTTTTACTACTATTTATGTGCTTAAGAGTGTGATGAAGACTTTAAAATTGTATTATAATATAAGTATTTATACTTACGTCTTCTGGGTATAAGGGTACTAGATTTCTTACAATTTTAATACCCTATTAAAATCACCTAGTAGTAGTGTCTTTATAAATAGATAGGTACAGGCTGTTGCTTTTTTCTGTCGGTAGCAACTAACTTCAGACTGTTGCTTTTTTCTGTCAGTAGCAACTAACTTCAGACTGTTGCTTTTTTCTGTCGGCAGCATCTAACTTCAGACTGTTGTTTTTTTCTGTCGGTGTGCGCGTGCATTGTAAAAATTCACTCTCGTCATTTTTTCCCAATCGCGCCAAAAGAAGTATAACTCAAAAACTACGAAGTTTTCTTGCGGGGGTTAAACATTGGCTAATGATTTATTTATTTGTTTATTTATGTTTTAAGGTACATCCTAAACAACAATATTCATATAGAGAACCAGTTTACATTTGAAGCTGAAAATACCTTATACGTATATCAATTATAGACGTACACAATATTTTTTTGCACAGAATATTTGAAAAAGTAAAAATACAAATTGAGCGTAAATACTCATACTCAATGCAAAACCAACAAACTATATATAAAACAAAACAAACACAATGAAACTTCACAAGAGAAAATTAGATTTAGCACTGGATTATCTTTCGTTTAAAAACCTTAAATGACTCATGAAAAATAATAAATAAATAAATATTTAAGACACTTGACACACAACGTCATCTAGTTTCAAACTAAGCACAACTTGTGCTATGATAACTAGACTGACTGATAGATAATTATATTTCTTTTTTGTAAATACATACATATAATATATAGATGACACCCAAACTTGTAAACAAACATTTACAGATCATACAAACATTTGGTCCAACCCGGGCATCAAACGTGAGACCTCAAGCACAGCAGTCACATTCAGCATCGTTCCGTCACCGAGGCATGTAATGTATGGGTATAATGATGAAATGTCTAGATCATCTAATCTGATCTAAATGATAAGTAGCAATTGGTTTTTTAATGTGTTTAGCCATCTTGCCTCGTTTTACAAGCCATCACAACGGTATAACCATGTCGTACCCACCCAATCATGAACCTACTTATATTTTACAGTACTCTACTAACTAAAGTAACCTGTAGAAACAGGGTGAGCAAGATGCGTAAATTAAAAACAAGCAAACCAGAAGAAATATATTTGCCTTCTATATTTATTACATGTGGCGACTTCTACATGCAAACAAAATACATACTACAGCGCCCTCTAACGAATAAACATCGAACTACGAAGCAACTACTAATCCTGAATCGCGATATAGAAATTTTCACTACCGTTCACAATATTTTCACAACATATACACAACATCCCAATATTAACCGTTAGGCTGTGTCCCGCCAAGCACGATTGGAAGATTCCTTCACATTACAAAAGTAACTCACTGAAAGTAGATCCTTCTGGTTCAGCCGATTTGTAATAGGAGTTTATAGGAATATGGCCCGCAGCCATATTTGTTCCTAATCTGTAAGGGAATAGCCATTAATTAGTAATTCGTGGAGTCTTCGTCTTCTCCGTGTGATGACGACTAAGACAACAAAATATACAAGACAATATCACTGCAATGAGAAGGAAAACTTGAAACTCTATACCAACCCATCTGGCCAGCGCGGTATAGTAGACCAAAACCTCCTTGTTAAGGAGAAGCCAGTCTAGCATTGGCCTGTCAAAGGCTGTTGATGATGAATACGATCTATTTTCAGTCACTTAAGTTCGTAGTTTTACCTATTACGGTAACAGTTTGAAGAGTTACACGAAAATTAACATCCGAATGATATTTACTGAATTAGATTCTTGGCCAGGGAAAAGCTACTTAAAAATGCAGGTAACAATTTTGAGCACATCGCCAACTCCTCAAAACACAACACCGTTCTTGTTGCCGAGCAATTAGTCTTATTTCCAGTTGAAATTCTGTATGCAATAATTGTCAGTCGATACCATGTCACTGTGACATGCAAATACATTATTGTCCTTCGGGTACACATCATTTACACACGGCTTAAAGTAAGCGGCATTCGTGCTCCGTGACCATGCACCTTTGAGAACAGAAGACCGTTCTCAAGAGTGCATGGAGTGAGTGATCAATCTCTGCTAAGGACTTGTGGGTCAATTTTTACAACTGATGAAAAAGACGACTCAAGTTATAGACAATATCGAAGTTCTATAGAAAGACGACTGTTGAATGTTTTAGGGTGTCAACTACCCGTAACTATTGCCACATAATATGTTCGTTAGGCAACCGAGACATTGAGACCTCATGTGATGCAAAATTTACGTTGTTGTTTTTTGAAAAGACTACGCCTGCATTAGGAACATATCCTGAGTCGCCAGGACTTTACAAACATACATGAAACGGACACAAAGAACACTCAGACTCTAAACAACAACGTGTAATGTGGGCTTCGAACCCATAATACTAGGTGCAACAGAGCGGCGTGACTTAAACCCTGACACCATCCATGCAGTCAAAGATCCCTTGTAAATATGTAATATTTGGTTTTAAACTTACATGAAACATATTAAAAAGGTCCAAGTAAATATCGGCATCGTTGTCAAATGACTAAATATTGTTGTACTAAGATATCTTGCATTATTTTATTAGTAGCAATTGCGTGATTATGGATTTAGATATTAAACGTATCTACGTGACAATAATTTCTATGTGTATAGATCAATTGTTGAATGATAATTGTTATGTCTGTATGTGTGTAAATAAAGGTAAATTATTATCACATCATAAGCTTTTCCTTACAAAGGAGGTTTTGGCCTGCTGTACACCCGGATAAGATGCGTTGGTATAGACTTTGAGTTCAGCTGAAGGAAGTTTACTGGTTCCAGGAGTTGGCGGACCTCTGCGCGGTTACTCGTACCTAGTGGTACTATACCTGTAGTCGGCAGCGCCACCGCAGAGACGATGAAGTCCAGCTTCATGTGAAGTACCGAGAGGCGCAGGTACAAGCCGCGCGAAGGTCAGGGAATCGGAGGTAGAGGCAGTAGTTTCGGATCCCTCCAAGAACACCGACCCTGGGCCGGACAGGGGACCTAGCTAAGTGTTGGTCCGAGCGCTCGGCCACATGCCAGATCGCCTCAAAGAGGTGATGGGCACTAACTTGGACGCTTGAGAGCTCTGAGTGTTAAAAGAGCGTGACGCTGGTCCAGTCAAAGAAGCCGTGATAGTCTGCCGTTTCGGTACCGGTCTATTACTACAACTTAGTATAAACTCAACTGCAGCTCCAGTTATAGCCGACAAATATCTAAATCTTTATTAACACACACTTGTCTCCATCTTCAAAGATATCAGAGAGAAATCCTACCCGTGTGTTGGGGACTCTTTGAGTGAACCAAAACCACGGCACCCGCATCATTGTGTAATAAATACTGTGTGTTAAACAAATCACGTTATGCATGGCGCTCTCTGTACGAACGCTTGGCTGAGGCGCGTGTACCTGCGGTGCTATGTATGCAAAGTGGGACGCTATGGTCTTGGGGAGATCAAAACTTTTGTAGCGAGAATTGTTGTGCATACTTGATACGAAAATAATGTTATCTACTTTATGTAAATATGCTGTAAAGAGATCATTTTTCAATTGAACTCAAAAAAGAGGACGTTCCATTTCTCTTCTGTCCTTATCTGCGGGCGCTCCAGGAGTGCAACCTGTTGTTTTTCATACAAATTAATCGTTTAACGCAAATTTGACTCGGCTATAATATTACTCAGGTTATAGAGAAGTGAATGTTATCTTATTATGATCTCAATTATCGGTGCGAGGTGATATAGATAATAAAATTGGTTTATTGTAATTATAAATACGATAGTATAAATACTTATAATACTACTAAATAATTTACATTGAGTAATTATTTAGAGCCTACCAAAGTGACTACTCTGCCTGATAGAAAGCATGATTAGAATTCAAGAATTGTGGTCACTGTGTTCGTTGCGAATGCAGACAATGCAAGGGTCAAGAGGCAGTCGCCTCTTAATTCTTTTAGTAATTGAGAGCTTGATAAAGTGACTCTACTCTGCACGATGGAAAGCATGAATGGAGTGCAAGAGTGGTGTGTTCACCATGCTCATTGCGAATACAGACGACGCGGTAAAGTGACCAGCACCATGGCGGCCTAGTGAGATGCTTTTTCACGCCGCGCTTAAAGAGTTAAAGAAACAAATCTACAGAGCTAAAGAATTATTAATATTGCGTAAATAAGTGACACGTTTCTTTATATTAACATATAATTTTACTTGAAAATAAAAAGATGGTGGATTGCGCACTCGCCTTTTTGTACTCTCGCGTTAATCGACCACCGTGAAGAGTTGCAAAGTACAGCTTGTATTAAATAAAGTATACTGGCTTTTGCCAGCAGCTTCTTTCATGTTAAAAAGTTATTTTCATCTTTTGGAAATAAGTAAAATTTATCTTGCCAAAGACATCATCGTCGTCTTCAGCTTTTAATAGTCCACTGTTGGACATAGCCTCTCTTTAATTACATTTTAGCTACGGTGCTCTTAAGTTGAGGACAATCATCATCAACAATCAACAATAGCCATAGCTGAACATAGGCCTCTGCTTAGAAAAGTAATATTCTGTCACGACGGATTGGTATAGGGTTTGTGCCCGCGGTAGTGGGTAGGCGCTAGGAGGGATCTGGATGTCGCAATAGCAGCTGTTCCCGGATCCCTCCTATGTCAGTTGCGGAATGGCACACCGTGTGGTTTTTGTCTGTCCGATTCCGACACACACCACCGCGCCGTAAACTTCGGTGGGGTGACGGCCTAAGGGGGTTTCCACAAGTAAAAAAAAAGCATCAGCATCCGTGTTATCGTGGTTCGTTGGTGAGTGTGAGACCGGAGGCCATTGATGCAGGGATGACAGTTATCGTAGTAACTGTGTAAGCCTTACACTGTCACAATGACTGTCATGCCTTTTACGTTCCCAAGAGGAGTGTGAAAAACCATCTAACAAGGCCGCCATAGTGTGGGTCAGCATACTGCATTGTCTGCATTTGCAATGAGTATGGTGACCACAACTCTTGGATTCTATTCAGGCTTTCTATCAAGCAGAGTAGAGTCATTTTGGCAGGCTCTTAAGATAGAAAAAAAATCTATGTCATGCCTTTCACCTTGGCCACCATTATCTGCATTCGTAATGAAAACAGTGACCACAACTCTTGGATTCTATTCCTATTTTCCTTGAGCAGAGCAGAGTCTCCTTGGCAGGTTTAATGTAAATTATTTAGTAGTATAATAGGCATTTATGTTATCGTATTTATAATTACAATAAACCCATTGTATTATCTATATAACCTCGCACCGATAATTGAGATAATGATAAGATAGTACTCAGTTCTTTATAACCAGAGTAATAGCCGAGTGAAGTTCGCTTTTAAAGATTAATTTGCATAAAAAACAAATGGTTGCATTCAAAGAGTGCCGGCAGAAGTGAAAACTTGAATATTAACGTTGCGCATTTTTGATATTTTGGAATGGTTAGGGAATAATTTTGCATGAATTGCTTTAATTATCAGTATAAAAGTACTATCATTTATGTGGTAAAATATACATAATATTCATTTATTGTGCTATCGTACACAAACATGACACTATACACACACGAACATTCGCGCAAGCGCCCTGCGTCGTCTAAACGAAACAGCAGGCGCAGGTATACATTTTCGCCGCGCTTTAGAAAGAGAAGGGGATACTTTCTCTCCTACGCCGCGCCGGCGGTCTACTCCCGATCAAGTCACGTGTCCTGACGCGAGTTTAACATTTTTTATCCATCACAAAAAGGGCACAACGCCACTAAAGAAGTTTTTACTTCAATAATATCTACTAATTTGTTCTACACGCCCACTGCTACTCCCGTTCATCTTCACTCAGGGTGTCGAGCAATATTAAACTACCTTGAAGAAATAAGACTTGGGCATATAAGAAATCCAGTGAACGTAATAAAGAAGATGACAGTAAATAAATAAATCCAATTAATAACTCCAGTATCAGAACAACACTTTGTGTGGTCCACAAATTGTTGTTCTGAGTTTTGGTGTGCTTTGTGACGGTTTCTTGTATGTTTGTAAAGCTACGACAAAGGATCCTAGGACACAGGATTTACTCCTAAGACGTTGTCTTTTTAAAGCAAAAAATAATAATAAAAATTTAGTAGTACTAAATATATTAGCAGAGAAAGAGCTTCGTTTCGGCAGGCATGAGTCGGTTCGATGAGATTTTCTCTTCTCCTACAGGAAAACTCGTGCTGGCCTCAGAATTCACCATTTTAGAATGATTGACATACGCTCAAACTAAACAGTTCGGCTCTTCTTTCCTGTGCAAATAAGTTAAAACTTCGGCTACCAATTCACATGTTCCCCTCCCCTTATGGTCCCGGGTCTCCTAAGTGGTGCGTGAAAAAACATCTCACTAGGCCGCCATAATGTGGATCACCATACTGCATTGTCTGTATTAACGATGAGTATGGTGACCACAACTTTTGAATTCTATTCATGCTTTTCATCAGGCAGAGTATAAAATAAAAAAATAAATAATTACATTGTTACCGGTATGTGGAGTGATTCTCTCCGTGGTCTCGAGATTCTTCTAAGATTGGTAATCATGATTGGTTTGGACACAATAACAGCGGCTGGCATGCTTTGCAGTTATTTATATACTGGGTCTAAGACCATTGTGTCTTTATGGTTATCAATTTTTAGTATAAAATGTAAAAGACAAAGGTGGCCTGGTCGTAAAAGGGACTACAATACCATAAAACTATCGATCCTACATCTGATCTCTCCTCGGTCGTGTCGGATAGCCGTTCCAACACATTTTGGGAGTGAGGGAACAGAGGGTGCACCTGTGTTTGCGCACACACTTGTGCACTATATCTTCTGCGTAGTTGGCTCATCATCGTTGAGACTGGCCGAATAAAGTTTTACTTGTTCATACCTAAATTTACTTTCTGCTTGTATTCAAACTACACAACTAGCAAAAACCTTTAGCAACGTTCAACACACCTTCGACTTCAAAGGAAATTAAGGAAGTCGCTGGGAGGTATCAGAATAATATTATTCTTGGAATCCAGTAGCTGTATACAGTTACTTACCAACTGAATACAGTTACTTACCAACTGGATACAATTACTTACCAACTGGATACAATTACTTACCAACTGGATACAATTACTTACCAACTGGATACAATTACTAATCAACTGGATACAATTACTTACCAACGGGATACAATTACTTACCAACGGGATACAATTACTTACCAACTGGATACAATTACTTACCAACGGGATACAATTACTTACCAACTGGATACAGTTATTTACCAACTGAATACAGTTACTTACCAACTGGATACAATTACTTACCAACTGAATACAGTTACTTACCAACTGGATACAGTTACTTACCAAGTGAATACAGTTACTTACCAACTGAATACAGTTACTTACCAACTGGATACAGTTACTTACTAACTGGATACAATTACTTACCAACTGGATACAATTACTTACCAACTGGATACAATTACTTACCAACTGGATACAATTACTTACCAACTGGATACAATTACTTACCAACTGGATACAATTACTAACCAACTGGATACAATTACTTACCAACGGGATACAATTACTTACCAACTGGATACAGTTATTTACCAACTGAATACAGTTACTTACCAACTGGATACAATTACTTACCAACTGGATACAATTACTTACCAACTGGATACAGTTACTTACCAAGTGAATACAGTTACTTACCAACTGAATACAGTTACTTACCAACTGGATACAGTTACTTACTAACTGGATACAATTACTTACCAACTGGATACAATTACTTACCAATTGGATACAATTACTTACCAACTGGATACAATTACTTACCAATTGGATACAATTACTAACCAACTGGATACAATTACTTACCAACGGGATACAATTACTTACCAACTGGATACAGTTATTTACCAACTGAATACAGTTACTTACCAACTGGATACAATTACTTACCAACTGAATACAGTTACTTACCAATTGGATACAGTTACTTACCAAGTGAATACAGTTACTTACCAACTGAATACAGTTACTTACCAACTGGATACAGTTACTTACTACCTGGATACAATTACTTACCAACTGGATACAATTACTTACCAACTGGATACAATTACTTACCAACTGGATACAATTACTTACCAACTGGATACAATTACTTACCAACTGGATACAATTACTTACCAACTGGATACAATTACTTACTAACTGGATACAGTTACTTACCAACTGGATACAATTACTTACCAACTGGATACAGTTACTTACCAACTCGATACAGTTACTTACTAACTGGATACAGTTACTTACCAACTCGATACAGTTACTTACTAACTGGATACAGTTACTTACATACTTACTAACTAACGAGAATTTTCAAAAATTAAGTGTTTTTCATGAAAAACTAATCAAGTGAAATCAAACCAAGGTACGGATGTCGTAGTGGCTTAAGCGCTTACCACGCCGCTGTCTACTGCGCTAAGCGTTTAGGCTTCAAACACCACATGGGACAACACTTTGTGTGAACCACAAATTGTTGTTCTGAGTCTGAGTGTTCTATCTGTCCGGTTCATGTACGTTTGTAAAGTTCCCGCGACAGAGGATATATTCCTAACGCGAGTGTGGTCTTTCAAAAAAAAAATCGTATTTATTTCTTTCAACAAGGTACGTTGTCAAATTGCAATACATACCTAACAGTAGCATAACTAAAAACCTTTATGGGAGTAGTCTGCACTAGGTTCTAGACCTGAGACTGATCTCCGGACTCCCTCTGATGGTACACGAGCATTTACTATACTCGTTGGTCTAACGATTGGCGTATGCGACCAAAGGATGTTGGGTTCGAATCGCACTGTTTGCACCGTAAAGGGTTTTGTCCAAATTGAGTTTGACATTAACATTTTTAGTTTTACATTCTCTGGTGATTTCAGGGTCTTGCAATGAGTGTTATGTAAGAACTGAAAGCATTAAGATAAGAGGATGGGTAAGGATGCGAAAACAATAGGACTAGCTGATTTCAGCCACGGACCCCAGCCAACTACGTAAGAGATGTTATAGAGCAAAGTGTGTGCTCAAACACAGGTGCACTTTCTGTTCCCTCACTCGTACAATCTGATAGGAACGACTACCCGACATGACCGGGGAGAAACAAGCGCAGGACCAACGGCTTAACGTGCTCACTGCCAAACTCCGGTCTGTTTGTTTTATCTTCTAGTTGGGTTCACTGCTTCTGTTAAATTCTGGAGTAGCTTGTGATGATGATAGAAAGATAATACTTGATTTGTTGTTAACAAAAATTGTTAACAGTGAAGACACGTCACCCTGAGGTACGCAGAAGTACACCAAGAGAAGTGACCATATTGGTTTTGTTACACATTTCCGTCCCTTTTTACAAAGTCAGACATGTAGCGCATTGAGGACAGGTTACACATTAAGTGTTACAGCCGTTAGAGACAGCAATGGGAAGGGAAAATAATGAAAAATACAATTTTATAAAAAAAATATTTTTTTTGTACATACATATTGTAATTTCTTGTACTCGATATCAAATTGTAACAGTTTTTCTACATCACAGCATCAGTTTGCTTGCAAAATGCTCCGGTACCTGCAATATAATTATATCGAAATAAAGCAAACATCATTATCATATCTTTACGCTTATATCTCTAAAGGAGTTCGGTAGAGAGGTATGAACTTAATTGTAGTTACTTCGCGGTAAACCTCAGAGGTAAAAATCAGATGGGATGGGAAAATTAGGAACACACTTTCAGTATACCATATCTTCAACAATCTTGTACAGTCCACTGCTGGACATAGGCCTTTCCTTAGCAAGGAGGTTTTGGCCTACTATACCACGCTGGCCAGACGGGTTGGAATAGGGTTTGTTTCAAGGTACTTGCTTCGGCAGTACATATACTAAAATTGGAACGATACAGAGAAGATTAGCATGGCCCCTGCGCAAGGATGACACGCAAAATCGTGAAGCGTTCCACATTTTTTACGCGAACGCTCCAGGGATGAGGCGAGTGACACATCCCAAGAAATGCTACCTCCCAAAGTGGGCAGTAGCCGTAGAGATAGGTCGCGAACATCGACCTTGGCTCCGTCTGGTTCTGTCTTTTCTAAGGCAGAAACCTATAGGCGGGTTCGAGCGGAGGGCGAAAGTGCAGCAGAGGAGGAGATTGCAGATCTCCTGCAGAAGATTCGAGAGCCGGTGGAAGGGGGTTCTGTCTCCCAAACAACTGTTTCTTTGCAGGAGACAGTAAATGCCGGGGTGGCCATCATCCAAAAGGTGGCTACCAAATCACGGAACCTTAAGAGCTCTTTCGTGAGGGCTCTTAAGGACTCCTCATCTGCCATTGCTGGGGTTGTTGAGACCCTCGTCGGGGATGTAGCTCGCCTTCAGGCAGCTAACGAATGTCTGACGGGGCAGGTGGCGGAGTTGAGTGCCCAGTTTGCCCAATTTCGGGCGCAGGTGAACATCCCAATACTGCAGGACATGGCTTCGAAGCAACCTGCCTCCACTACCGGTCCCAGTGACGTCAGTGACGCACACTTGCGTCAAATTTTGGACGCAGTGTGGCATATGCTGGATGGACGTCTCGCAGGCCTGGAAGCGAGACTGCCTCCTGCCCCTATTATGCGGCCATCACTTGCTGCAGACAGGCGAAAGGCCTCATCAGTTTCGACTCCGCTGTCTGTCGCGAGTGGTCGCAAATCGTATGCGACAGCGGTGTCAGTGTCTGCACCTGCTGTTGCCACGAGGACACAACAGGCGGCCAAGTCAACAACCAAGATGGTTGCACCGGTTACAGGGAATAAGACGGCGGTAAAGAGTGGAGCAAAATTTCCTCCGCTCCCCACTCCAACACCTACACCTGATCCCTCCACATCTGCCCTCTCCAATGACGGTTGGCAATTGGTCGGAGGGGCTAAGAAGAAGTCCCGAAAGCGGGGTAAAAAGGCTGCCCAGAAAGCAGCTCCTACCCCGCAGTCGCCATCGGTGGCAATAGCCACCAAGAAGCCACGGAAGCTAAAGCCGCCAAAAACCGCGGCTATAGTGGTTACCGTATCGCCGGAGGCGGCAAGTGGCGGACTGTCCTATGCGACTTTATTCAAGAAGGCTCGGGATAGTCTCGCCACTGATTTCGGGACGGTAGGGGTCAGGTTGCGCCTCGCCCAAACGGGAGCTCGAGTCCTGGAGTTCCCCGGGGCTGAAGGCGCAAAAACAGCAGATTCGATTGCCGAGAAACTGCGAAACATGTTTGCACCCACGGATGGTGTCAAGATCGCCAGGCCTACAAAGTGCGCAGAACTGCGCATTTCAGGCCTGGACGACTCAATAACGGCCGACGATGTCCGTGTTGCAGTTCGGGAGAGGACTGGATGCAACACGGATAACATCAGGGTTGGCACCATCCGCCCCGGCCCAGGGGGCCTAGGCACAGTGTGGTTAAGTTGTCCCGTAGCGTCAGCCAAAGTTTTGGGCGACGCTGGCAAGATACTCATCGGTTTCGTAAACGCCAAAGTCACAGTTCTGGCGGCGAGACCGATGAGGTGTTTCAAATGCCTGGGCGTGGGACACACCCGCATCAAATGCGACAGCTGTTTTGACTGCAGCGGACTTTGTTTCCGCTGCGGTCGACCGGGTCACAAGGCGGCAGATTGTTCTGCTACCCCTCACTGCCCCGCGTGTGCGGCGGGTAACAAACCCGCCAATCACCAGATTGGGCAGGGGGGTTGCAAACCTCCCCGCCGTTCTCGGCAGGCGTCAGGGGCTAGCCAGTCGGCCCAGGCTGCTTCTGACGTCGTTCGTGCGTCTATGCCGGCGCCCATGGAGGAGGCTGTAGAGACGGTCGAGTAATGGCCCAAGTCTCCAACCTCCTTGTCCAGACTAACCTGAACCACTGTGCCGCGGCGCAGGACCTTTTCCTGCAAACCATGGCACAGTGGTCGATCGGTGTTGCCGTAGCCGCGGAACCCTACTACGTTCCTCCCCGTCCAAACTGGTTGGGTGACCGGGACGGTTCCGTGGCAGTCGTCGGCTCCACAGCGGCTCATTCCCCGCCCTTGTCGCTAAGAGACAAGGGCACTGGATATGTTGCTGCTGAGTGGGGGGAGATCACCGTATACGGTGTGTATTTCTCCCCCAACCGGAGTTTGAGCGACTTCGAGGTCTTCCTCAATAGCCTGGAGATCTCGATGCGGCGACTAATGTCTGGGCACGTCCTTGTGCTGGGGGACTTCAACGCAAAGTCCGTTGCGTGGGGTTCCCCCAGGACGGACGCTAGGGGCGAGGCCGTAGAGGAGTGGGCGGCCTCGGTGGGCCTCTGTTTACTAAACAGGGGCTCCACCAACACGTGTGTGCGACAGCAGGGAGGGTCGATAGTGGACCTTTCGTTCGCTACCCCTGCCCTCGCCGCATGAGTAAGGAACTGGCGTGTCCTGGAAGAGGTTGAGACGCTCTCGGATCATCTCTAAATCCGATTTGAGCTCTCCCGCTCCCAGGAACCCAGAAGGGGTCACGTGGCGCGGCGTTCTTCTCGCTTTCCGCGGTGGGCTATAGCCAAACTGAATAGGGACCTACTAGAGGAGGCAGCCATTATTCACTCTTGGCTGTCTCCGCAGGCTCCGACCGAGGAGGTCGACATGGGGGCTGGTCGTTTCCGCGATGCGATTACGCAGATCTGCGATGCGGCCATGCCCCGCATCCGAGGTTGTCGGCCTCCACGGAAGGAAGTTTACTGGTGGTCCCAGGAGTTGGCGGACCTCCGCGCGGCCTGTACTCGTGCCCGGAGGTCCTACACCCGTGGTCGGCGGCGACACCGCGAAGAGGGCGGGGAGGACCAGCTTCATGAGGAGTACCGAGAGGCGCGGAAAACTCTGAAGCTGGCCATCAGCCGCGCCAAGGAAATTAAGCGTAAGGAGATGCTGGAGGGTCTCGATCGTAACCCCGGGGGTCGCCCTTATCGTGCGGCGCGACAAAAGCTCCGCACGTCGGGCCCCCCCCTTACAGAGACACTCCAGCCCAGCTTCCTGCGGGATGTGATCGAGGGCCTTTTCCCGCGGCGGGTGGATCACACACCCCCGTCGATGGTCTTCATGGCCAGAGACGACGGGGGGAACGAGGACAATGTTCCGCCCGTTAGGGAATCGGAGGTGGGGGCGGTTGTTCTACGGATTCGCTCTAAGAACACCGCCCCTGGGCCAGATGGGATACCTGCCCTAGTATTGGCACGAACCCTCGATCACATGTCGGACCGCCTCAGGGAGGTCTTGGACGCTAGTTTGTCGTCCGGACGCTTCCCTGAGTGCTGGAAAAGCGGGAAGCTGGTCCTATTAAGGAAGCCGGGACGGCCTACCGATTCGGTGGCGGCCTATAGGCCCATTGTGTTGCTGGACGAGGCGGGTAAACTGTTTGAGAGGATACTCTCTGCCCGCATCGTCCGGCACCTCTGCGAGGTGGGCCCCGATCTGTCGGACGCCCAATTTGGTTTTCGGGCGGGGCGTTCGACGGTCGATGCTGTGCTGCGCCTGAGGGCCGTTACCGAAGAGTTGGTGAGCTGTGGCGGCGTGCTGTTGGCGGTGTCGTTGGACATCGCCAACGCATTTAATAGTCTGCCATTTAGCTGCATCAGGGAAGCACTCCACTACCACGGGGTGCCCGAGTACCTGAGGCGGCTTGTGGCAGACTATCTTGAGGAGCGTACCGTCGTGTACGAGGACCGAGGTGGTATTCTGAGGCGGCGGCCCATGTCGTGCGGTGTTCCACAGGGGTCCGTCCTCGGACCACTCCTGTGGAATATGGGATACGACTGGGCCCTTCGAGGTCGTCTTCCCCCCGGGCTGGGCGTAATTTGTTACGCCGATGACACATTAGTCACAGCCCGGGGGGCGAACTTTCAAGAGGCGGCGCGCCTGGCCACCGTGGGAGTCTCTTTGGTGGTCGGGCGCATTGAGGCGCTGGGTTTACGGGTGGCCCTAGATAAGACGGAAGCCCTTTTGTTTCATGGGCCCCGTCGTGGTCCACCTCCCGGTGCCTCTATCGTGGTCAATTCGGTCCTCGTACCGATTAAGGCCCAGATGAAGTATCTGGGCCTGATCCTTGACGGCAGGTGGCTCTTCGACGAGCACTTCCGACAGCTTACTCCAAAGCTGGTCGGCGCCGCTTCTGCTCTTGGGCGACTTTTGCACAATTTGGGTGGAGCCAGCGTCGCGACGAGACGGCTATACACGGGGGTTGTTCGGTCAATGGCGCTGTATGGTGCACCGGTGTGGGCGGCGGCTCTGACCGCCCAGAATAGGGCTCGCCTCTGGCGCCCTCAGAGGATATTGGCGGTTAGAGCCATACGCGGTTACCGCACCGTATCGACGGAGGCGGCGTGCGCCCTGGCCGGAACTTCCCCGTGGGATTTGGAGGCGGAAGTGCTCGCCGAAGTTTATCGGCGGACGGCTGACTTCCGGGCGGATAGCAACATACGGCCCCCGCCCGAGGACATACGCGAGTGGCATGAGGCCGCTCGTCGAGCCACGATGGCTCGTTGGTCGTCCCGGCTGGAGGCTCCACGTGCTGGCTTTGCCGCCGTGGAGGCTCTCCAGCCGGTCATCGCCGAGTGGGCAGGGCGGCAGCACGGGGCCCTTTCCTTCCGGCTGACGCAGGTCCTTTCCGGGCACGGTTGCTTCGGGAAGTATCTGCACTCGGTCGCCGGGAGGGAATTGAGTCCCGCCTGTCACCACTGCGACTGCAGTGAGGACTCGGCTCAGCACACGCTAGCGGTTTGTTCCGCCTGGGCGGCGCAGCGTGGGGTCCTTACTGCAGTTATTGGAGGAGATCTCTCGCTACCGGCCGTCATACGCTCCATGGCCGGTAGCGACAGTTGTTTTACCGCGGTCGCAACCTTCTGCGAAGACGTAATTTCGCGGAAGGAGGCGGCGGAGAAGGCCCGGGAGGACGATATCCACTCGGACCCAATTCGCCGCCGGCGAGCCGGGCGGCGGAGGCGCGCATACCAGCGCCTCATGCCGCCTTGAGTGTGGCCGCGGGTGGACGGGACGGGTTTTCCCCTCCATCCGCTATAATGGCCAGCCGCGAGGAGGCGACGTCCGCGTGTGCCGTACGTCGCCTAAAATAGAGAGTTTATCCGCAGATGGTGCCCGAGGTACGGGCAGGCGCTAGGAGGAATCTGGATGTCGTAATAGCGGCGGTTCCCGGATCCCTCCTATCTCAGGCGCAGAGTGGCACACCGTGTGGTTTTAGTCGGTCCGATTCCGACACACCACCCTGCCGTAAACCCCGGTGGGGTGACGGCCCGAGGGGGTTTCCATACGTTAAAAAAAAAAAAAAAAAAGGGTTTGTTTCAAGTTTTCCTTCTCTTTGTAATGATGTCTTGCATACTTTGTTCCCTTAGTCGCCTCTTACGACACCCACGGGATGAATAGGGGTGGTAACACTACGTATTCTTAATCCGTCACCACACGGACAATATATAAAATCCCATATATAAAAATGAATTTCTGTCTGTCTGTCTGTGTTTGTATGTCGTTTATAGATTCGTAAACAATGCATTTGATCATGTGATTATCTTCAGCAAAGTTGTTGTGCATGAGCCCACGAAGGTTTCTGAGTTGGTATGAATTATTTTTTCATGTTTTTCCTTCAAATTTGTTTTAGTTAGTGGCGTACAACGCGCGTATCTAGTTAAATATAAAAGGTCAATGTAATACTGTTTGATAGTAAAAAAAAAAATTGTGTGTGCCAGCTCCGACGCACGACTGGAGTTTACTCCTTAAGTACGATTGTCAAAACAGACGCAAAAAAAGCTTATTTATCTGAAATTAACTGAAAAAAGATTGATACCGTATGAAGGGGTAAATTAACAAATTAATGAAAATAACATATAGATATAGTCGCTTTACAGCATACTCTATACACGTCTTAATACACTCACAACCAGTGCAGCCGTACCAAAACCAGCGCAGCCGCACCAAAAACGTAACGAGATCATTCGTTCAGTAGATTTTACTCCTCACATTTTTCTCATACCGGGCGCCTTGTACCAAAAAACCGATTCTTAAGGAGTAAACTCCAATTATTTACAAAGTTATCTAACATCACGCTACACACTTTAGGAGCGAAGTAGTGACTATTAATACTTAGTAAGTCTAATTATACGACACAAGTTGACTGGAGTAACTGTTCGTCTGTGTATGGATAAATTTTCATACTTGTTGCAATTTTTTTTATTGATATTCGAGTCCTATTGGTCCTAGTACGATAGTGTTCCACGATAGAGCTATAAAAATTATAAGTTTTCTCCAATTTGAACCAGTGGTTTCCGAGATAAATCAAACAAACAAAAATTATCTCATTAAGTCCGCATATATGTATAGAAGTACCTGGTACTCTGCTCATCGGAGCACATTCCTGTTGCAACCAGTTGTAGTCATCGATCAGCCCTTGCTCCGTCAAGACAGCACCCAGCGTCTCCAGCACACGCTTATGGTAAGCGTTTATGTACGCCAACTGGAATAAAGATGGGTCTATTTGGAGTGATACCACGACATTGTAGAAAGCCGGTGAAGAGCGAAGTTACCCAAAGTCAGCTCTCCCTTTCTAAATTCAGGAGGTGGAGCTGAAAAGCTGACAACGTATATGTGGTTTTTGAGTTGGAGATGTCCCTGGGCGTCCGAAACCGTGTGATCCCAAACTACACAGAGCCTGTTATGCTATAATGTACTCTATTGTTTAGTCCAGAAGGTCACTATTTAATTAAACCGTTTCTTTAAATAGTAAACCTCAGCTGTTTTACCGCGGTCGCAACCTTCTATGAAGACGTCATTTGGCAAAAGGAGGCGGTGGAGAAGGCTAGGGAGGACAACCTCCAGTCGGACCCAATTCGCCGCCGGCGAACTGAGTGTGGCTCCCCTCCATCCGCTATAGACACCAGCCGCGAGAAATCGACGTCCGCGTGAAATAGAGTTTACCCGAAGACAGTGCTCGCGCCAGCGGACAGGTGATAGGAGGGATCCGGATGTCGTAATAACAGCTGTTCCCGGATCCCTCCCATGTCAGGCGTAGAGTGGCACACCGTGTGGTTTCTTTAGATACACCGCCCTGCCGTAAACCTTGGTTGGCAGACGGCCTGATCAAGTTTCCACACGTAAAAAAAGGGTTTGTCTAATTTTTTTTTATTCTAAGCCTACCAAGGAGACCCTACTATACCTGATGGAAAGCAGGAATAGAATCCAAGAGTCGTGGTTGTAATACTGACTATGACTGCAGACAACTTGGTATGGTGACCCACACTCGACACTGTGGTAGTCTAGTCTGGTCCAGATGGCGTAATAACAGCAGTACCTGGATTACTCCTATTGCAGGGACAAAGCAGCACACCAAGGGGTTTTAGTCGGTCCGATCCCAACAGACCACCCTGCCACGAACTCTGGTAAGGTGACGGCCCGAGGGGGTTCCAACACGTAAGAAGAGTTTGTCAAGTTTCATTCTCTTTGCAGTGCTATTGTCCTGTCTTAGTCAGCTCTTACGATTCCCATGGGATGAATAGGGGTGAAAACTTCACCACACGGATGATTAAAGCACTAACCTCAAAGTCAGTGAGCATGTTGACATCGATGCTCTCCTTCTGATGAGGCACCAAGGTCAGAGTATTGAAACCTAGCACTCCACGTCCATCGTAGTCACCCAGAAGACCAGCTGCCTACAAACATACATAATATAACAGTTATGGGTGAAAACGCTCGGGGAACTCCCGACTAGAATACTTGTGTCACGTAAGGAATGTCGTATATGTACATTATACGAAGAAAAAGGGTGGAGATCAGGAGTAGATGTAATATAGATAGATAGAAGGAGGAAGGAAGGAGAGATAGACAGGGTAAGGAGAGAGGGGAGGAAAAGAGAATAAGATATTTCTAGAAAAAACACAGCACACCAATTTATACTGATGCAAAACGGCATACTACAGCGCCATCTACCAAAGACACACCGAACTACACACTTAACTGTCTCGTGACTAATCTACTAATCCTGTATCGCGATATAGAAATTCTCGTGGGCGATTAGCATGTGAAAATAACTTCAAAACATCAACTGTCCGCCAGGCATGATTACCTTGTCTGGTCTGAGGTTCCTTGCCGAGCGTTACGTATATTTAATATTAGCTTTTGCCCGCGGTTTCGCTCGCGTAGTATTTGGTCTGCCACATTAAGTTTCGTAACAGATCATTGTAAATAAATATATATTTTTTTTATACTAAAAAGTATTCTATGTTACTTCTAATACGGGCCTCTCCAAGAACATGTGTTTCATGATGATCGGTTGAGTAATTTTCGCGTGAAACCGTAACAAACAAACTTACATTCGCATTTATAATATTAGTAGGGATTATTGAGAATCGAGCCTGCAACCCTAGAGTCAAATCCCATCATCATACAGCAAACACATAGTGTATTTATAGGGTTTTCTGTCTCATCTCATTAATGGAAAGTGGTCTGTCTACTCTAGACTTCAACACAAACCCCAATGGAGTGAAGACCTATAGAGGTTTCCACACTTCAAAACAGAGATCTATGTCCAGCAGTGGACGTACTTCGGCTAAGGTGATGATGATATATATAGTAGAGTACACTTACTCTAGGATGATGGGAGGTCTTGTTGATGTGCACTGTCTCAACCAGATCTTCAATGCGGATGCCGTACTCTCCCACTTTGTAATATCCAGGCTCTGAAACAAGAATCAATAATATATTTCTAGTTATCTAAGAGGTACCGTTTGACGTTTATAGTATAGCTGTAACTCACACAATCTTAATAACCTTTCTCTAAAACCGTAAAATTATTATTTCTTGGTTCTGTAATGGGAATCGAACCCGAGACCTGTTGATTAGCAGTCGCATACTCTAACCATTAGACCAACGAGTTAACTTTGTTTCATTGGGTGCAGTAATCGCCTAGTACTTAGGTTGCGAACAATCAAAATTGAACCATATGTTAGTAGACTTATAGTCGAATCTAACTTAGTTTAATATGAAAGGAAAAAAGGTTCGGAGGGGAGTCAATATTTATGTGGAGGGAGCGGGTGTCATGTCCCTCCGACACAAAGGGATCCTCCGACCAGGCGAGGTGATCATGCCTGGTGGACCACGGCCCAACATTTGATGTTGGTATGTTGTACATATGCTAATCGCTGCGAGAATCTCTATTTCGCGATACAGGATTAGCAGTTTATTATACTTCGTAGTTCGATGTATCTTCGCTAGATGGCGCTGTAGTATGTTTTTGTGTTTACGCTGTCGCATCAATGTATTTAGAGATTTTTTAGATTGGTACAGACAAACCTATTACTTACCATTACTAAGTATCTGCCCAGCCTTTAGGCCGGGATCGTGAGGGTAAGGCCTCCAGGACACGCCCGATGGGCCTTCGTGCACATTGAGGAAGTGTCCCACTCCGTGGCCGGTACCGTGGGCGTAGTCCAAGCCCACTTCCCACAGAGAGTGTCGGGCGAAACTGTCGAGCACGTTGCCCTGAGGGTTCGAAGTACTTTAGAAACACAAGAAACGAACACAAAGAACACCCAGACTCAGAACAACTCTTTGTTGATCACACAAAGTGTTACAGTTTTAAATTTATTATCTATATATACAAAAAATGCATGTTTGTCTGTCTGTCTGTCTGTCTGTATGTCCTTTATGGAATCGTAAACTATGCATTTAATCATGTGTTTATCTTTAGCAAAGTTGTTGTGCCTGAGCCCACGACGGTTTCTGAGCTGGTATGAATATTTTTTTTTGTCTTTCCTTTAAATTTATTTTAGTTGGTGGCGTAGCAACGCGCGCAGGGTACAGCTAGTTTATTACAAATATGAAAAATTCAAACATAAAATATATCTCGTAAGTTCTCAAATGACACTAGTGACAGCTGTCACTAGTGACAGGTCAAGCTATATTTTAAAGACTATAAGTGAGTACTCTCACCTTGACCCCTTGGGGAAACAGTGCACTCCCAACCATGATCTGACCCTTCAACACTCTGGTGAACGCAGACCTTTGTTCAGGTGTGGGAGACCTTCCCATGTGGCGAGTACGAGTTACATCTGTAGTGCCAGTTCTGAAAATCAATGAACATTATCAACAATAAGATAACATTGTATTATCAACTCATATGTAATATAAAATAAATTGTCGTTACTAATGTATGGCGACTTCCTTATACAGACCAAAACAAAGACATGCTACAGCGCCATCTATTGAAGACTCGTCGAACTACGGAGAAACTACTAATCCTGTGTCGCGATATAGAAATTGTCCCGACGATTAGTATATACACAACAACCCAACATCAGCAGTGGGACCGTAACCCACTAGTGACTACCTCGCCTGATCAGAGGATCCTCCCTTTGTATCGGAGGGACATGAGATTCGTTCCTCCACACATACATTGCAAGAGGTCGAAGTCTGTACACTGTACATTAAAGATATTGAATATAAACTAATGATAGGTGTTTTTATCCAAAGTGAAAGAACTCAAAACAATTTTGTCTGTCTGTGTGTCTGTGCGCGCTAATCTAAGAAGTGAAGCTTCTTCTCACTATGATGCAAGGTCCTTAAAGCAGAGTGGTAAAAGGTATCTCACTAGGCCGCCACAGCGTGTCACCATACTGCATTGTCGGCATTCGCAATGAGTATGGTGACCACAACTCTTGGTTTGATGGAAAGTGCTTTTCATAGTAAGTAATATGTACGTGGGTGGAGACACGAGTAAAACTTAGTTTAAAAATATATATCAAATATACATTTAGAAAAATAGAATTTGTGCCAGAAGTCAAAACACTAGACCTAAGTTCATTCTAGAGGGTGGACTCAAGGGGTTGTAACGCGTTTGTGACTCTGCAAATGTTTCATGTGCGATGGTAGTCGCTTACCGTCATGTCACTAGTCTACTTTTCTCCTAGAAGATCTGAACTCGTAAGTGTCTCAGTACATAACATAAATTTATCAAACGAAGATCCTGGGTTCTCTTCCCGTTTTAACTGCCACGATGACTGTCATGTCTTTTACGTCTCCAAGCGGGGTCTGAAAAAGCATCTCACTAGGTCGCCATAGTGTGTCACCATACTACATTGTCGGCATTCGCAATGAGTATGGTGACCACCGCTCTTGGATTCTAATTCATGCTTTCCATCAGGCAGAGTAGTCTGGTAGGCTATTAAAATAGAAAAAAAAACATCATTGTACTTACTTGTACTGTCCACCAGAATCTAGGAGATAAACTTCCTTCGTACCTATCACCTTCTGAACGCCATCTCTTGAAGCGCTGTAATGTATGATAGCAGCGTTGGGTCCAGCGCTGGAGATCGTCTCGAAAGATAATCCCATGAAATCTGGATTTTGTCTGGAAGAAAATAAATAAATCAATATATCGTACACACAACGCCATCTAGTTTCAAACTAAGCATAACTATGACAGCTAGATTGACCCATAAAACACTTATATACCTTTTTACATACATACAACGTAAAACAAAAATACATACTGTAGTACAATACATACTGTAGTAATACATAGCGCTGTAGCGCCATCTACGGAAGACACATCGAACTACGGAGTAACTATAATCCTGTATCGCGATATATAATTCTCAGGGTAATAAGCCTCACAGACGGCTCGGGCGCCGGAGATTGCAGAACGATCTCCGTCCTCCATAAGCGCTAGACTGGGGGTGATAGGTGAGGCCATCCGGCACCCGAGCAGAAGTAGGCCAGGATAGCAGCGGGACGTGCTACGGAGCACACGCTCTTTTGGAGCAGAAAAGGGGTCATCTGCAAGCCGTAGGTAGATGGCCCGAGGTACGTCAGGGTTTCAGGGATTTCCTAGGGTACACCTGATTCCCCGGCTACTGGTACCTGAGACGGCGTGCGGTTTTTGGTCGGTTCGAGTCCGACATAACCACCAGTAGGTGGTATCCGGGGGGATTGCCGCACAGGAAAAAAAAAAGGGTAATAAGTGACACTTGGCTCTTCTACACACTTTTGTGCATAGAAAATACCCAAACTTCGAAACGAATATTTACAGATCATACAAAAATTTGGTCAGACTTGGGAATCGAACAAGAGATCTCGGCACAGCAGTCGGATATTCTATCACTGTGCTAACGAGGCAGAAATAAATTTTGACAGGATAAGAAGTCAAGATCATCTTGCCGCTTTCTGCTGCGCTGACTATAGTGGGTTCGATCACGTAGGACAACACAAACACAAACTATTGTTCTCAGTTTGGGTCTTGAGTTCGTTTCGTGTATGTTTGTAAAGTCGCCCACAACACAGGACCACCGTTGTCTGTCTGCTAAATTTTATCGAGACCTTTAGATTTGGGCGCATCAGGATATAGCTGACGAACCTATTGGTCTAATAGTACCCTGACTGCTGAGCCGGAGATCGTGGGTTCGATTAAGGAGACATAATTGTATGACAAACATCATTTTTGTCTGGCTGTAATTTATTTATAACTAGCTGTAAGGGAAGACATAAGAACAGAATATTCATCACCAGCTCAGAAACCGTCGTGGGCTCATGCATAACAACTTTGCTAAAGATACATGATCAAATGCATTGTTGACGAATCTATAAAGGACATACAGACAGACAGACAAACATTCATTTATATACTCGTATATATGTTTATATATAGAAATATATAAGCATGTTTACCAGCAGCCTGGTTACCATAGCACAAGCTTTTCTCTTAAGAAGCGAAGTTACTCGTAGACACTTCTATCGATCATTTTGGGGGGTGGAGTAGACCATTCATATCACTTCAAGCACATCAACAGTCTTTAACAGTCCACTGCTGGACATAGACTCCTTAGGAAGGAGGTTTTACATCACGCTGGCCAGAAGGGTTGGTATAAGGTTTGTTTCAAGTTTCCCTTCTCTTTGCAGGGATGTTGTACAAGTTTACTGCCTTGGTCGCCTCTTACGCCCCCCACGAGATAAATAGGGGTGGTAAGACTCTGTATTCTTAATCTATCACCACAAAGAGACCATCGACCAAGGGAGACAACGCATTTGTGTCCTTCACGCAGCAAGTGTCCATGTGTGGCGGTCGTCACTTACCATGAGGTGATTTGGTGATTCACTTTTCGCAGTTTGCCCCTAATTCTAATAAACGTGTAATCATTCATATCTCCATAACGGATGATTCAATTCTAACTCACTTGCGGAATTCCAGTAGTTTATCAGAAGCTTGTATTTCTGTAACTGTGGCTCCGGAGTCCATCTTGTTGTGTAGCCATCTGAAGAACCTGCTCACGGCTACTCCATCATTAATGTGGCAATGCCGGAAGCCCTGCACACAGAAATAGGAAATAGTCTTATCAATACTAATATTAGAAAACTTTAAAAATAATTTTCATTGCGCGATGCAGGATTAGAACTTGTTTCGTAGTTCGGTGTGCTTTCGTTAGATGGCGTTAAAGTATATTTTTATTTATGTTATGTGGAAGTCGTTATCCTTACTCGTTATTAATGTTATAAACATGAATGTGTGTTCGTTTGTTTGTATGTATTTATGTTTTGAATCATGTACCTAGACTCTTTATCGATAAACTTCTTAATATTTGTTTAACAAATGTGAAAATTTGTAAAGATGTATGGCTGTTTGTTATTCTTTTACGCAAAAACTACTGTACGCAATTAGATGAAACTTTAGTAATATAGCTTATATATCGGAATTTTTGCCACGATAACTGAAATACACATGAGCAGAGCCGCGGGTAAAACAAGTATTATATAAAAATACATTTACTTACATCAAGTTCCACCTCGTTTTTGATCAACTTCATCAGAGCTACTGGTGACACTTCAGATTTTAGACTGAGGGGTTTCTCGAGCACGTCGTTCTGAAACAAGAAGTGGGATTCTTTGATCGGTATTACTCGTGATGGGGTGGAAAATACCCTCGGACCTTCTGTTGGCTGTCCAGAAAACGCCATAACAGCTATGTAGGGGCCAGGATATATGGTGATTCTACGTATAGATAAAGACCTTCGATAGTAGATAGTATGCGACTGGTGTGCTGAGGTCTCGGGTTCGATTCTCGGGTCACACAAAATATTTTTTTTGTCTTATTTGACGAGTTTGCCAAAGTGGCTCGACTCGGATTGATAGAAAGCATGACTAGAATCCAAGACTTTGTAAAATCGTTAGATATTTTGTTTTCGCTAGGTAGTAGAGCCACTCTGACTTCAGCTCGAGCGGGCCGACTTGACCGGGGCAGTACTACCCTCCCACAGAAGACCATCCCAAAGCGCCAGCATTCGTGTTGTCGTGTTTCGTTGGTGAGTGTGAGACCGGCGGCCCATTGATGCAGGGGTGACAGTTATCGTGGTAACTGTATAAGCCTTACACTGTCACGATGTCTGTCATGCTTTTACGTCCCCAAGCGGGGTGTGAAAAAGCATCTCACAAGGCCGCCATAGTCTGCATTTGCAATGAGTATGGTGACCACAACTCTTGGATTCTATTCATGCTTTTCTTCAGGCAGAGTAGAGTCACTTTGGCAGGCTCTTAATATAGAAATATTTCCTTCAATGTTCGTGTGTTTTTTCGGTTCAGAAAAAACAAATTTATAAGTAGGTATTCTAGGAACAAGATGGCGGTCTATTTGCGTTGTCTGTACAAGTCGCCATAATACCATAGTTTTACTGAAAATGTTGACTGCATGGTTTAAGCAGTCACGCCGCTTCGTCGAGTTATGGGTTTAACCCCTACACGGGACAACATATGACCCACAAATCGTAGTTCTGAGTCTGGGTGTTCTTTGTGCCTCTTCACGTGTTTGAAAAGTGCCTCGCGACACAGGATTTGTTGCTTGCGCAGGAGTTGTCTTATGATACGCTAATACAAAGTTGTTTCGTCTTAAGATTAGATGAACTTACCCCAGCTGCCTTTCTATGTATTGCTTCGCTTGCTGAACTGGACAACCAGACAGATTGACCATTACCAGAAGCTGATATTTTTTTCTGTGGAAAAAAACTATATTCAATTCTTCTGTATGTAAATTTAACTGCCTCGTTGGTCTAGCAGTAAGCGTATGTGAATGGTGATCAAGAGGTCTTGGGCTCAATTCTCGTTGTCTCTGTTGCAACTAATTACTATGAAAGAATAAATATTCCTTTTTCACAACTGGTTGTGAAACTCGGTTATCATGGCGGCCGAAGGGACTAAAACCTTTATAAGGAGGGGTCTGAGCCCACTTACTGCACCAACAGCTCTACAAAGAGTCCAACCCGTCTGGCCCGCGTGGTACAATGGGCCAAAACTGTTCTAAGTAGAGCCCTATGTCCAGCAGTGGACTGTTAAAGGTTTGATGAACGGGGAGGAACTGGAATTGACAGACAAGGCTGTCTTCCTAGGTATAACTTTAGATTCACGGTTACAATGGGGCCCACATATAGAAACGTTATCTGGTAGACTTAGTTCTGCAGCTTATGCTGTGAGAAAGATTCGTCAATTGACGGATGTTGATACTGCGCGATTAGTTTATTTCAGTTACTTTCACAGCATTATGTCCTATGGTTTATTGCTTTGGGGCAGTGCCTCTGATATCGATTCAATCTTTGTGCTCCAGAAACGAGCTATTAGGGCTATCTATAAGATGGGCCCTTGTGAGTCACTAAGAAACAGATTCAAAGAAATTAACATTCTCACACTACACTCACAATACATTTACGAGAATCTTTTATATGTTCATAAAAATCTGTGTAAATTTAAGAAAAATAGTGATCTCCATCAATTTAATTTAAGAAATAAAAATAAACTTGCCTTGCACACTACTAGGCTCCATAAAATATCGAATTCGTTTGTGGGTCAATGTATACAATTTTATAACAAATTACCAAACAACATAGTATTATTATCTATTAGTAAATTTAAGAAATTTGTTAAGCTGAGGTTGTCCAAAAAGGCTTATTACTCAGTTTCAGACTATGTCACAGATTTAGATGTTTGGAAATGAATTGCTCTTTTTTTAAGACCTATGATTGTGAATATAACTGCTATTTTAATATTAAAAGATTTTGAGTTAAAAGAGTGGTGGTGAGTTTCTTTCCTGGGTTCTTTTCTCACCACTCTACCATGAACAATCTGCGAACCCAGCTAGCTATAATTTTAATCGACAGATTGTTCATCTTTCATCTTTTATTGTTTTTTTTTTTTATGACGTTCATAAGTGTCTTTTGTGACCTAAATGAATAAATGAATTTGACTTTGACTTTGACTTTGACTTTGCTGATGATGACAGACAGACATACTTACAGCTAATTTTTTCAAATATGTCTCAACATCGCTGTAATGGCGCACTTCAAAATCCGACAAGCCCTCATCTTTTAATTGTTCATATACATCATTGGAAAGTTCTCCATTCACAAATAGCTTAACAGCATTCGGAGTGATGATAAGGTATGAGAAGAAGACCGGGTTGTACTTGATATCAGACCCGCGAAGATTGAGGGTATCTGGAAAAAATATAGTACTAAAGTTTGAACTGACCACACGCACACTCATTAACACGTGTACAACAACACTCACACGCACCCACATGCACACACTCACACTTAAATATTTTTCTTCTTTTTTTCTATTTTAAAAGCCTGCCAAAGTGACTCTACTCTACCTGATGGAAAGCATGAATAGAATCCAAGAGTTGTGGTCACCATACTCATTGCAAATGCAGACAATGCAGTATGGTGACCCACACTATGGCGGACTTGTGAGATGCTTTTTCACACCCTGCTTGGGGACGTAAAAGGTATGACAGTCATCGTGACAGTGTAAGGCTTACACAGTTACCACGATAACTGTCACCCCTGCATCAATGGGCCTCCGGTCTCGCATTTACTAACAAAACACGACAGCACGGAAGCTGTCGCTTCAGGTTGGTCTTCTGTGGGAGGGTAGTACTGTCCCGGTCGAGCTCGCTCGTGCTGAATTCAGCGTGGCTCTACTACCTAGGGGCGTGGCAATTAATAAGTTAATGTTTATATGTATATCTGTTCATATATATATCGTGTATGGATTTGAGTGTATGATAGGTTTATGTATTATGTTTGTTCGATATATCGTTAGTTTATTTGTTGTCATACACATGTGGAGGAACGGATGCCATGTCCCTCTGATACAAAGGAAGGATCCTCTAACCAGGCGAGGTGATCATGCCTGGGATGGGATGTTGTACATATGCTAATCGCCGCCAGAATTTCTATACCGCGATTCAGGATTAATAGTTGCTCCGTGCCGTTGCTGCAACTTCCCGACATCAATCGGTAGGACGCAGCCAGTCATTAATGATCGCCTCGCCTTGTCCGAGGATCTTTCCATTGTGGCAGAGGTGGTAGAGCTGGCTTTCAGCACGAACGGGCTGGTTCGACCGGGAACAGTACTACCCTCCCACAGAAGACCAACCTAAGGCGACAGCATCCGTGCTGTCGTGTTTCGTTGGTGAGTTTGAGACCGGAGGCCCATTGATGCAGGGGTGACAGTTAACATGGTGACTGTGTGAGCCTTACCCCACCACGATGACTGTCATGCCTTTTACGCGTCAAGCGGGACGTGAAAAAGCATCTTACTAGGCCGCCATAGTGTTGGTCACCATACTGCATTATTTGCATTTGCAATGAGTAAGGCGACCATAACTCTTGGATTCTATTCATGCTTTCCATCAGGCATAGTAGTCACTTTGGCAGGTTCTTAATATAAAAAAAGAGGGTCATGTCCCTCTCACCTTCACCTTTCCGTACTCTCCTACATAACCTCTTCTTGAGCAATTGGGTATATCAGACTTACATGCCACTTCATCAAGAGCGGTGATCACCAGAGCAGACACCTTATTCTCAGTCATCTTGCTGCGAAGTTCTTCAATCTTCTTTCCTGATGTTTTACCTGACATAAACAAAAATAAGATTAGAAGGCTTCGGACAGTGACTTCATAATTAAATTATATATCAGAGGTATTAAAATATAATTAAATAAAATAAATATTTAAGACACTTGCACACAACGCCATCTAGTTTCAAACTCAGCAGACCTTGTGCTATGATAACTAGACTAACTGATAGAATACTTATATACTTTTCTTTTGTAAATACATACACATTATACATAGAAAATACTCAAACTGCGAAACAAATATTTGCAGATCATACAAACAATTGGTCCGACCCGGGAGTCGAACCCGAGACCTCAAGCATAGCAGTCGTATTCGCTATCGCTGCGCCACTGAGGCAGTCAAAACATTTTAATATATTACACATATGAACACGCATACTCACACGTTCATACGCACGCACACACGCACGCACGCACGCACGCACGCACGCACGCACGCACACACGCAGGCACGCACACACACACGCACGCACGCACACACGCACGAACGCACGCACGCACCCACACACACATTGTAGGTGCATTTAAAAGTGCACACACGCGTGTATAAATACACACTCTTGAACTTGTACAGAATTAACCTGTATCCAGCTAACACTTTAAGGTATGTAGTTATTTTTATATACTGGTCTCATAAATTAATGATAAGAAATCAATTAAAATGTAAAACAAAGTCATAAAACTACAGATAAAAGGTCATTGACTAGTATAACTTGAACTATTATAGTATAGATTTTGTACCATGATAAAATAAAATGTATTTTGGGCACCTACGTCATTTTTAATTGTATAGTACATTACACCAACAGCCTTTTAATAGCCCTCCTTAACAAGCAGGTTTTGGCCTACTATACTACGTATGCCAGACGGGTAGGTATAGCGTTTGTTTCAAGTGATCTGGATGTCGTAATGACACCCAGGGTGGTTACATCTCATATTCTAAATTCGTCACCACAGTATGCATGCGTTGTGAATATATGTGTATATCTGTGTGTACGTTGGTGTACACGTATGTATGTGTGTATTTCTGCACCTTTACTAATCGTATTAGTGATAAGGCAGCAAATTACACTAGAAATTAATTTTTATAATACGTTTTTACTGGTTCCACCGTCTACCTTTCTCTACATGAGAACACGTGGTTGCTTTGGAAGTCACTGTATCCAAATGGTAGACATACGCTCCGTAACTAAACGGTTCGGTCCTTCCTTTTTGTGCGAATCAGTTAAAACTTGGAACTCACTACCGGAATTCGGGTCGTTTCAGGGGAACGTGAAAGAGCATCTCATTAGGCCGCTATAGTGTGAGTCACCATATAGACATTATCGGCGTTCATAATGAGTATGGCGGCCACTACTCTTGGATTCTATTCATGCTTTCCATCAGGCAGAATAGTCACTTACGTAGGCTCTTCAAATAAAAAAAATATATAGGAGTGTTTAGGGCTTCAACTAACCGGTAACGATTGAAATAGATATTGGTATGTCAACTGGTACATTGCTAACGACACACAGGGATCTCAAAGTGATAAGAAATGGTCACCCATTCATTGATGGACTTGGCTAGGATTTACAATATGTTAACCAATGCATAATATTACAAAATCACTTTGTAAAGTCACTTTGGTAGGCGCAGAATAAAAAAAAAAAGAATATTGTATGTAGATGTGTACTTCAATGAGTATATTTGTATGCGTTATATATATATATATATTAATAGCCTGCCAAAGTAACTCTACTCTGCCTGATGGAAAGCATGAATAGAATCCAAGAGTTGTGGTCACCATACTCATTGCAAATGGAGACAATGCAGTATGGTGACCCACACTATGGCGGCCTTGTGAGATGCTTTTTCACACCCCGCTTGGGGACGTGAAAGGCATGACAGTCATCGTGACAGTGTAAGGCTTACACAGTTACCACGATAACTGTCACCCCTGCATCAATGGGCCTCCGGTGTCACACTCACCAACGAAACACGACAACACGGATGCTGGCGCTTTAGGTTGGTCTTCTGTGAGAGGGTAGTACTGCCCCGGTCGAGTCGGCCCGCTCGTGCTGAAATCATCGTGGCTCTTCTACCTACAAAATGTTGTTTATGTGTCTGCATGTATGTATATGTTGACGTGTGTATGTTTGTGTATAGGTAAGTATGTGTGTGTGTGGTCTAGATAGATTGATTTATATATAAACTTACCAGTATACTTAACAGGTAACGGTATGATTGCGTTGTTTGGCCTCGCCGGCGGTGGATCTGCGAGTTGAACTCTCACTTCATCCACCAGGTTTTTGTAAACTGGTTTCAGGATCATATTCGATTTCGTCAAAGCCGTCTGATGATACATGTGTGAAAAGACAAAATTGATAAGTATCATATTGTCTCTGTCACTTGAAGGTGGAAAATGAAGCGACAGAATGAAACACAATATACTTATTGTAAGTTGGAATAGTTAATATGAGCTTGGCATTTTTTTTAAGATTCTTTATATACTCTATATAGTGTGTGTGTATATGTTATACATCCTACCAATATTATTAATGTGAAAGTTTGTTTGGATGTTTGTCACTCTTTCACGAACAAACTATTGAACAGATTTGGATGAAATTTTACAATAATATAGGTTATACATCGAAATATCGTATAGGCTACAATTTGTAATGATTTTATGTCATTTCGGTCGTAATACAACGATACATGTCAGTTAAGTCAGCAAAATCTGGCCTCTGAGAGTTACCTTGGTGTACGCTGCCTAAACCATTGAAGTTACACAAAGATGATGTACCGTAGGATTGTTTGTATGTTAAAAAAAAATTAAAATGATCTGTTACAAAACTAACGTGGCAGGCCAAATTTCACGCGACCGAAGCGGCGAGCAAAAACTAGTATATATACACACGTAATTAACCAAGGTTTTTTAATAAATAATTAAAAAATAAATAAAAAAAAGGCGAAAGTTTATAAGTGTGTGTGTTTGTATGTTTGTTACTTTTTGACGACTGCACCAATTTTGATGAAATCGATACCTTGAGTAGCATCTCGGGGCGCATCCAATATTCAATATGTTCGAATAACAACATATAAAGAAATCATTTAAATGTTCACGTATTCTGACTTATTTTTTATTCTTGGACCAGCCAGCCAGTATTTCAGCCAGGAGATATTACATTGCATAAGTGTGTGCAAACACAGGTGCACTCTCTGTTCCCTCACTCTCACAATCCGATGGGACGGCTACACGACAAGACCGGGGAGAGATCAGGCGCAGGGCCGACAGCTTTACGTACTTGTCGAGGCACGAGGGTTAAGACCCCAACTCCCAAACTAAGAGCTGTTATGAAGCGTTGCTATAAAGAAAAAAATTCAATTTTGGAACGAAGTTCCTTACGGCAGGCTTGGAGGGGATAGGGATTTCGCTGCGGGACCGAACGGAAAAAAATGTGATAGTAAAACCGTAAGTGGAAAAAGTGCGTGGAATAAATCTGTGGAAAAAAGTGCGTGGAATAAAACCGTTAAATGAGACGTGCGCAGGCGCGAAAGCGCGTCATGTGTGCTATTTTATTATTTTAAGGAATTTATTATTTTATTTTCTAAAATACTGAATTTCCTAAATACTTTCTTGTACTTAAATAAAAACTAATCAGCAAAATTTAAGAGAAAAATCAAGAAAACCTACATAAAATTGAGCACGATTTTTTTTTGCAAATTGTGTCGATTCCACATTATCCGAAGGAACTTCGTTCCTACCTGGTGTCCCACGACACCATTCATTTTTTTTTTGTCCCACTCGGGATTCGAACCCAAGACCTCTTGATTTCCAGTTACATATGCCAACTGCTACACCAACAAGGCTGTTCTCGAGGACAGCAGTGGGGACTGGCAGAAGGATCCCCAGATGTGCAGGTGGGGTGTTTATTGTGTTACAGTGAATATGCTTTTGATATAGGGCGGGACGAGGAGGCGAGTCACCTCACGGCAAGTGATTACCACTGCTTTATTACCATAACATATGCTTAATTTGGAATCTGGCAGCCCTGTGTGTGTGTGTGTTCACTTTATCTGAGTGAATATGCTTAAGAAACTAAGCAGAAGAGCTACTCTGCAGTTCTTACCTGCAATGATGTCCACTCCTCTCTGGTGAAGGTATAAGGGTCTACGCCTACCACAGCGCTCTCGTTCAGTTTGGTAGTCAACCATTTCTCAATGCTGGGAACTTCGGGGAGGGCTGCAAACAATGTACATGAAATTTATTTCTTTTTTTATGTTTTTATTTTAAGAGCCTCTATTCTGCCTGATGGAAAGCATGAATAGAATCCAAGAGTTATGTTCACCATACTCATTGCGAATGCAAACAATGCAGTATGGTGACCCACACTATGGCGGCCTAGTGTGATGCTTGGTTATGCTCCGTTTAGAGATGTAAAAAGACACACTAGGAAGTATTCAGTCACGTGGGACTTTTCAAAAATTCCTAAATTTTGTTAATGTATATTTTATTTTAGTTACTTTATTTTAGCGTTTAGAGAGTTTTAGAACAGAGTTAGCACTAATTAGCGAATAACACAAAATCTCGTCTTGGTTGCCGCGACCTATGCTATGAGGTTAGTGCAGAAACTGTTGAAAAGTTCAAACTTATAATTTCTTTTTAAGTATAAATAAACAAAATGTGGCGACTTCAACATATAAACAAAAATATACAACAACGCCATCTAGCGAAGATACATCGAACTACGAAGTATAATAATGAACTACGAAATAACTACAAATCCTGTATCGCGAAATAGAGATTCGCGTCTCAATTATCATATATAGAATATCCCAACATCGACCGTTGGGCCGTGGCCCGCCAGGTAGGATCACCTCGCCTGGTCGGAGGATCCTGCCTTTATGTCGGAGTGACATAACACTCGTCCCTCCACACAAAATATTTTTTTTATCTGGTTTGCCATTACAGCGTGTCTTTTTATTGAATTTGAAAATCGACTTTGAAGTGTTTTGTTACCTAGACATAGATTACGTTGGCCAAATCATTTATCAACTTGTAGGTTTAATTGACTTTTGGCGCTGGATGAGGGCGGCATGGGACCGCCAGGATTATATACGTCAAGGTTTTCACCTTCAACCACTACAGTGGCCAGCCGCGACGAGGCGACATCCGCGTGTGCCGTACGTCGCCTAAATAGAGAGTTTTTACCCACAGACAGTGGGCAAGCGCTAGGGGATTCCCCTATAGTGCTTGCCCATCGTCTAGAACGTTGCGCTTTCTATCCCCATACGGTGATCTACATGATCTGTTTCTTGTGTTTGTAAAGTCCCCCGCGACACAGTAAGAGAGTTCACATCACATCTACAGCCTTTGACAGTCTACTGCTGAACATAGGCCTCTCCTTAGAAAAGAGGTCTTGGATTACTACATCATGCTGGCCAGACGGGTTGGTATAGGGTTTGTTGCATCCGGATGTCGTAATAACAGCTGTTTCCGGATCCCTCCTATCTCAGGCGCAGCGTGGTACACCGTATGGTTTTAGTAGGTCCGATTCTGACACACCACCCTACTGCAAATCCTGGTGGAGTGACGGCTCGTGGAAGTTTCCACATTCCACATAAATAGAAAGTCTATATCCAGCAATGGACGTCTTTTGGCTGAGATGCCATCATCAGATGGAGTTTAATATCACACTTAAAAAAAACAAAAAATGTCTCTTGGGCAAAAGCAAGTATATAATATTTTCTCAGAAGCATACTCACACTGCTTCATCAGCGTCCATATCTTCATATCGGCCTCCTTTTCGAACTGTGTGTAGTACCTTCCGTCAGTCCACACCAAGGCTTCCGTGGCAGTCACTACGGCTGTGCCAGCGGACCCTGTGAAGCCAGTTATCCATTCCCGACGAGCGTCTACCCGTGCTATGTATTCTGACTGAGAGAAAAAACATACAATAACCATTGGGTTTAAAATGAATTCATCAGCAACATTCCGGCCGGCTCGACCGGGGCAGTACTACCCTCCCACAGAAGATCAACCTAAAGCGCCAGCATCCGTGTTATCATGTTTCGTTGGTGAGTGTGAGACCGGAGGCCCATTAATGCAGGGGTGACAGTTATCGTGGTAACTGTGTAAGCCTTACACTGTCACGATGACTGTCATGCCTTTTACGTCCCCAAGCGGGGTGTGAAAAAGCATCTCACAAGGCCGCCATAGTGTGGGTCACCATACTGCATTGTCTGTTGCAATGAGTATGGTGACCACAACTCTTGGATTCTATTCATGCTTTCCATCAGGCAGACTAGAGTCACTTTGGCAGGCTCTTAACATAGAAAAAAAAAGTCAACTGCTTTTAACAGACCACCACTGGTCCCCTCTCCTTAACAAGGAGGTTTTGGCCTATTATACCACGCTGGCCAGACGGGTTGGTATAGGGTCTGTTTCAAGTTTTCCTTCTATTTGCAGTGATGTTATCCTGAGTAGTTTTATCCCTTAGTCGCCTCTTACGACACCCGTGAGATGGGAAGGGGTGGTGTCACTCTGTATTCTCAATCCATCACAATTATTACATTATCATCAAGTACAAGTTGTTGCCCCCAAATCAGCATAAAATATAATCACGCCTATTTCCTCGGAGGGACAGGCAGAGGCATGTTAAACACCCACTTTTCGCCAGTGTTTTGGTTTCCACATAATAGGTATTGCCATGCTACAGGCATGCTTTCTATCAGGCAGAGTAGAATCACTTTGGTAGGCCAAGAATAATATAGGATAGGAAACAAAAGGAAAGCTCAAAATAAACCTCAACCATGCCGTGTCGTCAGCGTGAATGTCAAAACCTCCTTTATAAGGAGAAGCCTATGTCCAACAGTGGACTGTCGAAGGCTGGTTTAGAAATGAGTTCTTACATTATGAGCATCAGCAGTAGGTATGATATAAGCTGAAAGCGCGGTTTGTTGACTGTTCATTAGCGCACGTAGCGCTGTCAGCCGCTGCAGCGACATGTTGTGGAAATCTGTGAAATTTGAAGAATAATTAGATAAATCTAACTAATATTATAAATGTGAAAGTTTGTTTGAATGTTTGTTACTCTTTCACGAAAAACTACTGGACGGATTTGGATGAAAATTTACAGTAATATAGGTTATACATCGGAATAACGTATAGGCTACAATTTGTAATGATTTTATGTAATTTTGGACGTAATATAATGATACGTGTCAATTCAGTCGGAAAAAATATCTGGCCTCTGAGGGTTATCTTGGCGTACGCTGCCTAAACCATTGAAGTTACACAAAGATGATGTACCGTAGAATTGTTTGTATGTTAAAAAAATATATATTTGTTTAAAATCATCTGTTACGAAATGTAATGTGCAGACCAAATTCCACGCGAACGAAGCCGCGGGCAAAACCTAGTAACAAATAAATAGATATTTCGGACATTTGACACACAACGCCATCTAGTTTCAAACTAAGCAGAGCTTGTGCTATGATAACTAGACTGACTGATAGAATACTTACATACTTTTTTTTAAACACATACATATATTCATAGAAAACATCCAAACTCCGAAACAAATATTTACAGATCACACAAACATTTGATCCGACCCGGGAATCGAACCCGTAACCTCAAGCTAGTCGCATACGCTACCATCATGCCACCAAGACAGTTCATTTTTTTAAAGATTACTCAAGGATTGGGACTACAAGGGCTGTAATGCACCATTGGTTAATTTACACACACGGCCCTCTGTTCTAGTATTATGGTAACCAGTCTGCTGATAAACATACTTATATATTTTTAAATGATAATGATGTACACTTGTATGACGTAAACTGAGACGTGGTCTTCTACTGCTGGCCTCATGCAGAAGCTCAAAGTCGCTCAACGAGCTATGGAAAGGGCTATGCCCGGCATTTCCTTACGTGATAGGATCCAGAACGAGGATTTCAGCAAGAAAACTAAGGTTACCGACATAGCTCTTTGAATAAGCAAGTTGAAGGGGCAATGGGCAGGCCACATCGCTCGTAGAACCGACAACCGTTGGGGAAGAAAGATTCTCGAATGGCGACCGCGTACCAGAAGACGTAGCGTAGGTAGGCCCCCCACTAGATGGACCGACGACATAGTCAGAGTCGCGGGGTGCCGATGGATGCAGTTGGTGTCCAGTCATATGGCGTGGCTAGGGGTGAGGCCTATGTTCAGCAGTGGACGTCTTCCGGCTGATGATCGGCCACGGCGGCCATCAATCAACTACGCAGGAGATATAGTGCACAAGTGTGTGCAAACAGAGGTGCACTCTCTGTTCCCTCACTCTTACAATACGATGGGACGGCTATCTGATACGACCGGGGAGAGATCAGACGCAGGTAAGGGGGTTAATATCCCATCTCCCAAACTCCAGGTTGTTATTAATCAATCTATAACAAGAAAAATTAAAAAAAAATTGTTTGCCCGACCCGGGATTCGAACCCAAGGCCTCTTGATTTCCAGTCGCATCCAGTAACCGCTATAAAATGAAGTAGTCTACATATTATAGACAAATTACACCAGACACGGAACAAATTATCGCGCTCGCCACACAATTGTTTGTCCTAGGTGGAAATCGAATCCACGACCTCCGGCTTCGCAGTCAAAGTCGCTAACCACTGGAACATCAGACCAGTCTCTTATGACGTCATGACCCATCTACTCGTTTGACCTCGTTTGACTATGGTATAGAGTACCATAAAAAATGTCCACTATCCATCTTAGTAAAAATAATATCAAAACGTACGTTTGTTACTTTTCTTAAATCGTTTAAGGGCCCTGGCATCCAATTGTTGTGCCAATCTGTAATAAAAAAAAATTACGTCACAATTAAGTATTTTTAATCGACTGCAAAAAGGCGGTACTAGCGGACCCTGCAGACGCTATCTCCGCGAAAGTATTCAAGGTTCAATAGTGCATTTAAACCAGCTATGGACCTGCTGAAACTTGCATAAAAAACACCAAACATGCAGCTCAGTGACATATAGAAATATTATTAGTAACCTTTCCGAAAAGAGGGCAATTTTTTTTTTATTTATTGGAACGAAGTTCCTTATCGCGCGTTGCGAAGGAGGCTAGACGGAAAAAATTCAGACGAAAAGTTGTCACGACACTTTTTGATATAGTGTAGTAACCCGTGCGCCGTGCGCATGTTTCTCTGTCTGTCTCTCTCTGTCATAGAAAGCAAGCCAATTATTTTCGTTTCGTCTTTCTATTTTGCTTTGAACAGTGTAGTGTCGCGACGATTATTTTTGTTTTATTACAATTCCTTCTGTAATTAATCGAAAGGAACTTCGTTCCATCCGGGTGTAACTTGAGACCTCTCATTTTATTTTTTTAATTTTAAGAGCCTGCCTGTGACTCTACTCTGCCTGATGGAAAGCATGAATAGAATCCAAGAGTTGTGGTCACCATACTCATTGCGAATGCAGACAATGCAATATAGTGACACACTATGGCGTCTTAGTAAGATGCTTTTTCACGCCTCGCTTGGGGATGTAAAAGGTATGACAGTCATCATGACATTGTATTACAAACACCACGACAACTATCATAATATAGAGTCAATGGGCCTCCGGTCTCTCAATCGCCAACGAAAGACGACAGCACAGATGCTGTCACTTTAGGTTGATCTTCTGTGGGGTACTGCCCCGGTCGAGCCGAACCGTTAGTGCTGAAATCAGCGTAGCTGTACTACCTATTGTGCAGCTATATCCAGCAGTGGACTTCTAAAGGCTGTAGCAGTAAGAACGTATTATGGTTAAAAGTGATGACTGTTGGTCAGACTACCAAATATGCCACTGTAGTGTGTGCACGTCGTGATTTTCGATGAATAGCGCTTATATTTTATATAAGTAATAATAAATATGTATGGCACTTGGGGAGTGCCGCGGTAAAGCTATTGCATAGAATTTTTAATAAACTTATGCAATTATCTTTTGGAGCAGCTCGTCTCGATCCGTGCGAGATTCGTACAGTCTACACGCATACGTCTAGTCAGTCGCACGCACACAAACGCCGTGCCGAAGTCTGCCGAACTGAAACGACGTTAGACGATGCACGGCTTTCAACGCTGCACACTGTGCCGGTCGGAGTGGGGGGTGTTAGGTTTATTTTCGTTACGGAATTTCTTGATTCGGTCGCCGCGCTCGAAGCCCGCGATAAATGTTATGCAGTTGCTTAAAAATATATAAAATTCTTGTTTTGTTGATACCTTCTATTTACAGACGTCTAGAATGGGTAACCGCGCGTGTATTTTTTTTAAATAATTTCATATCTAATAAGTCTAGTTATACGACGAAGCTAGGTCATCATAGTGTGAATCGCCATACTGAATGATCTGCATTCGCAACGAGTATGGCAACCACCTCTCTTGGATTATACTCAATACTCATTCTTACCATAAGGCAGAGTAGAGTCATTTTGGTAGGTGCAGAATAAAAAAAATACATGTACATATAAAAATTGTGAAAGTCTAAAAACAGTTTAATAATATATTTAATGATTAAAACTACTGGGTGCTGTCCTCATTTCCCTTCATTTCCGAAAATATTTAAAAAAAAACAACGGGTTGCACTCCGAGAGTGCGGGGAGAAGTGAAAATTTGAATATTAACATTGTGTATTATTGATATTTTGGAATGGTTAGGGAATCATTTTGAACGAATTGCTTTAATTTTCAGTATAAAAGTAATATCATTTATGTGGTAAAATATAATATTCATTTATTGCGCTATTGTACACAAACAAGACAATTTATATACACACGCACATTTGCGCAAGCGCCTTGCACCGCCTACACACATGCCACACAGCAGGCGCAGGCATACATTTTCGCCGCGCGGTAGAATGAGACGGAGATAATTCCTCTCCTACGCCAGGCCGGCGGTCTACTCTCCCTCAGTCTTATGAATGATCAGGTCACGTGTCTTGATACGAGTTCAACATTTTTTACCCATCACAAAAGTGCACAACACTGCTAAAGTAGTTTTCACTTCAAAAATAAAAGTGACAATCGTGTTGTAATATACGAGTATGTACGAGTACATCCCTAAAAATGTTATAAATGTTAATGTAAGCTTGTTTGTTACGGTTTCACGCGAAAACTACTCAACCGATCATCATGAAATTTTGTACACATGTTCTTGGAGGTATTAGAAGTAGCATAGGATACTTTTTATTAAATACATATTTATTTAAAATGATCTGTTACGAAACTTAATATGGCAGACCAAGTTAAACGCGAGCGAAGCCACGGGTAAAAGCTAGTATGTTTTACAAACGTTATTAATTTAAGTAGCTATTTTAAATATATTGTTTATATCGAACACTCGTGTTCATAGACCGTAAATGGTGTTGCTATCGGGATTGTGCAAGAATACATCTACCTTGTGCAAACTATTAAACTTGGCCGCGACAACCTTGATCGGAAGGCCGGTAGGATTCGTCTGGGCCGGGTAGCATACACGAAGTTACGTCACATCTTCGTGTCGCCGATTCCAGAAGCGTTAAAGACCAAGGTATCTGACCAGTGCGTCCTACCATAACATACGGAACCGAGACGTGGAGACTTACTATTGGACTGGTCCACTAGTTAAAGTACCTCAACGTGCGATGGAGCGTACGATTCTGGGTGTTTCTCTGACTGATAAAATTCGTAACGAGGTTATTTGACAGAGAACTGGAGTAACTGACATCGCACGGAGAATCAGTACGCTAAAGTGAAAGTGGGCCGATCATGTCTCCAGTCGAAACGATGGGTCGCTGGAGCCGAAGTGTGCTAGAGTGGAGACCACGATTGGGCCCCCTGCGGCGCGATGGACCGACGACTTGAAGAAGATGGCAGCGGATGTCCCAAGACCGGATTGGTTGACACTCGTTGGAGGAGACCTTCGTTTAGCAGTAGACGGCGATAAACTGAGTTGAGTTGTTCATAGGCGTCACCAGGACTATTTTTATGGAGGTGCATCTACATCCACTCTTCACATACTAGATTTTTAACTATGAAATCGACTTTTTTATGAAATAGGTTAAAAATATGTGTTTTTCTACGTACTTTCTTTTCTGAAAAGGGGTGCAAAAGCACCTCCTCGTGGCGCCTATGTGTGGCACACAAATTAAAATTATTATATTATATAAAAGAGTACGGATTGCGTAATGTACGCTGAGATTTGTGGGTTCGAACCCCGCACGGGAAACCACTTTGTGATATCCACAAATTGTTGTCCAGTCTGCGTGTTATTTGTGTCTGTTACATGTATGTTTATAAAATGTCTCGCGACCGCGATTTCTAATGTGACAGTTGTCTTTTTAAGAGACAAAAAAATTCGGCACCCCTCCAACACTAAGAAAAAATTATATCTCTGTACATTTTAGAAATACTTGAATACTTCTTTTCGCTTCTCGAACAGGTAAGGAAAAGTCATAGAGCTATTTAACATCACACTACGGCCTCTTAAGCGTATAAAAAACACATTCGAAAAAATATAGGTTACTAGAATTTTAAGACACAGTAAAAAAAATACAACTCACAAGCAAATAATTGAATACACAACTCCATTACGCCACATTAATATCATAATAAACTATAAAAAACGAAATATATTATATTATTTACACAACAAGCGTCTTTTTCAATTATATATTTGCAACTGTCATAGATTTGTGTCACGACCGAATTTGGCGCCAATTTTCGTACGTTTAGGAACGGCGAACCATAAATAGATTTAAATTTGTAATAGGAGCATAATAAAAGTTAAAGCTATATCTACATTGGGGCCAGAAAGTATATATTTTTTATTTATAATCATAGATCAGTAGGCACCGCGTTAAATAAAGTTAAGTAATTTTATCCAGGTGACCATTTCTAACATTTTTTTTAATCTGAGCCTACAAACGTGACTCTACTCTGCCTGATGCAAAGTATGAATACAATCCAAGAGTGATAGTCGCTACGTCATTACGAATGCAGACAATTCAGTATGGCGACCCACACTATGTCAACCGAGTGAGCTGCTTTTTCACGCCCCGCTTAAAAGACCCGGGAATACAGTGGGAGGGAAATACGTGCGTGTATTCGTATACGTAGTTGCATGGAATTTCGTACGGTAACGTATAAGCGAAATAGTACTATATGTAACCTCAAATTCTAGTAGATATAATTTACCGCAGCGTCAACCACGTGTTTATTTAGTTGTTGTGAAAATGTTTACTTTTGTGCCAGTGAAGACTCGGCTCAGCACACGCTGGCGGTTTGTTCCGCCTGGGCGGCGCAGTATGGGGTTCTCACTGCAGTTATTGGAGGCGCTGTCGCTACCGGCCGTCATACGCTCCATGGTCGGTAGCGACAGTTGTTTTACCGCAGTCGCAACCTTCTGCGAAGACGTAATTTCGCAGAAAGAGGCGACGGAGAGGGCCCGAGAGGACAATCTCAGCTCGGACCCAATTCGCCGCCGGTGAACCGGACGGTGGAGGCGCGCGTATCAGCGCCTCATGCCGCCTCGAGTGTGACTGCTGGTGGACGGGACGGGTTTTCCCCTCCATCCGCTATAGTGGCCAGCCGCGAGGAGGCGACGTCCGCGTGTGCCGTACGTCGCCTAAATAGAGTGTTTATCCGCAGATAGTGCCTGCGGTAGCGGGCAGGCACTAGGAGGGATCTGGATGTCGTAATAACAGCTGTTCCCGGATCCCTCCTATTCCAGGTGCAGAGTGGCACACCCTGTGGTTTTAGTCGGTCCGATTCCGACACACCACCCCACCGTAAACCCCGGTGGCGTGACGGTGCGAGGGGGTTTCCACAGGATGAAAAAAAAAGGATTTGTATCAAGTTTTCCTTCTCTTCACAGTGCTGTTGTCCAGCATAATTTGCTCCCTTAGTCACTTGTCTTACGACACCCACGAGGTGAATAGGGGTGGTGACACTCCGTATTATTAATGTGTTACCACACGTATCATTCATTCATTCATTTCATTCATTCATTTATTTACTTTATGCCTTTTGTACCATATTAAGATGTGTGAACAGCTCATTGCCACACCTCTATTAAGTAACCAATATGGAGTTACACCATTGAATTATAGATTGTGTAGCGGACGTTAATCATAAACCCACAAATAAATGAAATAATAAAGATGGGTTTTATGGGTTATACATAACATATAAACATACCATCGCGGACTTTTTTGCAGATATTTTTATTGGAACGAAGTTCCTTACGGCAGGCTTGGAGGGGATAGGGTTTTCGCTGCGGGACCGAACTGAAAAAAATGTGATAGTAAAACCGTAAGTGGAAAAAGTGCGTGGAATAAATCTGTGGAAAAAAGTGCGTGGAATAAAACCGTTAAATGAGACGTGCGCAGGCGCGAAAGCGCGTCATGTGTGCTATTTTATTATTTTAAGGAATTTATTATTTTATTTCCTAAAATACTGAATTTCCTAAATACTTTCTTGTACTTAAATAAAAACTAATCAGCAAAATTTAAGAGAAAAATCATGAAAACCTACATAAAATTGAGCACGATTTTTTTGCAAATTGTGTCGATTCCACATTATCCGAAGGAACTTCGTTCCTACCTGGTGTCCCACGACACCATTCATTTTTTAAGAAATACTATTCCGTTGTACATCATTTTGATATGTCTATTAAAGTGTCGTGCAGCAATAGAAACATTTAAAATCCAGTGTTTTTACAAAACATTGACTTTTTATATGTTGTATTAAAATAACATGGGTGTATTATATATAAAAATGTTCCTTGAAACATAACCTAAGCGATGGTTAAAATCGTTTTTAAATTCATCGAGCAGTTTAAAAGATCTAAGCGTACAAAAACAAAAAGCAATTTCACTTTATTTTATACTATGTAAAGAAATTCATAACGATTTGCAGCCTGCTCATGAAAGATGTGAGCAGAATTCAGCTTATCCAATGAAGAAGTCTCAGTTAATCCTACTAATATTATAAATGTGAAAGTTTGTGAGTATGGATGTTTGTTACTCTGAATGACATATAGGCTACAATTAGTTATGATTTTACGTAATTTTGGTCGTAATATACGTGTCAATTAAGTCGGAAAAAAGGGCCTCTGAGAGTTATCCTGGCGTACGCTGCTTAAACCATTAAAGTTACACAAAGATGATGTACCGTAGGATTGTTTGAATGTTAAAAAAAAACTAAAATGATCTGTTACGAAACTTAATGTGGCATACCATTCCACGCGAGCGAAGCCGCAAGCAAAAGTTAGTCTAAAATAAATGTAGGAAAAAAAATTACTTTTAGTTATGATATCAATAACTTAATAAACATACATAAGACATAAACTAATTTCATACAAAAAAAACGTACTAGTGTAACACACCTTTAGGTTGAACATAGATAATCGTAGTATTTTACGATATTTTAAACGTTAACAGTCGTCATTTAGAGTTTATTTTGTATTGAAAGTGTGATAAAATTGTTATAGTTCTACTTTTTTTATTCAGCCCCTCACATAAGGAACTCTATCACAAGGTCTATTAGTGTATGTAAGATTAGCACGTAAAGCAAAAACGGTTTAACAATATTTATTAAGCTATTGTATAGCTTTTATCGCGAGCTTCGAGCGCGGCGACCGAATCAAGAAATTCTGTAACGAAAATAAACCTAACACCCCCTATTCCGACCGGTACAGTGCATCGTCTAACGTCGTTTTAGTTCGGCAGACTTCGACACGGTGTTTGTGTGCGTGCGACTAGACGTATGCGTGTAGACTGTACGAAGCTCGCACGGATCGAGACGAACTGCTCCGAAATATTTTAATTGCATAAGTTGATAAAAAATGCCATGCAATAGCTTTACCACAGCAGTCCCCGAGTGCCACACGTATTTTTTATTTATTTATTTATAGTTTCTACAAATAATCAACATTGCATAAGGCGGACTTAATGCCGTAAGCATTTTCTCCCAGTGACCTTTGGCTGATGCAGAGATGTGTGTAGCAGGTGTAACATTGGAGCTAGTGAGGTGGATTATTTAGTTTACGTATAAATAGTTTTTATAATACATAACGATATAAATATATATAATATATGTATATACAGTCTGCTTAACAAGAACGTGACCACCATTATTAAAAGAATGCGTCACAGCGCCATCTATTTGCGAAAACATGGCCTGAGTATCCTAGTCAAATCGTCAGATCAAAAGTTCATGGTTTAACCATGACTAATGTGAATTCGAGACTGTTTTAGTTTGTTAATGCGTATTAGAATAGAGGTTTGTTGTGTTTACTATTTGGGTTGTGGAGGTCTAATGGCAATTGCTCCACGTCAAAAATCTAAGTTCAACCACGTGAACGAAGCCGACTCCAAGCTAATTTAAAAAAGCCTCGGAGGAACGGCCATTAATCTTTCAAATTATTTTTCTTTGGCGCCATCTTTTTCGATGTTTAAATTCATAAAGACTAGAATTGTTGCCAGTCTATAAAATATAAAATGTACTAATTTTACATATATATCTAATATATAAAATTCTCGTGTCACAGTTTTCGTTGCCATACTCCTCCGAAACGGCTTGACCGATTTTGATGAAATTTTTTGTGCTTATCCGGTATCTATGAGAATCGGCCAACATCTATTTTTCATCTGCCTAAATGTTAGGGGTAGTACAACCCAAATTTTTTTTTTTATTTTTTAGACAAAGTATTTAATTTCTATTTTTTTATGATACAACATACAAAAATACATACAATCCTCAATTTTCAACCTTCTACGATCAACCCTTATTTTTTAATAGCCATTTTAGTAATTTAATCATTTTTCATCCCGCTCTAATTACTTAGAAATAATTTATATGGCAAAGATACGTTTGCCGGGTCAGCTAGTATATATATAAAAGGAAACACATATAATACTTTTATACATACACACATAAATATATACACATTCATACAATGTAATTAGTATTCGTTTGCATTTTTGTTAACAAACTATTCGGGAAAATATCACTATAAAGAGAAGGAAAACTTGGAAGAAAACTCTATTCCAACCCGTCTGGTCAGCGTGGTGTAGTAGGCCAAAACCTTCTTTGTAAATAGAGGCCTATGTCCAGCATAGTTCTAGTTATACTGGTTTTTGTAACAAAGCAAGATGTTCCAAAAAGGCAACCGCCAGGAGATCTAATGTTCATATTATTGACCTCAATAGCGTAAGATTTATGTATAGCCTTGTAGATCGACCGATGACACAATACAATGTGACGTAATTTGTCATTCTTCCTCCAAGATACTGATCTCTATGGCCTTCAAGCTACTGCGGTACTAACTAGTTGTCCAGCCAGGGTAGCTGGTTCTCTAGACCTCCTTAAAGCATGACTCTCTTGCCAGTATAAGCGTGACGTCCGCATAGCAGACGACACTAAGGCCAGAAAACAGACTGATACGAAGGACCGCATCCCTGGGTAATGGGGTCAACACGGAACCCTAGGGAACCCCGTAAAACACCTCCTTCCGATTCTCTACTCCGTTCCGATCAACAAACGTCACTGTTCTATCGCGTAGATAAGCCTGTATGACGGCCCGCAGGTGGAGCGGCACCTCGTGATATTCAAGGGCCGCCCTAATTGCCTGCCAGGGGAGGGTGCCGAACGCGTTGATGATATCAAGGCTTACCGATGATTGGATTGTCGACTCCGACAGGGATCGAACACATCGGACAGCATCTACTGTCGTGGCTCTCTAGACCTATCTATTTTTAGCAGAAAATTACAAATAAAATTAAGATTAAAAAAGAAACCAAAACAGATTTCGAAAAAAAATCACTCCAATCCCTATCCAGAAACAGGAAACAGCGAAAAATAAATCAAATTATTAATTTATTCAAAAATGCACGATTCTTTTCTAACTACTAAGTCCGAGACGCGGGGAGCCGATGGCTGCAGTTGGCGTCCAGTCGTACGGTGTGGCGTTCTAGGGGCCTATGTCCAGTAGTGGACGTCTTCCGGCTGATGATAATGATGATGACTTAAATCAAAAGTTCACTTGGTAGCTATAATTTAATTATTCTCATAAAAAAAAAATCTAAACAAACACGTACTCGTATATACCAAATTATTATACTTAACAACCAAAACATTTGTTTATCAGTTGTGATGACATATTTACAAAATTACTGTGTGACGCTTCTTGTCTAAACCTAATTGCCTACAAATTTAATTCAAAAATTTTCTGTTTCAAAAACATTTTTTTTTTTTTAAAAAAGACAACGCCCGCACACGGAATAAATCCTGTGTCGCGGAGGACTTTACAAATATACAAGAAACGGACACAAACAACACCCAGACTCAGAACAACTATTTGTGCTCACATAAAGTGCTGTCCCACGTGAGATTTGAACCCACAACACTCAGCGTCGTAGAGAGCGGCGTGGCGACCAGTGAAAATCGGTCCACAACTCACGGAGTAATCGGTGAACATACATAAAAATACATACAGTGAAACATAGAACCTCTTTTGAAGTCGGTTAAAAAGGGTAATCACCAAATAAGTTTACCGGGGCCCAATATCAACCCCTCCTTTGTATTTCTCATATTTTATTGGTATGTTTTGGGTATAAGTGGCCTATTGCCTCTGGTATATAATATAATTGGGTAGATGACTGTATTGTAAATAAATACCAATGTCCACTTCATTAAAACTAATATCGCAAAACATCTCGGCAAATACAATTATCATAGCTTTTTATTATTATTACGAATTTCAATCAAATATACACTGAAATATATTGTTCAATTGAGTAGTCTAAAATAGTGACGTCACAATTTGGTCTTTAGTACATTTTTCATACAAAATTATCGTTTTGACAGGTGATAAAAAGCAACTAATTTGACTAAGGTGTCATCTAGCCTATTGTAACAGGTCGTCGTCTGTATATTAAATACATAGAAAAAAAAACGAATAAAGGGATCGTTATTAAAGTAACAGAACTCAAAACAACATTTTTTATAATTTTCGACTGTTTTTCTATGTGTTTGTAAGAGCTAATCTCAAAAATGGATTAACCGATTTGGATGCGATTTTCTCTTATGTATTATCAAATTAAATACGTAAGATATGTCTTACCTTTATAGGCCGCAATTGTTATCTATCGTGACGTAGTTAAGGACGTTTTCGCTTAAGGCCTAATTAATCCAAATATTTAATTACCAGTTATTTCTGTAATTGTTATTCTACTTTTCCAAATAGATAACATTTTAAATAAACTATGGCGATAATAATAATGATAATGAACTTCTAACCTAAGCCAACAAGTGTACGGAAACACAGGTGCACTCTCTGTTCCCTCACTCTCATAAACCGATGGTACAGTTACCCGACTCAACCGGAGAAATATCAGGCGCAGTACTGACGGCTTTACGTGCTCTCCGAAGCACAGAAGTTAATAACTCTATGGTCTAAAACTCGGTGAAGACCGACTAAATACATCTGATAACCAGAGAGAATATGTCTATTTCCTACATAGAAAATTAACATTAGAGATTTAGATGGGTACGACAAAAAAGACAAAAATAATCAGACAAGCTTTGCGATAGACATGGGCGCCTGGAGGGGTGTGCAAGAGGGTACACTTGCACCCTCCCGTCAGAAAATAAAGTACATAGAATTTTTTACGTGACAGTCGAGAGGCAGTACAAAATGCTTTTGAAGAATTTGTTGGCTCTTGTCTACCTGATTTCTTCTATGCCAAAGTAGCTCTACTCTGCCTGATGGAAAGTATGAATAGAATCCAAGATTTGTGCTAACCATACAGATTATAAATGCAGACAATGTAATATGACGACACACACCATGACGCCCTAGTGAGATGCTTCTTTACGACCCGCTTGGAGACATGAAAGGCATGACATCATGGTATTATATTGCTCACATTTACCACGACAATGTCACCCTTGCATCAATGGGCCTCCGCTTTCACACTCACCTACGAAACACGACAGCATGGAGACTGTCGCTTTAGGTTCGTACTGAAATTAGCCTGGCTCTACTACCTATTAAACGCTGGACGTCATCACTCCCAAATCCAAAACTTTCGTTCTAAGGTGACGTCTATGTCCAGCAGTGGACTATTAAAGGCTGGATGGTGATTGATGCTGATGTTAGTAGCTTGGTTACCACAGGTTAGAGGAAGCGAGGAGACGACGTCCGTGTGTGCCATACGTCGTCTAAATAGAGAGTTTTACCAGAATATGCAGATGGTGCTCGCGTCAGCGAGCAGGCGCTAGGAGGGATCCGGATGTCGTAATATTAGCTGTTCCAGGATTCCTCCCGTCTCGGGCGCAGAGTGGCACGTCGTGTGGTTTTAGTCGGTCCAATTCCGACACACCGCCCTGCCCCAAACCCCGGTAGGGTAAAAAAAGAGTACTGGCTCTGTCTAATTTGGGCGTCTCTGTCTCATGGCGACAAACCATTATTATAAATAGATTTTATCATAAAAAACAACATCTTTTAATCGTAACTAAATAGTATAAAACTTACATGAGAGACAATCTTACACGGTGACAGATAAAATAATACTGAAAATCCACTTGGGGATTGTGACACAGATAATAAAATATCATATTTATCGTATACTTCATACGATAAGTATTATGTACAATAGCAATGATAATATAACGAGAGAAACACCGGCCAAGTGTGTGTCGAACCACGCTGGGTTCCGTAGTTTTTTGGGACAACACCTTGTGTCATCCACGAATTGGAGTGCCGAGTCTGCGTGTTCTTTATGTCTGTTTCATGTATGTTTGTAAAGTAATTTTTAAGTTTTTGAAGCACATACAAACCAACTTAACTGTTCTACACGTATACATCCTATATATATATATATATATGTATATTTCTTATTATTGTTTAGTTTAGTTAGTCAAGCACAAACAATTGATAATTAATCATTTTAACATGCTCGGCACATGATTGAATCAACAGCTGGACTGTTAACACCGGACTGTTATTTTTTTTTTGTATATTAAGAGCCTGCCAAAGTGACTACTCTGCCTGATGGAAAGCATGAATAGAATTCAAAAGTTGTAGTCACCATACTCATTGCAAATGCAGACAATGCAGTATGGTGACCAACACTAAGGCGGCCTTGTGAGATGCTTTTTCACACCCCGCTTGAGGACGTAAAATGCATGAAAGTCATTGTGACAGTGTAAGGCTTACACAGTTACCACGATAATTGTCACCCCTGCATCAATGGGCCCCGGTCTCGAACATAGTACAAGCTCTGCTTAGTTTGGGACTAGACTAGTGTCAAATGTTCGAAATATTTATTTATTTCTTTACCAGTCTCTTAAAGAAAGTTATTGTCTGCACACGTAATATACCATGCTGCCAAGACGCGGTGGTTTCTAGAGAACATGCTCTTTTGAAATATATTGTTCTGTGGAGTTGACTCTCTCAGTCGCCTCTTACGACGCCCACGGTATGAATAAGAGTGGTGCCACTCGGTATTTTTAATTCTAGTCTAGTGTTGAAGGTTCGATCCCACATGAGACTACACTTTATGTAATACGCCAATTGGGTAAATGACTGTATCGTAAATAAATACCAATGTCCACTTTATTAAAACTAACATCCCGAAACATCTCGGCAAATACAATTAACATAGCTTTATTATTACGAATTTTAATCAAATATACAGTGAAATATATTGTTCAATTGAGTAGTCTAAAACAGTGACGTCACAATTTGGTATTTAGTACATTTTTCATACAACATTGTCGTTTTGACAGATGATAAAAAGTAACTAATTTGACTAAGGTGTCATCTAACCTATTTCTATCCAAAGTCAGGGTAAGGTTACTTTCACATGAAAATCACGAGTTATAAGAGCAGTAACTATTCATAGATAACTGACTGCACGGTTGACCGGTTTAAGCGGTCACCACGCCGCTCTCTATCGCGTTGAGTGTTGTGAGTTCAAATCTCGTGATCTATACATTGTTGTTCTGAGTCTGGGTGTCAAGAAATAATAAATAAATAAATAAATATTTCGGACATTTGAAACACAACGTCGTCTAGTTTCAAACTAAGCAGAGATTGTGTATGATAACTAGACTGACAAACAGAATACTTATATACTTTTTTTTTGTAAATACATACATATTATACATAGAAAACACAAATGTTCTTTGTGTCCGTTTCAGGTGTGTTTGTAAAGTATTTAACACCAGAATATTCCTAATGCGGGCGTTGTCTTTTTTTTTAAATACAGCAAGGAGTATCATAGCTATCTTTTAGTAAGATAGTAGCGCAGGCATTTAATATAGGCTACAGGTAACATAGTTTGTAGGTATTACTAAGTGCTCGTGCACTAAATGTCCACATTCAACGGATCACAAAATCTTTGAAAAGACGTCCTTTTTTCACAAAGGAAAAAAAGTTTAAAAACTTAGCGTATTTTTGTTAGAAAAAAAACTGTAATTTAAATTGTAATTTGCCTCATCTTTGCGTTAATGCCGTTTCTAAACGAATGGATTATTTGTTACCATCGTCAAAGGTTTTTTTTCTGTCTGGCAACAGTATCGTCATCGAAATTTAATAATATTTATAACGAGTTTTGGTTCAAAATGTTCGGTGCTTTTAAAGCGTGACTGTATATTACAAATTTTTAGGGTTCCGTAACCAAATGGCAACAAATAGAACCCTTATAGATTCGTCATGTTTGTCTGTCTGTCCGTCCGTATGTCAAAGCCACTTTTTTCCGAAACTGTAAGAACTATATTGTTGAAAATTGGTAAGTAGATGTATTCTGTAAACTGTATTAAGATTTTCATAAAAATAGAAGAAAAAAAGAATTTTGGGATCTCCCATACTTGGAACTGAATAGATTTTTTTTCATTAAACCCATGCTTGTGGGATATCTATGGATAGGTCTTCAAAAATGATATTGAGGTTTGTAATATCATTTTTTTCTAAGCTGAATAGTTTGCGCGGGAGACACTTCCAAAGTGGTAGAAAGTGTGTGCAATGTAACTTCTAAAATAAGAGAACGACAAAACTAAAAATATGTATGATGTACATTACAATGTAAATTTCTACCGAAAATTGGTTTGAACGAGATCTAGTAAGCAGTGTTTTTTAAAACGTCATAATCACTGCTACGTAACCCATCATGGGCTAGTCCGACTCGCACTTGGCCACTTGTTTTACGTATTGGCAACCCTTTTCATCTCTCTATTATTGAACAAAGGCAACCCTATTCCTGAGGTAGGTTTTAAACCAGTTGACATCTGTTCATAAATCCGTGTAAAACTGCGGGCAACAGCTTTTTTTATTTCTCATTTTTTTTTAATAAGTGAGCACCGGCACCTATGAACACATGACGCTCAAGTGTGTTGCTAACCTCTAGGCACCTCCACTCAAGATTTAGAGAGGGTTAAGGTTTACTGTGATATGTTTCAGTTCTTAAGTGCATCAACGTTGGAAAACTTGCACAACAGGTTTCACATTCAGATAGCGTAAATGTCTCACACTGACACATTATAGGCCTCCTTAGACCGCCCTTTGTATGGCTCAGGTCAACCGGAAGAGAGTTAACCCTTCATTACATAATGTCAAGGGTACTTTGTACCCTCTTCGCTGGACTTAAAGGATTAAGTTTATATAATTTATATACTTTTTAGACAGTTTAGTGTTAATATTGTTTTCGTATTATATATTTTATGTTTGTTATAGAGTATAGGGGCAAACGCTGATGAGTAGATGGGTACCCAAACGGTTAGTCGCGGTATATCGGCACCTGAAGCTCAAGAAACTCAAGTGTGATGCCTTTGAGAAATAAAACAGAATTGCCACCTCATTGTTGGTGAATACCGCTGCCCATCAACACCTGCACCTTAGAAACTAGTACAGTAATGTCCCGCTTTACGCGAGGGATACGTTCCGGCAAAAATCACGTTAACTGAAATTCGTGCATATCGAGGTTTAAGATTAAACATTGCCAAAATTCAATATGTATAAAAAATACGAAGCATATTAATCAATCACTTTAATTCTAAGAACTCCTAATGCAATACATACTATTAATTATTTTTACGCAAAAATACATCTACTGTTTTTTGACTACATTATGTTAATACACAAAGAACATTGTTGTGTTTGTCCGTGTGGTGACATATTAAGAATATATAGTGTTACCACCCCTATTCATCCCGTGGGTGTCGTAAGAGGCGACTAAGGGGACAAAGTATACAAGACAACATCATTACAAGGAGAAGGAAAACTTGAAACAAACCCTATTCCAATCCATCTGGCCAGCGTAGTATAGTAGGCCAAAGCCTCCTTGCTAAGGAAGCCTATGTCCAGCAGTGGATAGTAAAAGGCTGTTGATGATGATGATGTTTATATGCACTCTTTCGCGTAATGCGAGGCAATTGAGCGCGTTTGAACTTCGCGTTATAGTGAAACCGTGCAAAACGGGGTCGCGTAAAGCGGGGTATTAATGTACTTCTCTCCAAATAGGCCGAAAAGAAAGGTCTGGTAATCATACTCATTTACAAGATAAATAATTGATCACATTGGTTTTCTGCCAGTCTTAGTTGGCTCTAACGAAATAATATTATAAAAATAAAACAGACAAGGGCCTGTATAGCTTAGTCAAATTTTCAGTTCAAAAATTCATGTCTTAACCATGATTTATGTGAACTAAAGATTGCTTTAAGTTATTAATGTGTGTTACAACAGAACTTTGATATGCCTAATACTTGGATTGTTGAGGCCTAATGGCAATCTAGCTTAAAAATCGAAGTTCAACCGCGTGAACCAAGCCGACTCTAAGCTAATTTAAAAAAAAACATCGGAGGAACGTCCATCAATCTTTCAAATTACTTTTCGTCGGCGCCATCTTATTCTATGTTTAAAATTCATAAAGACTAAAATTGTTGCCAGTCTATGAAATGTAAAACGTACTAATTTTACGTAAACCACGTGTAGCATGTTGTTTAAGAAGATTGCTACAATCAGAATATTAAATTAATGTTTCCGAGACCTATTAATAATTCACAAGGCTTGCTCAGTGATATTTACTTAGGAAGGTACTCGAATGGCGGCCTTATTTGAATAATAAATAACTCTTAGTTTGACTGTTTGTGGAACACATTGTTAATATTCAGCAAATTCAGAAACGATTTCTTGAATATACTAAAACTCTTAACAGTTTCCTTGTCTTTATTTTCGTAAAAAGAAATATATTATTGTCTTTTCTGTTACAAAGAGTTCTATTCTGTTCTATTTTTTTTTTTAAAATAGTAGTTTTATACAGACAATAAATAATTACATTGGGGTTGCAAGATAGGAATTCTGCGTTTCTATTTTCAACTCATTGACAAACCTGTTGGTCTAGTAGTTAGTGAGCCTAGAGTTCGATCTCACCCAGGACAAGTATTGTTTTTTTTTTTCTATATTAAGAGCCTGCCAAAGTGACTCTACTCTGCCGAATTGAAAACATGATTAGAATCCAAGACTTGTTGTCATCATACTTATTGCAAATGCAGACAATGCAGTATGGTGACCCACACTATGGCAGCCTAGCGAGATGCTATTTCGCACCCCGCTTGGGGACGTAAAAGGTATGACAGTCATCGTGACAGTGTAAGGCTTACACAGTTACCACGATAACTGTCACCCCTGTATCAATGGGCCTCTGGTCTCACAGTCACTAACAAAACACGACAACACGGATACTGGCGCTTTAGGTTGGGCTTCTGTGGGAGGGTAGTACTGCCCCGGACGAGCCGGCCCATTGTGTGGTGAGACCGATTAATTAGTTAAATAAGAATGTTCATCAGCAGAGTAGTTACCACAGTGCAGACTCTGCCTAGTTTGTGATCTGACGACCGTGTGCAGTTGTGTGAAGTTAGATATAATGGAAAGAACACGAAATTCAGAATGGAGCAGTGCTTATTTTACAACAGCTAATATTTTCTTTCAATTAGTAGTAGAGCCACGTTGATTTCAAATATATATATCGTATTATTTAAGTCAATATATATGCGTTCGTGCAGTATCTATTGGTACCGCGGTCTTAACCTCTTTTTAGAAAGCGACAATGTAGATATTGCACGTCTATTATTTATGCCTGATTGTGTAGCGGGAAAAGGTTAAATAAAAACATAGAGTTTAAAAATTGTAACCCTAAGCCATAAGACTACACTTTGTGATACATAAATTGTTGTTCTGAGTCTAGGTGTTCTTTGTATCCGTTTCATGCATACTTGAGGTCCCCCGCGACACAGGATTTATTCATAATGCGTCAGTTGTCTTTAAAAAAAAATAAGCCGTAAAAAAGTGGTCTACCGGTTTTAACGGCTTTTTTTTCAAATTGATTCGAACAAACCCAGAAATGTGTAGGTACAAAAGTGGTAATAGTAGAGCCGTGTTTACAAATTCTGTGTATTATAAGGACAGTTCTCAATAGGGTTGTTTTTTTTATATATAATAAAGATGATTAAAAATAACTATGATTACTAGTAGATAGGTAATTGGTTAGGTAATTATACGTAAAATAACAAGCGTAATATTAATAACACAAATAAAACAAAACAAAAACAACATCATCATCATCATCATCATCATTATCTCAGCCAAAATACGTCCACTGCTGGACATAGGCCTACCCCAAGGTTCTCCACAGCAGTGCTGCCCACATCCAGCAGCTACCCGCGAAAAATAAAAAAACAGTAGCAGTCGTGGGACTGCCGATAGAAGTGAAAACGGAACTATTAAGTTGAGAGTAATTAAAACTATATGCAAAAATTATATGAAATTTTTTATGTTTCATATATAGCTATATATAATATATAATATCATATATAATATATAATAATAATAAATTTCATATATAATATATAATATCATATTCTCCATAGCTATAGATATACTATTATCATTAGCATGTCGGTGACGCGAACCGAGGATTTTACCCTCTACCAAAACGCTCAACGCGCCTAAAGAAGTTTTCACTTCAACAACATATGCACACTATATTATATCACACACTACTCATACCCCAACATAGCCGAAACAACTCGGCAGCATTATTAAGTTGACCGTAAAGCGATGCGTGGTAGTATTGTTTTGCAATATTTAAGGATGTGTTAACACTGACCATGTTCAATTACCGCTGTGCGTCTATTAGATACTGCCGCAATCTGTACTTGAATGTGTCGATAGTTTTTGACGATCTTATTAAATCTTCGAAGTCGAATCTACCTCTAAAAGCAGCTTGGGGTAGTATAGAGTTACTGCGAGCACTGTCCCATAGTATGGTGATGATAATAATGATGGTACCTTCTATTTCGCCTATGTTCATCAACGAGGCAACTTTTTTTTCACATCACCTTATTTACATCCAGTCTACCTATCTTTTTACACTTAATTATAAAAGTAAACATTAATCTCTAAATAACTTGACAAGGGTTGACATTTAATGAAGTTATTTGTGTTTATATTACGAGTACATTACAGTCGGCTGCTAAATGTGATTGATTAACAGCAAAAATAAGGATGAAATTTCATAAATACACTTCAATGTTTTTTTTCGGCTCCGGTGGAAGCCATATTTCGTTCCCGCCAACGCGCGCTCGGCAAAGGTCAACACGCCTACGGCCTTGTTTATAAAGAAAGAATAATTTTTCTACTTATCTAATAACTCCTATTTGTTTTGTATTATTTGTCATTGTCAGAATTACGAACCAAGAAATTATTGTGATAATTATAATTAACGAATATAAGGAAGATAATGTTTTCTTTCTCTTTCTTCGAGCCTAAACTAGCTCAGGGTAGTTTTAAGATCACAGGACGATCTCCGTCCTCCATAAGCGCAAGTCTGGGGGTGACAGGTGAGGTCATCCGTCACCCTAGCAGAAGCAGGCCAGGATGGCAACGCGACGTGCTACAGAGCACGCGCTCTTTTAGAGGCAGAAAAGGGGTCATCTGCAAGCAAGTAGATGGCCCGAGGTACGTCGGGGTTCCAGGGATTTCCTTTCTAAGGTACACCTGGTTCCCGGCTACTGGTACCTGTGAAGGCGTGCGTGACCGGTAAGTGGTATCCGTGGGGATTTTCGAATAGTAAAAAAAACGCGTAGTTTTAAGTCTACTAGGAGACAGTTGAATTTCATGTTTTTACGTGGAGCGACTGCCATCAGACCTCCACAACACAAGCACCTACTAGGCGATATCGAAGTTCTGTAAAAAGACTGTTGTCGGATTTACCAACTACCTGCAACGATTGCCAAAGACTTTTGTGTAGCATTCGGGACCGAGGTCTCAATGTGTTTAGAATGGTCATCTATCCATCGACTGACCTGGCTAAGATTGCTTAACTTTAGAATGTTACACCTCAATATAAGTAAGTAAATCTTCTAACTATTCTTTGTCTTTCTTAAATTGGATTGTGTACGCTTCAAAAACTCAAATTTTGCACCGTTTGTGCTCAAAATTTCGACACGATATACAACCTCCTTCAAAAATTTTTTAATTCTATTTTTCACATCACGTTTTTTTTTTATTTTTTTTTTTTTAAAAAGACAACGCCCGCATTAGGAATAAATCCTGTGTCGCGGGGGACTTTACAAACATACAAGAAACGGACACAAAGAACACCCAGACTCAGAACAACAATTTGTGGATCACACAAAGTGTTGTCCCATGTAGGATTTGAACCCACAACACTCAGCGAAGTGGAGAGCGGCGTGGCGACCGCTTAAACCACTAGGCCAATCGTGCAGTAAAGTAAAGTTTGTTCCTCATTTCTTTACAGTGAAGGGTGGTTCTCCAATTGCTAGGTGGCGATATGAGCATACTTCGTAAATCTAAAATTTACTTAGAAAAAAGTCACAATAAACTTTATTCCCTTGATTGAGTTTTTGAAGCCTTAACTCGACGACTTAAGAAAATTGGCTGGTAGCGGATGGATGCGGATTGCTCAAGACCGGGACGTTTCGCGCTTTTTGGGGGAGGCCTTTGTTCGTTAGTGGACGGCAATAGGTACAAGTACCTTAAACTTGCACTTGCAGTTAGTCTGAATAATCTTTATACACTGTTACATGTTTCCGTTTGTTTACTTTGTTCTTTGTTTACTTTGTACTTAAAAAGCAGAGAATAGACAAAGAATGACGATGCGTATTATGAAAAGGTTAAATCGGGACAGTTTTTTGACATGACTCTCTCCCTAGAGGGAAAACGAGAGATGTTACCATCAGCGTTTTATTGTGGGATTATGTTGGACTGTCGGGTACCAAAATATTGATCCCAGGGCAAAATCTTCCTTCTGTAGCAACGTGTTTTAATGGGGAACTATAATGTTTGAAATCAAAGTTGAGAATTGCCAATAAACTGCAATAGTTTATTTAACTGTAGCCGCAAATTCATTCGCGTATGATTTGAATATTGCATTTTTGCACCTTCGAGACTTCAACGTGAGACGATTGGGACAATTTAATTATTTCGAACATATATTGATTTTTCTTACACTATAGTTTTCAAAATTATTATTATTTCAAAAAATTTTTTTTACAGCTGGTATCATTTGAACACGCACACTAGGAAAATAAAATTACGCGACGTGTGTACGACGAAGCTATCACGAACGAACACGAAGAGTCGTTTCATTTCTTTTGTTTTTCAGCGCGATGCTCTATCTAGACATGAATAAACACAAGAAAACGAACCAAGAAATTATTGTGATAATTATAATTAACGAATATAAGGAAGATAATGTTTTCTTTCTCTTTCTTCGAGCCTAAACTAGCTCAGGGTAGTTTTAAGATCACAGGACGATCTCCGTCCTCCATAAGCGCAAGTCTGGGGGTGACAGGTGAGGTCATCCGTCACCCTAGCAGAAGCAGGCCAGGATGGCAACGCGACGTGCTACAGAGCACGCGCTCTTTTAGAGGCAGAAAAGGGGTCATCTGCAAGCAAGTAGATGGCCCGAGGTACGTCGGGGTTCCAGGGATTTCCTTTCTAAGGTACACCTGGTTCCCGGCTACTGGTACCTGTGAAGGCGTGCGTGACCGGTAAGTGGTATCCGTGGGGATTTTCGAATAGTAAAAAAAACGCGTAGTTTTAAGTCTACTAGGAGACAGTTGAATTTCATGTTTTTACGTGGAGCGACTGCCATCAGACCTCCACAACACAAGCACCTACTAGGCGATATCGAAGTTCTGTAAAAAGACTGTTGTCGGATTTACCAACTACCTGCAACGATTGCCAAAGACTTTTGTGTAGCATTCGGGACCGAGGTCTCAATGTGTTTAGAATGGTCATCTATCCATCGACTGACCTGGCTAAGATTGCTTAACTTTAGAATGTTACACCTCAATATAAGTAAGTAAATCTTCTAACTATTCTTTGTCTTTCTTAAATTGGATTGTGTACGCTTCAAAAACTCAAATTTTGCACCGTTTGTGCTCAAAATTTCGACACGATATACAACCTCCTTCAAAAATTTTTTAATTCTATTTTTCACATCACGTTTTTTTTTTATTTTTTTTTTTTTAAAAAGACAACGCCCGCATTAGGAATAAATCCTGTGTCGCGGGGGACTTTACAAACATACAAGAAACGGACACAAAGAACACCCAGACTCAGAACAACAATTTGTGGATCACACAAAGTGTTGTCCCATGTAGGATTTGAACCCACAACACTCAGCGAAGTGGAGAGCGGCGTGGCGACCGCTTAAACCACTAGGCCAATCGTGCAGTAAAGTAAAGTTTGTTCCTCATTTCTTTACAGTGAAGGGTGGTTCTCCAATTGCTAGGTGGCGATATGAGCATACTTCGTAAATCTAAAATTTACTTAGAAAAAAGTCACAATAAACTTTATTCCCTTGATTGAGTTTTTGAAGCCTTAACTCGACGACTTAAGAAAATTGGCTGGTAGCGGATGGATGCGGATTGCTCAAGACCGGGACGTTTCGCGCTTTTTGGGGGAGGCCTTTGTTCGTTAGTGGACGGCAATAGGTACAAGTACCTTAAACTTGCACTTGCAGTTAGTCTGAATAATCTTTATACACTGTTACATGTTGCCGTTTGTTTAATTTGAAAATAAACCTTATGACGACTAAAAGAACTGTCATTGCGAACATGTATTTATTCAGTGAGTATTGTAAGAGATAGCAAACTCTGAAAGGACTACAAAGAGAGAAGGAAAACTTGAAACAAATTAAACCAACCTGTGTGACCAGCGTGGTTGTCCAAAACCTCCTTTGTGATGAGAGAAACCTATGTCTAGAGTTGGACTCTTAAAAGAAAGTCTATGGTATAAAAGAAATACCCTCACGCTGCTGTTTAATGTACATTTTTTTTGTCTCTCTATTGCGTCACTATCCAAACGCAACTGTTGTATTTGCGTAATACTAAATACTATCTATACTAATATTATAAAGCTGAAGAGTTTGAACGCGCTAATCTCAGGAACTACAGGTCGGTTTTGAAATTTCTTTTTAGTATTGGATAGCTTATTTATCGAGGAAAGCTTAGGCTATATATCCTCACGCTAAGATCAATAGGAACGGAACACCACTGAAGAATGTTTCAAAATCGGGAGACTGTTTCTATTGAGAGCTTCCGCTGTTTGCGCTGCGTAAACGGTTAACGTTTCGCAAAAATCATGAAAGACAGAATTGTTCCCTTACTCACCTATATAAACGAAGTCGTGGGTTAAAGTAACCGTCAGCCCAAAGTAATTATTTCACGCGGACGAAGTCGCGGGCGGAAGCTAGTAATAAATAAAAGATATTACACTCTCGTACAGAACATACATAGATGTTATCAGCAGTCGCGTACGAAACACAAGGGTTGTGGGTAACAGTACGCTAGTTGGGAACACGACGTGTGTGTTATTAGCACTGTTGTACAGCAGTTACTGCACGTTTGACCACGGTTGGTTTAAGCGGTCGCTACCGCTCTCTACTACGCTGAGTGTTGCGTGTTCAAACACTACACGGGACAACACTTTGTGTGATCCACAAATTGTTGTTCTGAGTCTGGGTGTTCTTTGTGTCCGTTTCTTGTATGTTTATAATCCCCCGCGACTCAGGATTTATTCCTAGTGCGGGCGTTATCTTTTTAAAAAAAAGAAAAGTGTGTTTGTTTAGCACTGACTAATGTTTATAAAAACACAAGGAGTGTGTTATCCCGCAGTGAACGCGTCAACACGTTTTACAAATGGTTGTCTGGTTGTAAACTGTTGACTCGTACTATGGTACACGAATGCTAATAAGTATATAAATATACATAACTAAATACATATACTTTAGAGATAAAATCGTTCCAGACACAGAACAAATGTTCGTCATCCAATAATTGTTTGTTTTGAAATCAAAACATTGACTTCTGTCATATTATTTTTGTTTAAATGTTGCCATTAATTAAAAACTTTTTCGAACTACTACAAAACTTCATCTTTAAATGGTACTCATTATAGTACATTCGTGTTTATATCATAAACATGTGAAAAGATGGGTTCTAAATATGTGTTATATATACATAACTAAAATGTACATCACTTGGAACGGTTAAGAGAGGATAATATTTTATTTTACAGTTTTTTGATATCACCGACGGCCTTGGATAGTCCACTGCTGAACAAGGGCCTCTTTTCAGAAAGGTTTTTTTTTTGTATAAACCTTCTTCGTAAGAACTTAACAAAAAAACCTGGAACTCTCTACCAGCAGCCGTGTTTCTGTCCCACTGAGACCCCGGATCCTTTAAGCGGGGCGTGCAAAAGCATCTCACTAGGCCGCCAGTGTTGATTGGCATACTGAATTGTATGCATTCGCAATGAGTATGGCGACCACCACTCTAGGATTTTGTTTATGCTTTCCAACAGGCAGAAAAGAGTCACTTTGGTAGGCTAAGAATAAAAAAATAGCTTGACAAACGAGTTACGAACTGCAGCGTTTTGTTTCTGCCTATTTCTATCAGTATTTGCTCTTTAAGATAAAGGCAATAAATAATAAATTAATCCAGTAGTTACTACGATAATAATAGAGCGAGAGGGTCTTCAGAGGCGATGACCTGACGCAAAGGTCACAGGTCCACTTGTTGAACTGTTACAAGCCGACTTGTGCATGGAGTTAATTATAGGCGTGTTTTAAAAGTAAGCTAGTAAAAAGGTCTTCAGGAAGAAAGAAACTGTTTGTTATAATTATTGGAAAAAATCAGACCGCGTGATAATCTTACACGTACTTAAATTCACATATTTATATCTTTTGTTGCATTTCTCGTTTCAAATCTTTATCATCTAAGAGTTTGAGCATTTATTTTGGTTTGTTTTTTTATTGTTTGCGCCAAAAATCCGCCTTTTGTTTTTTTTTTACAATTTTCTCACACTAACTGTCACTCTGACAGATAAGATATATTTCACAACAATAACATTAAAATCTAACAAGCTGTCTAAACTACAGAGTGTGCCAAATAAATATACATCAATACACTCTAAAAGCAACCCTCCCGACGCAGGAGGGTAAAAAGGGTTTTCAGAAGGGCAAACAAGACGGGTCAGTGAACAACTTACGAGCTACTTACAAGATTGTTGTCAGCCTTTGAAGTTAAAGTACACTGTTTCCTTAAAACTTGAAGGTCGTATTGGTGAGGAAATATTCTAGACAACATTTGTTCCATACTCGAGTTGTGCGATGTAAAAATACTCTTGACTACACACGACCCTGGGGTGCCATTTATCCAAGTGATGGATAAAAGCATTGAAGCATGGTGGATTAGTAAAAGTTAAGACATGGATGACAAAAATAAATGAAGTAAATATTTAAATTTAGTGTTGGTAATAATTGATATATAAAACCTCTTTTGATGACATTACAAAACGTCATTCATGTGTCATGTATAAAAGGCGGGAAAAACTCTTCTAACGCATATTAAAAAAAAATGTTAATGGAAATTATAACTTGAGTACAGTTAGTAGTTAGTAATATAAACCCATAGGAGGGTGGTATCCCCGCCAGAAATATTTAATGACTATCATAGTCATACATATAGTATATGTTTTTACTTAGATTTCGCTCAATTTGTAAAGTGGGAAAGTAATGACGAAAAATTGCGGCAAAGTTTGTCGTGTGGGTTGACGTCTACAGTGTGGGTGTCCAGGGAGAGTACTTCGTGGAAAGAAACGGCCAAGGTAAAGAAATTAGAAGCCTAAAAAAATAACTTGTTAAAGTACATTATCTGAAAAAGTACGTTTTGCGTTTTGGTGTTTTTTTTTGTACTTAAAAAGCAGAGAATAGACAAAGAATGACGATGCGTATTATGAAAAGGTTACATCGGGACAGTTTTTTGACATGACTCTCTCCCTAGAGGGAAAACGAGAGATGTTACCATCAGCGTTTTATTGTGGGATTATGTTGGACTGTCCGGTACCAAAATATTGATCCCAGGGCAAAATCTTCCTTCTGTAGCAACGTGTTTTAATGGGGAACTATAATGTTTGAAATCAAAGTTGAGATTTGTCAATAAACTGCAATAGTTTATTTAACTGTAGCCGCAAATTCGTTCGCGTATGATTTGAATATTGCATTTTTGCACCTTCGAGACTTCAACGTGAGACGATTGGGACAATTTAATTATTTCGAACATATATTGATTTTTCTTACACTATAGTTTTCAAAATTATTATTATTTCAAAAAATTTTTTTTACAGCTGGTATCATTTGAACACGCACACTAGGAAAATAAAATTACGCGACGTGTGTACGACGAAGCCATCACGAACGAACACGAAGAGTCGTTTCATTTCTTTTGTTTTTCAGCGCGATGCTCTATCTAGACATGAATAATCTAAGGGTCTGTCATCAACATTTTAGATCTCTGCGTAAATAAGTAGAAACGAGACATGAAAAATTATCAAGGAAAAACATAAGAGTATAGACTCTTTACAATTTTTTTTTAATTAATGGAACAGATGTTGTGTGGAGGGGACACAGGTGGATAACCTTCCATTTAAGCTTAAATTGAAGAACAGCTTGCATTAGAGTAATTTAACTATTCCCACTGACATAAAATGAAACACTGACATTGCCATGTTTTAAAAAAGAAAATAAGTCCACCCAGATTTATCGGCATAAGTTTCCGTGGTTGTACGTGCTAATTTTAGGAACTACGGATCGAATTTGAAAAATGGTGTTAGATAGCCCATTTATGGAGGAAGTCCATATATAATAACGCTACGACCAATAGGAGCGGAGTATGAGTGAGCAATGGGACAAAAGCCAGGAAAAATTAATTCTTTTGAGAGCTAACATTACATGCGCTGCGTAAACGATTAGTCTCAGGGAAATAATGTGTGACAGAATTATTCCTCTTTATAAGGTCTAAAATAAGGTCCGTGGCAGCATGTCATCTTTCAAGGTAAGCTCACTATAAACTTTTCTATGGTAAGCAAATTATTTCACGCTGTATTTACACGCTGCAGTCAATAATGCAGACAAAGTTGTGCGTGTTAGATACTGTATGTGTATAAGCAGCTATGGCGCTCGTTATTAAAACAAGTCTTTTAAGGCCAGAGGTGATTTGCAAGATTTCGATTTAACAAGTCTCGGAGACAAATGTCAAATAACCACTTATCAGCTATCAGTAGCTGTTATCTGTTGACGTGTTATATGGTAGATACCTATCTGAAACTTTATTAGAAACTAGTCAACCCGGTCCTTAAGCTTCTTAGTACATGGTGGCTGATGAAACTTGGTCATAAGGAAAATGATCAACAAAATGGCAGGAATATAAAGATACAACTTTTCACTAAATGCACGTGAAAGTATATAAAACAATTGTTGTCTGTTCCGGCTAATCTCTGAACAGCTGGACAGATTTTGACGAAACTTTCACGGAAAGATAGCTGATATTAATCAAAGTAACTTAGATAAATTCAAATTTAGAAAAAAGCAACAAGAACCGCTGATCTCTGTCAGTACTTAATAGCAGAAGGATCGAAGGGAAATAATACAATAATATTCAAAACTATACATTATAACTATTTATTAATTTAAAAAAGTAGCTTTACAATATACTTAACTAACCTATAGTCAATTTTACTATACTATACTATTAGATTGAAACTCATTTTACAAATTTATTTCATGATTTAAATCTTTGCATGAACATAGGCCGTGGCCCGAATCATGCTCACAGCACTAATAGTGTACCAACATGCGGTCCAATTCGTGCTTTTCACGCTCACCGTTAGCGTTGTGAATGCTATGACGTCACTACCTAGTGCTTACAGTACTAACGTTATTTTGCACCATTTATTCGAATCTATGAATCTCTGATTGCGGAAAATACTTGAAATACAAGCATTTTACCATCTTCAACGGCAACACCACATACTCCACTCATGTTTAAGTCAAAAAATGCCCTGTTAGGTTATGTTCAACTTTTTGAATTCGTAAGCACACTCACAAGTGGTCCGAATTATTAATACTGCTAACAGACGTTGGCGCGCTCACTAAATCGGACCACACGTTAGCAGTTTAAACGTCGTAAGTGCTGTGAGCTTAATTTGGACCGCAGCCATAGAAACATCATTCCACTAAACCCTTGTATGTGATAGACAAATAGTGGGACTGCACTTATGACCCTTGACTGTATAAAGAGGTTGTCTATGCAGCAGTCCATATGAAAAAATAAGTCCTTGTTTATGCAACCAGACTCTTTTTATTACAAAGTGCTAACGATGACACCATTAAACCTCTTATAATTGAGCGGCGCATAACTTTATCCTTTTCAAAGTTTTGCATTAAAGCACTGTTCAAAGCGCTCGTTCTGTAATTAACTATTCCATTTTACCCACGTAGACCTTAAATTAAATAAAAACAATTGTGTGTGTCAGCTCCGACGCACGACTGGAGTTTACTCCTTAAGTACGATTGTCAAAACAGACGCAAAAAAAGCTTATTTAACTGAAATTAACTGAAAAAAGATTGATACCGTATGAAAGGGTAAATTAACAAATTATTGAAAATAACGTATAGTCGCTTTGCAGCATACTCTATACACGTCTTAATACACTCACAACCAGTGCAGCCTCACGAAAACCAGTGCAGCCGCACCAAAAAGGCTGGCGCTTTAGGTTGGTCTTAAACCGTTAAAACTTCAAACAAACAAATAACCAACGGGCCAGCGTGGTATAGTAGGCCAAAACCTCCTTGCTAAGGTCTATATCCAGCAGTTGGATATCGCTGTTGATGATAATTAATACTGGTACGTTAAAGTTTTTTATATATTTTTTTATATTAACAGCCTGCCAAAATGACTCCACTCTGCCTAATGGAAAGCATGAATAGAATCCAAGAGTTGTGGTCACCATACCCATTACAAATGCAGACAACGCAGCATGGCGACCCACACTATGGCGGCCCAGTGAGATGCTTTTTCACGCTCCTCTCGGGGAAGTAAAAGGTATGACGGTCATCTTGGCAGTATTAGGTTCACACTAGTACCACGATAACCGTCAACCCTGCATCAATGGGCCTCCGGTCTCGCACTCACCAACGAAACACGACAGCACGGATGCTGTCGCTTTAGGTTGGTCTTCTGTGGGAGGGTAGTACTGCCCCGGTCGAGCCGGCCCGCTCGTGCTGTAATCAGCGTGGCTCTACTATCTAATAAAGTTGTATACAATAGCAGTCTGAAGATCAATTTTCGTAAAATAGTAAACATTTAACATTAATTGTAATGTGATTATATGATATTGTGATTGAAGGTTAAACAGATTTAGTACTATTCTTAGTAACTTCACTACGAGAATAGCTTTTATGATGTTTGTGAGATTGAGGGTAGATCGGAATTAAATTTTAAAAAGGTTTTATTTTAAGAGTTGACCTTCTGATGTGTGGGTGTCAAGACCTTCACGTCAAGCTGCAGTATAATCGCCCTATTTAAATGGTAGCTTAAAAATAATTTAATGTCAAATGGATATGTTACTCCACGTTTTTATTTATTGTAACTAATTTACTAAACCTGTGTTGCCACAAACCACTAGCAAAAAAAGGTTTACTAGTAATAATGTCTATGGTTCAATTCAAGACGAACATTTTCCAACTGTCAACAGAAATTAAACGTAAATATTTTTGTTAGACATTATATTCTTTAGTTTTTACAAAAAGCACATTTTAGGAACATAATTGTCACCAGTTTTTTCATAACTTAAAATTAAATCGAACTAAGTAATCACGTGACATATACATACTGAAAGCATCACCAAGTTCGTTATACTTAGATCAGAATAAATTATAGCACTATATTTTACACCCCTTAAATTGCTACTTCCAGGAATAGGCTAGATGACACCTTAGTCAAATTAGTTACTTTTATCATCTGTCAAAACGACAATTTTGTATGAAAAATGTACTAAATACACAATTGTGACGTCACTGTTTTAGATTACTCAATTGAACAATATATTTCATCGTATACTTGATTGAAATTCGTAATAACAAAAGGCTATGTTGATTGTATTTGCCGAGATGTATCGCGATATTAGTTTTAATGAAGTGGACATTGGTATTTATTTACAATAGTCATCTACCCAATTCCCCAGGGTAAAAATTTGTATTCCATATTTGAATAGGACCTACATTCAGTATAATCAAGTAAAAAAAAAATTTGCTTACAAATGGTAGAAAGTATAATACATTTTTAAATCAACCATTTTCTAGACAACTGATCGGGTGAACTTCGTACCACTAGGCTATTTTTTTTTTTAACTTTTCTGCCGGGCTGATTTGAGAACTTAAACCATCCAGGGCGCCATCCAAACGCATACAAAAAAATTCATTCAGATCGGTCCAGCCGCTTAGGGATTCAATGACGTACACACATACAGTAGAATTATATATATAAAGATTAACAGATCAAGTATTGTCAGTGTCGTGACGAATTAATAACACGAAGTGTCACCACATCTATTGGACCCGTGGGTATCGCGAAAGGTGACTGCAAAGAGAAGGAAAGCCAGCGTGATATAGTACGTATACCTTTCTATGGAAAAGCCTATGTCCAGCAGTGAATCGTTAAATACTACTGACGCATTCAGGTACAGACAGTATCATGAGATTCTAGTTGAAAACTTAAATTATTCAAACAAAGTTTGCCACGCATTACCTAAGTGAACTGATGAAAGCTTCTGCTAGTCCTAACAGTGTTACTACAGCCATCATAAACCTACACATTCCCTTAACCTTTCCAACACCATGTACCTTATGAAAATAATGAAATTAATAAATACATCTCTGTCTATCCCTCATCGAGTTTCAGCTAGTAACATTTTATCATAAAATCAAACTTTAAATATTGAGTATGAAACTCTAAATTATTTAATTGCCAAAAGCTAATGCTATAAGGTTCAGAATTGAGTAGAAAGTATACTTCGTAAATCATTATGTTCACTGTTTGGAGTCAATCAAGTCAATCAATCAACTACTACATATGTGGGAGATGCTCAGCCTTCCAATACACATCGACTGAGATCATTATTGTTATGAGATTTTTATTTTAATTTTCATTACTTTTTTTTATTTACCTTCTACCTTTAAACGAGCAATTATTGTATATTATATATATAATCAGAATTTCGGCAACGGCTACAAAGATTTTCATGAAATTTAGTCTACTGAGGGTTTTGGGGACGATAAATCGTTCTAGCCAGGTTCCATTCTTAGAAAACGCTGTTTTATTCGTGTTTACCAGCAATGAAATGTTTGTCTAATAGGCCCATTTTGACAGTTATTTATGAGAAAACATTATGGATAGGAACAAAAATTGGTAAATTGCGAATCGACTATCCACAATAATACCGAGCAAAGCTCGCGTTCCACTATCTATAAAAGGGCCTTTCATAAATAACATTAAACAAATTTAATTATTTTTTTAAGATCTGTCCACAGACACATGACACAAGACTCAACATGGTGACCGATTAAGAATAGTGTTACCACCCTATTCTATCCATGGGTGTCATAAAAGACAACTAATGGTACAAAAACTTGAAACAAACCCTATACGATCCCGTCTGGCCAGCGTGGTTTAATAGGCCAAAACCTCCATACTAAGGAGAGGCCTATGTCCAGCAGTGGACTGTTAAAGGCTGTTGGTGACTATCCACAGCTGATCTCACTAGCGAGTCATGCCTTTCTCCAGATATTTGAAATATTTTTAAATTTACCGATAATCAGATGAAACGTGACAACACACTTCTGACACACTACACAATAAAATTAAAAAATTGTTACCATTAATAGGGAATATGCATGTATTATTGTTATTTTTAAAAACGTTTCAACTAGATTATTACAATACCAAAAATAAATATAACACATCCAAAATATAAACCAACAAGCTAAAAAAAAAAGATTAAAATCACTATTATTTTCGAACGATTTAAACGCGGCCCTTTTGGCGCGCTTATTTTGTGACGACGGACTACACTCATGTCAACAACGAAGTATTTGGTTCACAAATGCACTGAGTTATTTTTTTAATCAACTTATTATCGTGGAAAAATAAAGAAATATAATGAAAAGTAAATAATATAATAGTTGTGAAGATCATTTTAACATAAATAAGGATATTAAAAAGTAATAAAATACATATAACAATATCTTTTACTTAATTAACTGCACATACTGTTTTGTTTACAAAGTTCGACGAAAATATAACCTGTTTTACAACAAGATCCCAGGGTCAATTGACGTCAAATGTAGTTAGTGTTTTAGAAATTTACGAGGCAATTCGAAAAAAGCCATTCGATTGTTAAATTTCGCTAATAAATTGTACTAAATTTCAAAAATAATTATACTGATATGTTTTTTTAGTAACAAAGTTTACAAATAAAAATATTTCGTCCATTTTGGAGTCTGCATATACCCTATTGAGATGAAAGTTCACTTAAATTGATTACGGTGATGAAATTCTCTAAATAAGTTTCAATCTAAGTAGTATATATTTACATTGACACACTAATTGGTTACTTCAGTCCATTATTATCGTCTACACTATACATGGAGTCCATCTCATCATGGATACATCTCTTCACGACTCTGTCAAGTCTCCAAGCTTAGTAAATTTAATTCATTAACTAATATTTGGTAGTCTGAAACAAAAATTTAACAATTGATTACATACACATAAGTTCTATGACTCTTGTCAGTTTGTTTACATAAATTTAATTGCTATACTTGAGGTCTCGGTTTCGATACCCAGGTGGGACCAAATGTTTGCATGATCTGCAAATATTTATTTCGAAGTTTGTGTGTTTTCTATGTATAATATGTATGTATTTACAAAAAAAAAGTATATAAGCATTCTATCGGTCAGTCCAGTTATCATAGCACAAGCTCTGCTTAGTTGGAAACTAGCTGACGTTGTGTCAATTGTCTGAAGTATTTATTTATTAATTTCATGTCAACAAATGGTAACCCTGTTCAGCACTGTGACTTATATTATTTAAATGAAAAGACTATGTTCACACTAGGGATAAATCCTGTGTCGCAGGGGACTTAACAAACATACAAGAAACGGACACAAAGAACACCCAGACTCCAGAACAACAACTTGTGGATCACACAACAAAAAAAACCGACAAAGTAACTTTGAACGAACAATTTTATTTCATCTATATTTTTACACCAATGAATTGCAATGCATGGGTACAAATAAATAAAATTGAAGTGTTTGTCTGTGGGTCTTTTTGTTCTGGCTAATCTTTGTAATGGCTGGATTGATTTTGACTTGATTTTCACTGGCAGATAAGTGATGTTATAAGAGGTAACTAGCTTACCTTAACTATAGAAAAAAAAACAACAAATGAAATGGGGCACAGCTTGCTATAAATATAAAAATTCACACCTAAAGTGTACTTTGTAAGTTCTAAAATGACACTAGTGACAACTGTTACAGATGTCAAGCTATATTTTAAGAACATAACAATAACAATAACAGTAGAATGCCAGTTTAAGACAAACTTTACTTCTGCCAATAACAGTACTAGTAAGAAAATATGACAATTACATATTTTTTTACTATGTAGAGTTCATGTGGTCATCACCTAAAACTAAAATAATTAATCAAATGCAATCAGAATCAAATTTTTATCAGAGGTAAATTGATTAAAACCTCTATGTACTAGTTAAGGGTCATCATGTTGATAGACAGTCTATTGAAGTGGATTAGGACAGTCTGACAGAATGAAGCTTTCCCTCCCTCCAGATTCTGACTGAACATTGCCAAACCAAGAAGGATGGGCCCTATCTACCTCCTGTCCTATATTCTATCTACATCTAATCCAGCTAAGAGAATGTCCCACGATAAAGCACCACCATTGTATTTTTTTATAGAAGCCTACCAAAGTGACTCTACTCTGCCTGATGGATAGCATGAATAGAATTCTAGAACGGTGGGCCATACAGTACACACAGTATGGCGACGCACGCTTCTTTACCACTGCCTAAGGTACCCGGGATCTCAGTCGGAGGGAAAAACATACACTGGTAATGAGTTCCAGACTAATTGATTTGCACAGAAAGGAAGAGCCAAACCAAGTATCAAGTCAGTCTACCTTCAACATGACCTTATCAAAATTCTTGTTTGTTTAAAATGTTTGGTCTACATATTGTGTACTAGCTGTGCTTGCGAGTTCAGTCACTTTTGCTTTCACAACATGGTTTTTGGTGCATAAATTCCGGTCTGGTGAGACATCTGGGATAAAAGTAACCTATATGTTGCCCTGTAACCTCCTCTATCACCCAGTGTAAATCTCATTAAAATCAGTAGAGCCGTTCCAGAGATTAGCCTAACAATTAACAGACACAAAATTTCTGAAAAAGGTAGTCTATGTTTTTATACCATGCAAAGATGTATAAGCTCAAGAAAACTTTTTTTTTTAAATCACAGACTCTTCAATCTCATTTATGTGCATTGAGTATTGATTTCAAAAGTAATTTTTTAATTATACAAAAAATCTTAATACCTCTTTGTAGTACGATAACTTTTAAATGTCACAGTTTTGACTTAAAATGTTTGACAAAATAAATAAGGGCTTTCTGAACAGGAAAAACAAAAGATTAAACAAAATTAGTCTATTATGTTATTGTTACACCACTCCACATCACTCTATAGTCCACACTTAAGTCAGGCTTTATATTATTGACATGCCACTATTACCAATCACTATTAGTATTTCAGTCTGTCTCCTGGACTAGTTTTCCTAAGAGGACTTTCAGCGGCAAACAATCTAATTAGAATTTGTTTAACCCAATTTTGACAAAATACACGTACATATTTACTCAATATAAACATCTCCTGTAGTCATGGATGGCCATTGAGAGCAAAGAGCACTTATGAACTCAGGTATTGCTGACCATATTCCTAAATGTTGACAGTGTTCAGACATGACTATCGGGATATGGGTAAGATGTTCCAATAAGTATTAAAAATAAAAAAGTACTTACCTCAGCACTCCATAGGCGCTATTGAGTTTGAATTATCTCCGTAACCACTCAAGCTGCCTTGGAACTCCATACCACTAATTTGACTGTCAGCGTTGAAGGACGCACCATAAGAATCATTGCTGGGGGCATGAGAAGTTTCTATGTTGCCATCTACAGAATCCGTCGCAGCGGCCGCATCAGGCTCAGCCCAGTTAATCTTAAATCTAGTTACACGAGGTTCAGAAGCAAGAATATTTCTGACTACTTTGTCGAATTGTGGCTTAGCTGGTGGGTTTTCCCGTAACTCGGGCTCAGATTCTGAATACTCGTTGTTAATGAAGTAACCAACTCGTACAAATTCCTGTCCACGATAAGAGCATGTTAAAAGGACTACTGTGACTCCTAAAGCATCGTTTTCCGGAATTCTTGTCACATCTGGTGGTGGTGCTTGAAAGACAAACATGTGTCTTCCTTCGGGTATGGGCCCGACGTAAATTGTATCCAAAACCTGATCGTGGTCCTCTGTTTCCGCTGATCCCACATAGATCATCTTCCATTCCAAATCTTCCTTGAGTTCTTCTATGCACTCGAAGGTTAATTCAAATTGGAAAGGGTTGAGAAATGGACTCGGGTTGTCCAATACAACAACATTGGTTATATGCACCTTTGCCATTCTATTTGTTTTTTTTTTATTTGTTAGTTGTTTAATCCGAAGATTGAGCGCAAATTAGTGTTTACGTATTTTAATAGTTTAACGAAATAAAATTTAAAGAAAACGTTTTCAGAATTACGGACACAAAAAGTGCAGGTCGGCGAAAAAATGACAATTATTTTGGCGGTTGAAATGATCACGTGACCAAAATAAGTATCGACAGCAGCGCTCAGGTGGATATGACACGTACTAAAATAAAAAAGTAAAGATATTTTGACAGCAAAGATGATCAGCCAAAATCAAAGGATTTTTGAAATAAAATATTGAAATTCATAACTTATGAAACTACAAGCTTAAAAGATATCTAATTGCTTTTGTATTTCAAAGCATATTTACTCACATTTTCTGGTGTTTTCTTATTTATTTACCACACAATTTTGAAGAACAAGAAACATCATAAAGCGATCATAAACTACAAATATAATGTTGCCATGACATTCAAATGTTGACAATATTTTTTTTACGGATAATATTCGCTGCACACACAATTATTGTACAAAATTGTGCAAGATTTGGAATAATAGAAATTTTATTTGGTTACATAGTTATTTCGATTGGTATTTAATTTGTATAATTGATAATTAGATTAATATGGTGACTTGAATACGATTCACAATCTTGTAAGTAACATAGAATATTTCAAAAAGAGTTCTACTCCGGGCTCAATCAAGGGTAAAGAAATTAAAATATGCTCCCTAAAATAAAATATAAGAATTTACTTACTAAATGCATATATACATCCACAGATTAAAGGTTGAGAGTATAATTATAATAGGCAACTTTAAGGTTAAATGTCCTAAATAATAAATATGGCGTTAGTGCTTTGTATTCATTGTACGTACTTGCTGTCAAATAATTGTATTGTGATATAAAATCGTATACTAATTAATTCGCTTCTACACTAATGCGGTCAAACCATACGTAACAATGATATAGAATGAAGGCCGACAGCTAAAAATTTACACATAACTCAATAGAAAGGCACGACTTTCAGAGGAAAAAAGGTATTATTTTTTTCGCTTTCTTATATGTTTTACAACTTAAATTTTACTTAACAACTCTGTCACTTCACTATTTGCAACCTTTATGTATGTATTTCCTGTCTTTCTTGCATATCGAGGCAAAGTTGAAAGTTTTTTTCTATATAAATAATGTTTGCAACATAAACTTATTCTGTTAGGATGTTCTGTCAAATTAAACACGCATTTCTAACCATTGAGTCATCAGCTGTACTGTCTCCAATGCCCTCGGTAATTAATTCAAGCGCCAATTGCCGTTCGCATCTTCAATATGCGTGTGTGAGATAAATTACTAGCTAAATTTAAAACTCGAAATCTGAACATTGTATATATTAATGTAGATTGTATTGATGACTGCCTCGTTGGTCTAGCGGTTAGCGTATGCGACTGCTGATAAAGAGGTCTTGGGTTCGATACCTGGGTTGGGCCAATTTTTTTTATCTCAATTTCTGAGTCTTGTCAGATACCAGTCCTATTAGGTTATGAAAGTGACGGAACAGAGATTGCAACTGTGTTTCCTAAGACACTTGTGCACAATAACCTCCTGCGTAGGTGGTCTCCGTTGAGGCTGGCCTTCATGAAAGAAATCAGCTAAGAGTAAAACATTATACTGACGAAATTATTAAGAGCCTAAGAATAACGATAAAAGTATTTTTTAAGTCCAGTTTTCTTAATTGCTTTGGCATTATGATTACATTTTTGGTCCTAATTATTCCCCACTATAATTCTATTAAAGAATTGTTAAGTCAATCATAAGATATTAAAAAGAAAACTTTGACCTAGTAGTTTGACTGCCTCAGTGGCGCAGTGGTGGCGAATGTGACTGTTGTCCTTGAAATCTCGGTTTCATATCCTGGGTCAGACCAAATTTTTGTATGATCTGTAAATATTTGCTTTTTGATGTTTGATTTTGGGTGTTTTATATATGATTAAGTAATCATAGTACAAGCTCGCTTATTTTGAAAATAGATAGATGGTGTTGTATATTAATTATATATAGAGAAATATTTATTTATAGTAGTTATCATCTACAGGGTTACCCTATTAATTTAGTATTCTAATGACCACCAGGATGGCATAGTGATCTAAGCGGTTGTCATACCACTTTCTACTACGCTGAGTGTTATAGGTCCACACCCTCACAAGGAAACACTTTGTGTGATCCACAACTTGATACTATATCTGGTTATTCTTTGTGTCCGTTTCATGTATATTTGTAAAGTTCTCCACAACAGGATATATTTCTAAAGCAGGTGTTGTCTTTAAAAAACATTGGACAACACTTCATATGATCCGCAAATTGATATTCCGAGTCTGAGTGGGTATTCTTTGTGTTTCAGTAATGTTTATAAAGTCCCCGCAACACAGAATCATAATCTTAGAGTGGGAAGTTTCTTTGTAAAAGAAATTAATAGGGTTGCCCGTATTAAATAAGTGGCTATATAATTACTGTTGGCCATATTTACATGTTTAATATCCTTCTGCATACCAACTTTAAGTGTTATATGTAAATAAGTGTTATTTAATTATTTACTCTAATTAATTATACCAAGGTTGTGTAACTTTTACCACCTGTTGTTACATTTAATTAAATAATAACTGCATACATCACATACAGCTGTCCGAAAGTAGGCAGAGCCTGTACTATGATAACCAGACTGCTGATAAACGTACTTATATATTTCTAAATACATACATATTATAGATAAATTCTACTAATGTTATAAATGCGAACGTTTATGAGTATAGATGTTTGTTACTGTTTCATGAAAAAACTACTTGACGGATTTGAATGAAACTTTACAGTAATATAGGTTATACATGGGAATAACATATAGGCTACAATTTGTAATGATTTTATGTCATTTTGGTGTCAATTAGTTTGCAAAAAAATTCTGTCCTCTGAGAGCTTTCTTGGTGTACGCTGCCTAAACCATTGGAGCTACACAAAGATGATGTACCATAGAATTGTTTGTCTTGAATAATTTTTAATAAAAGTCTATGATAGCATATATCTACCTTTTATGTGGAAGCTACTATGACCAAAATTGTGAAACTTAATTGTAGCAGACCAAATTCCATGCGAGCAAAGCCAGGACAGCCAGCGACAAAAGGTAGTTACTACTAATTAGACAACAGCGTACGTGTAATGACAGATTAAGAATATGTAGTGTCACCACTCTTATTCATAGTGTGATAAGAGGTGACTAAAGGAACAAACTATTAGAAAAAAACCACTACAAAGTAAAGGAAAACTTGAAACAAACTCTATTCCAACCTGTCTGGCCAGCGTGGTGTAGTAGACCAAAACCTTGCTCAGGAGAGGGCTAGGTCCAGCAGTGGACTGTTAAAGGCTATTGATGATGATCATAACAAAATATCCTAATTCTAGCCTAATTATACAAATATATTATTGTTGTGGGTGGAAATCAAACTTAGTACTGGCACATCAGTCAGGATCATTAATTACTAGACTATTGAACCATCAAATGTCCATATGACCAAATGGTAGTTTTTTTAATAAATCTTTTCTTAAAAATGGTTTTAATGCCACTGCTAAATTAAATTGCTTAAATTTGCTGCCACTTTCTGGATATACATGTGTTAATACACATGGACACAAATAAATTAATTGAGCGTGCCTCTGTTCTTTTTAGTGCTGTCTTTTAATATTAAACCTTATTCTTTGCAATTCATACAAATCTGCCCAATAAGAAGACGCTTTAGTATGTTGGATTTGTTTTTTAAGAGCTTGCCAAAGTTTCTCTACTCTGCCTGATGGAAAGCATGAATGAAATCCAAGAGTAGTAAACTTTGAAGGTATAATATACTAACATACAAGAAACGGACACAAAGAACACCTCACCACTTAAAACAACAATTTATGGTGTTGTCCCATGTGGGTTTTGAACCCACAACATTCAGCGCAGTAGAGAGAGTTATAAAACATCACGCTACGACTTATATGGAGCCCAGCATCAATGAAAAGTTGTTGCGAAAACAAGGAATTTTGTTACTTTCGAAATTCACAGGTGCAATTAAATAACTAAACACATAGCATACACGGCAGTCTGATAAAAGTTATTAGAGTGTCAAGAGGGGCCACTTGACAGTCGCTTTCAATGTTCTTCACACTACTGCGGTCTTAGTCCTGTTTTCTTCCTTTTGTGGAGGAACAGGTGTGATGTTCCTCCAACACAAAGGGAAGATTCTCCGACCAGGCAAGGTAATCATGCCTGGCGGGCCGAGGCTCAATGATTGATGTTGGAATGTTGTGTATACGCTAATTATCGCGAGAATTTCTATAGCGCGATTCAGGATTAGTGGTTACTTCACATTGTCTTCATTTCTGAGTGATATAACACCTATTCCTCCATGTTCTTTGAGTAAAAAACTATACATTTTAACATTAATTACAGACATCCTGAATGAAATCTAAAACAAGATGGCATCGGGCAGAGAGGAAGGTCCCGTTTACTACAGAGAAATACAAAAGAACGCATATTTAAAAAGGATACCCAATGACGTCACGGGAAGCAAACTCAGACCCCTAGGTGGCAAGGTATGTACCTAAATATGATGTACTATAGTACAAAGATGTCCTTGAAGTTTGACTTTATGCAGTTTTACATATTTGCCACTGTAAAAAGAACCTTATAGTTATATGTAATAATATACAACAGTTTTATCGAAAAAAAACGTGTATGTGTGTGTGTGTGTACTTGTGTACGTACGTAAGAAGTTATTCTTCTCTGGCGTAGCAAGATAAAAATCTTTTTAAAAATTTATCCTTCCTATGTTTGTAGAGAAAACGACACTAATAATAGAAAAAAGGTATTTAATACATTGAAAGAAAGTATTGTTATAAGGCATTATCTAGTTCAATAAACCTTATTTAAATATCATAAAAAAGTTATTCAAATAATGAAAAAACTAAATTGTTGACTAGCTAATTTCGTAGTGTCGGTTTTTCCTGATGGTGCGCGTGCGCATCGTAAAAATTTACTCTCACTATTTTTGCGTAACGCGCCACTTCAAAAAAAACTTTTACAGATTTGTCCGATAATAAGGTAATTTCGAAAGTTTTGTAGAAATAAACACAACATTGCCAATGGATGATAAGGCCTCCACTTGTACTTCCTTAGCTTTGAGTTACCTCTCCGTCCACCACTTCCGATACTGCCAGTAAAATTGCTAAACTTAAGTGGAAGTGGACGGGGCACATTACACGCAAAAACGATGGCCGACGAGGCCGTAAAGTTCTGGAATAGTGACCGCGTACTGGGAAGCCCCCCCACAAGGTGGTCCGACGACCTGGTGAATGTCGCGGGAACCTGCTGGCACTAGACCGACTGTCGTGGAGAACCTTGGGGGAAGCCTATGTCCAGCAGTGGACGTATTTTGGCTGAGATGATGATAATTATTACTAGCAGACCCGGCTACACGTTGCTGTGCCTAATTTTTTTTGTTATATTACATTGAAATAAACTATTAAATTGGGATGTAAGCTATCCTATCTTTCAAGTAGGATCAAACTGCACACGGTGTGCAAAATTTGATTAAAATCGGTTAAGTAGTTTAGGGACTTCATCGCGGACAAACACCGTGACACGTAATTTATATATATTAAGAACAAGTAATCTGGCCAGCTTGTTATAGAAGGCCAAAATATCCTTTCAAAGCAGAGGTTTATGTCCAGCAGTGGACTGTTATGAGCCTTAGATGACGTTACATTACATTTTATAAATATTATCAGTTAGCTTGGCTACGCTTGACTTGGCAACGCGTCATCACATCACATAAAAACCAGTCTAGACCTCCGAATGAATTGTATCACGTCAATCAGCGGTAATCACTTACCAATAAGAGATCTGTCTGCTCTGATTTTGCCAAATCATCAACCATCAACAGCATAGAATAGTCAACTGTTGGACATAGGCCTTAGGAAGGAGGCTTTGGCCTACTATACATGTCACCGGAAAGTTTGGACATCTCGAATGAGGTAGGTTTCCGTAACTTTCCCTCAGCTTAATCGTCGTGTACTCACCCTTCCTATTTAAACAGCACCAACACTTAACCACAGTCAGTCTACGACAAAGATAATCAGTTAATAACACATGATAACCACCGAATTCAAACACAACGTCTGGTGGTATCGTTTACCTATCAATTGGTAAGAGAGCGTTTAAGCTACAAGAGCTATTCCAGAGGGTCATATAGACCTTTGGTCTAGTGTAAAATGGTATATTCCTATTTTTACTACATTTATCTCCCTGAGGAGGGAATTTAGCCTTTATTAATCCATTGTAGGACATAGCCATAGGCCTCTGCTCTGAAAAGTAATTCCCTGGGCAGCCGGGTTGATATACGCTTTATTGCAAGGATCTGGATGTCTTAATAGCAGCTGTTCCCGGATCCCTCCTGTCTCAGGCGCAGAGTGGCACACCGTGTGGTTTTAGTCGGTCCCATTCCGACACACCACCCCGCCGTAAACCTCGGTGGGGTGACGGCCCGAGGGGGTTTCCACACGTTAAAAACAAAAAAGGCTTTATTACAAGTTTTCCTTCTCTTTGCAGTTAAGGTAACCCATAGGGTAAACAGGGTTGGTGACACTCTGGGTTCTTGTCACCACACACAGTACCAAACCACATTTGCCAAAACTACCATTTGTTATTTTTCCAGAAATTACCTTTAAAAGCAATGTGGACCCAGTTCTGCGTTCACAATGGCCGGACTCCGTACCTCGAACAATACCCCGATGCCGAATCTCCAGCTACCCTCACCCACAAACCAGTATGGAGAGCTTGTCTACTCACAGCGAGGCACGTGACAGCCAGTGTAAAGCCTCACAGTGGGGACCAGTACGACTTCCTGATCGATACAGACCTTGGAGCAGTCAGGATGCTGGCACCTGATTGGTGAGTTCATTGGCCTCCATAAAGTTTGTAGTTGTTGGACGTGTATTATTTACACGTGTACACGAGGCATTATACATACGAATGCAATATGAAATAATAATAGAAACTTTAGTAATTTCTCGCTGTTTTTGGTTTAAAAAATATAAGACTCTAAACTAAATCTACTGGCATTTGAGGTTACACACATTACTACTTAGCTGATGCGTTACCGTACGAAATTTCGTGCACTGAGTACCGCTACACCATCTTTTAAGGAATAGCGAGGACTTATCCATGGTCCTAATGTGTTAGGACGTTCGTGTGTGTGTCTGTGTGTGTGTTTGTGTGTGTGTGTTTGTATGCGTGCGTGCGTGCGTGTGTGTGGACGTGCATGTCTACGTGGGTGAGAGTGAGTATATGTTGGATTTATTTAACCAATTCAGCTAAATACACTTCAGAAACAGAGATCATGAATATATGTTATCCTCCAGGGAATCTATGCAAGACTGGGTGAACACCCTCCGCAACACTCTGCACGAGCTGAAGGTACTTTCCAAGGGTGAGAACGTGTACTGCGTGCCGCCGGTGGCTGCACCCCCTGCGCCCCCGAGAGCTCTGGCGCGGGACCCCACGTCTCCACTGCCCCCTACGCCACCAACACCCCCTGATAGGTCCACCTGTTTTATATTAACTCATTTAGCTTATATTTGAATTAATCATTTACACATTTAAATATATAGACTTAAAATTAATATTAAAGTAGGTAGGTACTTAAAATTAATCTTACTATTGCTCTTTAAAATGAGTCAGCCATTTAAAACCGTCATTGTATAAGAGAAATAGCTTGAAAAATAAGGAATCTCGGAAACGGCTCCATCGATTTTGATGAAATTTAGTATGCTGGGGGTTTCGGGGGCGATAAATCGACCTAGCTAGGTTTCATTTCTAGAAAACGTTGTTTTATCCGTGTTTTCAAGCAATGAAAAACTGCTACAATGTAATTAGAATATGAAGGTAAATACTGCTTTACCGACACAGCAAAGCAAAAGCTAAATACTTCAGTAGATGGCGTTGTCTAATAGGTCCGTTTTGACACTTATCTATGTGACAAAACTAGGGATGGGCACAAAAGAAGTTGGTAAATTGCGAATCGACTATCTCACAATAATATCAAGCAAAACTCGATTTCCAGGTACTTAAACGTCCCAGTATAAAGAAAAGGGATGTTTTGAATGTGATGATGAGCCGTTAGTGTTAGGTTATTGTGACTTTGATAAATTCTAGCCCTAAGGGTGAAACTTAGGTAATTAAGGGATGAATAAATATAGATTATTACTTATTATGTTATAAGCACCTCGAAGTTGGTCACATTTTTTTGATGTGAAACAGCTGTGACTACGCGTCGCCACGTCAATCATTTTTCGAAAAATATATCGGAATATTATATTTTTTTTTTGTGTCTATCCATAAAAATAATTTCGATGTTGCACATTAGCCGGACATATCCGGACATCCGGACATCCGACGAAGGCTCAATTTTTTTTCATATTCATCATTATCATTTATCATCATTGAAATAAAACTTGATGTTCGCTAATATTATCTATGGCGTACCATAGATAATATTAGCTCAAAAATTTTTATACTGTAAATATTTTTTATGAAAATTTATTAAAACAGAAATATCAAACATGAAACCTGGTTTTATTTCAATGTGTGTGTTTTCTTGTTTTTTTTTTTGTCTTAAAACTTCATTTTGACGTCAGAATGAAGAAAGAAAAGTCTAATGTCATACCTGTCACCAAAAACTAGTTTAAAAACTTATAATTTTTCGTATAATATTGTTATAAAAATATTATTTTCGTTATAATAAGACTAGACAGTCTATTTGACGTTTTTACTGAGTCATTTATTCCGTATTGGTCACCCTATAGAGGTGTATGAAAATCGACTAAGAGCACAAACTATACATGAACTACTTGATATAAATCCTCTGTCGTTAAGAACTTTACAAACACACAAGAAACGAACACAAAGAACACCCAGACTCAACAACAATTTGTAGCTCACACAGTGTTGTCCCATGTGGGGTTTGAACCCACAACGCTCAGTGCAGTAGAGAGCGGCGTGGTGACCGCTTCAATTGGCCAACTGTGCAGTCATATTAAAGTGACAGTGAAATACTAAGGCCATTGTTAAAGATGGTTATGAAGTGAGATGAGAATTTAAAATACATGAGTTGCACCCATGTGAAGCCAGAACGGGTCACGAGTTTATATATTTAGTATATGTTGCGGCTTCCACATTACAGCACAAACAAAAATATACAACAGCGCCATCTAGCGGAGATACATCAAACTACGGAGTATGAACGAAACGTATGAATGTAACGAACTACGAAGCATCTACTAATCCTGTATCGCAATATAGAGACTCGCGTGGCAATTAGCATACGAGGTGTGTTCAAAAAGTAAGGTGACTTTGTATTTTTAAGAAAAAATATTTATTTATTTATCAATATTTATGTTGTCCCCTTCAAAGTAATCCCCCTCAGATACAATACACTTATGCCAGCGGTTTTTCCAATCGTCAAAGCACTTCTCATAAGCACTTTTCGGTATAGCCTTGAGCTCTTCCAGCGATGCAGTCTTTATCTCTTCAATCGTTGCAAATCTCCGTCCTTTCATAGGTCTCTTTAGTTTTGGGAACAAGAAAAAGTCACATGGGGCCAAATCCGGTGAATATGGTGGCTGAGGCATGATTGTGGTGTTGTTTTTGGCCAAAAAATCTCTCACCAGCAAAGATGAGTGAGCAGGGGCATTATCGTGATGCAAAAGCCATGAATTGTTTTTCCACAATTCCGGACGTTTTCTTCGTATTGCTTCTCGCAAACGGCGCATAACTTCAAGATAATACTGTTTATTGACCGTAAGTCCATATGGTAAGAACTCCTGATGCACCACGCCGTGGTAATCGAAGAAAACAGTGAGCAAAACTTTGACATTTGATCGAACTTGGCGTGCTTTTTTCGGTCTTGGCTCATCTGGGCTCTTCCATTGGGACGATTGGACTTTGGTTTCGATATCATAACCATATACCCATGATTCGTCACCAGTTATGACCCTTTTGAGTAAATCTGGGTCGTCGCTGACGTCATTCAACAGTTCTTGAGCGATGCTCATGCGACGGTTCTTTTGGTCAAAATTTAGCAATTTCGGAACAAACTTCGCTGACACACGTCTCATGCCTAAAACGTTAGAAAAAATTTCATGGCACGAGCCAAGCGATATACCAACATCCTCAGCAACTTCTCTGATAGTGATTCGACGATTTTCCAGAACAATTTTCTTCACTGCTTGAACGTTTTCATCAGTTGTTGACGTGCTTGGGCGTCCAGAGCGAGGCTCGTCATTGGCATCTTCCCGGCCATCTTGGAAGAGTTTGTACCACTTGTAAACATTTTTTTTACTCAGAACAGTTTCACCGTATGCCACTGTCAACATTTTAAGTGTTTCGGAGCACTTTATTTTATTTTTTACACAAAATTTGATGCAAATCCTTTGATCCATATTTTTCGATAGCAAGAAATCGCCGAGCACGAAAAACACTTATAACCTTTACGCCTCTCCCAACCAAACAAAAAATGCTATACACTTGAAACTTGGTACAGATGTTCGGGAAGAGTGTACCAACATAACAAAATAAAAAAAATCGATAATCGAAAGTACGTTGCCCGCCAAATTTGAAAAGTCACCTTACTTTTTGAACACACCTCGTATATACAACATCCCAATATCAACCGTTGGGCCGTGGTCCGCCAGACATGATCATCTCGCCTGGTCGGAGGATCCTCCCTTTGTGACGGAGGGCATGACACTCGTTCCTACCACAGTGGTGACCCCGACGTAATTAGAAACAGCCTTCAAATCAATAGCAGCAGTGTCATTCCCACAACGATGAGCGGTAATCAAGTCTCAACCAGCAGCAACCTCGGCCTCAACAGGGATACCTGTGTTTTCAGCACTCTCGTACGTAACGCGTATATGTGTTATCAGCAATGTCGTAAGAAACACAAGAGATGTGGGTAACAGCACGCTCGTCGGGAACACGACATGTGTGTTAGCACTGCCATCCGGTACAATTGTTGCGTTTTGTGATGATCACAACTCTTGGAGTCTATTCATGCTTTCCAGCAGGCAGAGTAGAGTCACTTTGGCAGGCTCTTAAAATAGAAAACAGGCTCTTAAAATAGAAAAAAAAATCTATCTACTCTAGCATGTGGAATTTCTAAATATAAGGAAATGATATCGAGAATCGTAAATTGTAGTGATCAATTTCATTATCCCATTCCTTAAGCTTTATCTGTCAAAACTGTCATACTGTACCTTTTAGTTTAGATGGACTGAAGCTGTGCGTTCGGGAACGATTAATTTCAATAACTGCTTGAGTAGTCTACTATTGGATGTCAGCCTCTCCTTCGAAAGGAGGTTTTGGCCTACCATACCACGCTGGCCAGATGAGTGCCATCTTGTTATCGTGCGTACTTTCCACCGTTAGCACTTACGATACCCACAGGGTGAAATAAGGGTGATTATGCTGTGTATTCTTAATCCGTCACTGCACAGAGAAAGGAGGTTTATGGTATCTACCTATCTAATTCCTTTAAACGATCAACTCTTGTATATATAATTATATATACAGACTGACTGGTGAGATACCTTCAATATTTGAGGACGTGATAGTATGCGAACATATATCATGAAATAAAATAACATAAAAACGAAATATTAAATAACTTCTTAGTAAAGTTCGTACACAGTACACCGAGAGCCCAGTATTTAACTGCGGAATACTTGGACACCGCGCGGCCGCACGTGTCTATCAACACAGAACACATAGGTACCTACACTGTACAGCTGTTGCCTATGTAGCGGGATGAAGGGCGGGGGTGGGTGCCGCCGCGCCGCTCGTGACTAGATCAACGTAAACAGTGCGGCGAGCTTAGGGAGTATAATATCCAAATTTCACTTATTTTTTAGAGACATTTCGATAAAAAATAAGCACCTATATTTTTATATCAAGTTAACGAGAATCGAGTACCGAGTACTCTCCATAAGTATTGAAGGTATCTCACCAGTCACGCTGTATATATATAATCTAAATCTCGGAAACGCCTCCAACGATTTTCGTGAAATTTAATGTGCTGGTGATTTCGGGGGCGATAAATCGATCTAGCTAGGTTTCATTTTTAGAAAACGTTGTTTAATCCGTGTTTTCAAGCAATGAAATGTTTATCTAATAGGCCCGTATGGGACAAAATTAGGGATGGGAACAAAAGAAGTTGGTAAATTGCGAATCGACTATCTCACAATAATACCGAGCAATGCAGGTTTCCAGGTATAGTACCCGAATGAAAATAGCATTTTATAATTACTACGAATTTACAAATAAACAGTGAAATATATTGTTCAATTGAGTAATCTAAATAATGATGGGGTCATAAAGCTCTAGCGTGGCGACCGCGTACTGGTCAACGCAGCGTTGGTAGGCTCCCCACAAGGTGGTCCAACGACTTAGTGAAGGTCACGGGAAGCGTTTGGATGCGGGCAGCACTGGACCGGCTTTGGTAGAGAAATCAGTGGACGTCTCTTGGCTGAGACGTTGAGTAGTCTAAAAAGTGACGTCACAAGTTTCTATTTAGTACATTTTTCATACAAAATTATCGTTTTGACAGATGATAATAAGTAACTAATTTGATTAAGGTGTCATCTAACCTATTATGGGTATTTCTAAATTAACATATATTCAGAAGTACGTCATGTTCGCCTCTTTGTATAGGCACATGTGGCTGGTAAATTAATATTTCAATAATTATATTAATTAATGAATTATTTTTAAAAGAATACAGCCGTAGACTACGTGAGAAGAGATAGGAATTAGGTGATAGAAAGAGACACAACTTCGGTGAATGTACATGTAGACAATAAGCTCTTTGTGACCTAAATTGAACCTTATTGCCTTGGAGTTAGAGTTGATATTTATTTAACTGATTTCAAAACTAGAAATATATTTTTTTACAAAAGTACAAGAAACGGACAGAAAGAACACCCAGACTCAGAACAACAATTTATAGATCACACAAACTGTTGTCCCATGTGAGGTTTGAACCCACAACACTCAGCGCAGTAGAGAGCGGCGTGGCGACCGCTTAAACCCCATTTTTTTTTGAAACCCCCCTCGGGCCGTCACTCCACCGAGGTTTACGGCGGGGTGGTGTGTTGGAATCGGACTGACTAAAACCACACGGTGTGCCACTCCGCGCCTGAAATAGGAGGGATCCAGGAACAGCTGTTATTACGACAACCAGATAACCACTTAGACCACTAGGCCAACCGTGCAGTCTATTATTTTGATAGTTAATTCAACTTCAACAGCTTATAATATTCTTATGTCGAAATGGAGATATACTCCATATATACTCCGTTAATGGGATAGTGAGCAAATAAGAAGATTAGTCGTAGTGATAGAGTACCACTATCAAAACTGACTTAATATTTTATTTCACAGGGTCCCTGGCATCGAACTGGCACCCACTCGAACGATACCCGAACCAACCAGACAACCTGAATCAAACATTCCTCCTGCAACAACTCCTCCGGAGACATCCCCTACGGAGACAGAGCCAACTACAGACCCCCCACAAGAAAATATTGACATATCAAATTGGAACTCTTCACACACATTTTCATCGTTACCAAGCACGAGTCAGGGCAGACCCGAGTCTGGAATCGAGTCGATGAAGAATCTGGAGTCTAGAAGGGGCGTGACTAAGATCTGTGGCCAAAATATTTGTCTGGATGATTCTCTGTTCAAGAGAACAAATACTGATAGCGATGATGAGTTCTTTGCAGAAATTGATCGGATGACAGATGATGAGTCTGAAAAAGACTTCAAGCAGAGAGTGGTTGTAAGCAATGAAGAAAAAGAGATAAATGGAGAAACCAGGTCAGTTATTATTTCGTATTTGTAACTTTGATGGGGCCGTAAAGTTCTGGAGTGGCGACCGCGTACTGGGAAACGCTGCGTTGGTAGGTTCCCCACAAGGTGGTCCGACGACCTGGTGAAGGTCGCGGACAGCTGCTGGATGCGGGCGAAACGGGACCGGCTGTTGTGGAGAACCTTGGGGGAGGCCTATATCCACTGTTGAGATGACGATGATGATGATGATGAACTTTGAAAGTGACCGAACTTCCATACAACCTACATTCTACAAGGTAGGTAGGATGTCGGCACGCACGGGCCGGCTCGACGGGGGCAATACTACCCTCTTACAGAAGACCAAACCAAAGCAACAGCATCCGTACTGTCGTGTTTCGTTGGTGAGTGCGAGACCGGCGGCCCATTGATGCAGGGGTTGTCGTGGTAACTGTATGAGCCTTACACTGCCACGATATCTGTCATTACTTTTACGTCTCTACGTATTAGGCAGCCATGGTGTAGGTCACAACACTTGGATTCTATTCGTGCTTTCCGTCAGGCAGAGAAGAGTCGCTTTGCCAGGGTCTTAAAATAAAAAATTAACAACCGGGTCCCCCCCCCCCAACTACCCCTCCCCCTTATGGACAAATCATGGGGTCCTTGGGCAAGTGGTAGCACGTTTGAACCCTAGTCAGAGAATTGGTGACTTACAGCATACATACAATATACATGTAGCCTTTTTGGATGGGTGTAAAGTGCTATTCAAAAGTTTAGACTATTACAGGAAGCGCGCCTGCCGAGTCCTGAAACTGAATTTCTAACCATTTAACAAAAACATCCTTTTCAGTAATCATCAAGCAACTAACATCACAGTCATACAAGTCTCAAACAAGGAGCCCCCTCACACAGCAATACCCGTTTTGGGTCCAGAAACGGATGTTTTCGACTTCGACTTCAAACAAAAAGTCACTATTACCGACCCACCCAGCCCTAACTTCGTCAACATAGTCAATACAGAACAGAACGACTACGGAACCACTTTTGGAACAGCTGAAAACGAGTCAGAATACGGACATTTAAGTCTCACAACAACAGTAAATCTTACAGGAGCGAATGACTTCGAAAACCAGCCGACTTCGATTCTAACGAACCATACGACTGCGAACTCGGAAGAAGTATACGAAAGGTTGTGCATGGCGTCGACTTCCAATTCTAAACCTTCTCCGTTACCAGTTAAGAAGTTAAAAAATGTTGATAAAAGTAGGAAATCGTCTTTGCCAAATTTAGAAGTCGCAGATTCAACTTATGAATACTTATTTTTGAGTAATAATAATACTGGGTCGGTTAATGTTACGAATGAAGTCAATTGTAACGGTGAATCAAGGGTGCAAGTCAATTTGGGGTCGAATAGTGACCCTATTAATAGGGTGAGGTCTGTGGAAAGATCGAGGAGTCAGAACGCGTATGATGCTGCTCCTAGAACGGGAGGGAATGTAAATAGAAGAGCACAGAATAGCAGTCCGAAAAGAGAAATAAAAAATGGTAAGTGTCACCTGCGGCCTACTTCTCATTTTTTTGGTCAGCTTCACCTGTACATCTGTTGGTAACGGACTTTTGTAAAAGATTTTTTTTTAATATATTCCAAAGTATTATTTCGTTTAAAGCTCGAAACAAACCACCCCAAAAGACTGGTATGCAAATATCGTCCTATTACTGTATCGACCGATAACCGCTTACCATGAGATAGAGTTATATCCTTATCACATCTAGCATCCAAAATCAATCGCCAATTGTAATACTGGATTCCACAACTGCACAATGTTGTTGTTCTTTGTGGAATACCATTTAATATTTTAAAATTTTGTTTTCAGAAAACACCGAAATAAGTCAACCACAGAAACCGATATGGAAACGAGGATTGACAGAACTCTCTTTGCTGACCAGGCTACGATCCATCGGCCAGACGAAGAAACAAGACAGTCCGACCAGACAAGATGACAATCACGAAAGGTATTTTAATCTTCTTGGTCTTCTCGGGTCTTTATCAAAAACTTCTGTAATTAAATCCTGCAAATCTGACCTATTTGGCCAAATGTTTGGACCAATCCATCTCATACACCCATTATTGAAACTCTTATACATCTGGATCAACAAACCTACGATCAACCCGAGCTATGAATCTGGGGAAGTCCCTAGAGCCTTTAAACTGTCTTTGAAAGTTATGCAATATCTGTGTGGCAACGGGTTAATAATACTGAGTGTCACCACCACTACTCATCCCGTGGGTGTCGTAAGAGCCGACTAAGGGAGCTGCACAGGACAATAGCACTGCAAAGAGAAGGAAAACTTGAAATAAATCCTTTTTTTTTTACGTATGGAAACCCCCTCGGGCCGTCACCCCACCGGGGTTTACGGCAGGGTGGTGTATCCGAATCGGACCAACTAAAACCACACGGTGTGCAACTCTGCGCCTGAAATAAGGAGTGATCCGGGAACAGCTGTTGTTACGACATCCAGACCCAACTTGACATAAATCCTACAACAACCCGGCTGCCCAGGGAATTACTTTTCAGAGCAGAAGCCTATGGCTATGTCCTACAATGGATTAATAAAGGCTAAATTCCCTCCTCAGGGAGATAAATGTAGTAAAAATAGGAATATACCATTTTACACTAGACCAAAGGTCTATATGACCCTCTGGAATAACTCTTGTAGCTTAAACGCTCTCTTACCAATTGATAGGTAAACGATACCACCAGACATTGTGTTTGAATTCGGTGGTTATCGTGTGTTATTACCTGATTATCTTTGTCGTAGACCGACTGTGGTTAAGTGTTGGTGCTATTTAAATATATGTAGTTGTGTGGAAGGGTGAGTACACGACAATTGAACTGAACCTACCTTATTCAAGAAGTCCAAACTCTCCGGTGACAAAATACAGACACCGTGAGTATCACACAAGCGAAGAAATCCGTTATCCTGACTCTAGGGTACCGAAACGCGAGAAGAGACAAATTAGGTATCGCTAGCTACCGACGAGAAATAGCAGTGTACAACCGCCTAAATTCAATGTACCAAGCGTAAAAACTGTACTGGCCACCGCACGACTTGACACACCCCACTACACGAAACACCTTCCATAAATTACCGAACAGCTCTCTAGCGTCTGCTAAATCTTCTATCTTCTGTTTTTCTTCTCTTTTCAGAAGCCCAACTATCACGTCCCCAGTGAAAGTGGTTCACAGATCAAGAGCAGAGAACAGAGTAGACAGCACTAGAAGAAGAAGTAGCTCGTTAAGTAATGGTATGTAACAGAGTGACTAGACAATGGGGAGGAACGTTGTCATGAACATTTATGGCAACCGTTATTGGGAAGTCCCTGTACCACGCTAGCTAGGCGGATTTCTTTTAAGTCGCAAGCGCATTGCAGCATTTTAAATACCCTCTCACCCCTAGGGGGTAGAGCTTCAGTAACCTTTTAACTACCTCGGTGGCACAGCGGTAGTGAATGCGACTGCTGTGCTTGAGGTCTCGGGTTCGCTTCCTGGGTCGGACCAAATGTTAGTATGATCTACAAATATTTGTTTCGACAAAAAAAAGTAAATAAGTATTCTATCAGTCAGTCTAGTTATCGTAGCATAAGCTCTGCTTAGTTTGAAACTAGATGACGATGTGTGTCAAGTATCCGAAATATTAAAAAAAAAACCTGGCTCATTTTTCTAGGAATATTATACTAAATGATTTCTTGGGACCTAATTGGTCGGTGAGCGTGGCCCATAGAGGCCTCCCTATTTTCTTAATACGAATGGATTAAACACCATTTTTGAAATTATACCTCTATTGACGCGTGCACACACCGTCACGAAAAACCGACACCATGAAATTAGTCAACATTTTAGTTTTAAATTGATACTTTCTTTGGCGTGAAATTATTTAACTAAATAACGCATTATGATAAAACTTTCTTTCAATGTATTAAATACCTTTTTTTCTATTATTAGTGTCGTTTTCTCTACAAACATAGGATAACGCGAAGGATAACATTTTTAGTAAGATTTTTATCTTGTTTCACCAAAGAAGTATAACTTCTTACGTGCGTACATAAGTACATACATACCTTTTTCTTTCTTATATTACAGGCCAATCACCAGTAATAACTCCCGTACCAAATCTAGTAAGCCTCCGGACCCGTCAAGCTGCCGCCCTCCGTGCCGAACAACGCAGGGGGGCAGCGCTAGTCGCTTCTATCTCCGTCAGGGATTCACTCATCTTTGCTGACTACGAGAACCAAGTGTGGTAAGTGTATAATCGCTAAATTTGTATGATAAAATCGCTACCACTTGTAACATACGACACGGATTAAGCGAGAAGCGATTGTACTTATTGATTTAGATAATCAACTATAGGTTTCAGGAAGGTTTTTTAAACACTTGTTTACTGTTTTGTAAATTAATTTTAAATACATTTTTACCGGAAAATGGCTACTTCAGTAGTATACAATGTGTGTCCTAGCTTTTAACGAAAACTGAAATGCCAGTTCAATTTAAATCGGATAAAATATTTTAGGACAAAAATACAGAAAAGAAAATTCTGAATAAACAAAATCTATATATTAATACGCGATACAAAAACTTTAATTCGCTTTTTACGAAACTTGCGCGGACGCAGGAGCATAAAATTTGGCACACTTATAGTTTATGCGTTGGAGAAGTGCAGAACGCTAATATTTTTCAATAATAATACTTATAAAGTACATTAAATCAATAAATAAAACATTACACACACTACCATACATTTCACACACACACATACATACACAAGTATTTGTACACGCATACTTTCATTTTGTCCATAGACATAGAGTACTGACATAGACATATCAAAAAGAAAAGTTTTATTTGCCTCATTTAATATAAAAAAAAGATTTTAATAATAATGCATAATAAGTACAATAAATCAATAAATAAAACATTACACAAACCAGAATATATTTGACACACGCATACACAAGTATTTGTACACGTATACATACTCTGTGGTCAAATTGTTTCTTTTGTTTATTATAGACATAGTTGAATGTCAAACAGAAAAGTTTTATTTGACGAATACTACGTGAAATACTGAGCGCTTATACAAATTTATGTAATATATATAAGTTGTGTAGCAGCAACATACATTTAAATGTACACGGACTATCATTATATGCACAAAGAAAGTTCTGTAGCAGCAATCTGCAATAACAACATTCAGGTACAAAAGAAATATAATTTGCTATTGCTGGTTCTTAATGAAAGAACTTTAATTATGCCTCGACATAGGACATTAACGGCTCGGAGTGAGAGACAAAGAAGGAATATTTCTCTAAGAGGAAGGAATAATTCCCCATCAGTAGTATTTGATAGTAATATGATTTTGAGAGATACATTTAAATGTGCTCTAAATGTCATTAATTGGATTTAGAGTGCAGGTTTTGCAATGCGAAACATTTTGAATCTGAAGTGACTTTAGGCGACCGAACTGCATTCACTTCATGTTGTCACAAAGGTGAAGCATTATTACCACCCTTAAGTCAAAATGAATATTTTAAATCATTGTATAATAAACTTACTTCAAATGAACCTTCAATAAAAAGTAAATCAAAAAATTATTTTGAAAATATTAGGAAATATAATTCATGTTTAGCTATGGTTAGCTCAGAAGCCAAAGTTGCTGAGACAAGGGGAGTGTATCATTTCAAAATACATGATGTTTTTTATCACAGATCCGGCCCAATGACTGCCGCTTATAATCGCTCACCATGTTATGCACAATTATATTTTTATGATGTTGACACTGCTATTAATTATAGGTTACAAGAACGTATTAATCAAACATGTAACAACAACATAATGCGTAAAATTTTACTGGAATTGGACAAAACATTCCAAATAATTAGAGTTTTATTAAATCGGCCAGTTTTTACACATGGGCAATTGTATGTCGCAGTAAGTAGAGTTCGTTCATTCGATGGTTTAAAGTTTTATATATCCGAATATAACGGCCCAAGACATTTAGCAAACGATGAAAGAGTTTTTACAAAAAACATTGTTTTCAGAGAAGTTTTAAATCATTAATTAAATTATTGCAATATGCGATAAAAAATGCTCTAAATGGATAGTATTTTTAATGCATGATTTTTTGGTTTTGCATCTTCTTATAGCATGTTTTGTTTTAATAAACATTTTTTTAAATAGGTATTCTTTATTTTACTTCTTTTTAATTTCATATAATTTGTTCAAAAAAGAGATTGGCAAATAACAGTCTTGGTCAAATCTGTGGTTATAGTAGTTTAGTTTTCGACAGTAGAACCTTAATAATGTTTGAATATTATATTTTAATAATGTATATTAAGTCACTTACAATTTAAATTTATTATGGTCGAATTTCGACCACTGGGCGACCACTAGTATGTAATAAATAAGTCTGGATTAGAACACTATTGTTTGTATTACTGAACTAAAGACGGCAACGCCGCAATGTCGGCGACATCAAAGAAATGACACCGCGAGCCGGCGAACTTTACATTTTATTACTAATCAGAATTACTTCGCTTTCTTATTAAAATCAATTTATTATAGATACGGTTTTATCTATCTATATATATAAATGAATGTTTATTTGTCTGTCTGTCTGTCTGTCGTTTATAGAATCGTAAACTATGCATTTGATCATGTGATTATCTTCAGCAAAGTTGTTGTGCATGAGCCCACGAAGGTTTCTTAGCTGGTATAATTATTTTTTTTATGTTTTTTCTTCAAATTTTTTTAAGTTGGTGACATAGCAACGCGCGCAGTGTACAATCACTCACGGCATTATGTATATTAATTTCATTAAATCTACTAACTGAAAGATTATTAGCACTTAAGCACTTTAGCTTTGCGTAAACATATAGTGTTGTAAATTTGCAAACACAAAAAGGTGTCCTGTGGCTGAACTACTGAATACATGTCATTTAAATTTTGATAGTAAACACAGGTTTAAAAATTGTGTGTGTCAGCTCCGACACAGGATTGGAGTTTACTCCTTAAGTACGATTGTCAAAACAGACGCAAAAAAGCTTATTTAACTGAAATTAACTGAAAAAAGATTGATACCGTGAGAAAGAATAAATTAACAAATTAAAGAAATAACATATAGATATAGTCGCTTTGCAGCATACTCTATACACGTCTTAATACACTCACAAGCAGTGCAGCCGCATTAAAAACCAGTGCAACCGTACCAAAACCATTGCAGCCGCATCAAAACCAGTGCAGATGCACCAAAAACGTAACGAGATCATTCGTTCAGTAGATTTTACTCCTCACATTTTTCTCATACCGGGCGCCTTATATTAAAAAACCGATTCTTAAGGAGTAAAGTCCAAAAAAATGTGTTTCGTGAAAGCCACGTTGTATATTGGTCAAATAAATAAATATCATGATGTGTCAGGGTGTCGTGGTGGGGGGCGGCGGGGGCTCGTGCGGGGGGGCGTGCGGGGGACCGCGTGGCCGCCCTGGGGGGTCGCGCCCTTCGCAGTGCTGCTCAAGCAACGCAAATGTTGCATCGACCCGCTGATGGAAACCACGCTGTAAGTACACACACATGTGACACTACACTTATACACACATTGCAATGTCGAGGTCGATTTAACAGGTCATCTCGTCGCTTCCTACTGCGCTGAAGCGTTGTGGGTTCGATCCCACATGAGACAACACTTGTGAGATCTACAAATTGTTGTTCTGAGTCTGGGTGTTCTTTGTGTCCGTTTCTTGTATGTTTGTAAAGTTCCCGCGACACAGGATTTACTCCTAGTGAGGGCGTTGTCATTTAAAAAAACGTAAAAAAGATTCGTTGGTCTAGCTGTTAGCGTATGCGACTGCCAATCAAGAGGTCTAGGGTTCGATTCCCGGGGCCCGACCATAAAAGCGTTATTGAGTTTTCTTACAAGAAATTCTTAATAACAGCCCGGAGTATGGACTTTTGAAGTTGTTTCACGCCCGTGCCTCAGAGACCACGTTAAGTAACCGGTCCTGGTTATCGTGAACATCTATGGCAATCGTTATTGGAAAACCAGTGCCCTCAAATATACGACTACTAGCTTAACCTGCGAATTCAGTTCGCTCTCAGGGTTGTGGAGATTGCACCTGGTTCCCTGGCTGCACTTGGTACCCTGGCTGCACCTGGTCCCCTGGCTAGTAGTACCTGAGACAGCGTGCGGTTTTTGGTCGGTTCGAGTCCGACGTAACCACCCTTCGGTAGTATCCGTGATTGCCGCACAGTACAAAAAAAAAGGTTGTGGAGGTCCGATGCCAGTCGCTCTGAAACTGGTTGAACTGATAGGCATCTCCAAATAATCTTGGCAATAATAAAATCTAGTAAGAACAAGATATGAAAGATAAATTGATTATTATTTAATTTTTCCAGGTAGACATACATTATCACCGGGTGCCGCTCGGTAAAATATACGTTATAACTAAAAGAGATCAAGAAAGTATAGGTAAGTGATCTTAGTTTCATGCAGACAGCAGGTAGCCATGGGCACCCGTCTGTCTACCTATGATTGGGTAGATGACTGTATCATAAATAAATACCAATGTCCACTTCATTAAAACTAATATCGCGAAACATCTCGGCAAATACAATTAACATAGCTTTTTATTATTATTACGAATTTCAATCAAATATACAGTGAAATATATTGTTCAATTGAGTAGTCTAAAGTGACGTCACAATTGTGTATTTAGTACATTTTTCATACAAAATTTTCGTTTTGACAGATGATAAAAAGTAACTAATTTGACTAAGGTGTCATCTAGTCTATTGTCTGCATTCGCAATGAGTATGGTGACCACCACTCTTGAGTTCTATTCATGCTTTCCATCGCGCAGAGTAGGGTCAATTTGGTTCCTACCACTGGTTTTAGAAAAACTCTAAATATTTGTGATAGTATAAAAATCACTCACAGTACACGTATATTACTATAGTAAATCCGCATCTTGAATACGGAATATTGGAGTCTAGATCCGCGGATATGGGTTGTATTAGAGTCCAGTTCCGCGGATACGTATTATAGGATGCTATATTTAGGATAAGGGTTTTCTAGAATCCACGGATATGTACCTCAAGTTTTCGATAGTTAATACCCATGGGTATATGTGTGAGGAATAAATTATATAGCGTATTTCTACTTGCATTAGAAGTGACTTTTAAATCTACCTGCAATCTAGAGTAATCTAATTCAATCTAGACCAATCTAATCTAATCTAGACTCTCACATTTCATATCCGCGGATCTAGAGTCAATGTTCCGTATCCGCAGATCTAGACTCCAATATTCCGTATTCCACATCATCATCATCAGCCGTAAGACGTCCACTGCTGAACATAGGCCTCACCTCTAGAACGCCACGCCGTACGACTGGACGCCAACTGCATCGATCGGCTCCCCGCGACTCAGACTATGTCGTCGGAGCATCTAGTGGGGGGCCTACCTACGCTTCGTCTTCCATCTTTGTATCCGCATATCCAAATATAAATAATTTATTCTTCACCGACCTAGACGCTTTTAACCTGTATCCGCGGATATATATTCTAAGTGATCCGGTACATCACTATATTGATGCATGTTTCTGTTCCAGGTGTAAAGCTGGATAGTGAATGCAACATAGTTCGCGTAGAGGCTAACAGTGGGGCGGCCCGCGCTGGCCTCCCACCTCCTGGAAACTGGGCACTCACCGAGATCAACAACAGGCCTATCAACTTGCTCAAGGTTAGGGCAATAACTGTAATACAACCCCCTCCCCCTCACCATCAGACCTGTGAGTCAGACAGACTGGAATCCGGCGTAGAATTTCATTTCATAATATATACTAATATAATACTTAGTCGCCAAAAATGAATAAAAAGCGAGTTTTTTTAATTCTTTGGGTGTCGTAAAAGCTAACAATAACAGTGGAAAGAGAAGGAGAACTGACACAAACTCTATACTGCCCGATGCAAACTTAATGACGGCACAGAAGTTAGACACGAATACAACCCCCTTTTTTACGTGTGGGAACCCCCTCGGGCCGCCACCCCACCGGGGTTTACGGCGGGGTGGTTTGTAAGAATCGGACCGACTAAAACCACACGGTGTGCCACTCTGCGCCTGAAATAGGAGGGATCCAGGAACAGCTGTTATTACAACATTCAGGCGAATGCACCCCCCTTTTTTTTTTTTTACGTGTGAAAACCCCCTCGGGCCTTCACCCCACCGGGGTTTACGGCGGGGTGGTGTGTCGGAATCGGACCGACTAAAACCACACGGTGTGCCACTCTGCGCCTGACATAGGAGGGACCGGGAACAGCTGTTCGAATACACCCCCCTAAGCCAAGCTTCTTTTATTTTAAGAGCCTGCTAAAGTGACTCTACTCTGCCTGATGGAAAGCATGAGTAGAATCTAAGAGTTGTGATCACTATGCTGGACGTGAAACAGGATCTCACTGGGCCACCGTAGTGTGGGTTACCATGATGTATTGCCTGACCATAACTCTTGGATTCTATTCGTGCCTTTCATCAGGCAGAGTAGAATCACTTTGACAGGTTATTAAAATAACAAAAAATAGTTTGCATCGGATTGGATTATCGGCCAAAATCTACTTTCTGAGGAAAAACCTATGTCCAGCAGTGGGCTTGTTATGAACAGCTTTTAATTATTTCCATACGTTTTCAGGGTGGAGAAGACGATATGAATCGTCTCAGTAGACACGGAACAGAAGTCTCCGTACTTATCCAACCGTCAGCATTAGTCAAGAAACTACGATCCGCACTCAAAGGAAACAAGACCTTATTGGGACTGAGATAAGACTCACTTTAGAGGCTACAATGATGTGTTATATAGTGTTGTGACGTCACTAGTTAGTACAGATCATCCATCCATATAAAATTAGGCAAAGACCAAACGGTAAAAATGGTACTTTAGTAGTTTTTTTTTCGTTTAGTAGCTATTAGTGATGAGCCGGATCACACGGACCATACGTACGTATACGTACCGTATACGGACACGTATACGTACGTATACGTACCGTATACGGACACGTATACGTACGTACGGATCATTAAACCAAATCCGCCATCATGAATTTATTAAAAATTAAAACATCAACAAATTAATCATCTATTTAAATATTTTCAATTGCAAACACATAATTATAGTTCATATCTACTAGAAAATAAACCTTATGTTAAATACATAAGGTTGTCATTCCAGTTGTGTGGTTCGAAAATTCTTGTCTTGTTTCGAGAATTCTCGACCAACATCGAGAATTCTCGACTCACTTCGAGACTCAAAAAGTACAGTGAACCAACGGAAATTCGGTATTTGAAACAGAATTGAAATTCGAATTTTAAATGTTATCACAAACAACTCCTGCGCATTACTCTGCAGTGTGTACATACGTATACGCTCATCAAAAACGAATATGACTTATTTCATTAATTCTTTTGTAAGAGACAATAAGCTAATCGCTACTTAAGTTTATGATGAGCAATCATAAATCAATCTATCGCCGTCCACTGCTGAACGAAGGTCTCCCCCAACGCCAACCATCCCGGTCTTGGGCAATTCACATCCATCCGCTGCCAGCCACCTTCTCAAGGCGCCCCACACTACGTTTACCCAATCGTGGTATCCACTCCAGTACACTTCAGCTCCAGCGACCATCGGTTCGTCTGGAGATGAGATGAGCAATACACCGTCTAAATAGCGTTCACTCATAATACAGTAAATTTTATATATATTTTGTGAGTTTGATCACTATGAAATAATAGTGAATTGTTATATCTTCGGATATACGCGGATACAGGCATCACTAGTAACTATAGAGTAAAAAAAAAAACCAAAAAAATTGGTCCTTCAAAAGAGGTTCAAAGTCAATCGTATTTTAAGGAGACTGCGATCCGTTCCACGCAACCTTTAGACGTACTATACAGTATAGAATTCTGTGGTTTGTGGTGCACATTATGATTTACGTAGATTAGCTACCATTACATACACATATACACGAATTGGTAGGTAGTAGAGCCACGCTGATTTCAGCACGGGCGGGCTCGACCGAGGCAGTACTACCCTCCCACAGAAGACCAACCTAAAGCGACAGCATCCGTGTTGTCGTGTTTCGTTGGTGAGTGTGAGACCGGAGGCCCATTGATGCAGGGGTGACAGTTATCGTGGTAACTGTGTAAGCCTTACACTGTCACGATGACTGTCATGAATTTAACGTCCCCAAGCGGGGTGTGTAAAAGCATCTCACAAGGCCGCCATAGTGTAGGTCAACATACTGCATTGTCTGCATTTGCAATGAGTATGGTGAATACTCTTTGATTCTATTCATGCTTTCTATCAGGTAGAGTAGAGTCACTTTGGCAGGCTCTTAACATAGAAAAGAAAACAAACATACGTTAGTCTCAGTAATAGAAAAACTATTATGATTTTTGTGAGATTGAGGGTACATTGAAATTATATGTCAAAAGAAAATAGAAATTTTCTATCGATATCATGTTTGTGAAATGTTAGACTGAAAAATATGATATTTCTAATCGTTTTTATGTTATATCTATCTACTCGTACATATGTCAGCCCGTGTGGTGACGGATTAAGAATACATAGTGTTACCACCCCTATTCATCTCGTGGGTGTCGTAAAAGGCGACTAAGGGAACAAAGTATACAAGACAACATCATTACAAAGAGAAGGAAAACTTGAAACAAACCCTATACCAACCCGTATGGCCAGCGTGGTATAGTAGGCCAAACCCTCCTTGCTAAGGAGAGGCTTATGTCCAGCAGTGGACTGTAAAAGGCTGTTGATGAATTGATGATGACGACGCACCGCTTGGGGACGTAAAAGGCATGACAGTCATCGTGACAGTGTAAGGCTTACACAGTTACCATGATAACTGTGACCCTGCATCAATGGGCCTCCGGTCTGTTCTACTTTATATTAAATATATAATTATCTAAGCAAGTGAAATGATAGATAATTTATAGAACCGTGGCATAATAATGTATTTAAATATGCCTAAATGATGTAAGGGAACAATTTCTTTTTTAATGTTTTTTCAAATAATTACGCAGAGAGGTTGTATACACTTTTACAAATATACATAAAATTAGAAATACGCAATTTTATAGAACTTTTTCTTAACAATTAGTAATATTACTCATGTATAAGAAATAGAATGTTCGTTGGATTAAGAATACGATGTGTTCGTCTCGTGGGTGTCGTAAGAGACGACTGTCGAAGTTACGCAAGACAACAGCAATGAGAAAGAAAACTCGACACAAAGCCTAAGTCAGCGTGGTATAATAGGCCACTCATTTCCAAGACGAAGCTATTAACAAGTTCACTGCAGGGTAACACACACCACGTGTTTTGAAAAACATACGCCAGCGCTGAACACACAACTGTTTTATTGTGTACACCAGTGCTGATAACACGCGTCGTGTTCTCGAAAAGCGTGGCGTGCCCTTTTGTGTTCTTACGTCAGTGCTGGTAAAGCGTATACGCATTATGTACGTGAGTGCTGTAAACACAACTGTTGTGTATTAAATATATAAAATGTATACCACAATTGTGGTTAACAATTGGCCTGTTTTAATCGGGCAAGTGACAAGACTAATAAAATATAATTGGATCTCTAACAAATTTTATAAATAAATATATTTATTGGAAATTTATTTATGTTAAAACTAATTTTCTTTGTGTTAAATTAAAATGTTTTCATTAAGAATTATTCTGTGAGAGCGCCATGCTTCATCACAAATGAGGACATGGATAACGGAGTGGTTCTAGCGGTCAACCCTAACCCTGTTGTGGTGATTGACAACACTTCGTGCAATTGTTGTTCATAGTCTTGATGTTCTTTGTGTCCGTTTGGGACTAAATGATCCAACTCTCCTGCTCCTCCTGGACTCTAAGAGGGCGACGTATTTGATTGCCTCTTTAGTTACAGGTGACCTACTTAGTTCCACATCAAAACTTAGTCTCAGTCCATAATCCACTTAGTCCCAGTTCATAACCCACTTAGCCTCAGTCCATAATCTACTTAGTCCCAGTTCATAACCCATTTAGTCCCAGTTCATAACCCATTTAGTCCCAGTTCATAACCCACTTATCCTCAGTCCATAATCCACTTAGTCCCAGTTCATAACCCACTTAGCCTCAGTCCATAATCTACTTAGTCCCAGTTCATAACCCATTTAGTCCCAGTTCATAACCCACTTATCCTCAGTCCATAATCCACTTAGTCCCAGTTCATCACCCACTTATCCTCAGTCCATAATCCACTTAGTCCCAGTTCATAACCCATTTAGTCCCAGTTCATAACCCTTTTAGTCCCAGATCATAAGTTATCGATTATTTGGTATTCTAGCCCAACTATTGATGATTGGACTACACTAGAATCAAGTAGGGAAGCACTGAAACAAGACGAATCAAGTTGTATTTACTTTACTAGAGAAATTGTTTAGGCCACGTTAGACCCACATGGGCCACATAATTATAAAGTCAATATATATGTAGTTTTAATTGTATTTTCAATTATTTTTTATCAATTTTACATAATTATTTTAATTTTTATTAAGTATACATATCTCAATATTGTGATCGAATCTACTATTTTAAGACGGCAATATAAAGTTTATAAATTGGTTTGTCTTTTATTGGTTTTAAGTAAATAATTGGAAATAAAGGGGTTGGTTCGGCGGGATGATAACGCTACCTCGCAGAAAACTTATATTAAGTATGGGGTAGCAGTTTGGTCACCTTATCGCCTGTTTGTTGCGTTCGATTTCCACATAAGACAATTAATGTAGGATCCGGCTGCGAGTTTTCTAGTAATGTGTGTAAACAAAGTTCAATTTTTAAGTAATTTCAGAGCACCGAAGTACCAGCTTGAGCCTTTCGATTCAGTTCAGAGACGTGCTGTGAGAATAGTCGACGATCCTGATCTCACAGACGGTATCGAGCCACTAAGTCTTAGGAGAGACTTTGCCTCCCTGTGTGTGCTCTACCGTCTCTACAATGGGTTGTGTTCTGAAGAATTGTTTGATATGATGCCCACAGCCACTTTCTACCACTGCACCGCTCGCCATCGTCAGGGAGCTCATCCACATACATTGGAACCTAAATGGTCGCGCACAGTGCGGTTTCAGAGAAATTTTCTCCCGCGAACAATCCCGTTATGGAATGAGCTCCCTGCCGAGGTTTTCCCTGGGAACTACAGCATTGGGTTCTTCAAGAAGGGGGTAAATAGGTTTTCGAAGGGTCGGCAACGCGCACGTGATGCCCCTGGTGTCGCAGGCGTCCATAGGCTGCGGTAGCCGCTTACCATCAGGCGGGCCGTATGCTTGTTTGCCACCGTCGTGGTATAAAATTTATTTTTGATAGGGTGCCAATAGAAATATTGGCGAAAACCTACATCACTTTACAAGAGTGTTTGAAATATTTAAAAACTCATAGCTGCCATTGATTGGTTAGCCGCAACCTCTAGGCACCCAAGTATATTTTGGTTCAAATTTTTCATCTATGACATTATTTCATTGATACGTTATGAAAGGTATTTTTTCCGCATTTATTGATACCAAGGTGCCTGTAAAAACAATCCGCAAATTCGAGTTTTCTGTCCTAAAAAAATTAATTGAACATTACGCTTATAGAAAAATGAAAAATAAAATACGACGAAAATATGGACATACCCTCGCACAGGTGCGAAGACTGCTGACCACGAGGGTCACAATACAGGTAAGAAACACAGTAGAATTCTGTACTGTGTGTACTATATGGGCGTGTTTTTGTTGGTGTGGCCCACACCACAAACGAACATTTGAAAAAATAGTATACAAAACCATTTGATATTTTATAAAAATTGTTTATTTACAAGCAAGCTAATTAGTTAGAATTTATTTTTTAAAATTGCATCGTCTAAATGGCCACCGTTTCGACATTTGCACTCTTCTAAGCGAGCACTGAAATTTTCGAATACACGTCGACAAAGAGACCGCGAGGTCGCCAACATTTTTTCGCTGATTCTTTATTTTAGATGATGTAGTGTATTTGATTTATTGGTGTAGACAAGATTCTTCAAATAACCCCATAAAAGAAGTCTGGGACTTGACTTCTGGGTGGCCTTAGAATGTCGCCTCATCTGGAAATCAGCTATTCCGGAAACATGTCTTTGACCACCGATAGGGACTCATTGAATGTGTGACAAGTGGCTCCATCTTGTTGAAACCATATGTTACGATTGTAGCTAGCAAAATCCAGTAGCATCGGTCCCAAAAATCCCGTAACATGTTTGCGCGGGATGTTAGATTCAAATGTTAACGAATTCTTGACCCACCTTATACATATGGCAATTCGTAATAGATCTTAGGCCCTAAAATTTCCTTGTTCTTTGACCTGTAGCAGCTATCAGTAGTTCATCTTTATACTTACTATTTTTACATCTGATTTTCCTATTTTCATTAATTAATAACTTCAGAAACCTTGAATGGCTTTTAATTTAATCAAACAAGTTTTGAAGGTTCTGCCATAGCTTTATCAGTACATAAGCAAACAGAAACAAACCTTTTTTCTGTAATGTGTGGAAATTCCCATGGGTCGTCGGCGGGATGTGTCGGAATCGGACCGACTAAAACCACACGGTGTGCCATTCTGCGCCTGTAATAGGAGGGATACGGAAGCGGCTGTTATTAAGTCACCCGGACCTTCTCAGAGCCTTCAACGACCGCGGTTAAAGAGCTGTCGCTACCGGCCATAACTGCAGTGAGGTCCCCATACTGTGCCACCCAGGCGGCACAAATCGCCAGCGTGTGCCAAGACTCAATTCCCACCAACGCCGATATTTCTCGAAGCAATCGTGCCTGGAAAGAACCTGCGTCAGAAGGAAAAGGTCTCGTGCTGCCGCCCTGCTCACTTGACGATGACTGGCTGGAGAGCCTCCAGGTCGGCAAAGCCAACATCCAGAGCCTCCGGCCAGGACGATCAACGAGCCATCGTGGCTCGATGAGTGGCCTCATGGCACTCACATACCTCTTCGGGACTTGATACAATTCCAATACCAATCTATCTGGCCAGCGTGGTATAGTAAGCCAAAACCTCCTTTGTAAGGGGAGTCCTATGTCCAACAGTGGACTGTTAACAGCTGTTAATGAAAATAACCATTTCCATATTATCATTTTATTATAAACTTATACAGTAAAAAAGTAAAACTAACTTAATGAAACACAGTTTCTCAGTTAACCGAAATATTCTAACGAAAATTAAAGCAGAACCGCTGGGAATTGTTTGAAACTCGTTACTGAGAAACCTCCATCAGCTGTGGTGCAGCATCTGAAATATCAAAAATAGTGTAATTATTTATAAACCATTGATGCAGGGGTGACAGTTATCGTTGTAACTGTGTAAGTCTTACAGTGTCACGATGACTGTCATGCCTTTTACGTCCCCAAGCGAGGTGTGAAGAAGCATCTCACAAGGCCGCCATAGTGTGGTTCACCATACTGCATTGTCTGCACTTGCAATGAGTATGGTGATCACAACTCTTGGATTCTATTCATGCTTCCCATCAGGCAGAGTAGAGTCACTTTGGCAGGCTCTTAATATAAAAAAATATATAAACATTATTAAAATAGTGTACGTCTCGGGACTGCCGACAGAAGCGATAACTTTTTTTTTTTTTAACGTGTGGAAACCCCCTCGGGCCGTCGCTCCACCGGGGTTTCCGGCGGGGTGGTGTGTCGGAATCGGACCGACTAAAACCACACGGTGTGCCACTCTGCGCTTGACATAGGAGGGATCCGGAAACAGCTGCTATTACGACATCCAGATGATAGAAGCGATAACTTAAACCAACCTAAGTTGAACTATTTAATATTGAAATTGTGTAACTTCAGAAAAGCTGCGGTTTTTACTGAAATGTTATGATACATAAGGTTGCTTGGAGAGAGAAGCGTCTGTCCGAGATACGGCCAGCGCTGTGGGTAGAGTGAGACAAGTATACGAAAGAAAAAGAGAAGCCAGACAGACTAGCGCCGCAACGCGTTACGTAACGAAGCTGTTTACCCTCCCATAAGAAGTTATCACTGAATTCAACAACGACACGATCAATTGTATAGATGACTGTATCGTAAATAAATACCAATGTCCACTTCATTAAAACTAATATCGCGAAACATCTCAACAAATACAATTAACATAGCTTTTTATTATTATTACGAATTTCAATCAAATATACAATGAAATATATTGTTCAATTGAGTAGTCTAAAGTGACGTCACAATTGTGTATTTAGTACATTTTTCATACAAAATTGTCGTTTTAACAGATGATAAAAAGCAACTAATTTGACTAAGGTGTCATCTAACCTATTGTAATACCACGAATTGTGATTTGACTGAATATTCGGCAAGTTTTTAAGCCGAAGCGCCGAATATTCGGCAACACTTAGTTGAAACATCAGAAAGTGTGATGTCGACGTGCCGTGGGCTTTTGTTTCGTATCAAAACTGTCTTTACTTGGTGACTTTAATAAGATTTATCTATCACATGTCGGTAGTTGTGTTGTAAAGTTAACGGATATTTTTCTGAACAGATATATTGTATTAAACATTGCTTTTAATGCTTAAATTAACAATGCGATGACCACTCAGCCACGAGACCTTTGAACAAGTCATCAAATTAGAGTTAATAAAAAAAATAACACATACCACCCCCTCCATCATTGAAAAGGAACTCGTCTTGATACTCTTTGAGGAACTGCTCCGAACGGTGCTCATCCAAGAACAGAGAGTATACTTTCTTCACGTCTTCCATGCTCACCTGTAAATAAGAGATGTGTTGTGAAGCTCGCGTGGTTAAGGATACAGAGTGTCACCACCATGGGCGGCGCTAGAATTATATTCAAGAGGGCGCAGCTAATCTACACATACCATTGTGGCCACTTTCACATACAGTGTAAACAAAAAAACATACTACAGCGCCATCTATCGAAGACACATTGAACTACTTAGTAACTATTAATCCTGTATCGCGATATAGAAATATCCCAACATCAACCGTTGGGTCGTGACCCGCCACGCATGATCACCTCGCTTGGTCGCAGGATCCTTTGTGTCGGAGGGACATGACATCAAACTAAAACAAACTACTTTAAGGTATTTCATTTAAAATATAATGTTAGATCGTGTTTTTGTATCTTCAATTAAAGTGTAATTCATAATTGGTGTATAGTTTGGGTATTAGCATTGTAAATCTTATATTATAAGCATATATTTTAATTTTATAATAATGTGGCGACTTCCACATTACAGCACAAAGAAAAATATACAACAGCGCCATCTAGCGAAGATACATTGAACTACGAAGTATGAACGAAACGTATGAATGCAATAAACTACGATTCAACTACGAATCCTGTATCGCGATATAGGATTAGTGGTTGCATTGCGCTGTTGTATATTTTTCTTTGTGCTGTAATGTGGAAGTCGCTACAATAAATATGAAAAACTCTTTGCAGACGGTTAAAAGTCTTACTTCATTGGCCTTTCTTCGTTTGGAGACGAGCGAAGCAGTGGTGATGAGTTGTATGGCGTAACGCAGTGACGTTTCCGTCGCTACTCTTGTCAACACTGTCAACGCGTCAGCTGACATTTGACAGTCCTCCTCCTCGCATCTGTCAAAAAAAAAGTCATGTATTCATTGAAGAAACGTCATAATATATTAAAAATAAATATTGAAGTGTTAGTAATCGACTTATATCCAAATAATAGATTCCGTTGATGTAAGCTTTACTTGGGCTTCTGACGACATTACTAGGTATGTATACGTAATGCACAATGAATAAACGCTAAGCTGCACCGCTATCACGCGTAGTCAAATTCAAACTAAGCAATCGGAATTGAAACAATACCTACGCGTCGAGTACAAGTTGTAACCTGTTCAATCATGCACGATCTACAATAGCGAAAATTGTTTGATTGATGTCGGATTACGGGGGGAAGGGCCCGGATTAGACAGGGGCCGGATTACCGAGGGTCCACTGTAATAGGTTCTGTTAATATAAGCTTTACTCAATTATAATGACCGTACGGTTGACCTAATGGTTTAAGCGGTTATTACGACATCCAGATCCCTCCTAGCTACTATACCACGCTGACCAAACGGATTGGTATTTGATTTGTTTCAAGTTTGGTCTGGATGTCGTAATAGCAGCTGTTCCCGGATCCCTCCTATGTCGAGCGCAGAGTGGCACACCGTGTGGTTTTAGTCGGTCCGATTCCGACACACCACCCCGCCGTAAGCCCCAGTGGGTGACGGCCCGAGAGGGTGTCCAAACGTTTAAAAAAAAAGTGGTGTAAGCGGTCGCCACACCGCTATCTACTGCGCCGAGAGTTGTGGGTTCAAGCCTCACATGGTACAACACTTTATGAGATCCACAAATTGTTGTTCTGAGTCTGGGTGTTCTTTGTGTCCGTTTCTTCTATGTTTATAAAGTCCCCCGCGACACAGGATTTATTCGAAGGGCGGGCGTTGTCTTTAAAAAAAAATATCATCATCATCATCAATAAATAGCTCACTGTTGGACATAAGCCTCTACTTGGAGATCTAAGGAGATCTTGGCCTTTTGGATACCACACTGATCAGACGGGTTGGCATACGGTCTCTGTCAAGTGTTCCTTATCCTTGCAGTGCTATTGTCCTGTGCAGCCCTTGCTCACTTAATCGCCACTTACAACACCCAAGGGATGATTAAGGGTGGAGATAGTCCGCGTATTCTTATTACATCACCACACAGTGTAATATTATATGATGCCGTTAAGATAGATATATATATATGATTTTCTCCCGAGAACAATTTCGTTATGGAATGAGCTCCCTGCAGAGGCTTTGCCTGGGAACTACAGTATGGGGCTCTTCAAAAAGGGAGTAAATAAGTTTTTAAAGGGTCAGCAACGCGCACGTGATGCCGCAGGCGTGCATAGGCTGCGGTAACCATCAGGTGGGCCGTATGCTTTTTGCCACCGTAGTGGTATTAAAAGAAAAAAAGATAGTTTTAGCCTTTCTAAACTTACCCAGAGTAAGGTTACGTAAATTTTATTTGACAAAATTCTAATTGCGCGATACAGGACTATGTATACGAAATAGTTCGCATAACTTTCACTAGATGGCGTCAGATATATTATTACAGTTTTTACCTACCTAATATTCAGAATTTCTCTCAACTCTTGATGGGAGTACGGAGATGTTGGCACTATGATCATTCTGTCCAGCAAATCCAGAGGGATGCCATGTGGACTCTGGTAGTTAGTACCCCTGATGCGTGTGATTCCTCGGTTGGTAGCCATGATAACAATGGGGGCTGTTTCTGACTCTAAGGCTCTATTTAAGTATGAGAAGCACTCTATGTCCAGCATGTGGGCCTGTTGGTGAAACAAAAAGTAACAAATTATAACTATTGTGCTGTGCTTGAGGTCTTGGGTTCGATTCCCAAACCGAATTAAATGTTTGTATGATCTGCAAATATCTGTTTCAGAGTTTGGGTGTTTTCTATGTGTAATATGTATGTATTTACAAAAAAAAACTATATAAGTATTCTATCAGTCAGTCTAGTAGCTTAGTTTAAAACTAGATGGCGTTGTGTGTCAAATGTCCGAGATATTCATTTATTATTATTTATATTCGCCGTCGTATCTCAATCAAGATTTGAGTTCCTTCACGTTATAGGCTTCTGAGATGGTCGGGAAATCTGAAAATGCCCAGCCATTCTACGAAATATACTGGACAGGTCGTTCTCGATACGAGCAATTAGACTGTGAGACCTACCTGAGACGATTAGAAGAGTCAAATCTGTGCAAACCTTCAAGGAAAAGTCACAAATTATACTTGACAATATAAATATCGTCAGCATTAGTGAGTCATTATTGTGGTTAACGTGTGTTACGTCATAATACATGTACATACACTAGGTAGTAGAGCCACGCTGATTTCAGTACGAGCGGGCTCGACCGGGGCAGTACTACCCTCCCACAGAAGACCAAGCTAAAGAGTAAACATCCGTGCTGTCGTGTTTCGTTGGTGAGTGTGAAACCGGAGGCCCATTTATGCAGGCGTGTAAGCCTTACACTGTCACGATGACGGGTCACTGTCTCCAAGCGGGGTGTGAAAAAGCATCTCACAAGGCCGCCATAGTGTGGATCACCATACTGCATTGTCTGCATTTGCAATGAGTATGATGACCACAACTCTTTGATTCTATTCATGCTTTCCATCTGGCAGAGTAGAGTCACTTTGGCAGGCTCTTAATATAAAAAAAAAATGTGTATTTGTGATATTTACCTAAGTATTTGTGTATGTATTAGTAGTATGTGTATTGTATGTGACTTTATGTATTACTAGCTTTTGCTCACGGCTTCGCTGGCGTGGCATTTGCTCTGTCACATTAAGTTTCATATACATCTTTTTTTTTATAAAAAGTATCCTATGTTACTTCTGATACCTCCAAGAACAAGTGTACAAAATTTCATGATGATCGGTCGAGTAGTTTCCACGTCAAACCGTGACAAACAAACTTACATTCGCATTTATAATATTGGTAGGGATTATTTCATTACATTAGCATAAAAGTATACCATTGACTACCTAAATTTTGTAACATTCATACAAAAGTTGTATGGTAGAGGTCGCCGCGAGCGAAGACCGCCATTTGCAATACTAAATTTAGATCTCCATTTTGTCTGTAGAAAATGACTGCACGGCCTAGTGGTTAAAGCAGTCGCCACGCTTTCTACTGCGCCGAGTTTTGTAGGTTCAAACTCCACATGGGACAACACTTTGTGCGAACCACAAATTGTTGTTCCGAGTCTGGGTGTTCTTTATGTCCGTTTCTTGTATGTTGGTAAAGTCTCCGCGACACAGGATTTGTTCCCAGTGAAAATAAAAAGGAGTCAACTCTCAGTTCCAACGTACCTCGTCTATAAACAGTACCCCGGGTATCATCTCAGCTTTCCCCTCCTCGCGCCACTCGGCCACCTTACTGTTTATTTGTTCACGAATTTCTGACTTGATCTCACCGGTATCACCTGGAAATCACACCTTTTTTATCAGCCTATCACCATCAACGAAGACCTCAAGGAGGCCGTAAGGAGCATCAACCGTCAAAGTCCATTCCTTCCATCATCATCGACCGCCTTTGACGGTCAACTGCTGGACATAGACCTCTCCTGAAGGTTTTGGTCTAGAACACCACGCTGGCCCTACGGGTTAGTATAGGGTTTGTTTTTCCTTCTCTTTGCAGTGATGTTGTCCTGTGTAGCTCTCTTAGTCAGCTCTAAAGACACCTAAGCAATGAGTAGAGGTGGGAATCCCCGTATTCTTAACATATCACCACATACTTTTAATGATATGGACGTATAGGATGGTTTTAAAGATACTCAATCTTAGATTTTCATTTCACTATCTGTGTGGGGACGGATTAAGAATACAGAATGTCACCACCCTTATTCATCCCGAGGGTGTCGTAAGAGGCGACTAAGGGATAAAACTACACAAGACAACATCATTGCAAAGAGAAGGAAAACTTGAAACAAACCCTATACCAACCCGTCTGGCCAGCGTGGTATAGTAGACTACGGCGACTTCCACATACAGCACAAACAAAAAAATTATACTACAGCGCCATCTACCAAAGATACACGGAACTATGCAGCAACTACTAATCCTGAATCGCGATATAAAAATTCTCGAGGCGATTAGCATATATACAACATCCCAACATCAACTGTATGATATACCAGGTATGATCACCTCGTCTGGTTAGGGAACCTCCCTTTATGTCGGAGGGACATGACACCCGTTCCTCCACATACACCGAAATCTACTTTCGAAGAAGAGGTCTATGTCCAACAGTGGACTATTAAAGGATCATGATAAGATTCATTCAAAATAGACTACTTACCAGAGAATAAAGCCAAAAAGCCATGGGTTCTGGAGTTGATGACGTCAATTTCATGAAGAGTCACCGTGTGGACAACTTCTTTACGCTTCTGGAGTTCACCTTCGGGGCACTGCACGAATCTGGCTTGCTGACCTGTGGACAGTAAGAATAGAAAATAGACATCTCACACACGACCATTTGGTCCCAAACTTGAGGTCTTAAGTTCCATTTCCAGGTCGGACCAACTGTTTGTATGATCTGCAAATATTTGTTTCGGAGTTATGCTTTCTATAAACTACAATATAGTACAAGCTTCGCTTAGTTTAGGACTAGATGGCACTGTGTGACAGATGTCTGAAATATATATAAAGTACACAGAGCCTGTACTATGGTAACCAGACTGATAAACATACTTATATATCTAGTATATAGAGATCTAAACACTGTCTCGGTCTAGTGGTTACCATATGCGACTGGTGATCAAGAGGTCGCCGATTCCCGGGTCAGGTCGAAAAGTGGTATTGAATTTTTTTCATTACAGAAATGTTTCCTAGCAATTCGGAGCTTGAAGGTTTAGATTTTAACCTTCGTGTCTAGATTAGTTGAAGTTATTGCTTCTGCCGAGCGTCCCTAGACGCACACGTTTTTTTGGAGTTTACTCCTTAAGAATCGGCTTTTTGATATAAGGCGCCCGGTATGAGAAAAATGTGAGGAGTGAAATCTACTGAACGAATGACCTCGTTACGTTTTTGGTGCGGCTGCACTAGTATTGGTGCGGCTGCACTGGTTGTGAGTGTATTAAGACGTGTATAGAATATGCTGCAAAAGGGACTATATCTATATGTTATTTTCATTAAATTGTTAATTTACCCTTTCATACGGTATCAATCTTTTTTCAGTTAATTTCAGTTAAATAATTTTACTTGAAGTGTCTGCTATCAGACGTCAATAACCCAAGTATTTGACAATATCGAAGTTCTGTAGATAGACTGTCTTCAAAGTTTTTAGGACTCCAAGTACTGTAATCAACCGTAACGATTGCCACAGATGTTCGTATAACAAACAGAAGTGAGGGCTTAACGTACTCTCTCAGACACGAAGGGATTCAATATATTACAAATGGTCACCCATCTATAGCCTAACCTAGCTAGGATTACTTAACTTTGCAATGTTAACTACTCGGTTACAAAATATGTACATACCAGTAGCATCGTAATCTCTGGCTCTTGCAAAACTGCGGCCTAATTTGTTAATCTTCCCTGTAGCTTTGTCTATGGTGACCACATCACCGGCTTGCACCTGTCAAGCATACATAGACAATTTTTTTTAAGAACTGCTTAATAGCGTTTATCTCTGAAACTGTAGCTTCACCCATCAGTCACACGCAGAGACAAAACCTCAAGAGACTCATCTCTTACCTTCTCCTTCAACAGAGAGTCAATCATCTTGGCTCCCATGTCATAATTTGTTTCCATGTCTGTAGTCTTCAGCGTCAGTCGTCCTACCCTTGCGCCGCCACCACCAGCTGCTCGTTCAACCACCACTTCCACTACTTCACCTTCTATTATCTCTGACTCTTCTCTGCAAGAAGAAACGACTTATATGACTCAAAAATGCTTAGAAGTGAAGACATGTCGAACTATATAGCAGCGATTTTGCTTCATCCTTGACTTCCAAACTTACCACGATAATTTTCAACCCCTTTTTTTTTAACGTTTGGAAGCCCCATCGGGCCGTCACCCACCGGGGTTTCCGGCGAGCTGGTGTGTCGGAATCGGACTGACTAAAACCACACGGCGTGTCACCCTTCCGCTGAGACAGGAGGGATCCAGAAACAGCTGTTATTACGACATCTGGATACAACAAACCCTTTTTTTTTTTAACGTGTGGAAACCCCCTCGGGCCGTCACCCCACCGGGGTTTACGGCGGGGCGGTGTGTCGGAATCGGACCGACTAAAACCACACGGTGTGCCACTCTGCGCCTGACATGGGAGGGACCGGGAACAGCTGTTATTACGACATCCAGATCCCTCCCAGCGCCTGCCCGCTAATGCAGGCACCATCTATGGGTAAACTCTCTATTTTTTTTTTTAGGCGACGTACGGCACACGCGGACGTCGCCTCCTCGCGGCTGGCCATTGTAGCGGATGGAGGGGAAAACCCGTCCCGTCCACCCGCGGCCACACTCAAGGCGGCATGAGGCGCTGGTATGCGCGCCTCCGCCGCCCGGCTCGCCGGCGGCGAATTGGGTCCGAGTGGATATTGTCCTCCCGGGCCTTCTCCGCCGCCTCCTTCCGCGAAATTACGTCTTCGCAGAAGGTTGCGACCGCGGTAAAACAACTGTCGCTACCGACCATGGAGCGTATTACGGCCGGTAGCGAGAGATCTCCTCCAATAACTGCAGTGAGGACCCCACGCTGCGCCGCCCAGGCGGAACAAACCGCCAGCGTGTGCTGAGCCGAGTCCTCACTGCAGTCGCAGTGGTGACAGGCGGGACTCAATTCCCTCCTGGCGACCGAGTGCAGATACTTCCCGAAGCAACCGTGCCCGGAAAGAATCTGCGTCAGTCGGAAGGAAAGGGTCCCGTGCTGCCGCCCTGCCCACTCGGCGATGACCGGCTGGAGAGCCTCCACGGCGGCAAAGCCAGCACGTGGAGCCTCCAGCCGGGACGACCAACGAGCCATCGTGGCTCGACGAGCGGCCTCTCGCCACTCGCGTATCTCTTCGGGCGGAGGCCGAATGCCCCTACCCACCCGAAAGTCTGCCGTTCGCCGATAAACTTCGGCGAGCACCTCCGCCTCCAAATCCCACGGGGGAGTTCCGGCCAACGCGCATGCCGCCTCCGTCGATACGGTGCGGTAACCGCGTATGGCTCTAACCGCCAATATCCTCTGAGGGCGCCAGAGGCGAGCCCTATTCTGGGCGGTCAGAGCCGCCGCCCACACCGGTGCACCATACAGTGCCATTGACCGAACAACCCCCGTGTATAGCCGTCTCGTCGCGACGCTGGCTCCACCCAAATTGGGCAAAAGTCGCCCAAGAGCAGAAGCAGCGCCGACCAGCTTTGGAGTAAGCTGTCGGAAGTGCTCGTCGAAGAGCCATCTGCCGTCGAGGATCAGGCCCAGATACTTCATCTGGGCCTTAATCGGTACGAGGACCGAATTGACTACGATAGAGGCACCGGGGGGTGGACCACGACGGGGCCCATGAAACAAAAGGGCTTCCGTCTTATCTAGGGCCACCCGTAAACCCAGCGCCTCAATGCGCCCGACCACCAAAGAGACTCCCACGGTGGCCAGGCGCGCCGCCTCCTGAAAGTTCGCCCCCCGGGCCGTGACCAATGTGTCATCGGCGTAACAAATTACGCCCAGCCCGGGGGGAAGACGACCTCGAAGGGCCCAGTCGTATCCCATATTCCACAGGAGTGGTCCGAGGACGGACCCCTGTGGAACACCGCACGACATGGGCCGCCGCCTCAGAATACCATCTCGGTCCTCGTACACGACGGTACGCTCCTCAAGATAGTCTGCCACAAGTCGCCTCAGGTACTCTGGCACCCCGTGGTAGTGGAGTGCTTCCCTGATGCAACTAAATGGCAGACTATTAAATGCGTTGGCGATGTCCAACGACACCGCCAACAGCACGCCGCCACAGCTCACTGCCTCTTCGGTAACGGCCCTCAGGCGCAGCACAGCATCGACCGTCGAACGCCCCGCCCGAAAACCAAATTGGGCGTCCGACAGATCGGGGCCCACCTCGCAGAGGTGCCGGACGATGCGGGCAGAGAGTATCCTCTCAAACAGTTTACCCGCCTCGTCCAGCAGCACAATGGGCCTATAGGCCGCCACCGAATCGGCAGACCGTCCCGGCTTCCTTAATAGGACCAGCTTCCCGCTTTTCCAGCACTCAGGGAAGCGTCCGGACGACAAGCTAGCGTCCAAGATCTCCCTGAGGCGGTCCGACATGTGTTCGAGGGCACGGGCCAGCACACGGGCAGGTATCCCGTCTGGCCCAGGGGCGGTGTTCTTAGAGCGAATCCGTAGAACGACCGCCCCTATCTCCGATTCCCTGACGGGCGGAACATTATCCTCGTTCCGTCCCCCGTCGTCTTCGACCATGAAGGCCATCGACGGGGGTGTATGCTCCGCCCGCTGCGGGAAAAGACCAAAGTCAAAGTCAAAGTCAAATTCATTTATTCATTTAGGTCACAAAAGACACTTATGAACGTCATAAAAAAAACAATAAAAGATGAAAGATGAACAATCTGTCGATTAAAATTACAGCTAGCTGGGTTCGCAGATTGTTCATGGTAGAGTGGTGAGAAAAGAACCCAGGAAAGAAACTCACCACCACTCTTTTAACTCAAAATCTTTTAAATATTAAACTAGCAGTTACATTCACAATCATAGGTCTTAAAAAAAGAGCAATTCATTTCCAAACATCTAAATCTGTGACATAGTCTGAAACTGAGTAATAAGCCTTTTTGGACAACCTCAGCTTAACAAATTTCTTAAATTTACTAATAGATAATAATACTATGTTGTTTGGTAATTTGTTATAAAATTGTATACATTGACCCACAAACGAATTCGATATTTTATGGAGCCTAGTAGTGTGCAAGGCAAGTTTATTTTTATTTCTTAAATTAAATTGATGGAGATCACTATTTTTCTTAAATTTACACAGATTTTTATGCACATACAAAAGATTCTCGTAGATGTATTGTGAGTGTAGTGTGAGAATGTTAATTTCTTTGAATCTGTTTCTTAGTGACTCACGCGGGCCCATCTTATAGATAGCCCTAATAGCTCGTTTCTGGAGCACAAAGATTGAATCAATATCAGAGGCACTGCCCCAAAGCAATAAACCATAGGACATAATGCTGTGAAAGTAACTGAAATAGACTAATCGCGCAGTATCAACATCCGTCAATTGACGAATCTTTCTCACAGCATAAGCTGCAGAACTAAGTCTACCAGATAACGTTTCTATATGTGGGCCCCATTGTAACCGTGAATCTAAAGTTATACCTAGGAAGACAGCCTTGTCTGTCAATTCCAGTTCCTCCCCGTTCATCAAAACACTAGTTTTTACTTGTTTAACATTCCTAGTATAAAATTTAACACATTTGGTTTTACTCCTGTTTAATAACAAGTTATTAGCGCAAAACCAAAGTACCATTTTAGAGAGAGCATTGTTTACATCGTCAATTACCGATTGCTGTCTGTTAACTTTAAATACTAAGGATGTGTCATCTGCAAACAACACTATCTCATGGTTATCCCTCACAAGATGAGGCAAGTCGTTGATGTACACAAGGAACAGAAATGGACCCAGAATAGACCCCTGGGGCACCCCCACCGCCACAGCTGATCCCTGGGATAATTTACCATTAACATCTACTCTTTGAATCCTATCACTTAAATAAGAAGTAAGAAGATCCAAAGCACTGCCTCTTATTCCATAGTGGTGTAATTTCCTGACAAGTGTTTCATGCTGCACACAATCAAATGCTTTAGATAAGTCACAAAACACCCCGTAGGCGTCACGTGACTCCTCCCAAGCCTCAAATATATACTCTAATAATTTAACCCCAGCATCACATGTTGACCGACCATGAGTGAAACCAAATTGTTTAGTATGCAGCAATTGATTTTCATTAAAATAATTAAGCAACTGAGTAAGTATCAGCTTTTCAAAAACTTTACTAAATGTTGGTAGGACCGAAATTGGTCTAAAATTTGTGGGGTCTAATGGACTACCTGATTTAAACAAAGGAGTTATCTTGCTATACTTCATCAGGTCAGGAAACACACCATAATCTATACATCTATTAAATATAATAACTAAGTCAGGTATAATAATGTCAATTATTGAGTGAACGACACTTACAGAAATTCCCCAAAGATCAGCTGTCTTTTTTATATTAATAGATTTGAAGGCAGCTAAAACATTAAGTTCATTTATATACTGAAAAGTAAAATTATTAAAAAATTCTGGTACATTTTCTCTGATCAATGATTCTGCAGTGGAGGTGGAAGAGCCTAAATTACCTGTAAGTGCGACTGGGAAAGTGGAAAAAAATTTTTCAAATGTGTTGGCCACTTCCATGTCATTCTTGGTAATGTGACCATCAAAATTTAATTTAAAATCAGACTCCTTTGTTCCACTTCTCCCAGTCTCAGCATTAATAACTTTCCAAGTTGCTTTAATTTTATTACTACTGTTTCTGATTTTAGACTTAATAAACAAAGATTTGGCTAATTTACAGACACTTTTAAAAATCTTTGAATAGCATTGTACATATTGCTTAAAGTCCTCACTAGTATTATATTGTCTTTCATGATACAGCCTATACAATGTTTCCCTACTCCTATAAATTCCTACTGTTGCCCAGTTACTGAATATAGGACAATCAGTAACAGTAACCGTCTTGGAGGTAAATATTGAATTAAATAGACTAAGGAACGAATTAAAAAAGGAACAATATAGTGCATTAGGGTCTAATTTGTTATTTAAGGAAGGTAAATTATTAATTAAGTTAATTCTCATACGTTCCAGGCGATCAACTGTTACTGGTACAAGAGTAATTTTTTTTTTAAGCACTGTTTTCTTTTTGCTTACAAAACTAACTAACTGACCAGAGTGATCAGAATCTAACTTATTAATAATAGATTTATGTCTAGGAACAATATCTGTATAGATGTTGTCCAGGCAAGTAGATGTAGTAGCGGTTATTCTAGTAGGCTCCATAAACAAATTTAGCAAGTTGTGGGACTTAAAAAGACTAAGAACTTTAAGGGTGGAATTTGATTTATCAAGAATGTTAATATTAAAGTCACCACAGACTAGTATGCTCCTACCTGAGATGGCAAGTTTGCTTAGGGCTTCATCCATTATTTCTAAAAATAGTTTCAAATCCGCGGAGGGAGGTTTATATACACTTATAACAATGAATTGCTCTAATTGCACACATGCGAATTCTATAGAACATTCTATAGAGAGGGACACAATATCTTTCCGTTCCTTAAACTTAAGGTTTTT